>JAQQWK010000011.1:0-1200000 GCA_038363885.1 Apiospora rasikravindrae
CTAACCCTAACCCCTAACCCTAACCCTAACCCTAACCCTAACCCTAACCAAGGCGCTGCTCGTGGGGTCGTTGAGGTGGCCCGCGGTCAGCAGGCGGCGGAGATTCGTCTCATCAAATTTTATGCTAAAGGCAAAAGAGTCAGCTTGCTTGTTGCTGCAAAGGAGGACGAGGTTTGGTGGGATGAGAAATTTACTTGGCCATCTGTCGTCCGAATTCAGCCTCCATGGGCTTCATGCGCTCGGCACCACCATATCTCGCGGCTCGGCGGAGCATGGCCTTCAGGTGACCAAAAGCGCCTGACTTATAGTCCACAGTAACTTCAGGATTAAACACGATATAACAAATTTGATATCTTGGATAATAAATTTCATAATTTGGATATTAAGCAAGAATGTCGTAAAAGTTTGCATCCTCGAAGTCCATCTCTACTAGGTCGAACCACGTGCGAAACTTGTCTCGCACCGCTTCGACGCGGACTTGGAGGTGGCCCGGAGTACCCTCGTATGTCCCCTTCTGATGGCCTCGTATACTGCAACAGTGTACACAGAAGGGTTTCCAGTGCGGCGGATGGCCACCAACACCCAAAGCGGTTCGTTGCGGTTTTTGTCTTTGTCGTTGGCAAAGGCGTGCGGGATAAAAATAGCTCCTGTTCCATATTGGGGTAGGCACGGAGGTTGCTGCGCTCCATACTTCGTTGCTGCTGCAAGTAGTAGTAAGGAGGGCGGGCATAGACAGAGTCCGCCATGAGGAACCGACCTGGTGCAAGACAGTCCATGATGTCAACATGGAAGTCTTCCCGTTGCTCTCCAGCAATTCCAAGTGTTGCACCATATCCCACGGGCAAACACATGCGGTAGGCATGGAAGCTGTTGGCGAAGAGCAGATTGATGTCTTCTTTGGTGCGCATTTGGAACTTGATGACTTGGTCTGGGGCCAGACCGAGCCATGCTGCGCCAGGGTTTGCACAGTTGTGCGGACGTTGTCCCTGTGTCGATGTCTTTCGTCGGCCTGCATTGTTGACATGACGAGCAGCTTCAGCATGGAAACACCCGCACGCTCGGATGCCGATTGGAGGGAAGTTACGGTGACAGGTAGCACCACCAAGAGATCCCGGACGGACAGCATCAGAGTTATCGACATGCCTCCCACAAGCTCGCCGCCGTCCATTGCCTTGTGCATCTCGAATAGCGGGAACACGGCGATGATGCCTCGGCCGTACTCAACCAAAACGTTGAGGGCTTCCCCCATGCCGCGGATGTTCTTCCACTTGGCCTTCTGGCTATTGTCGTTGCCTTTGGCGGTATCCTCCGCCATGAACATCCTAATGGCTCTGTTCTTGCGCTTGTCGCGCTGGCGACCCGAGCCGGAAAGACGTGGGACATCTCGCTCATGCTGCTTGATGATCTCCTCGATGCGTTGGAATGTCTGGACGGCATATAACAATCTTCTGACGTTATAGGCATATGAGGTGTCATCGCCCTTCTTGATCATCGCATTCCATTTGTTGACGATGAGGTACTCCATGGATTGGCCCTCCCTAGGCAGAACTGCGTCGGGGGCTTGCTCCACGGCGAATACCATTCTGCTAAGAATGTAAATAGGGTCGAGCAGAGGAAGAGTATCCTTGAGCCCATCGCGTGGGGCTTTGGTTTCATTTCTGGAACCAATGGCGTAATTCACCGACTTGTCCTTGTAGTGAGGCGTCATAATTCGTCCCAGGTTCGCCAAACTCAACGAATGGATTAGCACGTGGTGTTGGAACACCGAATCGACATTTTTCGGGTGCAATTCGCCGTCGTGAGGCTTGTCCACCAACTCAAGAAAGGCTTCGACTTGGTTGACATGGTCGAAGTAATGCTGCCTCTCCATGAATGGGATTTCGTTCTGCTAATCTTCGTTTCCTTCGTCTGTGTCGTGTGATTCATTGCCATTCCCAGCACTGTCACCATCATCAGGAGGGCGGGGGGTAATTGTTAGCCACCGCAGATGCGGGGCCGCCAGCGACAGCGGGAGGAGCACCGGCAGCAGGAGGGGGAGCAGGGACAACAGGAGGGGGAGCAGCGGCAGCGGCAGCGGCGGCAGCTGCATTGCGCATTTCTTCGGTTTCCTCGATATCGAAATTGTCTGCCATGACCTCGTCTTCTTGGTCACTGTTGGCGGCAGGCTGCTGAGGGACGACGGGCTGCTGAGGGACGACGGGCTGCTGAGGGGCGGCAGGCTGCCCGTTCTGCATGACAGCGACCTGGGCCTGCTCATAGACCTGTTAGCTACACGCGTTTGCAAACGAGCTGAGGGGGATGAGCGGGATAGGAACACTTACTCTTGGTTCGAGGTTGTTGAAATCAACCGCGCCAATATCGTTAAGTCGCTGAGCGACTTCTTCTCTATAGCCTGGCAATGTGTACTCCGAAATCAGATCGGCAAGTTCGCTGGCAGTGAGATCTTGATCAGGGCCTTCGCCGTTCAGGAGACGAAACCACTTGTCGGTCTGCGTGGGGGTCGGCATCGTGAAGACTGAATGACGGGCCAATAGTTAGCAAATGGGGAAGCGAAAAAAAAGAGGCGTGAAGGAAAAGAAATGGTAATAGGACGGTTTAAAAAACTAGAAAAGGGTCTATAAAAAATAAAAAAAAGGGAAGTAAAAGAATAGATTTTTCGGAAGAGAATAGGCAAATCAGATTTCACTCACCTAGAAAAAAAAAGAAAAAGGATTGTTGCTTTCCATAGGTGCCAGGACTTGACTTGAATCGCTTGTCACCACACATCAACATCACGAGTCCGCCAATGTAGTTGTAGCTGGAGCTGTTGGCGGGGTAGCTTGGGCAGTACGCATACGGGTGGTTTGGCGGGGTAGCTCAGTCCCGATGTCACCTAACCGTGGTGGGGTGTTTGTCAGCAACAGGATTTGGAAATATCGAGTAGTGATGGCCATGTGATGGCGCTTAATGGAATTGATCTGCATACCTGAAGATCCATAGCGTATTGACTCTCGGGAGATGGAGGCTGCACGTCGAATTGCCAAAACGCCAGAGAGGAAGCCAGGTTTTGGGTGCCGGCAACGATTGCTTGTTAAGCTGGAATGGGAACAAATGTAGGGTAGAATCTAGCTGGCAGCGCGCGCGGAATCTTGGGTGATGGCCATGGAGCAGAGCTGGTGATGCGGCAGAGGTTCGTCGGTGATGTCGGGTTGATCGATGAGCATGGGTGGTGCAATGAGGTTTCGCTCGTGCCTGTAGGTGATCTTCGTGGAGGATTGGCGCTTTGCGAAGCAGATGGAGTATGGGTGTTGGGAAGAGGCTGATGACTTGGACCTGGAAAGTGTGCTTGTGTTGGGGCCACATGGGGACTGCAGCAAGTGGTCGAGGCAGGTGTCAGCCTTGATGAC
Organism: Apiospora rasikravindrae; assembly: GCA_038363885.1. Lineage (NCBI taxonomy): Eukaryota > Fungi > Ascomycota > Sordariomycetes > Amphisphaeriales > Apiosporaceae > Apiospora > Apiospora rasikravindrae. The sequence goes on from JAQQWK010000011.1 coordinate 3,387, forward strand.
TGGCGAAGGAAAGAATTGGCAAAGGATGGCCAGAAGGCAAAATGTGGTGCTTGCTTGGAAATGATGTAAGGAAGCTCTCTGATCATATGAGGTTGTGGTAATCCGGATGGAGTGCCTCGGGGCGTTGGAGAACGACATTACAATCAGACAATGGGTTGGATGGGTTGATGGTTTGTTAACGTGTCTGCCATGCAGCAGGAATCATCCTGGTACTGGGTGGAAGGTGTCGCACCGCTGCGGCCAGGTACAGGTTGGAATACCTGTACCCAAGGCTACCGACTGTGTGGAGCGGGAAAACTGTATGAGCCGGCCGAAGGGTGCGAGATCCGTTGCTGTATACCAAAGTTAATGCGCATAGTCACATCGTTTTCAATTGCAGCATGCCCAGAACCAGCACACGGGCGGGACTGACTGGTGGAGGCGCTGAGATTCCATGTAATGCGATTGGGCCTCAGCTGAAGTGCACTGTTGTTGTCCCCTAGCCAAACTCCAAGCTGGGCCTGCTGCTAGGTTAGCGGGACCGTGGCTAACATTTACCACTTTCAGAGCCGCCCACCCACCCTAATGCAGGCCAGCCACAGCATCCTGTCAGCCATTAGAATCATTGGTAGCATATCGCAGTTCCTGAGGGCATCGTGATCTTGCATGTTATTGTTTCTAGTCTAGGCACAGAACCCATCGCCATCTCGTCATCTTTACTCAACCTCTGACCTGCGCGAAATAGCATATGAAGACGTAGACTTATGACGGTAGATTGTCTACTTGGTATTCCTCTCACATAACAAAAGTCACCAAACCAACAATAAACGAGACGGCTGTGAAAGTGCTCTTCCGAGTCCCACTGCTCGTCTCGCTGGGGCTGGCAGGGCTGGCAGGGCTGGATGCCGGAGAGCTTGTGGTGAGCGTGTTTGACGCCGCAGCACCTGTGGCAGATGGAGTGGATGCCGGATTGCCTGTGATAGATGGCTCGAGGGTAGCCGTGCGAGAGTAGTCCGCCAAAGCCGACAACTGCGACGCTGAAGGAGGTCCAATGGTGGTGCTCGTAGGGGGCGGCTTAACATACGCTTCGCTGGCGAGGATGGTGAAAGACGTGGCGCCCGTGTACTTCTGCACCGTCTGCTCCGGCATCGAGTCGTCCTCATCGGCCTCATTGGTCTCCCATTCCAGATCTTGCGGGGAGAGGACGTACCGTCCTTGTTTGCCGACATGGGGTAGACTCAGGATCAAGACCAGTCCGCCGCCACCCACTTTCTCAACTGCAATCCGGAAAGACCCACAATCGCCCTCTTGGAAGGCCGGCAGACCGCCGTCGTCTGATTTGATTACTCGGGTGCCGCAGTTCTTGCCGAGATAGGGATCGTAGAAGTAGGGATCCGGCGGTGTTGCCATAGGGACAAGGTCGTACCTGAAGTGACCTCCGTTAGTCGGTGTCAAAGTGTGCATGTAAAGTCTGGGAGACGGACAAACAGTAGACGTCTCCGCCCGAATACATGTCTCCGGGCATGCAGCGTGCCTCGAAGTTGCTGATCTCGAACTTCAGGTTCTCGTCGCTATGGGCTGCTGCCAAGGCCAGGGGCACCAGAGCGACGGCAGTAATGTACTTCATGTTTGGTGAGATCCGATGTAATGAGTGGAGGTAGACGGGCAAGTGGCGATGGAATCACTTGGGAAAGGCAATCGAGAACACCGGTGCACATTATATCAGGGCGTGAGTCCTGATTTCTACCAGGCAATGCTGCCAGGTTTAATTGCTGATCCATTCTAGGCAGCGGCACAGGCGGGACTCGGAACCTCGGTCGATTTTGGGTGGATCGCGAGATGAAGACAGCGCCAAGAACGGGGGCAGTTCCACTTTCGGCAGCGAGATCTCGCCGAGCCTCGCTTGGGATAGGAGGCGGCCACTTCCGGGTTGGAAGTATCATGACCCATGACGGCTCTGCGCTGTAAAGTCAGCACTGCCTAACTTATTCCAGACCTTCAGGGGTCATCAGGCTTTCATCTCGGCCATGACTTCCTCCCGTACCACCGTAACCAGTGATGCTAAACATCTCGGTGATGCTCTCGCCCTACCCATGCACGGTACCGAGACTTAGATTCAACCGTATATCCAAGATCATGTTACAGCTTTGACATCTGCGGGTGGTTCGGGGAGTCTGTTACAATGGATGGGGGCCCTGTAGGAGCCCGTGAGTGGTTCCGTAAGGCAGGAAGCCAATACGTAAGAAAGTGACCCGTCCAGTATCTTGTCCATTGAAAGAATCATCAGGACATCATAGGCCTTGGCTGTCGGTCTAATGGAGATTTAACCCGATGAGACAATGGATACTCCAAAGCCTGCGCGCACGTTATGGCAGATTCGGTGCAGTGTCTCTTGCCTTCAACAGACACTGGGCTGCGTAATGTCCTTCGTTAAGATCCCGTGGGCCCAAGAATGTTTCCCAGAGACGAAACCAGCGGAGAGGTCATCCTGTCCGTATATACATTCACAGACAAGTTTAATCAGTATCACCAGCTGTTATCAGGCGACACCTGGCATCCGCAGAAGACACCTCACGTTTCCACGAGAAATGATTCCGCAGCACTCAGTGTCAGCAGAGAGGCCTTTGTGGGCAACAGGTGATCATCAGCCTGCATGTATTGATTCTAACGCGACAGATACCATAGATACGACCTGTCCCAAGTCGTTCCCAATAGAAACTGTATAAAGTGATGATAGATCAATCTTACCTACTATGATCTCCGCTTCCGGTGATAAATAATCGCGATGTCCCCACGACCAAATCCCAGACTGTCGCCGCACCGCCCAGTCTCGCGAGCGCCATGGCCACCAACTCATCTTCCCAGCGGAGCATGCAGCAGTTATACCTATCTTAGAACTGCCTTGAATAGAGTCTATTCTGCTTCCGGCTCTTGTCAAACCAAAGCGGTCTCATGGAAACAAGCATGGTTTCTCCATGTATATCGACGGCTCGTGAAGTCAAACAGCATGTTGCTCTCCAATGGTGACTGTCAAAATGGAGTATGACGGCAACTGTCACTCGAGGAAGGAGGCCAAGAGATTGCATCTCTTCCAGCCTGCGACGTGCCGGCTACGGAACGCCATTTTGCATCTGTAAATCCTATCCGCGGCCAAGGCTGAGTAACTTCGCCGCCGCCCATATCCACACTATACCTGTGGGCTCAAGATCACCCAGACTGTTTGATTTTCTGTTTTACGTCTGCTGGTTGCTACATGAAACACTGTATCTCCATTTTCAAGAGCTCTAGCATTATCCATGAAGACAAACAAGTTCGTCTCATACAGGGCGCCGCTCATATTCTCAGAATCCAGGCTGACAACGCATCACCAAAGTAAAATGACGGAAACCTGCTCCGTTACACACAGAAAGTAATGAGGCATCTCGAGAGGTGGAAACGTTGCTGCATATAACAAAACTGGGAGTGAAAACAAGATATTCACTAATTGATATTCCGTGCCAGCAAAAAGAAAAGTTGAGGTCTGCCTGGGGGTCGAACCCAGAATCTCCTGATCACTTGTAATCGTAGTCAGACGCCTTGCCATTGGGCCAACAGACCTTCTGAGGTGGTCGAGGATCTCGTGATTGTTTGTGGCTTATTGACGGTCAAGTCGACGCCGCTTAGGTGGTGGGGAGTGGCCTCGAACTGGCTTATCCATGAGTGGCATTAATGAATTTACGCAAGGCTATTGAAGGCCATTGGAATCCTATTCTAAATCCATATAGGTTTGGTGGACGCTGTCCGGATAAGGAAGGGTCAAATGGGGTTCACCGGCCGGGCTGGGTATTGAGCCAGAATTGGCACACGAGGCAGAAGCATCGGAGACGACAGATCATTCTGGGTAAGAAGCTGACCGATAAATCATGAGCGTTCCCGTCGTCTTCTCGACTCCAGCCAGCCATATCACTTTGTATCGCTCAGATATCTCATCGCACGCCAGTTTAGGTCCATGCAAGTGAGTTCGGCTCATTGACACGACTGGAGTGTCCTGTTGACACGCCCGTGGACTTCGATTGACAGCCCTCACTCGGTGCAGAGTCGGATTGTGAAGAGTAGCTACATTGAAAGATATCATGCCTGGTTTATCATATGTACCTCATAGCCCCAACAGTCAGCTACTTCAGAGTGAATCTATCTACAGAGAACGGAACACAGTCATCCTTACACCCAGCCTCTACAAGGCGCCGATCAGGGTGTTGTACGCCTGCTTGGGCTTGTAGCTGCCGTCAAACAGAAGCGGGTTGTCGCTGGAGCGCCAGCTGTCCTTGTCGGAGACGCCCCAGACGGTGATACCGACGCACTTGGAGACCTGAAGGCAGGCGTTCATGACGGTCAGGTAATCGTTGGCGGCGGCACCGGAAATGTCGAGTTCCGTGATGGCGACCTCCTTGGCTTGAGAGGCGGCGAGGGCCTTGAGGGCGGCGGGGACGCCCGAGGCCGGGTTCCAGCCACCGGGGGCGGCGAGGTGGGCCTGCGAGCCGATGCCGTCGATGGGGATGCCCTGGCTGATCCACTTGTTGACGTGGGCGACCATGCCGTTGGTGACCTTGGCGTAGTTGGCGATGTCGAGGTTGTAGTCGTTGATGTAGAGCTTGGCGTTGGGGTCGGCGGCGCGGGCGGCCTTGAAGGCGATGCCGACAAAGTCCTCGCCGAGCACGCGGCTGAACACGCTGTCCCGCAAGTTGCCGTCCTCGGCGAAGATCTCGTTGACCACGTCCCACTGCAGGATCTTGCCCTTGTAGCGCGTCACGAGGGTGGTGACGTGGTTCTGGATCACCTGCGTCAACGTGTTGCGGTCATTGATGCTGGAGACCCAGCTGGGCAGCTGGCTGTGCCACAGCAGGGTGTGGCCGCGCATCAGCTTGCCGTTGGCCTGGGCGAAGTTGACGACGGCGTCGGCATTGCCGAAGTTGAAGGAGCCGCGTTGGGCTGGGGAAGTTAGCTTCTGTTGGGATTGAACCAGACCGGTAGAACTCACGCTCGGTGGCATCCCACTTCATGCTGTTCTCGCAGGTGATTTGGCCAAAATCGCTCTTGACAATGTTGGTCAGGGCGGCGTTGTTGAGATGGTAGTTGTCCATCTCGGTGCCGAAGTAGAGCTTGCCCTTGGCCTTGAACTTGCCGTTCAGGCCGGAGCCACCGCTGCCGTTGCCGCCGGTGGGGGCCGGGTTGCTGCCGCCAGCAGTGGTGGTGGGCTGAGGCTGGCTGGGCTGGCCGCCGCCGGTGCCGGGCACACACTGAGAGTACCAGTCGCTAGATGGATGGTTAGCAACGGTCAGGACTGCTCGGGAAAGCGGCACTCACTTGGACTTTTGGCAAACTGCATCAGACACACAGGTCGTCGCGCCCGTCCAACCTTGGCCGCCGCCTATGAACCGGTTCTGTCAGTATTGTATTCTTGGATCAGCAGCGACTGGGGACTCAACATACACTGGCCGTACATGGGGGCCTGGGCAAGCGCCGCCGCAGGGGCGAGCGCGAGCACGAGAGAAGAGGTATGCATGATTACTGATTAGAGGTAAGGCGAAGGCGATCTGCAGTTGAAGCTGGAACTGAGGCTGGAGCGTGTCGAGCAAGAAGTATTGTCGATCAACGGGGAGTTCCCTCTCGCGTTATATAGCTGCGCAAGATGCATCGGTTCCTTGGGAACGATGATAGAACCCCTTGTAACACATCATCAGTACCCCAGATACACCTACGGTGGTCTGCCAATTAGACGACATGACTTGACTGCGCTGGTCCGGAAAGCAGCATGGTCGACGATGCAGGGGGTGCTTAATGGATGGAAGATTATCGCAACGCTACCAAGCTCCGAGGCTAGACGTTTTTGGCATCTTGGCATCTGAATCTCTCGTCCAAACATCCGGCCCACAACAGGTTAGTCGATCTGGGCACAGGAAACTTACTATGATGGCGCCCGGGCAGGGGTGGCAGGGACCCGTCATCTGATAATTGGGGGGGCAAACTAAAGCACCCAAGCTTCCGGGAGCCTACTTAGGGCGTCGTATCATCGTCGCACCGTCCGCGCCCGGGGATTCAAGGGGCCCGGCTGGTCCGTCAGCAATGCCATGTCTCACTGGGTGGTCGCTTGCGAAAGAGTGCCTGGTTCTCAGGTGTTGTGACGAGTCGCCCCTGATGATGGTGAAGCGACCTTCAATTCACGGGGGGGTCGGCCCACCACGTTGCATTTGGCCTAGCTTCGGCCCCAGACCAGGAGAAAAAAAGCCACGAGTGACGATGCCCCAATGCTAGCGCCTCCTCCGCAATTCCTGCCGCTTCTGGTCTAGGCTCTACGCCGTCACGATTTACCTCACATGGCATGGCATGTCAAGATAAAGTCGGCAAACCTCCGGCTCGACCGTTTAGGCAACTTCAGGTTTCCATACCACCATACAAAGTACGTCCCTAGACCGCTGCTCTTATTTACTGCAGCCTGCCAGGCGATGCCCTCTAGAAGGTCATTTCAACTCCGTCATATCGGAAGAAACTGCCAGTGCGTGTTTCGTCGACTTTGGTAGCATCATATGGCCCCATCATGGTCTTGGTGGTGGCATCATCCACGTCTGCTATCTGCACCGCAATGGAAGACATCGCTAACAGCTTCGGCTCCCCGTTGCCCTTCAATTTCACCACGGTCTTGAGGAGCGGGCGCACGTCTCGGAACAGCGACGCAAACGAGTGGTGTTGACGTTGAATATGTCGCGCAGCTTCTTCGGTCGGCGTCTTCGATCCGCCGGTAGGCCGAAACGGGAGTGACCCTTGTGTTGGCGGCAACAAGATCAAGGTGAGTGATGCCGCCCCTCTCATCTGTTGCACGGCCGTCATCGGATCTTGATGGGATTCGTTGTCGATCTTGACAATGAGCAAGCCGCTTTGTTCGACGGTCTTGCAGTTCTTCAAGGTAATAGTGCCTAGGGCACGGACTGCGGCAAGAGCCGTATGTTCCGGGCGCAAGACAAGGCTCTCGGTAAGGTGACGGTCGATACCTGGATGTTGGATGTTGACAGCAAAGTCAATATTACACTACGCTGTATATTATAGGAAGTTCTTTGCCTCGGTTTGCCTCAGTGGTAGGAACAGTGATTTGCTTAGATGACAACTCTGGTCTGCGGTTGTCTCGGCTAAATGAGTAGAGGAATCTTGGATTTGCGACCAGAGGATCTATGCGACTCTATTGAGATGCAGGCATGATTCTTTTCTTGTCGTGTAATGCTGTTGGACCGGCATGGTGGCTGCTCGGGGCTTCACAGACATGGGTGGCATGAAGATCGGCACACACTAGAAGCACTATCTGTATTTGGAAACTACCTGGATCGTCCTTGAAGTCAACAAACATCCGGCTTGACTCTGTACCCAGGCAATCTCCGGTCCCTACAAGCAATCCGACAAATGCACGTGGTACTATTCAGCCCGCGATTTGCGCCTCCCGGAAAGCACACGTGATGCAGTGACTCAGAGCTCCGTCTTTGACAAGAAGTCTCGGACCGTATCGACCACACCCTGGGTCCAGCTGAGGTGAGGCGAGTGGCCGGCCGGGCTCCGGTACATGATAAACTGGCCCGTCTTCGGGCCTTGCATGGCCGCCATGCCTTCCTGGTACTCCTTGGGCAAGGTCAAGTCGCCTTCCAGGACGAGATAGGCGCAGGGAAGTGCCGCGTACGCGTCGTTGGTAAGCTTCGTGGTGAGGACAGGGGATGCCGTGAGAGTTGTCGCCCACTGCTCGGCTTCTTCGGGATCAATGTCGTTGAAGAGGAATCTTGCTGGGTCCACCATGGTGCCGAGTCCCGCTGCGCCGTGTTTCTATTGGGCGCCCATGCAGTGTCAGAGAGCAGGCATCTTGCCATTGGCCTTATATATCAAAAAGGATTTGAGCAAGTGCTTACGTGAAACTCCATAAAGGGCGGCACAACGGCAGGTCCATCCTTGGGCTGAAAGAAGCTGTGGATGGACTCGCCCACTGGGATCACAAAGGCCCCCATGTAGAGGATCCCGACGATGCCGCCCGACTGTCCCTTGTGCCGGCGCACCTTGAAATGCAAGTCGGGCCTAGCAGCCTGGGTGGCAACCCAGCCCCCAGACGAGTGGCCGATGAGAAGGACTCTCTTTCCTTCATTACAGATGACCGGCTCGAGAGCGCTGAGTACTGCTTCGGTGTCCTCGTCGCCCTGCGGATACCCATCGGCAGGTGGTTCTCGATCAAAGTCGGGGTTGTTGATGTCGCCGACGTTCAGCTTGCTGAGGTCGGCGGTGGGGAGGTGGGGGCAGTAGGCATCGATGCCTTGAGCCGTTAATGCCCTGACGAGTGGCTCATAAGGCTTGGGTGAGTGGTACGAGCCATGGCAGATCACCACGGCGAAGTCGGTTGAGGCGTTCATGGCTGACGAATTTCGCGATGTGGGTTTTGTTGAACTGGGGTTTGGCCTGGTGGGAGAAATTTCAATCCAAGTGCCGATTGCATGCGCGCCTCGGACGATGAAAACTGCGCAGTTGAGAACCAACAGCGAACCCCCTTACTTGTTAGATGCGGAGGTTACGATCTGGTCTTTGCCAAGGTGCAGTTGGTTTTGTGCTACACCGCTGCCGGCGTGACTGTGCCGCACACCCATTTACACCAGGTATTCCTGTCTTGTCACATGACTTTGGATACTTTTGGTGTTTCCACGGCCATAGGAGAAGCTTACAACTCGTCATCTCGATGATGCAGGTCGAGTAATATGGTTGGTTTCCGGGAAGCTAGAGAGCAAGGGCTTCTTCGGAGTCTCATTCTAGATTCGGAATGTAAGGTTAAATGCCACCCACGGCCCCGCTAGCAACAGGTCCAGCTTGGAATTTGGCTAGGGGACAACAGTACACTTTAGCTGCCCTCCTGGGTCAAGAGGTTAAACTGCAGCCGGTAAGTAAGCTGGTCTCTAGCGGACATCGTGGGCGGTCGGTAACGCCAAGACCAGCTTATTTAGTTTTAAATAGAGATATATTAAATTTACGCTATACTGTGATTTATCGTTTTTTTTTTTTTTAAGTTCTTTTCGTAGCTTTTTTTTTTCGTGAAGGTTTTTTATTACCGTTATATTAAGTTTTATATTAAGTCTTTACTTTTTTTTTTAAAAGCTTACCTTTTAAAGGCTTATAGCGTCGCATTAATCCACTTTCTCTCTCTAGGTATTAAATACTAATACAATATTATTATTATCATCGTACACTTCAGCTAAAGTTAGCAGCGGGCCAATCGCATTACATCGAATTCCAGCGCCTCACCAGCCAGTCTGTATGCCGGTCCTGGCATGCTGCAATTGAAACCGATGTGACTATACGCGTTAAGTAATCTCCCGCGGTGGCGCCGCCCCGCGATAATAAATCTCGCGAATACCAGATTGTTAAAAAGGACAACGAAATACTTGAAAAGAAAGACGACAACCAGTTCGCTTACAACATTAAACGCATGATCTATTCCATGCAGACTTTTGATCGGATCAGGGATCTGATCCGCCAGGATAAAGTGCAGCATCCTAACATTCGCGGCTCGGGTCGCATCCGCGACAAGCGCCTCTCTCGCGCCCTCGCCAAGTTCGTCCAGCATGACACCTCACAGGGTCATGAGGTCAACCATCACCAGAAATGGAAGACCATTCGCAGCATGGGCGAAGCTCTGTACGAGTTGGAGAGGGAGTATGGCAGAGGAATCATCGCCGTGCTACCCATTTTCGAGATGCACAGGGCAATGGAAGGCGGAGAGCTCACCAGACGCATCACCATAAAGTTGACGTCGGCTGTGAAGGACCTTCTCACCGTGTCGCCTGTCATGGTAGAATTTTTCAAAAAGGCCTCCGAGGTGGCCGGCGACGCCCTTTTGATGCTCATCTACCGACCTGACACCACGGACATGTGGAAGAACAACAAGAAGTGCATTGTTCGCCACGGTGTGCAAGACTTGGCGCGGCAATGGCTCGGTCTGCCTGAAGACCGTGGGGTTCGAATCGATTCTGTTTACCAGCGCGTTCTGTTGACGCATTCCTTGAGCATCGGGAACATAGGCTGGGTTATGAAGCCTCAATACGATGGCAAAGCGGTGGACTGGGCACCTGAGACTCGTAACAACGCCAAGGCTCCGCGCGAAGGTCTAAAGGCAGCACTTTACCTCCTGGAGCCAGTCTATCTCCTCAGTCGGGTTATCTTTTTAACCGAGCAAGAGCCGGCGGTTGAGCCTCGCAAAGAAAACCAGACTAGAGAATACCTGCTTGTGAGGATCTACAACGGTCTGACCCTGGCGAATGGCGAGAACGAATTCATGTACAACGTTCGACGGATGAAGATTGCGGTCGAAGTCTACAAGCATATCAATTATCTGATCAGCAAGGATTACGAGGAAAGACCGGGCCGCCTTCCTGGTCAAGGCAAGCAAGCAGACAAGCGGTTGTCCAACGCCATTGACAAATTCATCAAGTACGACACCGGCTACAGCAAAGAAAGTTTGCAGCGCGACAAGTGGAAGATTATCCGGGGTATGGGAGAAGCGATAAACGTTTTAGTCAAGGAATAAGGCAGAGGCATCATCACCATTTTCCCATTTTACGAGCTGCATAAGGCGATGGATGGGAGGTGGTGAACTCTCGAGACGCATGACTAAGAGTCTCATGCTTTCCGTCAGCGACATCTTAGCCTTGGCACCTGCCATCGCACATCTCCTTCGACACTTGTCCAAGAAAGCGGGCAAGCCGCTTTTGAGATTAATGGGGAGTGGCAACTACGAGTCAGAAGAGGCAGAGGAGATCGACAAGGTTGCCATCCGCGACTATGTCGGGCGCATGGCGCAGACCTGGCTCGGTCTACCAGGAATCACTGTTCGCATCCCCATGCGCACTCTGCCGGATATACAGCTTATTCGCGTCGACAATTGATCGGCATACCGCATGTGTTTTCCCTTGGGCCACTGCGAAGAGCTTGGAAATCCACAAGGCCAGCAGGAGGTCTTCAATGTTAACATCCTCGACTGTCTTGCCTCGGGCAGGTACCTCACCTCCCACATTATATACGCCCCCCTTCTCACTTCGAGCAACGAGAGATGGAAGGTGCTGCACAGCGATATGATCGAGTGCGACGACATCCATCCATACCTTGAGGGTTCCCAAGACATGTTCCTCGTCCCGTACCCTCTGTGGGACGGAGATGCATCAGCCATGGATGACATGATTTGGACTCTGGTCGCGATTCGCCGGGCTGGCAATCCGCCCAAGTACACTGTCGAAGTCTACGATGCCGTTAGACGACGCGATGCGAGCGAACAAGGGCTTGCCGCTAGAGAAGAACGTTTTCGCATCGTGGAAGCCCAGTTCCGTGATTGGCTTCAACCGGCTGAGTTGGAATTTGGTGAGGCAGATTACGAACCGGCCCAGGCTGTATTGGACGCGGATCTGGGCTTGGAGTTAGTCCGCATTGGCACCAAGCTGCTCCAAGGAGGGGATTGGGGCGTGGGCGCGGCTACCTATCGCGAAGACTGCAAGGACATGTCCTACACGTTGTCTCGGGCGTTCTACATAAAGTTCTTGCAGGTTCAGTTCGCTCAGCAGTACTTTCGTCCACAACAGGACTAAGTACCACGGAATGCCTCGTGCGACATGCGGCATCGCTGAACCGCCGGTTCGCGAATATACTTACATCACCAAGCCTCATGATGAAGATGAGGTGTGCGACGCGGCCTATTAGGAAGAAGGCCACGATGGATTGAGGAGATGAACTGGTTTGGTATTGGTTCCCTATGTTTCGGCCTGATGATGAATATGAGGAGTGCAGCACGACTCCTTTGCAAAAAGGCAAGGATGAGCATGGATATGACGAGATGAATTCGTCCGGCAATGGTTTTCCTAGGGTTCAGGGTTTAGAGTTCAGGTTTCAGAACCTCATGCGAGGATCGGCATTCCTCTGGTAATAGATTTCCTTGTCTTCATGAAACATGCAAACTTCGCCTCGTGACTGTGACTACGTGCCCTGAGATCAACCTGCCAGCTCCTCTCCTGCTGAACCCCGAGGGCCCATGGCCTGACCGCCGAGGAGAGACGTCGATCGCACTCTTGACAAGGACGAGCTGCGTACTTTCACTCATGTGCCGCGCTGAACAATGTCTTTGCGTGTTCCTTGTGTCAGTAAAGTACCGTTCTCGAGTTGCGAGTTCTTTTTCCTTTGGGTAGTATTTAGTCACGTGACTGGTCTGGCAAACAGATACTTTGGTCCGGCATCTCACACAACGGGACGTTGGAAGATCGGTGGCTGTATTAGTTTCCTGTGTGAGCACCTTGGAAGGTTGTGGGAGTCCACGTTGGCTGGCTTGCCGTTTCGAGTCGGAAAGCAGAATTGTATCGCTGGAAGGGTTGAAGGCGGTTGGCTTTGGGATCGTCACCGTCAGAGGTTTTGCCGTTCGTGGCGTCAAGGCTTCTGGAGCAAAATGTAAGAGTCAGTATGCTTGCAATCGCGGTTGGGAAATAGGGAGACTCACCTCGCGAGGCAGATTCAAGTCGCAAGTCGGCACCAAAGGCAGATATCGTTAGCTCCAGGCGACCTGGTCTCGACCAGGCGACCAAAGTAGAGGCAGACAAAGAACGAGCGCGAGGCATGACGCCGCGGTTGATTTGCGCCAAGGCGAAGGTTGCGACAGGAAATGATTTGGTTCGCAGGGCGGGTTGGAAGGGCTGGTATGTTGCCAAAAGAGAAAAGCTGCAATGTTCGTTGCGCGGTTGTCTCCAGGAGACGTGGTAAGTTTGCCCAAGTCAGTCGGATTGAGGGTTAGGTAGTAGGCAGGCAGGCGGCTTGCTTTACTTGACCCCCACAGGTCCTATCTGGGCCTTTCAATTTGCAACGCCTTCTCTAGCAGGCCACTCGAGCCCCTCTCGGCCGTTTGTCGCCTTTCTGTTGTCCATCTTCCTCCATTCCGCGCGCACGACTATCGCCGAGCCTCGCCATCCTCGCGCTACTGCAGAGGGAGAGAACCAAACACCCAGGCTCCTGTTAGGCATGGGCTCCTCCGAGCCCGCGATACACCCGTGATGGCAGGCAGCTAATGTTTCTTCTGCCAGCAGAAACAAATTGTTTCCTCGAGGCCGGCAACTTCCCGTCATTCAATGACCCCGGGAACACATCGCCTTCTTTCGACCGGAAGAGTACTACATGCAGAAGAAGCCCGAGCAGCCCTCAAGATGACGCCGAAAAACAACCCGCGAGGTGCGTGTTCCCCCATGCTCTCGTCTACTCGAGTGGCGAGCATCTATTCTTCTCCTCCTTCTCCTCGGCGCCTCCTTCTCGACTGCCCAAGTACTGGATCAACACCAACAAGAAGGCCAACGATCTTCGGCTGTTGTACCAGCAAGCCTATCGGCTACTGTAGGGAGATTCGTGTCGGTATCAACATGCGTTCCCTTCTAGCCGATCGCTTTTTGGACGCCGTCTTCTCCGTCTTCTTCTCGGCCTTCTACTTCCCAGCGAGCTGCTAAACTATTAGAGCAACACCCTGGATACCGCCTTTGTATATAGTCTTCCCCATTTGTAGCCGTAAGTTGCAGTCTGCTAAGAATTAGAGGTTCCCGTAAATCTTTGGGTGAATGTGGAATATACATACATTTCTCTGATCTTCCATGTGCTTGGGACGCTGATGATCCAGCTCGTTCGTACGTTTGTATGTAACTACCTGAGCTTCTTGTTCGTTTGCAATGAGAGAACTCCACAACACCGTCCACACCCACCCTCAAGTGACGCCTTTTCGATACTTCACTAGTCCTTCAACCTCAAGAACGAAAAGAAAGATCGCGTTAACTGATAGCTCACCATTGTTGCCGCCGCTTGGTTTGAACTCCCATGGCCCTCCAGCAAGTGTGGTTCTTAAAGCACCGCAGTAGCCCAACCCGACAATAGATCAGATCATCCCCCTTCCCCCTTTTTGGTGCAATGGGCCTAGGCCGCCGTCTATTGCTGTTAATCCCAGCCGTATCCGACGCCAATCTGTGGACGCACTGGGTCTGTCACCCAACGGGCTATGCTCCCAAGCTGAATTGCAGAGCCTGGCTCTGTACTCTGCAGAATCTCTATCCTGGGTAGTTGGCATGCGCCTTGGTTGTTGCCCGTGCCTAGTAAGCGAGTAATGCCGCCAGTAGGCTTGTTGGCCAACGCTTCTTGCAGCTGAATAGGGGCTTGATATGTTCCACCCAACTGTGTAGATAGGTATATAGAACTCGAGTGTCCCTCCCATTGCCGCCACCAGCTCACTTTCTACCTCTCCAGGGCACAGGGCATGTACGATCCTTCAGGACTACTATTGTGATCTCACTGAGCTGCAAATGAAGGTATTCGACGATTTCAACTAGCGATAGAAGTCGAATGACCAAGCACGCGGCGGCATTACCGGCGGTTGCTCGTGAAAGATTTAGAATCTGGCGACTCGGCATCGCCATTTTCAACAACACCAGAACTTTGTTCACTTACTTGTCAATGATGCTTTCCTTTTTCGCTGAAGCAAGCAATCCCACAGGACTCAATACCTTCATGTATACCTGCGTAGGGAGTTTGGTCCACGGGTGCTTACAGAGACCTGCTGATCGCATAGAGCGGGTCTTTTAGTATACTAAAGACAACTATACCATATTGGTCCTAGTGTCTCATGACGGGGTGTATTTACTCCAGTTCGGGACGATTTGATACCCCAGCATTCAATAGGTACAAACTGAAGGACGAAGACTTCGTAACCACAGAATGTTGCATTTATAGAAGGAGGCCACCGAGGACCAGCTTATGACTCGCAAGATATTCAAAAAGTCGAACCCAGTTATTGATGGCCAAGGTGAAGTCATAAATGTTGCTGATTCAAAACTAAATATCGGAAACAATTTGGTCCACATGAAGAGCGTTCAGCTATAATAAGAAATGACCGACACGCTAAATAAACATTCAAAAAGAAGCAGCAAGACCCAAAAAGACAAGAAATTCCCTGCTATGAGCTTTACTCAAATCGGGCTCGCTTCTCCGCCTGCTGCGGGAGCCGCCCTCCATCTTCATCGACGTCCGACTTCTTTTCTTTCTCCTTGGGGGCGGGGTTAGGAGGTGGGAGTCGTCAATGTCGCCAAAGACGACCTGGGAGTCGTCGACCATCTCGCGGTTCATGTGGGCGAGGAAGCGCTCCTGCTCGGCCAGGAAGGCCTTGAGCTTGACGGTGGCGATGTGGCGCTGGTGGCCGTTGGCCTCGCGCAGGAGGCGGAGCTGGCCCCGGACGCGCTCCTCGAGCATCTCGAGGCGGTACTCGCAGAACTGGTTGTAGAGCTCGGGCAGGTTCGAGATGGGCCGGACGGTGGTGAGCACGGTGTCGTCCCGCACGATCGGGTTGCGGGGGCGGAAGGAGGTCACCATGCTGATGCGCTCCGCAGTGCCGAGGGCGCGGAGGGCTTGGTGCTCAATGTAGCGGCCCTGGAGGACCACGGCGCAGCCCTGTTGGCAGTTAGTATGTGCGGACTTGTAGATCTATGGAATGTGAGAACTTACCATCTGAGGCCCGCGCACCTTCATAATGTCTCCGTTACCCGTCCGGAGCGCCGTCTCGCCGCCGATCATGGTGGTGCAGTCGCTCAGCATGGTTACGCAGACAAAGGGGTAGCTGTCGGTGTGCCAGTCGACAATGGGCTTGTTGTCCTCCCAGGGGCAGCCCGCAATGCCCTCGTCGGCCTCGTACTGGGCCCGGTCTGCGAACGCCTCAATCTCCTCCTTGCGTTCTTGCTCCGACTTGACCGAGATGTTGATGTGTGCAATCTCCAGGTCCATTTCCGTCACCAGGTCGATGCCGGCGATCTTGGAGATGATGGCCAGGGTGTCCGGGGACTTCCAGGCGTCGTATACGAAGGGCGCGTATCTGTGCCATCGCGATGAGTCAACTTGTTCTGTGCGTTGGTCGTTTTTAAAAGGAAAACGTACTTGTTGGCAAACCCTCGGAGCTGGCACTGGGCCAGGTTGCTCGAGTACTTGCAGTTCTGCAAGACTTCCGGGCACAAGACCTCCTTCCTCATCCTCATCACGGCCTCTTGTGTGAAGAGAGGGAAAGGTTCTGACACCGCCACCGGGGAGATGCCCGTGTTCTCGGGCAAACCCAGGTCCTTCATGCTGTACACCTTGGGCGGGTCCTTGAAGCCCAGGTGCTTACTGGCGTTGAACTCATCCTGGCCCAGGCTGGCTGGCTCCTGCTCAGCTTCTACAATGATGGGCTTCCAGCTGGGCTTGGGGTCGACAGCAAAGGGCATGACATCTGCGGCCGCCATCCTGATGGTATGTATATAGGAGGTTTGGTTTTGGATTAAATGGTTCTTATATTAAGGTGGTATATCTGATACGAGCGCGTGTGTGTGTATGTGGAGAATCCAAGACACGAACGGCTTTGTCTGATGGGGAGAAGAGAAGTACCAGCAAGCAGGATGGGCGACGATGAGGATGCGGTTGGGGTATATAAGAGTAGGTATTAGAAGATGGGTCTGGCGATGCGATGGTGTTGATGATGATGATGAGGAGGAGGAACTGAGATCAACAAGGTGTCATAAACCTTACTCTCGACGGCCCTTTTATCCTTTTCGTGAAGCTTACCACGGATGCGTCTAGGCCTTATCTATGATGAACCGTGAGTTGGGCGTTCGCATGTGGCCCCCCCCCAGTTTAGTCCCGTCCGTCTTGCCAGTGGCGCCCCGCGTATGCGCTGGGGAGGACTCTACTCTCCGAAAGTGACGATGGACTAAATCGTCGATGACCAACCCCCGGGAGCGATAGCAGTAGCAGCCCAGCAGCACAGGGAAGCCGGCACTCCCTGCTGTGAGGGGGAGGAGGGAGGCGTCTGAGGCCGCAAAAGTGCCATCGTGGTAGAGTGTGTAGGACTAAGCGAGGGGTGGAGGAAGGAAAGTGCCATGATGGGATGTGTCAGGTTCAGGCATGGTGACGAGGGTAAAAGCAGCAATGCAGGGCGGACCAACGTACCAAGGAGCAATCGGGCCAGTTGGGAGCCTTGGCTTCTTTGCGTCGCTGTTCTTACGAGGCGACGCGGCCAAACCGAGCAGGAGGAACGAGTTTCGTTCACGAACTCTATTGCTTGCTTGTGCGGGCAACAGCGGCGACGATGGTGGGAGGAGCCCTGGTGTTGGTGGTAGGAGCTGACTCCAGTCTCCATCCCCGTGTCGAGAGTCTATCAGGCGGCTCCCCAAGGTAGGTCGAGGTGTGGAGGGGCGCAGGAGCGTTACCGGCCGGGGTCCTTGGAGCGGGTTTAAAAGCGGCATCCCAAGTGCGCTCCGTGATGACACCTCAGCTTGGCCTGGGGGGGGCACGGCCAGCGTCCAGAATAGCAACAAACTTCATGCACCAGTGCCTTATTCCACAAACGAACAAGCGGCAGAGGATAGAAGGGGAGTCGGTATAATGGCTCGCTGGATGCTGGATGCTGGCGAACGGAGCCATCTATCCGTCCCGGGGAAAGCTGATGATCAAATGTGGGGACAGACAAACCCAGCTGGACAGAGAGAGAAAGATAGTGCGACAGATAGAGAGATGAAGATAGGCACGACACGTTCAGCGGTAATGGGACCTATCTCTGTGATTCAATCGGGGCGGCTTCCCTTGCATGACTTGGGCTCTCCAAGAGCCAGCTAGGCCAATAGATTGAAACTAGGAAAACCAGAAACCAGGGGAGCAGGTATACACGGTTTGCCACCAGTGCTGCTTTGCTTTCTGGGGATGGATGCTGCTGCAGCCATTCGACGGTGGACGGTGGACGGGGCGGGAGACGAACAGACCAGGGTTCAAGCCAAACATCATGATAATTGATGGTTCGATTCTTTCAGCACGCACGCACGCACACACGCACACACACGCGCGCACACACACGTTACCCCAATTTCCTGGTAATGCGGCATGCCAGATGCCTACCGCTCTCTCTCTGTCTCTCTCTCTCCATGACATGATGCCGAGTGCGTGCGGTGGGCTTCAATTGCTATTACATGAGTGAAATCGCTGGTCTGGTAGGACCAAACCCGTCCTATGACCCCGATGGAGAAATGTGGCGCCAGGTCGGTGGCTATGGACGGCGGCAGTTGGGAGAGGGCCCTGGTCAACTAACTGGTCGGAATCCCACGAGAGAGAGAGAGAGAGGGAGATCTCCCAGGTCGGTCTAGGCACACCGATAACGGAGATAAAGGGCATGACCGGGGCCAGCGTAATCCGAGAAGCTTATCACATGTTGGGGTAAAATACGAGATAAACCCCATCCTTCAATGGTTATCTCCGGCTCAGAGAGCCCAAGAGATGGCAGGCCGAGCTGTGTGCAAGGTGCAAGCCTAGCCCGCACCCTCCTTCAGGTACGGTACCCCTACGGCGCAACTGGACTGGTCCGACCACTAAATTCTGACAGCCAGCCAGACGCAGACCTGACCACCCATCGGGCCCCATCCCCAACCAGGGCATCGCTGGATTCGATGCAGCATACTCCGTCCTACACCATGCAACCTCACCTCTCGAACAATCTCCATATGCCCGTTTCTTTTACGCATGCCCAGGCAGACCGACGTAATGGATCCCACCCTCACATTCACCTCGTTCCTCGAATGGGAGCTGCTGGTTGTACAGTTCATTTATTGACTTGTTGGAGATTGCGTCCGCGTTCCCCGTCGAGGCCGTGTACCCCCAGCCGCGTACCACGATGTCTATAATCCACCCATGTTATGGGGAAGAAATGGAGCCATCCGCGACTGTCAGCCCCTCTTTGGGCCTGGCGCCGTCTAGTAGGGCCGCTCCGGGCAAGCACTAGCTGACCGGCGGCCTGGGGTAAAGCTTATTCTTTCCCAGTCGGGCAATGCGAGCCTATCAGACACTATACCGATGATGCACTTCTGCTTCAATCCACACGTCACTCTTGGATGATTGGTTGGATGTTTGATGCGAGCGACAGACAGACAGACGCAGAGGCAAACCTGACAGAAATAACTCAACGCATGCAATGCGCTGCAGGTTCGTCGTATCTGCTCTACTCTTCCCTGCTCTGCCCTGTTCTGTTCTGCAAGGTCATATGGACCTTTTGCCGCTGGTTACGGGGTGGCTGATGCACGCTCGTGGTTCTACGGCCTCGGGTATCTAGACCCCCTTGGCATCCGCGGCACTGTGATGATCCCTAGATGCAGCGTCGTGTGTCGGAGACTCGGAATTGATATCGCCAGAGCAAACATGGTCTCTCTACTCTGTCGATGTACCACATGTCCTGGGACGGACCGATACCCATCCACAAGCCAAAGGTGATGGATAGTGCAGGATGCAGAGACACGAGTCGAGACCATGGCTTTGCTGGGATAAGAGATGGATCCCATCCGACTCGGCGCCCCTGGGCGTCGGGACTAGTATGTCGTAGAGGATCCTTCTTCTTATCAAATATGGATTTGCAGCATTGGCGCAGAAGCATCGTGACGACTGTACAGATCGTGATGATTGTATGAACCTCACATCGAGCCCTGCTCAGGAAACAAGATCTATGCGAGAGACACTGGGGGAGGGCAGCTTGCCGCTCAAGAGCAAGCTGACGTGGCAGGCTCTGAGACTGTGGCGGCGGGCATACAGCACACGAGCCCCTGGCCTTCGGTATATGCTGACATTCTGATCAATGCATTGTAACGGTATATGTCGAACTGTAAGGCGAGGTCTCTGGGGCCGCCAGACAGCAGAGGGGTTAGAGAAAGAGAGAGAGGGAGGGAAACGGAGACTGTCGGCGATAGGCACACAGGGCAGCGGTCACATTGCCACCGGCGAAGAGGGAAGAACGATCAGGAGTGCAAGGAAAGGCCAGCGATCGCCGAAGTGGCTTTGCCATGAATGGCCGCCGTATCTGGCCAGCCGATAGCCTACCCGCTTCTGCTTCTGCTTTTTTCTTGCTTCTGCTACTGTACGAACAACAAGTCACCGGCGTCGAGAGCATGCGACACCTCATTGGTCACGCATCTAAGTCTTTGACAGGCCAAGGGCGACGGTCGTGGCGACGCTCTCCTGGTCGGGGCGAGTCCACCCACTGGTACGGCTCGACTCCCCAGCAAAAGCCAGCTAGGCTTATCTGCCCTCCCTGAATGCCGAATCATGACTCTGCGAATAGGGCTTCCTTCCCCGTCGGGCCCCTGGTCGGTCTAGACTTGTGCCAACTTGATAGACCTGGTTCCAACGCCGATTAGCTAAATGGGTTCACGACAAGAGGAAGAAGAGCGAAGTACACGATACTGTAGTCAAGTAGGCATAGTGAAGAGCGACGGCATTTCCCGTGAAGCCTGCGCGCGACAACCCAGCAGAAGAAGAAGACAGGACGAAGATGCGACCCCGGTTGCTCTCCACCACGGCGGCATGCACATGTGCGGCAGCATGGATTGCTGTGTCGAAATTGGCGCATTCATCACCCAGCATGCCCGAAGTCATCACGACTGATCTTGGAGAGGTCCTTTAGTCCTACTCTATCCTACTGTACGGAGTGTGAAGGCAGTGGTGGTGGTTGGAGAGCACGGTCGGGTGGCCCCAAGACTGGGCGCCCTCGTCCTGCAGTCTCCGGCCCCCATCGGAGGATAGCGTAGCGCAGGCAAGCGGTGCTGGACTGGCACGGAGAGCACAGTAGCGTGAGCGTGAGGATCAGCAGTCTTGTGCTGCCCTGCTGCTCTAGATATCAGGTAGTGGTGGACGATCAAACCGCCATGTTTGGTGATAGAGGTAGAAATAAGTGCAAACGCATATAGCCTTGCCGAAGTCACGGCCAGTGGCGCCGGTTGACATGAGCTAGACGACCGGACAGATGATTGGAAAGGATGGATAGTTGGCCCAGCGCCCGTATTTATCAAGGAGACCTGCCCTCAACGATAGCAGTGGGGTAAGAGATACGGCTATCAGATGACTAGGCCTACAGTAGAAGTGAGTCGTTGTTCTTGGCGGGGGCACAGAAGGCAGGACACAGAAGAGGGGAGAAAGTGCAACGATGTCATTGCTTCAGGGGTGGTGGCTGTCTGCTTGTGGTGGTGTTTGGCGCATTTAGGTCTAGGTCGCAAGCGGTAAGCGTCTCTTCATTGGAGTGCGTACAACGGGATGCAGGACAGAGACGCCCTGCCAGGCATTACCCGACCAAGGATGTGTTAGAATAGCTAGCCGGCACCTCGAGTCGCAAGATGCTACCATCGATTGTTTTTCCGACGCCGTCGAGCTGCATGCGATTGCGCCGATGCCCAGGAACATGTTGGCTAAATGAAACGAAGTGGTTTGCCAGTTGTGATGCTGACGGTTTACTGCGCCGGTCAGGTTAGGCGTTGTCACTGTCAGTCTGTCACTGTACGTCAGTCTGTCACTGTACATGCACCTAAACTTCCAATGCTAGCCCAGGGACTGTGCTGTCTATCAGTGTCCCCTAGCGGGCAGACTGGCCCAAGCTCTGCCCGTGCAAAGATGCCGAGGCAGTTTTGACCTGGTTGGTCGGCGTGTCGGGACAGGGCTGAACTTCGGCCTGTCCAGCGCCTGCGAAAGTCCACTACGACAACCACAACCGCGGGCAAACCACCAGCGGCGCATCATCGTCACCGACTTGCAAACCACCTCCAGACCGACTGATTCACTGTCCGTCATCCACCAAATGCAATGCGACGCGACGCGACATGACATGACATGATCAAGAACATCAACATTTCGCACTGTTTTCACTCGACAGCATAGAGCATTGCGCGCGTCACGCTGGGGTTCGCTGCAGCGTTTTCCTTTTCTTTTCTCGTTGGCGGCGTCGGAGAAGATGCTGCATCTACAACTGGCCGTCCATTCTTAACACACCACCATGGCGACGCCCGCCCATCCTCCGCGCGGCGGCAGCAGCAACAATGCCTCGCGAGCGCCCCCGTCCTCGTCGACGAACAACGGCAATAAACCGACACCAGCCAAGTCCAAGAACCCCATCCACGCCGTCCTCTCGCTGCCCCCGCGCTTCCTGCACATGTACAGCGACTTCATCACCAAGAACAACCACCAAGTCTCCCAGATCGAAAGCGCCCTGCGCTCCCTGACCTACATCATCCCCGGCCGTTTCCGCGACTCCGAGATCGCCTCCGAAACCCTCCACTCGGGCGTCCAGCTCCTCTCCTTGTACCATGACACCGTCCTGCTGCGCGCCCTCTCCCAGATGCAGATCCCGGGCTCGAATCTCATGCCGCGCCTCCTCCCTCCCAGCCCCCACGCCCGCTACACCCGCTTCTGGACCGCCCGCAGCACCTTCTACCGCCGCATCGCCCTGCTGCTGCAGGTCGTGCAGTATACCGAACTGCTCTGGGAGATGGCCGCCAAGCGCCGCGGCGACAAGGTCAAGTGGCGCGTCGTCGTCATCCTCGAGGCCCTCAAGGCCCTGTGTCGGCTGCTGCTGCTGCGCATCACCCGGTCGCGACCCCTCGTCACCCCCGTCCTGCCCGAGCGCGAGCCCATCCCCGACGCACCCGCGCCCGGCAGCGACGACGGCGCGCTCAAGGAGCTGATGGGCGAAGAAGATGACGCCGAAGAGGCGGCCATGCTGCGCGAGATGAACGGCACCGCCGACAAGGACAACAAGAAGGCCGGCCACGAGTCCGAATGGACCATGCCGCGCACCGGCAGCAGCCTGCCCAGCCTCCCGAGCCCCGGCGACATCAGCTCCTACCTGCTGGGCCGCGTCCTGACTGCCGACGACATCAAGCCCGCCACCAAGCTGCTCAATACCATGCAGGGGTCCGCCCGGGCCGCCGAGATCCTGCACATCCTCGCGCCCCTCATCTACGCCGTCTCCCTGGCCCGCAGCAAGAACAAGCGCTCGTGGACGCCCTGGCTCATCGGCTTGAGTCTCGAATACGCGGCGCGCCAGCTGCGGGACCGCCGTGGGTTCCGCGCCACCGCCCTCGAGCGCGAAGAGTGGACGAAGCGCGGCTGGGCCATGGGCTGGTGGGCGATGCGCGGGCCGGCGTACGACCACCTCGTCAAGGGTTTCGTCGGGGGCGTCAAGAAGCGCGTGCCCAGCATCGTCGGCGGCATACTGGAGGATTACGAGTACCTGTGGGAGAACTACTACTTCAGCACGAGCGGGTAGGCGACGGAGCAGAAGGAAGCGTCACGCAAGAGAGGGACAGAGCGGCCCAGGGCACGCCATGCGGAGAAGGGAGAAGGAGGACGGCGCATTGCGCAGACGGCCCTCCAGTTGCTGTACAACAGATCATCATGTCATGTAATATTTCCTATTCTTTGCCTAGCGATACCTTATTAATGCAAACAAGAACGTATTATCACACAACCGTTTTCGCGCACAGCAATCCGAATCGCTCTTCATCCTGCAGGTAGGACATAACACTTTGAGCGACTGGTGGGACTTGAATCAGAGGGGCATCTATGACTACAGGCAGATGATGAGGGCTTCGTCTTGATTGAGTGAGCCAAACTGAGTCTTGAATACAAGAAGCATATGTTCGTAACGTAACGTTCCCAGCACCTCCAACGATCTCTGTTCCCTACTCGGGTTCTGACTCTGATGACCTTGAACTAGAAACTGATCATACTAGACTACGATCCGCCGGCCAGCTTAGCCAGTCCATACCTCCGGTCCAGGGCACTTGTAGGTCGTGGCCTTTCCTTGGTAGATGTCGACCTGGAATTCAGCAGGTTAGCCCGCTCATCTTCGCCAACAGGCAACCCTCGTCCACCACTTACCATGATACCCGGGTCGCTCTGCGCCGCGTACGCCGGGATAGAAGCCAGGAACGAGCCGCCGGGCGTTGCGGACCCGGAGCCCGTGACATCGAGCTGAGCGCACTCGGGGTAGAACTGCGGCGTGTTGGCCTGGTGGAGGGCCAGCAGCTCGTGGCGGATGAGATATTTGCCGGGCTTGAGGGAGGCCGGGATCTTGCTGGACCACTTGAGGGACTTGTAGACAACTCCAGTGCCCCAGTCATTGCTGTTGAGACTGGAGCCGTACAGGCCCATCTGTTCGATCTTGAACCAGGACTTGCCCTTCCCGTCGCACCCCTGGAAGCCGTTGGGGCAGGCGTACATCCACACCATGACAGGCCCCTGCTGGTGCGTCCACTGCTTCCAGACGGCGGTGATGTTCTCGCCCGCCGCGATGGTCGCCGACAAGGGCGCTGACGTGCCGCCGTTGCAAGTCATGCGGCGATCGTTGACCGTCATGATGGGGTTGTAATCGGGCCACTGCCGCTGGATGATCTGGGCGTTGGGCTGGGGAGAGAAGCCTTCGTAGCCCGGGTACGTCTTGCCGCCGATGATGTAGCTGGTGACGGCCCCGTGGGCGGCGGCCAGGGGGGCGGCGAGCAGGAGGGGCAACAGTAACTGCATGTCGGGCGAACTGACTGTACGGGGTTCTTCGCGCTGTTTATATCGTGGGAAAGTCGAGATCTTGAAGCTGTTGAGTAATGGCTTGGCGGTCGATGACTGGTGGCGCCACCGCTTAACTTATATCCCACTGAGGAGAGCATGGGACTGAGCAATACCAGGGGCCGCCCGCGTTCTGTTTATTGCAATGAGGTAACATCATGATGAGGCAACCTTGGCTTTGGACGGCATTCAAACGCTCCGACTCAGGCTGACCGTTCTCTAGGCTTTTACGAAACAGTGACATGATTGGACACTTTACCAAGTGCTATTCCGGGACAACAGGTAGATTGGCCGTTACTCGTTTGGTCACACATCTTCTTGATGACCTTGCTGACTAGTTCATGCCATTTGCCTGGGCTGATGGGAACGGGTGACCCAATACGAATGCATTGGTGAACAACAATCGGAAATGGCCAGCACACTTGCAAATCTATAGATGAGTCTTTTGATCAGGGGGTGCCGGCTCATTGGATGGGAAGCCACCAGTGTCTCTTTCGGTATTACCGCAGGCTTTGGGGAGTCTGGGGAAATGGTATGATGGTGTTACATCGAGATCCGCGGTACTCCACGGTCCGTCGTGCTTAGTGTCAACGTTCCATCGTGCCACAGGGTATTTGGGTAAATGCACCCATGTCAACCTGCCCGTTCGGGAAATCGTGGAGGATAACGCTGCGGTTTGATTACAGTCCACATCCTCCCCTTGTCACCCTAGTCCCCCTCGAGGGCATCTGGTGACTTTGGCCTCCTGGGCAACTGGCGAATGTTTCGCTCAAAAGCTCCGGTTCAGGGGATGGAAACATACCAATCAAGACATGCGGATCCGGATGCGGATCCGAGGATCTCTGACAAGGTGCCCCGTTCCGTAGCGGAACTGTGTGTGTTTTGGAGGGCCTTGGCTTCGCTAGAGCTTTATCTTAGGTTCCTGCCATGCTGGCGGGTGATCATGTCTTCTTTGGCCAGATCTTCAAGGCCGCCACCACTTCTTGGGAACGAATAATGCCGACGATGAGTATATCGTCGATGAGACAGGCCGGATCGAGACTGGGGCTGCTCCGCACACCTTTGCCGCTTTTTCCAGTAGTTTTGTCGAGGACCATCATGCCGGATTCAATACTTCTGGGACTTTACAGTCATGATCTTACGAGAGGACAGTCGCTAGTTCCTTCATTGTCACATCCCTGGACCTCGCGAAGAGCGATCACTACATGAACGGAATTTCTCATATTCTCGATATCCTGTTCGGATCACTTCTGCCCAAGCTAAAATTTCAACTGGTCGAAAACGTCTCCTTTTCTTTTGTCAACCATCGGCCAACGCACAAGGCCCCCGTCCAGCAAAGTCCCCCGGGCCGCCGTCGCCGCTGGTGATCTGGACCTGCGGGTACCCCTTCGGACAGGTTCCATCGGCGCCCTTTCCAGGGTAGTCATAGACAATGCTGCACAGGGAGTTGATGTAGCCCCAGCCGTTACAGTGGCGGGTCAACAACGGCGTCAGGCCGGTTTGGCCGGAGAAGCACCGACGGCAGCAGTCGCCTGCGCTACGGGCCGCGACGATGGTGAACTGCGACGGGTTGACCGCCGGGTTGTAGACTCCGACGAAGCTGGCGTTGGCGGCGAAGCCGCTAGGGGCGCACTTCTCGGAAGGAGAAGGGGTTGGGGTGTGCTGCCAAGGTCAGGGGCTGAACCAAGCGAAACCGAGTAAGGACTTACCGGGATGGTGCTTGAGGTCGTAGTGGCCGTGGTGGCCGTGGAGGTAGTCGAGACAGCACGGGTGGTAGCTATCGAAGAGGTCGGCTGTGAGGTGCTGATGACTGTGAGAATAGGAGTCACCCCGACGATGACCCCAGTGGCGCTGCTGCTCTGACCCTGGCCCTGGCTCTGTTCATGGTGACGAAGGATTGCCAAGGGGACAATTGCTGCTACGGTGACTGCAATGACAAGAATCACGGAGAAGACGATATAGAAGCGCTTGTAGTGGCGGACATGGACGAGGACCCGCTCGTACCACACGTTCTTGACGGCGCGGATCGTGGTGGTCTTCTTCTTCTTGCCAGACGTTGGGCCGTCTCCAAACTTCACGATCCGCCCGTCATACGACATTGTTGTGCTGCGAAGCTGGATACACTTCGAGGCTGGTTGCATGTTTGCTGAAAATGGGGCTGCGGGGATTACCGACGGTCTGAGTGGTTTGCCGTATCTCGAAACACCGGGTTTCAGGGGCACGAATCTTGTTGAGGGATCGGGTTCGTAGTGGCAGTATGTGGGTGGTCTGATGTGGTGTCTTGACGTGTGCGGCTGTCTTGTTTACAGTTCGGTGATGAGACAGGGGCGTGACTCTGCAACGAATGTTGGGACGATTGGCTTGTGGCCAATGAACCCGTGATGGTTTATTGACATGAAACCTACAGCTGTGCCTGGGTGAGGTCAAGTTGACCGAGTATGCTTTGACACCCTCAAGCTGCCTCACTTCTACATAGCTCTCGAAATTGCCCTGGTCCCTATCACGAAGCATTTCTCACCATACGGCAGGCATTACAACCTGTTGCCTGTGGTGCTCTTGTTACTGAACTCCTTCAAACAGTGACACGTCGCTCACTTAATGCCACTCGATAGTCAGCGAGAACATCCCGTCGTCCTGCATTGAATGTGTCCGGTCTGTAATGGCTTGCTCTCTGTTTGTTTTGTCGTTGCCTAGATCTGCCAGCTTGGGACTAGCTCCGGCCTAGCTCTCCGAACCATCCTCGGGCAGATCGGCATCGTGATCGGACTGGCCGCGGATTTGGTTTGCAGCCATTAGAAGATCTCCGGCGGCATTTGGCATTTCGAGTGCTGTTGTATCTACTAGACTGACGGAATAACCCCTCTCTGTACGCTCTTGACTGAAGTACGGAGGCCCATCAAACCCAGGCGGTGGCGCGAGCGGGCGTCCTCGGCAGCCTTGCCAGCAGTACGAGGATATGTCAAGGGGTTCCATAACTTGGTTTTCTCTATTTCGAGCTACGATATGGCACTGTGGAGGGACACAACTAGTATTTCCCTTGGTTACCCTTGATGGCTTTTATATCCAGCTCTTGTGACTGTTCTAAGTCATTTCCTGTCACGGACAAGTGACTCACATTATGCACATTCAAAAGTCAAAGCCTGAAGAATATCGTTTTTTAACTCACAGTTCTCTTGTCAGCAACTCTTTATGTCAAAGTTCAACCCCTTTCCATCATGGCAATGATGGGTATCTAAATCTAGATTCAGCCGAGCATCAGTGATGAATTACACACCCCATGACCAATCTTATAGCCTCTGAGTAGGTGGCTTTGACAGTCATTTGTGAGGGCTCTAGTATGGCTTGCAATTCTTTTCCAAGCTGCCTGTGTCTATTTTGATGGTCTCGTCACGTCAAATTGCCTCTATACCTCCCTCCTTTGTATCTGGACAGCAAAAAGTCTAGACACACTTACGTACGTGTCACTACCCAGCTCTGAATCCATGTGCAACTCGGGTTTGGCCTGAAACTGATGACCGATTTAACCTGACGTATCCCCTTTCATCTTGTAGGAATCTAGAAAATAAATAAGTCTCAAAGCATATTCACTAAAAATCCCTTTCCAGATAGCATTTAGTACGGCCCCTATCTCTTGCACGGCTCAATATGCCTCACTGTTATCAAACTGCATGTCTGCCCCTTTTCGGAATCCCAGATTGCTCTATCCAGAGCGGACGGTGCTTGGCAAACGATCTAGGCCTATAGAATGGATACATGTATTTCCGTTGGTCATGCTAAGAGCTCAGTAGTCTTGGTAGATTGCGTTCATGATGAGCTTGAATATTCTATTTTAGGATCTTCGGCTGTCCATCTGCCTATGAAGGGGCACTCATTGTTGCTTGGCAGCCGGACCTTCCCTCGCGATTCAGCCTTGGCTCTCATGCCAAATTTGGTTCTGTGAGCATATATTAATATGTTTGCTACGCCTGTCACATTTACCCCTCCTACCACGTCGCTCAACCATCCCACGGCTAAATAGCCGCAACCTCCGCCAGGTGACGTCGATGCAACCCTGCTCAGACATCCCGCACGCTGCCCATCGCGTCCATCGGAAGAAAATGTAGAAGAGAACGCCTGTAGCTATTCCCTAGATGCAAGCGACCTGGATTCCTGAAGCGGCAATACTCAACCCACGAATCCGATGTCTCTTGCCACAAGATCAGCCTTCATCGCGAACAGATTGGAGACCCCGTGCCTCAAATAAAGCCCTATAGACACATTGAGCATACCGCTTGGTTTTATGAAGAGTTCATCTATCCCACGTTCCAAGGAGATCCCGTTCAAGCCAATAAGCTCAGCTGGGTCTTGACAACGCCCGGCAATCAAGATCACGCCTTGCATCTGCAGAAAGTAAGTAGATAAACCGTGATGTAACTGCGTCGGGCTCCTCCAACCAAACTTTGGATCGGGGAACAGAGTCAGTCGAGACGCACGATCCTTACTAACCTTTGTTTGTCAGTACCTTGTATCGTCGACCTTCATTTCACACGAACCGATTTCATCCGGGCGCTTTCGTCTTGAAGTTGCGCCTTCACAGTTCACCTTCTTTCTCAATTGGCATCGCGTACGAGTCCAAGATGCAATTCAACATAGGCGCTCTATGCGCCGCGACGCTGTTGGTCTTAGGTAGGTCGCGGCCCTCTCTTCCTCCCCTCCTCTTCATCCAATTGTGCGGTCTTTGACATAATCCCCCATCACAGTATCTCCAGCCCATGCTGCCGACTCGGTCGCCTACAAAGATCCGGAGACCGGCTTCACCTTTGCTCAGTTTAACGCGCAGTACGTGATTGGCAAATACATCACGTACCGCATCGCGACGCCAAGCAATGTGGCCCAGGGCACACCGTACGACGCCGTCGTTCAAGTCGCCGCGCCCGTGGACGTAGGCTGGACCGGGCTCGCCTGGGGCGGCTATATGACCTACAGTCCCTTGACGGTGGCCTGGCAGAACGGCAACTCGGCCACCGTGTCGTCGCGCTACGCCACGTGAGTTCTCTTTTGATCATCTCTCTTCCGTCTTCCCCTCCGATCCCTACTCATACCTCTACCATGTCGCTGGACTGACACCTGACACGAAACGAAACAGCGCCCATCAAGCCCCATCCCTCTACACCGGCGCCACGTACACCCTCCTCAAGAAGGGAACCCATGTCAACAGCACGTACTGGCAGTACACGGCCAAGTGCACGGGCTGCACCTCCTTCACGGGCCAAGGAAACCGCAACGTGACGCTCAACCCGACGGGCGAGAACCGCGTCGCGTTCGCCTACTCGCGCACCAAGCCCAGCAACCCGTCATCGAGCGGCTCGGCCATCCAAGTGCACGACGTTACCGCCTCCTGGACCGTCGATTTCGGGTCTGCGTCCAACGCCAACTTTGCCGAGCTGGTGCAGAGGAATGCTTGAGGCTGGGGTCAAGTGGTGTGGGTGGCTGCCTCTCGGGCTTGAGCTTGAGAGGAAAATAAAGGAGAAACGGGATCTCGATCGATCGAATACATACACAGCACATTATTTTC
Organism: Apiospora rasikravindrae; assembly: GCA_038363885.1. Classification (NCBI taxonomy): domain Eukaryota; kingdom Fungi; phylum Ascomycota; class Sordariomycetes; order Amphisphaeriales; family Apiosporaceae; genus Apiospora; species Apiospora rasikravindrae. The sequence goes on from JAQQWK010000011.1 coordinate 33,355, forward strand.
TTGTTGCGCATCCTGTACAGTAGCAATTGAATGGTCAGCAAGGATTCTATCTAGGTTTCTAAGTGTCCATGTACCTTGGCTGTTTACATTCGTCGGCGTAGTTTTGCGATCACCTCTAATGCTCGAATCAATGATCTCTTCTACTCTACACATGATGACACATACGAATCAAGTCTAAATTCTGTATCGAGTTCAAGGCCAATACTAAGTTCTAGTGAGTGACAAGACAAGTCCTCCGCCATTTGAGCTTTCCATCCGCCAACATGTTACGGCGCGGGAACGGTGGCATGGCGATATCCAGCAAGCTTGGATGGCTTATGCTTCGCTGGGTAATATAACTACCATCGCCAGTGTATTTGGGTTTTCATTTCATCCGAGGTTTATGCCTGCTCGGCGGCCATTTCGCCCATAGGAATGGCTTTGAGGTCTGTGATTTGTATGCAAATCAGTATATGGTCATGAGATACCACGAAGATGGCATATGCTTACATCCGTCAACCGGCTCGGGAGCTTGCTGCTGCTTGGTGCAGGCATTGTACACCGCCGGCTGCTGCTTGTGGATGCCAGCCCGCGGGCAGTCCCTGTCGAGGTTGCAGTTGTTGTCCATGGCCTTCTGGAGGGTGTCGTCCTTCCAGCCGAAGAGGTAGTCTCCATGTGCGGCCGAGCCCCTGTTGCTATCGCGTCAGTTACCCCCTACGTTTGGTGTATGCTTAAGTACTTGACCTACCCGAGGTTTGTGCTGTAGACGAAGGGGTTTTTGCCGTCGGTCGGCCACATGCTCTGGTCCATGAAGGTCGACGTGTTCCACATCAGCTCGTACATGATCTGCGGGAGCTTGACCGGGTGCGTGGCGGGGCAGCGACCACCACCAGATGCTCCGGCGCCACTGTAGGCCACGTGGCTTTGGTGGTCGGGGCTGTCGAGGTTCTTTCCGTCCCAGCATCTAATGGTTGCCGTCAGTTAGCCTCAAGAGCTTTAGATGTCACAGTTGGGAGAGCTCACGTGGGGAAGATGATGGTCTGGCGAACCATCTTGCATTGGTTGCCGTAAGGGATGTCGACGGTGTCGGCGCCCGTGCAGGGAGCACCACCAGTGAACTGGTTGTCGTTGGTGGACTGCCAGCAGCGGTGGCAGATGTTGCCCTTGTTGACCTTGCTGTTGTCGGTGTTGGTGGCCGAGCCCGCCAGCATGCGGAAGCCCTGTGTTTTCCACGTTAGCAAAGCTCGTTGCGCCTGTTCAAGACCCAGTGCATAGACAAACCTTCTTGAAGGCCGTGACCTTGCCGCTGGGGATGTAGTAGACATCCAACCCGCCCTTATTGATGAGCTGGCCCTGGGGCCCGCCGTTGCCGACCTGGGGCACGCGGATGACGGACCCGTTGCGGTGGCGGAAGAACATGACGGCGGTCCAGTAGTTGGAGAAGTCCTCGGCGAAGCTGCACGAGGTGCAGGTCGACAGCGCCGCCTGGTCGTGGGACTCGGGCGGCATCGAGATGTTGAACGAGTTGCCGCCGACGATCTGGTGCAGGTGCGGCGAGTACAGCATCCCCGGGTTGACCAGGGGGTCCGTCCGCTCCACCACGAGCTGCGAGCACGCGAAGCGCAGCATGTTGAACTGCGCCGCGGCGTTGTGCGTCAGGGCCGCGACGGCGGCGAGGTTGGCGAGGAGATGCATGGCTAATGCGGGTGTCCTGCGGTGGCTTGATGTGTACTAGAGTGATCAACTGAGTTTTTGGTTCAGATCCTTTCTATGCCTGTTTCAACCTTGAGATCAGACGAGGGCTCAAGTCCATGAACGCGGACCGGAACCTTGAGTCTATTATCACTTCCGCCAGCAAATAACATCCCAATTGCCGGTCCTGCTGGACCTCAGCATCCAGCCTACCTAATATCGGGCAATCGTGTAGACAATCCCCCGATACGGCTGTCGACCAATAGTTGCCGTACTAATGAACTGCCGATCACCAGAAGTGATGAGCGATCCAGCCAAGCCCGGTAGTCTTTTCGAGCAGGCATGGTTTATCCGGCGATTCAACCTCCGCGCTGGAAAGAATAAATATGCTTCTGTCACCTAATCTTGGCACCGCAATGCAACGCTGCATGCTTTCGGTCACAAGGGCATAGATTGCTTTTGCCGCCCGTGACTCTGTTATGGGCAGGATCGGCGCCAAACATGGCGCTCTAGGCACGTGGCCCCTGGCTGGCGGCGTATGTATAGAAAATTTGAAGCGGAACTCGGAATGGTACCAACCTAGCTTGACACGTGCATAACCCATGATGTGGCATACACGACGCCGTCTCTGAGACCTATCAGGGGGTTGGACATGAGGAAGCCACCGAAGGTTCAGCATGTTGCTTCTAGAAGGCCCGATGCGCAATATCCTGCCACTCGGTGTCGATATGAAGCCCATACGGGTGAATAGGGGCTTTGTAATGGAAGCATCTGGTCAGATGTATTATATGATAGCCAAGACTCGAGATATTGAGGTTTCTCTTGTAAGCTCTTCGTGATTGCACGCTACCACTAGATAAGAATTTGTAATCCGGCTTATGCTGTAGATGGGGCAGTTCCATGGATAGTGTGTGACTACGGGGTTGGAAAGAAGCCCGCGGCGATTGCTTCTACACTGGTGTCCTTTGGTTCCGAGCTAGTACCTTGACGCCAGCAGACCGGCCAGTGATCTCATATCATCCAAAGTGCTGACTTCAAAGCTAGCCATGGTGTTTGTGCAAGCATTGCCCGCGCCTCCGAAGTCTAGAGACAGCAGCCACGCCCTCTTTAGACAGATCCCGCCGATCGAAGCCACCAATCGCCCTCCTGTTGAGTTGATGGCTGTCAGCCTGCTGGCTGAGATTCGGAAACGTCGGCATGACTCCGAATTCCGATTGCGCATCATCGGTTGCAAACACCACCTCCCCGCCGACCATGGTCAGCAGCACTCGCTGCCGTCCGATCTCCTCTTCGGGGACTTGAAAGTAGTTCTTCTCCAGGACGACCAGGTCCGCCAGTTTGCCGACTTCGAGCGAGCCGATGGACGCCTCGGCGCGGAGGAACCGGGCGCCGTTGATGGTGATGGCCCGCAGTGCCGACTCCCGGGAGATGGGATCACCCGGGAAAATGCCGTCGTAGGGGGCACCAAAAGAGGCCGGGGAGTTGGGATTGGTCGGATCTCCCGACCGCGTCACGGCGACCTTGAGGGCCAGGAACTCGTCGAGCGGATCGATCTGGGTTAGGTAAGCATAGTCACAGCTGGGCGATGAGGAAAGTGAAGAGACTTACCGGCCAGTCACTGCCATATACGATTGGTCTTCCAGCCTCCTCGATCCTCCTGTGGGCTTGCAAGTTGCCCCGTCGGTAGTCTCCAAGTGTCGCAAACGTGGAGGGGATGTAGAAGGAGCTCAGCTGCGCCCACTGGAAACTCATGATAGGGTCGACGCCCAGCTCGGCGAACCTGGCCCAGTCGTCCTGGTGTGAGAGCTCTTCGTGTGCCAGCCCGAGCTTGAAGCCCCCCTTGTGGCCAGGATGCTTCTCCAGAAAGGCCTGTGCCGCATTGAGTCCGTAGCGCACCGCAAGATCGCCGTCGACATGGAGTTGTGCGTCGATTCCGGCGAGGAAGAGGCCCTCGAGGGTGGCGTTCAGGATCTCCTGGCTCCAATATGGCTCATTCAGGGTGCTGGGGTCTGGCGCCCACTCGGCCGTGGTCTCGGAGCCATCCACGGGGTTCCAGTATGGGTCAACCACGGCAGCTGTTCTGGCCGGATACGTAATGACCCCATCCAGAAAGCCTTTGATAGCCTGCCATTTCATCGTCGGTTTCGGTCCGATGGTCGATTTGTCATTCATGGATTTGATTGCAGACACAGTGTTTGCCACGAATTCATCCACTTCCTCCATTGACGCCGGGGGCTCGATGGAGTAGTCAAAGTACGCGCGGGCGGTGAGCTCGCCGCTCGCTCGAAGTTGACCGAACAGCGCGAAGGCGTCGGGGCCCGCCGACGCCTCTTGGAACGTGGTGATCCCAGCTTGGCGCAGTAGACGGAGGGCTGCTCGACAGGCTTCCAGCTTCACAGCTTCGGTTGGCGGAGGGAGATTGACCAGGCCGCGTGCTGCGTCCTGTAAGACGCCGGAGGGTTCTTGGCCTCCGGGAAGACGCTCAATCTTACCTCCTGGAGGATCGGGCGTGGCTGCTGTGATGTTGGAAAGAACCAAGCCTCTGGAGTTCAGCAAAACTGTATGGTAGTCGCTGGACCGAATGACAATGGGCCTCTGAGTCTGAAGCTTGTCCAGCTCGCGTTTGCCCACATCCCCGCTCTTGGTGACAAGACTGGGGTAGTCTAGATTGACGACCTCGACCCAATCGTCGTCGGCTTTCTCGCCATCACTATCAATGCAGCCCTGGATGTGGGTAAGAAGCTGGTTGATGTCAACTGGCTGGTAGTTCATGTCGCAGTGGAGCAGGTCCAGGCCGCCCGTGACAATGTGCATGTGGGAGTCGATGAGACCCGGCATGACCATGCGGCCCTGGAGATCAATGACCTTGGTACCGACACCAATCGACGGCTCGATATCTGCATCTCGGCCAATCGAAGAGACGTAGCCCCCTTTGACGGCCAATGCTGCCGCGACGCTGGAGCCGGAGTCGAGAGTGTAGATGCTGCCATTGCGAAACACCAAGTCGGCTGGCTCTGGGATTGTTCCGCCGGCAAGTGAGGCGAGCCCAAGTCCAATAATGAGCCTCGGCTTGTGGGGCATGGTGCGCAGTGAGGCTCTTCAGGATGGCCGTAATTTGCGAGGCACGGGTACTTTGTGATGGGAGAATCTACCCTTTCATTTCGTAGGCCGTTGACACCCACCTTGAAGTCCGCATTGGAAGCGAGAGCTCGATGACCAGCCCCCTCCCAAAGACATACTGCCCGCCATTCCGTAAGCAAGTTGTGCCATCTTCGCCGTCATTGATGGAAAGAGTGCCCTTGGCATGGAGAGATGCTCGTCTTGGGGACTTTTGCCGGGGGTTCTTCTTCTTCTTCAAGCGTTCCCCGCATTTCACCCCCCGCCCGGAGAGATAAGCAATGACAGGGGGCTGTTCCGCTAATCTAATCCGCGAGCTGGACCCCTTTTCCTGGGCTCGGATCGCGTACTTGTCACTTCTAGCTTGAACAAAGAATGGTTGGCCGAAAGCTTCTCAGTGCTGTTTCACTCGTACATAAGAACCAGTTGTATTAATCCAAGCTATCTGGGCTATTTTGTTGTCGCTCGCTGGATGAACCTGTAGATGCTTCAATTACCAGAATGGCGCCGAGATCCCAACAGCCGAGATGAATGGAAACCATATCAATCCACCATAACCATTACTTTACCGAGATCCATTTGAGAAAAGAAAATCCTTAGCTAATTCCCCGGCGTTTCACGCGGGACAACTTCACGAGAGTCCAACTCGACCGGGGCGGCCATGTCACTTGGGTTCTCTGGCCGCACGGGAACAGCGCATTGCAACACAGGGGGCGGCTCGTTATCCTGTAGAGTGAACGGTCCATCCACTGCATCAGGCCCATTGTATTCGTATGCCAAACCGGTCCGGTGAGAGCGCCCAGACCGGAACGGCCCGCAGCTGAGTGGCCTGCTGGTTGCTTGTTGAGACAGTCTGTACTCAGCAATGACATTTTGGGATTGCGGTGTGTCTTCTCCAGCATCTAGTCCATTGGTTCCCGAATGCTTGAGTCCCCGTCTGACCCGCGGTGCCCGATAGAAGGCTTCTCGCAGTGCGGTAATGAGGGCAATCGTCTTATGTTTGGCTGTATTGCCACTTTCGCGCGGATGCTTCTTCCGGCTACCGGTATTGTCTGTAGATCGGTCATTTCCAGCAGGGCGTTTCATAAGATCTCCGTCTCTCGCCGTATCTCCCGATTCATAACCTGAGTCAGAATCAATGTCTTGGTAAGTAATATCTCCTTCTGTCACTGTTGAGTTCCCTATTGATGTAGTAGTCGAAGTAGATAAAGACAGTCGTGATAACGTATCATCGTCTTGTCTAAATCCAGAAGTAGAGTCCTCTTCGGTCGAGTGGACCGGCTTAGGGCAAGGAGGTAATTTCCGACGGTATCTGGTCAATACGGTCGTGGACCAGCCCGTGTAGCTGCTGTGGAGATGATCACGTGTCTTCGTATTGACTACCGTTGAGTGTTCTGGAGGATCCGTAACCAGAAGTTGCGGTTCCCTGTCGTCCATCAATGAGTCCAGGGGGCTGTAGTCCAGAGGAAGTGCCGAAGACGAAAGCTCCTCACAACACTTTACGGATGCTGCATAAGTTGTGTCTATTCGATGCAAATTCCGGTGGGCATTGGATTCCGTACGTGTTTCAGTCTGAGCGAAGGTCGGTCCGGAATCCGGTAGCTCGTATATTGCAGTATCCATCAACTCAGCTAACGATGTCCCGGATACCTGGCACGTTGTGTCGATGGCCATACTGAGTCGTCTGAAGGTCGGGGTTGACGGCATCCCTTCGAAACTGAATCTTCGCCTAAGGCCCGCATTCTCATCAGGGTGACTGTCGGTAGTCGTGGTCGTTATCGTCAAACTCTGTATCTGGCTCAATGATCTCCGTTTACGCATCTGTTTTGATGCAGGAGCCTCGGTGGTTACACCCTGGCTACTCTTTTTTGGGGACCGGGCTTGTTGCCCACCCTCTCACTAGGCTCAACACTCTCCTTGTTGCGCCGGTCCTTGCAAGGTAGCGGAAGGCTGGTTCATCCCCGATATCTTCCTTTATGGGTGCTTTATCCGGCGCATGGTTGTGGTTCGTCCCATTGTAGAAAGTCCTTGCCCTGGCGTTTCTTACTTTCTTGGCTGGTAAAGTGACCGGGGCTGCTCCGCGGGTTAGTGACACGCGATGTATAAGCCGCTTGAGGTGCATGAGTCTCTCCGAGCCCTGGCGACCTAGTTCTTCACCAATAGACTTATCTCCTTCAGGTGCCGGTGTATTACCGGAAGAGATGTGAAGATCTGAGCCGAGCGCAGAGTTATTGACAGAGTCGGTCTCGTATTGAGCCAAACGTAGTTCCAACGGAGTTTTTTGGGTGGTCCCGCAGAAGTCCCAGAATCCACGCACAAGAGAAGGCATTTGAGGTTCGTTCAAGGTCCCGAAAAGCTCGCCGAGTAGCTCTGGGCATCCTGCCACGAAGGTACCGGCGGTTGGAAGACTCTCCTGGAGCGACAGTTCGGGATGCTGCTCTTCAATGGCGTCCGCGAGGAGGTCCTCACCGGATAGACGGTATGAAACATAGAATAGCTTCAGAATGTCTAGCTTTCCGGGATATGCAGAACGAGTACTTCTGCTAGAGTTGGACCCAACGAGTTTGCATATCTGTTGGGCTTTTGGGAAGTTGAGAGTATGCATATAGCTCAGTGCTAATGCAAATAGAAGCTGGTCCGCGACTGTTCGTTTTGTTCCTCTGTACTCGGCGAGATCGAGGACGGAATCTTCGAGGGCAGACTGCTTGCCTAGCAATAGCCCGCAGAGGGCGTGCTGCGTGCGTAGGCGGCTGTGTCGGTCGTCTTCCGGCCCTGTCATTTTGTATCGTGCCAAGGCATGCTTCAGAACATCTTCGGATTTCGCAAAGTCGAACTCCCGAATCGCTTTCTGTGCCAGTTTACCCATCCCTGCAGAGACTAGATGGTTGAAGTCAATGTCAAACGTAATGGCAGAGTCTCCGTCAGCCACCAGATGCATATCTCCTGAGTCTCCTTTGTTGAGAGAGTCTCACTGATCGCGTTTGATGGAACTGGGGATTTGGAGCGACTCAAGTACCCTTGATGCTGAACGAAAACCTCCATCTGGCGTTGCTTTTCGGGAGTAACCATGGGGACAGAGACGGAGTCGGTGGAGGTGTGGTCCACCTCGGGTTCAGTGTTGTGACGGGCAACTCCACCGCCATAGATAGTGCCGGCCTTACTGCTTGCGCTGCTATGAAAGTCTCTGGCTGCGCTGAGAAGGCTCTCGAGGTTTCGGAGGAGACGTTTGTCAAATCTGTCGACAGAGTAACAATCGATGTCGCGTGCAACTCCATCCGAAGTCTCCAGGTCTCGTTTTAAACGTCTCAGCTCGCGCAGGGTCGTATCATGTGAGTTGTTGCTCCGTAGGGATAATGATCTTGGGCCAGTTAGTATTATAATTTGTATAGGAATATCAGCCATGAGTTGCCAGATAGTAACAGCCTTACACGTTGATGATCTGTAACAGTGTCTGCAGTGAAAGCGTGGACACGTGGACTTTATCGCGAAACGACGCTGCCTCCCCTGAATGCAGGTGCATTTGCGTCGCTATCCTCGTCCTCCGTAAGATTGATCTATTTCGAGCCAGGCCTCCTATGCGCCCCACCAGTGCGGTGAGATCGTCGATTGTCTGTTGGCAGTCTGCAATGGCTAGGCGACTTTGGTCCCAAACAGCCTCGTCTATCGCGGCCAAGGCGAATGTGTGGCGGCGGCAGTCGTCAAATGTCCTACTGATCGACTGGAGAAGTCCTGCCAGGCTGTGGAGCTCCATGCAAAGAGCCGAATATCCAGAATCGGCATGCCGGATAGACTGCAGAAACCGGTAGACTTTTGTGGTTGCGTCTACCAGCGTAATCACTGATGTGGTGATGGACAAAGGATCCATTCTGAAGTCTCCTTCGAATCAGCAATCACCTCTTGCGCCTAATCGGTCAATTCGATGCTGGGTAGCTGTGGTACATGTACGATATCGCTAGAGCTTGGGGTCAGCGCCAATACTTGCGAAAGAAGTTGAGAAGCACGACAATTGTGACGCAAACGAGCGGGCCGTGGTTCATTCGGTTGTTTGAAATGGAAGAAACCACCAGTTCATTGAATATTGCTGATAATGTTTCGGTATGTTCCGAGTACAGATGGAATTCTCAGCTGAGGCTCTAAACCCAGGGCAGGTCCATACGCGTCAACTCTCTAGATTGCGGCTGTGCTCTCAATATCCGAGTCAACCTTGCAAGATGCCTCGCGTATCTACTACTGACTGCTTTAAGCGACAAGACCAATCACAAGGGGCCTCATGCTAACCCCTGCATGAGGGCGCTTCTGCATCAGATTGAATGCGGTGATTATTCTCGGTCAAGTGTGGCTGTGCCCTCCTCTAGTTGGTAATGTCGATGGAATTGACGGGGTAAAGATGCTGACCAAGCAAGCTGACCGGCTGCTTCTGTCTATTGTTCCAGCGGGGCTGACTGATGGGTTAAGGAAAAAGCAAAGAAATCTGCCCCCTACCCCCTGGATTGCAACACGAACTGCCATAAGGCTGTGCCAAGGAGGCAACCTAATTCTTGGAGACTCCCACGTGCCTACTGGTCATGACCTCGTTGATTGATAACATGGTGAACCAATACCAGAACCGTATCTCGCTGGGCTATGTAGCCAGTTATTACAGAAGATGTAACACCCCCTCCAGGCCCTGCCGCAACTCCATGGTAGGATTCTCTAACTGGAAACTCACAGTGCTCAGTCGATCCAACATTCTCATCCTACTTGTGTTCAGCAATGCCGGCTCTAGTATGACTCTCCGGGAACACATAGGACCATTGGAAGAAACGTATTGTACGTCAGTGTAGCTACTTCTTAGTGGGATATCATGAGCCCGTAGTTGAGCGGGCTTTCACATAAGCGACGTTGACATTGCCAGGATTACGAATTATGAATTACGAAGGAGATTCACAGGTCGGCGGAGGTTTCCGCTTTGTCATCAATATTGACGTAACACCACTGGACGGGATGCACGCAGCTACTGCACGCAGGAAGCAACGACGCACACGCTGCATCACCGGTGGAATGTTGTTTACAAATTGGTTGAAATCAGACCATCCCCTCTACACCCCTCCAAAAGCCATGACCTGCCCACTGGGAATATCTCGGCTTTTTGTATGACCTCAACTGCAATATTAAATCCGCCATGTTCTAAACTTCGAACTCCATTGCATTTCCCCAGCATCAACTCCTTTTAAAGAGCTTCAAAACAACAAGATCCCAATCTCGTCTGACACCATCTTTACCCCATCAAGATGCATCTGTCCGCCCACAACTGGATGCGCCCCGAGCCACTCGAGCACAGCCTCCAGCGCCTCAGCAAATTGGGATACACAAGCATCGAGTTGGCTGGCGAGCCCGGCTGGTATCCCGTCAAAGAGACGCGGGAACTCCTAGAGAAATACAACATCCAGTGCTGGGGCGCCGTGACGATCCAGTACGGCACGCGCGACCTGACGTCGGCCGACGCGGAGGAGCGCCGAACCACAGTCCAGTACATGAAGGACGTCGTGACCTTTTCGGCGGCCCTGGGCGGAGAGATCACGACCATCGTTCCCGGGCGGGTGGGAAAGACGGTAGCGACGGCGTCGGCCGAGGAGGAGTGGAAATGGGTGGTGGAGTCGCTGCGGGAGGTGGCGGCGTTCGCGCAGGAACAGAAGATCTGCATCGGCATCGAGCCACTTAACCGGTTCGAGACGCACTTTTTGAACCGTGTCGACCAGGCGTTGGCGCTCGCGGACGAGGTTGGGTTCGGCTGCGGCATTGCGTTTGACCCGTTCCATCTGGCGCTCGAGGAGCGGGACATGCTGGCGGCGATGCGGGCGTGCGGCGGACGCATCATCGACTTCCATGTCGCCGACAACAACCGGCTGGCGGCGGGCGAGGGCTCGTTCGACTGGCCCCGCATCATGAAGACGCTGGCCGAGACGGGTTACGACGGGGGACTGGCGGTGGAGTGTATGCCGCCCATCGACCGCAGCCCCCTCGGCCAATTCGGCGCAGCGCAGTTGGAGAGCAGGCCGCGCAATGACGTGCCGGCGGGGCAATTGCAGTTCATCATTGACCACGGGTCTGCGGTGCTCTCGGACGGGTACTATACCCAGCTCTTGAAGACGTCGGCAGAGACGATAAAGAAGTTCATCTAGATCAGCCGTAATAGTATCGTGGATGGGGCAAACGGCAAAGGGAATGACAGATATGGCTGCTTCAGCACAGAGATGGCTAGCACGGGTAAACTAGAAATTATTTACCAAAAAGCTACAACAGAAAATAGCTTCGCTCTCAGTGGGATTCGAACCTACCCCAAATACGTTGTATCTGGCTCCTTACCAACCACGCCAGTTGGTACGAAAGAATACGCCAAGACTCAGTTGATATGGGAGATCTTCCGGGATCCCATTCGCGGAAGAGGACCAACATTGCGCGCAACCGCCGCCCTTAGACCTCCAACTCGTAGATCAACTATAAGGGATCATAGAAAAGTGAAGGCGTCTCCGTGATGACCAAGAAGTAGATCATCGTGGTGGCAGGCAAGCGCCAGAAGCAGCTGTTGGGCCTATTGCTGGGGATAGGGAGAACTCGTCACACAGCCGGCAGGTTTCATGCGGCACTACATAAGACGTTCGGTCAAGTCAGAGAAGCAAGGTGACCACACGTCTGGCAAAGGATGAGGCAGAAGCTCCAGTTACCTGCTGGATCTACTGAACGACGTCAGGAGGGCGAGTTTGTATGAAGGGCTGATCCAATCATAGGCCACCTGGAGCCGATGAACCTACGATGAAGAAAACTCAACTTTGACGACGGCGATCCTGAAAACGACGCAACACTGCCATCGACCTTCTGGGACTGGATTGTTGATCTCGGCATCCATTCGGAGTGATCGTGACAAGAGCCTAAGCTCCGCGGGATCAGGACTCTGTTGAGCCAAAGCGAAGACTGTCCCGGCCAGCATTTGGTAAGTATTTAGTCATCAAAGAGAAACATCGCCGTATCAAACCACGGCTGATAGCAAGACAGTCCTGGATACGATCCAGTCCATCTGCCGAACCAAGCCAACACGGCTAGGACAACAGGGACAAGTATGAAGGGCTCGAGCCGTTCAACATATTCGGACATGGCGTCGCCATGGAGTGTCCCGCTCATAGGGTGCCAGCGCGTGAACTGCAGGGCTGGCACCATCGCGGACCGCGCCCTCTGCGACTCGTGGTCGGAGATAGTGCGTGGGAACGGAGCCGGCGCCATACACTTGATCCAGATATGCCGATATCTGCAGATCTGGCGGCTGAGCTTATGCGATGGGGAGGCGACTCCATGCCACTCTGTCGGTGAGTATCTACGCTAGAGGGCAACCAGCCTGATGGAAGCAGAGTGGTTCTACTCCATACGCTATTCTCAGATGTTAGTCGTCCTGACTAACGGAAGATTGTTTCGGTGTACGGGGGTATAAATATAGCAAAAAGCTGACTGTCGGCCCATTCTATGTCATGCATCACGCCTTGACCAACCTCCTACACCGACCGTTTTGTTGCGGGGTGACGAAGGCGATCTGGACCCCGAGACGGATCCCATAGCGAACGCGGAGGCCACGCAGATCGACGCCATCCTGCGGCGCTAGAAAACGCTCCTCTAAACCAAGTCACCGCCGTTCTGCCAATCGTACCGCGAACCACGCGTGCATTGCGGCCATGCATCAGCATCCGGGGGCGGAATTGCTCCTCGGTCGCACACCGCACCGGGGGCTGAGCAACCTGCCTGGAGATCCTGCGTTGGCGAACCAACGAACGAGGTAGCCGTGCGATGCGCCGCCTTTGCCGCCCACGGACGGATGGCGATGTCAGGAGTTCGACGAACATCGGCCGGGGCCTCTCGCGCACACAGCGCCTCGGACGGCTGTACCCCGTCCACTGCATGCAGCGGTCGTCTTCGGTTCTGAGTCATCGTACTCGTACGACTGGACAAACAGACAGCCATGCTGCTATCGTGGTCGTCGGAGACACCGGCAGCGTGGCCGGCCCCAGCGTTGCCGAAAACCCCTCCAGTTCTCAAGGGGAGTGTCGAGCCGTGGTCCCATAAGTAAGGAGAGCCCATAGAGAGCCCATAAGTTCTGGCGCCATGACGGGGGCATTATGACCAAGCCTTGGGTTCGGATCTGCCAGCTTTTTTTCGTGTGCCTTTGCTTCGGAACATGATCCCTCAACGAATTGCTTCCATGCTCCTTTGTGTGAGTGAGAGTGTGATCTGGAGATCCATTGTTTGGTTTCGATATTACCGAATATGGAACCTGTCTAGTACGAGCAGTGGATGAGGGAGGGAGGACGGGCCACGCACCCACGCACCAAGGCCTGCATGCCATTGTTAGTGGCACTTGGTGGATGGGCAGCGGCCTATCATTGACCCAGGGGGCGGCAGGGTCTGGGGGTGAGGGTCAGAAAAACCAATATTCCACCCGCGCAAGGGCCCTCAGCTCACTAAACACCGCTCCATTGCGATTGGTCCAATATTTGCCCACACGGACACGGTGGTTTTTCTTCGCTGGCCCGAGGAGACACTGTAGCGAAAGTAAATATTGACATTGACGGATGGACACCATGAAAAAGCCTGTTTGGCGGAGGGGTCTGTCTGTCTGCCAAGGTCGAGGCGCGCATGAAGGATATGCGCCACTGACATTGGCACGCCGGGTTGGCTGGACAGGCCCTCGGGCATTTCGCAATAGTAGGTTACACATTCCGCAGTAGGGTCGGTAGTGAATCAGGCACATACTTATTGCAGGCCGCTGTGATTGAGAGGAGGAAATGGTCGGGCATGCCGACTCCAAGACTCCTCGTGACGGGGGTCCTCCAAGGGCTGAACTGGATCGAGATGCGGATTTGGCGGGTAAAGCAACCGGGGTGCTCTATTCAATACAATTTTCCAGAAGGTCCCTAGTGCTTGGCCCTGATGTTCTGCCTAGGAACATTAGTTAGGAACAGTCCTAATCTGGTGGTGCCCCTGCAGGAAAAGGAGGGGTCGTCGAAACCCACCGTGCGTGTGCCGCGGAAATCATAAAGGCCGACGAACGGGCACGAGCGAGAGCACCAGAGCTCGATAGACAGATACTTACGCAGCTACGAAAAAGCTAGCACCACGCGGTAGCCCACGCAGCCTGCAGGACCTCATTTCGTGATGCCGGCACGAACGAACGAATGACTCGATCTGGACATTCGTCCTTGGCTCTGCGACAGGCTACCTCTGCTCGATGGCCCAATTTCCACAGTGTGCTAGCTGGTCGTGTTTACTTTGTCCTACGTGTTGTGTAAAAGGTCAAAACAAAACAACAAAGCGGGAATCCCAAGCCGTTACTACCGTTACTTGCGACGATGGACAGCCACTGGCGAAACTTTGCGTCAGCCATGCCAATGCCCGGCCATTTGATGCGTGCGACTTGGTTCGTGTTGTTTGGAAAGCGGCCTGAGCCACCCACCTTGAGGTGTTGTTCCCGGGGGGCAGGTCCAACACAATTCCAAAACAGCAATTGCAGAGAGTCATGTGTCTCGCGTCGGGATGGGATTGAGCAATGATGTGGCCTGGTGGATTCCCAGTACTGGGCGACAAGCAACGAAGCTGACTGAACTGACTGCAAGCCATGCCACATGCTGGATTGACATTGACAACAGAACAGGCAGGGGAGTGGGCTGGGCGGGGACTGCTGCCAGGCACCACTGCACCAGGAGCTATGGCTCTTGGGAAGTTGGGATGGGATGGGATTGGATTGGATTGGATTGGATTGGATTGGATTGGATTAGGGGGCCTTGGTCCTTGGAGGGGGGTCATGCCGAGGAGGGGTTAGTTAAGGGGCGCCGTCTCTGCCTGTACAAGTTTGGGTTGGTCGTGGTATTTTTAATATGAAACCCAGGGGCCAGTTTCATGCCCGCGCTGAATGTAGAGCAGTGAAAAGCGAAAGCAACGTGAACAGACAACAGTCCTCCCAATTTGACCAGAGCAAGCAATTACATCAACGATACTTACTTCGACTGAGCACTGGAGACAAGATTGGTCCATCCATCAACCAGCTGCACGTGATCTCTCATCTCATCTCACCTCCCGGGGGAGCCCTTATCCTATCGGTCCCTGGTGTCCATCCTATCCATTGCATCCTTTCTGCTGGGTTGATGGTGGTTGCTCTCTCTCTCTCTCGCTCTCTCTCTCTCTCGAATCGATTGATTGATTGCCAAACATTCCATTCCGCCCACTTTCTTGTCTCTTCTCTCTTTCTCTCTCTCTTTTCCTCTCTTTTGTTATTGTCCGTGTCTGCGTGTGTGTGTGTCAGCTATCTATCAAACCAAATACCGCCATTGTAATCCATTTTCCCTTTCGACTTCCTCCACCAATCATATTATCCTTCTCTTCATACAAACCACTCGCCTGCCCGCCTGCCTGCCCGCCCATTCCATTGTTCGCCTAGGATGCGACTTGGCTGCTGCTTCTCACCATCATCGCCTTTTTAATGCTCTGAGTAACGATCTAACGCTACGACAACAACCACTACTGCTATCTCCCTCGTCGCCCGTCTGCCAGTCCAGTCCGTCCATCCAATGGCAGGTAAGCACGAATCAGCAACGGCGACGGCGACGGCAACAGCAACCGAACCATCATGGCGGCCCTTTGCGCAGAAGCTGTCGGGCTTTATGAGGCATGGATCCATCACAAAGAACCGCAAGGTCTCGCCGTCCCAGCCCGTGGCCCAGGTCGGCGATATTGACCGGGCGCCCTCCGTCTTCCGACTCGGCCGCAACAGGAGCCAGCAGAAGTCCCCCACCACCGAGAGCACCATCGAGTTCAAGCCCCTCGAGGTCGACATATCCAAGCTGGAGAGCATGCGCCTGGCCGAGGGCTGGCTAGAGCAGGAGCCGCCGCCAAAGAAGCCCGATCCGGAGCAGCTCAAGAAGAAGCCGCTCCCCAAACCGCCCCCGGCCTCCTCTACCCCCATTGCCGACCTGTTTGCTTCCAAGGCCGAATTCGACTCGGGCCTGAACCTGCAGGATCGTCGTCGTCACACGCACCTGTTCCTGGGCAGCACGCCCTCCCCCCTCGGCAGACGCCCAAACCATTGCGCGTAAACCCGTCCCCACATCGCCCGCGCCCACCACCACCACAACACAAACAACAACAACAACAACAACAACAACGCCCGAGCGGCAACCACCAGCCACACACGCCGCCACCTACTCCATCCTCGAGCGCGGCCGGCCAATTGAGCCCAAGGACATCATTCCCCAGGAGCCCGTCGCCGACTTGGCTGGCAATGCTACACCCACACAATCCAGCATCGCCCAGAAGCGGCGCTCGCTGCAGTCCAGCCAGAGCAATGCCGTGCCCCCCCACTTCCTCCTGGTCCAATGCGTCCAAGTTCGCGATCGACAACCGCCATTCCATGTTTGCCTCGGCTGCCCTTTCCACAAGCGGCCGGATAGACACCAGCGCCACGCGGCCAATCCAGACCCCCCGCAGTGCATCGGCCAACCCCGTGGACAGGATCCAGGCATGGCAAAAGTCCATTACCTCGGCGCCCATGGCGCCGCCACCTTCTAACGCCCTGGGCACCCCGCAAACGTCCGCGCCGGTCCGCAAGGTGTCGCCCAAAGGCCTGGCCGGCAACCGCCTGGCCTGGATCCGTGAGCTCGAGGAGAAGAAGTCGAGCGACCTGCGCAAGGACGTCGGCGTGCTCAAGAAGCAGGCCGGCAGCGTGTCCAACAAGCTGGCCATGTTCGAGAACAAGGGCGCCAGCGCTAGCGCCGCCGCCAGCAACCCTCGCCTGCCCCCTTTGAGCCGGTCCAACTCGACCACAAGCCGCATGTCTTCGGTCGGTCTCAAGTCCACCACCACGTGGGACAAGGACAACGCCACCGCCACGCCGCGCACTTCCATCGACACCACCCGCTCCAGCCACCGCAACTCGGGCGTCATGAGCTACTACGACGAGTCCTTCCGGGAGAAGATGGAAGGTCTCGTGGCCAACCTGGCCGAGAAGGACGACGAGGACAAGACCGCCCCCGTTCCCCGGAAGCGCCGGATCACGGCCTCGTTTGTGTCAGTTGAGGGAGGAAAGAAGGCGGCCCAGGCTATGGCGGCGGCCGGCGTTGCTGCCGCTGCTGCCAAGCAAGAGGATGCTGCCGCCCCCGTTTCTGACGCGAAGCCCGAGGAGAAGAAGGCGGAGGAGCCCGTCGTGGCTGCACAGGAGGATGCCACCAAGACTGAGGAGGCCGCCGCCGCCGAGCCCACTCCCGCGGTTGAGGCTGAGCAGGTTGATGCGCCCGCTGTCGAGGAAGCGGAGAAGGCCAGCGAGACCGTCGAGCCCGCCCAGGCCGAGGAGGTTACCCCCGAGGTCCCGGTCGAGGTTGAGGCCGAGGCTCAGCCCGAAGTCGCCGCCCCCGAGGTCGCCGAGGAGGAGAAGGCCGTCGAGGAGCCCATCGTTGCCCAGCCTGAGCCCGAGGTTGCGGCTGAGCCCGTCGAGCAAGCAGCGGAGGAGGCTGTCGTCGTCCCGGAGCTTGCCCAGGACATGGTGTCTGAGATCGCTGCCACCGAAGTGCCCCTGCCCGAGTCGGAAGACGAGTCCGAGACCGATGGCGACGAGATCTTCTCCGATGCCAGCGAGAACTAGGAGACTTCGGACCGGCAAGAATTGATATTTCAAAAGCGGCGTCTTTTTATTCCCAGATATCTTCCTCCAGCGGATCCTGCCAGCCATCCTCTCTTAGCATTTTACCTATATTTACGTTTGAATGACCACCACACCAACCTACCAACACATCAAGCTTTGTCTTTTTTTAGAGCTGTATGTATATACCCAAAGATTTTCCAAATATACAGCCACACAATCACATCTTGCACCATCATTATCCGAGTATCAGGCTCCCAGAGAGCATAGATTAATAATAACGGAATGGGACTACTTTATGACTTCTGGGTGATCTCGTGGCATGTTGCCTTGAATGCGTGATTTCCAACATTGCGAAGTGAAGTTGCTTGGATTGCTAAACCGATGAATTACCGAACCATGCTATCATCAAAAACGTATGGATAACGACCTCGTGCCATGTGCCATTTAACGAAATATATACTAGAAGCTCATTCAATCCTGACGCAACCCATCTCATCGGCCATTGCGCCTCAAGGAGATCGCCTGCCTTAGCATTGGAAGACGCTCGGCCCGGCAGGCTGGTAGGGCCTGCCGCCCGTGTTGTAGATGTTGACGGCGAGACCCGGGTCGGACGCCTTGTAGGCCCCCGGGAAGGCGACGAGGTTGCTGGGCGTCTTGGAGCCCGACCCGCCCGAGACGTGCACCTGCGCGCACGAGATGTAGAACTGGGCGCCGCCGGGGCTCGAGGCGCCGTGCAGGGCCACGTGCTCGATCCGGTAGAGGTAGTCGCCCTCGGCCAGGCACTTGGGCACGGGCAGCGAGAAGCTCGACTGGCCCTCCGAGGTCCACTTGTACCCGCCGTTGGCGCTCTGGGGCATGTCCTGGTAGACCTTGAACCAGACGCTGCCGCTGCCGTCCCAGGTCTTGACGTCGGCGCCCGCGGGGACCTTGGCCATGTAGGCCGACATGGCGCCCGGGTGGAACAGACCGGGGGACGAGTTCCAGGTGACGCTGCCGCCGGCCTGGACGTTGGCGACGCTCGAGGCGCCGCCCGAGAGCTGGTAGCAGCGGATCGCGGTCGAGGAGACGTCGGTCACGGGGCCGTTGCTTTGCCAGTTTTGGGTCTTGCGGACGACAGCCCAGTCGCTCGTGCCCGAGATCTTGGGGAAGGTGTCTGCGGGAGGTTAGTGAAGTGAATGATTAGGAAGAATACACATCAAAAGGAACACGTACAGTGGGCCGAAGCCACCGAGGCGAAAAGCGCCGTGAGGGTAGCGGACTTCATGTTGACAAGACGGTAAGGGGTCTGAGGTGACAACAGTTTCAGAGTAAAACTCAAGTTACTAATTCTCCGATGACTTGAGGACAAAGGGTCTACAGCGGAGGGGCATGGAAGAGAAGGCATATGTAGTTTCGCAACGACACCAATGGAGCGGACGGATCTGGAGATCTCTTGGCTTGCCTAATCGGGCATCTTGTCAAACTGTCATCTCCCGAGAAAATGCAACGTCCCAAGACATTATTGGCTCGCCGGCTAAAGTCGATTCCCTGGCATATTGCCGGGTGCCCTATCACAACGACAGGATGGAAGACTTGCAAGTTCTATTTATATGAAGTAATGAGTGGGTATCGCTATCTAACACAAAGTTGTGTGTCGCATGATGGCCAGCCCGGGCCTGCCTGTCCGCTTCTTGTTGGCGCAGTTGTCTCATGGCTCGGGCTCTACCGCATTGGATGGTCATACGGACGGCAGGTCCCGGAGATCCGGCACGATGTCTTGCTATCGCACTGCCAACGCTGCAATATGTAGACTGTTGATCGGCCCGTTCAACTTTACGATATACGATTAATAGCAGCCATTGGGATAATATGACAATGAGAGAGTTGGCCGGAAATGTGGAAGCGATTCGTTATTTCATATGCCGGTTTATATTATGTCGTGATGCCCAGTAGTAATACGGCATGATCAACTCAAGCTCTCAGTGAATCTTTCGAAAACAGCATAATCAAGGCCGCTCGCTTTATTACCATCGGTATTAGTCCTTCTGAGAACCGTGGAACCTAGCCACCAGCAGGCCTCCCAACCGAGAATTAGCATTTCCATAGTATCAAACATAGATGTAGCACCGCCCAAACTCCGTCATCGGCATGCCCTCCTTCGTCAGCGGCCGGAACTCCAGGCCCATTTCCATGGTATCCTCGATCGTAGCCAACGACGGCGGCACCTCCGGCGCGTAGTCGAGCGGGATCCCGAAGAATGTGCGGTTTCCAGCGATGGCGTAGGTTCTCTCCTGCAGGTCTTGCCCCTGCCAGATGGCCCACAGCCGGTCGATCTGGGCGTGCAGCAGGTAAAACACGGGGTCGTTGGTCGGAGAAAAGGGGGTCCGCGCCGTCGCCCCCAATAAAAGTGTGCGACTGCCGGTGCCACAGCCGCTCGATCCCTTCACGAAATTGCTCGATGCTGTCTGCCGAAACGATGACCGTCGCATTTTCCCACGTCAATGAGGCGCCACCCGTGTAAGACGGATCGAAGCTTCGCGCTAGGCACCGCGGCGTCGGCAGGTAGCCGTACTTGTTGACCGGGTCCCGCGTGGGTTTCGCGACGGGGCCGAGCGTCAGGGTCAGGTTGGCAAAGGGGCCCGTCATCACGCACCCGCCTCCCGTTCCCAGGGGCATGGGCAGCCAGAAGTCGATGACGAGGCCAGGGATCAGCAGGAGCTGGAAGGTGCTGTTGTTGTTAGGACCGGCGCCGCCATTACCGGGCGGTGTGCGCGGGGCGCCATTGCCGCCGAACGAGGTGGCCGGGTTGCCGTCCCAGACGCGCGATTTGGTCTGGTCGGCCGAGAAGCGTGCGTTATCCCAATAGGGCAGGTAGTCTTCGTAGCCGCACTCGTTGCGCAGGGCTTCTTCCAGCTGCCACAAGAATAGGCGGTGCCAGGGGAGGAGGTAGCCCTGTGCAAGCAGACTTCTATCAGCACATCTTATGAACAGACATTGAAAGACGTCCTTTCGTCACTTACCGACTGGTGGATGATGTTGGTCTGGTTGATGTGGATGTAGGTGAAATCGTCCAGGCGGTTGACGGCGCCGGGAGCCAGCGATTTGTCTGTGAGGGCCGGCTTGTTTGCTAAGCAGTGCACGGCGCGTATATAATCCTTTCTGGTCTCGTCCTCCAGATCGTCCCTGATTTTGAGTAGATTTAGCAGATAACACGCGTGGTGATGTCCAGTCGGTGCCAATCGAACGAGTTCAGACTCACCACGACCGCCGTTTGGCGATGCTGTCTTTTGTGCAACCTTGCGCCCCCAGGGACCCCAAGATCTGCTCATGGTATCTGTCTTGTAACACCTGAAACTCTGCCGGCATGGGGATCCCGCCGCCCAACGGTGATGTGCTGCTGCACTGTGGTTGGGGAGGCGCTGCCACCACTACCGGCATGACCATCGCCACACAGCCACCCGCGATAGTTGCCCATTCAGCCCAATGCATGTTGTCCGAGTTCCGGATACTGAAAGCAAAAGGAAGTGACAGTCGAGGAGAACAACTTCGTCGCAAAACGGCTTCGTCTTTCATGTATTTGCCAGCAACCAGGGTGCAGGGAAAGGTACCAGTGGCCTGATGGATCCCGGAGATTGCCACACCTCATTTATCCTGCATCTTCTTAATGCCGGGCATGCAGGACGTTAAATGTCTCTTTACCCTGTCTCAAGACGCAAGGAATGGAGATTGTTCTCGCCGCTGGGGTAGTTCGCAGATGGGCAACCAATCCGAGGGCGGGAGCTGCTGTCACATATCGAGTTTGGTATCCGGTGCCGACTCTCGATCGAGTCTCGGGATTGGCCAGATCTCTTCATATACATGTGCAGCCTTCATCCAACTCCCGAGACCACATGATCGAGATGGACTCCCTCACGGCATGGACTGACCTCATTTACTTACGCCTCGGTCAGTCCAAGGTCAGAACGCCCGAGATCTCCTTCCAAACACCAGCACGATGCAGGCTGAACGCCAACAGCAGAAGAAACTTATGGCGATGACTTTCGGGCCCCGAGAAACATACATCGTATCCGGAGCTGGACCAGTGGAGATTGTGCTGCACCAGCTGCAACCGCCCGGTTTTCGCGGGCTACACAGCGCCATCTTTCCCAGTTGATCGCCACGTCATGGTTGCGGATGACGGGCGCCCATGTCGTACGACGCTGTTTCGAAAATCCTGCCTCCGTGTTTGCATCCCGTTAGCGTTCACGTGCCAACACACATGCAAGAAAGCCCCGAAGGCGCGCGATAAGGCCAGCACATCTCGTTATGCGCGGCGGTTTCGGGGAATCCTGCCCAGATATGTTATCAGATTACTTACATCATGTAGGAGTGGCACCTTTCCGTCCGTGGCTCAAAACTCAGAGCGCCGCGTTTAGGATTTGGGTCTTTTCCAAGTTGTCAGCTGACTGGGATGGACGGGCAAAAGAAAAGATAGGTTAGAGTACGGTCACTTTCGCACCGACAAAAGCACTGGCAAATGCAGCCTTGGTTGACGCCTTCGGAGAAGACGGACAACGGACATTCGTGCAGCAATTCAGTGTTCACCGAATGTTGCCACGGCATTTTCTTGCATCATCGCTGGTCTCCGAAGTATTTGTAGCATGCTCGTCGTTGCCTTGGGCGTCGCCATGGGTGGTACAATAGTGGCATCAAACGAAAGGTCCGCAGTGACAGCGGTTGAAGGTTTGGCTTGACAGGATCTGGAGAGCCATTGTATTGACAAAGCTGAGCCATCTATGTACGTGACTGACCAAAAGTGGGTGGCCTAGACGAATTGGATAGGAACAACTGGTGCGTTTTTGCTAGTCTTCTCGACTAAGCCAACGGGATGGTTTAGTCTTCGCCTACTGCAAGGGGTATTAAACCGGATCCGGGGTATGATTAACCTCGACGACTTCTAGATCCTCTCACTAATGCCAAGCTAGATATCTAGGCCCTTGTTTCCTCAGCTGACAAGACCAGCGGCTTTGCGATGGCCAGTTCATGTAATTTTGTTGCTCTCATATCTAGACTTAGCAGACTATAATGGCTGGCTGAGTCCTTGGAAATTACCTTGCGGGGGTTATTCTCGTCACCATTGAATGGAGCCGAAAGTCGATATCCCTCCGCCATGGCCAACATGGCAGCCAAGAGGATAAGAGTCCGCTTTCCCCGCGAAGCTTACCGTGGGTGGTGAAACCCTTCTCTCAAGTTTCGGCTTGTCACTCGCTCTTTACGTTCTTTTTTCTAACTCGGCCGTCACCATGCGGTTCGTCACATTCTCTGCGGGCTTGGCGTCATGGGCTGCTGTCGCCAACGCTGGGGCTTGCTACCCATGCCGCAAGTTACAGTGCGCAGTCGCCCTCCGCGCGGCCGGCATCCTCGACAAATCGTCTGTGGCGTATTCCGAGTGCGCGGCTGCCATGGCTGCGCACTCGGCCCCGGCCGCGGCTGTAACGAATACTGTCACGGCCACTGCCACCGCCTATGCCGATGCTCCGTATGTCCCTTCGCGACACCCTATCTTGGCTTCTGGACCAGCGTGAAGAAGCTTCATGTGACTAACTTTTGGATAAAGAACCGCCTCTGTCACGGACACCTTTACCGTTACAGTCTACGCCGAGAACCCGTGAGTCTACTTTCTGTTCTCTTTCAGTTACTTCTGCACGAGACGCTGATCCGCAATCAAGAACCACCACTGCCACGGACCTGTTTACCGCTACCGTATACGAAAATGACGTGTGAGTACCATTGGATCTTGACACGTTCGCCCGCCACTGACTTTCGTCCAAGGAACGAGTCGGTCACGGTAACGTCCATCTTCACGGACTCTGCCGTTACGGCCACGGAGACTGCCACCACGTCGACAGTCCCCATTGTATACAAAGTGAGCGCTATACCCGTCGCCAAGCGCCGGAGTGTCCGCACGGCCGTGGAGGTCCCGGCTTCTCTCCAGCTGTCGTGCACATCCGTGGACGAGTACCTGGCCGGCTGCGCGTGCTTCAATGTCCAGCCCACTGGCGCAGCAGCCGTCACCACGACAGTGACCTCCACTGTCAGCCGCGGCCCCACCGCCGCCACCGTGACCGTGACCTCGTCTGTCGTCTCGTTCCTCCAGGCTGGCCCCACCTCCACGGCCACCGTCGAGTCGTCGGAGACGTCGACCTTGAGCCTGGGCCCGACCGCGACCGTCACCAGCACGGCCACGGCCGTCGTCACCAGCATCCCCAGCGAGACCGTCACGGCGACATCCACGGTCGTCGAGCAGGCGCAGACGCAGACGCTGCAGTCGTTCCTCCTCCAGCCCACGGACGAGTCGGACGCGTACGTCGGCTTCCGGGTAAGCGAGACGGGAATAGACGGCTTCAACGTCATCGTGCGCGACCGGGCCCAGGCCATCACGTGCACGTACCACGGCAACCAAGACGGCGCCGCCAGCCAGAACAACTACGTCGTGTGCGCCTTCAACGGCAAAGACTTCTACTTTACGCAGACGGCGTATAACGACGCCCTCTACGGCGCCACGGCGGCGCGCATGACCCAGGTCGGGGACGCCGTCAAGCCCGCCTGTCATTTCGACGACGGGGGCGTGCTCGCGTGCTCGGACATGGGCAAAGATTACGATACGGACGCGGTCGTCCAGCGAACGCGCATGCGGTTCAGTACTAATCCCGAGGGATATTACGAAGTGGAATTGGTGGCGCCCTACAGGGATATGGCTGGTTACAAGGAGCTGGTGCTTCGAGCAGTCCCGGTCTAGCTGCGTCTATCCGTCGAGCTTTGGTATCCTTTTTGATATTTCGGCTCCAGTATCGCGAGGACGAAGACCTGTTAGTGGCATACGAACCAGCGGGAAGTCTACTTTCATGTCTCACTCTTTACCTTACTCTTTACTACTTAAGAATCCCATCGAATTGATTCACTGCATCTCCAGGCAAAGGAAATGGCCGATCAGAAGCAACCACGCTGCCATAAATGAACCCGGTTGCGCATGCGGGGTAGCTCGCTTCAGGGCTCACCTCCAGCTCAGGCACCACTGAACGTGCTGTAAGTCCGTCGTTCGCAGGTGCCGTCCATAAAGAACCCCGCCAAAACCACGCCCCGGGCCAAGTAAGAGAAGGGCGGCAGACTTGAGTAGAACCATCGAGGGAGGCAAATATCGAACGCATGATGGGTTCCTTAGCTATAATTCATAAAGTGTAATATTGAACTTCGAGATTACTCGAGCCTTCTCATCAGCAATCCATTGCACTTCAAGGAATAATAATCCTGGCCTTCTGTGTCATTGTTGACCGCTCGCCAAGCACAAACTGACTCTAGTCAACCTCTCCTAAACATCCAGCGCCGGCCCCTCCTCGCCATAGACCGGATCCTTCTCGAACCAAGCCAGCCGGTTGATGCCCTCGACTTTGGCCTCCTCGCCTTCCTTGCCATAACACATATCCCAACTGCATCCCTTTGGGTAACTCCCGACCATCTCGAACCCCTCATGGCCCTCTTCCTCCAGCAACCGGTGTCCCACCCCCGCGGGCACCAAGATCACGTCCCCCCTGCTTACCGAAGCCTCGACCCGGCCCGGGTTGTCCTCGCCGCCGAAGCAGAGCCGGGCGCCGCCCCGGGCGATGCAGAGCAGCTCGTGCGTGGTGCTGTGGAAGTGCGTCGTGGAGTACATGGTGTAGCGCCACTGCGGGTCGACGACGCCGACGGCGGCGAGGTGCGACTCGATCGCCGAGGCACTGCTGCTTTCCCGGGCGAAGGCTGCGTGGTAGTGCAGGAGCGGTTTGTGCTGGATCGAGGTGTTGGGGATGCGATGGTGGACGGGGATCTGGTGCTTGGAGACGCGCAGGGAAGAGAGCGGTGTCAGGTTCGCCTTTGGAGATCCCATCTTGACGGATGTCGTTCGTCTCAAGTGCGGTCAATGTATGAGTTACCAAGAGCTGTGTCTCGTGATCAACGGAGTTGACTTCGAAAGACCGGACGGTTTGGTCGAAGCCGGCCCCGCCTGCTAAAAAACCGGACCAGACGACTCCTTATGTTATCATGATGTCATCTACCTGCACGGCAAATTCACATTGAATATGGCGAAACGTTTCTCATTATAAAAAGTCGCTAATGTCTAATCGTGGCAGCAAATCTACTTGTTGCTGCAGTGGATGATGCTCAACATCGGGTTCTCCTTGTACTGGAACGCCCAGCATGGGTCGCCGTCTTTTTGACACTATGCCACCAGTTGAATCAGTATCATGCAATTGACATCAGAATCAAAGAGAGACTTACAGCGTATTTCGACCGCCTCGCCTCGCCGCATGCGCTCATCTTGGCGTTGTTGCGCCACGCATAGTCGCAGCCGTAGACGCCCTCCATGCCCTGGATCTCGCAGTAGCCGGCCTCGGTGCCAGCGGGGCCGTTTCCGACCTTGCATTTCTGCAGACGGGGGTTAGATCCTGATGGGGGAGAACATGGGGCTTGCATTGTCAATCGCTTACACCTTCGTGTTGAACGGCACCTTCGACGGCCGAGTATGTGCACTCGGCGTGGCGGGCAAAGAGGTTGTTGGCCGGGGTCGCCGCGGCCACAGCCAGCAGGCTCAAGACGGTAGAAACAGTGGCGTAATGCATAGTGTTGCCTTTTGGAAAAGAGTGAATGAAGTAGGTATGATTGATCCGAGGACTAATCACGCTCTCATGGCAAAGGCCCAGAACGATGCTGTGCCTGCCTACTTATGCAATCTTCGCCATGGCTTTTTTTGAGGCTGACCATGGACATTTGCTTTCTTTCGGCGCCATCATCAAGCCGAAACGGGCGAGCCTTCGTCGTGCGCTCTATTATTAGCTGGCGGCTGACGCCAAGGCCGGAGCAGCCACAATAGCGGATCGCCTCAAATTACAGCAGATCCTCCGCCGGGCCAAGCCGACGCAACCCAAATTTCCGTGCGGAGGATCTGCTTCAGGTGCTTACTGTTCCCATGGAATGATGCGCTGTGGTTTCAGCTTATGCAGGACAGGCTAGCGGAGGGCAGAAGAAAAGCACTGAAGCATCATGTTTTAGCTTCGTCCAATTTAAAGCGGTCATGTTCCTAGATCAGACGAATTGTTTCGCCAACCCCCGTCTCTTAGCTCGCGTCTTTAATTCAACCGCATCCACCAATTTCCGTCAGGGTCCGACGGCGACTACCTCCCCATCCCCGGCGGCGCTGTCCAGTTCAGATACGTGCCCTGCTGCACCACGACCAGCAAATCCCCGTTGCCCCACGCGACTGTCTGGCCCGCCACCAGGTTTTCGGGGGCCGTCTGGGGGCCGAGGTGGCGCAACTATCCAAGATCCACCGCACGCCCCTGGCCACGTCGCGACAGGCGCTGCTGGTGCCGGTGGCCTTGAAGGTGGCGCCCATCACGACGCTTTGCCCGTTCTGGCCGAGGCAGAACACGCTTCTGCCGAACGTGGCCGGCGGGTTCGGGCCGCTACCGCTGCTGCCCGGCGTCTCGGCTTGGGGCGGTGGCGGCGGCGGCACGAAGCAGCCGGTGTCGCCGAGGCCGGCGAGGAAATTGTGGCAGTACTGGGCTTCGTCGAGGCTCGTGAAGATGGTAGGCCAGGCGTTGTCGCAGGACGACGGGCCATCATCGAGGACGGAGGGTACCAGTCCCGTGGCCAGGTCTTGAGCGTCGAAGGCGCCATGTAAGAGTGGAAGGGGGTTTTCTTCTTCGCCTGGAGACGTCGGATGGCCCTCCACTGGACCAGTCCCCGCGAGGAGGAGGAGGTTTAGGCATAGCAATAGCATGGTGTCAGGTTGCGGGCAGTGGAAGAAGGAAGGGCTTGTTTGGCTAGGGACAGTGGAACAATAGTAGGCGAAGCAAGGCCGCACTGAAGGATATTGAACGGGCAAAGCAATCCTCTTTATATTCTGTGTGTTTACCAACTACAAAATGTGTTTGTTTCCGGGAATCTCGGTACGATGACAAGCAACTATCGTGTAAGTCGGCCTCGGTAAGGGACCCAATCAGACGACTGTGACCGGGCGGGCGCACGCGTGGTTGAGAATCCGAGGCAAACTTTGGCCACACACCTCCGCCAGGGACTGGGGTCAAACAATGCATAGATACTCGAGGCTCATATCTTTGGTGTCCTCACCATATACTGTGCGCTCACGGTTCTCTCCTATACACAGACATGTCGTCATAGGTCGGCAAGACTAGGTATATCCTCATGCGTATTACGAGACAGTAAAACCTCTTGTGACATGGATATCCCACGCAATCAAGACAAAACCACCCAGCCATCCGACCGACCAACCAAATTAGCAACTCCACCGCCGCGCCTCCCCCACCCACGGGATCCTAAGCTAGCACGTTCTCAAAGCACTCGAACGTGAGCCCCTTGGTGATGAGCCCGTGCCCCCGGCTCCAGATCCAATACCGCCAGCCCCCCAGCGGCTGACGGCCACTGTGGGGCCTGTGGTAGGTGAGCGCGGTGGTGAAGCCGCGCTTCACGAGGTCCTCCATCGGTTCGAACGAGACTTGGGAGCCGTTGCCCCCCTTCGTGACGGCGCGGTACCCGATCTGGAACATCATCCGCTTCACTTCCTCGTACTCCATGGTCTGCAGCTTGTCGTCGTTCGAGATGGACGAGGCCGGGCCCAGCAGCAGCTCGAGCGTCTCCCAGGCCCGCCGGTTCGCGATCGGGATCTTGTTTCGCTCGGTTTCTTTGGTGATTTCCATCTTGTCTTCTTCCGCGATGGGAGGCATTTCTTCTACCGTGTCGGCTCGGCGCATGGCCTCGACGGCCTGGCGTTGCCGGAAGGTGGTTTCCTCCCGGGGCGTTCGTCGGCGTCGGGGTGGCTGCGGCGGTCGCGGCGGCTGGGTTGGCGGCTGGGTCGGCTGCTGGGGCTGGGGCTGGGGCTGCGGTTGTGGTGTTACTGGCTCAGGCGTTGGTTGCTGAGGCGGTTGTGGTAGCTCCGGCTTTGGCTCCTCTGGCGCAGGCTCTTGTGGTACAACCGGCTGCGTCTCCTTCACCTCGTCCTCCTCTGCGACCGAGGTGAGCGGAATGGCGTCTTCGAAGAGCGCCTTCGTGTTGTCGGGCAGGTTGTTGTTGTCACGGCCTGCAATCGTCTTGTCGAACTCGTCCCAAAACGCAGCCTGTAGACATCACGACGTTAGTGAGTGAGCTGCTGTGGGTAACATGGTTCCAATGTTGCGTGCGTCAAGATACACGCCCGTTGTCCAAGCCGCAGTATAACGACGGAGAAACGGGGCGAGGCTTCTCTCCCTAGTCCACTCACCAGAGCATTTTCAATCTCGATATTGGCCTTTCTCTGTTCCGGGGTCTTGATCTCCTCGGGTCGTAGGTACTCGTCAAAGTTCAGGGCCTTCCTCATGCTCGCGACGAGCTGCCACCAGGGAGTCGTGAAATAGGCGGTCCCGGCATAGCGCAGTGCTCGGAGATCGTTGGACTTGCGCAACAACTCTTCCGCTCTGTTGTAATAATTCTCATCGCGGTTTCTGGCCTATCCAGGAAGAAATGTGCCGTCAGCAAAATAGGCTCTCTCGGGGGCAAGGGAAAACCCCCGTGGGGTGGAATGGGATCTCCAGTCAGGGGGTTATATGTATCCTATCTGTATTGAATGGAATACGGCTGATCTTACTATGTATAGAATGACCCGGTCAACATAGGCATTGGCGAGGAATTCCAATTGCATATAGCCCTGGGCAATGCTGTCGTCTGCCCTGGCCTGGGTCAAGGGCGGCAGCGGCGGCATTTTCTGTTCCTCCATGTACTTGAGCAGCTCTTCGGTGAGGTGCTTCCTGGATATGAAGTTGGTACCGAGGATGCCGTTCTGGGCGTTGATCCGCGCCAACATGTTGACGACTTGTTCCGTTTTGGCTCCGCCCCTGTCCGGCCAAGCCCGTTGCCGGCGCGAGGCCTCGACGAAGTCGGCCAAGGGAGGCGCTTGGACGACGCGTCGGTGGTAGCGTTGGTACTCGGGCAGCGCGTTGAGATAGTAGTAGAGCGTCTGGTTACGACGCTCCAGATCTACCTCGAGGCCGTTCAACAGACGGTGGAGGGTGGTGAAGTTGACCTCGAATTCCGGGCTGATGGTGCCGAACTCGTCGCTGTAAGCCCGGTAGTCCCCGTACCGCGCCTGCATGTTGACGATGAGCCGGAAGATGTGGCTCCAGCACTCGTACTGGTGCACCGCCGTGACGATGGCGTCGCGGAGCTTCGTCGTCGCGCGCGGCTGGGGATTCTGCTCGAAGCGCTTAAACTCGCCAATTTTCCGCGGCCAATCGAGCAGTACTAGGCGCTCTACTTCCGTACCCTCCACCTTCTTCTTTTCCGTAGTCATGCCGTACAGTGTCTCAAAATCTACGGGCTGGCGATCCCACACCTCCTGCAGGACGCTCTTGAAGACGGCCGGGTCCTCCCTCATCCCCTGCAGAAACGACCGGGCCACCCTGCAGCGTTTGTCGGCGAGCCGCTTCAGGAACTCCCAGTTGATGTCCTCCGGGTGGGTGAATGGCTGGAGGCGCTTGCATTCTTCTAAATACGCGTTCAGCGCTTCCTCGTTGTCCGCCGCGTCGTCGTCGGGCGGCTGGGGCCACCAATCGCGCTTGCCCAGGTCGAGGTCCGCCATCTCTTCATCCTCGGGCTTCTCCTCCCCCACGACCTCTTGGAAAAGCCTGTCGCCGCCGACTTTCTGGCACATGTCGACCGCGAACTCGTAGATTTTGGACTGGCAGCTGATCCACCACTCGGCTTGCTTCAGCGGCTGCATCCCGTTCTCCGCGCAACGTGTCCGCTCCTCAGCGGTGTCGGCTTTGTGGACGTCCCCGTACGCCTCTGCCCCCGCCGCTCTGTAGGCCGCGCCCGACATCGACCCATTCTTTCACCCGCTCAATATCCTCAGTTGTTGGCCAGTAGAGGCCCCGGAATGCTCGAAATTCCGCCTCCCTGTCCGACTCGAAGAAGGAGGAGGGCGGGGCGACCGCCCGGGTAAAAAGCAGCTCCAGTAAGGGGCCGTGGCTCACGGAGAGGTCCTGCGCGTTGTACGCGGCATACTCGGCAATGTAGCCGTCCAGGTTGGCCTTCCACTCTTCCAATTTCTGTTTGCTGGGCTGACTCAGCTCGACTAGGGTGAGCGGCTCCTTTTCGTAGTTTCGCTTCGGGTCCGGCTTCGGCTTCCACGAGAGGATGCCTTCGAAATCTTGCCGGTGTCTTGCTGGCATTATGTGTTTCTCGTCGTCTTTGCCCTCCCAGCCCCTCCGCAACCTCTGTCTCTTTTTCTGCGTCGTGACGCTTTTCCAGTTCCTGACAATCGCGTCACGCGCCTTGGGATTCGCGAGGAACTTTCTCAGTTTCTTCCATGACTTCATGATGGTGTCAGCGTCCCCTAATTTTCTCCTTCCTGCTGCCGCTTCCGTGGGTGGGGGGTTTCGGAGCCATATTGATGGACTATTCAATTATCTATTGTTGGGTTTGTACTCTAGAGCAGTCGGTGCTTAGAAGCGTTGAGTGAGAAAGCCTTTTTCATCTGGGGGCAGTAATGACTCGATGAGGTATAAGGGACAGCCTAGATGTTTTTCCCTTTGCCCTCTTTAAGTGTTCCCCAGTACGGGCTCTCTCTTTGATATGCTCTGTCTAATCCGCTTGCGTCCAGCCACATCACCCTTGAAAGGGGTTTGCTCTATTTACACAAAGAAGCCTATCCGGCGCATAATCAACTGTCTACTCTGTCGGCAACGATGATTCTTCTGCGTGATGGTCAATGGGCAGGCGCCTGTATTGTTACGCTGGTTTCGTAATCTACTTGCAGGGTCACGTACTGTTCGAGATGGATGTCCATTGTAACTCGGCCACGACTGATCATACCAATCAATGCTGATCGATTCATCGATATGGCCAGTCTTGCTAACTCATGTAGACAGACAATGTAAGAGGGCCCTCTGTCCATCCGCACACCGCGATCTGTATATGGCGAGTGTAATGGTCACCGCTTGAAGGGGCTACTTGACTCTAAAGCCTGCTGTCACCTACCCGGAGGTAACTGGGAGCGTTACTATCATTTGGTTTTTCATTTCAAACAGTATAGAAGCATTCGTCACGAGTGATTCGATGCCTCCATCCTTGGGCAAAACAAAAAAACAGACCAACATTAAAACATAAGCATCTCTATCCAAACGTGTTAAGCAAGAGTGACAATACAATGGCACGAAATGGCCGTTAGGAGTCTCTACGAGGCCCATGAGCTAGAACCGGCCGATGAGTCTATATTGGAGATGTCTTGACCAATTGCTACTCGACGGTGTCGTCCCCGTTGAATTGCGCAAGCTCCAGTCGTGTCCAATTATTAAATCATTCTGGGCCTAGCTTCTTTGCTTGGCGGAAAGAAAATAGTATTCAACCATGATCCTAAACACTGCGCCTGAACAAATCATAGTTATGGCGCTGTGCAATCAGGCCTCTCTTCGTTAAGATGGTGGTAGTGACCCCACAAAGCACCGAATCGGATCGAGCAGGGACCTTGCTAGAGGCTTCCGATAGATGATCAACGGCCAGGGATGTCGGCGGACTACTGCAACTGAACCCAGAATATAGAGGGCCGCCGAAAAAGGAAGCACCATAACATACCATCGCCCTCGGGGGACGGCAGTGCATAACAGAATGGAGCCAATGACTCGAGTCTTTTCATACCTACTGTTTCCAACCATGGTGTAGGTTGGAATGATGCGGCGCTACTGGTCTCTTGCTACCTACCTTCTCCATTCGGCTATATCCCCTTTGGTAATATAGCCTTCGCGGCCAACGGAACGTGTTATTCCACCTCTGGATCCGGCCAGACCAAGCTGCATCCTGTCACGAGGTCCTGTTTCTACAACCACCAAATCCGACAACTCTCTTTTGTGGTAGCTGGTCTGGCCCGCCCCCGATACACCGTCAACGGAGGTTTTTGAATCGCGTGCACTACAGGCTTTCTTGATGGCTATTGGAGGAAATCGACGGTAAACACGCGAGGACGTGCGGTGCATCATCGGGCGGACGGAGGCTCTTGACGAATGCTGCGGGAGGGGAGGGAAAAAAGTGAAGCAAGCCAGGCGGCACGAAGCGGGCATCTTAAAAGCCCCAGAGATGCTGACTTGTCTTGACCTGTTGTGCACTCAAGCTTTTCTTTCCACGGGATCTCCTCGAGCAAGATCGACAGTGCGTGCTCTCCCTGTACGCTCCTCCTTGTACAGTTCCCCTCCCACCGAGAAAGCCAAGGCCCGCCCAGTACCAAGATGCTTTCAGGGCCCAGCCGCTGCGGGAGCGCCCGCGCGCTCGCCTTTAGCCTAATCGTCGCCGCGGGTCCCTCTTTGGTCGCGGCGGCGCCCTGCGACATCTACGCATCCGGCGGTACGCCCTGCGTTGCGGCACACAGCACCACCCGCGCCCTCTACAGCGCCTTCAACGGCGCGCTGTACCAGGTGAAGCGCGGGTCCGACGGGGCGACGACCGACATCAAGCCCCTGGCCGCGGGCGGCGTCGCCAACGGGCCCGCGCAGGACACCTTTTGCGCGGGCACCACCTGTCTGATCAGCGTCATCTACGACCAGTCCGGCCGAGGCAACCACCTGACCCAGGCCCCGCCCGGCGGCTTCCAGGGCCCCGAGGCCAACGGGTACGACAACCTGGCCAGTGGCATCGGCGCGCCCCTGACGCTCAACGGGCAGAAGGCGTACGGCGTCTTCGTCTCCCCCGGCACGGGCTACCGCAACAACAACGCCAAGGGCATCGCCGTCCGCGACGAGGCCGAGGGCATGTACGCCGTCCTCGACGGGACGCACTACAACAACGGCTGCTGTTTTGATTACGGCAACGCCGAGACCAGCGGGCGCGACACGGGCAACGGCCACATGGAGACCATTTACTTTGGCGACAACACCGTTTGGGGCAGCGGCGCCGGCGCGGGGCCCTGGATCATGGCCGACTTGGAGAACGGCCTTTTCTCCGGCCCCAACGTCAAGAACAACGCCGGCGACCCGTCCATCTCGCACCGCTTCCTGACAGCCATCGTCAAAGGCGGGCCCAACAAGTGGGCCATCCGCGGCGCCAACGCGGCGTCCGGCGGGCTGTCGACCTACTACAGCGGCGCGCGGCCCAACGCAGCCGGCTACAACCCCATGAGCAAAGAAGGCGCCATCGTCCTGGGCATCGGTGGCGACAACAGCGTCGGGGCTCAGGGAACCTTCTACGAGGGCGTCATGACGACGGGCTACCCCTCCGACGCCACCGAGAACGCGGTGCAGGCCGACATCGTCGCGGCCAAGTACGCCATCGCGCCGCTCACCAGCGGCCCCGCGCTGTCCGTGGGCTCGTCCGTCTCGCTGCGGGCCACGACCTCGGGCTACACGACGCGGTACCTCGCCCACACGGGCGCGACCGTCAACACGCAGGTGGTCTCGTCGTCGAGCGCGACCGCCCTGAAACAGCAGGCCAGCTGGACGGTGCGCACGGGTCTCGCGACGGCCAGCGGTGGACAGTGCTTCTCGTTCGAGGCCCGCGACGCGCCGGGGAGCTACCTGCGGCACTACAACTTCGAGCTGCGGGTCGCGAACAGTGACGGGTCCAAGCAGTTCCGCGAGGACGCGACCTTTTGCACGCAGGCCGGGCTCAGCGGATCGGGTACCGTGTCGGTTCGCGCTTGGGGGTTCCCGACGCGGTATTTCCGCCATTACAACAACGGGGGCTACGCGGCGAGCAACGGCGGCGTCCACACGTTTGATGCCGCGGGGTCGTTCAGTGACGATGTGAGCTGGGCGGTAGCCACGGGTTTCGCGTGAGCGTGGATCCCTACTGGTTGGATCGTCATCGTTGCTGTTATGCGCTCGGGATAGCGAGGTCCGATATGTCACAGATTGAGCAACCGGACAGTCGATGGTACTGGAACTTGGAAAATGTTCAGTTTTCCAATTCGGTCATACATAGAGTTGTTTCATCCAGAAATAACAAGCAGGGGAAGATCGGCGAACATCCATATGCAATGTAACAATGATCTACCTCTCCCCAGCTCCTCCATCTCAATCTATCTAACGCTGCCGTTCGCCTAAGCAAACGGTGCTGCGCCGCGGCGATCCTATCTCAGAGTGCATGCCGTATGAGTGCATCTCCCGTTGTTTCCTATACACGTCCCCCCTGAAAGTTTGTTAAATACTGGATACCGTTTTGGACTTCGGATGAAGTATCGACAGGCCATAATTACGTCGGAAATACATCGACGTCTCATTCGAAACATAAAAATAAGGGAATATTCCGGTATAAATGGTGCGATCGTGAGAATACGTCTCAGCATTACTAGGTACCGGCAACGCATAAGATACTCGTACAGGGCTCTCAAACGGTGTCCATTGAATAACAAACATTCAGGGGAGAACCTGTACTCAACGGTATACTCCGTCTGATCCACCCAGCAAAGTTAGGGTTTGCCGCAAACCGTTTCACCTTCATTCGCAGTGGCTGAGCGGCTATTTATGCTATTGAAACCTTTTTTTAAGAAAGAAAGAACACGCTTGTTGGCGACTCGGTCTTTTCGGCAGTGCGGCGGCGGCGCCTTACCCACCAACCCGCTCCATCAGGCCATGAGATTGGGACACACAACACGCTGCGAAACTGTTGGCGCCGTACCGCTCGGAAGTAAAATCAGGAACTGGCTGCTGGTGCCTGAGTCGGGCCCCTCTATTCCGGGGCCCTAGTCGAGCCAGAACGAGTCTAGAATGCGATCAAGACCTCTCACCGATGCGCTGGTGGCGGCGTGAAGTGGACCGGTAGTTGGTTTACTATATTTAACACGAATAACAATGCAGCAGAACCCGCAGAAAAGGGTGAACTTCTACTCGGGCGCCCGAAATGAACAGTGCCCAGCTGTGCCGCAGTGGGCGTCGACAAGGATTGGTGGAGGTGGGTTCTTTACCATATCGGGCTGGGATCGGCACCGGCTTGTGGTTGAACGGATCCAGTCGCTCAAGCGAGATGGAGATAGAAAAAAAGCTTCTTCGGGATGCAAGAACCGTAGATATAAGAAGCCTCACAGGTACAGGTCCAAGGTCACTGGCAATTTTTGAGTTGATAAGAATCTCCTGTCTCCTTCTCAAAGCCAAGATCAAAAGTATTCTCTTTCCATTTACTGCAGCCACTCCGGACATTGCATCTTCCAACACTGCGATCCATCACAACCAACACTCACCTACAAACACCATGAAGATCACACTAAGCATCGCAGCGGTCATGCTCATCTTGGGTGCCTCAGCCACGCCAATTGACGGCTACGGTCAATTTGTCAAGGTAAGCCAACATCAGATGTAACACCTCACGCCGAGCCTCAACTGACCTAAGCTTGTTCATCCAGAGCCGTACACCAGAGTCCGTGAAGAAAGAGTTCACCTCAATGGACGGCGGTGTCTAGTCAGCCTGTTGGCTGCCCAGACAATGACACTGGGGGTCAAATTGGAACTTTTTACGAATCTACGAGGCTGGCTTCACATTGTTGCTGCTACGAATTAAACGACATTACGACATACGCCGGGGAAACAGCATAGCCTAGACGGAAGAGTCGTTATTTGAGGGCCTAGAGGATATTGGCCAAGGCCTGTTGGATTCTACCCGACGGCTAAGCGCTACAAAACGGGCTGTTTCCACAAACAGAGTTTGATGGCATCAGTGATCGAGGCAAACCATCTGCCTCGGCCGAGCCATGACCAAACTCTTGAGCACTACTTTACACACGATTTGCGGTCCCCATTCTCTACTCATATAGGGATGTTTGCGCCGGTCCAAGCCTTGGGAAAGGTATGCAGCGATCATCCTTCCAGCCAATCGCCAGCATAGATAGACAATGCAGTGCATATAGCCGGTTCATTGCCGTCATCCTCGTTATGTCACTGCGGCTCTGCCTAAACATATCAGTGGACTTCCTCCGGCTTCACTGTCATCCGTGGCTATTCTGGCAAGATGTATTTCGAGTGAATGACAGTTGGAATAACAATTGGAATCTATGATACATACTGTATGATTACAACTACCCAGCTCCATATATACCGCTCTATAGAAATGCATTGAGACCGTGAGGTCGAACCCCCATTTAAACGCCCTTGAACGCCCAAACTTATGAAATACAAGCCATTGATGGTATCCAACTGTTCAGTCATGGGAGCAAAGCCAACCCGTCATCACAGCGGGATCTCGAAACTCCCGTCCTCCTGCCGGTACTGCAGGATCCCGAACCGCCTCGAGTCCATGTAAAACCGGAAGCAGCCGGTCTGGAACGACTCGAAGGTGGCGATGAAGCGATCCAGTTCATCTCGCGTGCTTTCGTCGTAAGAGTCCTGCTGACGGAGAGCGCGGGCGCGCAGGGACCCGGCCGCGGCCTCGAACCGCTCCGCCGACGCATACATTTGGTCCACGACCTGGTCTACGGCCGACTCGAGCGAGTCGGCCTTTTCGTGGATGGTGATGGGGATCAGGTTGCTGGCCGTGCCCTCGGCCATTTCCTTCTTGAGGGAGAAGAGGTCGTTGCAGCTGGAAAGAGTCAGTAAGTTCCTGCCATGATGTTCGGGGAGCTTAAAAACTCACAGGATAGGCTGCAGGCTCATCTCGAACCGCATGACCCGGACCTCCTCGCACCAGGCCAGCTCGGACGGCAGCTGGGTGTCGGCCATGTACTGGGCCAGGTCGGCGAAGATGAAGACGGCGCCGGTGCCGTGGCGGAAGTCCCAGTACTCCTTGATGGTCGGCAGCGTGCCGGCGAGCCGGAACTTTTGCTCGGGGCCGTTGGACAGGAAGAAGTCCTCCAGGTCTTGAGCCAGGAGCGGCCGGTTGAGTTGGGCCGGAGAGGTCGAGGTGCAGGCCTTGGCTATGTGGGCGAAGCTTTGGAGAAGTTTGTGAGGCGTTGCTTGGGTTTGAGGGATGAGGCTGCTTCTTCTCCTGGCCTGGGCTGCCTCGAGTTGTTTCCGAATGTAGAGCGCGGTGTCGTCCCGGAACTGGTTGGCCGAGTGGATGTCCGAGGCGAAGTCGGACACGTCGGGATCGATCTCCTTGTCAATCATATCGTCAAACGCGAAGAGGAAGAAGCACAGTATGCCCATGGTCATCAGTCTGTCCCATTCCGCGTCCGGGTAGATGCTGTCCTCTGGTCAGTCTCTATCCGTTGGTTTGGGATCCCGAACTGGCAGATACTCACACTGCGGTAAAGGCAGCCAGGTCGATGGCCTTGAGTTTCTTGCGGAACTTCAGATCGTCGATGTACTTGTCGATATAGTCGTTGATAATGGGCAGGAGTCTTTCATAGTGTCTGTTGCGGCCTGTTGCCCATCCCGTGTAGACGGGCCGGAGATCGGGCAGGTACAGCGTCTTGCCCTTCAAGTCGTTGTAGACCCGGGTGATCTCGTCAGTTGGTTCCATGTTGGCGGCAATGGGCGTATACGCCTTTCTAGTCAAGGCGAGCTTGAGACGATATAGAATAGAGAGGGTTGTTTTCGTCAAGGACTCGGGGCCCAATAAGGTTTTGGCGACCGAGTGTAGCGGCTTGGAATCGATCAGGTAGTCTAGAGTCTGGCTGATGTTCATGTTCAAGTTATACGAGTAGCAGGAGAGGCTGTTGATATAAGGAGACATGTCAAGTTCAAATATCAGTAACAGGGCGAAGGATGCATCGCAGCAGTGTCCGAGCCGGTAGTCAGGAGTCTGGCAGTGGTTATATAAGTGCCAGCCACCAAGGTTGGACGCTGGTTTGCTGCCAGGGAGCCATGATTGGCCAGCCCCCTATTAGCGTACTATTTCCGTTCAAACAAACGCTACCTCGTGATGCCTAGGCCAATAAGCTGACAACTAAGAAGTGCAGTCTTGAGCCCTGTTGAGTTTGGGTGTGACTCGGACTTGCTGTGCCTCAGCATGAATGACAAACAGAGCTCCCAACTGCCAGGGTAGCCAAGCTGATAGGGCAGACCGGCGTAAGCGGGTGTGCAGCCCATACGCATACGGAAAAGGAGGGTGCCTGCCCGGTTGGGGGTCAATTTGCTTTTTTTTCTCTCTCTCCTTACCTATTATTATCGTGGCTTGCGCGCTAGTTCTCACTAAAGGTGTCTTTCCCGGACTATTAAGTAAGCATGGGGGGGGGGTTCAGAACATTTGAACCCCTACAACCCAATTTCGTCATGTCTAACCATGCGAGACAGACCGGGATCTGCAGTGCCTGTCAATGGATATCACCCCAATTCTTCAACATGTAAGGGGCAGTAGCATCCGGGTTCGAAAGGATAACTCATCTGGGATCCTGCCAATCGGTTCGGTCATCAAGTTTCCTGGGTGCGGGTAACGGTGGACGTGAGCGCGCCTGTTGGCGAAAGAAGATGCTGACAATCGCCCCGGCACCGAGGATGGATTCGGGTCTGTCCAAGTGCCGAATTGAAGTTGCTGGTCCTTGCTGAGTTTGGGGACAGCCAGCCGCTACCCCGAGGCCTTACATCATGGCCGCCGACCCTCGCGATATTCGTCCATTGTCGGTAATTGCATGTAGATGGGAGAGAAATGAGATGAAATGATCGGGACCCGCTGTCATCGCTGCAGATCTCGTATAATGGCGGAAGGCTGCTTAGGTACGTGCGTTTTACCCCTGATTGCAGGTCGAGCTCTGGGTACCCGTAGATGAATGGAGGACTCGGAACGGTTCGAATCGCATGTAAGGACGCGGGATGCACGTGGAGACGGAAAAGAACTGGCAGGGGTAGCCCACGTCCATGGGAACGTCTCTGGTTGGTCACTAAACTGATGACTGAGAAGATGGCGCAGGAAGGTAGCATGGATGGATTGAGGCTATGCATAAGACATTGTTTTTGTCTGCTCGTTGGCGAACTGAGGTCTCGTGGTCAGGGATGAATAATGAGGCTAGAGAATAATGGATGGTTTGTTAACAAATCCATCCGGCTGGGATCTTTTTGCATCTTCTCCAACAACGAAGCAAGGGGGTTTCGGTTCCGGGGAGCTGATTCCGCTTATACGAGAAAATGGCGACAGGGCGTCCCGGGCGCGCCATGAACCCTGCCCCAGCCCGAGGGAGAGCTGAACAGCGTATCGGGCATTTCCTATTGCTGTTCTATGGGCCAGGGTTCATCTCATCGGGTGTGACGTCAAAAGGAAAAGGGCGTCTCTGGGCTGGGCTGGGCTGGCTCCCTTGCGCCATGTGTTCGTGTGTCACGGCCGGGTGGGGTAGGGTAGGCATGTAGATGAGATGTCGTACTCGTAGGGCTGAATCGGCGCTGGTCCAGATGGGATGGGGGCCGAATTAATTGGCAGCAGACCAAGAAAAGCGCAGCACAGTCAGATATTGGATCGATATGATAGGGGGTGCTATAAGGAGAGGGACTCTAGGGGGTTAAGGAGGCTTAGCGACCGGTCTTCCATCGCCGAAACACACCGTATTCAGGCTCCAGCATGCCATTCAAGGCTCCAGCGTTCCAATTCAATTCAATTGAGTACCGGATGACTGTCCTAGGCCAGGTTACTGGGTCTCGTCAGCCGGGAACGGCGCCCTCCGTACTGGGGCCCTTACCGGATTGCGAGAAACGCAGAAGGGCGCGCGCGCTGGTAACGATGACACATAACCCGGCACGTGGGTTGCTGAGAGCGATGATGCACAGCCTGAGGCGACGAAAAAGGGAAAGCACCTCGTTTTGCCCGAGACGATCAACGCAGAGTCGCTGCAATGCGAACCATACCGAAGGTCTCGGTCAGCAGAACCAATTAGTAAACATGGCAGTATATCCTTTGACTCATTATGTCGGGTACTTTTGGTCCTCGGGTGTTGAGAAGATTAATCATCGCCGTCGCTCTTTCGCATCTGTGTTCGCGGGTTTCTTGAGTCAGGGACTCGAGGGATGGCCATGCCTAATAGGGCAGGTCGTCTGACGATAAGCATGCCTGGGGGCAGCAGTTGGGATGACAGCCATTGGAATCTCGCCGTGCACAAACTAACATCATCGAGTTCGGTAAACGTGCGATTGAGAAAACGCCCAAGGATCAATTGCATGAACTGTCGGTCACCTGCGACTTCTGAATCTCACTTCAGGGCGGCAGGAATCCTGCGACAGGACCGGGGACACATGCCGTGTTGACAGGATGCGGGGTAGTGTTCTCATCGCCACAGGCATCGCCCTGGTGGTGCAATCCGTCATCGCAGGAACGAACCCACACAAAACGCCTCAGTCCCAGACCCTGCCTTCACTGCGCGACCAGGCCCAGATTGTCGATGGTTGGACGGACGAGCGCAAGGCCTTGATCCCGGGGATCCTGCGCAAGTACGGCGTGGGTGCGTGGCTGGTGCGTTTGAAGTTCCTTTTTCTGTCACGCGCGCCCTGTCTCTCCAATCAACACCCAAAACTCACAATCCTACAGATAAGCCAGCGCGAGTATGCCGAGGATACCGTCTTCTGGGCCCTCAAGGAAGCCACCATGTTCTCGGCCCGCCGGCGGACCACGCAGCTCTTCCTCGCCAACGCCACCGCCGAGGGGTCCTACTCGTACACCTGGGTCGACAATACGGATCTTGTCTGGAAGGAGCTCAAGGCAATTCTGGACACGCACCAGCCGTCCAAGCTCGCGCTCAACACGGCCGCCGAGCTGGCCTTCGCCAGCGGACTGCACGCGGGCGAGCGCGACGCCATCGCTGACGCCTTGGGTTCCGAGTGGGCGGACCGTTTCGTGCTCGAGCCCATGCTGGCCGTTGAAGTCGTCGCGACCATGGTGCCCAGTCGGCTGCCGTGGTACCGCAAGATGATGGAAACGGCGTGGGCCATCATCGAGCAAGGGTTCAGTGACGCCGTCATCACGCCGGGGAGACGACGGCGTGGGACGTCGAGTGGTGGATGCGCGACAAGATCCAGGCCCTTAACTACACCACCTGGTTCCAGCCCAGCGTCTACATCCTCGGCAAGACGGACCTCCCCGCAGCAGCCACCACCACGAGAAAGTCGCGGGGAAGGGCAATGGTGGACGATCCCCGGGCGCCCGACCACTCCATCAGCTATGGTGACATCCTCCACACCGACTTTGGTGTCACCGCCATGGGCCTCAACACGGACACACAGCACCTGGCTCACGTGCTCTACCCGGGTCAGACGGCAGCCGACGTACCGGCGAGTGTCGTTGAGGGGCTGAAGAAAGCCAATCGGCTGCAGGATATCGTGGTGGCCAACATGGAGATCGGCCGGACGGGCGACGAGATCCTGAAGCGGTCGCTGGACCAGGCCCACGCCGAGGGCATCGAGGGCAAGATTTATTGCCATGCCACGGGGGAGTGGGGGCACAGCGCCGGCACAGTCATCGGTAGGCGCAATTTTGCTCTTGTAACGACCATCGCAGACTAGCTAACCATTCACAGGCATGACCAACCTCCAGGACGGCGTCCCCGTCCTCGGCGAGCTGCCTCTGCTCAAGAACACGTACTACAGCATCGAGCTGTACGCAGAGCACTTCGTGCCCGAGCGCAACATGACGATCAAGTTCCCGCAGGAGGAGGACGTCTTCTGGAACGACGAGACGGGGGCCTGGGAGTGGGTGTACGGGCAGCAGACCGAGCTGATCCTGGTTCACACGAAGGAAAAGGAGAAAGAAGTACTGCGCGTTCAGGACGGCGTGGAACTCTGATCCGGGGATGGCTTGTGTATTTATCCAACTTCTTCCAGGGGCATTGGGATGCCGGGTTGATCCAAACCCTGCACTGTACCATGCTCCAGGGATTGCAGCCGCCGGCCCTCGGTTGAGGCGATACATACAGCGGTTTCCCATGAATCAACACATATTTAATATTTATGAGTCAATATATCTATAGGTTATCGCACTTGTGCATCTTAATCGTGTTATTTCTGATAGAATACTGGTCGATATCGACGGCGCGCGCGGTCTTGACGTGTCTTGCATGCTGGCGAAACACCCGGACCTGCCGCGGGGTTGCCCGTGCTGCAAGTCCGGGTGGGTGGGATGGCGCCCGCCCACGTCGGCATCGGCAAGGTGAAAGTGATACCGCACGATTTATTCAACGCACAGCCCGTCCCGGAAAGCCGGGCCTACTAGTTGCACGCCATCTTGCACTACTAGGACGACCGGAACTGCCGGCGGATCCCGCAGAACGTCTCGGCCGCCCTGGTGCCCGGGTATTCCCGACTCATCATTCCAGGCTAGCGGATTACGAATCGATGCTGAAGGAAAGCCATCGATACTTTGGAAGAGTGGAAGAAGCAGCCGGCGAAGTTAGTCAAGTGCGTCCCACTAATCGGTAGAACAAGATTATCTTTGGTAGTGGTCTTCGCACGATACGAAACATAATGGCATGTACTCGCGTTGCTTGCGTACTGTGTTCCCTTTCCTCACCTATACGGTTTGGCTAATCTTCTGTTTCGCAGCAGGAGGGCGTAAGGATGGTAAAAGCGCTGAAAAGGGGCGTAGTATATTTATAATGGCTCCTCCCGGACGGTATTCCACCTGCCTGGTATTTTCGAATTTGACGTATGGGACTTTGGGCTGTGAAGCTGAAAAGTGCCTTACAGGAATCAGCAACTACCCAGTCAGAAACACCACGGGCCAGTCTGGGGATGATGGGCCTGTGATATTGATGAGACTGGGCCAGGTTGATGCGCGGGACTTTCAATATTCCTCACTTTTACTGCTGCTGATGTTAAAAGAGGACAAATACCTTCCGGAGACAAGCAGCAGCAGCAACAGCTGCTAACTCCTTCATTTGACCTGGACTAAAGTACCACTCGAGTGTTTCCCGTGCCATCTGGCCAACTGCTTCGTCCTTGAATGGCGCCCCTTTTTTCAGCAATGCTCTGATAATTGCAAACCTCTTTTCTCCTGGGACTCGTCGCGACGCCAATCCGCGGTTGTAGAGTACGTTGAAAATTCCCTAATGAAGCTCTCCCATATTGTCACGCGGGTGCCACGAAAAGCACATGCTTGGTTAGGGGAAGCACCTTGTGAGAGCAGAAGTTGGACGGTGTCGGCGTTAGGAGCATCAGAATTTCTCAATGGCGTCAGCGCGTAGACAAGCAATGGTTTTTGTATACTCAGTCGACGGAGTCTCTTTTCAGTCCGACGTAGGAAGGGGATAAGCAACGATATCCAACGATTCGAGAAATTCTTTGATGACTCAAGTTGCGAGTGCCAACTGAAGGTGTCGGTGTATAACGAATAATCGATAGACTCCTCTATTGCCCTTAGAGATAGATTTGCCGCAAATTTGCGCTTCAAAAAGCTGGTATGGCCACGCTGTGCTGCCCTTCCTGAGAAGGAAACGGGTATATGATCTATCGTCCTGGCGACGTTAGCCGGAAGAATCTCGTTCCACACCCTTTCCGCTGTCTCGAGCAGACCGTCAAGTGCAGCGGCTGCCTCTGGCTGGGTTGCAACGTGTATGGCAGCATGTCGGGTATAGAAGAAAAGCTCATCGAGAATTCGTCTAGAGGATTGGTTGTCTTTGACTGAAATCTCGGCAAATTGGAGCTGGGCAACGGCCGCCTTGACCAGTGCGATGGAAGAATCAACGTCGCCGCCTGTGTTGGTGTTGAGGAATTCTAGTGTTTTCGGAGACTTTACCAAGAAGTCCCGAACTGTTCGATGAATGAAGGTCACCTTGAACTTGAAGTAAGGTGAGTCTGCATCACCCTCAGACGCAGATTCTGTGCCAGTTTCATCCATGGTAACTTCAAGTAAGCCCCTGGATGTACCGTCCAGCCGTCTCCGCATCCTTTCACACTGAGCCGGGATGCTATTTGGGTTCAGAGACGCGTATATGGAGTTAAGCTCATTTGCCTCGCCTTGTACTACCGCATCGAGGAAATGGTAAAAAATCAAGAGACGAGGCTGTTCTGTTGCAGTCGCGGTCTTCAAGAAGTGCGCAGCCAGACCTCGATACGCTGCTGGAATAGTGGTGGCAATGTGGTCAAAAAAAACTCTGACAGGTCGTC
This sequence comes from Apiospora rasikravindrae, assembly GCA_038363885.1. Taxonomy (NCBI): domain Eukaryota; kingdom Fungi; phylum Ascomycota; class Sordariomycetes; order Amphisphaeriales; family Apiosporaceae; genus Apiospora; species Apiospora rasikravindrae. The sequence continues at coordinate 77,773 of JAQQWK010000011.1, forward strand.
GGGGAAGCTTTGAAGTCGCTGTCGTAGAGTTCGCGCGGAATCGTGAAAGGTGAACCCCTCAAGAAGCGATTGCACGACAAGTCGAACCCAAAGAAAGACGCCTTGAGCTCGGTCTACTACTTCGGATATCAAGCCCTCGTAACTCGAATCGATCTCCCTCAGCCTCGCGAACTGCTCATGGCTGTTGAATTTGCCACTGACATAGACATAAATATCATTTCAGGTCAGGTCATCCAACTTGAGGCTTTTGGTAGGACCGTGTCCAAATACGTCCACAAACTCCGCCCAAGGTCGACTCGCCACGCACAACTTTATCTTGTCTGAACATTGCAGTCGATGCAGGGCGCTGGTCAAGTCCCAGATGCTTCGGTGCTCTTCATCATGGAATTCATCCAGCCCATCGATGAAAAAGCAGAAATTGACTTTCCCAGGTTGCTGGATGACGAGCTCGTATATATGAAAGAGCGTTTCTAGATCCCAATCCTCGTCATAGGATACCGGTACTGTGAGTCCCGGGTCGCTGATATTGATTGGTATCACTTCGGGCATCCGGCGCAAGATCTCATATAGCAAGGTGCGAAGAAGTCCTTCGAGTGACCTCCGTAGCCGGGATCCGGCATACCAGAAGTAAAAGCTCGGTGTGACCAACTGGTGATCTTTGGCCCAGTGCTCGAGATGGTCCCTCACAGAATTCTGCGCGCAGATAAACTTCATGAAAGTGGATTTTCCAGAGCCGGGCTTGCCGTGTGTCCAGAAGACGCCATTGCCGCCGTTTAGCCAGGCGATAAAGTCCAGGCACGAGCTTAGCTGATTCGTTTGCTCGTTGGGGCTGACAAGCCATTTGAAGGTATCGGCATGGGCTGTCGTAACTTTGCGTTCGCGTGTGGATATGCTGGTGAAGTGCAATTTCTTCAACAGCCGCTGGCGTGGGCCCGCCTGCATGCCTTTCTCTTGGAGCTTTTCCATGGCATTGGCCAGAGTCCGCATCTGGTATGACATTTCTGCAACCCAGGAAAGAGGACCAACGGGGTTTGCCGCCTTTGATCCTCAACTCGCCCAGGCACTTCAAGAGCTCCCGAGCAAATTCGTCGCATTGCTGAGCCATACTTTGCAGTTCGGGAGTCGCGTTCGGAACGGCGACAATCCTCCGGCTGTGAAGCTGGACATCGCTCGTGATTGTGTCCAGGAACTCGACGTCTCCCGCAACAGCGGTGCCAGAGGCATAGATTTCGTTGGCACCGGCGAGTAGCTTCCAGGTGAAGTCGACAAATGACTAAATGTTGCCGGCCAGGCCGAGAGCGGCCAGGGCGTCCATAACGGCAGACGCTTTCCTTGGTCAGCGCAGTATTCGTCTGGTAAACCTACTAGAGGTGACCGAGCTGAAGAGCCTCTACGACAGGCACCTGCCACCTTCTCCTTCAGGGAATGCGAAGATGCATGTTGGGCCAGATCTGGCGGGGAGGAGAGTCCAGCCCCAGTGGATTTGTGAGGCCGAATGGCATCCTTATCGTCGAAATCTTTTATCCGTCCAATCCTGATAGACGTGCCAGCATCACGGCGGTTTCTGATTGGCAAGTAGATATCCTTCCCCTGCAGAGCGCCACTGTTCCTTTCATCGAGCCCCAACTTTGGCAATGGAAGTCTATTAGTAACCGTCAAATGTCGACATGATTGTTAGCGTACGGCCTGGTGCCTGGCTCTGTATGGAATATCAGAGCTGACGTGGGCCTCGTCACTGACAACGTCGTTTAATTCGTGAGTATTTTGGCATCAACCGTAGCCATAGCCTCTAGTGTTTATTGTGCATGCTGGGTATTTTCTTGATGGCGGAAGGGCTGGTTTTCGTATCCTACTATTCGTGCCTAACCGACAAAGCCTGTCGATGCAGTACGGCGTAATCTGGCGAGGGCAGCGTTTTCGCCATCAAGGGGATACTGGAAGGCTGATTTGCGACCCATTACTGGCCTGGGCACCGAGATGACCCCTTTTTACTGCACACGTCGTTTTTGTCCTGCCCAGCGCTGTATCATAGAGTGGAGGAGGCAGTGCCGGCACTATGGGGAAGGATATTGAGAATGTTGACATCTTTCAGCTTGGAGCAGTGGTAAAAGCTACGGCTAGCAGTATGAATCCATCAAGTGAATAGCGATCATTTATGACTCGAAAGGAGGCAACGGTTAGCATCGGGTTAGGAGACAGATACACGGACGCTAGGGAGCGACAATGACAAGCTGAGAGCAAATGTCGTCGCTGTCTTGGAAAAGCGACAGATGAGGCGTGTTAAGTAGACCTAGGAGAGATAGGCCGGAGAAGATGCTCCGAATGGAGACGTCCAGACGCTCCCTAGGCTTCCAAGCTTCCTAGGCTTTCGGGCTAAGGATTTGGAGCTCTGGATTCTAGCGCCGGGCGCTATGATTTGAAAGTACCGGTGGAGGGAATGGCCCCGAGGCCCCGAGGCCCCAAGGCACGGGCTGGGGTTAAGGAAGAAAGACTTGATAGTTGATGGGTGTGTCGTATTAAACATACATGCATCAATTGCCATTGCAACTCGACTCGATACAGAAGGCAGCTTAGGATCGATACGGATCGAGTCCGCTGTCCAATCGGCCATTGAGGAAGAGGGAAGAGAGAGGGAAAAGAGAGGGAAGAGAGAGGGATGTTCAGAGGCCTCGCGTCCACGTCTCCATGTGGATCCTGCAGTCAAGAACCTTAATCCTCGCGGCCGGGATTGGATCAGGTTAGCTGCCAGGCCAGTACTGTAGCAGAGCAGCTCTGGCAGCTAAGGGCGCTGGAAGTAGGCCTCTCTGCAGAAGCCTCTGGCAGCACCCAACCTGGTCGACCTCTGCCGCTAAGCGAACAGGTTCCCCCCTCTCCCCCCACCTCCACCTCGAGCTGGAGGCAGGATGACGGACGGGATCGTCTGTCTTACCAGGTACTGTCGACAGAGCTTTTTTTTTTTTTTTTTTTTTTTTTTTGTCCAATGCGATCCGAGGCCACCCTCTCCTCTCGCCCTTTCTTTCTGATGGTCTCTATTACTTGTACCTAATTCCTCATGCATGCCGCCTTCGAGTTGAGTCAACCATTGTGCTGTTACTAAGGCAAGAGACGGCAGCAATTGAGCCACCATTCGCGGCATCGGGTATACTTGCCATTCATCGCCGCAAAGCTCTGACGACGCTTTCGATCCCCATACTCGAAGCGCTGGTGGAGCCAAATTTCGCGTGCGGCGCAAAGCACCAGCAGGCCGAAGCTTGGCCCTCCCCGATTTTAGTCGCGAACGTCGGGAATGACCTCAGTCCATACATACATAGCCCTACCCAGATTTGCAACACTCACCGCACGACCCCTACGCCCACGACACACGAGCATCGGGGCCAGACGACAATCCGGGGCAAACACTTGGCACAAGCACAAGCAGAAGCAGAAACAGAAGAAGAAGAGAGTGTAGCCGAAACAGCAGCAAAACACCACGCTGTCGTCGACTTGACCGCCGCCCTGGCCAGTAGATGAATGTTTAGATGAATTAGATTCGATTCGATCGACGATCCCCTCCGGTCACGTCAACCAGCAAGGTCTGCGCTCCGCTTCCCGACCACGCCAAGCCAAGCAAGCCCACGCACTTCCCTCGCTCATCGTGTGTTGTGTGTGTACATACTTTTTTTTTCCCCCGACCTTCTTCAATCCTCCAAACCAACGATACTGTCCGCATATCCAACGAGCGCTCGGCCCTCGGGAAGAAGCATGCCATTCCTCATGCCACAATCCATATAGAGTCACCAGCGATGGAGGAGGGTCCCAAAAGCCGGCCCGGCCGCTCGAGCAACTCCGACCATCCCGCTTCCGCTTCCGCTTCCACTTCCGAGAAGCACCCCGCCCCGTCCAACAACGATGCCGCCAACAAGAGGAGGCGCGGTCTGGGTGTCGTCACCCCCAACGCCTGCACCGAATGCCGCAAGAAGCGCGCCAAGGTATGCCCCCTCCATCTGACCCCGATCCCTTCCTGTGGTCTAGCCTGGTGTCGCCGGCTTTTTTCGAGTATGTGGTGGCTAACCATGTCGCAATCGTCTTTCCCGCTTCCAGTGCGACGGTCAGAGACCTTGCGGCCGATGCAGAGCGCAAAAGGACGTCGAATGCGTCTACGAGATCCCCGTGCGACAGTCCAAAGAAAACCTCCGAAGCGAGATAGACCAACTGCGGCGCCAGCAGCGCCAGAATGACTCGGTTTTCTCCGCCCTCGTACGCCCCGAGCTGTGGGAGGAGGTCCTCGCCCGCATGCGCGGCGGCCAGAGCGTCGAGAACATCTCCGAATGGCTCGGCTCGGCCGGAACCACCACCACCACCACCAACAACAACAACAACAACAACAATATGCCCCAGTCCAGCTTTGGCCAGCCGCTGCTGCCGCCGCCGCAGCCGAAGCAGGGCGGGAGCAGCGGTGTGACGCTCCCGCCCCTGGCCGGCATGGGATACAGTGCACCGGGCCCTGGCCCCGGAAGCTATGCGCCCTTGCCCAACATCGGCGCAAACCAGGCCAAGCAAGAGTATGATCACCACAGCCCCTGGGCCTTTTCTTCGCAGGACCAATCGCATTCTACCCGCAGCAATTCTCACCCCGACGTCATGCAGTGGACCGCCGACCTGGCCCCCAATACGCGCGTCGGCTCCTGGCTGCAAACGCAGCAGTCCCCGGCCGAGACGTCGCGCCATCACGGCGTCGATCAGATCTCCGCGCCCATCCATTCTCCCGTGTTGAAGGTGCCGCCCGACACGTGGACCAACGTGACGACCGACACCAACCTCGTCCAGCATCTGCTCGCCCTGTACTTTTGCTGGGAATACCCGACCTTTGCCTCCCTCAGCAAGGAGCACTTCCTCAAGGACTTCCTCGACGGGCGGCACAGGTACTGTTCGCCCATCCTGGTGAACGCGCTGCTGGCGCTGGGCTGCCGCTTCTCGACGCAGCCCAACACGCGCGAGAACCCGGACGACCCCTACACGTCCGGCGACCACTTCTTCAAGGAGGCCCTGCGGCTCATGTACCGCGAGAACAACCACCACACCCTGTTGACGATCCAGGCGCTGGGCATCATGTCCATCCGCGAGGCCAGCTGCGGCCGGGACTCGGAGAGCTGGTACTACGCCGGCCAGAGCGTGCGGCTCGCCCTCGAGATGGGCCTGCACAAGGTCGACGACAACGGCGACGAGGACGAGCAGGCCGTGCAGGCGGCCACCTTCTGGGGCGCCTTCGCCCTCGACCACGCCTGGTCGCTGGCCACGGGCTCTCTGCCTCAGTGCTCCTGTTTCCCCCAGTTGCCGCCCAAGCCGGCCATTATCAATGACATCGAGTCGTCCCTGTGGGTTCCGTACACGGATGATGGTAAGTACAGTCATCTCTCCTTGGCATTCTTTTCTCTCTCTTCTTATTCTTCTGGATTCTGAGACATGATGCAACAACAGGTTCTGACGTTTTAGGCGCTCCCCTCCAACGGTCCTGCGAGCAGCCGTCCAACGTGCGGTCTGTTTACAAGTGCTTCTGCGAGCTGAGCGAGCTGGTCCACCAGTCCCTCTACATCCTGCACTCGCCGGGGCGGCCCGTCACGAGCCGCGACCTCCTCAACATCTATACGCAGTACCTCAACTGGTACGACCGGATACCCGAAGTCCTGCGCCTCGGCCACAACTTTACTCCCGCGGTCCTCTTCGCGCACATGTACTACCACTTCGCCATCCTGCTCCTCTTCCGGCCCCTGATCAAGCTGCGCATCATCGGCTCCAGCATCCTCCCGCGCGACGTCTGCTCCCAAGCCGCCGATGCCATCCAGGGTCTGCTGCGGTCCTATTCACAGCTCTACACCCTCCGGCGGACGCCCTCCTTTGTGCCCTATTTCGTACTCACCTCCTCCATCATGCACCTGGCCATCGGTGCCTCCTCGCCCATGCAGGCCGCCGCCTCTCCGGCCACCGCGTCGAATCCGTCGACGGCGAAACCCGAGGGCGGCGAGCAGCACCCACATGGCCTCCCAATGAGGCCAACGGCCTCCTCGAACAGCAGCGACGCCGGCGGCGCCGGCGCCTCCACTCCGGGCCGGAGCACCGCATCTTCCACGGCCACGCTGAGCCCCAAGGTGGCCGAGTCGCTGCGGCAGGGCATCTCGGACCTCGAGGAGATGGCGCCGTGCCATCATTTCGCCGAGCAGGCGCTGCACATCCTGCGGTACCTGGCCCGCAAGTGGCACATTGACATTGACCTGTCAAAGAGGGGGGGTCTGTCGCACGACGAGGTGGACAGACTGGTGGGGCCGCAGACGAGCAGCCTCAACTTCTTCACACCGAAAGTAGTGGAGAACGACTTCATCTGCGCGTGGGGCACGCCGGGCGATTATGAGGAAGAGAACGACGGCGGGTCGACCAAGACGCCCAAGGGCAGCGTGGCGCGGCAGCAGCAGGATGTCGGGGACGACATGCCCCAAGGGGTCGGCAAGGAGAAGGGGGCCTCGACCACGCAGATCCAGACGGGCGAGCACGAGGGCGGCATGGAGGCCATGGAGGGGGCCGAGGCGACGGTGGGCGAGGCGGATGCGCTCGATCGGTTGAAGGAGACGGTCGGGCCGGCGACGGTGAATCCGTCGGCGAAGAAACTCGAGAGTATGGAGAATCCGCTGTTTTGGCCCTTCCCGATGCAGGGGCGGCCGATTTTGGCATCGGGGCCCAAGTTGCAGGAGGCGGGGTTTGCGCCACTTTAGGGACGGTCGGCTGCTCGATGCTCTGGACCTCTTACCGACCCCTTTTACCAGTGACAGCCTCTTGGCGCGGTGTTGGGACGGGCAACGCAAAATTTGGCACTCGACTTTCGCTGTGCGAAGGCTTCTATAACGGATGGGCTCTTCTAGCAGAGGAAAACATGGCGGTTACAAAAGCAAAGAGCGAACGAACGGTTGTCATGTGCGTGCGTGGAACAAGTGGAAACTTCGCCAGGGCAAAGTTACGACCTGAGGAGATCATATCTGGAGGATGCTGCTTGTTGTATGGCACCACATTGGCAGGTTGCTTTTCGAACTCGCTTATCGACCACCATATGCGTCTACGAGACATGAATTAATGCCTTGGGCCGATTCGGAACAAGAGGGTGTATGCGGGACGCACACATCGATATAGATGGGTCTGCTCACGTTGGTCATCTTGTGGGGAGGCAGAGCGGGAGAATCAGAAGGGCAAGGGGATGTGTGTGTGTGTCAAGAATTGACCGCATAATGGAAGCAGAGATGATACGAGGTACGTACATACACGGCTATGCTATGTTGTGTAAATAACTGAAAGATACCCGCCTTAAAACTGGGAAAGGCAACTCACTTCTTACTCTGGCCATGTCTCTCTTTTTTTGCAATATGTGGATGAAACCTGGGGACTGATCGGTTCACCGAAATCGACTGCGTGTCGTTGACGCAATCTTTCCATGTATATACACCAAAGCCACATGTTGCGTTTGGCGGCCCTAATGACTAGGTATGGGCACCATACATGTAGCTGAACAGGGCGTCGTTTCCCGTCTATCTACACCCATCCATTACGCTCAACACGAGATGCGTACTTGCGTTGGTTGCGGTTGAAGGCATCTTGTATGCTGCTGTACTGGAAAGCAGACCGATACCCCTTGAGTATTCATCTGACGTCCATGGTTTGGCACAACCCCCGAGGGATATTTCCGCCTAGTCAGAATCTGATGTCGGCGGCCTGCTGGGCTTGACGCCTTAACCTAAGCGTTCTCCTGCCCGAGTAACGTAGCAACACCAACTTAGGCAGATCCAGACTGAGTAACTAAACGAAAGCTCCAGAAGCTCAACAGCACTTCTACACGATGGCACACACAGATTTCCTCTCATCGTTGCCATTGGACTACTCCAAAGACAAAAGCTACCGAGTCACAGAAGAAAGATGATGATATGTGAAACTCCCACAACACGTTCTTTTACGTGTATGCATCTGTATGGGTATGTACGTAAAAACTCGAATTAGAAACAAGGAAACGAGATTGTACGTATGTGTCCTACTCCTGTAACGCCTAGCCAATGATCTGATCTGATCTCTTTAACTTTTGGGGAATGATCATGAATAAAGGTGACGAGCTATCCGCCATCGCCCAAGACGATGCTCCTCGGCCAATCTCTCCGTGTCATCCCTGAAAACCAAACACCCTAAGCCAGCCAGTATGTGTCTGTCCTGCTTCATTCCGAACCGTAAAGATTATTGTACAGCTTTTGCCTCCTCTCGCATCATGCGGGCCGTTGAGAGACTGACCACCTAATGGTTCCTCTCCCTCTCAACCAAGTCTTCTTCTCTCGCAGAGAGTATCATGCCCAGATGCCAGCGGAAAACATACACACAGATAACACGCCCCAAGCTTGGGCGTCACACCCTCAACCCTCAGTACTTCTTTGACGGGCTGCGGCTTTTGGTCGGACTCCTGAGCCTGTGCTCCTTACTCGGACTCCTCCGTCGTCCGGGCGTTTCATACGGTGGCGGCAGTAGCTGTGGTCGAGCCATACTCTCCGGCGAGGCATCTGTGTCGGGCGTCTCGTCCTGTCCGTTCATCAGCGCATACGAGCCGCGGTGCGGCGTCCGGGGCGGGTAGTAGTAGTGCTGCTGCGCGTTGTGACTAGTGGCGGCCTGCGAATGCTGCGGGACGGCGGTGGTGAAACTCGGGGGCGCCGACGCCTTGAAGAGGGACGCGCCGCTCGTGCAGAGGATCGTGGTGAGGATGAAGAAGGCGGCCTGCCGAAAATTAGTAAAGGTAAGCAAGAGATTCCTGGACATCGGGAAACCGATGAAACCTACCATGGTCTTCCAGTGCATCGACTCAAAGATGGTGTTGGCGATTTCGACCATGTTCCTGGCGCCGAAGCGGACGCTGTAGTTCTTGACGGGGTTCTGGTTCATGCAGATCTCCCATTCATCGCACATCGCGGCCAGGGCCGGGAGGCGGTTCTCTCGCGGAAAGCAGCGGTTCTGGTCGAAGTTGCGCGCGCAGGCTTCTATTTCGTCCGAGATGGAGGTGGTCTGGTCCTGGGAGATGAGGGACATCTCGTGGCGGAAGGCGCCGTAGACGTTGAAGAGGATCCAGAGGGCGAAGCCGAGGACCGAGGCGTTGAAGAGCAGGGTCAACCAGTAGCCCAGGATCTGGGGGGCCTGGGGGTGCTTGGAAATGGTGGACAGGAAGCTCGCGAACCAGCCCTTCTTGGGGGCCGCACGGCTTCCGACTCGCTGGCTTCGGGGTCCATGGGGGTGCTCGTTGGGCTCGTAGGTGCTGTCGTCCGAGTCGGGGTCTTCCGACTCTTCCCATTCGTTAACATGTTTGTAGGGTAAGCGGTACCCACTGATGTCCTTATCATCGTGACGTCTCTTGCGCTTACGTATCTTGTCGCGGTTGCTGCCGAACATGGTCCTGGGGGTGGCGATCTCGCCTTTGCCGGGGGATCGCCGGGTGGCCTGGTGCAGCAGGGACTTGGATCGGGTGGGCGCGATGCTCATGTGGCGAAGGGAGCGGGAGTTGTCCTCGGGGGTGTCGGGCTCGTAGAGGTTCGAGTCGTCGGCAAAAGAGGCGTCATTGTCGGTAGCGGCCGGGCTGTCCTCGACCTCGGAGAGAGGGTCCATGTCGAATGGTTTTCGCGGCGTGGTGAAGGACGGGTTTCGCCATGCAGGGGCGGTGGCGGTGCGCTGAAACGCAGGAGTAGATGCCGCCGGCGCGCCGTAGTGATTGGAAGAGGAAGCTTGCGACTTGTTGGGGCTGTTGTTCTGCGCTGGCGCCGACAGGTTGGGGGTGCTATTTGCGGCGAATGCGCTGGGGCGAGTGGCTCCGAAGGCAGTGTCTGTGGTGGTTTGGCCGGTTAGCAGCGGGGATAGTAAGAGCGACGACACTGGAAAAAATGTCTGGGGCGTCTGGGTGCTCACTTGTCCTCTGTGCGTTTTGAAGAGGTCGAACAAATGGGCTGGTGGGATCCATGGGCCCTTGGTTGTTTTCATAGGACCAATCCATGGGAGACTCGTAGGTGCGCCGCTCCATGATGGTCGGGCCCGGTCTACGTCTACCGAGGAAAGTCAATAAGGGTGATAGCTATCTGCAGGTGTGTATGTGGCCGATAAAAGCGATTGAAGTAGTGGCGTAGTTGGCGATGCGGCAAAGGCCCGAGGCAGGAGGTAGCGATGACACGGGCGGGTATCCAGATGGACGATGATGCGATGCGGGTGACGGGCTGTACTTGTAATAGGCAGGGAGAAAGCTTAAGACTGGACCTTGGACGATGGCTACTCCGGCTCGACCGACAAAGAAGGGCACACAGACTCCCAATAATCAATCAATCAGTAGGGACTCCAGATAATCATGGGTCTACTGCATGGTAGCGGGCATGGGCTAAGGTTAGATAGATCATATCAATTCAAATACCAAAATTCACTGCTCTCGACAGGCTCTTTCGTCCTGCACATCGGTCGATTGGTGGGGTAACGGCAAGCCACAGTAAACAAAGACCGCCACGTCCAAGCTTCGGCCAAAGCTCCAAGCTCAGAAAAAACGTTATGGTGGGTCCAAGTGCCAACGAGGCTGAAGCCTGCCAGGGATTAGGTAAGCTTCTGGCACGCAGGGATGTCTTTCAATGTTTCGTTCCCAATGCTGAAGGGCGGCTTGACTTCAACATTTCTAGTGACCAGACCAGCAAAGGGCAAACAAGGCTGGCGCTGGAGACTGATCAATCCAATTAATTCATCAACCCGTCCTCCCACGCCCCTTGCCATTTTCTGATCAACAACAACCACCTTTTCCCCATCTTCTTTCATTCGGAGAAGGAAAAGCCAGCAATTACCACTGATTTGTCGTCACCTTTCTCCGGTTCAACAGCTGGCGGCCTATCTCCGTTGCCTGGCCCAGCTTCTTTAAATTCCATCACAAGCCTTGGCTAAGGCTCTCTGATCTCGCCACCTTCAATCAACTTCACCACTCTTTCTTTCTCCTTGTTACCATCACATCACGCTCGTCATGTCCGATATGGAGGACTCGCCCGCCGCTGCGGCCCCCGACACCCTGCACGAGGAAGAGAAGGACGACCAGCAAAAGGAGCTAGGCGACTACGATGTGGAGGATGCTGGCGATTCCGACAAGGACTCCGACGCCCTGTCCGAAGTCGATGAGGACCAGTTCGACGACTACGATCCCGCCGCCGCCCAGATCGAAGAGAAGCCCGTCGAGATCGATGAAGATGTTGCTCGCACTCTGAAGGCCGGCAAGCGCAAGGGCCAGGCCGTCCGCAAGCCCAAGGAGGGCCGACGCGAGAAGAAGCGCTCGCGTACCCAAGACGACAACGACGGTGCCGACGGCGAGATTCAGACGGGCAAGCGACGCCGCGCCGGCCCCTCTGCCTCCTCCCGCAGCGAGCGCGAAGAGGCCGCCCCCCCAGGAGGTGCCCGAGGAGAACCTGACACCCGAGGAGCGGCGCAAACGCGCCATCGAGCGCGCCGCCGCCAAAGACGTCAAGAAGCCCTCGTCGCGGCGGAAGAAGAAGGACGAGATTGACCTGGAGAACGACCTGGCGGAGCGGATCGATATCCTGTCCCAGACCATGGCCAAGGCCTGTGAGGCCGACAACAATGCACGCCTCGCCGGGCAGCCGGCCAACAACAAGCTCCGCATCCTGCCCGAGGTCATGTCCCTGCTCAACAGCAACAACCAGCAGGACGCCATCGTCGATCCCGACCACAACTTCCTGCGCGCCGTCACGTGGTTCCTCGAACCCCTGCAGGACGGTTCGCTCCCGGCCTACACGATCCAGCGCGACATCTTCAACGCCCTGATGCGCCTGCCTATCGAGAAGGACTCACTGAAGGCCAGCGGTCTCGGCAAGGTCGTCCTCTTCTACACCAAGAGCAAGAAGCCCGAGATTGGCATCAAGCGTATTGCCGAGCGGTTACTGGGTGACTGGAGCCGACCCATCCTGAACCGAACTGACGACTACAAGAAGCGCCACATCGAGACGCGTGACTTTGATTACCAGTATGTTTCCTTTTCCCACTCTGGCCGAGGCATTGTATTTTCCTCGAGCACACATCAACTAACACTTTCAACCACAGGGCCGCCAAACTCCGCCAGACCGCCGGCTCCCAGTTCACCCTCTCGCAGCGTCCCGGCCCGCCAGCCAGCCAAATTTCGCGTCGCGACGCCGAGCGCGAGCGTATCCTGGCGCAGCCCGACAAGAACGGCAACCGCGCGCGCGTTGTGGGCCTGCCCTCGAGCTACAGCGTGGCGCCCAAGAGCACGTTCACGACGTCGCAGCAGTCCGGGCCCGAGTACCGCCCCATCGGTGCCAGTGGCGACGCCGCCTTCCGCAAGATCATGCTCAAGAACAAGGCCAAGAAGAAGTAGAGCAACCTCGGCCGCCTACCCTCTTCCCATCTCATCAAGGATCACCAGCGCGAGGCGGCGCTGGGCATGGCCAAGGAGTTCAGAAGCAGGGGGTAAGGAAAAAGGAGAAGATTGTATTGTGTTATGGTGTAATTTCGTCACGTCGTTTCCAGGGAACCGAACTTTGCGTTCGTTTTGCGTTTTGCATTTGCATGCTGCTGCCGAGAGAAAGATATCTGGTTTGCAAAATCAGGGGCGTTCATGGGCGTTTTTTCTTTCAGGGGTGGGGGATTTTCCAGTCTCGGTTTTCGTTTGCAAGTGAAGCGTACCACGCACGTCACATACATTAGGTACACACGCTCACACTTAGAATGGAATGATCTGCAGTTTCGATGCTTCTCTTGCACAAGTCGTCCTCGTCATTGGGATGGCATGGCGGACAGCGAAGCTCCCAACCTGTGGTGTACAATAGTTTATAAGTCTCGCATGCACCGTACGTAGGTGGCGAGAAAGCGAATAATGCAAACTGCATCCCGTCACTGCTGTTACTATGGTCAATCCTGGGTCGTTTGAAGTAGCAAACGACTGCATGTGTTCCTTGCCGTGCAATTCGTTCTCGTCCGTATGGCTTACATACACACACCGCCGTCGCCACCCACCTGAGTCGGAGTTGAAAGGGGCTCAAGTTGCAGGGAAGCCGGATTAGAAACAAGACTGACAGATAACCGACACCCAGACAAGCTCGAGATAAAAACTACAAGACGGCTTGCTCTGCTCACTCACCAATGGCACATGACCAATCTGAACCCGTCTCGGTTAATCTAATAGGATCTCCAAGGGTCATGTCTGGTTGTTTCGCCCTCCACGATTCAATAGCAACCTGCCTGCTCACCTATTTCCTTTCCAGGCGCCTGTTCTAGTTATTTGTTACTATGTATTCATCCTCTCCCCCTTATTCATTGATCTGACCGAAAGCTTCAACCCCCAACTGTCTAGACGCGGCAGTACTTGCCCACGTTGCCCATCTTAAACACTCGAGATCATGTAAACCACCTACATCTGACTAGATAGCCATGTTTCTTCTCACACATCCCAGCGCTACAAAAGTTCGCATCTTGGAACGATATCACGGGATTGACATAAATGTGGCTCCCCAGAGGTCTTGTGTCTGTAGACTGCGCCACTTGCTTCGCTTGTCGGTTTCTCTTATATCTACCTACCTAAAAGGCTTCCCCTTCGTATCATGCCACGCTATTACATCCATCCAGCCATGCCTTGTAATCAAATCAAGAACGCTCTCATCTTCTCCTTCCTTTTTCGGTGGGTAGGGAGCTGCTTGCTAGCTTGCTTACTCCCAGTTTCCTTGTCTGGAAAGCAAGACAACACAAAAAGGTATGTAATGTTGTCATGATATGGATGCATATTGATGTTTGGTTGTTCTATGGCAAGATCGCTAAATGCACCAAGAGCCAGTCATTTTTTCTCTCTTTATCTTGTTCTACTCCTTCCTCGCTCCTCGCTGTGCGGTTAGACGATCGGTTCTGCCATGTTGCTCCAATCGTCGTCGGCTGAAATGGCGGCTCCTTCGGCTTCTTCTTCATCATCTTCCTCCTCTTCAGCCGCTAGAATATCTCTCAGAGTATAGAAGCCCGGGGTAGCCCAGGCTCGATAAGAGGGTCGAAAGCCATCACCGTGTCCCTACAGATGGCCACCTGAAGAGGGAGGGTCTCCAGAAGGTCCATGAGGTGAGGGGGGTTTCCGGAAGGGATGTCGCCAGAAGGAGGGCGTCGAGAAAGGGGGTATCCAGAAGATGAGCGCTAACGAGCCTTCTTCACCTCCGTAGCCCAACCCTCGATTCCCTCGCCCCGGCTTCCGGGCACGAGACTGTTCAGTTTGACCTCTTCCATGCCGGGTGTGTCGTTGAGCCAAGGGTGATTAGCCATGCCGCCGGCGTTGGCCCGCTTCTCCGGCAGGAGTTCGAGCATGGGCAGCAGGAAGTCGGCCACCTGGCTGGGCTGGTACTCGAGGGCCGGCGTGGTCTCCTCGTCGGGGGCATCGTCGTTCTCGGCAGCCTCCTTGGCCAACTTGCGCTCGCGCTCTTCCCGTTCCTTGGGCGTCAGGTCCTTCGAGTCCTTGTAATGATACTTTTCCCTCAGGACGTCGGGTAGCGCCCAGTGTCGTAACCGGTGAATGTTGCGGAGCTCGCCTCTCTTATTGAAGATCTCCTGGGACCAGCGTCCTTGTTTCCACAGATCCTTGGGGAAGGGGCCCAGAAGCTCGATTATCTGAGCAATGTGGTCGTCGTCCTTACCGTACTTGGTTCCCGACTGGGGATCAAACAGATAATCGCCGGTAATGAGTTCAAACACCTGATGCCCGCAAGTTAGCCTATCACTGTCTTGTTTTTCCACGGGTGTACAGAGCGCAGCCGGCCGGCCATCAAGATATACGCACCATGCAAGCCATACTCCACACATCGGTGCTAGCGCCCCATTTTCCTCCCAGAATAACCTCTGGGGACCGGTACTGCCGGGTCTGGATATCGTTTGTGAAGTGGTGCGAGACCCAGCAGGCGTTGCCCAGATCTGCAATCTTGACGTTGATGATGGGGCCCTTGCGTTTCCTCTTCTTCTTGTCGGGGCTCGAACTGCCTCCCGAGGCGGTTTTGTCGAGGGATATGCCCGAGACCTCCTTGCTAAGGATATCACTGCAGAACGCCCGTGTCAGCATGTTGACCCGTGCCAAGAATATACATACACACATCCCCACCCGATGTCATCATCAAAGAGGGGAGTGCAGGGGGCACAGGAACAACTTACGCAGTCTTCTCCCTCTGACCCGACTTCTCGCTGGGGCTCTTGTTGTCCGACGTAGCGGCAGCACCTATTGTAAATGACCGTCAGCATCACCATCGTCCTCTCTTATCACATACGACGCGTCCGTGCCACCCGAATGGCGTGTGCCGCCACCGCAAAGCAACCGACCGGGGGGCTGTCTGCTAGTGTGTGTGCTAGAAGGGTTTGTGCTTTATTGCGGGGGCGGGGCGGGGCACAACTCACTATCTTGCATCATGGCATTGAGGCTGGTTTGCGACTTCTGCGAGGGGAACATGTTGTCGCGGTTGAAGGAGGCGTTGAGGGGCGATGGGAGGGGCTGGCTGCCGGTGATCAGGGTCCGTCTCCTGCGGCGGCCATTTCTGTGATTCTCCTTGTCGGCCGAGTTCTCGCTCTTGACCACCTTCTTGACCACCTGTTCGACGTCGCCAATCTCGATCAGGACGTTCTCGGGCTTGAGATCCGTGTGGATGATGCCGCATTCCCGGTGTAGATAGTCGAGTCCCATAAGGACCTGCTTTGTGATCTGCACCACCAGGTCGCGGGGAATGCCGCGATGCTGCCACTTCTTGATGAGCCCCAGCAGGTTCTCGCCCAAGACCTCAAAGACCATGCAGACGTGCACGCCGTTAGGCCCTTGTGCTCGAAGGAGTCGAGCAGGCTGACAACGTATTTGCGGCCGGGGTGGTTCGGGTTGGCCTGGACGATCTTCTGGAGCAGCTTGATTTCGTCGATGGCCGTTTCGGTGTAGTGACTGGCCGATCGCACGACCTTCAGGGCGACGTGGTTCCCCGAGTTGTTGTCCCTCGACAGCCAGACCGTAGAGAAATGGCCCCATCCCAGCTTGCGCACCACTGTGTATTTCCCGTCCTTGAACTTCTCGCCAATCTGCACAGGGTGGTAGCCGCCTTTGCAGTAGTCCTCGGAATCTTCCTCGTCGGCGGTGTTCTCGGCGGCGTCTTCGGGCCCCGACGAAGAGGTGGGGGAGTGTTGGTTCATGGCCTGCGACAGGTGTGGTGGTCTGAGAGAGAAGGCCATGGTCAGCAAGGTCTTCCAGAATGACGTCGGCGACTAAAGTGGTGTTTGTTTTTGAAAAGGCAGAGGCAATGCGCAAAAGCCCGGCAGGGCTGAGAAGGCAGAAAAGTACGTAGAAGCGCAATACGAGCGCAGGTGGCGAGGGCCAGAGGCAGAACCGGCGGCACACACGTGGGCTGGGCGCGTAATTGGGCAGACAGAAGAGGAGGGACTTGAATGCTTTGGTGGATGGATTGAACTGATCGACTCAACCAACATCAACAACAAATGCAGGGCGGGCGACCAAAAAACTTGGACATCCAGCAGCAGCAGCAGCAAAAGCAGCAGAAGCAGCAGTCGTACTTTGGCTGAGCTTCTGGACTTTTTGCCCGCCGGACGAGGTTTGGCTTTTGGGGGTCCGAATAGTCAAAACCCGCCATCCCAGCGCCCGCCCGCAATTGAGGCCGACCAAGGCAGGGCGCGCGATATGACCTCAAAGGATAAGGCAAGTAAAGTCCAGTCCAGTCCGCCGCCAGCAGCCAGCACTAGCCGCGCCGGAAAAAAAACTCGATTCAAAACGCGAGAGTAATAGGAAATAGGAATTTTTTGGATCGCAAAGGGGAAATGAATTGATTAACCTTTTCTTGGTGTTCATCATGGTTGTGGCAGCTCGTCCTTTTTCTTTGCTCTCTTTCCACGGTGGTGATGTTCCACAGCTCGTTGGAACGGTTTAGGTAGGTAGGTAGTGGTTGTGGTGGTGGTGATTATGGTCTTCTGGTGGTGTAGAGTGGCAGTGGCAGAGAGCAGGTCCTGACTGGACTGGACTGGACTGGCCTTGAACCAAGTAGTTGGGGCGCGCGGGGGTGGGATTTTCTGATTCAGACAGACAACTTCCAGTGACGGTGGATGGGGATTCTTTTTCGTCCAAAATATTGGGACAGAAAATAAGGCCAAGGCGAAAACAAGGTATGGATTGCGACGAATAACGAAGCAACCAGATAAGCGGAGAACCAGGCACAGAAAATAATTACAATCTCAACGGTGCAGGCAGGCAATGTAGGTAGGAGTGAGTACCTTCTCGCAAGCACGCACGCGCTCTCTCACTCTCTCTCTCACGTTCACACACTCTGTCTCTGTCGCTCTCCTTGTCTTGTCTTAACTCGAAGAGCGAGAGAGAGAGACAATTTGGAAAGTGGGAAACGTCCATGGATTGGCTGGATACGGACGTTCCAAGAGGGTGAGAGTGGGAGAGGGGAGTAGCGGGAACACGGCCACAAAACGAAAGACAGACCGCCTCCATCCATTTCCTTCCCCTTCCCGCGACCAAGCGAAGATGCACGCACTTGTCGATGCGAGAGGATGGGGCATTTGCTTTTTGGGGTGGGAGGTATTTGGACTTGACGTATGCAGATAATCACTGACTAGCTACATACCTAATCTACTTTCCCGCCCACGTCTCCTAGTACGTGAGGCAGTACATGGCAGCAGCAGCGACAGGGCAGGGCAGGGCGGGTGCCAGGGAGACAGGCCAGGCGGTAGTAGTGCCGTATTGCGATATCAAATCAAAAGACACACACACAGACTGCCTAGACTGACGCCGTGGCCGCGAATTGAAGCCCCGTCCCAGGAGCAAAGCGGGTTCCCACGCTTGGCGATCTGCCCCCCCCCCTCCTCTCATACGACTGGCTGACTGCGCGGCATGCGTTGGGGGGGTTTTTTTTAATGGGCACTGCCCTGTCCTTGGGGGCTTACCAAGATCACTGAGCTCGAGTAAGAAGGCAGATAGCTAGATAGATAGATAGCCAGATGCACGCATGCACGCAGCAGGCGCATGGCATGGCATGGCATGGCATGGCCGACCGCCTGAGCCATCGTCTGTCTAGAGGTAGGTGATGTGACACGATCCATCCGACAGATACCTCGTGATCCGACCTGGATGCAGGAGGAATGGAAATGCCATGCCAGGTACGTAGACAGGTAGACAGACAAAGGGGGAGACTAGACGACCCATATGCGGCAACCGAACCGAAAGGGGCCGGAAACTCCAGACGAACAATAAAAGCCCCGTCAAGTAGCACAGCTTTGTTGCTAGTCCTAGGTGCTAGAAGGGCCGAAGAACATACATACTTCGACCTCCGTATGCACAGCACTGGAGAGATTGGGGGACTAGGTAAGTAGGCAGGCATGTTGTGGTCTTTCGATGCCATCGCATGTCACCTGCCTGCGACATCCGCCTTGTCCATGGGACAGGACGGACGGACTTGGCTCGCCCTCAGCAACGTGATGTGCATACAATCTCGTTCTGGCTGGAGCCGGGAAGCGGGACCGGGTCGCGGAACTGGCATCCCAGAATTGGCCTTGGCTTGGCCCTCTCGTGCCGGCTCTCATCATGGCACTTGCGCACTGGGACAATTCGCTGGCAGGACGGACGAGCGTCATAGGAGCAAGGATGTGTACGGGTGTTGTTATTGCGGCTTCTCAATCAACCCCGCCAACCCAAAGCCACAAACAAGCCCGGTCCAGCATGACATGGACAACCGCATTGTGGACTTCCCAAGCGGCGTTCGATGCGACTTCGCGCGCGCTGGCCGAGCCAGGATCAATTGCATTGGGTGTGTCAGGGCAACAAAGCGTCGCGGGCCACTAGGTCCCGACGCCCAAACGCAATGCTCCTAGGTGACGGGAAATAAACAAGCAGGATGCGCCGGAGGATAGCCGGGCTGGACTGACAGGAAAGTTCCAAAGAGGTGGAGGGAGGTGCAGGGCCGACCGAAAGAACAACAAGTCATGGGGGATGGATGCATGTAGGGGTATACTCACTGAGGTGCAGGTCCTTCTGTGGTGATGATGGGCTTGAGGCCATCCTTCTTGCGCTTCTTCAGAGAGGAGCCGTTGGCGCCGGCCATCAACGGAGCTTCCCCAGCCGGGAGCGTCGTGGGCTGAGACAAAGGTGCCTCGGGATTCATGGGCGAGGCGGTTGGGGCATTCTCCGACGCCGACGCCGGTTTGGTCGACTGCTGACCGTTCATGGTTGCTTGGGGTTTCGAAAGGGGGTAGGTAGGTAGGAGGATATCGACGATATATATTATTATGGAGTACTCGGTATCGATGCCAGGTGCAGTATATACTCGGAGGCTTTCAGAGAGACTGGTCCTCTAATGTCGCGAGGAAAGTCAGCAGTGAATAGGTGAGGTGGTCTGGTGCGGTCAATGGTTGCATCCGATATCCGGGAGGCGATAGGTGGGAAGATGACGATGCACGTTGGCGGTTCGGCAGGTGCAATGCGATGCGATGCGATGCGCTGGGATGCGATGCGCTGGGATGCGACGCGACACAACGAGAGGGTTAGGTACACCTGGTCTTGAGCTGGATACGACCCGACGATGATGCGCTCGGGAGAAATGCAATTCGATCGGAGGACGGCGGGATTGTTTCAATTGGCCGGCGCTGTAGCTCTTGACTCTTGTCTTCTTGTCTTGGTTCTTTCTTTTCCGGTAGTCGGGTGCGTCTCTTTCTAGACAAGTTCCAAAAAAAAAAAAAAAAAAGATGATGATGTCGTCAGATCGGGGGGTTGGTTGGTTGGTCGGCGAGAGTAGGTAGGCAGGTCTGTCTAAAGCAGCAAGGCGCAGTAATCACAAACGAAGACAGCAGAACTTTTCAAATCCGGATCCAATCAATCAACCTGGGCAATGGCAATGACAAGAAAAAGTGAGGGTGGCAGACGATGTTCTAGAGGGGGAGGGAGGGCTTGGAGATGGGAAAATGGCGGGGGAGGCTGACATGGACAATTTGGTGGGAGGGGGAGGATGGAAGTCGGGCACTCACTCAGAAGCTAAGGTTAAGCTGGCTGACTGGCTGGGACTGGGACTCGATAAGCTTGTAATGGGAATGGCACTGCTGGGCATGCAACCCAGTTACCAGTTACCACCCAGCGATACCCTACCACTACAGCTCTTACAGGAGGGGGCGGGTCGATCTCTTGTCTTGTGCAACCTAAACCTCGCATCGTGGGAACGTCATGGCCCGCCTCGCGTCAGGTTTTTTTCTATCTTCCTCTACGGTGGCTTGTTCCTTTTTATTCGTCTTCACTACCATTTCCAGGATAGGTGAACTTGTCGGTTACATGAATCGTTTTCCTTGGTAGGAGTTCTCTGCAGTGTGGCTAGGTGAGAGTGGGCTCGCTCTGCCACTGGACGCTGGACCGCCCACACTGCACCCACTGCTGCTTTTTTCCACAGCAGATCCCAACGGCCATCCCCCAAGCTCCAGTTAGGCCATGGTTTTCGGGATAGAAGATTACTAGAGTCCTCCATAGCCTCCATCAGTAATCAACATATCCGGGCCTTCTTCTGGTGCTGTTTGTTTCCCCCCTCTCGTTGGTGATCAGGTTTGCGCTAGAATCGAGCTTGTGTGCCCTGCCGTCGAAGAGGCCGACCTCGACCTCCTCGTCCGCTTGTCTCTCGACCGCATCCTTGTCTGCTACGCCTCCTTGGCCTCCCCCCAATCTGCCTTAACCCTTAGTGCCCCTACTTTATTTTTCGACGTCTTCCAATGGCATCGCTCCAAACGAACACCTGCCTTCCACGACATGGTCAGGGCATCTACTTTGGGCTCCTTCACATCCCCAACATAATGGCCATTTGCAATACCTTTGTCTCGTCGAGACCTACACCGATATGTCGTGAAACTTGCTGGCGACTACGGAGCTCCCGCATGATGGCCGCAATTAACCACTGCCTACCTAACTGTCTCGGGATGGGCTTGACATGGTAATATCGAGACCATCATCGCTCTTCTACCTATGCCAGACTCGGATTCATCTCCCTCGGGTCCCTCTTGGTCCGGCAGTCGCCAGGTCTGGCTAGATGCGGTCCTTCCACAACAGGCAACCCGACTAGTGCCATGTTACTACATAAGGGATGCAACATCCAAACAAATCGACCTCATATCCATTTGACTGTGGCGATGTTGACTATCTCCTGTCTCTCTCCCGGCCACGGGTGCGCGCGTGAATCAGATCCACGGCCCAACCGAGTCCGGACGACTGGACTCCCTATCAGCTGCCCCCGAACGGATGACCTCGACGCCGACCCTCTTTCGTGTCATGAGCCCTCGACTACTTCCACGCCATCGAACATATTCAGACGACGGGAATTACTGACTGATAAGCTTACAGTAAAGCGTATGGCGCTATCATTTCACTTTATGCATACTTACCTTCTCAGCTAGCCACCCGGTTACCACTGCATACGGCAACACACGCACACAGCGTAGCATTAACATGTAAGCTTGCATCAAGGTCGTACCAGCCAGAACATCCACAGTTGGGCTGCGGCCCCCCATGCCAAGTACAATGGCGTCATTGTCGCCGAGCGCGGGGTTGGAATTTGATCCACCGACTTATACTTGTGGGCTTGTACTTCCTGGCACTTACACACAAAAGCCCTTGCGCCAGACCTCATCCGGAGATAGCACAGATAATACGGAGCTAGGTGGGCCTGACTAATCAGGCAGCTCCAAAGGGAGGATATATTCAACACCAGCCCAGCATCGTGAGATTAATGTTGCAACTTGAGTCCGTCAACAATACGTAATCAGGCACCATGGCTCGTTCTTGCGTGAAGTGATCGAATTTATTAAGTGCTACATGAACATTGCGTAGAATCGCCCGTTATCAAAGCCCTCTCCCCAAAAAGAAAACTTGCAATGTCCAGAAACCACCTTCAACTGTATACTATTGTTTTTTCACAGTACGAATGCAGAGTATGCATCCGGCAACAAGTATCGCTGGCGCGAGAATCCCTACGACTAGGGTGGCCTCTGCTGTCAAAGGTCCTTCCGAGAAGCCATCCATATAGATAAGCAAACCTTCTCTTGGAAAATGCTTGAGCAATAAACGTTGTCTGTCGGGAAAAGAGTCGCACCTATAATAATACCTACCAGAAATAACATCGTGAGGACACAGGGGACGTCCAAAAGGTCCAGGTCAAACGCTACTTACAGGGTCATGGGCGAAAGCAACGCTCCAACTCACCAAGTACGAGGAATAAGTCCACCGAAGGACTCCTTCTCACACTTCTCTTCTTCTTTCCTTCACCCTCCTCATTTCTTCTTCCCGCTCTGGTGGGAAATCTCTCCTGCCACCATTTCCTTCATCAACTTGGCCATCATCAACCAATCTCTCTCCCTACATCGCGACATTATCACCTCCAGATTCCCTGGTCGGAAACTTTTCCTGCCACAACTCATCCACCAACTTGTGCAGGTAGCGCATTCACAACAAGTCCTTAGCTTCCAATCTTCCTTTCCCCCATCATCCTCCTCCATGCCTTTACGCAACATTACCCCTTTAAAAGCCCCCACGCTTATGTTTGTTCTGATTGTTGAAGTAAATCTGAATTGGGGGATTTTCCCCTTTTCTGTCAGAATTTACATCAAAACATTGACGACATTATAGGCGAGCGAACACCCGAGTTTGGGATACAACTACGGGAAATATATATATATCCTGGCCCATGCAAAGCTACATGTGGACAGGCGGGTAGCTAATAGCAACAGCTAAGTCCTGATGTTGATTCGAAGCTGTAGGACTAAGAAGGGGTGACTGGGGGTCGGCATTCGGGTAGCATTACCTGCCTCGAGCCTCGGGAAACACTCGGCTACCAATAAATAATTACGTGGATCAAATTCTACTCATGTATGCCCTGGATTTGAAGTGCCAGAGTTTGAAAAGTGCGAAAAGACAAAATGAAAAATGCAAAAAGAAGATATAAAAAAATCTAGCATCTCTTGGTTTCGATCCAAGGACCTCCGGGTTATGAGCCCGGCGCGCTTCCCCTGCGCCAAGATGCTCTCCTTCGTCGTCGTACTCGGTGGGATGATGGAAATGTCGCTCATTATGTCCGTTAATGACCTGTCTGACTTATTGACGGGGATACTGGGAAGGGCAGATCAATGGAATCGGACCAATGTAGGGAGGCGCCGCCTAAAAGACCACCGCAGATGATAACATCTCGATGGTGAAACATGGCTTGCTTCGAGATATGTCACCATATGACTTAGCTGGCGTCTACTATGCTTTGGACGCCCATTGACGACTATTAGTAGCCACGTCCCTGTGGGCGTTCTGCCATAAGGGAGTGGGACCAACGCAGTCCTGTTGTGTCTTACTCCAAGTGGCTAACCCTAGATCAGTGAGTGGAATATAAATGCTAGCAGTGAGTTAAAAGCGGAATAGCCTTGCGTTGATACGAACGTTTGTGATGAATGTGTTTTGGTTTTGGGCGCCGGCTTTTCCTCAAGAGCAGAATTCCACTGTTCAATCAGTTATTTCATGTATAGATACAAAGGGGTAAGGGTTGTAGGTAAACTAGTTGCAGCTACCATATTAAAGCATCAATGTTCATCAATGTTACGGGGATGGATAGTATAGAATCCGCAAGACAGCTAGACACGGAAGTTATTAGATACTCCTTCATAGCATGGTGGAGTGTGAATCATTGACGATATCACTAGTCAGTATTGATTCGACCGAAAACATGTTTGATCTGTGGCTATCTTAGCCCGAGGGCTGGGTTTATTCCCGCCGATAGCTATGTCTGGCATCACCTGTCCTCCGGTCAGACTATGTTTGGGCATCACCAAAGTATACAGCTCAGGCAGTTTGATCCAACTTGCGTCGAACGCATCGAAAGGACCCGAAGGACGAGCAAGAGTTGGGTCTGGTGAGACCGGGCCATGGGATGGAATGTACATTCTCGATCCGCTATGCATACAGACAGGAGACATGAGTCTCCCAAATTCCAACAAGAACGCAGTATAGTACCAATCCCTTGTAATGACGGCCGATTGTGGGAACCTTCGGGGTGCCGACGAGACAGTGAAGCTGGTCATGTCGATTGCCTCAGCGATGCCCGTGATGCCCGAGCCGCCAAGAGCGTGTATGATGGGATACTCAGCGAACGGGGGTTTCGTGGGGTACACTGCCAACTCATGCCGGAGCAGGATCCGGCGTGCTTGATTGGTTGACTAAACTGCTGTTCACTTCTTCCCCGTCTTCTCCAGCACATAAATCTCCACCACCTCGGCCTCCGCATTGACTCTCGGGAGCGGGATCCGCTTGACGACCCGGTGCGACCACCCTTGCTCCCCGAGCAGCCCGAATAACGCCTCCTCCGATGCGTGTCGCGGCTTCGTCGCCAGGATGACGCGCGTCTCTGCGGCGTCTTGAAGGCTGTGGCTGTGCTTATGGAGCGTGCTGAGCGTCCCGACGAGCGCGGACAGCGAGTCGACGTTGTAGGTGCAGTCGCTCAGCACCACGAAGTCCCACGCTCGCGCCGCGGACAGGGGACCGAACGCGCCCCGCCGTCCGTCGTCCCAGTCCAGGTTCTCGTACTGTAGCTGGACGTGAGGCTTTTCTTCGCTTTCATCCTCATCGGCGTCTTCTTCACCGGCGTACCTGTGTTTCCCCTCGAGAACCGTTTCGGCCCGCGCAATGTTGGCCCGGGCGCGCTCCTCGGCCTCGTCGACGTCGGTCAGGAGGACATAAGCCTCGACCAGTGACTGGCCCTGCACCGCTGCCGCGTCTCGAATGATGCCGGCCACCGTAGTCCCCAGGATGCCGACGCCGCATCCAAGTTCGAGGATGTTGATGCAATCATGTTGTACAGGTAGGATATCGGTCATGACGGCCGCGGACCGACAAGAATCGCTCAGGAACGATGCGGTGACGAGACCCGCATCCCAAATATGGCGCGCGATGCTCTCGCCAATGTCTTCGCCGAGTTCTAGGCTGCGTTCGTCGCCGCTGGATGCATCATCACCATTCGCTTGACTGGGCAAAGCCAGCGTTCGTAACGAGACAGGTGCACATTTGCGGTCGACCATATCAACACTCACGGGCACGATCAGCTCCGTATGCTCATCCTCGAAGCCGTGCCTCCAATACGGCCGAGTCGAAGGTGTCCTGGACCCATGGCTGCGGGCGAATATGCACACCGTCGTCTTTTCTTTGGGCAGGGGCTCTCGCAGGCGCAGCTGGGCCTTGAGGACGCGCATGCCCGCGCGCCATTGCAGCGGACTTTTGTTGTCGGCCGGGCAGGCCAGAACAGTGGCCCGAGAACCAGCCTTCAGCGTCACGCCGAGGGCCAAGGGCTCGTCGGGGCCGAAGAAGGAGTCCCCGAGGTCGGTGGTGATGGTCAGGAGCACCGAGAGGACCTCTTCCCTCCGATTCGTTGTTTCCACCGACACGGGTCGGAGAAGTCGGATGTAATGCATTTTCCCTCCACCAATCCCGCCTGGGAAGGGCCAGATTTTAGATCTCACGCACACCACCAAAAAGAACCCTTGCCCAAGTGTTGGTCGATGACGTAGATTGCACTGACACTTGCTCCGGGTATCTTGGCCAGGTCAGGTTGGCGGGTGCAGGCTCTTTCGTCAAACAGCCACAACGCGGGATAGGCGAAGAAAACCTGCCAAGCCAAGCCACTGGCTGTATCTCCTCGACCGCGTGGCTTACGTTTCTTCACAACGCTGCCCTTTTCGTTCAATCGTGCTGACGCCTTCGCTGAAAAGGTTTCGCGACAATTGCCCCCGTAATTGTTTGCGAAACGAAGTTGGTCAAAAGGAGCCCTTTCTTCCGCGTCGGGACAGAAGCCGATGGTTCCAAATCTGAAGGCGGGAAAAAAACGGTGAACTAGCCCCCCGCGCTTACGGGAGACACGCAGGAGGGTGGTCTCAAGCCATTTGCGGGAGGCACTAGACTATCTTGCGAAAAAGCACTCTCAAACCTACACTGGGTTGCTTTTTCACGAAAATGCAATGGTGAGAGGGTGACGGTGTGAATGGACAGGGAGTGAGTGACATGGCAAGAACCCCG
Organism: Apiospora rasikravindrae; assembly: GCA_038363885.1. NCBI lineage: Eukaryota > Fungi > Ascomycota > Sordariomycetes > Amphisphaeriales > Apiosporaceae > Apiospora > Apiospora rasikravindrae. Next base: position 103,883 of record JAQQWK010000011.1, read on the forward strand.
CGTAGATCCAGGTCCAGCACATTAGAACCACACCAAACAACCCAAATACAAGACCTGGGTGAACTCCTAAGAAGACAGCAGAGAGTCTATCGCCTCCCAGAATATATATAGCACTGTGGTAAGTATATATGGCGACAAGTCGGAAAGCGCTTCAAGTAGTAAGCAATCCAACCGACTTGCCTCGCTATGTTCCATCGTAGGTTAGTTCGTAACGAAACGCCAAACTCCCATTCGAGCTTGAGCCCTTTCCCTTCCTTATAAGCAGCACAACAGCGCGCACGGTTGACTCGAGTCCTTTCATCCCAATCTTCCACGGCTTGATACTTTTGCCGCTTCATCAGCATTCAGTCGCTCCAATCCCACTTGGAACTATCGACAAGATCCATAGCCCGCCTCAGCACCTCGCGATCCTTCTGAAACGTAAGCTTCTTCAACGCCGCCTCGCAATCGAAAAACGCCGGCGCGAAATGGATCTCGGGCACCCCCGGTTCGTAGTCCTCCCTGCCGCCCATGCCCGGCCGCAGCACCTCCGCGACGAACCACCAGACCAACTTGACCCCCTCCCCCTCCCCCTGCCCCAGATCCCTTACCTCGAGCATGAACGGCTCGGTGAGATCCGGATACGTCCGCGCGAAATCCTTCACGTCGGCCGCCTCGAGCACCGAGGGCGCCCGCGTCGGCATCGTCACCGGCCGCAGGCGGCACGCGTACCCGGACTCCTCGCGCACCTCGCGCACGGCGGCGGCCTGGCGGGTCTCGCGGCAGTTGCGGCGGCCCTTGGGGAGGAGCCATTGGTCTTTGGCCATGTAGTGCAGCAGGCAGACCTTCTTGTCCGCATTTGTCGTCTCCGTGGTGGTGATGGTGGTGGTGGGGTCACCCGAGTCCGAGTCGGACGACGCCGACGCTGAGGACGCCGATCCCGACAGGTCGAACAGGATGGCGCCGCACGACTCGACGAACATCTCGGCCGGGTAGACCTTGGTGTCCCACATGTACGCAGCCATGATGCGTATGCAGTCTGCCAGCCGTATCCAGATATGTGGGTTTCTCGTATGTAATGGCAACTTGTCTGCGCCTAGCCGTCGGGCGTAATATGCGCGCGCTGACAAGTGACACGACGGACGGGTGGATTATCACGGTGATGCAGCAGGACCGGTGGAAAGAAGCATATGTGTGTGTGTGTGTAAGTCCGCTTTTGATAAGTAAGTAGGGGATGACAGACGGGGTGAGTCAATCCCCAATATATTTTGACAGATGACCCCCCGGGGGAGCACAGCACCGTGGCCGCTGCCTTGCCTGCGACTGCGACTGCGACTGCGCGCTTTTGGAAGCTGCGGCTCTTGCTCCCAATCCGTCCTGCTGCAGATGCTGGTGGTGTTGGTTGATGGGGGGTTTCGTTGTCCCTGGATCCCGACGGAAGGGGGACCTATCGAAAACCTCGGCTTCGGCGGCTCCCAACGGTGTAAACCCAAACAGACGTTGGCGATAGAGAATGAGACGATTGAGAAAACAGCACACTTGAAAATTCCAGAGAGAATGAGACACACCGAGAGAAATCTTTAGCGACCTACCTTTTTCTACCCGGCCGAATGCCGCGCACCCACGGCATTTAAGTAATGTTGAATGGCATGGGGGGCGGGCAACCAGGCCAGGCTCGTTTGGTTGGTCATTTCGGGTCGTAAACTTTACCTTCTGGATCTGGATTGCTTCTTCCAGCGACTACTGGCCTCTTGAGGCTCACAGGCTCCGACTCACATCCCGTCTTACTTACATGGCTAGTAGAAAAGCAGAACAAGAGACAGGCAGGACGGGTACGAGGCCCGCATTGTCTCGTCTCTCTGTCCAATCTGGGGGAGCGGCCTGTCAAGGGGCATGCCCTCCCCATTCGCCAGGGCCGAGCAGACCACGCAGGGCTCACCGTTCAGATTTCCTACCGAACCCCCGCGCCCCTCGCGAATCCTTCCATGCCGTGTCGTTTTCTGTCGGATCTGTCAGATTCCATGACCAGGGGCCCATCGCCGTCGTATTTGTGCGGGGTGACTGGTCGATTGATCGCGGAGGCATTGATATGCCGTCGGCACGTATGGGTATGGACAATGGCCACATGGTACAGCGAGGAGCCAAACAGCGTCGAGCATCTCGAGGGCGGGCAGCACCGTGGTCGCACAGGCAAGGGAAATCTGTCATCTCGGCTCTGGCTGGATCATGATATCATGTTGTTAGATCCCTTTTGGGGAATGCGCGAAACGGAACAGACAAACAAACTGCAACGGAAGACCGGGGGGCGGATGTGAGCGCGGAGTAGTTGGGAGCAGCAGCAGCAGCAGCAGCAGCAGCGAGTGAATGATGGATGGGATTGGGATTGGGATGGGATGGAATGGGGTAACATCAGATCCATGTGCTTTGCTGACCAACCCTTCCGTCTGGGAACCAACCAACGGGATTGCGCTTGGTTGTGATGTTACATTTGCCCAGAGAAAGGCGAGAGAAGCATATCCACGGAACGGAGAATAGGCGTGGAGTACATACAGTCAAAAGCAGTAGATTGCGAATCGGGACAGTAGAGTCGGGGGCCCGGAAGATCGTCAAAGAAGAAAGAAAAAAAAACGGAACTGTTCCAGAAACCCCGTTCTGCTGCAGAAAGCATCTGGCTTTCCCACGATCTCACCTACATGTAATGTAATCAATGTACTCACAGACGTCCAGGGGTTCGTTTTCTATCTGCCCTCTCTTATCATATCATGCATGTGTGAGCGAATGCAGTCATGCTACCATTTTACCCCGGAGAGTAAGCACCATTACAGCACTTGCCATCAGCATGCCCATGGGAGCTGACTTGTTGAAGCAATCTCACATACGTAAAAGACGATCCTATACCAAGAGAAGCGCTCCTCAATATTGCTTCTTCCCCCGGATCGTCCGACCCACCGGGAGCCGACATGCACACGAACCAGTCTATTCATCAATAGTTCAGGTGGCTAGTGTCCCCTTCAAGCCCGTAAATGACGGTGAACATATGAAGAGCGGTTGTTTGTGTGCATACTTACATACCACGATGCAAACCACAAAACCCAAGGCGAGGGAGGAAAGATAGCGGATAAATGAGGATATGCGACGTTTGAGGTCGGGTGTGGCGTCTTTTCTCCTACTGAGCAAGTGTGAGGCAGCAAGGTAGGGCGAACAAAACCCGTTCCCAGCCCCCTCTCCCCTGCATAACGTGAACAGAAGCCTATCAATGCCAGCTAGGATTGACAAGCGTTGATTAATAACGTGGACACGAACGAGAATTGCGCGACTCGAGTGGCAGAGAGCGGAACGAGATGTGATGTGAACGGCGAGCGAACCAGTGGCTTGCAACGGCGTTGATAACCGCCGGTGGTGTTTGCGAGCCCAAGGTTAGCACCAAGTCAGGTCCTAACTACTACTACTACTGCAAAAGCTGGGGGCCCCTCTTTGGGCGCTGCTGGGTAAATCCCAACGACCGTGGGATGGCGGGGTCGTCGGTCGGGGGACGGCCAGAAAACCTGGAGACAGCGATGAGGGGTGATAAGGATATCACATTTCATTCCATCGTCATGATTGCCGTTTGTCTGCACCCCATCGTCAGATGCGTGCATCTCCAGTCCCCCTCTTGCTTAATTTTTTGGTTATGTCTCTTCTTCTGTACTAAGACAAGCATATTGTTGGCAAGGTAAACAGACTCTCAGCGGGCAGCTATATGTGCTCAACTGGAGCAGCACCAGTAGCAGCAGCAAGGCAGACAGGAAGTGTGAGGATGGATTGAGAGGGTGTAGACAGGCACGAAGGTGGAACATGTGAAAGTGGATTACTACACACCACCCCCTTCACCGTTGGAGGGGGCATGTCTCTACCATCCGTCATACTGTCTTGGGCAAGGTGATCAAGTGACAAGCGCCTCTCCCGGAGCGTGACCACGAAACGTGGAAAAGGGTGGTGGTGTTCGAGCGAGGGTGAGACAGTAAACACCTAGATAGTTGGGTGGCAGCTGGCTATCTAGAGACAAGACGAGACGAAGATAGCGCCGCCGCTGCTGTCACTTGACCGAGCCTGGCCTCCTTTGTCTGTATCTAGACGGGGCATTCGTATAGTAAATAGCCGTAAATGACCGCGTCTGGTGGTTGCAGAGTCGCAACGGCTTCGCAGCCAGTGCCATTGGGGGTGGGGTTGGTTCACCCACCAGTTCGAGGGAGGCTCGAAGTCATGCGGGACGTTCTTGGATGGCGGTGCTGCATAGCAACCATGCCAGCCAGGAAATCTATGTGAAGAGAAGACCGCAGTACCCTTTGTTTGTTTGTTAGCAACACACTACCCTCCCAAGTGCCAATGCCCATGGCCACCTGAGGCGGGGTGGCGTCGAGCCAAGCTTGCAACGACGACGTTCGCCGACGTCGTCAAGTATACTCTGATGGGGGCTACATACGGATGCAGCAACACCCATTACAATGCGCGAACTGCCCTTTGCAGCACTGATCACAGTAGTGCTTGGAGACTTGCTCACTTTTTCCCTCTCGATGGCGTAGCAACGGGCAAGTATCGCATCATCGGACCACAGCGGTCAGCAGAAGGGGGCTTGAAGTCAATCCGGTGGCTGGCGATGCAGGATCCTAATCTGCCTGCCTTGCTACATTCCTGTCGAGACGACGTAAGCAACGCCTCGATCGTCCGTCGAATCCATGGCGCCTGTAGCAGAGCCGTAGGCAGTCACTAGGAAATCCAATGGCCAAGGCGCAATGCCGATAGGTAGGCGAAGATGGCGATGATGACGAACGCCACACAGCCGCCGGTGCTGCCTACTGTAGATCAGGACTCTCCCAGGCTGTCGGGCACCAGAGGACTGTGGCAGGAACGGAGTGAACTCTATTAACGCATACAGCGGTAACTCCTCCACCGTAATACGGATGGCTCTACGATGCAAATGCAATGCTCAGGGGGATTGGCTTTACCAGAACGGATGGTGGCGTTTCCTTTTCCCCGGCACGCAAGAAGGAGGCTTGAGAGACGCGAGAGCTATGGCGGTGGGGAGTCCGATCAACATCCCCATTCCCCAAGAAAGCGGCCGGGCAACTCCAGCCTGTCTCCCCGTCGAGCCTCCTTGGGGCTGCGTGGGAGGTGGATTAGGGAGAGGGAATTGGCGGTAAGAAGAAGCACGGTCGGTCAGGATGCGACTCCGAGGAGAGAGAGAGAGCGCATGGAGCAATTGTTCAAAATGAGGAGAAGTCGGGTTCAATTGCGATGATGCCGGGATATCCAGTCCAAGGGCCCGGGCGAAATGACACTACCTACATTACACTAGTCGCCTGGAGGGGATCACGGGCATCACGGGCATCACCACAGTCAGGTAGTTGATGACGCCAGCCCCGGCCATTGGGCTCCCGAATCATGCCTACAGTCGAGCAGAGCGAATGCAAATGATACAGCTCCCTTGCGTGATCACCATTGGAATCAATTGGTGACACAAGAGTTGGGAAAGGGCCAGTATGCATTGTGTATGATGCCTTATGCCGTGTGTGCTCTGCATGGCTATAGTATATTAATAGAGCATTATCGATAAACTAGGTGCGAGCTGGAGAGGGTGGGTTGGGGGAAACTGGAACTCTGAAACGTGCAGGCATCTTTGGACGGCACTTGGGCTGCTTGGACTGGCCGATCATCATTGATTGCGATAGCTACCCGCCCCAAGCCTCCATGGACGAAACCAGCCAGCACCAGTCCAAGAGACCATCGGGAAGATGCGACGAACGACGATGCACGAGACAAGCGCGCCATCCTGCTGCTCTGTCTGCTGCTGTTGCTGCTCTGCCTGCAATATGCAATCAATTCAACAGCAAGGCAAGCAAACAATAATGTTGATGCTATTCTAGTGTGGTGTACATGGTAGCGTTGCTGTTGGTAGCGAAAACAAGCAAAAGAAGAGGCTAGGAGGCTAAGATGCTACGATGCTAAGAATACCTGATAATGCCACCCCCCTCATCCACTGATGATTGATACAAGTGACGCCCGGGATCCAAGTAGTGTGGGCTGGCCGGCCTTTGTACAGTACAAATCTGGCGCAGGGGAGGACTTCTGGGCCGATCAATTGGCAGCCTCTAAACCGCTTCGGGGCCAATCTGCTCCATGGGCAGATCGAGGCAGGCAGGCAGGTAGCGGTCGAATCAACGGCCGGGAGTGCGATAGGCCTGCGTCTGGTCTGCCCGTTCCCGTCTTGTCAGTCCTTGACTGTTTCTCTATTGCCCATTGCATTGCCCATTGCCCATTGCCCAATGCCCAATGGACAGCCTAGTACTCCGTAGGCAGGTAAACATTTACCCCTCGACGCCGTCGTCGTCCATCGTCTTCCATCCTGCCCTGTCCTGCCTGCTGAGGCACTTACACGCTGGCACGATACGCGCATCGTATGACTCACTGGCCTTCTGGGCTTCTTCCATCCCGATTAGCCCCGGCCAGCGAGCTGCAAGGACCCTGAAAATGAGACCCTTCGGCCCAACAGCGGCAGCAATCTAGGGAAGTGACCCGATGAGCGGATCTGGTTCAGGAGATTCGAAACGCTGCCAAAGCCACCGCTCCAACATGAGGCAATTGAGCAATCGAGTTGCCCAGCAGGCTCCGGGCTCCCTCGGGCGCCCTCCTGCTCGGCCAATTGCCCCCGCTGATTGGCCAATTGGCACTCTATTCTGCCGAGCCGGATCGCTTCAATTCGCCTCTGGTTCGCGATCGTGGGATGGAAATCTCCTCATCATCATGTCATCCAATTCATCAACCGATTTTTTTTTCTGTTGTCTTGTTTTGCTCGGCCTTTTTTTCTCTCTCTTTCTTTACCCATTGATGAGGAACCCACCAGGAAAGAGACTGGCGGTGCATCGGGACAACAGCGCACCCCTCTCTTTATTCCTCGTACCTGACTGACACACACACTCTCTCTCGCCCTCAACAGTCTTCGTGATATGTGTACCACTTGCGACCCGGTACTTGCGTTAGGTCAGGCATCTTAGCTGGCTGACGACGGAGCTAATGTATCCATCGATTCGTTGAGCGCTCGCTTACCCACGATCAAGGAAGAAGGCGTCGTTGTACCTACTTCGCCAATTGACTTTTCTCCCCGTGTCGCGCCTCGCAGTAGTAGGGTAATTCTAAACGAGGCACCGACCCAATCGATGGTGCGATATCCTCGGAATCCGAACCCCATCGCAGTAGCAATGGCAGCAACAACAACAACAACAAACTGTAGATCAACATGGACGCGTACTTAGCCTGATGGACGCCACATGGGTATGGATGGGCCATTGGAAACAGGAAAACAGGGCTTCAATGTGCAAATGGTAATGCAGATGCAACGAGAAAACACTGGACAAGACGCCTCGAGACCAACGCACAGCCCAATATGCGATATGTTCGTTCGTCCGTGTCCGTTTCGCCCATTTCCATTTTCCATGCGTTGTCAGGCTTTGGTAGGTATCGTATTGCTGCTGCTGCTCGGTATCAGAATCAGTGTTCCTCAGTAATTGGGCGCATGTGAATCGCGAGCCCTATGTATGTACATATGTATGACGGGATGAGGTCCCAATTTCCAACCAGGTCCCAGTCCTACGAGATGACAGCCGCATGACGACGCAGCACCAGAAAGCAATTGACACGACAGACAGCTGGACAGCTGTGCCTGCACAATTGCCTGTCCAGCCAAGCCAAGTTGCCAATGTTTTGATTTTCTTTCGGTCTTCTATGGCCCCAGCACATCTACGTTGATCCAGTCATAGAACAAAGCCAAGCTTCTGTCGCATTTCGCCCCCTTTTTGGCCTGTCGCTTCTGGAACGTTTTTGGGTATTGGTCATCCATCCGTTGTTTAACGGCGATACGGCGGTAACGTCCGAGTCCCCTTAGATAGCCTCAAACTCAATCGGCACGTCAAGGCCGGCCGGCCTACTCCCTACCTCCCGAATTGATTTGGTTCTTTAGCAGGTATCTCTGTGACTGGATACCTTGATTGTAGGCACCCATTGACCAAAAAAATGTCTGCCTGCTGACCTGTCACATTGCCAACCTATTCGCCTCCAGTCGTCGTAAGTGTCTTGCCTGGAGTGTTGTGAATATGCAAGTCATCAGTCCCTGGGCATGTTCACGCCTTTCTGGGGCAAATTGCACCCACCTGCGTGCAGTTCTTCGAGTGTGCATCGTTCATTGTCACTTTTTCCATGAGACAGGTTGGATTGGAAGTTTAGTAAGTGCGACTCTTAACACCGACCAGATTGGGCCAATTCGCCGTCGTGATTGGTGCCAGGCCATGCTTCAGGCCGACAGACTACAGAGCCAGGTTGGGTGTGACAAATCTTCATGGCAGTGCCTATCGGGCGTCAATCCTTGGACTTTGGACTGGACTCAACTGGACTCAACTGGATTGATGTTTGTTAAGAGGCGCACACGATTATAGGAAGCAAAGTACTTGAGGTGAAGTACTCAATGGATGTTTTCCCATCGGATGCCATGCTAAACAACGCCGCTACCCACTTTCGCATCCTTACCCACAGATGATCCACGCGAGGAAGTCTACGGCAAGGCGGGGGTGGTGTGTGTGAGTGTCCAGGAGTGTGTGTGTGTGCACTGCACTCGCTCGTGTGTAGGTGTGTTTGTGAGCAACTGAGGGAGTGATAGTGAGTGAGTAGCGCATCACACGCCCATGGTTTCTGAGACAGACCCCCTCTCGTTTGGCCAAGAGCCCTGATTTGATGCCGCCCTCAGCTTCGCGCCATTGATCCAATGACCACGAACACTCTCTACCCGCGTCCTGCTTGTCTTGTTGATTGTTGTTATCTCGTGAACGCATACCTACCCAGCACATTCAATGGGGACGGTGATTGATTGATTGATCATCATCATCATCACCTCGGCCACCAACCAACGCCCGGTTCAATTCCAGCTCGGCATTGGCTCAATCGTCATCACAAGCCCTGCCTGCTGACTGCAAGCGGCGAACAGAACATGGAATGCGGTTTGCTCCTCTCTACCACCCCTCCTTTGGTCAATGGGAGTGCTCGCTCGCACTTGTGTTGCTCCGGTTCCGTCTCACTCTGTCACTATCGCATTCCAGTCGGCGATAACCCGCACGCTGGTGCATGAAACGAGCGAGCATAGGGAGGGAAGAGAAGAGAAAAGAGAGGGGGCGTGCGTCCAGCCAGCATGGACGACGGCTGCTGATGGGCGCTTCGGATTGGCCTCCGTGGTTGGCTGAGAACCGGTGTAGCGGGCGCCACGAGGACACGGCGAAAGTATACCTGCACTCCGAGTACATGACGTTACAACCTCTTTAATATTCATTCTATTTGCCTGCATTCATCATCAGCATTACAGTTTTGCCCTGTGGCAGCACAGCATGGCTTTATCCCCCTCCAGCATCCCGATTGAGCCCAGAGAAAGGAAGGACTGACTGCCAAGGCCTGCATGGGGCAGAGAGATCCCTGCGCCCACGCCCACACTCGGCCGCGTCTGCCCTGCCTTATGATCGGGGTGTGACTGACTGACTGACCTACCTACGGACTGAATGACTGACTAACACGGACTACCTGCTCTCCTTGCCCTGCTTTCCCTACCTATGTCCTAACCTGCTTTTGCCAGGCCAGAACCAGGCATACTAACTGGGTGGGTAACCTCGACCGTACTGGAGGGTGCTATCTTTCTGTCTGCCTGCCTGCTATCGGTGAACTGGTACTTGATGGTTTGGCGTGCGTGTTAGAGCTGGAGACTGTGGGAGGGTGAGGGTGACTCCCTCGACGACACACACCACCCCAACATGCACACACACACACACACATACACATCCATCAATACGCCGTCCATGATCCGACCAAGTCAAGTGTGATAGTGTGGTAGTGTGTTTGTGTGTGTGTGTGCATGCCCAAGCATGGGGTAAATGTATGTTCGGCCTGTTGATAGTTCTTAACCACCTTCAGTGCTTTGCTCTGCTTTGCTTCCATGCGTGCTTCGGGCTGCCTCGTCTGCTCGCCCAATGCGACACCTCATTGGCTGGCTTCCCTTCTCTCTTCACTTTCCCTTCCTCTATCTCTCTCTCTCTCTCTTTATTACACTTGGCCACCCGTTCGTTCTAATTTGTCTGCCTGCCTGTCTTCGGTCGGTTTATTAGAACAGGACGCCCTTCCTCTACAGCCACTCCTCTTCGGCTTCCCCTCTCTTCCGAACTTCTACTTCTTCCGTCTTCCCCCTCTAGTCGATCAACCTACACAGCCAGCTACCGTATCACCCAATCAAGAAGGCCAGTGTCTGCTGACCTGGAACGAGTGATACATACACCTGCAAACTCTCGTGTCTACAATCAATTGCCCGCCACTTGACTGAGAAGCGCTATTTCTCTTCCTAAGCAGGCTCTCGCTACGTATAGATAGCATTCAAGTGTCATCCGTCAACTCTCTTGTTGCTGTTTACTTTTACTTGCTTCTTGCGCCGGCTTTCCCAATTGAGCGATCGATCGGCAAGCACTTACACGTCGTCTTACACGCACCAACCCAGACAGCAGTCCCCCCAAGTCCGCCCCAATCGCCAATCGCACCCCGCACTAAGCGCTGCTGGCGTTATCGATTCCAAGGCCCTACCGCCTAATTCCCTACCACAGCGTGCCTACCCAAGTCAATACAGCGACAGCACAGCCAACGACAACCACCGGCATTGACGCATTGGGCATAACAAATAAAAGCAATCCCATTAAGCTGAACATCCCCCCAGCTCGCTCGCTCACTCAATTCCTACCCAAAGCCAAAAGCCAAGGCCTGATACATAGAGTACATGCATAATATTCCGGTATAGGGTGTCGTGTACCTTGCACCAGACTTTACTTCTTTTCCCTGCTTTTTCTCTGCTGTTCGTTCCGTTCAGCTGCCTGGCCTGTTCGCCCGGGAAGCAGCAAGACAGACGTGCAGGCGGCCAGTTGGTTCGGTCACGAACACAGCCTGGGGCGGGTTTCAATTAGACAAACAATCCAGCAGAGACAACAGCATACATACATAACATCCTGCAGCATCGCATCCTCCCAATCGAATTGGCAGCTGGCCACCAACCAATTAATTCTTCTTAATACGTTGACAGTATTATTAAGACTTTGCCGAAGAACTTCCAACACAAGAGACACAATTGTTTGCTGTTCTGTTTTCATCTGTTTTGTTTTCTTTCCCGCAGCATTCCTGGGGGGCTCTGTTCGCCTCTCTCTCTGTACCAACTCTGGCCCAACATTGGTTGCTCATTGCGGTCGCCAGCCAGTTTCCCCAATCCACACCCCCCGACAGACTGGACGCTGGACTGGGCATAACACAACTCACCAACGACCGTATAAGTCAAGTCGCTTGCACTCGGCCCATTCGCATTGGAAATTGGAATTGGATTCCAGGCAGAGGCAAAGGCAGAGGCAATTCAACTCAATTCATTCTGCCCATTACCAAAAACCCATTGGCCCAACACCGCCACTCTTTAGTCCTTGGCTACGGAACCAAATAGAAGAAGACGAACCAAAGCCCAAAAGAAAAGGCCGAGGATTCCGCCTTCTTCCCCCAATTGAGAGAGGATCAAGCATTGATGTCAAGCAAGAAGCAACAGAGAGAGAGAGAGCTGTGACTCAATTGACCCGAGATTTGTCAATTGACTCAATTCGCGGCGCGTCTGCTTCTGCCTGGCATTTCGCCACCCTTCTTTCGCAAGAGTCACTTCGCTTTGCTCTGTCTGTCGCCCACTGCCGCCTACTGCCTACTACATCTACTCCCACCCCCTCCCACTTATACTTCCCAAGGTCACAGCTGCTCCTCTGCACTGACTGTACTTGTCTGTCTCACCCCTTCCGATTGTCCCTACTCCACACATAAGTACCCCCATCCACAAGGTACTTGACCGTCAAAGGGGTCCATCCTCCACTCTTCCTCACCCCATCCCATCCATACCCATACCCATACCCATACCCAAGACCCAAGACCCAAGACCCATACCCATCCATCTGCCACTACCGCTATTAGGAGGTCAGGGTAGACAGAGGTGTGTGTGTTAGATGGCTGACAAACCGTCGACCTCGACTAATACAACAAGACGCCCTTCCACCACGTTCGATGGTTATAACCTGAACTCAATGGCTCCTGCTTCTTCGCAATTCCCTTCTTCCGTTTCCTCTTTGCCATTTGCATCCATCATCTCTAGCAACAACAACACACACCATCATCAACACCACCGGCCCATGTTCGCTAACATGGCTGCTGCCACTACGCCTACCTCGCAGAACAAGGAGCCCAAGAAGCCCTTCGACATCAGCAACCTCATGTCTCCCCCGAGCTGCCTCCCCTATGAGTCCTTCGCCCAGTCCACCATGGCCAAGTCGACCAACCATGTCACCTCCGACGTGCGCAAGGTCCCTGGACCCAATGCGCCCATCTCGCCGCCCATCTCCCCCGAGACTCGCATGCATGACAACGCCTTCAGCCCGTCCGTCTCGCCCAAGACGACAAATACGCCCTGCAAAGATCCCATCCTCTACCCGACGCAACACGATCTTCTGATCCATTCGCCACCCCAACGCCCGCTCTTTGCTCCCGACGATTCGGTGGCGGCCCAACGCATTGTCGACGAACATGTACATGCGCGCTCGCAGGCCCTCTTCCGACAGGCCTCGCCGCCGCAACGGGAAGACTACGAGCTGGCGCTGTTCTTCAAGTCGCAGGTCATGAAGAAGTTCGCAGAGAACCCTCGGGGCTGGCTGCAGAGAGAGCGGGCACAGCTGCTCGAGGACAGGAGGGCCGGGGCACGACACAACCAGTTCCGGCTGCACCCCATCCTGGCGGCCAAGCCTCAACCCATTCGCCATCACGTCCAGCGCGTCACCAAGCCGGCTGCTCCCAAGCCTGCCAAGCCGGCACTCCAGCATTCTCATCAGCATCACCACCAGCAGCCGCAGCAGCAGCAGTCGTCCGCTCCTGCTCCTCGCCCCATTCGGTCCAACCCGCCCCCTATCCGTGCGGTGCCTGCCCAGCCTCAGCCTCAGCCTACCCGGGCCCCCAAGAGCCCTACCCCTGACGCCTCCGCACGGAGGATCGTGGCCCCCAACCGCGAGGACAAGGACTTCCTGTCGCTGCCGGACATCTGTCCGCCCCTGAGCACGCTGCCGGCCTCCAAGTCCAACAGCATGAAGGTCGACTGGAAGGGCGCGCCCATTGACTTGAGCGCCGACCCGCACCGCGACCTCCTGCATCCGGACGAGCTCGCCCTCGCGGCCAATCTGCGCCTGGACTGCGCGACGTACCTGACGAGCAAGCGCCGCATGTTCATGAAGCGTCTCGACTGCCTCCGCATCGGCAAGGAGTTCCGCAAGACGGACGCCCAGCAGGCCTGCAAGATCGACGTCAACAAGGCGTCCAAGCTGTGGACCGCGTTCGACAAGGTCGGCTGGCTCGAGAAGCACCACGTCGCCCCGTACGTGTAGAGGAGAGTCCCCGCGGACATGAACCGGCCCATCGGGAATGGACTGGTTCTCCATCACCATACGATTTCTTACGGTTTAACGACAGCGACAATTTGTTCTTTATTTTCTCTTGTGAACTCGATGCATTGCGCTTGGTTAATATCATCAATTGTTTTCTCGGCATCACATCACCACATCGGCGGCGACGCCATGAGATTGGCGCCGGTTAGCGATCTTGATCTTTTACATACACCATTTTCGATCTCGGCTTTGTCATCGAGTCGTCTCCTCCACGGCATTTTGGGTTTTCTTTCTGCTTTTCTCATTTACCCCGGATACACACGATACAGCAAGCATCAGGGTTCGATTACAATTGTGATACCCGGAGTGCGATACCTTCTACAGTCCACTCCAACTCTCCTACCCATCCATTTTCAGGTTTACCTCTCATACAACTTGGTCAGGGATACTGTTTTTTTTTTTCCTTTTGTCATTACGGCTACTTACACAGAGTCGAGGGATACTATTGTTGCATTTGTTCGGCGTTTTCCCGGCCACTCTCCCTCCCTCACTCTCCGAATGGGTAGTAGGCGACAGAGCTGAGCCTTTATTTTTTTTTTGAGAATTTGATGGTCACTTACATGGAAGAGGTTCAGATACCCTCGGACCCCCCAGCTTGATTGATGGGCGGGGTGGTTTTTTCCCCCATAGCGAGTTTGATAGCGGGATGTACCGATGACGGCGAGAGATTTCCCATAAAGGGAGTCCTTTGTCCGGTACAGGATGGATAGAATATTCGCAGGATCATGTTAGCGATGGCCTATACGCCGTCTATGTGACTGGCGGATCTACAGACAGATAGCGAGCTTTACGCAAGCAAATTGAAGAAACTTGATCCCATGAATCCACGTCTACAGATTTGCTCTGCTCGCTAAACCGACAAAGTACCCATACATAACCGATCGACTACTTACCCCAGTGGTTTGTCGCCGTTGCCGCTGCCATCTAGTGTCGATTGTCTCAGAAAAAACGATAGTCTACCCGTGCCGTCCGTCCGCTCGTTGGCTAGTGTCTAGGTGTGTACTGGAGTGTCGGGGTCCCGCGATTTCACATGCCAAAAACCCAATACGGCGGTTCTGCCATCTCAATTCTGGATGTTCGGTCGGCCGCCCGCTCGTTTGGCAGCGTGCGCCGCCCTTGCTTTAGCGTTTCGCGCCATGGCAGGCCAGCCACTTAGCCGCTGATCATCCCAAATTCAGAATCAGCGCTGCCTGCCCCCCCCCGGCCGGCCCCTGGTAGGGTTGCAGCAGTTCGTTTTCCCCAGATCTACCTTATCAGCGGTCCTTGGTTATCTGTCGAGTATTGACTGTGTTTACTATGTCCGTCCATTGCCATGCATCGAGAGCAGAGCCAACGCGGTCATTAGGAAAATGTTCCTAATCTCGATACGCTCAGGGGTGTATCTGTATTCATGCACTCACTCTGCCTGCCGACTGACTGCACGCGGGCGTAGGGTTTCCTCATTTAATCAGGATGACATCAGGAGAAACAAGAGAGTGAACAGAGGATATTTAAGGTTATCGATAGAGATGGCGTCGGGTGCAAGCGAGAGTGGCATCCCTGTGCTGCTGTGCCGTTTTTCGTTGTTGTTTTTCTGTTTCAGCGTAGTAATTAATGTACATGTCCATTCCGAGTACATTGGGGCGACGCGTTTTCTCGTTCTGGGCGAGATTGACGATATACACACCACTTTTTGAGTACGGGAGTGCATCGCCAGCGTAGCACGTCTCTACCAAAAAGAGTTGGTTCATATGCAGGCTATACGTATTCAGCCATATGGACACCGCTCACGTTTTTCTTTTTCTTCTTTCTCGTTTTGGTCACCGACGAGCGGAGAGGCCGAAACACTGTCAAAAGCGAAAAAGGACAACACACTTACTTACATGTAAGTAACGTGGCTTTTTCCTGCACGAAATCCCACCTAGGTAAGTAGGTTTTTCTCGATTCTCCAAGAGAAAACAGGAGGGAAACAAAGACATTGCGTCTCAGCCCCGTCATCTCTTCTGTCCGTCTGTCTGTTTTCGGTTCATGCAGCCCACCCATGGATGGGATTCGCTGTTTCCGGTCTTGGCTTTCTATCGATTTTGACTTTTCAGGAGCGCATGCTTGCTGCTGCTGCTGCTTCTGAGCGATGGGAGAGGGACCGACCGCCATTTCAATTGGCGAATTCGAGCAGCCGTTCGTGCAGTGCAGTGCAGAGTGGCTTGCTTTGCTTTGCTGTACGCTATGCTGTTGCGGTGTGGTGCTGTGTCGTGTTTAGTGCTTACAGCTATACCCTAACGAGGCGAGCAAAGCGAATTCAGCTCAGCGTGCCCCTTAATCAATCCTTTTCCCCCAGCCCGTTTTCCAAAAACCCAGATTGACTTTCATACTTGGCCAACCTGTATGAAGTGCGGAAAACGAGGCGCCATGATGGGCTCGGATGCCGAAGCTGGCAAGACGGATCGACTATGGAATCTGGCGTTGCTGGGCGGATAGAGCGGGCGCAAAGAAATCGAAGACTCGTTCCATTCAATTGGCTTTTTGGGGTTGGAACTCGCCGACGTTGACGTCAAACCCAATTGACCAGCCATTCCGATTCTAGGTAAAAAAAAAAAAAAAAAAACCTTCACTTCCTTCGTTCGCGTTACTCCCCTGTTACGTTACAGACCCGGAAGTGCTGAAGCCGATGTGAATATGCGAAGCATGTTCATTTTCCGCGCCGTGATGGATGACGAGGGCATCGAAGCGAGATGCCCAATCAGGAGCGTTTTCGGAACTGAACCTACTTATTACTCGGCCTCCAAGCGTACTGCTACCTAAGTAAATACGCTCTGCAGCAGCAGTCTCCCCATCCCCCGTGGTGGGTGAGGCTGTTAGAGTTCCTGGCCTGACACGCAGCGCATCCGCACCAGCATGCGCACGCCGCGGAGATTCTCCGCAACGTACTACTAACTAGATTTCTGTCTGGCTTTTAGCTTTTTGGGTTGACTGCAACGTAACGTGAGATCTTGACTGACAGCTTCCAAGGAAGTCTCCTGCAAGGTTTTCAGATGAAAGGGAGCAGTTGGTCCGCCGTACCTGCTTCCTCAACAAGGCTTAAAGCACGTGAACAGTAACTCAATACAAGGTTGCTTGCTGCAAGGGCCGGCCGGGAGTCTTGACGTGGATGCAGCCGACCAACCCCTTTGGGGAACGCGCAGAGCGTTTCCGGTGTTTCCGTTGTTCCCGAAGTCCAATTGAAGACTCTGGTGATACTGAAAGACTTGGCCCAATGGGGTTCGAGAAGCGCCCATGCTGTACGAACAATGACAATCAACATGGAGTTACTGGATGAGGGGAGAGCATGGTAAGGAACAAGTAGGTTTGATCGTTCATTCATTCGTTATTATCATGCTAATGTGCCATGCACTACTACTTTTGCTACGCCTGAAGCCATGTTCAATCATTTGGAAGACAAGTTCTCATCCCCTTACAATCCCGCCGCCAGAGTGTACCCGCCGTCGACGGCCACCGTCTGCCCGTTGAGGTACTGGTTGGCCGCGAAGAACAGCACCGCCTGCGCCATGTCCTCGTCCTTGCCCGGACGGGCGGCGGGGACCTTTTCGGCGTACTTGTCCTTGGGGATGTGGCTCTTCTGGTCGCCGCCGGACCCGCCCGCCGTCATCTCCGAGGGGAAGACACCGGGGGCGATGGAGTTGATGCGGATCTTGAGGCCCTGCTCGGCGACCTCGGACGCCAGCATGCGGTTGAGGTGGATGGCGGCGCCCTTGGAGGCGTTGTAGGCGAAGTGGTGCTGCGCCGTCTTGATCAGGCCGCTGATGCTGCTGATGTTGATGACGGTGCCGGACCAGCCCTGGTGCTTCTGGCTGCTCTTCTGCAGCAGCGGCAGGAAGGCGGTGGTCATGAAGTAGATGGACGCCACGTTGGTGTTGTACGACTCGCGCCACTCCTCAAACGTGGCGTTCTCCGTGTCGAACAGGTTCTGCTTCATTTCCTCGGCGGATTTGCTCTCGACGGAGACGGTGGAGGTGCTGATGCCGGCGTTGTTGACGAGGATGCACAGGCAGGACTCGCGCTGCTCGATCTCCTTGACGAGCTGGGCGATGTCCTCTTTCTTGCCGATGTCGCAGGTGAGCGGGACGATGCTGTCGGGGCCTTGGGAGTATTTCTCCACGACCTTGTCCAGCTTCTCGCTGGTGCGGCCGGTGATGTAGACCTTGGCGCCGTTGGTGACGAGGGCCTGGGTGGCCATGAGGCCGATACCTGAGCCGCCGCCTATTGATTGACGCATTAGCTACTTGAACAGATGACATGATGACATGGTAACAGGGCAGGGGTCATACCAGTGACGAGGGCGACGCGGCCGGTCAAGTCAAAGAGCTTGTCGCGGCTGAAGTGGGCATTGGCGCTGTTGGAAGCCATTCTGACGTGTTGTGTGAAGTTGTTGCTGGTGTTATGGTGCTGGATGCGAGGGTTTCGTGTGATTGCAGCAGATGGAGTAAGTTGCCTTGATGAATTGGGAGGAGTTGTTGACTGGGAATAGGTGCGGCACAAGGTTGCAAGCAGTCGACTGGTTTTATGAGAGGTGTTGCTACGGAGGGCAGTCACAGCACTGCGAGAGGCGGATGAGATCATGACGTTGTTGTACATTTGATTGTGATTGCTGGGAGGGAGTGACGGAAGGAGGGAGCAGAGAGAGTGGCTTCTATTGATTGGATTGGGGAGACTGTACGATTACAATTACAGGAATCCAAAGGGCAAAGGCATACAATTTGGCATGAACTCGTTGTATTGATCGAAAGGAAATCTCGATGGGGCATCAAAGTATCATTCATCATTGGCGGCCGGAGCTGAAGCTGGACAGACAGATGAACAAACGACGGCAGTCATGACGAAATGGACGAAATGACTGGAGACCTGGAGGGACAGGCATTCGGTGATCGCTGATCTTCTAGTCTTGGCCCATTGGCGGGCCGGTTCTTGGGTCGCGGGCGTCTGTCTACCCGCCTAAAACGCACCAAACCCCACTGAAGGGGCCTGGAGCAAATGTTCCGGAGGGGCCGCCAACAACCGTTCTAGTCAGCCATCCTCCAACGACGCATGCAAGTATTCAAGTGGTTTGTGATGACCCAATACTACGCCGGCTTCAAGGGAATAGCGAAGGAAAAGTATTCCTCGATTGTAAAATCGACGAGAATTTTAAGTAAGTACTTATTCAAGTTAGGAGCCATCATCCGAATTCGTGTTTTGTCTATCGTCGAGTCCCAGTCCAAGCCAGCACTCGAGAAACACCATGACACAAACCAAGAATTAAAGAAGTATATAGTACAGAATACTACGCATATATCACGCCTACAGGTACTTACCTACATGTATCTATCCCATCTACGCAGTCTTCCACCCCGGCGTCGGTGTACTCACCATCGGCAGCGATCCCGTCGGATCCACCGTCCGGGCGCCGCTGCGGAGGAACCGGCCGTCGGGCGTGACGGCCTTCTCCGCGGCGGCGGGGTCCTCGGGCGCGGGCGTCTGGGGGTCGATGATCACGGGCGTGGCCGACGCGGCCGCCCGCAGCGCGTCCACGAGGTGCCAGTCGTTGGGGTCCACCACGATCCGGCCCAGGTTGCAGGCCCCGTTGAGGCACCGCCGCCACTCGATGGTCGCGAAAACGGCCCGCTGGTTGTTCGGGTCCGTGTTGTTGGGCGTCAGCTGCCAGAGGCGGGCCCAGAGGTCCGCGATGTTGAGGAGCCTGTTTGATTTCGTGTTAGCATATCTACATCAGCAAAGGGGGGGAGGGATTGTGACTTACTCGTAAAAGGCATAGTCGTTCCATAATAGCCTGTTGTACTGCACACACCGTATCTGGCAGCGCGCAATGCGCGCGTTGCACTCGGCCACGGTCAGCTGGTTGAACTCGTTCTCGCGGTACAGGCGCATGGTCTCGCCCACGTCGTGGAGCCGGAGGATCGCGAGGCGTTCCTCGTGCTGGCCGGCGTCGGGCCGGAGATCCTCGAGGTCGCACAGGTCGCAGGCGCACTCGAAGCCGAAGTCTTGCAGGAGCTGCCTCCTGCGCTCGGCCCGGAACTTGCCGAGCGGAATGTAGGAAAAGGTCAGCTCGGCGCCCTCGGGGATCAGGTGCCGCGCCCGCAGCGTCATCTCGCCGTTGGTCTTGATGTTCATCAGCAGGTTGGGCGAGCACTTGTGGTTGAAGCGCGACGCCTTGAGCCACAGGCCCCGGTGCTCCACGCCGTCTTGGTCGTAGAAGGCGATGTAGTTGCACCAGACGATGACAAAGACGCGGGCGTACCGGCGCGCTTCAAAGTCCGACAGCTTGGACCCGTCGGCCTTGGTGTATACGTTTTGAAAATAGTCCAGCATGGACGCGTCGTCATCCTCATACCGCTTGACGGCGTACAGCGTAAAGTACTGGGCCTTCTGCTCCTCCGTCAGGCTCTCGAACATGGCTACAAAGGGGGAATCAGCTCATCTCGGAATCCCTCCTCCGGCTCTTCATGCCGGACGGCGCACTGCTCACGCGAGATGACGGTGCCGGCAGCTATAGCCACTTTGGTAAAGACGCCCTTCCCCTTCATGTCCCACGTGTCCTTGTATTCAAGATTGTATGTGGTTGCCATTTTGTTTTATTTTTCCTTTTCCTCTCTTCTTGTTTACAGGATTACAATGCTTGCTACAGGTATTGCGTGCCCGTACAGTGGGAAGTGTG
The DNA here is from genome assembly GCA_038363885.1 of Apiospora rasikravindrae. NCBI lineage: Eukaryota > Fungi > Ascomycota > Sordariomycetes > Amphisphaeriales > Apiosporaceae > Apiospora > Apiospora rasikravindrae. The sequence goes on from JAQQWK010000011.1 coordinate 124,103, forward strand.
TAAAAAGGGGTAGCAGAGAACACACTTTGCGTATATGCGACTACGTATGAAATCCATGTCGATTGACTTTTCTATGCCTTTTCATCGTCTGCTTCAGTCCAAGATGATCGCAACACAAAAGCGCTGCGCATCGAACAAGGTAGGGACTTTTACAATGAACTCTTTCAACCCGTGCCGAGTTGTGTCGAGGCTGTCCGCCTTGAAAGAGCCGATCCCCAATGTTACCACAAACATGCCTCAAAGAGCAGCACCATGGTCGACTCGACAAAGCACTGAACCGTTTCACTATTTGTGCTTCAGCTACCTCCAACCTATCTCTTGAAAGTACAAAGAGAGTATATACCGAGACGGAAGCAGGTGAGACATATTACCGGAACAGGAAATACTCGCGAACAAAGGATGAGCGTATAGTCACCTCCGGACACTTTGGCGCTTGACCGCTGGGTAGGCCTTTTCCTCTACAGAGACGGTTCTGTTATCAATTGTACCATTACTTTAACTAATATAATAAAATAATACCTAACCAGAGTCCTCCAACATGGCGAAAAACATCGACTACTTTGGTTTCGACAACCCTGCCGAGTCCACTGCGAAACCCGTTCCCAAGGATGTAGACTATTTCAATTTCCCTGAGCCGAAAGGCACCGGCGAATCATCTACCGGAAAGAAGCAAATCCCCCCGGAGGATCTTCCTGCCCATGTCGAGAACATGACCAACGCGATCGAGGAGGCCAAGGCGAAATTTGCCAGCGAGCCCCTCTCCGTCACGATCACCGACCTGGTGGAGCTCTACGGGAATTATGTTAATATGATCGCGAACCTCATTGAGGAAAGGAACCGCCAGGCCAAGCTGGCCGAAGGCGTCATCCCCGATCTTCCTCCGTCGCTCGACTACGCTGGTCTGATACAGGAGTCCTTCGGAGTAGACGTCGACGGCGTAGATGTCGACGAGGCAGACAAAACCGTCCTGGATGAGCATAAGGCCAAAGCTACCGAGGAGCACGAGAGGTACATTGGCCTGATCGACCGCACGATGCCGGGACTGCAGGAATTTGACCAACTCTTTGACGAAATCGCCAAGACAGGCGCGCTCAATACGGGACAGAGCGAATGGCTCCCCCAGCTGAGGGCGGTATACAAACACCTGAGCAAGCCCATGTTCAGCCACGATGAGGCCAACGAAGCCTTCGGCGAACACATGTCCAAGATTTCCAAGTTCCTCAAGGACAACCGGCTCAGCCAGACCGACGCCTGGGAGGGCGGCGACCTGAAGCCCGCCGCGGACTTTGACGCCATCTTTGAGGAGTTCAAGGCCCTGCCTACCCAGCCCGAGGAGCTCAAGAACGACACCCAGCGCAAGGAGCTGCTGCGGAGCTCGGCCCACCTGCTGCGCTCGGCCTGCGACGAGCTGCAGGTCGCGTGGGAGGCCGTCGACATCGAGTGGGCGGAGCTGGTCGATCCCGCGAAGCGCCCGACCTACACCGTGATGGACTGGAAGAGCCGGACCTTCCAGTGGGGCCGCGAAACCGGGCGCTCGAGGGACTTCCTGCCCGGGATCATGCGCGTCAAGGAGGAACTGGGGTACCGCCCTTGGAACGATCCCCATAGAGCAAAGGCCCCCAATCCTCCTTCCAGAAAGGCCGGCGGCAATGCCAAGCGCCCCGCCCCCGACGGCGAAGGGCCACATGACGAGTCACCAGCGCCCAAGAGGCCAAAGGCCGCCGCCGCCGCCAGGCCGAAACGGCCGGTCAAGGCTGCCGAGGGCGAGACCGACCCCGCCACGATCCGGTTCCAGCAGACCCGCGAGGCCGACTCCGACATCCAGTACCTGGAGTCCTGGACCCAGGCCGAGGGCCCCGGCCAGGAGACGCGTCAGGGCCTCGAGGGCCTGCTCTCCTCCACGCCCATGCTGGAGCCCTACAAGCCCGAGACGGCCAAGCCCTACCGCCGGGACTTCCAGAACATCGTGCGCGCGCTCAAGCCCCTGCGCGACCGCGTCTACCGCGTGACCATCACGCAGCCCAACCTCGGCGCCGAGCTCGCCGACGCCGCCGCGCGCGTCCGGCTCGAGGTCCTGTCCCTGCGCGGCCGCCGCGACAACAAGAGCCTCAAGGCGCAGCGCCTCGCCGCCTTCCGCCTCGTCTACCTGCGCGCCCTCATCGTGCGGCGCGAGACGGACCTCGCGGCCCGGGAAGATCCGCCACCGGGCCCCGGCATGGACGAGCAGCGCGCCCGCCGCTTCGAGGACTGGATCGAGCACGAGCGGGCTTGGAACGAGGCCGACGTCGTCGGGGCCGACCGCCTGAAGGCGACGTCGAGCCGCGCGGCGTACGACGAGCGGGTCCGGCGGCGGACGGCGTCCATTGAGCTCTGGACGCAGAGGATCACGGAGCTGCGTGCAGAGGACGTGGAGGAGATTGTGGAGGAGATTGAGCCCGAGGATCCAAAGACGGATGAGCACAAGACCACGACAGGAGAGACCGAGGTCGTAGTAGACCCGACTTCTACCGAGGTGGAGACAACGGAGACGGAGAAGGTATCCGAGGAGGTGCCGGCCGCGCCCGAACTGACCAAGACGGCCCGGCACCAGCTCGAGACGCGGTACCCGGGCACCATCCTCGCCAACTTCCCGCGCCGCTACCAGGACGGCCGGCGCATGGACAGCATCTACTTGAACACCAGCGACAGCCGCAGCCTCAGCGGCGAGGATGTGTTCGCCCAGGGCGGCCCGCCGGGCTACGAGACAATGCCGACGGAGACGACGTGGGAGAAGCTCCAGTACATGATCGTGTTGACGCACTGGCGTTTCCTGAAGGCGTTTGAGATTGGTCTCTAAGGAGGGGGATTTGGTTATCTATGGGGTTATGGATTTCTTAATGCACTTGATTCTCTCGCTTTTTATCGAGTTCATATTAGCATAGTTGTATTCAATATATGCTTTGTTGCTTCTCTGTTTCTACTACGCTATGGCCTCGTTTCTGGTTAAGGATTTCGTGATCCTTTCATTATACATTCGTTAGTTATATTATTCACATATCAACCGCACATGGAAGGGTGATATTGGATGGAAAACCTCCTGGAATGTTGGATTTGGTCTAACCCGTTAATGGCGACAGCGCTGCCCTTACTATACCATGCCGTCCTGTACACCGTAGTATTATATTTATACTACTGGGCATAATGTTTATCCTACTGGATATGATACCTTATTAAAAAAAATAAACCTATCGATTATTCGCGGAAAGTACCTATTATACCAAAGGCAGCGTTGTCGCCATCAAGGGAATACGAACACCACTCACCCTTTTGCAATTGACGCTTTGGACAAAAGCCCCCGGGTATCAACATGGGCATTGTCTTCGAACCTCGTGAGGCTTATAGTATCTGCAGATAAAGCATCCGATTATCGTAGCCCCATGTCCGTTTCAGGTTTTCTATTTCTATTGATAAACCCTACCTCTTCCTCGCTATGGTTGTGTTCGCCCGAATGTAACTCCGTCAGAAACCCCGAGCGGACGATGTTTGCTCAACTAAGCCCAGCTCCGCCTCACTTCCCGGAGACTTGGATCAATACAGGGGTTTATGAAATTTGGTATTAAAGAAGGCAAGATCTTGGATATTCCAGTGTTGGACGAATACTATCTCGACATCACTGCACTCCCTTGGCTACTGGCTATCCCGTCATGCATCTCCTCATCAAGCTCTCATTGGCCGCCTCGGCTCTGGCGTCTGTCATTCCTTCCAACCCCAGTAGGTTCGCCGTTGGAAGCACCATCGGCCCTTTTATTGCTCCTGGAACGGAGGTAGCCTTCCTACCTGACCCGAAGTTCCCAATCAAGTTCACCCAGAGACACAGCAGCTTTGCCAACCCTAGCTATGTCGCTGCGATCCAGCCACTTACGGTCCAAGATCTGGCGACTATCGTAAGTCGCCAAGACTTTTCTTTCTCTCAAGATCATTGCTAATCGCTTCCAAAATAGGTGAAATTCGCCAACAAGTACAACTTCCCCTACATGGCTACCGGAGGCGGTCACGGCACCAGCACAGGATTCTCCCGTGTCCAGGACGCTATTGACATTGACTTGAGCAAGTTCAACACAATATCCCTGGATGCGGAAAAGAACTTGGTGACGGTAGGCGCTGCCAACGTCCTAGCCGACTTCGCCGATACCTTGTACAAGGCAGGAAAAGAAATACGTGAGGAGCATTTTCTTTACTTCACCATATCCAAAGTTCCATTTGTGTTCTACAAAGACCGCTAACACTCACACTAAAGCCACCGGAAATTCCCCTTGCGTAAGCGCCATCGGCGCCACCATCGGCGCCGGCGTGGGCCCAATGCAAGGCCTGCACGGCCTCATGATCGACTCCCTGCGGTCCGTCGAGATGGTGACGCCCGCCGGCGACATTGTCATGGCCTCCAAGACGGAGAACGCGGACCTCTTCTGGGCGGTCCGGGGCGCCGGCGCCAACTTCGGCATCGTGACGCAGGCGACGTACGAGGTCTACGACGCGACCAACCACGGCGAGCACGTCAACGCCGACTTTGCGTTTGAGTCTGACGCCCAGCTGGGGCTGTTGAACTTGCTGAAGGAGTGGGACTCGGATGAGGTCTTTCCGAAGGAGATGGCCGTGTCTGTTACGTTCAGTTACGATCATGTGGCCAAAATGGTGAGTTGGCAATAACCAAGGTTATCTATTGTTATAAATTTGAAGAGCAATGCTAACAACTTCTCCTAGCCCGCCATCTCGGTGAGCGCCTACTACTTCGGCCCCTACGAAGCCGCGCAGCCGTACCTGCAGAAGCTGGTGGACCGGAAGCCGATCCACTGGCGGAACGAGACCCTGGGTTGGAACGGCATGACGCAAGCGGCTGGCTTCGGCCAAACGTTCGCGAAAGCGTGCGTCCGCGGGCGGTACACGAGCCACTTCACGGCCGGCATCAAACAAACCGACCCGGACACGTGGGCGTCCGTATTGGCGAACTTCACCAATTGGAGCGCGGCGCGGCCGTGGTTCAAGGGATCCATCATCCTCCAACGGTACAACGCCAAGGTGACGCAGCAGCTCCCCGTAGAAGACCGGGGTGCTTACCCCTGGCGGGACATCGGGACATTAGTGTAAGTTGAGGACAGCTTCATCACGTCTCGAGCTTGCTTGCCGCTGACATACTCCGAACACAGCCTCATGAAAGCCACCTACGACGGTCCCGCCCACGACGCCGAAGTCCGCGAGTTCTACCAGCCGCTCCGGGAGGCCATCTACAAGGCCAGCGGCTTCGCGTCGCCTCAGATTTATGTGAACTACGCCCACGGCGACGAGGGCTCCGGGGCGTGGTATGGCTCGAGCCTGCCCCGGCTGAGAATGCTCAAACAGAAGTACGATCCAGAGAATAGATTCGGACCTGGTTTCCCTGTCTCCGAAAAGCCGTACATCATCGGAGGGCTCCCGCAATAGTAAATTACCGGTTGGCCGGCTTTTATCGTTCCTAAATGGGGGTTTCTGGGTATGGATCTTAGTGTTTTGATTCACTTCTGTTACTCGGGGGCGTTTTCACTCGGAGGGCGTTTGATAGTCGATACAATTAAGATCACCATCCCTCGCAAGGCAGACTTTGACTACAGGGCATAACGCTTATTGAACGAAGCTCATATAAACTACTTGTGGGTGGTTTCTCTCCAGTCTGGGATTATATGGTTATGATTTCATGCGCTGGAATGCCTTTATTTAGCTTATAGGGAACAAGTTTGACTTCTAACTTGTGAATTTTTGTGTAGGAGTAATTCTTTGTGATAACTTGGAAAGCTAGGTAAACAGATAATTCTCTCATGCCTCTTATTTATGGTGCTTAACCTGAGAATAGCAATGGCGACTTAAAATACGCATTAGAACCGGTAGAATAAGCAGTGGAAATAAAGTCTTATCGCCGAATGTGCAAGCAAGACCGCCCTCTTTTGTTGGCTGGTATATGTCGTAAGCGGCCCGCCTCTCTTTCGGCTGCGCGTAATTCATCCAATCCCCCTTGCCTGTTGGGAGATGTTCCCCCCATCTTACCCGCGGCCAGGTCTTCGCCTAACTTTCCAGCTCTGGGGAAACTCCCATGTCCAGGGTTACACTCAGATGCAGCCTTGGAAACCACAGCGGGATGTCATTGGACGATCAAACCCGACAGCTGGACATGCCCAATATAGCTCGAGTTGGGACCTTTTGTGCATAATGATGATGATAGGCTGATGGAATCTCAAGAGCCCGTGTTTGCTAGATGACGCACCTCGGTATCCAGCTCAAGTAGACTATTGGTCCATAGGCAGATAGTCAAAAGCCAGGCAGACGTCCAACATACCTCACATCAAGCCCTTTTGTGCATACATATGATAGGCGAATACAACCTAAAGATGTGTTTGCTACACAGGGCACACCACTCCCAGCTGAGCGGTCTCATCAGTCCGAGGCATGATTATTTGCATGTGATAAATGGACTGTGCAAATATAGAACACACCGAAACGGCCGAGGTTCGTGTTTTAAACTGCATTCATATCCTGTAACTCCGATCCCATGCTAAGTCATCCATAACGCCATCCACACCAGTACTCCTGATTTGCTCCGTAAACGCCGTTTCCCAGTCCATCGTGCTATCCAACCAGCTTCGAAGCTTTGCTGTTTCCTGTTTTCTTTCTTTCCCTGAGGTTATAACCCTTCCAGTTCCAGGGGCGTAACCGCAGACAACTGGAAATCATGTGCTAAACTGTTGTTGATGCCCGTAATGTTTTGCAAAACGTCACATATGGTTTGTAGATATGGGCTGCACTCTTCCTCCGGCGCCGCGTGCAACATATAGAACCTAACGGCCATTGACAGCGGGATGGCTGTGAAGAAGTGGCTCTGCACTCACGCGTTAGCTGTAACCCTTGAAGCAGGGAAAGCGAAAGGTGGCGCTACACACCTGAAACCGGTCCAGGTGGCTCACCGCTGTGGCGAGCTTGCCAATGTGCCCAGAAGCCAGATAGGACTTCTGCACTTGCTGTGTGCGAAGTTCATGCGATAACTCAGTCCCTAGCGGCACAGAGTCGATTACCTCACGTAGAGAGAGGACGTTCATGTGTGCAACCAGCGCGGCAAAGATCAGCGAAGGGTCGGTCAGCAAGGAGAAATCGTGACCGCAAGCGGCGCCCAGGCTGTCGATACGCGACGTCAGGAGTGAGTCCAGTATCTGGTGCCGACGGCGAAACTCCTGCGTCACAGCCTCGCCATGACTTTGTTCCACCATAGATCGCTGCTTGTGAGTGACGTTGCGTCCGCAGAGGCTGGCCGCAAAGATACACTCGACAAGTGGCGAAGTTGGGAAGTCGCAGGTCGGTGAGGCTCTTGAGCCCTCGGAGCCATAGCTTGCCATTATCTTGGAGAGAAAGGGCATGGCCACGGAACTCCTCCCCGTCAAGAACTGGCTCTCGGGCACTGGTAAGCGCGTGCGTATCTGGCGTAAGGACAAGTGTTACTATCCAACCGTTTATTTCAATTTCCGGGTTGAATCTCACCTCTTGCTCGTTGAATGTAAGCGGCAGTTCATTGTGAATGGCCGTGAAGCAGTCGAAGTTGAAAGCGACCCAAAACGTGCGACGCGCAGACTCTAACTCGACCCAGTCCCTCGCCCAGTCTGTCGGTATCGGCGAGTAGTCCAGTTCATGGAGGCGTAGCATCTGAATAGACCGAAAGGCCCGTCCCGCGCTCATGAGAGAGCGGTTGCAGTCGTTGATAGTCCATTCGTAAATAGTAATAAGAATCCAGGCCTGGGCATACTCAAGCGAGACTGTCCCAAGCTCGCCTGGTTCCAGTTCGAGTGCATCCAAAAGCCGCCGAGTCTCGGCATACAATCCGTCGCGTACCATTTGAAACTGACTGGAGAGGGATGCGGCCATCGTCCACATGGCATATTGTAGGCAGGCCTGTTTCTTGGACTTGTCGATTTGCTTGGCCCAACCCCGGTACCGCCCTTTGTGTATCATGGGCACGAACACATGAACACGGTCGAAGTATAGCTGATCACTGCGAATTATTAGCTACTTGAAATAATCACTAAGAGTCATATCTTACAGATCAGTACAAACCAAAGGCGTCAATTGAAGGCCTACCGGGACCGCCATCTCGTTCAGGTTTGGAGTGTGTGCTTGCCGACTGAAGCACCCAGTATCCACGGCGTCGTCCATGAACATCAATGACGGATCGATCAGGGGACTGGCCCAGGTAATGGAAGTCGGTGGTGGCGTCACCATTGACTGTGGCGGTGTCGCTGGCATCGCCATGCTCATCGGCACAGGACGGTGGCCATCGTTGGAGTAGTCCCGATGATGACCAGAGAGGGATGGAGGAGGACTCGCAGGGTCTCGATAGCTGCCGTCTTCGCTATCAGTCTGCGAATGGCATGACGACGCCATCCCATTCTGCTCCTTCAGACGGGACTCTAGAGCTGCTGTTGTTTTGCACAAAAGGCGTAAGCTTTGATGGTTCAACGGTATAGGCCATGTTCGAAACCTACCGATACGCTCACGCAAACATCTCAAGTGCCCTCTTTTGGGGCCCCGAGGTGGAGCTGTAGCCGGCATAACGCAGACAACGCCGGTCTCAACGCAGGATTTGCAAGAGGGGGTCTTTCTATCGCAGCGCAGTTTCCGTCTGCGGCACTCTTGGCACTACATGGGCCGTCAGTTGGGTTCATCCTCTGAGGGTCTCACCAAGGTAACCATCTCAACACTTACAGCCAAGCCGGGTTGCTGTCGTGACGATCTCTGGCCGTTCTGAGATTGGGAAGACTGCCGCCGATGGCGAGGTGGCGTCGGTGTCGGCGAGGCCACATTGATGGTTTCCATGGCGAGCAGATTGTGTTGATCTTCCTCGGTCTCATTCGAAGCAAAGGCAACCGAGCGGCGGTCTCTGGAACGTAACGAAGCCAAAGCTGGGCCACATAGTACCAATTCTTTGGAATGAAATATATCATCTTAAATACAAAGAGAGTGCCTAGCCGCGAGACGCCGAGCGCTTAGAGCTGCGGCAAGCGAGTCGAATGATGCCCGGGGTACTCCCTTTCCAGGCCGGCGAAGTAAGCACGGCCCGAGAGAGCGGCAAGGCCTGGAGCCGCATGGGCAAAAGTACCCCGTCCTTTGGGGGGGAACCGAGGTTTTTTCTCTTTGAGGAGAATCCTCCGATTGGCAGAGGTTTCGTCATGTTGTACGCCGCGGCCATTCTGTTTGCCAGGCGGGTTGGCTGACCGTTGAGCCAGTTGCATTATGCATAGATTACATCTCTGCACTGTAGTTATGGTCTGACGCGGCAAACAAGCTGTCAGCTCTGCCATCAATGGATGGAAAGGCGGCGTTGGTAAATTGTTATGTAGCATCGGAACCCAGAAAGGACAACCAACGGCAGCTCCTTGCTTTCATGTCATGCTCGTCTGCGGGGGTCCCCCAAGAACTCTTGGCTTGTGCCTTCATTTGGGCTGACAGCCGTTCATCGCGGCTATCCCGCCAATCAACACTCCTTGGTATCTGCAGGGTGAGCGCGGGTAATCGAAAAGCGCGGCAGTTCTGGGATTGGTTGGTCGCCCACAGGGTAAGTAGGCGCCAGCGGACTGGGGGTGGCCCCGGTAACCCGGCAGCGTTGAAAACCCATGCCCTTGGCCATGGCCGATCCCATGTCTATGCCCATGTCTCCCTGGTATCATACCCAGATGGCACGATCGCTTGAAATTGCGTTTTAATCTTTGAGGCTTAGCCACGGTATGTCAAATCCGAGATCCTAACCTTGGGCACTTGAGCTCTGTAATCCTCTTTCTACCTAGGCCTTTCCTACCTCTTGTATAACTAGATTTATGCTGCCATTGAGAAATTGGTCACTGAACATTTATAACGCGTTAGAAAGCGTCCTACAAATCAGACGGAATAATCACATAGAAATCCCTATGGATTTTGTCTCATCAAACCTCCCATGTAAACATAAAAATAGAGCAAACCCTTGGCTGAGAGGAAGGTTACCCGAGTGGCTGTGAGAGAGCTCGAACTGGGGACTGGTAGTACAAACGCATGGGTTTACTCGGCCAGGGTCTCTTATCCAAGGGTGCAAGAAAAGGCCAACCTTCCAGGGGATAGAGGGTATTTTGGGAACGTCGTGGCTCCTGCATGGATCAGACAAGACCGAATCACCGGCAGGCTAGACTGGAAAAATCTCCGAAACACACAGCGAGCGATGTATTAGTGCTCGTATGAAGGGCTTTGGGTCTTTCTTGCATCTTCGCGAAATGCCATACATGTCTTTACTCTGCGACCAAGACCACCGTCACGATGGTACGTTTGTGTAGTATTATTTGCCTGCCAAGTCGGCGAATTCAGCTGCAGGAAGGTTCCTTCCATGCAAAGAAGTGTGTGTGTATGTATTTCCGGATGATGCTCTCCAAGTTCGTGCATACCGCGTCAGCCAACACCACGGCTCGGTTCGGACTTTTCAGCAAATGCACATGCCTGCCCACACCCGGCAACCAGAATTTTGGGACGTCTCGGCCTCGACATGGTCCATCAGCTCCGTGGGCTGCATTCTTTGGAAACTGACATGGGTAACTACACCCCATCGGCTTGAGGCTGATCACAATGGTACTTCGCCTCGGACATGAAACGCAGGCAGGATCTCTAGGTCCCCACTGCCAGGATGTGATAATCTACCGGTTCATCTGAAAATAAGCGCCATCAGCCCACCTGGAAAGCTAAGCGAGCTCCATGTCGAGGTGCTCGGAGGGGCGGTCGTTTGAACCATCAGACTACTCGCCGAACCACCCGTGATGGTAGCAAACACCGGCCCGACCATCTCCGACAGATCAGACGCTCTCGAAGCAGCGCGTACAATAACTTATCTAGGTGAGACTGAATGCCTTGCCGCAGGGAAGTGGAGACACCGAGCGGCTGCAGGCGGACTTGAGCACGTTCACCACGGCGAGGGTCTTGCAGGAGATGTATGGTAGATTGTAGACGGATCAGATACGAACCGGCGACTTGGTCCTACATGATCACAATTACGGGCCACGACGTGATACCCTTCATCAAATGGAACCATTGGTTTACTGTGATTACTCAATTGACCTTGTATCTGTTTCCCAAGCAAGTATTATTTGTCTCTTTCCATCTTACCTCCTTCTACGGTGTCTCCTTCCTTGTAGAGTCGAAATGAATTGGAACAAATTTCCAGCCAGCTTCCAAGCTTTGAGTATCACCATCTCGTTTGAAGTGACGATGTGACCGCGTAATAGATCAATCTAGAAGAAGTAGGTTAGTAAGCAAGTAAAACATTCAGGTGGAGGGTTCGACTCACCAGGTCCCAGAGCAGCCTCGCGGCACTACCGCGCAACATGGCCCATTGCCTTATCCTTGATTGCAACCACGAACGAGCCTTGGCGTTGGAGGATTGGAATGAAGAACTCGGCCACCATGGAAGCTTCCTTTGAAGGGAAGCCAAGAATAAGTGGTTTGGCGTTGTTCAATGCTTGTATCTTGCAAAGACTGTATTGAGGGTTCTCGACCAGTGATCTGATCCCAACGGGCATTGTGGCTGGATCCATCGGGCCTTGATAGGTAATATCGTACTCGCCGGCTTGGAAGATCAATTCCACTCCAAGGCTGGTCTCGGTGTCATTGCTTGATTCTCGTGGGCCACTCGAATCCTTGGGGAACAGGAAACGCAGGCCAATATGATTGACGTGATTGTAATCTGCATGTCGCGATACCTGCATCGAAATGTTTTGGTCAGCGTTGGACGTATGTACAGCAGAGGAACGGTCAAGTAAACTTACATTGAATCGAATGGAACACGCGGTTGCCATTGAACCTTGGGGCAGAGTGCAAGGAAGGCCCAATAAACGCCCACCGCTCACGTAGACAAGAACGTGGGAGAACACGGAGCTTGTGTCCCTCCGACGTCTCGGGCGAAGATGGAAACGTTTTGCGTCGGCGGCCGCTTGCTTGCGATTCCACCCGAACACAAAGCTGAAGCCCATCGGGCGTGTAAATGAAGAAGCATCCACACTTTGGGAAGGATGAGTTGTGGTAGGCGCCACAACGGTGGTCGTGTTTTGCTGTGCGTCGGGCATCTTATTGTAGACTACAAACGTCAGTATGTGTAGGTCAATCCCAGCATAGGTAGGTACTCAAGATGTGACTTGGGTACTCGTGGAGGCGGTCGAGCAAGAAATACACTGCATGTGCGGTGGCTTACCTGGTGCTATGACGACGACGCAACGAAGTGAGGAATGTCTCTTCCGAATACCCAAGGCGGACGGCCCACGATGACAGTTGAAAGAAAATGTGCGACCACGCAGAGGTGTCGCTCAAACACCAAGCGAACAACGCGCAAGTATCGCTGCGAGAAGCAGTTGAGCTGCAAACAAAATAAAATAATGTGGCAAGACACAGTGGCCTGCTGAAGCAGCGTCTGAAAATGGTGATGATGAAAATCGGAAGGAAAAGATCCCTCCCAGATGGGGAAAGCAGAAAAAGATGTACTTGATGGGAAAAGCCTGGCTGATTTGGGACCAGGTGGATGGGCACTTAAACAAGAACCAAAACCACTCTACGTAGAATATGGCACATTCACTTGCCAGTCACCCATTGTTTGCAATGGAAAGTAAATTTATTAGGGGAATTTGGGTAAATTGGGAAAGCTAAGGTGGGCACATAGGATGGAAGGCACACACCCCACCGATTCTTCACCTCGAGAGTTGATTGTCTACCTACTTACATGTAGGTATGCTTGTTATCTTGGATATCATTACACGTAGATATGTTTCCAGAGCCCTTGACACGAGGTCTGGTCTCCCTTTCTCATCTTCGCCATGGATGTCGAGCTCGGCTTCATTCCTATTATCCTAAATTATGTCCACCTTTGCACAAGTAGACCATCAGAATCAACGCTTTGCAGCGCTGATATGGACAACCGTGTGCCGTACACGCCTCCCCCTTCCCAAAACCCAGCAGGACTAGCAGGACCAGGGCGGTTCGGATCGGGGGATTCTTCCTTGAAGAGGTCGCGCGCTGGCCTCTGCTGTGGATTGGCCGGTTGATTTCTCAGGGCAGCAATGGCAGCGGCGGCGGCAGCGGCAGCATTGGACTGACCAAAAGCATTAGCTGGGCCAGGAGGATCGGTGGGAGGAGCAGTACAAATTGGCAAGAATGCACAAGCTACATCATGATTTCTCTATTTTATATATCGTATCGTAGGTACACGTCGCCTGCCTGGGAGGCTTCCCATAATGAAACCTGCCTCGTGAAGCCGGCCAGTGGCCTCGATAAGTATGATACGTGCAGGAAGAACCAACTCCGTTATGACTCCTCTGAGTTTACCCTAATACCCAAGACAACAAATCAACTCACCGCCATCGTGCCGCTGATATCTACACCTTTTCAGTCTGCCCACCACTGTACGAAGACCCCCCCCTGCTGCGAACCCTCCCCGTCCGTGCCGTCCTCCACATTCAAATGCGCATAATTCTCCACCAGGTTCCCCAGGATATGATTGTCCAAGTCTTCCTTCTTCTTGACCACGCTGACTGGCCAGTGGCTCCGCACCGTCTGCACCATGGCCGACTTCCTGTCCTCCTCCCCTTCGTCGAAATGCAACGACGTCTTCAGCAGCGACGCCTCCTGCAGCCGCATGCGGCCCCGCACCACCCGGAAGAGCGCCTCGGCCAGGTAGTGGTTCGACCGCTGGCTGTGGAGGCCCTTGGCGATGAGGATGAGCGTTGAGCGCAGGACCTCGAGCCGCGCCGGGGAGATCTGGCTGCTGTTGATGTCGTCGATGCAGCGGAAGCCGGCGTCCACCAGCGGAATCACGATGAACAGGTCCATAGACTCGAAGCCGTGGCGGAGGTAGTAGAGCCGGATCAGCGTTTGCATGTACCGGCTGGCTTCGGTGACGATGGCCTGCGGCGTGGGGTCCTGGTCTGTCTTTACCTCTAGCAGGGGCTCAAAGATGGAGAGGAGTAGGTTATGGTAGTACATGCTGTTATTTCATTGTCAGTTGCCCTCTTCTTGATTGGGACATGGACATCTTCAGTAGGGCACGTACTGGAGCTGTAAATGTGCAGGCAGGACAATCGTCTCCGGCAGGAGGGGCCTCGACAAGCCATGGTACCGTTTTAGCAGTCGCACCCTGAGTTTGTAAGCCTCGTCGATGTAGACACTTCCCCCAGAGCCCGTCGAGTGGGCGGCGTGGCAAAAGTCGTTCATGATGAGCCGGAAGTCGCATTTCGCCTTGAAGCCGTAGCCAAAGTATGCCGGAGTCAGCACCTGGCTCGCCGGGTATTTGAGCCAGATCTCTCCATACCACTGTGCGTCTTTCAACGGGTCTGGCAGTGGATCGTGGGGTGGTCGTTTGAGTAGCGGGGGGATCATGAAGGAGAAGCCCACGAGCCTGGGTGAATTGTAAGTACAGTAGTAGGTCACACTCTGGAGTCAATGGTCATACTCACGCTTCCCAGCTGTACAAAGCCCACGCGGTGTATATCTTACCACTCCGGATCCTACCGTTTGGGGCGGTTATCGGACCATCGTAGAAACCAAGCTCATTAGCCAGGTGGATGGCGTGGATTCGATATGACTGTCCGAGCTCGTCGAGGCCGCAGAGGTTGTGGAAGACGCTGAAGAACATGCCGGCTTGAATGGTGGGGAGGCACGCCTCGGCCGCCTCAAGCTCCCAGAGGCGCTTGGCCTCGGCCAGGAAGCGGTACACCAGAGTATGAGGGTTCCAGTACTCGGCACGATTGGCGAAGCGAGGATAGCAGACCTGCGAGTCTGATCAGAACTGTGCCGACTCGAGATTCATTCCTTGGACGATACCTACACAAGCATAAGCGAGGACGATATTGACCAGAAGCGACGAGCAAAAGTCTTGTCGCCTTGTCACCATATCCTCGAGGAAGTAGTCCTTCTGGCAGGCCGATGTGAACTGGTATTCGCACCGGAACCAGGTGGCGAGAATGTCTCTCATGAGGACATCGTCGTCGCAGACGGTGGTCCAGAGAGACGGCCTCGCGTCGGAGAGCCGGGGGTCGACCATGTGCGCTGCGTGGAATGGCTTCAAGTAGAGGCTCTGGTGTTCGGCCTCTGCCGTTCCCAGGTTGTGTGGGTTACCTCCATGATCAGACGTTGCAGCATCATGCATTGGCAGTGCAGACGACGTGCTGCTGTTGTTATACAAAGACGCCGCCTTATAGAGGGTGGAGTTCAGGTACGGGTTGTTCACGACATACTCGGCCGGCATCTCGGACCGGTACGGGAACTCATAGCGAAAGCGGGTCTCGGGGGCGACGGCGAGCTGGAGCAGGAGGTCGCCGGCCTTGACCTGGTTGACGATGGTCGAGACGCTAGTGCCGGTGCGGAGCCTCGCCAAGACATCGTGGGCCTCCTGGTCGGGCAGGCTCTTCAGGAGCTGCAGGATCTCCTCGTTGGCGTTGCCTCGATCCCGTAGATCGTCATTGGTCTTCTTGAGGGCCTCCGAGGTGACAATCTCCCGGTAGCGGCAGGGGATTTTCCGCCTAAGGCAGCGACCGCAGACAGGTCTTTCGCCGGAGCACTAAGTAAGGGCGGGGGCGCTGTCGGTTAGTGTTCCAGCCTTGTGTAGCCAAGGGAAGGGAGACATCACGTGATGTGGAAGAAGAAGAAAGAACAATTGGTCTTACTCTGCACTTGTGCCTGCGACACTCCTCGCAGGCGGCGACAACATTGGGCGCCCTGGCTTTCGGGGGAGGCGGATGGGGCGGAGGCGAGGGGGGCCGTTTCCTCAGGGCGGGAGCAGGCAGGATGCGGCGCATGTGTCGGCCGTCGGGCGGATTCTTGCTCATGGAGACAAGACTTTGTTCGTCTGGCTTCGCGCCGCTAGCACAGAGAGAGAGAGAGGCCGAGGCCGCTAGAGCCCGTTGTCAAGATCGATTCATAGAGACACCGACGGACCATCGGTTGGGGGGGCTTTTGTTACGGTACTACTTGAATAGAGCACCAGGCTCAGAAGAGCCTCGGACCTTCCTTTGGTCCCTAAGCGGCCAGGGAAGGCACTGAACCGATTCGTGGAGCATGGCTAGTGGCCAATCAGAACACCCGGAACCATCGGAACACCCGCCAAGTGTTTTTTTCTGGTCCCCTGACGTAGTACGTAGCGGAAGAAGCGTGCAACCACACTACCGCTTGGCGTGCAGAACAAGCAATTCCAGCAAACTCAATGGTTCGACATGAACCAAATACCCGTCCAGATCTCTGGGTTGGGGGTGGGCTAGCTTTTCAAGCCAATGCGCGTTTCTGACACTACTGGCACTGGCAGACACTGAAGACAAGACGCGATGAAATAGGACGGGATGGGGTGAATTGAAGACCATCATTCACGGGAACACCTCGCTAGCACTAAAGAGGAATGGACACCCTGCCATTGGCGGGCCCCTACGGATCAACCCCGATGCTGGGGAACTTGGTGGGTTGCACAACCACCTCATTTCCACATCATCCACGCCCACCACACCATGAAGCTCTCCGACCAGGTCGTCTTGGTCACAGGCTCCTCCAGGGGCCTCGGTGCGGCCATCGCCCGCGCTTTTGCCGCCGAGGGGGCCCGGGTTGTCATCAACTTCCAGCAGAACCGTGAGCTGGCGGAGGCCCTCGCCGCCGATATCAAGCCCGGCGGGCTCGCAATCCAGGCCGACGTCACCGACCCGGCCCAGGTGGAAGCCATGTTCAGGCAGGCCGAGGAGCACTTCGGCCAGCCCGTGCACACCGTGGTGAACAACGCCCTCCCCGCCTTTGAGTTCAACGGCGACGCGCGCCCCAAGCTCGGCGACATCACCTGGGCCGCCTTCGACCAGCAGCTGCAGGGCATCGTCCGCGGCGCCCTCAACACCACGCAAGCGGCGCTCCCTGGCTTCTCCCGCCTACCCAAAGGATCCGGCGGGCGCATCATCAACATCGGCTCCAACCTCGTCGCGAACCCAGTGGTGCCCTACCAGGACTACACCGCCGCCAAGGGCGCGCTCTTGGCCTTCACCCGCACCTGCGCCGCGGAGCTGGGCCCGCGTGGCATTACTTGCAACATGGTCAGCGGGGGCCTGCTGCGCACGACGGACGCGAGCCGCGCCACGCCCGATGCCGTGTTCGAGCAGGTCGCGCATGCGGCGCCGTTGCGGAGCGTTGCGACGCCGGAACAGGTCGCCGGCGCCGTGCTGTTCTTTGCGAGTCCCTGGGCCTCCGCTGCTACAGGCCAGAATCTCAACGTAGACTGTGGCCTTGTCATGACTTGATTCTGGATTAGTGGTCGTTCTGACGTACTCGCCTCTTTCAGTATGCTGTCGTTGCTTGTTGAGATTGGTTCCTTGTCACCCAGATCGATAATCCGAATCGTGATTTAAGACAAAGCCCCCCTTTATCACCCACCCCCTGCCGTTCACTCCCTCGACAATGAAACCGCCCATTATGTATAGCTCACAGCGCCAAGGGTCCCCGGCCTGTTTCCTGGTCCCCAATCCGAGTGTAACCAGTACCATACAGTCGATTGTTTTATCCACATCATCTCAGCAACAGTCTAGCGAGTCAAGACCAGCATCCATCAATACATAATGCCCCGCTCCTGTAGTTGCGAATGCACCAAGCACGGCCGCCTCCGTAGCTGCCTCAACGGACTCGTCGGCCAGCAGGACCCCAAGAGGGCGCTCTGCGACGTGTGCTACTTCGAAGTCACCACGGTGAGCCACATCCGCCGGCAGCCGGTTTGCCAGTACCCGGCCAAGCTTCCCAGCACGCTGGATCGGATCATCGGCCGATAGACATAGCCCTCAATAAAGGTGCAAGGGCTGGAATATCTATCCGAGATGTTTCCTGGAGGGTTGCGAAACTCGTGCCATACCTACTGGCAAGAAGGAAAAATGGGTCTGGGATATGAAACGGGATGGAGAGAGGTCGCGTTGGGATCGGACTACATCTAATGTATCCCATTTCGTCACAGCTCACCGGATCCAGGAGAGTCGAAGTTGTTAGAGATGCAATGAATACTTGAGGTTATCCTGCTGCATACTTTGATAGTCTGTGTCGAAAAGTGCTATGGCCATTGAGGCAGGCCCTGGTTGATGCTAAGCCCAGTGCCGAGCGACCGAGTCCGTGATGCAAAGTCCGGAGATCGCCCCATCGTGAAAGAATCTCGGTGCCTAGGGCTGAGAGTGGGGCATGTCAGCTTCGATATTCGGAGTATGGCTCGTAAACGCACTGCCTAACTCCTGGGGGTCGAACTTCCTCCAGCCGTCTTCACGTTTCTTCTCAACGATATACCCCGCGTCAAAATGGCAACGAAAGCGCATTCACCCCAAGCACCCCGGAAGAGTAAAAGGCCACTTCCGTCGCGACGAAGCCGCCTCTCCCTCCCCATCCACGTCACCGGCCTTGCTTCCTTCGCCGCGACGTTCCTCTGGCTCCCCACACCACGAACCCCCTGAGCCCTACCCGGTGGAGCAACACCGTCAAGGGTCGCGACGCCCTGGCGGTCGGGGCGGGCATGATGTTCGTTTACTGGGGCTGGTTGGAGTACTGTTTCTCGCACAATGGATGGTGAGTCACATGCATCCAATCCGGACACGATGTGAAGGCGTGTGTAAGGCAACGATGATCTGGTGTATTGACCTTGATCCCTTTGTGTAATCTTAGGTATCCTTATCCAGGACCGGAGAAGATGTCCAAGAAAGATATACCATCCAATAGAAAAACTAATTTTGATTATCCCTGATGATAATTTTTCTAAGTTAAGACAGGTGGTAGTATAATCCTGCAGCTATTGGGGTTGACCAGTTTATTTCTACGACCGCGAGGATATTCAATCCGCTCCTGACCGAACACGGGCGCAGCCAGAAGCTACTCACCCAGATACATAGCAAAGAGTAAGACTCGCATAGATGAAAGACGTGACCCCAGAGACACTTTGCACACATCATCATCATCTCGCCTCGTCAACAATCTTCAAATTCCCCACCTGAAACAACTGCCCCGTCCGATTTGCGTAGTCCCCATGACTATGGTAATCTTTGACCCGCGCCCTCACGTACATACTCCCCGTGACCTTCTCCTTTTCCTCCTTTTCCTTCCCCCTCACTGCTGCCGCTCTCCACCAACCCCAACCGCCGCAGCAAAGGCGACGCCGCCGCCGGCTCAATCTCCGCATCGTCCCCAGGCCGCACAAAGTAAAACAGCCCCAGCCGATTCGCGCCCAGCTGATCCGCCGGCGGCCGCACGACGCGGTGCGTCGTCGACTTGAGATAGGACGCGGACCAGAAGTCGAGGGCGTCGCCCACGTTACAGATGATGCCCGTCTCGTCATCTGCGGGCGGAACATATTTCCACCCCCCTCCGACGTCTTGATCTGCAGCCCCGCGACGTTCTGGCTCCAGAGCAGCGTCAGCGTGCCGAAGTCGGTGTGCGCGCGGGTCCAGGTGTTGTCGACCGCGGCGTCGTCGGCCGCGGTGCGGGGGCGGTAGCTCATGTAGCGCAGGTGGTCGTCGCTGGGGCCGTCGTAGCGGTGCTGGGCCGCGAAGAAGGACGGGGGCAGCTCGAGGACGAGGGCGCAGAGCTCGAGGAGCTTCAGGGCCACGTCGAGGGCTTTCTGTTGGGGTTTTTGCTCATTAGCGACATGACCGTGCAGAGAGATGAACGAAGAAGGTAGGGGTGTTAAGCTGGGTTAGCATACGCGGCTGAAACTCTCAATCTCCCCCTTGAACGCCTCGAAAAACGGGTGCCGCGCCTCCTTCTCGTACAGCTCGGTGAACTTGGCGTGGTTCCACTGTTCGACGTTGTTGCGAACCTCGGTGCCGCGGATGGTGGCCTCGTAGATCTCGCGGTACCCGAAGTAATTGCCGTTGGCGAAGTCGCACTTGTACTCGGGCCGGGCCTTTTCCTCGTGGGGCAGCTCGAAGAAGGCCTGGGCGATGTCGTACTGGCGCTGCACTTCGCGACGAGAAATACCGGTGCCGACGACGCTGAAGAAGCCGGTGTGGTGGATCTTGATGTGCGGTTAGCGAGAATGGCCTGAAGATAGGAGCAGGTCATGGGATGTAACTGACTGCATCACGCAGCTCGGCCGCCAACTTCTCCTTTCCGCCAGGCTGATCAAACGTAGTCAGATCGATGATTTGGATGTCTGCCCACGGAAGATCATGCTTCGTCTTCTCCGGGCGTTGCCATTTTGGTAGCTCCGGCTGGACGGAGTTCGCTGTCTCGGTGACGTCTTTGGGCGGCATTGTAAAACTGTTTGCAAGTTATGTGCTTGCGATTGACTATCGAGTGAAATAGAATCTTAAACGCGGGGGTATCTTCTTCACTATACATACAAAAAAAGCGACCTCGAACTGGCGTTGTCGCCGATTTGGAGATGTTTGGAGTGAACCATTTTGGGGTCTCCCACAGCCAATGGTCTGCCCCTCTCCGCATCACGCAATCCCGACGATATATTGGCATTCGACCCGGCGGCTCGACAAGCTGTACTGACATCCAAAACATCGGCAAGACTTCGATCTCCAAAACGGCCAGATACAGTAACTGCCAGATATATATCCCCCACCAACCAGAGTGCCACTCCCAAATAGCAGCGCCCTGTGCCACCAAAATAAACACCAAACTCCAAGGCCAGCCATCATCACTCATAACAATCCAAAGTCCCGAAAATGCTCACGACTCAAGTTCAAGCATCTGCCGCAGTCCGGCCTCGGCGGCCCTGAACCAGCGGCCCCTCTCCTCCAGGTCGTCTTCGACTCCACCGACCGCACCATCCTTCCGCCGCTTCGCCTCCCTCGCGGCGGCCGTACTGTTCGTGCGCTTCGTCTCCAGCGGCTGGAGTTCGATCTGCAGCCGCTCGAGCTCCTTCTTCTTGCGCGGCACCTGGTTCTGCAGCTGCTCGAGCTGGCGGTCCAGCTCGTCGCGCCGCCGCTTCCGTTCCTCGACCAGATCTAGCGTTTTCTGCAGGGGCAGGTTCATGTCCGGGTTCTCGTGCAGCCGCTCGGCGTGGTTCTCCCTCAGCTCCTGGACCGTCTCTTCCAACCCTGCGATCTTGGCGGGCAGCTCTTCCAACTTCGCCGTGTCGAGCTGCACGGCCTGATAGCGGGCCGCGAGCTCGCGCCCTTTGCGCTCGAGCTCTTCGACCATGCTCGCGACTTCGGTCTTGAGGGCTTTCAGATCGGCCTTGGCGGCGCCGTTTTGGAGCTCGAGGTCGAGGTTCTCCTGGGGGCTCACAATGAGGGGCGGGTCGCCGACGATGGCGCGGATGAACTTTTCTTTGGTGACCTGCTCGACATAGCTAAATCGCAGCTTGGCGAAGAGCTCGCGGTAGTGCGTCAGATCGGCTTCCAGGGAGGCCGGGTTCGGCGCATCGAGCGAGGCGTTGGATACGTCGGAGGTGCGCTGCTGCTGTTGGGACTGCTGAACGGCGGCGGAGATGTCGGTCGAGATGGGCTCGGAGAGGCGGATGATGCTGAGTTCGTGTTTGGCGTTGAGCTGCTTGATGGCTTCCAGCACCTCGGTGGGCGATTGAGGCGCGGGGGCCTTTGGCGATTTGGGCGTCTTTGATCTGGCCATGGCGGGCGGTTCGAATGAGGAATTGCGCACTTGTTTTGCTGTTGGTGTGGTTGTATCGTATCGTTCCCGAAATGTTTTTGCAACAAAGTCGGCGCGGGTTTGTATTGCTTTGCGATTTGTTTTCATTTAGCTCGATCTGGCCTAGGCTGGGTGTTGCCGGTTGAACGTTTTACTGCTGTAGGTGGGGATCCCCTGTTAGACCCCTCCTTACAGGGGCCTGGGAGGCTGCAAGTACCGCTGGAAGTACGGAGCCAAGTGAGCCCAGCACCGCCAAACTCAATGCTCTGGCGGAGTGGGCCAGGCCACTCTCCACTTACGTCAAAGGCCCATCAGTGGCAGAAACGGGAGACAGAGGAAGAGGATCCGGATCAATAATCTGATCAGTCAATTCAGACTCTCCTCTTTGACCATGACCGTGGTCTGACTTGACCTGCCGCCCAGCAATCAGATACCCATCTCCGAAACCAAAGGTGTCAGTCATTGATGGGAATCATGTGAGGGTTTCAAGTCTTCACCTTCGTTTACCTTTCTCCGCTTTTTGGTCGCTGCTGGCTTTCTCCGGTATCCTTGGTCGGTTGATCGGACATTTAATTGAAATCCCCGTCACCGTTACCGGGCAAAGATTACGATTTCCTACCTACTTACCTGCCAACCACCTTCCAAACCAAATCATGCCGCCCAAACATGAGCTCCTCACCGACGATTACGTCGCCGAGGTCCTCGCCAAGGAAGCCGCCGATTGTTCACTAAAGTACTCCGCCATGGGTCTCGAGGCATTCAACCAGCCGTCCAAGTGCGTACTGCAGCTCCGTTCCTGTGACTGTCCGCCATGTTTGCTAACCACAACACCTTGCAGGCGTCCAGCGCACCAGCCCAAGCCCAACACCCGCTTCCTCAACTCCATCATCCGCGACACGACCAATCACAACCGCGCCCTGCTCGCCAAGGAGTCCGCCGACTCGGCCCAGCGACTCCGCAGCCTAGAACGGTCGAAAGAGAACGAGCGCCAGTCCGAGCAAGACCGTCACCGCCGACAGCGACCGGACCCCAAAGACACGAGGAAGCGCATGCTCGGCGACATTGCTGCCATCATCGGTGATTCGTCTAAGAAGCGGAGGGTCGATGACGGCACCGACCGCTCCGCCGCTAGGGCACAGTCTACGAGGGACACCGCTTCGAATGCGCCAAAGACCGAGCTGAGGATAAAGGGCAGGAGCACCAGGAAAGACGAGGATTCGCTGGGGCCCAGGTCCGGGAGCAACAGAAACGCTAGGAAAGAGCTGTTTGCCGACCCAGACGCCAGGGATTACGCCTCATCATCCACATCCAGTCGCAGGGACTCAACCAGGGAGCTCTTCGCCGACCACGACGAGAGGCATGGCCTTACTCGCCCACGGCAGCGCAGGTCACACTCGCGAGATCGCCGCGACCGGGAAGACAAGCCCAGAGACTCTTCCAGCCGACATCGCCACCACTCCACACGAAACCGAGACAATGTCGGAGAATCCTCGACGTCGAGCAGCAGATACCGCGAGCGTCGCGGCTCCCATAGTAAGGGCGCCTCGCCACCGCACTCGCACGCACGCCGGCCTCTCTCTTCCGTCGCTCCTCGAGACGATGAATCGGACTCGGATCCTTTAGAAGACATGATCGGCCCTGCACCCGCTACTCAACAACAGCCCGTTCGCAAGCGCGGCCGGGGCGCCGTCGCGGGTACGTCTGGCATCGACCGCCGCTTTGCTTCCGACTACGACCCCAAGGTGGACGTCGCCCTCGACGCCGACGCCGAAGATGACGACTGGGGCACTTCCTTGGAGGCGCTTAGGGATCGCCAACGTTGGAAGCAACAGGGAGGCGACCGACTCCGCGCCGCCGGCTTCAGTGAAGAGCAGGTGAAGAAGTGGGAGCGAGGCGGCCAAGACGGATGGGGCAACCGAGAGGAGGACGTACGCTGGGTCAAACACTCGGAAGAGCGGGAATGGGACCGCGGCAAGTCGGCCACCCTCTTGGAGGACGGAACTCTGGATTAGGAACCAAAGCTCCAAACTCAGACGCCTTACTGGAACCGGCGGCACAAGCCTGGTTCCCGGATCCAATCCGTGAAGCCCGTTCAAACCCCGCCACCGGCCAGCAAGATACCTGCAGAATGGGATCTCATTCGAGGTCCGCATGATTAGAGCATTGCATAGGGAGATGGAGTTTAGGAAATGATTTTCAGTTGGACTTCCGCCTTTGGCCCCGGGTCAGGAAAGAACATAGGCTTCTTTTCGAGAGGACAGGATTACATGAGAAGAGCGTTATCACTACCGGCATACATACACACTTCTAGAGAGATTTGCAGGTTACGTTCAACAACGAAACGGCACATGATACCCAAACTCGTTTTTCAGCATGACCTATTGTGACTTATAAGCTGTATGTCGTCCGTAAAGCATCTTACCTGCATCAATTGAATAAGTACGAATTCCATGTCAATATTTAGCTACACTGGCAGTTAAGCAGACGTGTCTCTCCTTTTCCTTTCACTGCCACAAACCCATCGGATCTCTACCCCGTATCGCGATCCGGAATCTCGCCATGTCGATGCTAATTACTGTATCAAGGCCCATGATAGTGGCGACGATAGCGAAAACGTCGGCGTGGGTGCGAGGAGCGGCCTCGAGCGGCTGGAGAGCCATATGATCTGCCAACGGTAGCGGTACCGTCACCGCTGCTGTCGCTGCCACTAGAAGATTGCGATGGCGGGTACATTTCCGAGTACGGCGACGGCGGCAAGCACGGCGAAGGAGCAAGAGCGGGAGCTGGGGCTGGGGCGGGAATGGTGGCAGTAGGGTCCGGCTGGAACGCCGGCGCCATCTGTCGGTTCAAGAACTCGCGGTCGTGGGATGTGCTCCCAATCCGGGACGGGTTGGGCATCTGGGCCGTATCGGAGTCGAGGCGATGGGGGTACTGTTGGGCCAGTGCCGCCGCCTGCGGGACAGAGCCTGGAACGGGCGGTGGCGGTGTTCCTCCGTGTGCTGATAGGGGTGTTGGTGGTGGTGGTGGTTCTTGCAGCGATCCAGATGTCGATCCTGATGAGGAGGATCTTGACCTTTCTGTCTGTCTTCCTGGAGATGAAACTGCCCGGGACGGAGAAGGGGTCGCCGACGGCGCTTCGGGCTGCTGCTGCTGGCGGCGCTTCTCGTCCAGATTGGGTTGCATTGCGGTTAGGCCTTGAAACAGCAAGACTTGCCTTCGATAGTGTTGGGATCGGGTGGTATCTTCCATGTTAGTTAGCTATGGTGTATGATTTTACATAGCCATAATATGGTGTGGTTATCAGTTCGCGTGTTCAAGTTCTTGTTACATTTGATAACTGGAGAGACGATGCAAACATACGAACGTTCGGGGTATTTATACTATGGAAAGATCCCGACACCCCTTGAACAAAGGGAACATTAATGGGGGGTTTGGTTCTGTGGTAATGATGATTCAACAGGTTGCAAAGTCATGGAGGATCACGAAACGGCTGGTGGGCGAGATCATAGGGTTCTACAGCGGTATTGACCACTGTTGCTCGGTGGTAAGGGTGTCTGGCAATGCAGTTGCAATCGTCACTTAAGATACCAAATCAAAATCATTCAGTTCAAAGACAGCTTGCCAGTGTTGGTCAAATTTAGATATACGTCACTTTTCTCATTTCTACGTACGTACCTTCGTTGCTACAATCCACTGCCTCCGACACCATAAGGAAAGGGCATCATGCCACTCTTGGGGAAGAGTACTACAAAAACTTACCTCTCACTACTCACATACCTGGCGCCCGTTCGCGCTCAGCAGCATCGCCGCCCGGAATCCTCCTCCTCCTTCCCTCTCTTGGCGGCGCCGATGACGCGGACCTCGTCGCTCTTCCCGTTCGCGTCGACGCTCTGACAGTAGACCTTCTTGCTGGCGTAGACACTCATGCCGTGCGTCCAGCGCGAGGCCGCCGTCTGGTGGCAGACGGGATACTTGTACCACGTGACGGGCCCGCCGCGGAGGATCTGCTCCATGCGCTGCGCCAGGCTCTTCTGCACCAGGAGGTGCCAACGCAGCACCTCCTCGTCGTCCAGGCCCGCGGCCATCGGGTCCGCCTCCGCTTTCGCGGCCGCCTTCTGCCGGGAGTAGGGCTCCGGCGTCAGGATGTGGGCCTCGAGCTGCAGCAGGCCGGCCGTGCGGGCCCGGCCGAGCTCGGCCTCGAGCCGGTCCAGCTCGGCGTCGAGGGTGGTGGCGTCGGCCGCGTGCAGCAGGAAGCGGTCGTGGCGCGGAGGGGGGAACGCGGGGGGCCGCGGCGGGCGCGGGGGTCGGGGTTAGGTACTTGCCCATGACGAGGACGGCGAAGCCGTTGGAGACGCGGAAGGCGCAGAGGCTGGGGTCGGCTTCCGTGGCCGCCTTCACCTCGCCGCTCTTGACCAGGATCTGGGTCAAGTTCAGGTCGTTGTTGGTAGTCTGAGCCATTTTGGTCTAGTTGAGGAAGTTGGGATTTGTTGAGATGGCGTGTTTTTGGGGAGGGAGTTGTCCGAATGGATCGATACCAGAATATGGGATTAGTTGATGTCCTTGGCTCGACATCGTATATTTATATAAACGCCGGCAGTAAGAACAGCGTTATTGTGTGTAGTCAAACAAAGAGACTGATGGCTGACCTCGAGTAAGTGCCAATCTGTGAGAATGGCATTGTTACTCGCCTTGACCAGAGGATATTCTGCAGGAGCCTTGAAGAGTCCACAAGGCCTTTGCTCTGGCAGTCATGTAGCTAGACAGTGTTCACTGAACATGGACGGTGACATCAGGGGCCAACAATGGCAATTGCGCTTCATGAACACTACGGTTGCTGAAGCTACGGTTGGCGGGAAGCCTCATGGGCAATCCTGAGGCTGCTCCTAGACCGTACGGGGTATCCATCGATCAATGCTTCCGTTTTGGCTACAATCGCAAGTCGACCTGTTGACTCTGGATGATCTTCCTGGGTTTCCCATCTCGGTCTTGTCATGCCACTATCCCATTGCCAAGCTGGACCGGTAAGTGCCGAGCCCGGGTTCGGCATTCGGGACCTTTTTCACCAGTTTACTGCTCCTTATCGAAACTGTCGGAGCCGGAAGGGGACTGGGACTTTTCGTACATTGGCAGGATGCGCGCCGTTGAGCTGCCTGCACGACGGCGGCGTGCTTGGTGACGGGACTTTTCAGCGACCCCCTGCCCGCTGGCCTGCAGCTAGGTGTAGGGAATGGAGCTGGAGCTGAGCCCCGATGGCCCTCTCTCGCGTTCGCAAAAGGTTGTCATTGGCCGCTTTACGTTCCCGGCCACAACTTGACAAGCATCAAGATTGGGAAAGATCATTCTCTTTTTGAGTACACTGCCTTCGAATCAAAGGGAGTAACTCGAGGAAACTCATGATGGGGTTCTTTCGATCATTCTGTCACTGTCACTGTCAAGGGTAGTCAAGAAAAAAAACCCCCCAATCACGGCCAAGCCACCCACTGCCCGCCGCTGAAGAAAGACGCCCCAGCCCCTCTCGACTGTGCCGCATCCTTCAACCATTGCTTACTACTGTGGCTCCCAAGGATAATCTCGAGTAATTCATCTGCACCAATCGCTTAACTCCCTTTTTCAGCACCTGTCGTATGCTTGCGGACTAACTTTGTTGATGCCCTGGAGCCGTTCCCGTCGCCATCATGGGTTGGGTCGGCTGTGCTGAAGAGGTCAAAGCAGCTATACGATACCGAAGGCGATCGCTCATTCAGGCGTGGGCTGCTGCCGTCTGCTGCCCATCGATTCGTTCATTTCCTTCTAGATATAAAGTAGCTGCTCTTGGCACCTAGAAGGAATGCAGGTTTTCGTAGCTGCCATTGTGAGCCGAGGAACCACCTAAGTTCGAGGGCGTGCATTTTTTCCTCGTTTCTGAATATGCATCTCTACGAACGCTTCGGTACTGCGCTCTTGCTCGGCCTGGGCGCAACAGTCGGCGCTTCCGAATGCGCACCCACGGCCCACCTGCAGAATGGCACCGTCCTAGGCGGCAAATGTAAAGACGTCAATGTCAACTCCTTCTTCTCGATACCCTACGCCAAAGCACCAGTGGGGGACCTGCGGTTCGCGCCCCCGCAGCCATACGACAAGACCTTCGGCGTCCTCAATGGCACCGCGCCGGCACCGGCCTGCATCCAATTCGACAAGACGTTCGGCGAAACGGGCCCCCAATCAGAAGACTGTCTGTTCGTCGACGTCTGGGCCCCGGCCTCGGCCGCCCCCGACTCCAAGCTCCCCGTCAAGGTCTGGCTTTACGGAGGGAGCAACATGGCCGGCGGCATCTCGAACCCGACCTACGACGGGTGCCATGCCGCCGTGGACTCCATCCTGGTCTCCGTCAACTACCGCGTCGGGCCTTTGGGGTTCTTGGCTCTGAAAGGGCTGGGCCTGGGCGGCAACTTTGGGTCCATGGACCAGATGCTGGCGTTGCGATGGGTGCAGGAGAACATCCCCGCGTTCGGCGGCGACCCGACCAAAGTCCTGCTGGTTGGCCAGTCTGCGGGGGCCATGGACACCTACACCCTGGCCTCGCGCGAAGAAGCCCCGCAGGTCATGCGCGCGGCAGCCATGCAATCCGGCGGCGGCCGCGATCTCCCCACGATCGACCGGGTCCAGAGATGGCAGACCAGGTTCGCCGACGGACTAAACTGCAGCACCACCGACCTGTCCTGCTTCCGCGCCGCCCCGACGTCGGCGCTGCAGTCGGCCGTGGCCGCGATGCCCAAGGACCCCGTCGTCAACACCTACACGCCCCTCGTCTACGACGGCGCCCGCGCCCGCTGGGGCCCCGTCGTCGACGGGACCTTTCTCCGGCAGTCGCCGTCCGCGGCGGGGTCGCGGGTGCCCGCCATCTTCGGGTCCACGACCAACGACTCGTCGCTCTTCGTGATCCCGGCGTTCGGCCGCGACGCCTACACGCTGAACCAGACCGTCTACGACGCGTTCCTGGCGTCCAACTTCGGGCCCCTGGCGGCGCGAGTCAACGAGACCTTCTCGGCGGCCAAGTTCGGCGGTAAGGTCTACGCCGCCATCGAGGCGGTCGTCACCGACACCTCGTACAAGTGCTGGGCGTACCAGGGCGCGCGCGCGACGGCGGACCGGGGGATCCCGTCCTACGCGTACGGCTTCGGCCACGTGCCCAGCTGCGCGTGGTACGCGCTCATCCCGCCGGACGCCGTCGCGTACCTGGGCGCGACGCACACGGCCGAGATCCCCTTCGTCTTCAACACGACCCGCGGCCTGCCGGCGCCCGGCGGCGACTGCGCGCTGCAGCCGGGCGAGGCGGCGCTGGCGCACGCCATGAGCCGCGCGTGGACCAGCATGGCCGAGCGCGGCGCGCCGGGGGGCGCGGGGGCTGCTTGGCCCGCGTTCGACGAGGAGACGTGGGCGGGTGTGAACATTGGGGAGGCGATGGAGGTCGGCCGGCTGGATTACGGCAGCTGCGCGCTCTGGGCGGAGATCGATGCGGAGCTGCAGAAGATTGAGGATGTCTCAGCGTAGGGTGCTTGCTTGAAGGAGTGAGGGGTTAATGGCAATTGCGTAGGTATCGGGTGCGTTGACGAGAATGGAGATTATCATGTCAGACGCGGTTGAACGTGAAGAGGATTACCTAATGTATATGGGTGCGCCCGTTCCAATAATTGATTTCGAACAATTGACTCCAAAATAGCCCACACGATGTCACTCTACCTCATGCTATTCCTAAACTCTGCGCGATCGTGGGGCTTTGACTTCATGATGCAGCCATGTCCGAACATGAGTGTGTGGAGTGGTGAAGTGGATGCTAAAGATAACAGGGGCAGCTCTTACTGTGCCAGCAGTAGACGCATGGCAGCAACGTGGCTATGGGCCAATGGCAAGGCTTGATGCTGCCGGGGAGGTCAGCTGCTATTTTCAATGCTGGGCGGCGCAAGAAGAGGAAGAAGAAAAAGGGGGGTAAGATCTCGTACTCCCAGCGCGCTTGTTTCTGCAACTGACTGTTGAACTCTGCTAATGATGGTTGCTGCGCTCAGCCCTATACTATAAACGGAGCCAGTCTAGCTAGGGCTGACGGGCTGGACGGTGGTGATGCCCCTAGTACTGTGGCAGCGGTAAACTACGGGAAATCGCACGCTAACTGACTGCCCTGTCCGTTCCCTCCCTCTCCACGTTTTCCTTCCCGCAAGATCTCCATGGCACAGTTCTTTTTCGATCTTCAACGGAACAACCCAATGCTGCGACAGGCAATGATCATCAAATCACACTCCCTATCCCGGCTCGCCAGCTTTTGCTACATCAAATAGAGTATCCAATCTTGCTTCATCGCAATCACTCGACACGAATCGTGCTACTATTCTGGGCCCCAGGCTTTTGATGAATGACCCCGCCTAGACTCCAGACTTCGCAAGGTCATCAGGCTCACAAGCGATGATCCATCAACCATTTCGGACAACGAAGTATCCGATAGGAAAGAGGCAACAGCGCTGCCTTAATGTGAAACTCGGGCGACCGTTGGGGGTTCCTGCAGGACGGAATAGAGAGAGCGTCGGGAGGGGGTATTGCCATCGTTGCCTGCAGCTCCTTCGAGATTTCAATGAATTTGTGACTCGGTCCGTCGACCACACGAGGCCGCTGTGGTGCTTGCTTGCGTAAATGTCTGCCTTGAAACCGACCCCAATGCAAGATACGCCGGTCCCCCCATGCGGCCAAGGGAAGGGAACAGGTCCAGCTATGCATCTAGATTCATTTTCTCCCGTCTTCCCGCCCGGTAGGAAGCGGCGGCGCAGTTTGCCGAGCCAGCAGAACCTCCATCAATGCCTGCGACAAGTCAGAAAGGCCACCAATCGGGCAGATTGCCATGGCTCAATGGCATGTTTTCGATCCCAACGGCCTTTCCTCGGTGCTTCCTCAACCTCGCGATATCCGCTGCAGAATGCTGCTTTTTCGGCCGTCGTTTTCCGGCACCCGTCAGATTCTGCAAGCTGACATTGATGGCTTACATGCTTCTTACTTTCTGCTAATTCGGGGGTCTAACTAACCCTCTTTTTTTAATCTCAAATTCGTGGTTCCTGAACTCGGTTACCTGACCTGGACATAATAAATGTTACCGCCTAGTGGGTTTGCATCATTGCAGTCACGGCCTAGAACCGTTCGGCACCGGATGCCCAGATATGTACACACCGAATATGGGCCTGCATCGTGGAATCAATATACGTGACACGGCGTAGGCGATGCAACACCCACCCGTCATGACGAACCCCCAAAATACTATCGCTTGTGCTACTACGCAAAGCCCCATCCATACCCGCAGCAGTAACAGCAGCGGCTCGACCCTGCATTCTCTCGAGGAATAGGCCTACACCGAAACTAAAAGGGACCAACTGTATATTGTGTGCCATGTTTGCTTGGATCTTCAGCGGTTGATTGAGTGCTGCGGCCGGCAGTAAACGGCGATTGGGCTACGGACGCGCCCACTCATCAACGTGTCTTGGCCCGAGTAAAATCACTTTTGGCTAGCCTCTCTGCCCGCATAATCGCCGACATCAGCAACGTAAGCAAAAAGCAAGTGAGTAGTTTCTCACCAGCAAAAGGAACCAAGATGAAAATAAAACGTGGCAGTCAGACAAACTAGCCCCCTTTTGTCCTACGCGAGTCAGCCTGACCCAGCCAAGAGCCCAATTATTGCTCACCACACACGCGCGCTTCTTCTTTTTTTTTTTTTTTTGAAACGGTCGAGGCTAGACGCACTCGGCTACACAGAGCCCTTTTCTCTTCGAAGCCACGTGCTGACAGGGGGGAAAAGGTGGGTGAGTGGGCTGATGCTGAGAATAAGGACACTAATTCAGGGGTCTTCTTACTGTATCTGGGACTGCGAAGAAACTGCTGCTCCTCCACCTCCTGTAGGGCTGAGCCGGTGTTAGGAAAAGGAGGCCCGGTGCCAGCAGGCCACAACGTGCTGTCTCGTTCATGGCCCGGCCCGTGACTGTCTGTCTCTTACTCCCCCACCCTACCCAGCCCTGCTCCAAATAGACTACCAAGAGATGATGAGCCATGTTGGTGTGTGTGAATAAAGCACGGAGTTCCGATTTAGCTGTTGTTGGTGAAGGGGGCCGTTGAGGTAGAAGGAGGCGATGCCCATGGGGGACGATAGGACTTTGATGAGGAGCGACTCGTATATAGACCTGTTCATGGGATCCTCTTCTTGCAAGCTAACATCATCATCATCATCATCATCAAACATCATCACACTCAACTAAGCAAAAATCCCACCAAGACTCCTTCACTACCACCTGTCTTCGGCCACTCAGACACTTCTTTTACAAAGTCTCGCATCATCCTCCTATCACCACAACAATCATATGTCCCCCTCGCAAAACAACACCATGAAGTTCCTCGTCCTGATGCTGAGCATGGCCGCCGCCGCCGTCCTGGCCGCGCCCACCCCGGCCGTCGCCTCGGCCAACACCGAGGTCGTCAAGGCCGAGAAGCAGCCCAAGTTCGAGCTGCCCCGCGAGGTGCTCAAGGATGTTAAGACCGATGGAGAGATGTCCACTGTATGTATAACCGCTGCCTGCTTCCTGTCCCCCCCTTTACCACGGTCCGCGAGCGGTTTTCCAAAGAACAAAAGTGGCTGGTTACGCGGCTACTAACACGGAGTTTGCCAGGACGGAAACTGGTCTCCTATCAAATCCATCAATGATAACTAACGTGTTGCTCCTTCGTGTGTATAGAACAACTGGGCGCCCATCTAAACACATGACATCAGGTCCCGGGAAATCACTAGAAGGGGTCGAATCGGCGCTGTAGGATTATATTATACGGTTTGGGTCCGTTTTTGAGGTTCTCTCCGATTTGTAGGATATCCAACTGCTTTGTTTTGGAGTCAATTCAGGAGTTACTTGGGGGTATAGACGGCGACGTCATTCTTTTAGAGTCTTACACAATATCATAATCAAGTCAGATCAACCACCCGTTTGACGAACCATTGGTAGGCGTCTGCACCTTGCCCAATAACCATAATCTCATATGAATAGTAGTGACTAGACTGCGAATGTAGTGCAAATGATTGTCTGATCTGGGCTTTGGCCCAATAAAGGATGGGTTTCATATATATACAAAAGGGTTTCTATCGACATGGGTAAATGACAATTGGTATTCGTCGCTACTATTACATCCCTCCCCCGACCTATTACGTCGACTGCCTCGCCTTGGCCTCCAGCTCCCGTATCAGCGCGCTGCGCTGCCGTATACTCTTTCCGTACTTGTAGAAAATAAACGGGATCGGCGCGAGCGCGAGCTCGACGGCCCCGATCACGATCCCGGCCGTGCGCGGCGTCAGCGCGGCGTACAGGGGCTTCCCCCGAACACGAGCGCGGCGCCCAGCAGGGAGCGGAACACCAGGTTGCCCGACGAGGCCGAGGTGGCGTAGATGCCGAAGACGGCCGAGACGTAGCCCGTGCCGTAGATGAAGACGAGGGCGAAGCCGAAGCCGAAGGGGGCGCCCGACAGCACGCTCCAGTAGAAGGGCACCTCGACCGGCAGCGACGTGAGGGCGAACCAGAGCTGGCCCACGGGCGCCAGCACGGCGCCGATGCAAACGACCGACACGGACGCCTCGGGCTCGGGACGGCCGGTGTCCGGGTTCTTGGGGTGCAGGCGGGGGTGGTTGACGAGGCGGCGCAGGAGGGGTTCGTTGGCGAGGACGAGGGCGATCCCGACGAAGATGCCGATGAAGGCGAGGCCGGACATGGCCGTCGACCAGCCGCGGATCTGCGTGAAGACGATGGGGAAGGCGATGAAGGCGAGCTGCGCGATGGCGTAGATGACGGAAATATACACGTTCCAGAACATGAGGACGGGCTGCGTGAACGAGAGCGCAAAGGGCCGCGATACGGCCGTCTTGACGCGCCGCAGCAGGGGCAGCTGACCGTCGGCGTCGTGCTCGCTCCAGAAACGGTCGTCGTTTTCCTGGGCGCGGCGCTGCGCCGCCAGTTTGCGCAGAAGGACGGGGCGGTAGGTCTCGGGGATCGTCATGATGAAGACGGCGCCGAGGCCGCAGGTGATGAAGGAGAGCCAGCTCAGGGCGCGGAAGCCGAAGGCTTGGACGAGGAAGCCGCCCTGTTGGCGAAAGTCGCTGGTTAGAATTGGATCTTAGAATAGAGGAGCGGGTATATGTTACTTACAACAAGGGGGCCTAGTACGGGTCCATTTAATGGGCCAAAGTTATAGACGGATAGGGCGAGCGGGAGGTAGCCCGGTTCAATGATGTCGATGATGGAACCCGCCACGTTGGATAGCATGACGCTGCCAGCCACGGCTCTAAGGAAGAAACAAATGTCAGCAGGCGTAGTCGGGGTAAAAGAGATTCCTCGTGAGACAAGAAAGCTTACCCAAAGAACCTCGCGAGAAGCACGGCGAGGAAGTTGTTGGACAGCGCCGCCACGGGGATCAGCGCGACAAAGGTCGACATGCCGGCAATGTACATGGGCCTCCTTCCAAACGTCTCGCTGAGCGGCGCCATGATGAGGGCCCCGAAGGCCAGGCCGACGAGGTACAGCGAGATGCCGAGCGAGGGCAGCGTCGGGTCGGCGATGTGGAGCTCTCGCGACATCTCGGGGATGCCGCTCGAGTACGCCGTCGAGTAGATGCCCGTCGACAGCGCTGTGTAGGCGAACCCGGCCACGATGGTCATCTTGTAGGCCGTGGACCAGCACTTGGGGTTGGCCGGGTCGTGGCCGGGCGCGAAGTTGATCTTGAAGCCCTGGAGGTCCTTCTTCGGGTCGGGGGCTTCCTTTTCGTCTTCGTCTTCTTCTTCGTCTTTCTCTTCGTAGAAGGCCTCGTACCTAGTGCTCCTCCTCTTCTCCTTGATCTCGCTGAGGTCGGCGAAGTTGTAGTCCGGTATTTCGAAGAGCCACTGCTCCGGCAGGGCGGACTGCTGGTAGAAGATCTGGTCGAGGTGTTGGGCCATCGTGTTGAAGATGGAGGTTCTCTTGTTGAGGTCCATCAGGTTGGCACGACCGCCGCCGCCGCCGCCGCCAGGCATTCGGAACGACGACCGCCATGTCCGCTGGTTTGGTAACGACTGCCGGTACAGCCAGCTCTGGCGAAATGTGGCCGGCCGCTTCGGCCTTGGGGGCGGCAGTGCGCCCGGCGGAGCAAAATCTCTGCCAACCTCGGGTGCGAATGACACCGTCGGTGACTTGGGCATTGCCATGGCAGTAATGTAAGGAACCCGTAGCAAGACAGAAGTAGTAATGCATCAGGGAAACAGTGTCCTGGGAGTGGTCAAGAAACAAATGATATCAGTACGGTGAACTCAGCATGGCTGTCTCCTGGCTGCGCAAATGATGATTACCAATGTTGATACGGGGAAAAGCACAAACCCCCCAAGCTGCCTACACACTCGCTGGACTCCGTTGCTTCTGCTGGCCTGCGCTGGTATGAGTCAAAAAGCAAGAGAACAAAAAGGGTACTCCACATGTTTCTCGTCCCGCGAGAATAATAGCATGAACCTTCTTGACACCAAACGCCCTGGAACGAACAGAAACGAACAATGGACACGGAATCTCGATATAGAATCCCAGTGTTTGACGACATGGTTGCTCATCTTCAGACAACATCGGGGTCAGCCTCTGTATCGAATATAGCACCCCCTATGGGTCCCTTATGGACCAATATCGAGAACGAAGTCGAGCCCCTGACGAGATCCCCCGAAACCGTGGTTCTGGGCCGCCGTTGCCCCCGGGATCTCCGAATTGGGCAGGTAGACCTTGCACCGCCAAGTGATGCGCATGCGGGTTTGTCGGGAATCTAGATCCACATGGCCGACGTACAAAAACAGAGGCACATTATTCGCAGGCAGGTTCCGCCATGCATGTACCGGGATCTTGGGCAGAGTCCATGCATGCCAAGCGATGTTGCACTGTGCCAAGGATCACGTATTGGGATGGCAGGTCCCGGGTTTCAAGGGCGAGCCCACATCCTCCCCCCTGTTCAGCCCGCGGCCGGCGTAACCCTGCAAATAACGACGACTGCAGTGGTAAAGTTTACTCTCTGGCAGCAGTGTTATTGCATAGAAACTCTAATTCGGCGGTGTCTCCTGGGGACCCAATAGACTGGTAAAGAAAACAGATCGTCCACAGAGAGACACCCCCGGCTCCCCTCCCCCTCTCTGGTGGCTACGCGGTCTTCACATAATCGATGAACATGATCGCCCTTGGCATTACTTGGTATGATCATCCAAACATGTGCTCATCATACGTCAGAAAACACAAACAGATGCAATTGGGTTTTCACAAGAAGCATTTTTAGGGAAATTTTGCTGTAGATAGCTCGCGGCAGCACCGACAGCCCTTTACGTTATTAAAGAGAGACGGTCCCCAGAGACGGTTACACTCGAGGAGTTATTGCTTTACCGGACAAAGTTTAGTCGTGTGTTAAAAAAATGAAAATGCATGGTAATATTCTGCTCGTATCTCGTTATATACAAGGTATCAATATTCGCGTCTATGTCCAAAAGAAAAGAATACACAATCTATATGCACGGCCGTCTTGTCTGGCAAGAAAAGAAAAAGAATAACGAGAAATGCAATTTATGCGTTGGCGGCCATCCGCCCCATCCCAGATTCTAGAAAGTAGCAATGCAGAACGTGCTCAATAGAAACAAATGTGGCATGTTTAATTCAGAAGTGATCATCAACTTCACGTAGAGCTTGACTTGAAACCAGCGCCAATGGCGCCTCCGGGGTGATTCTTGGCGAACACGGCCGGCACCGAGCGGTACATCTCCCGGGACGCAACAATGGCGAGCGCGTGTCCGACGGAGATGGCCATGGTCACCGACGTGGTAGGCGCATTGACGCCGAAGGAAGTCTTCTCGGCCTCGTAGCACGGCGCCGGCAGCAAGATGGCGTCGGGGCGGTGGCGGATGATTTCGCAGTCCGCCGGCCTCGTCGCCGAGGTGAGCACCACGACGCGCACGCCATCGTCGATATGGGGAAGCAGCATCATCAGCTCGGGCGTCTTGCCCGAGTAGGTGACGAAGATCAGGGTGTCGTGGCGGCCGACGACGCCGAGGTCGCCGTGCAGCGCCTCGGTGGGGTGCAGGTAGACGGTCTGGATGCCGAGGCTGTTGAAGGAGGCCACGAGCTTCTTGGCGACGTGGCCCGACTTGCCGACGCCGCAGAGGACGAGCTTGCCCCGGTCGCCGCTGCCGCTGCCGCCCTGGCGGGTGATGGCTTCGATGGCCTGCGTGAAGCCCGTTTGGGCCTCGGGGTGGGCCGCGTACAGGTGGCTCAGGGCCAGGAGCGACTTGGCTTCCGTGGCGAGGACGTGGAAAGCACCGGCCACTCGGTTCGAGGTGGCGGGCTCGGGCTCGGGCAGTGTGGTGGGTTTAACGAAAGATGCCAGAGACACCGGAGACTTGGGAGACGAGATCCTCGAGCAGTCCGGTGAGGAGAGACGAGTGATGTCCAGGGGCTTCAGCATCGTGAACTCCGACTTGCGGTTCATGGGCGAGGAAACCATTTTGATGTAAAAATGAGAGGAGACTTCGAGCTTGCCGAAGACGGAGAGAATTTAGAAGGAGAGAAGGAGAATGAGGTACCGAATAAAGATTGCTATTCAGATTTGGAACCGATTAAAAAAGGCGGCTTGATATTGTAGAACAGACCGGCTGGTAAGGAGAAGAAGAAGAAGAAGTAGAGACAGAAGTCTGAATGGCTTGTGTATTCTAATTCGCGACTGATCTTGGGAATGTTTCTTATCTTATACGTTCTGATCTGATGTATGGTTGTTCAATGATTACTTGCCGTCTTCCACAGCAATCTAGACGCCGACCTTACCGAGCCGAGGTCGTGGATATCTCGAACATCTACCCCTGAACAGACTCATGCGGCTCTTCCCAGTGGAAGTTTTCATGGGATTACGACATACGTAGCTATGTTTCATCTGTATGCTGGACGGTAGTAGGGGCGGGCAAGGTTCTATTCGGGCAGGATTACGGGGTGCCAGCTATTAACCATGTCTCAATAGCATAGCTGGGCGGTTCTCTTCGTATACCAGCGATGTATATGAAGGAAACTCTATTGTCACTTCGTATCAAACTTTCCCCCTTACCTTTCTCACTGTATTTGGTAACTGTCGGGGAAATCCGGGATCAACTGTGTGCCCGGCCAGGGGTGGCCCACCATACAGCCCTGTCCAGATGAATTATGCCCAGTTGTTTCAACGTTTCGTCTGAGCCGGGGACCGGGGCCGAGGCACACCCCTACCCGTCGTGCGGCGGGATTCTGGATCTGATCTACCCAATCAATCAGAGATTCTCGGCACGGGGATCATCTCCACCCTCCCTGCACCAGACGGCGGGCCCAGAATGTTCCAACCTATTGTTGCCCATGCCGCCTCAGGTTGCCGTAGATTAAACACGGCGTCACGATTTGCACGTGCATCAAGCCGTGCCCACATGGCATTGACTGTTTGTCTTGGCTCGGCGGGGTTCACGTCAGAAATGCTAAGTATAGTATTGGTTCTCGCTGTCAGGCAATGGCATCTACACATCCCGCGGGATGCGCTGACTCCATCCCTGTCGGCCGGGACCAGGCCCGACAGATGGCCAAGTCGATAATCAATCCGCAGCGAGTACTTACACGGTAGACTGGGACGGATCAGATCGATCTCATTGGAACCACCATCCATCGATCTCTTGCAAGCCTCGAAACCAGCACAGCTTTTCCTCTTTCAGTCACACCATTCTCTCTTGGCCACCAATCATGCCTCGCTCAGCCACAAGCCGCCCTGCCCCCTATTCCACCGCCGATCCAACCTCTTTCGGGCATGAGACGGCGAGGAGAAGGTGGCCTACCATAATTGTGAGTAATAATGCCATTCCGATCCTATGCGGTCTCAATTACCGTCTGGGTTAACACGCCGGATAGACTGGTGTTATTGACGACCTTACCAAAGCCGTCTTCCAGCATGTGCATGTGAAATCCAAGGTGGACGAGGGCTGTGCAATAATAGCAAACATCCAAGACCTAAAAGATGAGATACTGGAGGGTGCCGCGCTTTGGTAAGAACAATCCTCAGGGAAGAGAAGAACCGTAGTAACTGTGACTAACACGCAGTAGCCCCTTGAAGGATGACGGCAGTCCTGAGATAGCAGCATACAACGAAGAACTCATGGCTTCGGCCAAACAGACGTGGCATAACTCGCCATGGTTATTCTGCGAGTGTTATCTGTTCAAGCGTATCAGCACCTACTTCAACCTGTCCGAGCACTGGAAGAATTATGATGGTTTCATGAACCAGAAGATGGACACCTTCCGGTCCTCTCTACCCGCGGTGGCAGAACTCGCCGCCCGGTATCGAGGTCTTGCCACTCACCGCGAGGATGCTGCTGCAGCGGCTCCGGGCAGCGAGGAGATCATCTTCAGAGAAATCTTCGAGATCTGCCTTTGGGGCAACGCGACGGATTTATCCCTGCTCACGAACCTCTCGTACGAGGACATCCAGAAGCTGCAGGGTTCCGAGGCCAGGAAGGCGGCGGAGAGCAACATCCTCGTCAACGATCTGTCCCGGGTCTGCGGTCAGCTCAAACGCGCCCAAGAGGCCGGGAAGCCCTCACGGGTGGACATCGTCCTGGACAATTCCGGGTTCGAGCTGTACGTCGACCTGCTGCTCGCCGGCTATCTGCTTTCCTCGGGCCTGGCCCAGGAGGTCGTGTTTCACCCCAAGAATATCCCCTGGTTCGTGTCGGACGTGACACCCGCGGACTTCGACGCCATCATGGGCGTCCTCGCGGATCCAGCCAGATTCTTCGGGGATGCCAACAGCAGCAGCAGCCTTGTGGAGGACCTCTCCTTCCTCTCGTCCCAACTCGAGGGGTTCCGGAAGGAAGGCCGGGTCTCGCTGCGCACGAGCTCTTTCTGGACGCTCCCGTGCGGCTTCGCCGCTTTGCCGCGCGCGGACCCGGCGCTTTTTGCCGAGCTCCGCGCCAGCGGCCTGGTCATCTTCAAGGGGGACCTGAACTACCGCAAGCTCACGGGCGACCGGGCCTGGGCGCCCACCACCCCGTTCGCCGAGGCCATCACGGCGCCGGCGCCCGGTCGCTGCGGCGACGATGAACCCTCGTCTTCTCTTTCGGTGGCGGACCTCAACGTGCTGGCGCTGCGCACGTGCAAGGCGGACGTCGTGGTCGGGCTGGCACCTGGGAGGGACGAGGAGCTTCGCGCTGCTACCGATCCTGAGTACGATGCGTCCGCGGGATCTTCCCTCAGCGGGCCTCGCAGATGGGCGTGGAGCGGAAAGTGGGCAGTGATCCAGTTCTCTCAGGCTCGATAGTTGCCGGTGGAATTGTGTTGCTTTAGGAGCGGGAATTATCTGATACAGCACGGCTGTATCTACAAGTTTAGCATTTGAGCTTTTTCAATACACTTATGTTTGTCTTATTCTTCTTCAGCGTCAATTTAATGACATGCCGGCTTGAAATGTCTACTCTGTTAAAGGCGAGGTGCAAGTAGTTGGATTATACATGCGCACCATTCACCAGACGCTAATAAGGAGCGCTACGTCAGTATTTATCAAACACTGAGGTCTTCTCTTGATCTGGACTCCTAAATGGGACACTCGATGTTACTGTTACCGAAGCCTTCTCAGCTCTTCGTCTGAAGTATGAAACGGTGCCCATTTTATTGGCCAAACTCGCAGGGTTGAAGCAGCATAGGGCGAGTCGTGCATGAAAACCCCAGGATGAAAATTTCCGACAGGGCGCATGCATCAAGGGATCGTACGATGGAGGTCTAGACTCCGCGGCTCGGTCTTGGCCTCCATGGTATGTAGTAGCGCCATCCCTGCCGCCCAGAGCGGTCCTCGTTGTCGACATCATTCGATGAACAGGTTACATTTCAACCAATCATCTCTATACTTCAAATGTAGTATACTCTGAACCGGTTATTCCGGCTACTTAACTTTATTCCACGTGTTCTCTTTTCTACGGCCTCTTGGCAAATGCAATCAAGTTGTCTTGGCATCCGCCGCCAATATAGGATAGGCTATGCGAGTAAATATCGAGGCATGTGTAGGGAATACTTAGTAATGAAGGTAAACGTCACCGGCAACAATGGTACTGCAGCGCCACTCCTAGACCACAGATATGTCCTATGAAAGCTGTGATATATCAATTTGAAGAGCGCGGCCGGAAGCATCCCTACATTCCAATCACAGGTGTGAGAATGAATGGATGTAGTTTTGTCTATTTCAAAACTAGGCAGTCTAGGATCATGGATTTACCGCGAGAATTATGTGACAATGTACTAGAGCAAAAGCTTCATTGAAAAACATTGCTAGAATTTGCTCTGGAAATACACTGGATATTGAATA
Organism: Apiospora rasikravindrae; assembly: GCA_038363885.1. Classification (NCBI taxonomy): domain Eukaryota; kingdom Fungi; phylum Ascomycota; class Sordariomycetes; order Amphisphaeriales; family Apiosporaceae; genus Apiospora; species Apiospora rasikravindrae. The sequence continues at coordinate 165,125 of JAQQWK010000011.1, forward strand.
ACTTTTAAGGGTCCCACCACTAGGTTAGACAACTACAGCACGGCCGAGACACCCGAATCCTGTCGACTATGGACCGCCTCCTCCCCAGCCTTGACACTCTGCACCTCTCCATGCACGGTAACGCCCGTCCGGGGCCCAACGCTCACCCGGCCACTCTCCACCTCCTCGGCCGGGTACCGCGGCGCCTCCGGATCGAGGACGTGCTGCCGGTGCCAGGGCCCCACGAACAGCCCGTCCGGGTCGGCCGCGTCCCGCACGCGCCGCCACTGCACCAGGTCGTCGCCGTACCAGTCCGCGAGCTCCTCGGGCGCGACCTTGAAGTTCTTGGCCCAGTGCGGGCGCCCGCCCAGGTCGCGCATCAGCCACTCGAACCCGGCGAACCAGCGCTCCAGCCCCGGCGGGTCCCGCAGGTAGGGCCGGTACATGGTGGCGTTGATGTTGAGCGTGGGCCCATCTTTGACCGTCGAGTCGAGCCAGGGCCGGTTATTCCGGGCCGCGCTCGTGCGGACGCGGCTGTCGCACACGCGCACCTCGACGGGCGAGTGCACGTATACGCCCTCGGCGCTGAAGGGGATGCCGTGGTTCACGTAGCCCGGGTCGCCCGGCTGCAGGCGGTTGAGCCAGGCGCCCAGGCGCGCCAGGGCCTCGGGGCCGCGGGCGAGTGGGATTGCCCACTCGGTCACGTATTGGCTGTAGAGGCAGTTCATCCAGAACGCCTTGGAACTCGGCTGCACCGCGCTCGTCGTCGAGGACGCACCGTTGCGGAAGCCGTACTGCAGGCCGAAAACGAACCACTCGATCCAGGGCACGATGCGGGGCACCCACCGCGACAGCGCCAGCAGGTTGTGGTAGATGTGGTACCCCAGGGCGCCGTCATAGTAACCGACGGGCGGGTCTCGCAATGTTTCGCGGCCGCTGTCGAGGTCCGCCTGCGGCACGGCGTCGGCCCTCCAGAGGACCGCGCGCCGCGTGTAGGGCAGCCACCAGACGCGCACGAAGTCGGCCTGGGTCCAGAGCGTCGTGTCCCAGGCCGCCAGGATCCGGGCGTCGGCGTCGATGGTCTGGTGCCAGCGCAGCGCGAACGCGGGCACCGCGCGGAACGTGACCTCGGTGATGATGCCGAGGGCGCCCAGCGACAGCAGCGCGGCGCGGAACAGGTCCGGGTCCTCGGTCGCGGAGCACTGGACCGTTTGGCCGTTGCCCAGCGTGATTTTCAGCGAGGAGATGCTCTCGGACAGCAGGCCGTGTTTGAGCGAGCTGCCGCGCGTGCCGGTGCTGATGACGCCCGCGATGCTCTGCTCGTTGACGCTGCCCATGATGGGCATGGTGAACCCGCGCGCCGCGAGCTCGTCGCTGAGCTGGTAGAGGCGAATGCCGGCCTGCATGGTCGCGTCACCCGTTGCGCCGTCAAAGGACAAGATCTTATTCATCTTGTCCAGGCTCAGCATCCAGTTGCTCGTGCACGTCAGCGTCGACGGCGAGTGGGCGTGGCCGACGGTAGTGAGCCGCCGGCGGCACAGGCGAGCGAGTTTGACGATCTGCTCCACCTCCTCCTGCGTCTCGGGCTCGATGTAGAGCTCCGGCAGGGAGGAGAATGTCTTGGCCCATGTTGCGTGGGTGTAGGCGCTGCGGGCATGGAATGGGATGCCGCTCTTGCCGACGACTTCGTCGATAATTCTCTGGGCTTGGGCGTCCATCGCAGTGGGCGACGATGAGGGGGCCATTTTCTCAGAGGTTCGCTGACAGGTCTATGGAGATTTCCGTAGGCGACCACGGGACAAGTTTGGTTTGTTTGTAATAGGGAACATTTGTGTGTGAAGTCGACCCTCAATTTCAACCAGTGACGAAGGGGAATGGGGCACGGGGAAAGCCACTCGTATCGAACGATGCCGACTTCTGAACAAGACTCTTGGTAGGGTTTCGGCGAGCTGGACGAGTCGCATCGGTTATGCGGGACGCGGGTTTTCCGATGCTCAGAATAGATGTTTGGGATACCCCTTCATCAACGGACACAGAGATGGGATGACATTTATCCGTTTACGTGACAGTGAAGGAGTATGTAACGTCGAGTTCACGAAGGGGATATCTGCACTGTGTGGGATTTCCGTCGTCCAGGTCTTGGCGCATCAGTGTTTGATCAGGGATAGGGGTCCCATGATCGCCAATCGCCAGATCGACCCGCAGCTACTGCACGCACCCAACCCCCGGGCAGGAGTCAACCTGCCGGGAAGTATCTATTTTTGTGACTCCATCTGCGAGAAACACGACCGAGTCAGGACTTGCTGAGATACTTCCGCTTTTGCCAAGAAGAAACGACACCTTGTCAGCATGAATGTTTCTTGGTCAGGCGATGACGGGTGCGCTATAGGAGATGCGGTATAGAAGTTAAGACTCCGATAGCGAATCATGGCCATGAGTGTTTACTACATGTAAAATCGGTACTCAGCGTCATGTTTCCAAGGCAAACGGTTGTTGATAAGAGCCCAAACCACAAACGCAACACCGCATCTGCTTCCTTGGACCATCACAACAATCTCTACACATCTGTGCATGAACCTTCCCAAATATCCAATACCACACATCACACTGCAATGGAAAAAGTCACAATTCGACAGGGCCGTCTGCTCTGTGAGCGACTGCCTCCCCTCATCCTGGGAACGGCCACCTTCAACACCCAATATGTTTCCGATCCTCTGCAGATGCCCTACCGGCGGATCGTGTCTCGTGCGTTAGAACTGGGGGTCACCGCCTTCGACACATCCCCGTACTACGGCCCCTCGGAGATTCTCCTGGGGGACGCACTAGCGGCGGCGCAGGAAGCCGGCGTCGCAAGAGAGTCCTACGCCATCATCACCAAAGCCGGCCGCATCGCGCCGCGGGAGTTCGACTACTCCCCCGCCCACATCCGCTCCAGCATCCTGCGCAGCCTGGAGCGGCTGCACACGCCGTACCTGGACCTCGTGTACCTGCACGACGTCGAGTTCGTCTCCTCCCTCGAGGTCCTGGAGGCCGTCCGGGAGCTGCGCCGCCTCCCCCAGGTCCGCGCCGTCGGCATCAGCGGCTTCCCCGTCCCGGTCCTGTGCGACCTCGCCGAGATGGTCCTGCGCGAGACGGGCGTGCCGCTCGACGCCGTCCTCAGCTACGGCCACTTCACCGTGCAGAACTGCTCGCTGGCCAGATCGGAAGTGATGGGCGTCGCGGACGACGGCGCCAGTCCGGTGCGGCGCCTCAAGGCGGCCGGAGTGGATGTTGTTTTGAACGCGAGCATGTTGAATATGGGCCTTTTGACGTCGACGGGGATCCCGCCCGATCCGGAGACCGAGTCGGGCTCGCCGCTGGCGAAATGGCATCCGTCGCCGCCGGCGCTTCGGGTGGCTTGCAAGACGCTTGCTGAGAAGGCGGCGGCGGCGGGTGAGCGGCTCGAGGCCGTGGCTATCCGCTGGTCGCTCTACGAGTGGGCTCGCGTAGGCGCGCTGGCGGGCGTCGGGATCCAGCTGCCCGGCATGCAGGGCGCGACTGTCGGAGGCAGCGTCATGGGCGTCACCTCGGTCGACGAGCTGGAGGAGACGGTGCGCGAGTGGGAGGGTGTGCTCGCATCTCTGGATTTCCCAAACAATAAGTCGGCGCCGTCGGCAAGCAAGGATAAGATCGAGAGCACGAGCAAGCTGGTGCGGGACGTGCTGTGGCCCGCGTTGGGGGAGTGGCAGGATTACAGCTGGGCAAGCCCGGAGTTGGGGTTCGTGAGTGAAAGAGCGGTTCAGAGGAGTTCCATATAGGATTTTAAACAGGCTGGGCAGGTGTTTGAGAATTGATTAGTGTTTCGTGGCGTGCAACGACCTGTTCCTTATGTTTCAATTTCACAAGCCAGTCTAGACATGGATTGATTTCCGAAACCGCAATCTGAGTTGTGCAATGCATTTAAACTTGATATCAAAATCAAAACAAGTCTTTATCATAACAGCTCGAAGGCCTTCGTCCTATGCAAGTGTAACATGCGGGAGAATTTCCCCACGAGATATCCTCCCATATGGTCTCGGCGCTTTGAGAAGTCTTTGCATCAGGCCTTACTTGATTCACGCAACGATAGTATCTCATGTAAATAGGCTACTGTGAAAAGCTATCGATCTCAGCAGCCGTCAAAGCCCATTCCGAGCCGCCAGCCAGCCCGACTACTGCCCCGACCCCAACCACCGCGCCTCCCCACACCCCGACTGCACCCAAGCCCCCTGCCCCGGCCAAATGTCCGGCTGTGACCGGTACGTGAACCCGACCGACCCACAAACGGGGTGCCAGTCGGCATCATAGTTGAAGTAGAGGCTGCACGACCCCCCGCTGTCCACCTCCATGGCCGAGCACTCCGCGCTCTGAGCGCAGAGCTGGCAGCACGCAGGCGCGTCGCCGTGGAACTGGCGCACGACCAGCTTCTTGGCGTTGGCGTCGTCGAAGGAGCTCCCCTGCAGGCCCTGCCCGTCGTGGTCGCGGACGAGGTTCGTGGGGGCGCACTTGGCCGCGTATGTTTTGGTAAAAGTCATAACTTCTGAGCACTCTGTGGGCACCGTCCGCGTCGTGCTGGCGACTTTGAGTGTGTAAGATGGTTCCGTCACCGTGGTCCGCCAGATCGTTTGCGTGGCCTGCGTGACAATGGACGGGACGGTGGTGGTTGCCTGGTTCGTGATGGTCAGCACCAAGTCCCCGGTGGTGGTGGCGGTGCCGTTGATGACGTTTTGGAAGGCAGCCACGCGCTCATGCTTCGTCATCTGGCACTCCACTTGTGTCGGGTAGCTGGTCGGCAGGGCCGTGGCTTGGCCAGGCACCGGCACGTAGGCGCCGCTGTACACGGTGACTGTTGTTTTTTCCCGGGGCTTGTGGCTGCCGGTGCATTTGTATTCGGAGAAAGTGGCCGTAGCGAAGGTCGCGGTAGGGCCGTTGGTCTTGACGACCTTGGTGTCGGAGGTGACGGTCGCGGTATAGTTCACCCGCTCCGTCGCGGTGAGCAGGGTGAATCTGCTGATGTCGTGGTCCGTGACGGTGGACCGAAAGGTCGCGGGGACCTCGGTCGAGGTGGTGCGGAGGACTACCACGCTGGACGCTGTCACGGTCGGGAGCGACCTGGGGGCCTGGCCGCCGCTGCCGAACAGGATTTTGCACTCGAAGCTGGTGCTGGTCAAGGTTCTGTTCCCGGCGGAGGTTTGGACTTCGGGGGGCTCGGGCAACGGCGCCAGTGATGGCGAACGCAGCGAAAAGAGATCTACGCATCGTGGGTGGATTGATGTTGAGTAGTAACTAGATTTCAGAGATGCCCGGGGCAATGAGCAAACTATTTGCAGATGATGCCGTCATGAAAAGTCATGAGGACCTGATAACCTTTAGCAGGGGCTTTGACAGGATATTTGTATACTCTTCGCGTTGAACAGCTGACCCAAGATGTTTTACCCCCTCTACACCACCTCCCCCTCTCGCGTAATTCCGCGCATACATCCTCTGTAGGATATCGTCCCCACTCTTTGAGTTGTTTTCAGCACGCAAGGGGGTAGAGTTTGGAGGGTATTAAGGTACAATACCTTTTTGAGTCGATAAGTCTGTTGAGTTTGTTCGGTTTTGAGTCACTTGCTTTTGCTGACACGCGCCGCTATGAGTCGAAAAGCAAAAGAACAAAAAAAGCACTTGTGACGCGAGGGGTGGGAGAATCACATTCGTCAGGACTTATAAGTCAATGTACGGAGGTCACCTTCAAAAGTCTGTCCCCCCCCCTGGTTACCATATTTCTTGGCATAGCTGTTCACCAGCTGGTATGGTACGGTAGGGAATCTACGGTCGTAAACGGAATAATATATAAAGGTAAGTCGACTAATCAGACTCTCTAGCTATACTATTCACGGTTTAAAACCGGTATATCAGTTATGACATTGCGTATACGACGGAGCACCAGCTAACAGGACGGCCTTGGCGACCAGGGGGTGTGAAACAGACTTTTAAAAGTGACCTCCGTACGAGTCTCCGAATTGGGCCATTTCGGCCGTCGCCGACGGCAGATTACGAATCATGCAAAAGCCAGTGCCTCGTTGGAAAATTCCATGTCGTGGCCGGTGTAATTACCCTAGCCAGTTGAAGTCGCTTGCCGTTGCCACTCATTTACGTATGTGGTCCCAAGTGACATGAATGATCACGATTGACACCTGATATCCATTGCGAGAGGCAATCATGTTAACGCCTAGGTTGAGATGAGTTTGGAGAAGCATCGCTCTCAATCACGACCATTGACATCTTGACATGAAGACTCTTCAGCTGACCCGAATCCCATTTCCCATCTCATAATATCCCCCTCGGCTTCGCAGACAATGGCATCACTACCACAACCTGGGCCCTTCCGGAAGTATCCATAATCAAGGCCACCATCAACGGAACAGACCAGTCATCTTGCCTGACCATTATTATGATGCAAGTCAGCCACAAAAGCAATTGCGTCCCTCGTTTTGCACTCGAATACGAGCCGAGTTTACTTCTTCGAGGGACAAGCCGTATGCAGTGGACTTGACTCCTGCGCTCACCGTCCATCCGAGCCTCGCCATTTCTCGCCGGATCTCGTCATTCGGGTCGCCGTAATCGTACGCCTCGACGACGATCTCCCGGACGGACGGGACGACCCGGAACTGCGAATCGACTAGGGTCAGGGCGATCGTGATGGCCTCTGGCCGGCTAGAGTAGGGTATCAAGCACAGCGGGAGCAGTCCGTGCCAGTACCAATGGCTGGCCGTGATGGTCCGAAGGCGGGGGCAGTGACCCCGGACGATCGCAAGTAGTATGGCGAGGCGGTTGTCCAGCGACGCGAAGGGGTGGCCGAGGTCGAGGCCGCGGAGCTCTGGAAAGGGGACGATGATGTGGCGTATGCGCTCTGCGTTGGCGGGGCCGATGTGGTCGAGGAAGCGGGCCACCTGGTCGAGGTGGCGGCTGCCAAAATCGAAAATGTTCTGGGAGTAGAATACAGAACTGGCCTCGCGGTAGACAGTCTTGCTAACGCAGAGAAGCCCGGCCGCTACTTGGTAGGAGCAGGTCCAAGTGTGAACAGATTTGCTGTCGACCACGCAGAACCTGTATATCTGGTCGCGCAGTTCGCGGGGCAGATCGAAGAAGTTAGGCATGCTGGAGAGGCAGGATCGGTGGTGATTTCTATGTCGAGTCGAGTCCAGAAGTCTTGGGAACTCGTCAGGTTCAGAAGAGGCAGGTTGGCCTGAAAGTTATCACAATTCGCTAGGACTTGCACTAAGAACTGACTTTCTGCGACTGGGATATAGAGTGAGATGCATTCTTGGTTGTCCCAGCGTTGGGCAAACTTGGTTTCCCGTTTACTTCCATGTCGACCCAGCGGAGGTGAAAGCTTCATCTTACGGGATTGGCCACTGCCTTACTGACGCGTTCTGGCTGAGCCTAAACCACACACAGTCTCTACGTTCTACAAAGAACCTCGGGGAAACTATCAGAGATAAAATCACAGCCAGTAAAGAATTCCCTTGCTATTAGTAGATGGGCAACGGATTTATAATGTTATATAGACTAAGGAAGGCATGCTTTGGAGACATCGAAACATCGCGGGCGGCGTCTGAGGCGGCCGGACCAAAGCCGCGGATGGGCGATCGTCAGATTTCGACCCATAGAATTGTCGATCTTCCGGAGATAATTGTGGATTCCACAGCAAATCTCCGTCTGTCGTTTAAAAGTCTAGACCCCGTCAGCCCGGGAGGTGAGGGGTCTGGTGTGCCGCAGCGTCAGCGAAATAGGCAGCAGGCATGGCCATTTTCTTACGGGGGACTGTGCTCCTCAGCCATAGGTTAATTCAAAATATTTGCTGGAAACCATGTGAAAGAAAGCTGTCGTCATTCGTCTCCATTCTTGTTATCCGTCCAGTTGCCCCGAAAGTTCGGTAGCGACGATAGTGGATAGTCGTGGGTTTATTTCTGGGGACGAGCTAGTTTCCACCCGTCCGGGATCAGCTGGAGACCGCTGTCCAGTCAACTTTCTTCCACTGGGGTCAATAGCTTGCTCTATTTACTACAACTCAACACGGCCAAGGCGGCCGGTCGACGACGACAAAATGCACGACACCCCCAGAAAACCGTCGAGCAGGCCTACGACAGCATCGCCGACTGGTACCTGGCCTGGGTCGAGGGGCAGCTCTCGCCCCGCGAGGCCTACACCGACAAGGTCTTGCAGAACGCGGCAGCGAATCACGCGTCCGCGTCGGCGCCAACGCCAAGCCCGCCGCGCATCCTGGAGCTCGGCGCCGGGGCCGGCGTCCCCATCACGCGGATGCTGCTGGACCGCGGCGCCCAGGTCGTCGCCAACGACATCTCGGCCGCCCAGCTCAAACTGGCGGCGACGCGGTGCCCCGAGGCGACCCTGATGTCGGGCGACATGCTGGCGCTCGGTTTCGAGCCCGCCAGCTTCGACGGGGTCGTCGGGTTCTACAGCATCTTCCACCTGCCGCGCAAGCAGCAGCGGACCATGCTGGCCAAGATCCACGCCTGGCTCAAGCCCGGCGCCATGCTCGCGTTCAATCTCGCGACCATGGACGAGGAGGAGATCCACGGGGAGTTCATGGGTCACGGCATGTTTTGGAGCAGCTACGCCGTCGAGGACAGCGTGCAGATGGTGAAGGATGTCGGGTTCGAGTCCGTGGAGGCGGAAGAGCTGGAGGCAGGGGACGGGAAGCTGGAGGAGAGCGACCCGGATTTTGGAGTCAAGTTCCTATGGATTACGGCGAGGAAGTGATCTAATAGAAGGTCTGCTGAATGGGCAAGTCGGTAGCTAGGCCGATGAATGAGCAACCCGGCCAGTGCATTTGGGCCTGCTCACGAGCTTCACGGCGGGGATCCCCACGCAGCATCAATCCCCAGCAGCCCTTGAGATGCTCGCTGCAGCTGATAATCAAGGACCATTGCAGCTGCTGCGTAATACAAAACGATATCTGATCGGTGCATTAATAAGAGATTCCCCGACATGATGGTCGTCAGGGCAAAAAGCAAAACATACAACACCGAGGATTCCCAGGTCGTCACCGACCCTAGTACTAATTCGGCTCTCTGCTGCTTATATATGGGAGAGCGGACGGGATCCCTAGTATTCAGCAGGATATGGTCGTATGTGAAAGAGACGTGTTTCTGGATGGATTATATTCGAAAACTGCTTCCACACTTGTCTCGTGTTTGTCCTGAACACCCGCCTTGACCAATGTGGAACCCCAGATCGGAGATCCCCCTGGTAGAGAATCAACGCCCGCTCTGAACATTTACAACTTCCTTACCAACTGTACCGGAACTGCTTGTCCTCCTTGTCTGTACAGTCATTTCTGAAAGCTCCATGGTCGTCCAGTGTAATGTCGCCCAGACCTTCAGAGATGACCTCCTGACCCTGGGCCTTATCGCGAGCGACGTTGTCCGCAACACACACCCATCTGTAGCAGAACACCACGACGAACAGCAAACACCAGGTCACGATGCCCGCCACGACGCCATTGAAGTAGCGCGGCTTTTCGGTCCACAGCTGCGGCGCTCCGATGCATCCGGCGCAGTAGCCGATGAAGAACATGGCGTTGACGACGGAGCGCTTCGTGTTTCCCTTGACGTTGGACGCGGCCAGGGAGAGGAGAGGCGACATGACCGCCGTGATGCATGAGGCCTGCAAGTCGAGCCTCGATTGGTTATTTATGCGGCAGGCAAAATTCTAAGAAGGGGAGACTTACCAGCCATGAAGAGACGATCATGCCCCATCCCGAGTCAAGAGAAAGCTTGAGAAGCAAGACGTTCCCGATGAAAGGAGGGATGATCAATGCCAGCACGACAAGCGTACGGTTGTGCGGGAACAGCGAACACCCTGCGACTCCAATCCATAGCAGCAAAACCTGAGCAGCCCCGGATGGGGCGGTGTACAGCATGGTTTGATACTTGTCGTAGCCGATGGTGTTGATGACCAGGGACGCAAACTTTCGAGTAGGTCAGATTAGTTCACTACTGGATAGACTTGAGACGTTCAATGGCTTTCCTACCGTGAGAACTGGGGACTGCATAGTCACCAGAACGCCAAAAGCGAAAACGAACCAGGCCTTGGGATCCAACAGGGCCTCCCGAAGCTGCGGCACCGAGAATGACGTCTTGTCCCCACCCTCGCGGTCCTGCGCCATGCGCAGCGACAACACCTCTTTCTCGCGCGGGGTCAAGAACCAGCAGTCCTTCGGCCCGCCCGGCATAAGGAAATAAAAGGCAACCCCCGCCGCGGCAGTCAACGCGCCGCACACGAGGAACAAGGTGCGCCACGGCTGCAGCGATGACCCAGAAGCGGTCCGGCCGATCCCGTACATGAGCAGACAACCCAACACTTGCGCGACGCCGTTCATGCTAACCCACAGCGCCGTCCGCGTTGCGTGTTCCCGCTTGCGGTACCAGATGGCCGTCATGGTGACGAAGGACGGGCTCACGGCGCCCTCGGTGAAGCCGAGGAGGAAGCGCACGGCGGCGAAGCCGGCGAAGTTCTGGGGGGCGGCGAGGCACATGCATATCACGCCCCAGATGACGCTGGAAGGGTTGGTCAGTTGTATCATAGAATTGTCGTGGGTATGCAGGGCCACGTACATGGTGGCACCGACGAACTTGGTCAGGTGCAGCCTGCTCATCAGGTAGATGAAGGGGTACTCGGCGACCAGCTGCCCGACGTAGAAGATGGAGGAGCACCAGGAGTACTGGGTGCTGGTCATGTTCAGGTCGGTGATGAGGCCGAACACAGAGGCGTAGCTGAGGCTTTGCTTGTCTAGGTACTGGAGCAGGAAGACGACGCACATCTGGCCGTGGAATCAGCAGCGTCTCCGAGAGTTGCGTATTGGGCCGGCTGTCTGGGGAACTTACCATAGGTAGAATGGTACAGTCGATCTTGCGAACCACTCGCTTCTCTTCCTCTGGAGTGTATGCGGCGGAAACATCGAGGATCTGGCCCTTTTCTTCAATCGGTGGTTGCGCCCGAGTGGGATCGGCGGGCAGTTCTCCAACTTCTGGCTTCTCTTCCGGGCGAGTTTCCATGGTTGACAGCGGTCGTTAGGTACGAAAACGTACATGCTTTCCTAAATTTGTCTGAGGGGAAAAGCACAAATCGGGAGGTTTGGCTTTCGAGATGAATGGTTGAAGCATGATCCTCCATCAACCTGTTCACTCCGGCTCTGGAGGGCCGGACTAGGTTCCGTCGGGATAAGGAGACGCACGCCAAGAACCAGATCGGCGGGGTGTCCGACCTGCTGTTATCTATTCTTGGCTGTTGGGGTAGCTCCCCTCCGTTCGGACGATCGTTTCGGCCCCTCAATACCGCGAAACCCGACGGGGCGGCAAGGCGCCCAAACTGTAAAAGCCAAAACCAACTACTTCCAAGACAACTTGACCTCGGCCGCAACCGTGAAAGTCCACAGGCGCTTTCAGGTTCCCGGACTACAATTTCGTTTCTTTGCTGTAATTTCCTTTTAAGGCCTTCCCGCCATGGTTCAGCAAGCCGACCTCAAGCCCTGGCTGCGGCCACCGCCAAAGTCATATCTGCTGACCAACGCCAATGTCGTTGATGTCGAGGACGGGAAGATCCGCCCGTCAATGGATGTCAGGGTCGAGAATGGGAAGATTACCATCATTAGCCCCTCATCTTCTACTTCGGCCACCGCCTCATCAGCAGCGGGATTTACCACCATCGATTGCACAGACCGCTATCTCTGCCCCGGCCTGATCGACAGCCACGTGCACTTGATCGCGGTCCCCGGCTTCGGCGACCTGTCGTCCGCCTTCGGTAACCCCGAGGCCGTCTCCTTGCTGCGGCAGCCCTACGTGTGCGCCCAGATGCTGGCGCGGGGCTTCACGAGCGTGCGCGACTGCGGCGGCGCCGGCGCGGCCCTGCGCGACGCCGTCCACGACGGCGTCTTCCCCGGTCCCCGCCTCTTCCTCGCCGGCCACGCCCTCAGCCAGAGCGGCGGCCACGCCGACTTCCGCGGGCCCCACGACCACTCCTTCTGCTGCGGCGGCGCGACCACGGGCCTCGGGCGCGTCTGCAACGGCGTCGCGCAGTGCATGCAGGCGGTGCGCGAGGAGATCCGCAGCGGGAGCGACTTCATCAAGATCATGGGGTCGGGGGGCGTCAGCAGCCCGACGGACAAGATCGACCATCTCCAGTTCACGGGCGACGAGATCCGCGCCATGGTCGCGTGCGCCGACAACGCGGGGACGTACGTCACGGCGCACGCGTACACGGCCCGGGCTATCCGGCACTGCGTCGAGAACGGCGTGCGCGGGATCGAGCACGGCAATTTCCTCGATGTCGGGACGGCGGCGCTGATGAGGGAGAAGGGGGTGTACCTGACGCCCACGCTTGTGACGTATCACCAGATGGCTAGTCCGAAGTGGGCGGGCTATCTGCCACCGGAGTCCCAGTCCAAGAACACCGAAGTGCTGCACGCGGGACTGAAGGCGCTCAAGATTGCCCACGAGGCCGGCGTGACCATTTGCTTTGGGACCGATTTGTTGGGGCCCCTCGGCGCGGCGCAGACGCACGAGTTCGCACTGCGGTCTCAAGTGCTGTCGCCGGCTGACGTGCTGAGGAGCGCGACGGTGAACCCGGTCAGGATGCTGGGGCAGGCGTCGGCGCTGGGTCAGGTTCGCGAGGGGTTCGAGGCTGACATCCTGGTTATGTCCGTGAATCCCTTACAGGATGTCACCGTGTTGGATGAGCCGGACAAACACATTCTTGGGGTCATGAAAGAGGGCCGGGTATACAAGAGTCGTATTGAAGGGCTCGACGAAGATGCGGTCGTTCCTGTCCGTTTCACATCTCATCTTTAACACTATTTAACAATACATAAGTTTACTGGGCCTCGTCTATCGAAGTACGTCTCGTTAAACTTCAACAGCACATTTTTTAGGATCATCACGGGGTCGTTTGATGTTACAATTAGCAAATCGTGTGTGGAATGAGTTGGTAATGCTCTCTTTGGGGGTGGGGGAAACAGAACCTGTTTCCCCTCTTCACGATACTATACACAGCGAAATCTAATAGTCTTAAGCCCGTTGAGCACAGCACCATAGAAAGTGACAACACGAAATTCACGCCGCGAATTTCACAGGCCTCCTCCACCTGCGCTGTCCTCCGCTACTGATGGGCTTGGTGGTCCCTTGGCAGCCAGAAGTTCCACAGTCCTGACAAACTCTTCCTCTTGATAGCCCAAATGGTAATGTAGAATCAGCCAACACCGAATCACGTCGGGGTATATATCGGATATTGGAGTGAGGGGATCCGTTGATGTTCTCGAAGAAAACACGTTGTAACCCCAAGATTACGGCCACTGTCTTGGTAGCGCTTCTAGCATTGCAAGCGCGTGATCAAGTGGCATCATGTTGAAGTTGCCCTAGATAGCATGATCCGCGCCCTTCTCCCGTCATATTCCAACAACCCGGTATAAACCAAAGGTTGCTGCGATTGCCAAAAGGGTTCCCCCCTCGGATTTTGGGATGTTCAATGATGCAGCATTTTCAATCGAGATATCAAACACGGCTTTGTCGTCCAAGTCAGCAGCTTCTCTGCCATGCTGCTTGCAAGCTCCCGATTTGGAGGTGCTGTCAACCGCCAACATCGCAGCTCGTTCAGAAACGCCCATCTGTACCTTTTTATTGGCAACCTTGTGGGTTTTTTTGCTGGTGAGCGTATCGGGGTTGAAGGGGCAGTCGTGGTTTCTCGTCGGAGCCGGCGGGTTGGACATGCTGCAGAACGCGTACGCCGCCGGCGCGAAGCGGTCATCTTCCACGACCGGTACTCAGTTACGCCCGTTTCAGCGAATGCCGATCACCACGGAGAAATCCGTAGACGTTCCGTACGAGCCGGATGCGACGGTCGACATGGAGGCAGCTGGCCGCGATGTACTGCCTTTGGAGATGTGGATGGAGTCTCTCAGAACGCCTCGTCCTCAGAGGATGCCGGGCTGGTTGGAGTCGATGGCCAAGACGGATGGCGTGCCGAACTGGCTCGAGCCGGCCCAGACACCAGCTGGTATCATCAGGGCCCATGGCGCTTTGAAAGAGCTCAAGAAGTGGGTACCTGGTGCTGGACTGGCCATGATCAAGATATTCTTCCCCGCCAGGTTGAATTTCAAGAAAACGTGCGGGATAACGTCAACAAGAAGTTTTGGAAACGTGCCTGGCATACGAAACGTGTCAGGAGGAATGCCGAGCACGCTCGAAGACGGCAAGAACAGACGGTGCACTATGAGGGTTAGGGGCTTTATTTTGTTCGACATCTCAGGACAGACCTTTCCCCTATGTTATTCAAGCCAGTTAAAAGTAATACGCCAGCTCCCTGCTCTTACTTACGTGGGCATCCCGCCCCTTTCCTGACCATCCATCTGTCCCCGTTCACTACTCCATGTCGACCATACCGCTTCCCTAGCCCAGCCCGACTTCCAATCCCCGGGGCCATGCCGCTAATTAAAAGGAGAGCCCGCACCGCGTAGACTCTTGACACAAGTGGACTCTAGAGGGACACCCAGCGTGTTCTCGCAATAAGCAGTATCGTTGGTACCCCGCACGCAGAGAACGAATAGGAATCGCGGCTTCAAGCCCTAGACGCATGAGTGCTGGCTATTACGTCACGCGCTGCTGCAGGCTACACCCAAGAAGCTCACATTCTTAGAAGATACTGTCTTGAGACAACGGTCGTTGATCTTTTCTTATATAAGTGAAAACTCAGCATGAACCAAGATTGAATCCGCATACCGCAACCAGGTTTTCGGTACACAGGCAAAACAGGCCTCTTTGCCTTAGTCGGATAATGACAATCCACTCCTGTCTCTCTAAAATAGGCTGAATATCCAAACTCTAGCGATGCAGAATGCCACGGATCCAAATACTGAACCGGTTCAACGGCCCTCCACACCAGACGGCCTCCGCGAGTTCACTGGGACTCCTCCGGATCAGGAGAGCCTCCACCATTATGGCGACGCCATCAACCGCATCAGCAACCTATTGCTCGAGGACTTATTGAGATGGGATGCCGAAGGACTTCAAGTGCACCCATTCGCCATCAGGCCGGCCATGTTTGGTAAGAGCGAGGCCGATGCCAGACTTTGGATGGTAGTTTGCTGCGACGAGCGCCTACATAGACACACGAAGCGTTTCTTCAACAAACAACAGGTGCGCGAGCTATTCGAGCCCCCGGAGCGACCCGATGTTGCCTTCAAAGTGTACATCGCGACGTCGGTAATACCTTTGGCCCGCCCCGTGGCTCAAATGCCCGCCAGTGTCATCCACGGGTTTGCACACAATAATGAGCTCTGCGGTGCACCCCTGTGGCTCTTTAACCCTGATACATCAGCAGCACGTCAGGTTACGCTCGGCGGTGTACTGAAAGTGGCCACAGATGGGAGGGAGCGATGCTTTGGAATTACTGTGGGCCATGCTGTCGATGAACCTGAGGATAGAACAACACCCACCAAGATGGGAGCCGAATGGGAGACCGACAATCTTCCCGCTGGTGAGCTGGATTCGTCTGACGCCGAAAGTAGCGAATCCGGAACTTCATCCAGCCTCGGCGAAGAAGATCTCCAAATCGGATCTCAGATCGAACCCCCGCGAAACCAGGAACGAGAAAACCCCTGGGCGTCGAGCTCGGTGATGCTGACCATGGACAAGGCGACTGCGAACCCAGACACGGGGACTTATTATGACTGGGCTTTGGTCGACCTTGGGAATTTGCCAAACCATCTGGAAGTCTACAATGAGGGGGCCCGCCGCGTCGACGGACAAAGGCTATTGCCCTTGGTCCCATCCAGTCAGGACATCGATAACGCCCAAGGTTCCCCGGTAGTTGTCATGAGCTCTGAGGGGCCAAAGTCCGGAAGGATCTCTTTCTTCCTATCGAAGCTGCTCCTGAGCCCTGGGCGAGCGTTCGTTGATACGTATATTGTACATTTGTACAAACCATACGGTAAGGGAAACACCATGACAGCACAAGTTTAAACGATTCTGATACCCATTCTCATAGTATTCACTCGTGGCGATTCCGGCTCCTGGGTCATGAACTCCGAATCTGGCCATGTCTATGGCCACCTTGTCGTTACGGACATACTCGGCGCGGGTCACGTGATGCCCATTTTAGATACCTTCCATGACATCAAAAGCCGCCTGGGTGCTACCGATGTTGCCTTTCCTGGGTTGTCTGGTCGACAGCCAGCTTCAGAAGCCGCCGACTCTGCCTCCCTTCCACCGCGTTATGCCCCTTACCGACCCCAGCCGTCCTCGCGCGAGATCCCAATAGTTGTCTCGGATAACGAGAACAGAATCGTTTTTGAACTGTTCTCTCCACAAAACACGGAAGCGGCACATGTTGCCTATAGGCACAAAGAGCGACAGCCCGATCTCTTGGTCTGTTCGCCGCCCCTTCTCTACGCCCTTCGTTCCGTCATTCGGTACTACCCGGAACTGGAGCTGACGAAGGAGTCCCCCATGTTCGGTTGGCCCTACCCGGCATTGGTACACCATTACGATGAACTGAAAGACTGCGCAGCCGAGTGGGAAGCTAGGAGGGATGATCACGCCACCTGTCTCCTGAAACGCGACATCCCCGAGCATGTACGCCTCCTGCTCGAGTACTTGGACACGACAATCATGGCGCAGGTCAGCGAAGAGAAGGAACGCAACCGGCGGGGTATGTACACGTTCGATCTCGCCTGGGTATCGCAGAAGCCGGGCACCACCATCATCTACGACAAGGACGACGCCTATCTACCGCGACGCCCGGCCTTCCCCGCCACACCCCACGGCGGCGATTGGCCCGGAAGTATTCTGAGCCCGGGGCCCTTTGTCGTGTTGCCGAGCCGCCCTGAAGCGCCCGTCGCCCATCTGGATGTGGAGGGGTGGACAATGGAGTATAATGGCCACGAGCTGGGTCGGGTCATGTACGGGGCCAGGATTCTTCCGTTTTCCGGGTCGAGGGAGAGGCCTTGGCGGGTTCTGGAGCCGGCATCCTGGGAAGAAGACTACAGTAGCGATGACTTTTCGGATTCAAGCGAAAGAGAAGCGACTAGACAACTTTTGCCGAGCAGTATGCCTTCGTCCTTCGACGTCACAGACAGCATCGAGAATGGAAAAGCATACTGGGACGTCGTCCCCCAGATCCAGTGCCGGCGGTTCACAGGGTTTTCGGCCGATTACCCGCAAATCGAGGTAAGACTCACTCGAACCGACACGTGCGTGTTTACTTGGCAAGCTGACTTGGTCCGAAAGATCGATTCCATTGTAGTGATAGACCACCAACAGGCCCTTAAGGAGCACCCGCACGAAGGAATCCCGCCCCTGATGAGCGATACGGACTTGGCTGCTTGGTATCCTCCCCGCTGTCCCTGCGACACATGCAACAACGAACACGGCCAAGAAGGGGAAAGGGAGTTGAACGACCGGCAGCCACACAACAAGGAAGGACGAGACTTTGAGGACTATTGCCGGATCGAACCGGGACCGGGTCGGATGCTGACGCCGCACCAACACCTCCTTTGCCCGTCGTCGACCTGGGCTTTCGTCTTGAACACTCGATCTTGGCGTAGGTATTGCCGTTCTTACCGCCAACGACCCACGCTGGACTGTTGTGGGTGGACTTGAGAGGACTGCTGACTTTTTGGTGACTCTATAGAGAAGCTGCCCGTCCGAGACTTGAGACCTCTAGCGTGGAAGCACGCTCCCATGGACGACCTGATCATGGACGAAGCGCGGAAGCGATTCGTCGTCCGTCTGGTCGAGGCGAAGCGCCGTCGCAGCGGCCTGGTTCTGCATCTGTACGGCGGACCGGGCTTGGGCAAGACCTTCACAGCAGGTGGGTAATTAACCTAAATTCCCACCCGCTTCAAAGGGACGGGGTAAATCACTAAGAGTACCTTACTCATCTTGGTCAAACAGAATGTATCGCTGCACATTGCAGGACGCCGTTGGAGACACTATCCTCCAGCGACGTGGTCGACCACCCCTCGGCCCAGCACAAAACGTCGATGATGGATGTCATCCGTGCGGCCAACAGGTGGAAAACGATACTTCACTTCGTGGATGCCGACGGGTTGTTGGCCGCGAGGGCCTCCTCATCCGGCGTCGGCGGTTCATCCGTGGCGGAGAGTTTCCGAGGGGGTGAGCTTCAAGGACTATCTTACCCACGTGTGCATACAAACTAACTTCGCTCATAATACAGCCTTCCGTGATGCCTTGGACTCGAGCAAAGGTCTGGTTATACTGGAGACGAGCCGACTAGACGACCTGAGCGAGGATATCGCCTCGAAAACGCACGCGCGGGTCCATTACCCCCCTTTCTCGGAGCCTCATCGTCGCAAGGTGTGGAACACAATGTGCGATACCTATGCCGACCAGCACATTCATTTCGATGATGCGGCGCATGGTTACATCTCGACGCCGAGGGTGAAGGCGCTCAAGTGGAACGGGAGCGACATGCGGAGAGGTTAGTCCACAGATGGTCACCACGGTTCACATTGGCACTGGCTAACAACGAGGCATCATAGTGATCGAGGGCGCCGTGGCATTGACTGAACGGGATGATAAAACCACCAGTACTTGGGTAGGAAGACGGGAGCTGGAGGTCATGGTGGAACTCTCAGGGAACGGCAGCCGGTCATCCACGGCTACTCATCGTTACAGATTCCTGCGGCTGGCTACACCTACCAAGATCATCCTTGTTCTTGCTACTGCTGTAGTCGGGATCCTCTTGCCTCCTCTGACTGCCAGTTGGGGATCGAGTCTCCGGCTCTTGCAGTCGTATCTGAAAGCTGCGCGAGACGGGTTCAATGCTGGGCTTGGGACTTGGGTTGAATGAAGGACAGTAGGCTTGCAAGCAGGGCTGCGGAGTTCAGGAAACATCGTGGGCTGGAGTTACCTGCGCACTTGTAATGCTACCGCGATACTGAGCTTTGCGGCTTTCTGACAATCATATCATGTTCGGAAATAGAAGCAAAGTGATTCACGAACGAAGAGAAAACGAAAGAACACATTATCACAGCAAGCATCAAGTCTCGAGATAGAGAGGGGTGCACAAGACCGATAAGAGCGATAAGATAGCAACCGATAAGCGAGCTGGCAGGCTGGATCTCTCCCCTCTTCAGTTGACCAACGGAAATCCCGGCCCCAACCCGGGCGCTGCACGGCAATTGAGATTCCCACAGGCACGCAATGCTGTTCTTGCATGAGTGGGGGAGATGGGAGATCGATCGAACGGTTTCTGGAATGGCATGAGAATGAAGACGACAGGAGGTGAGCAGACGGAGAAACGTGATTTGTTGCGGGGAGCCGTTCTAGAAGAACCCGACGAGCAATGTAGGAACGAGTCGAGTTGCTTTGTTGTTTCAGGCCCCGTAACCTCAGCTCAGCAGCGAGCGACCCGCCAGCCCGCAACGCAACCTGGCAATCAATACACACACCGCACAGGTAGCGTAGCAGCCGTAACGGAATGAGGGTCCTCTGTCCCAGAGAGGACGGCCCATTGGAAACGAAACAAAGGACGATTGGCGAACTACAGATCATCACAGTGGGCACAGTGCGCGCGACTTTTGTGTGCTTCCCCGGGGGAAAGTCCCAGCAGACAGCCAGCACGCAAACGAACTTGCAGCAAAGCAAAGGCAAGACATTGCTGGCATGGCTACGTTACCATCAGTAAGTGGACTGGATGATGGGCAAAGATGGGCACTTGGACTGGGCAATCTGGTGGGGATGCGATGTGTCGGTGTCAGTGTCGGTGTCGAACGAACCAACAGACGACACCCGCTGAGTAAGGAAGGGGACGTGTGTTCAACAAAACTTCTAAGCTGACGTGCATCGTATTCATCGTGCGATGGGCGATACGAAAAGGCGAGAGTGATCTGGGACGAGGTCACTTGCAGTTAAGATGACACGAACTTTATCCGCCCTAGGTACGGGGGACGAGGCAGTACAGCTTGGCATGGAATGATTGCCATTTTCAAGATATCATTCTTTCCCGGAAACTTTCGAAATTTGTCAATCGATATCTATTCAGTCAGGCAGGTTCAAGAGATACATGGGAGCGTCGTCAGTCTTTTACCCCTGAATTCGGCGTCCTTGGGGCTAGACTTGGCAGGCTGGGCCAGGCTCCCCTTTGCCCCAAAAGCCCGGAAGATCAGTGGCTGGCTGGCTCCGAATCTGGTTGGGCGTCTTGGTGGGCGGCGCGCGGGCATCCTGGCAAAAGAAAAGAAGCTCTGGCCTGGAGATTGGTTGGTTTCTTGCACGTGCCAAGATCGCCGCGGGAGATTCAGAGAGAAAGAGAGAGATAGCAAAGCGTAACGAAAGGGGCCCATGCGGGATTGGGATAGGGAATTGATTCGATCACTTAGTTTTTCCTTCTTCGGCGCGTCGTATTGCGCAAGATTCCCGAACGCCCTTCCCTGCTCGCGCCCCCGATAAGCCCCTGAAACAAAGGGTTCTGTTAGACCCATCAAGGTGAATCGTCCAAGGGCTATTTACATTACTCTCGCTGCGACAGGATCGCAAAGTTAATAAGGAAAGTTAGTCGAGGAAAATACATACGGAATTTTAGTTGCGCCAATAGGAGCCCACCCATCGTAGAGGCAGGAAAATCGCATTAAGCACTAATCACTCTGACTTCAGCTGATGTGAGGCAGATGGATGGGTGATTGGCTGGTACTACTGCCGAAACGAGCAAGATGCCAAAAACGAAGCGAGATAGATGGGTGCGCGCCGCCGAGGATTGCGGGGGAGAAGAAGAGGAAGCGAAGCACACCATGCCATGGGCGCCGCGGCGGGTGCACGAATCGAGCCGCCGAGCCGTTTAGACGTGGGTGAGGTTCCGTCGACACTATTGGGGATCGATGCCCTCCCTAACTAGCAGCCATCAATTGAGCCGGAACGAGGGCCCAAATTCGTTAATATCCAGATCACTTCTCATGGTCCGCAGTGGCAAAGGAGTCGAAAGTAGTCTCGTCTCAAACTTCCCCAATTACGCATGTCCCCCCGAATTTACTCCTGAATGATCGCCTCTGGGGAAGATGACTTCATATCATGGCAATTACGCAATTGGATAGACATCGGGGGTCGTTGGTTCTACCGCGATGGAGGCCGGCATATGGCCCAGGCGCGTCTGTCTGCCTGCTTCCTCTGTCGCTCCTTCGTGCCGTATTGGGGAGACGATCAAAGCCATCAACGGGGATCAACCAAGCGGCACAGCTGAGTTGGATGCAGGTTGGCGGCAGGTGTTGGGTTGGGGGAGGGCTGAGCAGCATCTGGTGCCGATGGCCGCAGCAGAGCGGCACGAACCCTATGCAGGCGTACAAAAATATCTCTGCGTCGGAAGAACTGCATTTCTGGCGATAGAGATCCTTCAGAGCAGGAACAAACCAACCTGATCGACGACTTGGAGAGAGCGAGCACTTCAATTGTCGTCATTTGCATGAATCCTTCACGAGCCATCCCGGACAGTGACGACTGTCAGCATGCACCGTCCGCAACCCGTCAAGAAACCCAGGACTTTTGCTTGCCTTAGCTCCAGTACCCGGTTAGCAACTCCGTAGCACAACAGCACAACTAATGCACGAAGCGGCGACACCACACACACGAGCTGAAATGCGGATTCGGGCGAACCGCTAATGGGCTTCGCTCGCTCGCTCACTCGTTCTGCACACTACACTACACTACACTACGACTCGGAGGAGCTACCCGCACTACCTAAAGAACCACCGTCCGACGGGCCCCTCATCCGGATCGCCCGTGGCCGTAGTTTTCGCGTCGGGTCATTCTAGAGCCCGTTACAGAGTCTCGTAACGAGATAAGGGGAATGGGTAATTTCCAAAGGGGACAATTTCGAAAAATGCCAATAAACCCAGAGCGCCCTGCGGCAGAATGAGCCGAATAGGCAACAAGCCTCCGTTCGGTTCCCGAGTGGTTTGGAGGCGGTTACAAAAGCACGCAATTGGCATGGAAGTGAGGGAGTAAGACCACACCCCCCCTAATACGGCAGCTGAAGGTCTCCTTGTGTGCCGCCAATGTTGCTTGCCATTTTGATTTGCGGCTAAGCAGCAAGCAAGTAGCAGTGGAGCAAGCCGGATTACTACTTCGTTCCCGGCTGCTGCGAAAGCCTCCCTGCCGCCGCCGTTACACTGTGCCTCTTTCTCTCTAATTGACTTGACTGTCTATCGTACTAGTTAGTCCCCCCAGGCTTTGCCAGGCTCGGCCGCGTTTCAATGTTCCGTCCAGCTGCGGCCATCGCCACCTTTACTAAACTTACGAGAGCAGTCAGTCACCATCGCTCGATAGAGCAGAACGGGCTGACTCGGCAAGTGTTTGGGGTTTATGCACATCGTTGGGTTATTCCGAGCAGTTCACTCCTGGATTCCATTGCCAGCCAGACTCCGAATTGGTAGATTCGATAGATCAAAAAAGCATTGGGGGGATGTTGGGGGATCAGTCTGGGCTCGGGGTGTCGATGAAACATTCTGTCCACCGGCAAATTTGGGGTTTGCGCAACTCTAGGGTCCGCCGGAAGCGAGATCTGCGAGACCTGCGAGGCCCTGGCGAGACAACAAGCCGAGTCAGCAAACCTTCGTTACTGCTCGCCAATGGTTCCGAAATTGAGCAGGTCGATGGCATCAGGGTTTTTTTCTGTGAATCAGGCTACCAACATATCATAATTGGAATGCAAATCTCGTGAAAAAGAGTCTCCGTAGGCAGACAGGATGCGCCGCCGTCAATCGCTGACAGGCCGATGTCATTCCTGGTTTCTAAGTTTAGGCGGCCATCCGGCGCTCAGTGCTTCAGAGACTCCAGTGCAGATCGAAGGTGGTGGAAGGATTGGCAAAGGGGGTGAGCAGGGATGGCCAGGGGGGGCAGAACGCTGGAACGGGGGGCGAGGGCGATTCTCAGCACAAGCCGAAAGCCTAGAATTTGTACAGTGTGAGTTTGTGCAAGCCACCCACAGCTCTCTGTGTGGTGCACCAACCAAAAACACCCAGCACAGTCAGCGTATTACGACGTACATAACTCCGCCCAAGCCAGCGAGCGGTGCCAGCCGGCCAATGGAGTGGAGACATGGCGGCGCTGGCTTGCTGACAACTCACACCTGGAGCTGAGTGGGCTCGTCCATCGATTGTACAGCGAAACCTGCTCCTGATTCAATCCAACATTGCCATCCACGGCTGGCTGGCATGTCAGGAGGGGGAGGAGGAAAAAAAAAGAAATGCATGGCACCGCCCAAAAGTGATAGTTCTGGGGGACCAGGAATCGAAACTGAATCATTCTCCCTCTGGGCCAGAAAAGCATCAGCACTATAACAGGAGAAATCAGATCATATCAACTGTAGGTGGTTAGGGATGAATTGATGAATGTCTTGTACAGTGCCGAGAGTGAGACCTCGACGTCTGTCCGCTGCTTCATCTTGGCACGTCTTGGAGGGGGGCTAAATTAGTTGTGCAAGCGGCCAATCCAATGACAGCGACTGACGGCGAGTTCACAAATCCGAATCAGCCCCCCTGAGGTATTGGCAGTTGCGGTATGTAGGTATGAAGCATCCCTATTCCTCCGCGCCTTCTGGATGGGGCCATGGTCCGAAATAGCTGCTGGGTGGAGAGCAGAGAAGTAAGTAAGTACCATTGTACCTCCAAGTCAAAGTCCCCACTCGGCAGTGCACGTCCCCCACAATGATCCTCCTTTGGAAACCAGGGGTTAGGGAAGGTCAGGCCAACCCGCCCGTGGCGGCCTCAGGCATCAGGCACTCGCACTTTGGCTTACTCGAGGAGACAAACGTGTCCTCAAGATAAAGAGAGCTGTTCCCTCCACCCTCCGAGGCGAAATTGGATCGATGCAGACCACAATCCCCCAAACGAACACGCTGGCCTCTTCTCTCATTACCCTCTCCACGCTAATCTATCCTGCTGCCTCGAGGACCTACGCAACCCTTGACTCACAGCCTTGACTCATGGAGGACCATGCGTCGTCATAGGTAGAAATCCTACAGCTGTATTTGTATTGAGGATCTCGGAAGGCACCTCTCTACCCAGCATTACCCACTCTCCTCCTGCGAACCACTTTCCAGCAGCAGCCTCGTCCCCGTACGAACTACTCTGCTTCCATCTCGCAGTAGTCTGGTTTTAGTTCGTTGCTTGTCGTCGATTCGATCACAAGCACAACTACACATCACTCAAGTCCTCCAACAAATCTCACACAACACCATCCAAGATGGAATCGTGGGAGAACCAAACGGCCACCACCGAGGCCGCCTCGGCCACTCAGGTCAAGTTCGAGAACTCGCCCGCCGAGTCCTTCATGTCCACGCCCGGCGGCGAACTCTACCCACTCTTCAACGCCGACGACGACCACATTTCCGATCCCGCGGAATCCGTCATGACTCCGCAGTCCATTGCCGACTCCAAGGACGACTCCCCACACCCCGACGACGAGACGCCGGCGCCCGAGTCGGGTGACAAGAAGCCGACCAAGAAGCGCAAGTCGTGGGGTCAAGTCCTGCCCGAGCCCAAGACAAACCTCCCTCCCAGGTAAGCTCATGACGATCCACGCTGCGTCGCACCTTCAACGGTGACTAACCCCCCACCCCCCAGGAAACGCGCCAAGACGGAAGACGAGAAGGAACAGCGCCGAGTCGAGCGCGTCCTCCGGAATCGTCGCGCCGCACAATCCTCCCGCGAACGTAAGCGACAGGAGGTCGAGGCTTTGGAGAAGCGCAACACAGAACTCGAGAAGCTTCTCAACGACCAGCGGAAACAAAACATGATGTTGATGGACGAGCTCAACAAGTTCCGACGCGGGTCCTCTCCCATGGCCTCGTGCCACCCGAGCCCCCTGACTCTGTCCACGCCTCTGTTTGGCGGCCCCGAGACCGCCCCCGAGACCACGTCGGGCACCATGAACGACTTCATCCTCGTTCCCAACCACGATGACACCATCGACCCCGCCTCCATCTCCCCGGAGCTCACGCCTGTCCCCGACGCCGAGGTAGTAGAAGCCTCATTAGCCAAGGACGCGCCCGCGACGTCTTCCGCGTCTGCGACCACTTCCACCGATATGACACAACATCCAGCAGCGATGTTGTGCGACCTGCAGTGTCAGTCGGTGGAGGTGCCGCAAGCGTGGATGGCGGCGCGTCAGAGGTCGCATCCGGCGCTGGCGCTCTACCTTCAGCTCAACCTACTTATGACGGCCTCTTCGACGATGCTTACAGCTCTACGCAGGCCTTTGACCTTGATAGCTGGGGCCCTGAAACACAATTTAGCCCTTCAAGCGACCCCCTCAATTTTGAGTACAATCATTTGGATGGTGACGCTCCCTCCGAGCTACCGGTCGACTTTGCCCAATTCCTTAGTGACGATGTCGGCGGCGCAGTTTCCGGCGCGATCGGCGGACACCACGTCTCTTCGGTCTCCCACGAGCTCGAGCCCTCGTTCGGCCTCGACGACTTTGAGAATCAAATCTCTTCAGAAGCTTTTAACCAGCAGCCCCATACTGGCGCGTCCTCTTTTGGATGCGACGATGGAGGTCTTGCGGTTGGTCTCTGAGGGACGCGATGACCGAGTTGTTTCGGGGCTGGCCGACGGGTCCCCGGGTATCAAGGGAGACCGACAGAGCCGCGGCCCGCTATTGTGGCCAGACGGCGCCAGCTTACCGTCGCGCGAGGTGTTGCTCACGCTCATGTGGGCAATCCAAGTCGAGCAACGGAACATGGAGAAGCAGGCACGAGGGGCGACTATAGTCCCTCTCGAGCCAGCCTCGAACAAAACAAAACTCGGATCATCAGCAAGCGTCCCTCTGGAACATCACCAAGATTCCAACCAGACGTATGTATTATCGGTGGCGACCAAACGCAAGAGGGGTAGCAACAGGGATGCCAATGGTAGCAAGCGGCTCCGGTTCCGCTACTAAGCATGGCCAGGAAGGAAGATGTGTGTCATTTATCAAAAAACTGTCCATTCATGGGGTTTCCGGGTGGAAACAAAAAGGGCATGGGTAGCGGGCGTCCGGTTGTTGCATCTCCGCCATACGGTTTGGCGTACTTGAGCTGTAAAACAAACAATGTGACATGAATGAAGACTTTCAAAACAAACTCAATACTTTGGTTCTTATCTTGCTTGTGATATCTTGTGACTTTCTTTTCTGCTCTTACTTTCTTCGCTTCCACGCTTTCATCCACCGTATTGGCCCGGACGAATCCTGACAAATAACAAGGCCTTTCCTCTACGACCGCAGCATCTACTAGCAGTACCGCCCATACGTATTGGCGGACTTCCTATGTCGCCGCTGCCCGAGGGTGTCATCAAGAAATCCAGCCTCATGGTCAGCTGGATGATCGCGCGAGCCTTGCCTACGCTGCTGTCATCTGCGGTGCCGTGATGCTCTGTTGGCCCGGTTCTGCAGTGATCCTTCGGCAAGCCTACATTCAACCGGAGATGTAACCGCGCGACTTCATCTCATCATTCTACCCATTGCAGAATATCAACTGGTCCGTTCCGAGATTGATCAGTTGGGGTAGGGACGGTGGCTGCTTACTTGGAAGGTGCTGGCTGAGTGCTGCTTGAATATTCCCCGCAGCAGCTGCCGCCTACATCGAGTGTAACCTAACCTGCCAGCCTGCTTCAGAGAGCCGAGCAAAGTGACCCCGGTTGATCTTATCAATAATCTGGTCCTGGCTTCGTATCTTTTTCTCGAAGTCGTCACCAACGCGGATACATCTTCTCCCATCGCTTTTCGGCCTTCTCTGGAGCAGCTGCGTATGCATGTTGCTTGAAGTCAGCCGCCCTTCAGCCATGCTTTGGTAACCGAGAGCCTTGTCGCTGGTCATGCTGATGCCTACCCTCCATGATCATTATGCAGGCTGGACCAGTCACACAACAAGACGCGCGAAATGCAGCTGCAGCAGAAAGAGCACCGCCCCCAAATTCTCGGGCGAGAAGGAGGAGTTTGGGCATCCTTGGTGCCCCCCCCTCCTCCTTGGGCATATCTTCTTTCCTACACCAACATCATCCAAATACCCTCTATCGACGAGGTTGTACATGTACTGCCTTTCGACGTACGCATCGAATCAGCTGCGGCAACTTCGCGATTCGATCTGGAATTATCCCCGTGGGAGATCGCGGTTCCTGTCGCTGCCGCAATTGGCTTCTCAACCAACTTTGTCGCCATCTGACATAAGCAGCTTGTTGGATCGAGTGTCCCTGCACCCCTCGATCGGCACCAATCCAGCGAGTATCGCGAGTTCTTGATAGCCAGCCACAGCAGATCTGGCCCATCACATTGCCTACTACCTTCACTCTCTATCGCCTTCAAGATGGACGCGATTGGGAAAGTAACGGCCTCAATCGCCTCCGCTACACAGGAGACCACTATCGCCCTTGCCAATGCCAATTTCGACATGTCTCTTATTCGCATCGAGGCCCCCGCAGAGTACAAGCCGCTCGGGATGGCTCTTTCGAAGAGTAAACGCAACGTCGCTGAAGATGGACCGGCGCACGTCACGGCACGACGTCTGGGGTCACTGTTTCAGAGCATGCTCCCCGAAACACCGGTATGATCCAGCAGAACATATACGCACAGCCTGTCTTGTGTTGGAAGTCATTTCTGATTATATTTTGACAGAATTTGATTAAAGCCTATGGAATACGAGCATCCGAAATCGCCCAGTCACCTGTAGTCAACCCCAAAGGCACAGATGCACATGGACCTTTCAAGGACTATGTTGGGGTTGATGGGACATCAATTTGGGCTGCTGCCACATCCGGCTCTGCCGCTATTGGTATGCTATTTTACTCGTCATTCCTATTTCCAGTTATTAGCCTACTTTCTATATCACCAGCAAGTATTAGCTGACTGTTTATAGCGGCCCACCTCCTCGCGTGTTTCATCGCTACATACTGGCCCGCAGACGAGGCCACGGCGATCTGGGTGGAGCTTGTCGCGGAAAGGAAACGCAGACTACAAGCCAAGGCCGCACCTGCCGAGTATTTTGACCTTTCTGATACTCTGTCGACTAAACTGGAGCTTGACCAGACGCACCTAGCCAATTGGGATGCAAGCGCTAGATCTTGGCTGCGAGCAGCAGGCGACTCTCCGGCTGTCTCCGCAAGGCAGAAAACCGTCAGATCCATACTAGATCGCCTCAATATAACTGTCAGAGGGCAGCAGGACCTGTATACAAGCGTCATCGAAGCCTGAAAGCTATCCCTAGAAACAATGGAAAAGGTCATCACCGGGTCCAGCTATAGTATTGAAGACGGTTCGGTGGTGATTGCTCTGCTCGCCTGGCATCTTTATCCCGATCTGATTGTCCTTGGCTCGCGGACCGAAGACATACCCCAAAATGACGACCTTGTTGAGCCAGGAGGCTGTATCACTGTTGGACTGAGATCCCACACCCTGTCGCATAACGATGCTTCCGGTGTTCATTGGTCACTGTCTCTTGCTCATCTTCGATATTACGGAACGCCACGGCCGACTTCACGATCTCTAACGAATACTCCGTCTGGAAACGCAAGATTTTCCAGAGAGGAATTCACTCTCATCTTGATCGGGGTTATCATTGCTCGATGGCGTGAAGAGTCGGATGTCTCCGTGGATGAAGCAATGTCGTTTATGCAACTCATCATGTCTAAGTTGGTCGAGCTCTTCCAAGCTGAACACTCTGAACAACTTGGTTCATGGGTTAAGGCTTTTAAATCAGCCTTTGACGAATATGAAGCAGCTGACAACCGCGCGAGGAGCCTCGCTCGAAAATTTGTCAATTTGGGGCTGCGAAACCAGACATTGTTCAAAAGATTCGGTCCCGGCCCACAACAAAATCACCCCTACTCGAACATGAGGTTCGATTTTCTTGGCCTCAACAGCTTGCATTTTGCAAGGGTCCTGTACCATGATGACCAAAAGCGGTTTTTGCAAAGCGCAATGCAAATGCTTACACGCCCCTATTCGAAAGGAGAACAACCAGCCCGCAAGCTACTACTGGCACTGGAAAGACAATTCAGCGACGAACCCTGGAAAGAATGTCATATATTCACCAGTTCCCAGCTAAAGGGCTTCGAAAAGCTCCCCTTGGCTCAAAATTCTATTCGTGAACTCAGCCGAGGCACCTATTATATTGCCGATATACAAGGCCATTTGCTTAGACAGCAAGCAGTCAGCATATTTACCTGGGTTGACCCCCCAAAACCAATTCATCGATACCTGAAGAGGCACCATTACAATGCACTCTTCCCCGACAAGAGCAGTGGAAATATAAAATTCTATTTCCGAGTGAGCACGATCACGTCTCATTTCCTTGTACTAGAGCCAATGGACGACCCCAAGAAAAGAGTCGTATCAGGCTTTGCCTGGAAAAGAACGCGCCAGGAGATCGAATCTTATCTTTCTTACTCTGAACTCAATAAGTGTGGGTTTCTTGAGCTGGCTGCTAGTCAGCCTTGCTTCTCTGTACTGAGACTGATTTCCAGGATGTGGGATTTATATGAGCACCTCCCTGGTTGCAAAATATCTCCAAATGTCTTGAGGTGTAACCTACTGCTAGTTATAGCCCAACTGGATTCAGAAATTCTTTCTTCCTTTCAACCCGCTATCAGTCTAGCAAATGCACCGGCAGCAGCATCGTTGGACCTCCGATCCCTTTCACACGCGTCGGGCCGTGATTGCGCGTTCAAGCTGCTAGTCGTATTCGAGGCTGGAGTTGATATTGGTGGCATAGATTCTTTGTCTGTTTCAAGCATTCGTTGGAATGATCTTGTCGCTGTTTCAACAGATGACTCCCTATATATCAACCCTGTTTGCCTAGGGAACCTTGACCCTCACCCCGACGGCCCATTCGAGCTACGACGAGTACGCGGAAATGTTGGCAGACCTGGTCTGAGTCTGATTGGATGGTTCAGCGAATCTAAAGCAGAGTGGCGGCAACCTAGCATGGATATGTGGCAAGTTGTAAATCACAACCTGTTCCATGGAAGACTGGACGACGTTTTTACCGGGACTTCGCTACATCTGAAAGTCACAGGATGGTCCCGAGAGCTTGACTTTGGAGGTGGCAAATGCGTTCCAGACGGTACTTACCTGGAGGCCATCGTATCCGCATACGACACGGGGGTATGGCTAGGCGACCTTACCTACCCGCACATTGGAAGACCAGTGCTGCGCATCGTCAGTGCTCTGGAAGGCTGCCGAGGCGCCACACCTGTGATAGGGACTATGCCACCAGAAGACCTTGTCGTCGTCGAAAATTGGGAAGAACTGCTGAGTCCCCACCCAACCCAACCGGCGGTGGTCATGTGTCATGGAAACTGGCAGGCGCGAGTTACTGCGATCTCTTTGAGCCTGACTAAGGGATATCGAACAGTTATCTTCAATGGTCACGGTTGCTGGCAATGCGCGTTTGGCCTTCTTGGTAAACTGAAACGCGATGAAGCTAAGGAAGTCCTGAAGAGTTCAAGCAAACGCAGGACCAAATCGAATTCAGATGCCTCATCCAGCGATGAAGACGCCAGTTCATCAGACTCCGAGGAAGAAAAGGACTCCAACGAGTCGGGCTCTCTGCCCAAGACTACTGGAGAGGGCAGATTGGCTGAGGGCGAGGGCCGTAAAGAGCAAGAAGGAGGGGATGATGCAACGTTGATAGATCAGGGAGAAGCATCGAACAACCTCGCAGAAGACCTCGAAAGAACGAAAATCGACGGGGCGACAGACGATTCGGACTCGGATTCGGAAACATCCAGTTCTGAAAGCTCTTCGATACTTGAAGACGATGACAGGTTGGAGGAGATCCTGAGAACACTTCCCTACAAGCCGACGGTTTTCATTCTTTAGGACCGAATGCCATCAGAGTGTGCTGCTGCCTTTTATTCATTTTCCCGATCTGCTGGTTTGTTTCCTCCTTTTCCCCTTTTTTCCTACTTGAACGTCTATCTTAGCGGTTGATGACTCGGTTAGAGAAATTGAGGATTGCAACGCCGGACTAGACTCATGTTGGGTGAATTTGCTAGCTTCTGTGACGAAAAAAACAGCCTGGACGTGTCGACCGAAATAACAAAGAACCGAGTCCTCCTGGCCAACAATGAATCCGTCACTTCGCAAATCAGTACGGATGTTACCCAGACGAAACAAAAGACTTGATTGTCAATGAAAGGATCTGATTGACAGCGCAGCTCCTTACGGCCAATGCCCCAATTGGCGTCTAGACAAAGGGGCCGTGGTCCCTTATATGAATGTTGTTCCCAAGTCGAGCAGACGTTCTGTAAATATATAAATGGGTAATAAATGTCAGTCTTTTATAACTAAAATGATAATCTGTATTCCAATTTAGACATTCGTTTGTTGCCCTTTATATTTAGGTTCTTTTACAGAAAAGGAAAAGAAAGAAAACAAAAAACAAGATGGGTATGCTTTACTGTAAATTCTGCAATCGTGGTTGCGACGCAAACTGCTTCGACAGCCACCGGACCCGGTACTACTGCCACGACAGCCGCTGTCCCGGCTCCGAACCCCGCGGCAGCGACCGCGGCCGCCGCAGCAGCAGCACGTTACGCCCCGAGCCGCCGTCCAGGTCGAGCAGCACCTTGCGTCCCGAGCTGTCCCGATCGAGCAGCAAGCGCTACAGCAGCAGCCGCAGCAGCAGCAGCGTCCGCCGAACCCCCGAGCGGCGCGAATCCATCTCGCGCACCTCGACGCCGGTGAGCGGCATGTGCTACAGCCGCGACGCCCGCACGGGGGAGCGGTTCAGTTATCCGTGCAACCCGAACGAGGACCGCGACCACATGCGCATCTGCGCCAAGTACCCGCCGCCCAAGCGCGGGTTCCGGTACGGGTACGACAACGACGGCGTCGTTGTCAGTTTTTCCGTCAGTCGTGAGGCGGACGATTACTGCGATCGGGCGGATATGGATTACCGCCGCGAGCGTCCTGAGCGTCCCCCTTCTCGATCGGCGTCGTACCGGGGCGGTGGCGATCCTGGTATCGAGCGCCCTCATTCTAGATCGGCATCGTACCGGGGTGGTGGTGATGCCGGTACTCCTAAGCGGAGTTACAGTACCCGCGGTCGCGATTTCGATGATAGGGGAGGTGGATTGGGAAGGAGCTACAGCACTCGCGATACTCGTCCCCGTGATATGGACCAAGGAGGAGGCGGAGGACTAGGAAGAAGGCCGAGCATGAGTCGCCGGCACCAGTCTGCGCGGGACGAGTACGCGTATGCTGGCAGCGGTGGCCGTAGCTACGAATCGTCGCGGCCGCGGTATCCGCCCGGCTACATGAATCAAAATTATGGCAGCTGGAGTGGAAGACACGAGCCCAGCGCCGGCATGGGGTCGTCGCTTCGACCGGAAGCTGCCGAGGAGCCGAAGCGCAAGATCGTGACGCCTGAGGAGGTGGATTGGGAGATTGAGACGGTGATAGACTAGTAGGAAATGGATACTCCGTGAGGCTTTTGAACAAACTGTATTGCCGTACGTGAATTTTACTATGCCGGTGTACTTGAACTATTGTGGTTGTCTTGTTATGAAGCATTCTAGCGCAAGGTTCCCTTTCAGAAGATCTGAAAACATGCGATGGATTAAACACGCGCGTACAGACTTCGAGCTTCAGTCCGTCAAGATGAGAATGGCAAACGAAGTGATCCCACCGCTCACCACGGTGATGGAGGATGGCATGGGAAATTGGACGAGGGTTGGACGAGATGGGGGAACGTCGGGAAAAATTGACGGCTTCAGAAATAATATCGCGCTTGGAAGCAGCTTCACGTTGATAAGCAGGTATACCATTTGCAATGGCGAGGACACGGAAACTGGGTTTTACAAATGCTAACCAAAGTTCGATATCGGAGCACTCGGTAAACCGGCAAATACAACACACCCCTGGACTCAAGCCACCCCAAAGTGCAGCCCGTTCGTGACATTCCCCCACATGGCATACACCAAATCCCTCGGCGGCGCGTCCCGCGGCTTCCACGGCGCCACGTTGCCGTACCGCGGCAGCCGGCCGTCGGCGATCTCGCGGTAGTTGGACGTCAGGTTCCAGAAGCGCCGGTCCTGCATCCGGGCCGCGTCGCGGGCGCCCACGCGGGGCGTCGCGGACGTGACGCCCTGCTTCTGCATGTGCCGGTACACGCGCGTCAGGATCCACGCCGTGGCGTCGGCGCCGGGGGTCCAGGAGTTGTCGACGTAGCCGATCATGAAGAAGAGGTTGGGCACGTCGGACAGCATGGCGCTGTGCCAGCAGCGGCGCGTGGACCAGTTGACGGGCTCGCCGCCGTCGACGCGGACGGGGATGCCGCCCATGAACTCCATGCGCAGGCCCGTTGCTGTGACGATGACGTCCACGTCGTCGAGGGTGGTGGTGTTGGCGTTGCCGTTGCCGTTGGCGTCTTGGCCCTTGCCGGTGTGGGCGCTGCTGCGGCTCCCTTCCAGCTCGATCCCTCGCTCCGTCACGGTCCGGATCGTGGCCGTCACGACCTCGCACTTGGGCTTGGGCCCGCCGAGGGCCTTCTGGAGGTCCCCGTCGGGCGTCAAGCAGACGCGCTGCTGCCAGGGGACGTAGCTGGGCTTGAAGTGGGGATCATGACTAAACCCCTCGGGCAGGCTAGCCACCACCAATTTCGTGAACTCCTTGGTGGCGAAGTTGGGGAAGTAGCGGCACAGGAGCACCATGAACCACTGGAACGTCATGAACCACCAGCGCTGCCACACCGAGGCGGCGTGCCGCGACAGCAGCGTCTCGGCCCAGGTTTTCGGGCGCCCGACGTTGGGGATCGAGACCACGTACGAGGGGCTGCGCTGCAGCATGGTGACGTGCCGGGCCTTTTTCGCGAGGTTCGGGAGCAGCGTGATGGCGGTCGCGCCGCTGCCGATGACGACCATGTTCTTGTCGGCGTAGTCGTAGTCCTCGGGCCAGAACTGCGGGTGGATCACCTTGCCCCGGAAGTTCTCGATCCCCGGCACCTCGGACTCCAGGGGTCGGTGGTAGTCGTAGTAGCCCGAGCCCAGGACAACGAAGCGCGACGTCAGCCGCTTGACCTGGCCCTCGTGCTCCATCTCGACGGTCCAGGACTGCGTCTTGGTCGACCAGTCGCACGACAGCACCTTGTGGTGGAAGTGGAGGTACTGGCCCAGGTCGTACTTCTTGATGCAGTCCTTCATGTACGAGACGATCAGGTGGCCCTCGGCGATGGGGGTGGAGGATGGCCAGGGCTCCCACGCGAAGCCGTAGGTGAAGAGGTCCGAGTCGGAACGGACCCCGGGGTACTTGAACAAGTCCCACGTGCCGCCGACATCGCCCCGGGCTTCAAAGACGGCGATCTTGGCGTCCGGGGTCTCTGTCTGTAGCCTATAGGCACAGTTGATGCCCGAAATACCGGCGCCTGCGACAGCAGCATGTCAGCCAATCTCCTCGTCAAGAGTCGTGTCTGGATTGGAAAGCACAACACGTCTTATCGCATGTCGCCGAAGACCACCATGGGACCACAGGGAGATGCCGTGCAACTTACCGACGACGATTACATCATAGTCGACCTCGGTAGGCGTCTTTTTCTCAATGCTAAGGCCCATCTTGAATGTGGTCGGATGCTGTTTGAGCGCCACAAAATCCCAGTGTCCTCGTCGTGGATGAAATAACAAAAGGGGTCGTCCCTTTATTTGCGTCACCAAGCTGTCGGGCGTCGGAACAAATAAGTTTTCAATAGTCGCTGCGTGTCTCAGTCGTGCCGTGCCGCCCCTAAATGGTTTCGGACTCAGCTCTTCAGCTGACCAGAATCACACGCTCAAGGGGAGACTCGACGCAGAGAAGAGGGAGGCATCGTTTTATGAGAGGTCAGGCGCATCCGCCCATTGGTAATCACACACCATCAATGCTACACACCATCGTTATTGACAGCACTGCCGATCTGGCCACATCATGGAACCCTGCATTGTCAATCATGTTTTCTTTTTTTCCTCTTCTTACACCTCGGTCCACGCTCGCGCAGGCTTCGGATCAATGCCTCCCAGCTGGCTGGCCGGTGCCCGCACGTATCGATGGGCTTCTAGCGATGATGAATGCGACGCTAGCTGTTGCATGCAACGGTAGAAGGAATCTCGGCACATGCACAGAGCCCCCACCACCATCGGCCCCCATGCAACTATTGCTTGATTACTTGCCCATTCGGGACAAGCTCTGCAAACGAGAGAGTCATTCCTCTGACGATGATTGCACCTTCTGCGGTATGGGACGAGGGGGCCCGATGAGTTTTCCTGGTAATGTCTGTTTGCCTTGTGGGCTACTCTGCCAAGGGGACGTCGTTCCGGGTTCCTCCCTAACTCTGCGCGACAGCATCATAGACCTTCCTGCCCCCCTCTGGGTCTCCTGGAGAGTCCGGGGAGGTCGGGGCTGGGCTCCGTGATTCGCTGTTCGGCTCATCCTCTCTTTCCCTTCCCCGCTTTAGGGGGGCCCCTCTCCGCAATTATTGTGGTGCCTTTTCTTTTCCTTCCCTGAAGAGGCCGCATTTCACGATATTTCTGGGCCTGATCCGTGGTCCGGGAAAAGCCAAATTGTCAAACTATTTAGCGCAATAATTGAGGAATTCCCAGCACCGGGGCTTCGGAACGACAGGGATGGCGTTCCTTCATGATGAACCCAAGTGTGTTCATCGGCGATAGGCAACGCTACAAGTCACACAGGCATTGTTCTGCTGAAAGGCCGCGCCCACCTAACAATCGTATGATGGGCATTTGCTGATGTTGGAAGTGATATGTTGATCATCGCAGCCATGAATAGCTTCTCATTGGGACTAGATGTTTGACGGGAACCAATACGTCTGACACACGCGCGCCAGAAACCACGACGATGGAACGGATCACCATTGAACAACAGTGTGATCGCCTGGAACCGACCAACACGTAATCCGACCGAAGTGGCGGTTGGGTGTTTGGTCAGTGACGCCTACGGGCCTACGGCTATATCAAGCAAACAGTCCGGCGTCATGCCAAACCTGCGCTCGAAAGATCACGCCACCGTTACCCTCCCTTGGGCGGGTTTGAGGTTGATTGGGATATTCGATGTTTGTCAAAATCCCCCGGTGCAGCCAACACCTGCGCCAAGCAGTAAATCGCTATCCGGATTGGGAAGAAACCCCAGTTTCCTATGAAAAGGGGGTGCCGGCAAATCTCAGACAGTCATAGGTGAATGTTTTGTAAAAGTGCATATGGTTATGCTGAACTAGGAAAAGAGGCAGCACGAAGAGACAACATGACCTAGGGATATCAGAAACCGTCCAAGAAAACCATGGCCACCAACTTCATCCAGAAGCCGGAGCCTTTCTCCGAATAAACTCCCCCAATCTTGGTCGTCACCTCCCGCACACTGCCGTCCCATCCCACGTTGTTCCCAACCAGGAGCGTATCATGCGGCGCCCCGTGCTCGTAGTTGAGCTCGAGGTCGTTCTTCTTCCGCCCCTTCTCCCCGACGACGCTCTGCATCTCCCGCACCCACCGCATCCCCTCCACCTCGAGCACCTCCGCGCCCCCCACGTTCACAAACAGCGGCACGGGCGTCGCGAACGGGTGTCCCAGGGGCGAAATGTACGGGTCCGACGCGGCCACGAGCCGCGAGTAGGCCGCCGCGCCCCAGCGCAGGAACGAGGGCGGCAGGATGTCGGTGCCGTAGTGCGGGTTCGACGTGACGACCACGTCCGGGCCGAGACTGTCCACGGGCGCGACCCAGGGGGAGATAAGGACGGCGCTGTGCGGGAGAGGGATTTGGTGGTGGACCGAAGGGTGTTCGGCGAGGTAGCGCAGGAGGCCGATGATTAGGTTGCCGCCCGCGCTGTCGCCCGACAGGACAATGTTCTGGGGCGGGATGCCCAGGTCGCGCACGAGGTACAGGTAGCTCGTGAGCACGTCTTGTAGGGCGCCGGGGAAGGGGACCGGGTCGGGACGGCAGGCGAGGCGGTATTGCGGGGAATAGACGCGGCTTATGCCGGCGTGACGGAGCAGCATGGAGGCACCGTAGCCCATTTGGTCGATGCGGCCGTCGCCGATAACGAAGGCGCCGCCGTGGACGTGCAGCATCACCATGGATGACTCGGACTCGGAGGACGAAACCGACGATGACGGCTTCTGCTTGTTCGTGGTGCCGGGCTCTCGCGTGAAGCAGGTGATGCCCACGGGCGCCGGTGCGATAACGTCGCTCCTCAGTGGCCCTACGTAGTCGACCTCAGACGCCGGTTTGGCGATGCAGAACTGCTCTTTCTCTTTGCCCGGCTCCAAGCTCAGCGGCGTCGCCGTCTCGAGGACGGAGGCCCCGTGGACGAGGGCCTTGGTGAGCGTCACCATCAGGCTCTGCCGCAGGGTCCATGTCGGGACCGGCCGCAGGCTCTTGAAGAGGGCGAACTTGAGCGTCCAGTAGGGGACGCGCACCAACAGGATGATCGCCAGGTAGCACACGTTGTAGATGGACGACAGGGGCTGGCGCGCGAGCAAGGGCAAGGACAAGGGCGGCCCTGCTGTTGCAGCCGAGTTCGTTTGCTTTGCCATTGTGGTCGCTGATTGAGCTTTGGGGTGATTCGCAGGCGCTGAAGTCGTCGCGAGCAGCAGTTTACTCGAAGAATACTCTTCGTGCGGGAAGGACCGCACGGAACCTGAGACATGGTCATCTTCCTTCCTACCTTCCTTCCTTCCTTCTTTTTCCTCGCTTGCTTCCTTGCTTCTTCCTTCCCGCATTGAATCAGCCGCGGCACGATAACTCTTGGCCAATGCCTTCGGTGACCGATTGGTCAATCCCTTCCCCAATGGGCCAGCGATAGTTACGCAGCAGCATGCGGGGTAGATGATTATCGCAGATGAACCAACTTCAAGATCTGGTAGGTATCACTTATCACACACAACACCCACACCCCATGCACACTGCCATCCTCGCTTCCGGGCCAAGTGCGGAATCTGGGTGTACGTAGATGCGGCCGCAGCGTGCAGGAAGAACCGGAGAGGCGTGGCATCGCGAACCCGCTCTGAAGTTCTGCAGCAGTCATCAAGATACTGCGCCCCCCCGGCATTTGGTCGATCGATCGGGCTTTAGAAATACCCCGGCTGCCCGTCAAGCTGCATCTCAGTGGCTGACGGCGTCTCCGGTTGTGCAGTAACCCCCCGCAGTTCCATCGCCATGCGTCGCGGAGAGGGTCAAGACTGCGGGGTCGCCTGGCGCATGGCATCCCGTCATCAGTCATCATTAAATGGGCTGTGTGCTCAACTGTACATGATGGAATTTTCTCGTATCAAAACAAGTGACAGCTCATTCACGGATGTGGATTAGATGCCGATGCTTCCATCGATGTCAACGGCGGACATTGGGGCATCGCCTTACTCCTAGTCCCGAGAGTGATGGTTAGCTGTTCCCACCAAACGGGATAACACGACAAGTCTCCGTTACATGTGCAGGCAAAGATGCCAAGACTACTGAGCCACGTTCCGAACACAGTCCACAGTTCGTCAGATTGGGTACTTCATTCGCCCAAATGTGTTATTGTCATCATCATTAATTACCACAGTCCCTCCATTCTCTTTCGGTGACCACATCGAGCATTTCCTCATCTAGAACACCGGCCCGCCCGCCTCGAGCTGCTTCGCCTCCCGCCGCAGCACGTCGGCGCGGAACTTGCGGTACGCGTTCTCGACGCGGCCCTTGCGGGCGGGGTCGCGGGAGATGAGGCGCGCCGCCGACCAGCTGCCCAGAAGGAAGCCCAGCTCGCCGCCGAGGATGGTGCCGCCCAGGCCGAAGAAGAAGTAGGTCGCGATGTCGCCGAAGCGGCTGGGCTGGAGGAAGGGCGTGAGGTCGGGGACGGGTTCTGTTCAGGGCAGCATCGGTCAGTAACTACGCTTGTTTTGTGTTCCTTGTTCGATCTGCCCATGGCAAAGGAAAAGGTAAGTGAACAGGGAAAAGGAAGGTGGGAAAGTCTCACCTGTCCTACCCCCAGCGAACACGACGTGCGTCGGCCGCTCCGCAGCGCGGAACGCCCGGAACACGTCGGCGCGGGCCCGGCGCAGGCGCACGGCGGCGTAGACGCCTAATCCCAAACCGACGAGGGTGCCGATGGTGGCGGGGATGCTGACGCGCGAGGCGGCCTTCTTGAGACAGTCGCGGTCCGACTCCTCGAGGTCGTGCTGCATGTGCTCGTCGGCGAGGCGGGCGAACTCGTCGTGGCGGGGGTCCCGGCGCAGGGCCGCGAAGGGGGTGCTGTTGCTCGACATGATTGGTTTGATTTGTCTCTAGGGCTGATGTGCTGTACGTATCGTATCGTATCGATCGTCGGTTTCGGTAGGTGTGCCTGGTCGTGCGCCTATGAGTTTGAGACGTGCGTGCGCGGGGTGTTTGATGCTGGCAATCAACCACCTTGAGATTGGGGGATGTTGAGTGTCCTAGACAGGTGCAAGAGACGAGACAGTCTTCTGAATCGTTTTCATCGAGGATCAATCGTCAATGCGAGGAGATGATCTGGGCCACAGCAAAGATCCGTCAAGGTTTCTTGTGTGACGTGTGACGAAGAGACGCCGGGGTCGAATCATCACGATGACATCATTGGCACCGATTGACGGCTTTGGCGAAACCCAAAGCTACATACCTCTCCACCTCGGAACAATTGCACCGCAGACAGAACTGTGACCCAAGACCGAGACAGCTCACTGCAAATGCTCACTCATCGATCCATGAGGTCCCTATTGATTATCATTCAACGGGGTCGAATTCAGGGGCCCAAGCAGTCGTCTCGCATGCGACCGTGTCAAATTGTGGTCGGCAGCAGCTTTGGTGCTTGCTAGCGAGCCAGCGACCACTGAAGCGCGAACTCGAGCTTTTGGACAGGGCGGTCGGCCCCCCAATGGAGCATTGCCAATTGCCTAAGCATTGTAGCTTCACGGCCAACTCCGATGCCATGTCAATTTGTCAGGGGGTCTTGGCATTTCTCATGACACCACGAGCGACCGCCGGCGCCAACCTCTTTTTCCCCGTCTCAAGTTTCTCTCCGGATCTTTGGCCCGTCCGGAGGGAATGTGAGAAAGATCAGATGGCATATGCCACTCTTTATCTCATCCCAACTCCCAGACGAACAGAGCCCAACCCATAACTCAAAAGTAGACTTCACACAATGAATGCGTGCACGCTCAGTAGATAATTACGTAGTTTTTTTTCAATTCCAAAATGCTATAGATAGTTATACAACCACTTTCCCCTCTTTTTTCCCTCCCCATTTACACCGAGTCGTCCCGGTACCGGGACGGCTTCTTGAGCATCTGCGCCCGCGAGTTCTTCCGCGACACCTCGCGCGACACCTTGCGCGACACGGGCTGCGCCGAGATCTCCAGCTCGACCTTGCCCATCGAGCTGAGGGGGTCGACCTGCGCCGCCACGTACTCGTCCATGTAGTGCGAATTGTTGCCGTACTGGTTCGCGCTCCGCGTCCGGTTCAGACTCGACTCGCTCGTCGCCCGGCTGTGCGCCTGCAGTCCTCCGCTGTTGTTGCTGAGGCCGCCGTCGTGGCCGCTGTTGCTGCGCGTCCGGTGGCTCGGCTGTAGCTCCACGCCGTTGTCGCCGTACTTGCCGTTGATGTCGAGGTCCTCGTCGACCGTCTCGAACCGGTGGATCCGCTCAATCTTGATCTCGCGCGTCACGAACACCTTGTCGAGGCGCGCCGTCAGCACCGGCCAGAAGACCGGGATCGACGCGCAGATGGACGCGAAGTTGACCTCGAGCGTCGCCAGCTCGATGCTGATGGGGCCGTACCACGTCGGGTCGAACGTCGGGAACGTCGCCGCCCGGTGCTCCACCATGGACGCCACCCGCCAGATGGAGATGAAGTTGATGCTGGAGGGTTGTTAGCTTAGGGGAACTCTCTCCCGTGAAAGAATGAAGGATAACTCACATGATGCCCATGCAGAACAGCCCGATCAGCCCGAGCTTGGACTTGACGGGCGTGTTCTTGTCAAAGTAGAACGGCACCGGCAGGGCGAGGACGACGAGGTCGAGCGTCATGTTCATGGCGGCCGACGAGGCGTACATGGCGTAAAAGACGGGCGGGTTCAGGGACCCGAAGCCGTAGCACTTGCCGGGGAGCGTGAGGGTCCAGTACTTTTGGATCGGGAAGCAGGGGACGACGGCCATGAAGGTGTAGGCGGCGCCCCAGAGCGCCGTGATGATCATGGTGACGATGCACGCGGTGCGCATCTTGCCCTCTCGGTAGATGCGTAGGTACTGGAACAGCAGCGACAGCTTGACAAAGGCCGTCGACATGCAGTACGTCGTGTTGGATACGTAGAAGTACTGGGTTTTGTGTCAGCAGGGTCGATGGCGAAAGGGGGAGGGCATTGGTGAGTTTCCTCTTTTTTCTTCTTCTTTCTTCTTCTCGCCACTCACTTTAAGGTATGTCGCCATTTCCTCTTTTTCCATTTTGATAAAGTGTGTCCCCATGCCGTGTCTCGTTGCTAATATCCCCCAGCTGTCAGTTCGTTGCACCAAAAGGCCGGCCAGATGCTTCACCAGATGGCGGGTCTCTCCATCCGGGGGCTGCTGCAAACTCACCAATACATTCACATATCGATCCCACCGTGCCGGAAAGCAGGACCAGCACCACGAAGAGATCGTCCCATCCGGGCGAGTACATGATGAAGAACCGCGTGTAGAGACGGAAACATACGCATCCCCACGTGATTGTCTGTTCGTCGCAAAAGTCAGTCTCTGCTCTGCCACACCACACTGCACGATGGTGGTCGGTGGCCCCCTAACGGGGGGAGTTGATGGAGGGCCGGCATGTCCGTACCAAGAAAGTCACAGCCAGTGCGATGATGGTCTCCGGGTAGTTCGAGACCGGCATGGGCTCGTCCAGGTTGTCGTAGAAGCCGATCAGGCCGATCAGGCTCTTCGTGTCCGCCATGGTTGAAAGAATTGCCAGCCGAGTGTCGAACTCTGGAAATAATTCCTACCCCCAATCCCAATCAATTTCCCGTCCTCTGTCGTCGTCGTCGACGTCGACGGCGCGCGCGCGCTCGGCGGGCGGCGGTGTGTGGTAGTTGTGTCCCCTTCTTTAGGCAAGTGGCTGCTGTTGCTGGTCGGTCACGACACTCTCAAAGGCGGGAGGCGGGTTCGTGCTCGTTGGCTACACCATCGCTCATCGATTAATCAACGTTGAATTATACACAGATGCGTAGATATGTCGTGTTCGCCCTAAAATGGAGGGAAAAAAGGTTCGAGGCTCGCCGAAAGGGAAATAAAAAAAAAGTAATAGGTAGTGCCCGCGACGATCTGGCGAGCGAACTCTATTTCACTGGGAAGAAGATCCCCGTTGGTGGTGCCGCCGTGATCGATCTCAAAACCCCCTTCCCAGTCCACAAGTCTTTTGGCAAGTTCGAAGCGGACGGATCGGGGGTGCACCTTGCATTGACCTCCCCATCTTGAGGGCCACCCTCCCTCCCTCGACAGCCAGAGGAAGCACACAAGGGCGGGCTTGTTCCGGGGGGCTCTCTTTTTCCTGGCCCCCATCACTGCATGGGTTGTTTCAATGTCCTTAGTTATGGAGCCGGAAAGAGGGACGGGCTCCTCACCTGGCGTCGGCCAACCGGCGCCGAACCGGCGGCATCCTTACCATGAGGCGAGCACTGGTCACCAGGCTGTCCTGACTCGGTTGGCGTTGCAGTCCAACCAGGCACGGCTAGGAGCTTAGTCGGCATGCTAGCAGGGAACGTGGCAAGGAAGCTGCTTGCACCGTTGGGAGGATCCCCCGTCGCAATTACGTGAGCTCCCTAGGCTCCCCTACCCGCTAGCGGTAGCACGCACGCCGACACCGAATTATTCCAGAAACAGCATCTGCCTCGTCGCGCTATGCCCATCCCAAGGTGCATCAAGGCCCTGCTGGAGAGTGTCGAGCAGGGCTTTGGATGAACGAGCCTGAGTGCTAAGCGACAAAACACCAGGGCGGCCTTTCCCCCGCCGCGGCTAGGGATCGCCAATCTCGACTTTCTCATCTTCCGACCGCGCTAAGGTGCGACGAGTGTCGTGCCAGTGCTCGCATTAGTAAACGCGGGTCTTGGCTCTGGATGCCACTTCGCTGTCACCTTGCTTGTGGCGTGAAACAAACGACGGGAGCGCTATGATGGATGGTTCGTATCAAACTACTCGTAGATCTTCCCTTGAATCATCTGAATCATTTTACGCGGCGGCAATAGCGAAATGTAACCATCAAAAAAATCTATTCTTGCTTGCTCGTTGCGTAATGCTCTCTCTGCTGCGTGTACGGCTTGACAATTCGTGACAGCGGACGGAATATTCCGTTCAAGCTTTCGCTTGGGACAGGGGACGGCTCCATTTCCACTGTCACCGACCGACAAGGGGCAGCCTGCCCACCAACGGAAGTTGAATTTAGAACCCGTTCTCCGTACCACGCGGGAAAGAAGACCTGACGCCTGAAGTCGAAAGAGGGCGGGCAACGGGCGGGAAAATGAAGCCCAAGAACGATTGAATATGTCAAGAACAGTGGCGTTGAAGGGGAGGAAAAAAACCGTTGCGACCAACGATTGTGTGATCTGATTTGCCCGACGATGAGTAGCCCCCAAACCACTTGGACTAGATCGGGGGCCTACTACGGTAAGCATGTAGTTGGGCCCATGTTTTCCCAATATCCACAGTTAGTGCTTTTCCTTTCTTGCTCTCGAGAACTCGAAACTCGTGGGACACGCAATATTAACAATGGAGCACCGCGAGAGAGAGAGAGAGAGAGGCCGCGGAGAACGTTGTCAGGCAGAGGTTAGCCGAACTGCCAGCGTCACGACTAGAATGCAAGTGGTCCCCGTTCAATGTTCGGAGCCCGGCTGATCTGTTGTTTGAGGCCTTGCTGCGTGCGGAAGGAATATGCGCCCATCTCACGGGCGCAGAGGAGTCGGTTCCGGGAAGTTTTTGTTTCTTCGCGAGTCAGGAAGACCTAAAAATCAATTCTCCTAGTGCCAGCCTCTAGTGCAGCCTGCGACTACTACTATTACCTCCGTACAAATGGGCCTGATTAGACATACATTCCCATTCCGATTCCGAGAGGCACAGCATAGCAAAACCACACGCATCTCTTTTTGTTGGTGCGAGTGAGATGCAATAAGTCACATGCGATCCAACACATGCACCCGCGCCGCTGCTATCGGCAGGGGGCGGTCGTGATAACTGTAAGGGTTGTCAACTCCCGGCGAGGCACCTGAACACCCCTGGCCTCTTACAGACTCCCTTCAAACCATGTGCCTTCATGCACGACACCATCCCGGGGCTGGCCTCCCGAGAGAGGAAGACATCGGTGGGAGGCAAGTGTCAAGGACTATCGTTAATCTGGGCGACGTTACTCTGGGAATGGGATACCGATCCAATAGACCACCAAAGCCGGCAGCGAGTTCCCAGCGCGC
Source organism: Apiospora rasikravindrae (assembly GCA_038363885.1). Taxonomy (NCBI): domain Eukaryota; kingdom Fungi; phylum Ascomycota; class Sordariomycetes; order Amphisphaeriales; family Apiosporaceae; genus Apiospora; species Apiospora rasikravindrae. The sequence goes on from JAQQWK010000011.1 coordinate 209,565, forward strand.
GGCACCTTCCGTAATGAACAAAGTTGGCGGCTCTGGCTTCCGGCACGCAATGGATGGAAGATCACAGTCACATCGATCTCCTACGCAGGGAGCGAGCGCCAGGACGGATTCTATAGCATCGGCCATGTGTGTGCCTACTACCGCTCCTTGATTGCATTGTACGACTCTATTGTAGATGGGCACGTCCAAGCGGTTCGGGTCCTGGCGGAACCTTCCGGAATGAATGGCGATGATCAGAATACAGGCACGAGAAATGCAAAGCACACGAAACCCTCCATGCAACGCCGCCAGAACCATAGTTTCTAGCGTGGCAACCCAGGTACAGGCATGCGAAGAACTGGATAAGAAACCGCGATGACGGGTTTAATATTAATATACACACGCATCTCGGTTAGAGAATTGACGTGATCAGCCCTATTTTCTGACAATCGATCTGTATTGACTTTTGTTAAGAAGAAAACCGAATCATCGCAATCATCAATCCATCATTCACTCCAATTGCGGGCATCTGGAGAGCATTCGTACGAGTTGGGCCAAAACCCCATCGACCACCGTATCTCCGTATCTCCGGCCTCCTGGGTCGACGACAATGGGGCCGCCTGAGCTGAAGCCACGAAGCGAGCGCGCGTTGATTGTCGATCTCTCTTTTCGCTACCGTTACATCACCACGGCATTCGCGCGGCACAGCCAAGCAAAGACAAAAAGAAATCAAGCCCTCCTGGCCTGGTAGCTTGGTGCGATGTTACGTACGCAATGCACGCAAACCTGCATGCGCTTCGGTGAGTATCGCTGTTGCACCAATGGCACACAACGTGAAACGGCGACCGGCAACATTACTCAGGATTAGGTACGCATGGATGGGCGATCGGTAAAGCCTCGCGATTTTTCCCGCCTCGCTGATTGAACCAAAGGACTGTCGATCCTACGAAGCCATCCTACCCTTCCTATAATCGTGACTCGTTAGCAGCGTGGTAATGCAGCTTTGGGGCTGTCACGAAGAGAGGGATGAACTGCAAACGAATCGCCCAAAATCTGCGACCGGTTGTGACGCAAGAAGCCAGGCCTTCCTTTGTTTAGTCAAAATGAGGAAAAGCCTTTGCATGAGGCAACCCTGCTCGCTCGACCCGTAAGCCGGCGAGGGTGGATTGTTTTTTTGGCTCATGAGTGGGCGCCAGAGTGGGCACGCCACGCCAAATCCCAGGCCAATTCCCTCTGGAGATGAGCTATACCAGACTTCACATATAGGGGGCTCAAATGATTTATCTCGCTTTCCATTCGACCCTCAACCTAGCAAGCAGCAACGGCTGAAAAGGTGCTTGGACCCTGCGTCGGTCCAAAAGTTCCGATCGAGCAAGGCCGACCCTGGAACGAGCATGTGGTGACTAGGTTTGTCTTGATGAGCTGAGCTGGGCTTTTCGGCTCAACGCACCGGTATGTTCCTCTGCAGGTATCCGTGCCATCTTGGCAACGTCCTCTGGTAGGCAGTATCTGACTTCAGCTGCAGGTCCTCGATCGCGCTCGCCCACCGCACCAGTTCCGCCTCGCCCCAGGCCGTCTGCATGATGGCCAGGCCAAAGGGCATGCCTGTGGAGGATTGCACGCCCGCTGGGACCGTCAGCATGGGATGGCCGGCCTGCGCCGCGATCTGGTAGGTCTGCCCGACGTCGGGCGGGACCAGGAGGCCCGAGAGCCTTTGTCCTCGATATGTCAGCGCGGCGTCGAGGCCCGCCCGCGTCGACGCCTGCGTGAAGTTGAGCGCCTGCCAGTACGTCTCGTCCTGGACGCCCCGCGTCGCCAGCGAGGCCAGGAACCCGTCCTGGCCAGAGTAGAAGGCCGGGTTGCCCGCGGGCCACGGACGGCCGCCCTCGCCGCCGTCGTTGTCGTAGTTGTACTGCACGATGTCCTCGAGCGACTTCATGTCGGTGTTGTTCAGCTCGGCGAGGTACGCCTGGATGTTGTTGTAGAAGTCGACCTTGACGACGGTGTACTCGCTCTCGTTGGGGGACCCGCGGGCGCTGCCGTAGTCCCAGTCCCACCCGCCTGGGCTGACGAGCCTCTCGTAGCCGGCTACTTCCGTGCCATTGATGATGGTGGCGCCCGCGGACTCGATCAGAGATAGCAAGGACCTCAGCGCAGTCTGTTGTTCCTCGTCCGCGTGGACCCAGAAGCTTTGCCAGGGTAGGCCGAAAGTGGCGTCCTTGAGGGAATTACTCTTGGCGAAGAACTGTGCGTAGCCTCCCGGCGGTGTCTTTCCTCTTTGGGCAAAAGTGTAGTTGTCTCGGGCATCTTCTCCGTAGATGGCGTCGAGAGCGTACACAGCGTCACGCACTGTCCGCCCGAAAGTGCCAACGGAATCTTGATGCTCACTCTCGGGGATGACCCTGCTGCTACATTAGCGAAAGATTGGTCATTTTGTTAACTTGCAGATGCCCGTACCCAGCTCTCGAGGTAAGCCCGACAGTTGGCTTGAAGCCCACAATGGCGTTCCGTTCCGCGGGGTTGATAACTGTACAATGTCGGTCAGTGTCGTGAAAGTATTGAGCATCACACCCTTACTGCTACCGTCTGTCTCGGTCCCAATAGAAAATGCAATCGCATTAATAGCCACGCCGATGGCACTACCGGAGCTGCTGCCGCCCGGGTTTACCGTGAGGTTGTACGCGCTCCTGGCCTGTCCGCCCCGGGCCGAGTAGCCCTCCGAGTAGTTGTTGCTACGCATGTCGGCCCACTCGGACAGCGTCGCCTTGCCAAACAGCACGGCGCCGGCTTCGCGGAGCCGGGCGATCACGTGGGCGTCGCGCGGTACCGTGCTCCCCAGCAAGGCCCAGCTCCCTGCTGTCGTCTCCAGCTTGTCTTTGCTGGCGATGTTGTCCTTGACGGTAAAGGGGATACCGTGGAGAGGTCCCCTAACCTGCCCGGCTTGGCGCTCCGCGTCCCTCGCCGCGGCGATGGCGAGGGCGTCGGGGTTGAGCTGGAGCAGAGAGCTGGCGCAACAGTCAGCCGGTGCATCTACATAGTGCAGATGCGAGGAGGTGTGCTTACTTTGCATATTCCTGAGTCTGGTAATTCCGAATCATGTAGCAGGTCACCAGTTGCACCGACGTCAAAGTCCCGTTCTCCATGGCTGCTTGCATCTGGTCAATCGTGGCCTCCTCGAGCTGGAAGCTGCCGCACTGCTGCATCGGAAAGAGTTGCGCGGAGTCCGCATATTCGCGGAGAGGAAAGTACGGCGCGTCAAGTTCCAGGGATTGGCTGCTTGACGAAAACGCCAGTAACAAAACCAGATGCCAGAGCATCCGTCCAAGCATTGTAATGTTTCGCGTGTGTGAAACTGGATTTGGGATGTTATTCTCGTTGTCGATGGCGCCACGGGCAGGTAACAAGGAAAGGTGACAAGTCTTTACGGATGGCAATCGACCGTCGCTTATCTGCAAATCTTAGCTTCCCGCATCACCCCAAGCTGAGAGTCCGTCATTGGTTGGCCCTGCATATCCAAGACAGTGGCCTCACTTCTTGCGTCACCTTGGCGCTGCTAGCGCGAACCCCTTTCTGGGTGTGTTTGCCCTTTTCGCTGTGCTGTACGATGAGTCCAACGACGGTTCCCGCCCACAGGAACACACCTTGAGCCGTATCACTGACTGCATTGCTCAATGTGTCCAACGCGTTCGAATTCGTTAGGTAGTGTGCCTCCTGTTCGAGCCGCTCCTTATGGTAGTGGACTATGCCACTTTCTGTATGTTCCTGGACACGGATCCGTGGTTTGTTACGGAATTGGGACCCAAAATCGCTCAGCTCTCGACTTGAGACGCAGATCTTAACGAATGGGTTGTTTTAAAAGTCTCACAGTCGTTTACTTGTGTCGTGATAACCGTCCTATAGCATCAGGAGCCAGAATTTGGTTTAAAAACTGTTTATATTACTACATAAGGGGATGAAAAACACAGAAAGACGCTGGTTACCTCGATCCACGGGCTTTTCCCCCATTGTGCATCGTTATCGTTGTTGTCGTAAAGAAGGTCCACGTCTTTTTGCGTATAATCTTCTGTGCGGTGCACCGTACGATATTCGTCAAGCCCATCGATCAGAAGAAGTGTCTTCCGCTTGGATCTTTCTGCTGTTTGGAGAAGATTAGATAGGGCCTTGTGCAACCAATTCCAATCCGAATTCCTCGTCTTCAGGCACACATCAGGAATCTCTTCGGGGCTTCCTTTGAGGCAAAGATCGGGGAAAACATCCTGGGTCCAAGTCTTTTCCTGGACCAAGCACCGACGTATAATGCTTCGTCTCATACCCTCGCGCGACATCTGCAGCTCGCGTTTGTCCCCAGCCTTATAAAAGTAGAATGAAGCGACAATGGTGTTATCATCAATGAAAGCGTGGTTTAGCTTTCGTATATTCTTCTGCGAGGACTTCATCGGTGTCGACTTGCCTGAGCCAGCTTCGCCACTGATCCAGAACATTGATTCCGTCTCCGAGGAAAGCCAAGATTTAAGTCGGTCCACTTATGCATTGGTTTCTTTGCTCTCCGTAAGCAACCAGTCGCATGTTCGGTTGAATGTACAATCTACACACAACGAGTTGGAGTGGCCCTGGCCCAGAAATTTACACATAATGTCTGCACTCACCAGGCCAATAGCTAGCTGCAGGGGGCTCCTCGCGAAAGCATACCACCTACTACGCCTTCTCCTGGACTAACACGTTATCGCCCAAAACTCATTGGCCCCCAAAAGTGACCTGACTTGGGCTTTTTGAGGGCGTCTGTAGCCGAAAGCGGAACCAGAGAATCTCGATCACCATTCCAGCGACAGTCAAATATCTTGGCCCACATAGGGACGAAGAGAAAAGGCCCCAAGACCTCAAGGATTTCCTACGCTCTATGGGAGCGGAAGATTTCTATCTTTATTATAATCCCACTTTCTGTGATTTACGGTGCACTACACTGCACAGCTTGGAGTTTTCACTTTCCTTCACGGCCGGAGGAGTTTATGTGGAAATCCGCGTCGGTTCTGGTCGCGGGTTTCATTATTTTCGTGGCATTGCTAACGCTGGTGCGGCGGGTTGGCGAATGGATAGTCAGGGAGTCTCTAGGAGTGGAATATGCCTCGAAATTTCCTTTTATAGTTGTCTTCCAGTTGCTAAACGGGTGTGTGGTGGGCATTTGCATCTGTTATCCACTTTCCAGGTTGTCCTTTGTCGTCGAGTCTTTCATCAGCTTGCGTAGCCTTCCCATCGGCGCCTACAGGATGCCTGGATGGCTCCAGATGATCCCCCATCTGTGAACACCGCCAACCAAAGCATCCATTGGACCCTGCTGGAGTTGGTCATAACCCATACACCCTACGGAGCCGACGGGAAGCTACAGAATGTTTCAAATCCTCTGAATATGGCTATTTACATCACATATGCAAGCTTTCATACATACACCCATACACAAGTGAGGCCTGACGTAGTAAATTACACCCGAATAACCCCAATCACATCACTATTGCGTTGATTGATAATACTAAAAGACTATTGCGATACCTCGTTCCTTAGTCACTACTGACCCAGCTAGGCGGACGATCCTCCACCCTCGTCCCCCAAGCCGACTCCTCCGCCCCCAACGTAATCTCCATCGTCCACCCCTCCGTGAACAGCTCATGCGTGATCCAGTTCTTGGTCCACGGCTCCCCATTAACCGTCACACTCTGGATCGACACATTGGCGTAGCCCGGATCGAACCCGAGCGCGCGGATCGTGGCCGTCTTGCCCGTGACGCCGTGCCTCACGCTCAGCTCCGCGAAGAAGGGCGCCGAGATCAGGTACACGTTCTGGCCCGCGATGGGGAACAGGCCCATCATGCCGAACACGACGAACGCGCCCATGGAGCCGCTGTCGTCGTTGCCGGGCAGGCCGTCGTTGGTGTTGCGGAACTTGGACGGGATGTAGGTGTGCAGGCGTTTTGTGGAAAGGGCCGGGCGGCCGGCGTAGTGGTACAGATAGACGGTGGAGAAGACGGGTTCGTTGGAGATGTCGGCGAGCCCCGAGGTGTGGAAGAAGTCGAGGCGGTTGATGAATTCTTCGTCACCGCCCATCAGGGAGATCAGGGTGGAGATCTGCTGGGGCACGAGACTGTAATGTGTCAGAGTCACAATGCTGTCAACCGGTAACCCACAACTTACAATTGGTACTGCCAGATGCTGGCCTCGAACGTCTCACTCGGGTTCGTGGTCAGCGAGCAGAAATCTGCCAGCGCTGAGCATGCGATGGGATCTTGGTAACCCCAGGTCCCGTTCATGTACTTGGGCTGGAAGAACCCCTTGAATCCAGTGTCGTTTCCCTTGATGGCGGAGGTCTGGTCTTCTTTCCAGATGTTGCGCAAGTTCGTGCTTCGCTGGATATACTTGTTGTAGACGTCGGTCTTCCCGAGCCCCTGGGCCAAGGTCGCGAGGCAGTAGTCATTGTAGGCATATTCGAGTGTCCTCGAGACGCTGCGCGAGTTGGTGCCGAAGCCCAGGGGGTCGAAGTCGAGATAGGGGATGTAGTTAAGACCCTTCCAGCTCTGTAAGCCTCCCCGTCCCTGGTAGGACCACTCCAGGGGCTCGACCTCGGCGTCCTGGATGATGGCTTCGAGCGCGAGTTGCCAGTCGATCCCCGTGAGGTTCTTCGCGTAGGCATCTACAAGCACCACGTCCGCGTTCGAGCCGCCCTGGGTCCAACCGGAGCACAGGCTCATGCGACAGTCGGGGAGCCACCCTTCATGCTTGTAGATGTCCAACAAGCTGTTGACCATCTGCGACTGTGCCACGGGATCCAAGATGGTGAGGAGGGGGTGCTGCACGCGGAACGAGTCCCAGATGCAGTAGTACGAGTCGAAGTAGGGGGATGCCGCTGTCCCAGTGGGGGGTTCTCGCCCGTGTAGTTCTGAGGCGAGATCATGCCGCGGTAGATGCCGCTCCAGAAGCTGCTCTGCAAGTCCTCGCTTGCGCCTCCTGCCTTGATCGAGATGGGGCTCAACTTCTGGCGCCATTCATCTTGGGTCTCCGACACTAGGCGGTCAAAGTCCGTCAGGGGGTCGGGTATCTCGGTGGCGGCGTGGTTGCAGGCTTGCTCGGTGCTGATAAAACTGGTCCCCATTCGTGCCGTGAGCGTGTTGTTGGCGAGGTTCTGAAACCTGACCCAACCTCCTGCTTCCACGAAGAACAAGTTGAAACCGCGGGTTACATATAGGCTCTTTGGTTCCGTGCCGGCGCGATTATTCACCCAGACGCCGTTGTCCCGAACCTCGCCGCCGTGGAAGTCCACGCAGAAGTGCATCACGTAGGACCCGGCGCCGAAACTGGGAAGAAAAGTGCCGTTGCCCTTGATCTGGCCAGTCGAGGCATCAACACTGGCCGAGGCGTTCTGGCGACTCTGCCACAGATCCGTCAAGTCGAGCAGCACGAGCGGATCCCCTTTACCAGTCGGGAACTCGAACTGGTACAGCGCCGCATGCTCGCTGCTCGTCATCTGCGCCTTGACCCCGGACACCAGCTCCACAGCGAAGCGCCCCGGCCCCGCGACCACGCTGTTGTTGACGTAGTGCGTCGCGCGGTCGCCGATGCGGAACTGGCAGCTGTTGACGCCATCGTCACCGCCGGAGGGGCAGACCTGGGGGAACAGCGGGAAGTTGCCGAGGCTGGGGTTGCCGCCGGTGCCCGAGTCGTGCACGGCGCTGAAGCCGGTGACTTTGGACCCGTCGGTCGCGAAGCCGCCCGTGTTCTGGCCGTCCACGTTGGCGACGGGCTTCGCGAGCGCGTAGGGGCGGGTGGCGCCCGCGAAGACGTTGCCGCCATTGGTGCTGCCGATTAGGGGGTTGATGAAGCGGAGGATGTCATCGTCGTTGGTATCGGCTGCGAGTGCGCCGATGTTGTTCGCTACCAGCAAAGGCAAAGAAAGGAGGAGGGGGAGAAGGACGACCGAGTGCGGGGGTTAGTTTTGACATTGCGAGCTGTTACGCCAGTCGAACTCTCGCCCAAAACAAAAGTGCGTTTCAAACTGGCAGTCTGAACTCAGGTAAGATCAGCTCAGGTATTCAAATAGGAATGTTTTCCAAAAGGAAATGCTTGTTATGGATTCACATCTCAAGTCCTATGGTCCTCATGCGCGTTTGTTGTCCCGGACGCTCATTTCAATAACGTTTACACAAATTACGCTGGCGAATCGCGGCAAAAGCAACGTTGTTACCTGCCTATCCGAGGAAGGCACAATCCGGAATTGGCAAAGATGTGCTTGTTGCGATTGAGCCGAGTCAAGCAGTCGTGGGGTAATGCTGCCGGCAGGCTGGTGCTACCAGATTGCATCCATGACCAGCCACGAAACATGCAGGTGGGTGGCCATGTATGGTGGCTGATGGCGGCATGCCAAGCTCGCGCTGAACAGCCCTTCGAGCCTCAGCTGAAAGTTCTGTTTTGGAAACGGCTGTCCACCCAGCCCTGTTTTCCCCCTCTTCTCGTCTTACCGTGTTCCCAGCTTCAGAGGCATCACAGTTGTCTACCTTTACTCTCGCCTTGGGCCGTGAATCCGGCATAGATCGTGACAACATCCACCACAGACCCGGGACCATGGGCAACGCGATATCGTCAACTCCAAGCTTTCGCAGCTGCGGCCTCTGCTACTTCAAGCTGCCGGCCGGCACCCCGTTCTTAGACCAGCCCGCGGTGTCCCGTAGAGGTATTGAGTTGATTGGGTTGCCGGACTATGGATGGAAAGCCGGACGGCTCGACGATGTTCTTCTTCCTTGGAAGAACATCGATTATATCGAAATGGAAGCGGAGCGTGACGCGCTCAGGAAGTCCTCCGGGAGAGGCTGCGCCGGCTGTGCGGCGATCCTGCGCTGCCTTGATGCCCAGCTGCGCGACCGCGGTTTCACACTAGACGACCTATGCTGGCAGGATCGGTGCACGCTCCTATGGCTCGTCGGCGACCGAAAACCATATAACCCCAGCCTCTTGATCAGGTTCGGCGTGGCAGCGACAAAGGATCGGACTGAAGAACTCGGAGAAGCGGAATTCTCTGTGAGGATCGAATATACCGGTGACAAATACTGTGCGACGCTTACCGGCGTTCTCATAAGTTTAATCAAGGGAGAAACGGACTAACCCATTTCATTAGTTCATCCAGCGGCACGGAAAGTTTCCCCCTCAGCGGTCGCTCTCGGGTACACAGGCTCGTTAACGTCTCTGGAAGTCATCAAGACTTGGCTCAACAATTGCGAAATGGCCCACGAAGATTGCAGGCAACCGGTAGGTGTTCTCCCGTATCGAGTAGTGGAGCTGTCTAGGGATACCAACGGTCAGGCCGCTTTCCGTCTTGTACAGGGTTTGGGCGGGCGTGAACCCTATGCGTGCCTGAGCCATCGTTGGGGCCCATCTACCGAGCGATGCCGCACCACGAGCCTCACGCTAGCATCCTACCTCGAGAGGGTGCCTCCCGATATACTCCCCAAGACCTTCCGGGAGGCAGGCGAGGTGGCCATGCATCTCGGCCTCAAGTACCTATGGATCGACTCCCTGTGCATCATCCAAGATGACGAAGAGGACTGGAAGGCCCAAGCCGCAGAGATGTGTAACATCTACCAGGGATCCTACGTCACCATCGCCGCTACGAGTGCCAGTCAAGACGACGACGGCATGTTCCACACCGTGCCGAAATTCCCCCCTCGCCCCCGTCGAGTCAGACAGGCGCGACCTCGTCATCCGCAAGCACATTACCCACTTCCCCCGGTTCCAGGCCCTGGCCCACCCCTCCGAACTGGCCGACTTCCCGCTCCTCGCGCGCGGCTGGGTCTACCAAGAGCTGTTGCTGTCGCCGCGCATCGTGCACTTCGCCCGCGACGAAGTGGCGTGGGAGTGCGCAGGCGGCAACGGAGACTGCGAGTGCGGCATGGCGGCCGGCCAGTCCCTGTGGCCCCGGAAGCGAGCCTACAAGATCAATCTGGCCGCGCCGGCCATGTACTACACGAGCGCGGGCTGGCGTCAAATGGCCAGCGAGTACTCGACCATGCACCTCACCTACGACTCGGACAGCCTCCCGGCTATTGCCGGCATCGCGAGACAGTATGGGACGAAGCACCGGGACTCCCTCGGCCGCTACTTGGCGGGCCTCTGGGAGAAGAGTCTGGTGCAGGACCTGCTGTGGTACGTGCCGCCCGAGGCAAAGTCGACGCGGCGGCCCGAGGCCAGCCCGGTCCCTTCGTGGTCGTGGGCGTCCGTCACGGGCGGATCGCAGCAGCTGGGATCCCTGCAGTCGACCACGGCCGTCGACCCCTCGAGGTCCTGAGCTTCCGGGTCGACCTGGCGGGCCCCGACGAGTTTGGGCCCATAAAGCACGCGGAGATTACCGTGCGCGGGCTGCTCGCTCAGGGGTCGTGGACGACCGTTCCGGGGTCACTGAGGGGCCATCGCTTTGCACAGTATCATCCGAGCAGCAGCACTAGATCATCATCAGGACCTGGCGGCGGGTACAGTATGGACGCCGATTACAACTTTTCCGACGCCGCTGGCTCGCGGCGCTTGGAGGAAGGATGCCCAGTGTTCTGCCTCAAGACCGGGTTTGTATTCTACCAGCACCACGTCTGTCTGATACTGAGGCCTTTGAATGAGGAGCGAACAGTCTTTGAGAGGATAGGGTTACTGCAGACAGCCCATAAGGAAGTGGTGGACTCCTGGTACGAAGCCGGGCAGGCAGCAGAAACTTTTAAATTACTGTAGCCCCATAGCCAAAAGGCATGACACATGGTTGCTTCGGTCTTTCGTGTTCTTCATCTAATTTACAAGCAACGCCGGCAAGGTCGGTTTTGTTACCGCGCCCGGCGCAATCGTCAAACTGGCACTCTGCTTACAAACGTCTTGAGCCCATCCCGGCCCGAAGTCCCGATGATGAACTGATCGCTAGAACACTCCAAGTCGGCCAGCGCCGCCGGGTCGAACTGGAAGTCGAAGCGCTGAACCAGAGCAGCAACCACCAGGTATAGCTCAGCCCAGGCAAGACTAGACGTATGGGCGAGCCCCCAAGTAAGTAATGGGTCGTCAAAACTTCCGACGGAAGAAGAAGCACTTACTGCATCCCCAGACAGATCCTGGTGCCTCTCCCAAAAGGAGCATAGGTCTTCTCGGCCTTTCGCCGCACATCCATATCCATCCATCTTTCCGGATCGAAGCGCTTTGGGTCCGGATACAGGGCCGGATCATGATGCATCAGCAGCGTCGTCATACCGACGGGGGTTCCGGCCGGTATGACCCGTCCGTTGTACACGAGGTCGCGATCCGGTGCTATGCGCTGCGAGCGCGTTGACAGCCCCGGGCTCAACCGCAAGCCTTCCATCAGGACGGCCGTCAAATAGAGCAGTTTCTTGAGTGTACGCAGGCTGATGTCCGAGGACCCCTGGTCGTTTTGGCTTCTGTCTCGTCGTGGCTCGGCCAGTTCTGCTCTCAAGCGACGCAGGACTTCTGGGTCCGCGTAGATGTGGTAAAGAATCATACGCAGGCTGTTGGCGACCGTTTCAAAGCCGCCCCTGGTGATGGTTCCGACCTCTTCGAACACCCGGCCCGGGCTCTTCTCGGCTGGCGGGATCTGGGCGTTCAAGATCTCGTGCACAATGGTGCGCGTTGTGGTATCACCCGAGCCATCATCACCGGGTGGAGCAGCGGCCAAAGTGGAGTAATACTCCATGGTGACTTTCATCATATCCTAGCCTGAAATAAGAGAACGACGAGAAAGGGTACAGCAGCACACAGGGATGGATGGGGACGCTACGCACCTGGAGGAAGAAGACGAAGGCGTTGACGCCGTCCCCGCCCGTTTTCTGAACCATGGAGCTGGGCATTCTCTTCATCAGGGAGACATACCACCGAAAATGCTTGCTTCTCTGCCAGAGGCTACCTGATGTCTGGGGCAGCGTCGCTTCGTCCGCGTCGAGATCCAGGGCGTCAAGAATGTGGTAGCGCTTCCCAATCGCAAACTCAATCGACACATCACGAGTAAAAGCACTAATGGCCGCGCCCAGGCTGATCTGGATGGATCGCGAATCGGCAAACTCGTCCACTTTGCGGCACAACTCCGAAACCGATCTCTGCACGATGTCGATGCGGCTCGCCACGCTTGCCTTGGAGAAGAAATGGTTCAGGACAGCGCGCCGTCTTTTGTGGACGTGGTGCTTCGCAGTGCAGATGGTCGACAAGGGGGCACCAAAGGCGTCCCAGGCCCAGTCGTACTTGTCCCATTTCCCGTCCTGATTGTACAGCTTCTCGTAGAAGCTGGGGTCGCTGACGTAAAGTTCATGGGGGCTGATACGGATTATGGGGCCTGGTAGGGCTGGCTGTCAGAAACGACTCCCACGACAAGACTGCAGAATTCCTAAGGGCTATCATGTACCGTATCTCTTGTGCATTTCTGCAATTTTGAAGGTGTACTGTCCGTTACAGACGACATCGTAGTAGGCCTCGAAGTCGCGCGTGACAGCTGCCAGCCGAGGACCGGGGAATCCGGCGAGGGGATGGAGAAACAGACGATGGAAAGCCAATGTGAGAAAGTAGAGGGCGGCCAGGACGACGCCATGCTTCCAAGACACATTCTCCACAGGCGAAGTCATTTCACCGGTCAATTTGAGTATTGAAGGACTCAACAAAAGTCCGATACAAAATGCGATTGATTACCTTGCTCCTGAACTGTAACATGTGCCAAGTTGAGGCGGATGAAGACTACGAAGCCTAAATACCTACTGGGAAACTCACAGAACAATACTCGGAACTTGATTGATGCAAGGGATGCGCGGTTGGGTGAACCGGCGATAGGTTACATCGCAGCGGACTAACAACCTGACAAGCCCAATCCGAGCTGCGCAAGGTTGCCGGTGCCCCAGTCAATGGTCATGACAGAAGTTATCAGACAGGTTGGAAGATACGTTGGAAGTGCCGATGTACGGGATTTATCTTGAGGGGGATCGTTTCAGGGGTTGAAATGCAATCCATGGCCCACTGTCCTGGAGGAGCTTTGTACCCAAGAAGCTGTGGCTAATTAGTGTGGCTGTGTGGCACGTCAAGCGGACTGTTACCCAAACAGCAATTGCCTGTACCGGTACATGCACCTCTGCCTCAGCTCGGAAGATAACTCAATTGCCCACGATTCGTGTTTGTCAAGGCAGTAAGTAGGTTACCGCGCCTGAAACCAGTATGCAGAATGTAATTTTGAACCATCTGTCTGGCGTTGGTGAATTGATCGTCTGATGTTTGATGTCTTTGTCTTTGCTGGCGAGAACCTTTGTGGTAGGAGTTTCCGAACTCCAAATCGATTGTGCCTGGGCCAGATCTTGATGATCTCGCATCACGTGATCCCGCGACGCGACGGCGCATTGGTGGTGGCCAAATTGGTCCTGGGCCAGAAACGACGTCAATGAGTGCCAGCGTCACATCTCATCTTTCCATCACTCGTTTCATTTTCCTTCATTTTCTTCCCCTCTTCGATCCCCTTCTACTGGAAAACTCACAGAATTTCCTCTCAATTCCAACGATTACCCAAAGGCCATAAATATCCTGTGCGAAAGACGAAAAGCTGACATCCCAATTGCCTTTTGCCATCAGCACCTGCACCCCAAACCAAGGAAGGCCAATTCCACAAAGACACTAGGCCCAGTTCGGTGGACAGACACCCCCACCATATCCACTTGCCACTGTCCCTTTCCGGGTCTCCCCCACACCACCAGCTGCACACAATGGCGGGCCAATCATCCATAGGCGCATCGCGAAAGCGCAAGCAGCCCGAACCCGAATATAGTTATCAACCACAGGAAGAGGTCGAGGAGAAGCCCAAGAAGTCCAGAAAGAAGGACCCCAGCGAAGAAAAGCGATTGAGGGTGTTCCGCCACAAAGCCCCCCAGGCCTTCTAGGAAATCTACCAGCGCGCCACCTCCCAACGCTTCTACGTCCTGGGACGGACGCGATGCGGTGATGCCTCCTGCCCGGAAGAAATTGTTGAGCTGACGGGATCTACCGGCAACATCTACCACGTCCACATCGCCAGACAGCCCACCTGCGACTGCCCCCACGGCCTGAAGCGCAACCAGTGCAAGCACATCCTCTACGTCCTGTCGCGCGTGCTGCACGCCCGCTTTGACCTGGTCTACCAGCTGGCCCTGCTCAGCAGCGAGCTGCGCGAGATCTTCGAGCGTGCCCCGCCCATCGAGGTCGGCGACGACGCCGAGGGAGCAGCGGGCGCCGCCGAGGACAAGAACCGCAAGGCCATCGAGGGCGACTGCCCCATTTGCTTCAACGAATTCGAGGCGTCCGACCAGACCGTCTACTGCAAGGCCACCTGCGGCAACAACATCCACACCCAGTGCTTCGAGATGTGGGCCGCCACCAAGCGCCAGACCCCCGGCGCCAAGGACCAGGTCACGTGTCCCATGTGCCGCAGCCTCTGGCAGGGCGACGACGACGTGGTCAAGAAGATCCTCAACACGGGCGTGGTGGGACGCGAGGGTTATGTCAATGTTGCTGATCAGCTGGGCATCAGTCGGGTTCGAGGTAAGTTGTGGAGGAACAGCTACACACACACTTGATTATTCTTCGATGCGGCGCATGTGCTGACCGGAACCTCTCCTAGATACGAGCTCGTACTATGATGGACCCACGCGAGGCGGCTCGGGCTACTATGGTGGTGTCCGATTTAGTAGCGGATACGGTGGATGGGGGCGGCGGCGGTATTGGTAGGCCATGTTGTACAATGAGCACACAAAAGGCGGGAGTGTAAAAGAGTGAGTGGCCGTATGGTGGCTCCCAAAGCAACGTGTTATATGCCGCTTGTTCTGTTTCCCGGTATCTAACCATGCACCTTTGCGGCCCCGAAGAGTCTGTCGGCGGCTGGGCTCGATGATGGCGTTGTACGGGGGCGTTGGGCGCCCGTCACGGATTTCATGGACTTATTGCATGGTTGAGCGACAGTATTTTACGTTTGATTGATCCGAAAGGTGCAGCTCGGTCTGTAGTTCATCTTTTCGAGATTGTCAATAATCTGGTTTCCCGGTATATCCAGCTTCAGGTTCCTTTTCACCGACTGCAAGGTCGGACTGCTTTGCATGGCGAATCTCTGTTTTCATTTCATAGATTGAACCCCAGCATCTCGTCCTCCAATGCCTCCACAGACAGCACCGTCTCGGTGCCGCCCATACGGGTAGAATAAAGACACCAGCGTGGGTATCCAAACACATATTCCCTTACGAATAGCGTTCTACATAGTGATGGAGCTTGGGATACTGCCAAGCTGGGACGATGCAAAAGAAGACGGTGAAGACCCAACCATATCCTAGGCCTTTCGCCACGACTCCTCTGCCAAAAGTCTTCCTTGCTACGAGTGTACGACCCGCTATAGTTTCGACTGAGCAGACCGCCCAGTTTAACAAGAAGAAACGCAGTTCCGACATTAAGAAGTGCTGCCCGTACAGTATGGAGTTGGCGACAGCATGGCTCCAAGCTGATAGTGTGAACACCCAGAACGAACCGAAAGCCCCACCAACCAGCGTATTTCGCGAAAAATGGAGCGAGGGCATGCAGAGTGTAAAGGAATATACGTGCAGCCGATGCCAGAAGACCCCCCAGAAGCGGCGCAAAGTGTACGCGTCCGCCAGGCTTCCGAACAGTGGCGGCCACTCTTCGGCCGCATCCCAGCCCAGAATGGCGACGAAGAGGATAGCGGCTAGATCGTTGGCTGTAGTGAGGCTGTAGTAGCTTGTCCAGATCCAGTGGAACGACATGATCCCGCAAACTCCCATGGTGGAGATCGAGGGCACGAGCCCCTGATGAACCGGTCCGAAGACGTCAACAGTCACTTTCAGACGTCGGAAGATAGAGGCCATAGTCGACGAAGTTGCTTGTTGGACAAGCCAGAGGAGGCAGACGCGAGCGCCCCTCCCGGTGGCAAACCAAACACGCGTGCGTTTGCTTCGTGAACCAGCAGGGGGACCGACTTCACATTTGTCAAGCGGCAGGTTGCGGACATTACTCCATATTCTATAAATAGCGCGGATGCGCTGAGCACCGCTGGCACCGTCTAGCCTGAACACCGACTTCTGCACGAATACGATGGCGGTCGAGTGGATGGTGAGACCGATGAAGAAGGGAACGGCGAATTGAGAGTGGAATGGCAGTGGTGGTTGCCTACTGATAGTATTGAGGCAAACAAGAACACTAGCGACATGCAAGACTCCGAATGTTTGTCGTAGCCGGTCATGTGAAGGTCTGGATGGCCAGGGAGAACAGGATGGCCGCTGCGGCTAGCGATAGTATGGATGATAGCGCCATGGTAAGCTCCATAACTGTTATTAGGAATATCTCCAGTACGTTAACGGTGAAGAGAGAAATGGGAGATTTGGATGTCTTTGAGAGACTTACGAAGCTCCATGTCAAATCGCCTCATAACATTTTGATCTCCCCATGGGAAATCTGCCCCCATTTTGATATCACATACCCCGTCCAACGTGTACTCCCTCATAAAGACTAATAAATTGCAGCACACTCTCACGTTCCTCGGGAGATGATGCACAAGTTTAGATCTCATCACTTTTTTAAATAACTCTTCCGAATTTCCAGTCACCCCCTGCTCAACGTGACACGGCCAGCGTAGAAATGGCAACTTTGCTGACATGAAGTTACGTGCGCTCGCATCCCATGGAGCAAACCAACGAGGCTGCACTTCTATCTGCTCTCATGTGGCATCCGCGCCCTTCTTGCCGACGGCACACCGGAAGCGGGTGTGATGGTTCGGTCTGTCCCGCGAGCCCGTGTCACGAAGTAGCCATGTCGAGGACGGCCGTCACCGTTATACGGTCTGCTGTGGAATTCACATGCTGCGGTGTTACATTGGTAGCCTACGTGTAATGAAATCAAACTAAGATGGAGAAGCGGCGCGATCGCATCAGCCAGAAAGGCACGCCTGGTTTATAAGTTGATTTCAATACGCTTCAGAGGAAATGCGAGTTTTCCATCCTCTCTCGCCAACCCCCCAAAACGTTCTAAATACACGCACGCACTTCACAATCTCGTCCCTTGCCCGCGAAATTTCTAGAATTACACCTTTCTTTCCTGTCTGTCACTCATTCAAAATGCCTATAGAACTGATCGCGCCTCTAATCGTGGCGGTCGTCGACAGCGCTATAACCACAGGAGGGCTCGCCGCCTGGTGCAGCTCTCACAACGACCCGGGGTGTGTCCACCACAAGAAGCGCGACGACACCATCGTCGACACCTCCGGCGTCCCTTCCCTCACGGGCCTCTTCCGGCGTCAGGACGGCGTCGGGCCCTGCGGCGTGCCCCAGTACAACTTCGACCTGTGCCACGAGCAGCTGCAGGGCGTTACTGTGCAGACCAGTATCCCCGCCGACAGTGGTAAGCAGATCATCCATATCTACGGGGAACTCCTCGCTAACGAAGTGACCCCTTTCTTTTCGTTCTCTACAGAGGGCCAGTTCGACAACGTCCCGGCCGCATGCATGGACCTCGCGGCCGTCCTCTCGGGCGACTGCACCGACACGACGGTCCGCCCAACGGTGTGCGGCTCGGCGTGCCTTCATTATACCGGTCTGACTAACGGCAACTACGCCAATATTTCCAACGCCCTTACGTCTTAGTTGTCTTTTGGCTAGCATGTCCCCAGGAATGGGATGGGCTGGGTTTCAAAGGGGATCTCTTGTGGTTTACAGATATATGTCGGTCCATGATGGTAGATGGAAACAACACTCTCGTTACTAGATAAAAGTCCGATGAAACTGCTCTAGCAGATGATAATACCACTGCCTTGCATCTCGATCCTTCCGAATGCCTCCATCATATTCCCGTTGGCGATAACCACCTCATCCCCGGCACCACCGTAGAAGCCAGCAGCAGCATATCTGAAAACTGGCGATCTCGCGGAATGTACCACCCCGAATGCCGTCACGTCGTTTTCAGCGGTCGCGGGGCTAGGCACCACGCCTTTCTGGAAGTCCTCTTCCAGGACCTCGAACCCCTTTATGCATTCGTCACTTGGGTCTTGCCCCCCGCCTTCTTCCTTCCGGAGATAGGCGCTGCTCAGAAACAAGGTATCCGCAGCGGCAGGGCTGAACCAACCGGCCAGCCGACCATCACATCGCGCCCCCATCACGACCCCCGGCACGCCACCCGCAAACACGCTCGCCATGCTGGAGTGTATGGACCATTTCTTGACTGTCGTCCGCCGCTGTTGAATTTCCCGGGCCACCGGGGATGGTGGGCGAAACCTGATGCTGAAGCTCGAACTTGCATACAAATCGCCATCATCTTCGGGTACGAGATGAACAACAGGCAGATCCAGTACTGCAAACCTGGCCAGTTCTTGCGGCTGATCCGATGCTCGGAGCAGGTGTAGGGCGAGAACCGAGGTGGTACCGAGGACCCCAATCAGATTATGCCGTGAGCTGCGTAGGTTATGGACCTTGGGGCGTCCGCCATACATGGCGGCCAGCATATAGACGACGTGTGTCCTACTCACTTTACCTTCCCTTTGCAGCTCGTTTCCAAACTGCGTACACATTGCCAGGAACGTTGTACCACCGCGACCCCAGACTCCGCGGAGGTAGGGTTCCTTTGTGGAAAGGAAGTCAAAGCAAACCATGGGAGCCAACAAGCTGTAGTAAAACCCAAAGACCAAGGCTTGGTACTGTAACCACAAAGATTGGACCTTGGTAGACTTGGGATCTTCTGCGTTCCCTCGAAGGAGATATTCGAGACCAGCGTGCGTCTCGAGCCATTCTTTCTCAGAAGGCTGCCTCACAGTCTCGAGGAGTGAAGCTATTGCGTCAAGTATTTCCTGGTTCTTGCAGGGGAAGGCCTTGGACGATAACATGAGAATCTCCGGGGAGAAGCGTCCTGGGTACTGATCTTTGTTGCCTGCTAATTCGTAACACACTGATTCGTTCAAGTCAGTATAAGGGAGCGTGGAACTGGCGACGAGTGTAAGACCCGAAGCCGCTTTGGTCCCTAGCTCCCAATAGAGTTCCATTTCGTTTCTCGTGGATCGACTCGTATCAACAGCTTGTATCATGCTTTTTGGCTGACGGGCAGGGTATGAAATCATTTCGGCCTGATGTGGTAGGCGACGATCTCCGGCCGGCCCAAGCGGAATCGTGCCGTCCTTGACATAAGTCACCAGCAGCTGCGCTTCGTACGATCTCTCACCATCCACGCTGATGGAGACACCGCAAGCCTGAATGGTTTTGGCTATCGCTAAAGTGCTGACAGAATAGCAAGTAAAGGAGTTGGTCTCATTTTCCAGCAGCCACTTTAGGAATCGATGGGCCTCGTAATCTTCTGATGCGTTCAGTTGCGGAATTGCTTCGCCCTTGCCGTACTTCTTCCATACCGACCGATACGTCCGCAGTATGTGTGGTGCCATGCGGCGGACCTGTCCAGCCGATCTCCAAGACTCGATATTGACACCGAGGCTGACGCGGAGCGAGTTCTCAGTCTCCGCGTTCTCCAGTACAAGCGCCAAGAGCTCAACGATGAACTCGATGATTCTGTCATGGGCCACGCAGATGTCTAGTGCAGTGATGATGATGATCATGAGCCAAGAGAAGGGCCTCAGTCCCGGTGTGTCCGAAGACAGCGCCGAGCTTTTGCTCCGGGGCAGTTCAGAGTCCTGGGTCTGCTCCGCCGGTTTGGTTGGCTGGGACGAAGTGCTAACCTTTCCACTTTGGTAGATGAACTCGGTGCTGGAGAATCTGCTCTCCATCTTTGATGGCTCGACGATGCCTTTGCGCTTCAAGAGTGCTTCGGGGTCTTCCAGGATCGCCTCGAAGAGTTCCTGATCGTTCGACTTGACGCGCAGCCAGTTGCCGAAAGTGCGTCCTTTGCGGATTATGAGGGCGATGTCGCTGAGAGACACCCCGACTTGGAGAAGCGCGTTGGCGCCTGCCGTTATGGACAACGACATGGCTCTTGCACTCGGTTCCGGTTCTGAAGAAGCTTGCATCGTGAGGATTTCAACACGAATTCTGTAGGCAACCCAGGGATCTTAAGTAGCGACGCAGTCGGCTCTAAGCGCTCTTCTAGTGAGGGGATCCCAGCCTGGTGCAAATTTTTGTCTTACGTCGTGAGGGGGTGGTTACACAGCATGAAGTCGACAGCCTTCTCCATACGCATTGTGCTTGCTACTGGCCGACATCCAACGCCTCATCAGCTTTCGGGCAGACTAGTTCAACGCCCGCATCGATAGACCGACGTCGTGGCGGATCGTTATTTGAGTGAAGAACAACTAGTCGGGCTCGGCGCTTTAGCAATGCCCCTTCTAGGCATACCGTTGGTCCTTTTCATTCGTATTGATCTTCTGGGTGCCGCTTGCATCAGACAGCCTTGCCAGCCGAGTGGCCGATTTGAGCTAGGCTCAAGCGTCAAACTCCTTTTGCCGCTCTTTGCGAGCATCAGTCATTGCCATAGGACTTCCAGGTTTTGCTGGCAACTGTAGTCAAGAAGCGCCAGTAGGTTGACTGGATTTTGAGGGACCGTATACTAGACAACCAACAGGGCGATGACCATTGTCGCCCATAGTGTAAAATAGGGGCTTCGCTGTCGTACCAATCAGCGCACTTCGCGTGAGACTCATTCGGTACCTCTTATACAGTAGTCTTCCCGAAGTGGATATTCTAGCGACGCATTGTCAGATTCTTATGCGCAGTTGTCGTCGGCCAACCGGGCCCCTGGCCACCTTAGTCAGCCTTAAAATTGTATAAAGCTCGGGCGTATCCGGACCAAGTTCACCAAAACGATACTAGCAAACGATCAACTGACCAAGCGCTCTGTTGGGAGCATTCATACTAGAATGACACAGGCGCGGATTGCTTGTCGCATATATGCTGATGGAGACGGGTTGGGCACCCCTGTAAATACCCACGCCCTACCCCGCACGCACGTTGGCCCTCAGCCCCAGAAGATCACACGAGAAAGTTCAAATCGAAGAGCCATAGCTTTGTGTGCCATTTTGGATATGTTTTGTAGGAACTCAGGCTGTTCTATCAGAACAAACAACGCATCATCGACATGTCTGCTCTTCAACTGGCCATACGCGTAACAGAACGGCTTCAACATGTGGTTGAAGACGTGCGCACCCCTCCTGCGTGTATGCAGTTTTGCGGCAGCCTAAACGTCGTCTTGGTCGATCTCATCAAGTTCTTTCGGTGTCTACCTGAGGATGAATATTCTGAGAAAGAGGCGGCCGCGCTGCTCGAACAGCTAGACAATCTTTGCAGGGTAAGAATGCCAATCCATTACTTCAGTCACACTTCTGAATTATAGAACAGTTGCCCAATACGCCGAAAGAACAGATGACAGACGGTTTGGGGCAATATGAAAGCCTGTACCCGGCGGCTACATTACTCTTAAGCGACTCTGAGTCTGCTACACTGGCCATACGTGATATAGCTAGCTGCCAGGAGGCTCAGGGGCTACGGAGGATGATTCTTGCCTCACTCGAAGCCTTTGTACCCCAGAAGCTGGAAGGAGATGAGGAGATTGATAGATTGTCTTTCGATGACACTCGTCCATATGCCAGAGAACGCCCTGAGTGCGGCGAAGAGATCCGATTGCTCCACGATGCACTTTTCAAGCATTGTCTCTGTGCCGATACGGATGAGATGGTGACCCGCATCCGACTCCGAAGTACATTGGGAAACAACCGTGCAAAGGTCACTTTCGGTATCCTTTTCATGGCCCATCCTCATCGTACAAAGACCGGTGTCCAGCCTCATCCTTGGTGGCAAGACACACAGTTTTCTGTTTATCGTACTGGGTTAGTACCTCCTCTGCATTTACCTTTTGTTGAAAATGACGTTCATCTCTTAAAGTGACCTTGGAACCAGTCCTGGGACTGGTTGCGAGGAAGTCCGACTTGACTCTGAAGCGCCATTTTGTTCCTATATATCCGCCCAAGACACAGCGGGCCTGATGACACTGAAGTTCCTAGTCAATGGGCGCAAATTGTACTTCGAGGAATCGATGGATCCTCGCAGCTACTGGGAGTTCGATAAATCCAGTATTTCTCTTGGCCAACTCCTGGAAACGCTTTTTCAAACTAGGGGCACCTTTACGGAGAAACAAAAAGAGGTCCTGTCTTGGATCTTGGCTAAATCGGTGTGGCAATATTACAGCTCACCCTGGATACAGCAGCCTTGGAACAAAGACAGCGTCAGCTTTCTCATCGACCGACAACATGGCGAGGATGCCCAAGTTTGTAACGTATTTGTCGACGAACCCCTCCTCTCAGTTTCGATTGCTCAAGATAGCGCCGGAGGTGAGAAACGTCAAGGCCAGCAGGCAGTTGGGACGAAAACAGATGTTCATCGTCGTGGTTTGTCCAGGTTCAGCAAACCGCTGCATCCGGTGCCCAAGATTCTCGCATTGGGTGTCATGCTCGTGGAAATACAGCTTGGCCGGCCCATCGAGAGTCTATACGGAGATCCTCAGTGGTCCCATTACTGTCCACAGGGGAAGAAGAATCAGAACACAGATTACAGGATCTGTTGTGATCTCATTACGAGGAGGCACTTTTTCGAAGATATGGACATCTCGGACCCTCTTGAACTCCTCATCAGGAATTGCATCCATCCCAACGAGTCATTCATACCTCCTCAAGTACGCGACGAAGAAGGGGTTCGAGATCCACTCTACCTTTTGGTTGACCGGTTAGAGGTTTATCTGTCTGAACGAAAACCTAACAGCGTGAAGCCACTAAGCTTGGTGGGAACAATGCCCTCTGCGAAACCTCTTTGGGCTGCACAGCCACCACAGTCGAAGTTCTCTCCACCATCCCCTGAAGAACGCACAACCGGTACTCCCAGGCCGGGTCGAACCATGGCACAGATGTAAGCTCTCCTCGTCTCTACCCACGCGAAATCTCCACGAGTCTTTGAGCATTCTCAACTAACTACGTTAAGTTCAAACTCCACATCCACCAAAGACTGGTTTAGGCGAATGGACTGCCTTAATTATATCCTTAAGGCCAACAAGGGGGATGCTTATAAACCAGTCAAGATCGCAGTTCTAGATACTGGCGTTGACCCCCACGATGCCGCTTCCGTCTACATAGACGGGTATCGAGACTTTGTGAGCGGAGATGACAGTATCAAACGGGACAACACCGGTCACGGGACCACTTCTGTGAATCTAATCTTCGACATGTGCGAGTCAGCCTCGGTCCACGTTGCTCGGATCTTCGAGCAGGATGAGGCGAGCGACAACACCCAAGAACTAGCAATTCAGGTCAGTCTCTCATTATCGCCTAGTTTGAGATTCCCAAGAGACTAGGGTGATGAAACCCGCCCACTAACTGTACTTTTGCCAGGCTCTTGACTGGTGCATCAAGGAGCAGATGGATGTCGTCTGCCTTGCTTGCGGGTTCGCCAGCTCTTGCCAAGAACTGTTTGCCAAGATCCATGAAGCCTCAGGCAAGATGCTTATCCTGGCCGCTCCAACGAACGAAGGCAACGCCGGAGAGATTGCTTACCCCGCGCGATATGACAACGATGTGCTATGTATCTTCTCTACTGATGGCGCCGTCACGAAGTCCCAGCAACTCAACCCCTCTGGGGGCCTGGGCATGTACAACTTCGCCATCCTGGGCGAAAACATCAAGACCATGAGTGGAGAGGTGAAATCGGGAACGTCCTTCTCGACTGCCCTTGCTGCAGGGTTGGTGGGCCGGTTGCTGGAGTTCGCCAGGCACAGCGACTCTAAGGGCCGCATCACCAACGCCTCCTTGCTCAAGGTGAAGTACGGTATGACGAAAGTCCTGTTGTCTATGGCTATGAAGGACTCCGAGTTCCATTGCTTGAAGCCTTGGAAGCTGCTCCCCGTAAGCTTGCGGAACCAAATCCCTTTTGAAGAATACGGATTTCCCCAGCCGGAGGAGCGAGAAACAGCACGAGATTACATTTGCAACTTGGTCACGATGAGCTTGGCGGATGCATGATAGTGGAGCGGGCGATAAATGGTGTCGATGAGATGCAATTCTTCGTGGATCATGAGACGCCGCTACTCCTTAATTTGAATCATATATTCGAGATCCTCCCCCTGAACCACTTCTAAGTTATGCATGTTTGCACCTGCCAGGCCTGCTCCAGTCAGCATCTCGGCTACCTCACATCTCCGGGGGCCTGCAGCAAAGACTGTGCCCTTGGTGATGGTCTTTTGCTTAATGTTGGACCGAAACATGGCTTTGGATACTTCGGTAAGCCGGACCGCGAAGACGAAGTTGCTCTTGATTTCCCCACCCATGCTAATCCCGTTGTCTTTCATGTTTTCAATATTGGCGTTCACACCAGCCGCCCCGAATAAGTCCCTAGTCGGAAGTTAATTGAAACCAAGGCACTATTCGGAGATGTCTCCTTATTTCACCGGGTACTTACACGCCACCACCGAGCTTGGCCCCCGTCTCGCCGCCGTTATTGTGCTCATACTTGGCGCCGTGAGCGATCATGATACCACTGATCACTGTAGTGATTAGAGTCAGCAAGGACAGGCTGTGCAGGCTGCATACAATAAACCACAGCATCATCCCGGAAGTGACACCGACAGCGTGGCACGACCGAAAATCAAGAAAGAGGTGACGAACTGTAAGCCTTCCAAGCACCTAAACGCTTATGCTTCTTCACCCACATCGCCAACTGCTCCGACTGGCTGCACTGCTCAAGGTACGCCTCGGTTGGCTGCACGATCTGCGTATCCAGCCGTTCAATGTCCCACTGCTCGCCCATAATCCTCCGGAACACCGCTCTTGCCTCGGCGCTTACGGTGGCACCCACCGCGGTGGCGATGGGCAAGTTAACGACGATCCCGTTATCGTGGACCCGGCTCTCCTTTTGTGAAAGACAGAATTGCGCCGTCCCAGTCGCCCAGATCCGCATGTTGCGCGGGAAGGGCGTGATGTCTTCCGTGTTGATGACTTGGTCCAGCTCCTTTGGGTCGGCAACGAAATGGCCCAGGCGGATCGGGCCCTCGGCGGCGCCAAAGGCCATGCCAGGCTCGGTGTAGACAGGGGCGGGGTGCCGTTGGCGGAGGACAAACCAGCATTTGTCCATGTTGGAACTTGGCGGGTGTTTCGATACTTGCTTTATCACCGGTAGCTCATGGGCAAACTTGCGTTGGAAAGATTTTCGACTGCTCGCTTCTGGGTGGGGTTAGGCTGTGGTGTTGGTTGATGTGATACAGGGTGCATGCATACAGTACCCATGACAGTGGCCCACTTGTTACTACTTATAGGCGTGCCCCCCCTTCTCTGTCACGCAAGGATCCGCACATTGCAGCTCGCGATGAATATTATCAGGGCTTCTCCAGCACGTCCGTCTTGATGATAGTAATGGTTTCATCGCTCTGGCGAGGTACACTTTCGCTAGTTAGCTCAGACAGTTTGCCGGAAACCACTTTGTGGCTGTGCCTGCCAATGAGATGCGGGATACATTTCCCATTCTTCGCGCATTGAGTAAACCATGCATCCAGCGAGTATATCTCTCAGGTCTGCGCTTTTCCCGTCACAAAGTACCATGTCTAACTAAGTTGTTGATGTTGGTTGCTTGGAATGCTAGCTTTCGAACGGGAATGGGGGAATACGTTTGCCAGGACAAACATTCCGTTTTCAACGGCCTTTTGTCCTGACCCATGAAACATAAATACCAGGTCCTCAGTGTCATAAGGTATCTGCACATGCTTAAAACCTGCAATCTATGATGAACAGGTTGAGGAAGACGAGAACGATGCCATGGAACGTCCTAAGATATCAACATTATCCACCGCCAGAGGACGTGTGCGACGACTCAGTACAGCCTGGGCCACTGCAGTTGGGTCATATCATTCCGAAGCTGACACGTCTTGACAATGTGATCAATACCGACGGCCCCTTGGCCATCCCCACGGGCATGCCGGCTTATACCTCGACAGTCTGTCAGTCGGAGGGAGAGAGGAACGGTATTCCAATAGCAATCGCTGCAGCAGTGGCCATGGAACTAGGCCCTCGAGAAGTAACATTGCCGGAGTTTACGCCACCATATCTGTGCGTTGAAACGCTGGAGACACATGCCATTCATCCGACGCCTGCATACGTGGAAGCCGCTGTCGCCGACAAGAAAGTCGTCTCGTTCCTCAGGAACTCTAGGCTACTGGTGCCAACACGGACCATCTACATAATAACAGGCCTGAGGATTGCGCGTGGGGCTATGAGTGGTACAGGATGGCAGCATAGTGATTTTGTGTGGGCAATTAGGCTCACCAGACTTTCCC
Source organism: Apiospora rasikravindrae (assembly GCA_038363885.1). Classification (NCBI taxonomy): domain Eukaryota; kingdom Fungi; phylum Ascomycota; class Sordariomycetes; order Amphisphaeriales; family Apiosporaceae; genus Apiospora; species Apiospora rasikravindrae. The sequence goes on from JAQQWK010000011.1 coordinate 235,856, forward strand.
GAGGCTGGCTCGGGGCCTGGTCGCAGGTGGAATATCGCAATGATGCCACGTTTGGCAGACAGGGCGTCAGAGCAAAGGGAGAAGTCTTCAACGTAAAATATGATACGGGGATGACCCGGGTGGTCGATGCAGAGGGAAATAAATTGGTCGTTCTCAGATAGTATCAGCTGTGGTTTAGGATGTTAATAACAATGTTGAGATTTTGCAGTACTTTCTCCACAGCTCTTCAGATGATGGCCCGCGGTGCCCGCCAGCTCCGCGTATCCGGACCCTCATCGCCTACAGATGTAAGTGCGCCAACCCCACCCATCCGCGCACACTCCTGAAACGGCTCGCAATCCGGCTGACACGTTGCCCCCTCAGGCGGCATCTCCCCCGTCGCAAAGTACCTCTTGATGTAGCCCTCCCGACACCTCCCCGGCGAGAACAAGCTGCCGTGCCCCGCGTTCTCCTGGACCAGCACGCGCGAACCCGGGTGGTCCCGCGACATGGCGACCGCGTTGGCCAGCGGCGTCACGGGATCGTACCGACTGGACACGAACAGGATGGGCGCGGCCGGCTTTCCGCGCACTCCGCGCGCATCCGAGGCGGGCGTGGTCCAGGGCCCGTCGAAGCGGTACTTGGGCCGGATGCGCCAGCCGGAACAGCCCAGCCGGACTTGGGCTTCGAGGAAGGCGAAGTCGGCGTTTTGATGCCGCTGGAGGCCGCAAACGTAGTCGGCGAACTCCACGGCGGTCAGGTTGTCCTGCGGTTCGCCGTCGCCGCAGGCTATCGCGGTCATGGCGTCGGGGCCACAGGTGTAGGCCGGCGGGTCTGTTTTGTTGTTTCTGCAGCTGTCCTTGTGCGTGGGGGCTTGGTTCAGGCTCTTGTACAGCAGCGTCAGGTTGCCCTGCATGGCCTCAGACAGCAGGAGCGCCAGGGCGGGGAAGTCCCTCTGCGGCTGGTAGAGCGGGCGCAGGATAGCTTCAAGCACGTCGTGTTTGGTGACCGCGACGAAGGTGTTGGTCTCGGGCGAAACGTAAGGGGCAGGGTTGGCCTCGAGCCCGTCGATGAAGCCGCGCACGCGGCCGCGGATGGTGTCGGCGCTCGAGTCGCTGGGGCGGTAGAGGGCGCATGCCTCACGGCCGCGGAAGCAGGTGTCCCAAAAGTGGTCCAGGACGTGTTGGGTATCCATCAGGGCGACATGCCACGACTGTGTTGGTGCATAGTTAGCCCGGAAGGTGAACTGAAGTTTTGGGAAGATCGCCGGTCGTTTGAGTCTGACTTACTGCCGAGTGGTAGTCGTTCACATCTTCCACCGCTTCTAGGATGACGCGTCCGACTCGGCCGGGGAACATGGACGCGAAGTAATTGCCGAGAGCCGACCCGTAGGAGAATCCCCAAAACTGGATGCGAGGGGTAGGGTCTGACTCCGCATCGACTGTAGATCGCAACTCGATCATCTGCTGCGCCTCCTCGTCTGCTCCATTTCTGACAGTGTCTGCATTGGAGATGGCCAGGTTCCTCTTGCGCAGCTCGTCTAACTTGTCGACGATCGCCACCATATCCCTCGCCACACTGCTGGTAGACATGAACCCCCAAATCCCCCCATCCTTCCCCGCGGCGCCATTCCTCGCCTCGCACATCCTCCCAAACCCCTCCGCCCTCGCCATAGCCCGCCTCACCGTATCGAGATCCCCGCGCCCACCGTCCTCCCCGGCCTCGCCGACGGCGCCCAGTCCGCGGTTCGTCCACCAAGCCGTGCCGCGCGCGAACTCGTCGCCGCCGAAGCAGTCGGCGCGGGGCTCCGTCAGCCCGACGCCGCGCGGGTCGAAGCTGAGGATCTCGTAGTGCCGGCCGAGCTCCTCGCTGTCGGCGGTGCGCTGCACCAGCTCGCTCGCCCGCAGCATGAAGCCCACGCCCGAGCCCGAGGGGCCGCCCGGGTTGACGATGATGGTGCCGCCGTGGCGGGGGTCGGACTCGGGGACCGTCGCGGGGCGCGCGATGATGGCGAGGGTTACGACCGAGGTGTTGCCATTTTGGTAGTTATCAGTAAGGGATTCCGGCGATAGCCAGTCGAGGGGGACTACGAGCTTGGCGCATTTGTACGTCTGGTCGTAGCAGCTGGTGTAGTTGAGCGAGGTGGAGGGCGTCACGGTGGTCCAGTCGAAGTCTGAGATGGCTGGAGTTCGCGCAGTGATAACAGTTGTGGCGAGCGTGAGAAAGCATGTCAGCAGGGAGGGGTCTGCTAGGCCTCGATGTTTGCGAGCATGAGGTTGTCTCATCGTCAATTGAGATACGAGTATGATTGCGTTTTATTGAAACCACAATGTTTGTTATTTAACCCGCAAAGGTAGAAACGGGGTTTCAATTGAAACACTCGAGAGATGTCAACGCTTATCTGCTGGCTCAATTTTGTGACGCGTCCGGAGTATTATGGTTACCTGCATTTGCCTGTGCCGCACTGGTTGATTCGTCGATAGCGGGAGCATTCCGAAGCCGATGGTCAGGGGTAAAGGGTAAACTCCGAACCCCGCTCCATGCCGAAGCGTTGTTACTAGACCAGACAAAAATCCGATAACGTCGTTGGCTCAACGCCAAAGGCTTCTTCCGACATGAAGCCATGTAGGTAGCTTGATCAGGCAATGTCAGACGCGAGCCGTTCGCAGGAAAATATGATAAGAGCTTACCCTTCACCCACAAGTTCATACCGACTGGGCGTAGAGGTCGATGCTGGCGACGGTTCTTGTTGCAGTCGCAATGCGAGTGGCACACGACCCCCGGAGAATGCTCCGATCACATCGCCGATGCGGACGGTGCCGTCCACCAGCCCGATGGCACCCCCTCCGTGATGACAAAAGCCCGGCCGCTCATGGCACTGTACAGCGCGCTATTGCACCGCTTGGCCAATTCCGTGTCGCATGGCTTTCCTTGCACCTTGCTGGACCAAGCAGCCCAGGGCGAGTCTGCTGTGTTTGGTCCAAGCACTGTGGCATCTTGGTTCGGCCCCTTCATGTGGACACGGGCAGCAACAAGCGTCCTTCGAAAAGCGTCGTCAAGAGCCCGCACCATCGCCTTGGTTGTACATATGCCGTGCCACGTGCTCGATGTCCAGAATATCCTGGTATATCCGTGCCTGGCTGTCAAAGTCGTCCGATTCGAAAGCTTTCAGCCACTTGACCCGATCCAGGATCTTACCCCGGAGAGTGAGGGTGTCGTCCCTGATCCGAAAGACCGCTGGGTCGTGGAGATTACCCGCCGCTTGATAATGGTTTGGCCAAAGCAGGATGCGTCTTCCGCGCAGCACTGTCCAGTCTGGACACCAGGTAGGGAGGCCTCCGATCCCTCGAACCGGTCTGTTATGATGAGACAGGATCTCCAGTGTCCCCGATGTCTCCATCATGACCTTGGCAACGTCTTTGTATAACTCGGCGGCGGACCGGCTGTAGTCCGGCGCCAGGCGTGGGTTCTCCGCCATGAGCCTGTACAGGCTGTAGATCTTGTCCCGCGGATCGAGCGCGTTATGGCCACGAAATCGATACACGACCGCCGCCGTGTCGGGCCGGCTCCTGCCGGGCTCTCTTGACGCCTGGTATGCCTGCCTCGTAAACCACAAGTGGTGGATGGGAGTTGCGGCGATACGCCGGACGAGGCGGTGGTGCTTGGGCCGGTGCGAGCCGTTGAAGTTGTAGTCGATCAAGACCTCCATGGCCCGGTCGAAGTCTTCATTGGGCAGTTCGGTCGGCCCGCAGACGAGACGACCTTTCGGGCCACGGCATACTCCTGCACTACCCAAGCGCGCATCCACCCCGGACGCTGCATGAGCCGAAGCAGGGCCTGCCAAGACTCCGCCTGTTGCGGGTCACTGAGCATGGCATCTAAGAGATGGTAATCAGTACCGATACGCATCGCCGACAGCTCGGAAAGCAGGTCGAATGCTTCGTCGCTCCCATTGTCTTGCGGTCCTAAGAATACCAGGACTCTACAGACATTCTCGTAGATTGCCCACATCCTCTGGACATGGGTGCTGACTTCTGACACATCCGACTGATTGATGCATAGAGCATCGACCCAGAGAACTCGGTTCTCCGCTTCTAGCCGCAGGTGGCGCAGGGCTGTCTCCAGGTTCTTGGTGACGGGAAAGGATTGATCGTTGACACAAACAGGAACCTAGTCGCTTGCATCGCCCCACGTATACGACAAGGCTTCATACCGGCCCTGTATATCTCCAATTGTCGATTCCAGAAGCTGATATCTCATGGGGTCATTGGATCGACCTAGTAAGAGGATGAAGAACCTTGTCGCCTAATCATGAGCCGGCGGCGACTTAGCAGCGGCGGCAGCCGTTGTCCTTGGGGCGTGATCTGTGAGAACCCGGTACAGGGCATATGCGGGGTCAGAAGCGGGGCGGGTTAGGCTCATGCCTATCCAGATCAGGCGAGCGTCGACGGGATGTCCTGCTTCCGGTCGAAAAGGAAACAGCTGAACATACCTGGGTGTCCGCCGACTGATTTGCTGACGAGAGCTTAGATCCGCGAAAGCCGCCATAGGATTAGAGGATAAGCGGGGAACATGGCAGGGAAATCCGAGTCGCCGAGCTGACAGCAACAAGAGCCCGTCCCGCTGGCCAATGGCGATAAGGCTGGGCGTGGGCGGGGCTTACAAGGGGGCAACCTCCAGGGTCCCGTGTCTGTTCTCACGGTGATGCTCCCGTTGATTGGAATATATACGCATAATGGATGCAGCAGTCCATCTGGTAGCCCTGGATGTGGTGGGTTATGCCCGGACTAATACCCAAGTCCTAGTTACGATTTGCTACTAACTGCTGAGATAGCTAACAGTCCCCCGACCCTTTTACGGACCAGGGTGCTCCATTACAAAAGCACGTAACTATGGGGTGAGTTCCTAGGCGCTATGCGCCGCGATGGTAACCAGTAGGCAAAGTAAGCCGCCACAATGCAGCAGCTCGACGCCTAGATTTTACTAGTGAAACATATATACGAGCCAGGCAGACGGAATGATTTCCAACTATATAAGGAGTTTTCCTCCAGGATAGGAGAGCAAGTCTAGGATGGCAGGTCTCCTATCGTACAAACAGACTGCAGGACAGACACATATATAGGCGTGTTTCCCTTGCGGGATCACACAGCGAAACAACAGTGCCTTGAGTCCCAAAGGTAAAAGAAACAATGGTCGTAAAAATAGATTATTCCAAAATTTGGATCACAGGGGTTGGATCGCACTACCCCCCACACACCTTAAGCCCCGAAAGATGGGAAGAATTTGCCGGAAGATTTTACGATGTCGACACACCCGGGTATGTAAGCCATTAACAATTCAATTCCTCTCATTATTCATGACGAACACCGCTCTGAACATATTACATTGCCCTACAGTCTAGATAAGCTCCTTAAGATCAACCGACGAACCGGCATTGATGCGCGCCCGGCCATCCACCCCTACGAGACCGGCTTCGGCTGCGAGTCGGAACCGCCCAACATCCAAGACATCGACAACTGCTTCCGCGAGCACGGCGTCGATCTCGCCGTGCAGGCATGCCACAAGGCCCTTGCCGAATGGGGCGGCAAACCCTCCGCCATCACCCACACCGTCGCCGTGACCTGTACGAACCAGGGCAACCCGGGCTACGACGTGCTGGTGAACCGCAAGCTCGGCCTCGGCGACCAAGAGGAGCGGCTCCTTCTCCACGGCGTCGGCTGCGCTGGCGGTGTGGCCATCATGCGCGCCGCCTCCAATATCGCCCTGGGCGCCGCGGCCCGGGGCAGACCGGCGCGCATACTCTGCTACGCGTGCGAGCTCTGCACGCTTACCGTGCGGCGCGAGCTGGCCGAGGCGCAAGCCTGCACCGACATGGCCCGTCTCGGCATCGCCGGTGCTCTCTTTTCCGACGGGGCTGCCGCCTTTGTGCTCTGCAATGACGCTGGCTTGTTGAATAGAAACAATGATGGAACGAATCCCCAAACGCCGCTCTTCGAGGTACTGGAGTGGGGGAACGTGACCATCCCGGACACGGTCCAGGAGATGAGATTCCTCACCAAGGCGGGGGGCTTCCACGCCGTCATCAGTCACCAGGTGACTGAATACATCAAGAAAGCCATCTACCCGCTCTTCCAACAGCTATGGTCGTCACTGCGCCGCGATAACAGCAGACAGCCTCCCACGGGGGTTTCGTTAGGCAACCCCGCCGAGTTCGACTGGGCGTTACACCCGGGCGGCAAAGCCATCATCGAGGGCGCTCGGGAGGAGCTCGGGCTCTCGGACGACCACCTGCGGGCCACGAAGGAGATCTACAAGACCCGAGGGAACTCGTCCAGCGCCTCCGTGTTGGCGGTGCTGGACCTGCTGCGCCGCCGTGGCCGCGGGAGAGAGCAGGTGGTCGCCACGTCGTTTGGTCCGGGCTTGGTGTGCGAGATGGTACTGCTGAAGCGCTGTCGATATGTTGACCAAATGGTGGACGAAGAGCTCGCGGCCACGTATGGACACGGCCAGGTTGTCTGAGGAAACTAAAGTGTTTTTATCATTGTTTTCTTCGATGCGTATACTATTTATGCCATTATTATCAACGTCCGTCCAATTACAAACGATCAGCTCGCGAAATCCATGTGTTACCATATCTCATTATCCAGCATTATCATACCAAACGAAACCTTGTCGTCATCCAGATTACAGAGCTCCCCTCCGATCGTTTCTCAAAGTTAAAAGCCAACCTACTGTTACAGGTCCCTCAGAGCAACTCCCTATCCAGCCAACCCGATAGCTCAACTCGGATCTTCAGCCCCTGACCACACCCTTACCCAGGAGCTGCGATTGTCCCAGTCGGGTTGGGTTCTCGATGATATCGTACATGGAAACACCGTGGCCACGGTAGCGGTACCACCACGACAGCAGGAGCACCGTCTCCAGGTCACCTCCGCAGTCGAACAGCGAAACTTCCTCGCCGACTTCCTCGCCGTTATCACCCTTCAGATCAACCTCGCTCCAGGCAAGCGCCACAATAGCCATGGCCTGTCTATCCGGGGAACCGAGGGTGGCAACTGTGGTTGGTGAATCGACCGTCTTGATTGCCGCGGGAATGTGAACCGGCACAGGCCCGTCCACGAGCTCCTGGAAGCTCTCGAGAGGCTGCTCAAGGAGCGTATGGACAGAAGTCAGCACCGACTCCAGGCAGCGCGACACCCATCGCGCCTGCTCCCCGAGGCCCTATGCGGGGCATACACGATCTCGATCTCGAGATCGTCGTCTCCCCTGCGGCTCCGCCACTGGTTTCGCAATGACCCAGAAGTCCGTGGAGTCGCCGGTGGTCCCCTCGCCGGTGATGGTAGCGTCGACGTGTCCGAAACTGAGCGAGTCGCCGACGGCCTCGTGGTTCTGATACACGATGACGGAGCCCAGCCGGGTCCACGGAGGCCAGTCCGTGCACTGCCGCACGATGGAGCGGAAGCCGACGTGCTGGTGCGGGATGCCCGCGGTGGCCTGGTCTTGGATCTGCTTGATCAAAGCGCCGAACGTCATCTCACCAGGCAGGCTAACCCGGACAGGGGAGGAGGTTCAGGCAGGGCCCGGGGACCTGCATGACGTTGGGGAAAGACTTGCTGCGGTTGGCGTTGGCGGCGCCAAAGACCAGGTCGCGCGAGCCGGTCGCTAGGAACAGGGCCGTGGCCCAGGCGGCATTCAGCGTGCTCGAGGGCAGACCGTGGCGCGTCTTCAGGTTCCGGGACTGGGTCCGGAAGGCGGTGCTGCTGGTGCGCGACGCGCCCCGGACGGGCAGCGTGGGAGGTGTGAGCGTCGTCATGGACGATCTGCTGAGAAGCTGTCGCCAGTAGTCGTAAGATGATGATGACGATGACGGCTTGGCCGGGGTGCAGCCCACTTGCAGGACCCAGTCGGAGAATTTGGGCGTGTCCGACAGCGGCTCGCCAATATAAGCTGCGCGAAGATCCTGCAACACAAGTCCCAGGGAGATGGCGTCGTACAGTACATGGTGGATGTTGAGTTGCAGTTCATCGCATGTGCTGTTGTCCGGGCTCTTGGATATCAATTGGAACCGTGGTAAGTATCGAGCCTCGTCAAAGCCCATTCGCGTTGCATTATCATCATTCCCCTGAATCGTTACGGTTCGGACTGGTAGGGAACGAAGGACCACTTGATACAGCTGGGAACCTTCTTGTATGAAGACGGTCCTCAGCAGGGCATGGTGCTGCACGACTTTCTCGCACGCTTTGGCGAGGCGGGCCATGTCGAGACCTCCCAGAAGCTCGAGGACGGCGGTGTTGCGCAGGCTTTCGCCGTCCAGCTCGCTCACACCGAGTGTGAAGGCTTGGGCCTCGGTGACCGGAGACACGCTCTCGATGTTGTCGCTTCGGAAACAAGGATGCTTTTCCGAAAGCTCCGTGACGCGACGAAGGTCCAAGGGAGCAGTAGTAGCAGCAGCAGCAGAGCTCGAGGATCCAGTCGTAACCAGATCCTGGACTACCGGCACGGCGGAACTGGACGATGAACGCATGATGACGGCCGCGAGATCGCACAACACGGGGTTCTTGAAGACGTCGGCTACCGTGAAGGAAAACTGGGCCTCGCGCGCCTTGTTGACCAAGCGCATGGCGCGGATCGAGTTTCCTCCCAGCTCGAAGAAGTTTCCGTTCCGTTCTATGCTGCCGGCAGGCATAATCAGGATCTGCGACCATAGCTGGCGTAGCTCGGCCTCAGTGTCCGACAAGGACTCCTCCACCTCGGCCGACGAAACGGAAGGAGTGTCGATGCGAAGGTCTTGCGAGTTGCATGTGGTCGAGCCATTATCATGATCGGAGGGCTCCAACACCTTTGGTGTTGATACGGAAGCCGGCCCCCTGCCCAGGGATGCCGCCAGGTCCTGTACGGACTGTCCCGGGTTTTGCATGATGCTATTCAGAGCGACTGAGAACATCGTGCCGACTTCTGACGCATACGATCCGGATATTTTGGTTTCGTCGCACCAGATCCGGGCCCCGTACGTGTCTTGATCGTACCCGACTGCGATAGTAAGGGGGTACTGTGACGGCAGGTTAGCGATGATCTATACCGGGTTAAACATGAGAGTCACTGACCTCAGTGGGGTTCTCTTCCACATTGAGATACTCTAGCCGCATGCCCGACTCGTCCTCGGCATCGCCAGGGCGAGTGCGTGCAATGGTCATGGCCGTGTTGAAAAGGGGCGAGTCGCCCATCCCGAGATGGTCATGCATCTCGCTCAGCGGACATCCGCCGTTTTCAAGGACAGCCAGCGCATCATCTCTGGAACGCTCCAGGAGGTTGCGCACGACTGTGCCCGAGTGGATATCAAAGTTGCAGACGACCATGGCGAGGAGGGGGCCTAGCGTCTCGTCGCCGCGCTCAACGGAGCTCTGCTGGGAGAGGATGCTGCCGAAACACACCGACTCCATCCCCGTACAGTATCGCAGGACGATACCCCACGCGACTTGTACCAGGTTCGCAAGGGTAATGCTTTGGTCCCTGCAGAATTCGTGCAGTTTGCTGGCGTCGCGTTTGGGTATGGCGTCGTGGAAGCAGCCAGTGACATCTGGCTTTGAGGAGACCGAAGATGCTGCGAGGGGTACAAGGCACGGATTGACCCCCGACAGATAGCTCGACCAATAATCACGAGCCGATGTGCGATGGCGCCGATCCCAGGCAACGTAGTCACCCAGGTCCGGCCCCGGAGCAAGTGCCGACGGGTCAGTATACGCTTGGCGAAGCATCTGGCCAAGTGCGGCCATCGACCTTTCATCCATAAGCGCATGATTGATATAGATCGTAGCGTATACGACGTAGCGCGAGACGCGGGTGAGATGCAGGTGGTGGGGAGACTGCGTTGGTGAGAACTCCGGCTTTGGGAAATCTGCCCCCGGGCGCAGGCGCGACTTGACGGGGCCTTGCGAGATGGACGGGGATACGTCCTTGAGAATGACCTGCTGGAACGCGCATTCTGACTCGGATATGGAGCTGATGAAGAAGGTGCGCAGAATGGGTTGAGCGTCGCAGATGGCTTGCCACGCCTTGGCGAGCTGATGGGGATCGACACCGTCTCGGTTGTCGTCTGTGGATAGTTTGATCCGTAAAGTGTTCCAGTATTCTTCCCCGGCTCCTCTCATCTGGGCAAATAGAATGCCGTCTTGCATCGACGTGCACGGCAGCACGGCTTGGACTTCAGACGGGGAGATTCCCATCGACGCAAGGTGCTTGGAGAGCGTCTGCACTCGCGGGCTTTCCGACTGGAGTAGTTGTGTTTCGGTCAGAGCCAGCGAGGGCTCGACCTGCTCTGCGGACTTGTCGCTCTCATCTGTCGGAGTGGACGTGTTGGCGCCAGCATCATTGAATCCAGATAGCCACTCCCCGGCGGTGGCGGCGTCGGACAGAGTTCCACTGCGTAACAGTGTAGCCACTGAGATCTTGACGCCCGACTTCCGGCACAGTGAGGAAATCTGCATGGCAGTGACGGAATCCCCGCCGAGCCTCAGCAATGAGCTCTCCCTTCCGAGCTCTCCATCTGGTACTGATAACACGGTCGCCCATGCTGAGTACAGCACCTTCTCCTTGTCCGAGGCTGGTGCTGTCAGCCGCTTCCGGCGCGACGAGCTGATGGCCATTCGTGCCGCTGAGAGGTCCTTCTTCCCCACCCATTCTTTGAGATGCTGCCGATCCAGCTTGGCCGAAGCCGTCCTAGGCATTTCTTGGACCACTAGCCATGCTGTGGGGACCATGTAAGACGGCAGCTGGTTGACGAGATCGTCGCGGATCTGCCGCAAGTCCTGGCCGGCCGTAGTTCCATCAACAATAGGCAACTCCTCCAACTCGATTCCGGCAGGGACTCGCGGGTCTGACAGAGTCAACACGGCTACCAGGACGTGGGTTTCGTCCGACGCCTGGACCATAGCAAAAGCTCCTCGGGCGGCCGGGCACGAGCAGATGGCTTTCTCAACCTCGCCGAGGTCAAATCTCTGTCCGTGTATCTTCACCTGGCTGCTCTGTCGTCCGATGTACTCAATACTGCCATCGGCGTAATATCTCGCCAAGTCCCCACTGCTATACAGCCGCCTGTCTTGTGGTGCAATCGGCCCGGTCTGCCGCCGCGGTGTCCACGGCTGTGACGGGATGAAGGCTTCCGCCGTTCTGGCCTCGTCGCTCAGATAGCCCCGCGTCACGCCAGGGCCTTCGATGATCAGATGGCCTATCGCTCCGATCGGTGCCAGCTTTCTGACGTCGGTCTCATCGGCGATCCAGATGGCGCAGCCTACGGGCGTCCCTATACTCCGCGGGTAGGGGGTATCCGGAGAGAGTTCCGCAAGGGTACTGCACACCGAGGTCTCGCTCTGGCCCCAGCCATTGAAGAAGCGGACACCTTCCCGGGACCACCGACGGGCTGACTCGACGTCGACCGGTTCGCCCGCGGAGCAGAGGGTCTTGAGGGACGGCATGTCGCTGGGCGAGAACACCTGGATGACCGTAGGCGTCAAAATGGCGCAGTCGACCCCCGCAGAGGCCACATAGTTCGCCAGGTCCGAGGACCGGGACTCATCCGAAGGGATACACACGCACCCGCCAAATATCAGTGTGCCCAGGGTCTCGATGATGCTTGCGCCCCAGACCGAGGAGGCGAACTGAAGAACGCGCGTGCCCGGCGTCCAATCCAGGCGTTGCCCGAACGCGGTCAGGGCCGAGACGAGATTCCGGTGTTCTAGGATGACGCCCTTTGGCGCGCCCGTGCTCCCACTCGTAAACAGGATGTACGCGGCTTGCGACAGTAACGCCGGACGATCAAGGGGCTGGAACTTGGTGTCGGGCATGCCCGAGAGGGATTTCTCGCAGGCAACGACGGTCTCAATCGCGAGCGCCTTGAGTTGTTTTGGTTCGGGAAACTGGTGCGCCGAAGTGACCAACAGCTTCGATTTTGAACTGGAGATGATGGCCAGTTTCTGGGCCATCGGGAAGCTGGGGTCGATGGGAACGCAGACTCCGCCGGCTTTCAATACGCCAACTTGGGCGACTACAGCCCAAAGCGACTTTTCAAAAAGGAGGGCCACCGGGGCTTCGGTGGAAACACCCCGACTCCGTAGCTCGTAGGCGAGGCGATCGGACAACTGGTGCAGCTGTTCGAACGTCAAATCGCCATCGTGCGCCGATACCGCCAGTTGGTCTGGTCGATCGCATGCCTGCATCTTGAGCAGATCGTGCAGGCATTGCTGGGGCACATCTGGGACCGTCCGGTTCCATTCCAGCACTTCCCTTCGGTCTTGGACGCCAACAAGCTGGAGCTTGCTGATGGTAGTTTCTTTCGGAGACCGTATCAGTGTCTGCAGTATGTGTTCGAACTGGTTAAGGACCCGGCTCATCTGCTGCTGCGGGATGACGACCTCGTCGAATGTGGCCTTGGCCGAGACGACACCGGGGCTGAGGGTACACACCAGCCCTAGACAGTACGGCGAACGGTTTTCATGTTCATACTCGTACGTCATATCTCGCGTGTAGGCGACGGAATCATGTTGCACAATACTCAGGAGGGTTGCGAATCGCGCTGCCGCCGCGGCAGCCTCGCTGACCTGGCGGATGTTGATTAATCCCAACTGGAGGGCCGGGCTGGCCTGCGTTTCGCGGCGGTCGCGTGTGCATTCTTTGATCGTTTCTGCTATGGTAGAGGAGGGGTCGATGTTCATCTGCATCGGTACCGACGCGATGGTGGGCCCCAACGTGGACTCGAGGCCGCCCAATGCAGCAGTCCGCCCCGAGCATACAAACCCGTAAGCGATGCTGTCGGCTCGGAGATAGGACGCCGTCGTCAGGCCCCAGGCGGCTTGGATATAAGATGGTATCAGAGTCGAGTCGACCTTGTAGAGGGCGTTCCTGATCTTGATCTCCTTGGAGATTTGGTGCGCTGCTTCCGGGATGTGGCCCACCCTTGCCGGAGGATAGACGCTCGGCTGGCCGCTGAACTTGGACTCCCAGAACGCCTTGGCCGCATTTTGATCCAGAGACGCGCAATGTTCTGAAAAGAGCTTGTAATCGGCATGGGGTTCTGTCGGCTCGCCGTGGTAAACGTGTGAGGTGTCGTTTACCAGTGTGTGGAGGGTAGCGTTATCGCATATGGCGTGATGTGCGGTCAGGATGAACTTGTCCTCCACCATGCAGATTCGGAGTAGGCGTTCGCCCAGGTACATGTGAGTCGACTTGTGGTCCTCCAAGAACGCCGCAAAGCTCTGGAAGCTCTGATCGACCTGGAAATGCTCTGCGATCACCGCTTGCGACAGCCCCAGGTCGCAGTTGACGATGCGTGTTCGCAAAACCGAGTTCTTTGCCACCACGTGGCACACGGCCTCGCAGAAGCGGTCCTTGTCTACCGACGGGCTAAGTGTGAAGACGAGGGTGTGGCTGTATGTCCGTTGGTCAGGCTGGGCCATGATGCCGACCTGGAGCGGAGTGCAGGGGTAGACATCTTCGATGGCGTCGACAGGCACACCGCACGCCTTGGAGATTTCTCCGAGGGTGTGTCTTTGGACAGTCGCCATGGCTGGCTGCTGTGACTCGAAGCCGCCCTGGCGACAAACAATTCGGGATAATAATGTTATTAGGGTATATACGATGACGATGACGAAGAAGCAACAGGATGGTACAGAAAATGCCTGGTTTGGTTCTTGGATGATGGTTCCTTTTGGTTCGATTCGGGTGGGCTTACAATAAAATCCCTAGGTAAATTCCATAGATCCGTTTCTCGGCCGTGTAGTTCAAGCCATTCCTGTCCTATGCTTGCGCCAATGCAAACCTGAGAAGCCTTGGCAAGGCAAGATCAGAACAGTCTTATCATGCGGCAGTCTTCCCGCCTCGAACTACGACGGATGACGGGAAGGCCAAACTCCCAGTCTTGTTTCCTCGGCAACCTCCGTACCACGATGTCAACGGCCATGCGACAATCGAATACGGTGTAAGCCCAATCATAATCTGAGTCAAGAGCGGAGAGACAGCCTCGGCTCCCGCAGAGTGACACCGAAAGTCTGTTTCGAGACATTTTGGCCGAGACGGGAGGCCTGTCTCAAAGAAGGGAAATGAGTTCTTTCCGGGGTGTTGTACAGCTTGAATCAAAACGATCGAGATCTGGCAACAATATCTCAGACGTCGTATGACAGCATCGGCATTTATTATCTTGGCCGGGCCATATCGGCGTTTAACTCCTCCAGTGGTAAATCGAGTCGCTGGCCGCATGGTGTCTTGCAGCCTTTTCTTTTTTTTTTATCTCGCATGGCGTTTCACAGACCCTTTCCGTTTCGTCACCATCTTCCCTTCACTCACGATAATAAGAATTTATTGGTGGATATTCCCATCAGAGTAAGGTACCATTATGATGTAGGTCTCATTTAGGCGTGAAGACATGATCGAAAAAAACACCCAGCACCCTGGTCCCCCGAACATGGATGTGATGATCTGCTGGAGCATCGACCTCATGAATGCCATATCACTATCCACTGAAGCACGTCCCTGAAAACTAAATCGGACTCAGATTGCCATGATCAAATTTCCACCTAGGTCCAAGTAGGAATGGTCTGCGTATAACTGGCATGATTTTCTCGTTGGCCAACCCGAGTGCGGGAGCAAATACGTAGATGCAGACACCGTGGTGTCTAATATGACGGGATATGCGGCATTCGCTCAACACAATGCGCAGCGTAGGTATGGTATATCGTATAATTCTTGTGTTTGGATTATGGAGTGACTGGTACTGTTAGGTACAGTCGACAAAGGTGGTAAAGAACAGATCCAAGATTGCACACACTGGCATTGAGACCCCCGTGCCAGCACAAATCGGGTATCAAATGGGAAGTAGGGTCTAATTGCTTTTGTATCTGCACATGCTGTCTTCGGATGTGATTCCGATGGCTTCTGCTGAGGTAACATGAAATCAAATCAAAGTAAAGGCGAAAAAAAAAGAATAAAAAAGAATCGGGTGGGATTCCCATCTTACTCTTGATTGTATTTCCATACGCATGCATCTCTTCTTGAGCCCTACCTGATAAGCCAGCCATCTTGTATCGTACTGCACCTTGTACCCTTCGACATTCCTCATTCGTTTCACTGTTACGATACTCGCCTGACATCAAAAACGCCGTGATGGACCCAAACACACCCTTAGCCATCGTTGGCTACGCCTACCGGGCCCCGGGAGTTGAGCGTAAAGGCCTGTGGGAGTTCCTGGCTGATGCCAAATCCGCCTTCTCCGAGATCCCATCAGACCGATTCAACAAAGATGCGTTTCGCCATATAAGCGGCAAAGCTGGGTTCTTCCCATCAGAAGGGGGTCACTTTTTACCAGATGATGTGTACGCTTTCGATGCATCGTTCTTCAATATCAAGGCCGAGGAGGCGCGGTCCCTTGACCCTTCAACCAGACTTATGCTCGAATGCGCCTTTGAGGCAGCTGAAAGCGCCGGGTACGCGATGCTCATCTCTCTTCCTTCTTCATGGAGCGAATCCTCGGGTCAACCTGTCCACGGATATCAGCAAAGATATTCAGACTCCTCCTCCAAGACTAGTACAATGTACTGTTGGTAACGCAATTTGCTAACCCCTGATGTCTGTATCTAGCTTGACCCTGCCCGAGTTAGCTGGAGCCAATATCGGAGTATTCGCCCAGGCCACATTCTCCGACTACAGTATGCGCCTCATGGAAGACCTACAAACAGCAAACAAATACGCAGGGCTTGGCATCTCTCAGTCTCTAGTCGCCAACCGGCTCTCATATTTCTTTGGGCTCACTGGGCCCAGTGTTTCAGTAGACGCCGCATGCGCAGGCACTACTTACGCACTACATCAGGCGTGCCAGAGCGTCAGAGCTGGCGACTGTTCTGCCGCTCTTGTGGGGGCGGCGAGCATCATCAGTGGTCCGGAGATGTGGGTTGCTTTGGCTGCTCTAGGGTAGGTTCTCTGGCGTCGGGTTGTACTTGACACTCGTATGCTGACATCCTGGTAGTGCATTGTCCCCCGAGGGCAAATCGTTCTCCTACGACTCAAGAGCAGCAGGCTTCGGCCGAGGTGAAGGAGGCGGGTGTCTGATTATCAAGCCCCTATCAGACGCAATTGCTCGCGGCGACCCAGTGCGTGCAGTAATTCGAGGCACGGCATGCAATCACTCGGGACGGAGCAAGGGCATTACGATGCCATCACAGGCTGCTCAGGAGAGGTTACTTGTTAAGCTGCATGATTCTCTTGGACTGAACCCAAGGGACACAACATTCGTCGAGGTAAGAGCGCGGTCTTCGTTTCTTTCGAGTGAGCCGCTACTGACCATCCATAGGGCCATGGCACGGGCACACAGGCGGGAGATCCCATCGATGCCGGAGCCATTGCGGCTGTGGTGGCAAAGGAGTCTTCTTCGGCCAGCCCGACATACCTGGGGTCGGTGAAATCAAATTTTGGGTCAGTTCCTATCCTTTCAGGCTGCTTTCTTGCCGGGTCTAACAAGTTTCAGTCACCTGGAGGGAGCCAGTGGCTTGGTATCGGTGGTCAAGGCCATCATGATGCTCGAACAAGAGTGTCTGTTGCCAAACGCCAACTTTGAGAAATTCAATCCCAGTATAGTGGACGATGGGCGTTTAAAGGTGAGTTCCCATTCTAGTAACATTACTAGAAAGGTAACTATGAGATCATTGGCTTACCAAATCCCATCTGGCAGGTATTAATGAAACCGCTGCCATGGCCCCCCGGCGCCAAAAAGCGCGTCTGTGTGACCAACTTTGGTGAGCCGATATCCTGCAGTCCAAGCTCTTTTGCATTCTCTTATTGACAGCATTGGCTTCTAGGATTCGGTGGTAGCAACGCAGCTGTCCTGCTCGAACAAGCGCCACGAGCCCAAACAAATGGGATTTTCAAACCGCTGGTGAACGGAATCTCTCTGCACGCCGGGGGCCTGGTAAACGGTGATATACCTTCAGACGGAACCCCGTCGAACGGCGATCCTGCCGAAGCAGTGTCAAAGGACAAACTGTTCGTCATTTCTGCCAAGTCTTCTGCAAGCCTCGAGGCTTACGTCTCGTCCGTGGCCGATTACCTTGAGTATCAACCCACTTCGCCCCAGTTTCTGCAGGACCTGAGTTACACCCTGGGCCAGCGTCGCACACACTTCCCCCGTCACCGGATCGCCGTAAGTGCCGACTCTCTGGGCTCGTTACTCGAGCAGCTAAAGTCGACGCCGCCAAACACCAAATCAGTCGAAACACTTGATGGAACCGTCGCCTTCATCTTCACTGGTCAGGGTGCCCAGTACTTCCAGATGGCTGCTGGGCTCGAGAAATACGAAGCGTTCTCGGACGCCATCGAGCGCGCAGAGTCCTTTCTTGCCAAGCTCGGCGCTCCGTGGTCTTTGGCCGAAGAGCTTGCCAAGCCCCAGGGCGAGTCTCGGATAGACGATGCCGAAATCAGCCAGCCTGTGTGTACTGCTATCCAGCTTGCCGTCATCTCTTTGTTGCAGTCCTGGGGAGTATCACCAGCCGCCGTGGTTGGGCACTCGAGTGGCGAAATCGCCGCGGCTTACGCTGCGAAGCTCATCTCTTTCGAAGCCGCCATCGCCATCTCCTATTTCAGGGGCGTGTCTGTCAACGACCTGATCTTCGAAGGTCTAGAGCAGGGCGCTATGTTGGCCATCGGGGCCAGCGCGGAGGAGGCCACGAAGCTCATCCAGGACGAAGAGGGATATACGACCATCGCCGCCGTCAACAGCCACAACAGCGTCACTCTTTCCGGTGATATCGATGCTATCGAGAACATCCAGGAGAAGTGCCAGGAGCGGGACATCTTCGCACGCAGACTCAAGGTAGACATTGCCTACCATTCCCGCCACATGGAAGCAGCGTCCGCCTCCTATCTGGCATCGATCGAGCCTTTTTGCCTCTCGAGCCGGGAATCCCCTGAGCGAGAATCTTCAACGAAGCTCACCTTCATCTCCTCCGTGACCGGAAAGCAAGAGTATGCCAACACAGTGGATGACGCATCGTACTGGGTGAAGAACCTCATTGGCACCGTCCAGTTTCTCAGCGCGCTCGAGAGATTGTATTCTCTGGACGTCTCGGCCGAGGAAAAGCGCGACGCCCCTCAAGCGAGACGCTTACTTTCCATCGAGATTGGGCCACACTCCGCCTTGAAGAACCCCACCATGCAGACCATGAACGTGCTGAGTACTAAGAACGGCCAAGAGGGGACTAAAGTGGCTTATCTCCCGTCTCTTATACGTGGGAAGCCAGCGCCTACTGCTCTGTTGGATCTTGCCGGAAAGCTGTTCGTCTCGGGCCATGACATCGATCTCGGAGAGGTCAATCAAACTAAGCCCCTGAGCGCAAAGGTCGTCACCGATCTCCCGCCATACGAATGGAACAAAGCCAGCCGATACATCCATCAACCTCGTATCACCGCACAGAAGATGCTCGGAGGCGAGGCTCACTCGGCGCTTCTCGGCTCCAAGAGTCCCTATGCCGAGGGGAACGAACACGTCTACCGGAACGTGTTTACGCTCGACGACCTTCCGTGGATCCGTGACCACAACATCGCCGGCGACGTTCTCTTTCCCTTCACGGGCTTCTTCTCGTTGGCAGTGGAGGCGTTCCGAAGGGTCCATGACGCCAGCACTCCAGTGCAAAATGTGCTCGTCAGGGAGTTCCACGTGACGAGGGGCCTCCGCATCAAAGAGGATGAGCAAGTCGACCTCACCACCAAGATGCGCCCTGCCGATATGGGCACCGAGTTGACGTCTACCACGACGTGGGCCTTTGAAGTCATGTCGTGGTCGAGCGCCCATGGCTGGACTGTGCATTGTCGTGGTCTGGTGGAGAGGGACCACGGTGAGACGTTCACGCAAAGCCCTGCTGTGCAGGCCGCGGCCATCCTCCTGGGACAACAAGATACGCAGGCGCTTGACCATAAGGCAGAATACGCCTTTCAGAGGCAGAACGGTGTGGTCTACGGCCCGACTTTCCTTAACACCATTGACATGCGTCGCCTCCCCGGTGCCATCATCCACACCATCCAGCTCCGCGACATAGAAAAGGCGTTATCTCAACAAGGTACCTCTGTCGTCACAGTGGATCCGCCGACGCTGGACTCCTTTTTCCAAACTATCGGGACCATCCAGGAACTCGAGGGCCCAAGACCAGTCCATGTGCCAACCCACACCCATCGATGGCGCATCTCCAACAGCATCGCGGCAGATGCAGGGCATCAATACACTATCGTCAGCAGGAGGCTGTCTCATGACACCAAGTCCGGCAACCTGCACCTCAGCTTTGTCGTCTTCGACTTATCCAGTGGATCCCCGCAACCCGTGATGGAGGTCGACGACATGGCGCTCAAGACGATCACCCAGCTCAGCGACGAGTCTTTGACGGAAGGGCTGCCGAAGACGTACTTCACGCGGCATGTGCCTCACGTCGATTTCATTGACGGGTTGGTTCTGGCCAACGCCATCAAGCTGCCACCCGCCGAGGTGGAGGAGCTCCAGAGCCGGCGCGACTTCAACGAAGTCTCCATCGTCTTCCTGAGGCGCATGGTCGAGAGCTTCGCCGAGTCTGACGCATCAATTCTGCCGTCCCATCTGTCCAAGTTTTTGGCCTGGGCGCAGCGGCTGGCGGCCGCCACGGAGCCCCTGTCGCCCCCCGAACCCGGCTGACGAACAAGCTCTGATCTCCCAAGTAGCCAGCACCAACGCGGCCGGGGAGCTGCTCTGTGCCGTCGGCTTGAAGCTCCCAGAGATCCTCCGCGCCGAAATCGAGCCGCTCGAGATCATGCTCGAGGACGGCCTGCTGATGCGGTACTACGAGCAGGACCCGGCTAGCAAGCGCTCGACCGAGGCGCTGGCCAAGTATGTCGGGCTCCTTCACGACTGCAAGCCCGATATCCGCATCCTCGAGATCGGCGGCGGCACGGGCAGCGCGACGTTGCCCGTACTCGAAGCCATAGAGGAAACGCTCGCGGGCGCGTCGGCCAATTTCCAATACACCTTCACCGACATCTCGGCCGGGTTCTTCGAGAATGCGAAGACCAAACTCGGCCACCGCTGGTCCCGCAACATCACGTACCAGAAGCTCGACATCAGCCAGGACCCTCTGTCCCAGGGGTTCGCGGCCGAGGACTACGACCTGATCATCGCCGCCAACGTGCTGCACGCGACCTCGGACATCGTCCAGACGATCCAGAACACCTGCGCGCTGCTCAAGCCCGGCGGCAAGCTCGCGCTGCTGGAGCTGACGCGGCCCTCGCTGCCGCTGGCCTTTCCCTTCGCGGCGCTCCCCGGCTGGTGGTTGTCTGAGGACGCTTACCGGTCCATCGACGGCCCCCTCCTCACCAAGGAGTCGTGGCGGGCCCTCCTGGAGGCAAACGAGTTCTCCGGCATCGAAGGGCACGTCGAAGACTACCCGGGAGAGCCGGAGCAGTTCTTAACGACCATGTGGTCCACCAAGAAATCCCCTGCGGCGGCGGGGCCGGACGAACGCTTCCACATATGCCAAGTGTCGAGCAGTGGGCAATGCGAAAATGTATTCGCCGACCTGATCTCACAAGAACTGGTCGAGTCCACCGTGTCCTCGCTCTTGGAACTCGATGTTGACTCGAAGACGTACTGCATCTTCGTGGACGATCCAGAGCACAGCGTATTCAGCGACCCTTCTCCCGAACAGTTCGCGGTCCTGCAGAAAGCGCTGACGGAATCTGCTGCCCATGTGCTCTGGGTCATTCCTGCCAATGCCCACCCGGATGCATCTTTCGTCAAGGGCTTCCTGCGTACCCTTCGTATCGAAGACGACTCGAAGGCCTTCGTGCTGCTGGAGGACGCCACGTTTGACAGAGCAGGCCTCGAGGCGATCATCCAGCTGGCCCGTCGGCTCAACGACCCGAGCATTCTCGACGAGCAGGAATACTCCATTGTTGACGGCTTGATTCATGCCCCGCGCTTCTGCCCGCACGAACCTGCGGCTCAGACGTTTGCCATGGAGGCCGGGGTCTCCGTCAGAAAGGAACAAAGCCTCTGGAGCGCAGGTGAGCAGGCATTCGAGATGACTGTCGATGCAGTAGGGAGCCCCGATTCCATCTTCTTCCGCGACAACACCAAAGACGTCTTTGAGCAGCCCCTGGGTGGAAAGGAAGTCATCATTCAGGTTGGCGCCATTGGTGTCAGCTTCAGGGATCTTCTCCTCGTCCTAGGCTCTTTGCCATGGCATCCCCCGGGAATGGAAGGAGCTGGAGTGGTTACTCGGACCGGACCGGAAGTCTCGGATCTCCAGATTGGTGACCGAGTGTTTTACACCATCACACAAGCTGGTATGACGAACTACGTGAGGACGCCTAGCTCGCAGGTCTACAAGATCCCCGAGGAACTTAGCTTGGAAGATGCAGCGTCGATGCCGATCGCCTACTGCACGGCTCTACTGAGTCTTGTAGATACCGCCCATATACAGAGGGGCGAAACTGTCCTGATCCACGCCGCTACGGGCGCCTTGGGCCAAGCTTGCATCATGCTCGCCCAACACTTGGGCGCTCGGGTCTTCGCAACGGCGGGCACGCCCGAGAAGCGGGAGTTCTTGACCAAGACATTCGGCATCCCGGCGGACCACATCTTCTCGAGCCGCAACGCCGAGTTCCGCAGCAGCATTCTCCTGGCGACCGACAACAAGGGCGTCGACGTGATCGTCAATTCCCTGAGCGGCGCCCTCCTGCGGGAGTCTTGGGAGCTGATCGCGCCCCACGGCCGGTTCATCGAGCTCGGCAAGAAGGACTTGTTCCAGAACAGCAACCTAGCGATGCGCCCCTTCCTCCAGAACGCCAGCTTCCACAGCCTCGACGTTCGCATGATCGAGGCGGCGCGGCCGGGCGCGGTCCGTGGGTGGCTGTCCGAGATCGTGGCCCTGTACCAGAGCGGCGCCATCCGACCCATTCAGCTCGTCACGCAAGTGCCCATCTCGCAGATGGCCGCTGGGCTTCGCAAGCTTCAATCGGGTCACAACATCGGCAAGGTCGTGCTGACGTTGGGCGCCGATGAGAAGGTCCTGACGGAGCGGTCCTCCCCGTTGGCCCTTCCTGCCTCTACCACCTCGAGCCCGACACTACTGTCTCCGGATGCTACGTACCTCATCACTGGTGGCACAGGTGGTATCGGACGCTCCCTTGCAGAGTGGATGGCCAAACAAGGAGCAAGACACATCGTCATCCTTGGGCGCAGCGGATCCTCGAACCCCAAGGTGGCAGAGCTGTTGAGCAAGTACGAGGGCACCGGTGTTTGCATGCGCGCGATTGCATGTGATGTCGGGTTCCGCGATAGCCTGCTGCGTATGAAGGAGGAGCTTGAAGATTTGCCGCCTGTCCTCGGTGTTGTGCACGGAGCCCTGTACCTACGTGTAAGTTTTGCCAGCTTCGGAGCCCTTCTTTTCCATGAGCCAGACCGAACTAATGTTTTTCATTTGCAGGATGCCATGTTCCTCAACTCCACGTTCGAGGACTACCAGAACATCACCCGCCCGAAGATGCAAGCGGCTTGGCTATTGGATGAACTGTTCCCCAACCTCGACTTCTTCGTGTCCTTGTCGTCGATCGACTCCATCATTGGCCACTTTGGACAGTCCATCTACGCCGGAAGCTCGGTAAGCACTGCCTCCAGTTCCCCTGTGCACTGCTTCATGTACTAATCACTCTCAATGACAGACGTTCCTTGATGCATTCTCGGAACACCGCGTCAAGCAAGGAAAGCCGGCCGTGTCCATCAGTTTGCCCGTCGTCGAAGGAGTCGGCTACGTGGCCGATCGCGGTATTAGCGAGCGTCTGAAGGGCTCATTGGGTCTCAGTCTCGGTGAAGAGGGGCTATACACCCTTGTCAAAGGGGGCCATCATCGGCCCGGCATCGGGTCTCAACGTCAACGGCCGGAGCTTCTCATTCGTCAGCACCCCCACGGCAGCTGAGAAGCTCCCCTGGGGCCACTTCCATCCTCTCCGGGCAATCCGGCCCCTTCAACAATCATCTGGTGAGGCCGACAGAGCGCAGGCTACCGGAGGAGCAGATGCGAATGGGCAAAGGGGAGCTGATACGTCGCCGGAAGCCCTCATGGAGGCGCTGAGGACCAAGGTTTCAAATGTCACGATGCTGGATCGGGATGAGATCACGCCAGAGAGGAACCTGGCTCACTACGGGCTTGACAGTCTGGTGTCGGTTGAGTTGAGGAACTGGATCCGTAGGGAGTATGGAGCGGACTTGGCGCTCAAGGATATTGTGGCAGCGCGTCATTTGAATGCCTTGTCGAAGGAGATTTTATCGCAGATCAAGTAGATTGTTTTGGAGGGTTTAGACATCTTTGGAGTTATGATATGCAATGAATAATAATGCTACATTTGCTATTCTCATTGCTGATACTCCATGGGGCAATAAGACAGGCCACCTCAAAATGCAGGTGCCTCGATTTTACCTACCTTGGTCTCAATAGAACAACGATCATACAAAAGCCTGATTCTCCCTGAGTATTTTTTCAGGGATATTTAGTTTTTCTATCTCACTGCTTAGGCTGCCATCAAACCCTTCGTTGCAGACGGCTGTAACATGAGAGCCAATGTATTGTCTGATTTGTTGGGTAAGCACAAGGTTACATTCTGCTACAAGGTATCACTCCGTCTTGTTTACACTCCTTTGAACGGTACAGTTGTAAGTGGCCACATCTTTACTCACGATGTTGACGTTTGTTCACTCGTTGATTGATCAAATGGACCACTTAGTTCTAAGCGTCATGTTGCGTCAACACCCTTTCAAAGGGGAAAACAAACAAACTCTGAACTGGATAGCTCATTCATAGTTAGATACGTTTATAGCAGATACAGCCTTTTTCTGAAGAATGCCGCCATTGGATAATGTCGGAAATTTTATATGCAGAACATGTCTAAGTCAGTTACAGATAAGGAGGATGTCTTGTTCGTGCTCTTTTGCCTGGAACTTAGATTTCCCTAAAGAAGACAGAGAAGGAACTCTGTTTACATTTATTCGATTCTCCCATATATACTAAACAGTGTATAAGTTCAATAGCTGTCTCCCCACAATCATGTAATGAAAACACATGTTGTTATCATCCTCAGCTGCTTACATTATCACCAAGACTGCAGCACTTCACCTCGACGAAACCCCGGCAGACAACGATATGCTTGGTAAGACAGGCAAAAGGAAAATCAGTTCTTCTTTTCCTACCTCCCTATTCCGCACAGCCCGGGGGCTGGCGGATACTTCAGCCAGACGGATGCACGCGATCGCCTCCAGCGTTGCCTCCAGCGACAGCGGCACCGAACATGACGTTCAAACGCTGTATCCAGGTCCGCCAAAATGTAAATGTTGCATAAACTGGGTTGAAGAGTACCCGACGAACCTCAAAAGCTCCATCGAGGAGCAGCCCGAGTCGAAGCGCAAAGCCCTCGTGGTGCGTATGGGCATAAACCATGGCGAGGGGGAAAGCCCCTGGTGGTGGATTCCATCGTGGTCCAGAACCAGCACATCAAGGATCTGCTGGGCGAGGTCTTCCAGGGCTATGGGGGCATCGCGGCCAGCCTCAACAAGTTGGTCTTCCGAGCACCGTTTCATCCCTTCTACCACCGCTGGGTCCGGTTCCAGGACTTGCTTGCCCAGAAGAAACAGGAAGATGCGAATGCTGCTGCATACTCCCAGCTACTCTACAACGTCCTGGAACAGGAACTTCGAGAGACAATGGAAGAAGCGAATGACCTCTGTGCCCAGCGGGTCATCACATATGAGCTTCTTTGGACCCTCTTCGAGCCTGGTACTCTTGTTTACTCGACCATGAATGGAGTAGATCAATTAGCACGGGTCCAAAGCTTTCAGCCAGAAACGCGGTACTCCAGGATCGACGTCACTTACACTGATTACGATGGCCACAAGTTTGGATACGCCACTACTTCCTTGTATACCTCGTCGTTTGAAGGAACCGAGAATATCACCAGCTTGGACGTCCATCCCATGTCGTTTCACGAAGAGGAAGACTTGATGAAAGCAGCTTTGTTGGCCCGAGGTAAATGGTTCTACGATCTTCGAGGTGTCCAGCACAGGGCTTATCGAGGCTCCTGCCTTCTACGTGCCGGACTTTCTGGGCAATTCAGACGCAAGGTCAGTACATGATTAATTAACTGCTTACAATCATTGATACTCACATAATGCAGAACATCAATGGACGCATAGTCATTGACGCCTCCTTGGCTCCTCCTGCGGCCAGTGTCAGTCGTCTCGTTTCCCTTGACGGTCCCCCCTGTGGCCCCAGCGATCAATGTTAAAGACCAACCCAAGCACGGCAGCATGGGATCTTCCCAATCTGACCAAACTTCGTATGGCGGTTATACTGTCCCTGCTACGACGGGTCTCTTTCGAAAACCTTTTACGGAGAGGATTATCTTGACAAATCTCACCGCAAAGGTCGGGGAAAGAGGCCTTCGCAGTCGCTGCAGGTGGAGACAGACTCTCAAGGTATTAATTATGCGCAATTTCACAATCTCATGGAGAAAAGAGCTAATCCGTCAAGCCCCAACTAGAACCTTCTGAAGAGCAGCTCATGCTCAGCAATGGCAGCGTGCGGGCTTATTCACTTACTGACAAGTGCTGGGGCCTATTCAGCGTAGACTCCGTCACCGACATCGAGTGGAACGATGACGCGTTCCCAAGCCTCCGACTTCCAGAGGGCCACAAGGACCTTATCCTTGCCTTTGTCGAAGGTCAGCTGTCCGACTCGCAGCCCTTTGACGACATCATCCAGGGCAAGGGCCTCGGACTCACGATGCTCCTGGTCGGGAGCCCCGGCATTGGCAAGACTTTGACGGCCGAGGCGGTGGCCGACAAACTGCGCAAGCCGCTCTACATGATGAGCGCGGGAGAACTGGGCCAAAGCGTACAATCGGTCGAAGGCAAACTTAGCAATGTGCTTGAGATGACGGAGGCGTGGGGAGCGATCCTGCTTCTGGACGAATGCGACGTCTTCCTGGAAAAGCGATCGCCCAGCAACCTGGGACACAACGAGATTGTCGCAGTCTTCTTGCGGTAAGTAACTGTCAGGCCTTTACCACAATCGTGGCACGCCACAACCTTAGCAGATAGCTTTTGTGCAGATGGCCCATTGGGGCCATCCTTAATTTGACCATGCTTCCTACCACTACAAATCTGCACCCATTGTGCCTTTCAGTAACGGTCCCCATCTTCCCGGGTACTTTGTTCTTCGAGGTAATTCCATGCCAGCTGACGGTGAAGCTTCACTTTAGAACACTTGAGTACTATGCCGGAATGCTGTTCCTGACGACCAACCGTGGCGATGCCATCGACGAAGCTTTCCAGAGCAGAATCCACCTGACGCTGCACTATCCCGAGCTCAGCGCCGATGCCAAGTTCCACATTTGGGACCAGTTCCTATCGCGTGTTCCTTCCAGCGATTTGTCTCCTATTGATATGTTGAAGCTGGCGAGCTTGCCGCTGAACGGCCGACAGATCAAGAACATTGTCAAAACGGCCTCGTTGCTGGCCAAAAGCCAGCAATCTGCTTCGATCCAAGTCAAGCACATTGAGACGGTGCTGGAGGTGACGAATCAGAGCGGGGACAAGGCAAAGCAGGAATGCATCGATAACACTGGTGGTTGCGTCCAAACCATCATGTAAGCGCGCTTTGGGGTCAAGTCGCTTTCAGGAGCTGGTTACCTACGTGGCAAATAATTCATTCGGACTTGGATAAGACCTCGTCTAAACGCTCGTCTCGCAGTTGAGCTACTTGGGTACTAGCCAGGTGATCATCTCGACTTTGGAGGGATTTAGAAGCAAATGTATCTAGTGAATGTTTGATTTGATCGGGTTGGGACGGCTCGGGGGTGCCCCTTTCCCGAATCCGTCTGGGATTAAATTGGCGCATTCTTTCAATGCAACCAGATAATAATGCATCTCTCGATCAAAATGAATATCTAGATACTGATAATGTAACGAGCTGAGGTCATTTCCTAATTTTCACCGCTTCTATACGGCAGGTCACCGCCGCCGTTGAACAAATGCACAAGTTTGCTGGGGCTGCACACCAAGGTAACGTGAACAGCCTGCGTAACCTGAACGCAATGCTGCATATCATGACACGAAGGATGATCGTTAGGAAGACAGATTTGGAGTTGGTCATTCTGTGATACTGCAAATTATGATGTGTCATGGGATACTAGGCAGGAGTACATGGTAGCACTGAGACCAGCACCCGCGTGATGCTAGGTTAATGACCAATCAAAACTTGAGTAAGCCGAGAGAAAACTGCCAAGGGTCAGGGCGGAGGTGGTATGCAAGGATGGTGGCAGCCTAGTGAGATTTATATGGGACCTCATAAAGGTGAGTGTGTAAGATGTTTGTATGCCTGTCGCCCGGAAGCCTAAAGAGGATGAAATACTAGGCAACTAGAGCCAGCGTCGCGTTCCTTGATACATTTCCGCTAGGTTTCTTCATTCCATCGACACTATACAGAATGCCGGCCACAGTGAAAATTGCCTACCACGAAGCCAACCTGATCTACAGGCCAGAAGGAGTCGACAGTTCCAAGAGCCTCCTTGAAACGCTGCATGGAATCGACAACCCAGGGAGATTCTACGACGAGGGGCCCAAGAAGTCCTACGGGGGCATTCTCCAGTCGTCCGTGGAGGGCCACAAACTCCCGCCAGTTCTGCTCGCTCATAAGAATGGCTTTGTGAATGCGGTCGCGAGAGCCTACAGCAGCCACCACCATCTCATCATCCGACCCGACGACATCTGGCTCGCCATCATATCGCAATTCAGCATCTACGTCAACAAGCATGCCGAAGAGCTCCGCGGCAAGTTTGTGGCCCACGAGGGCCAAAAGGAGCTTGTGATTGTCTACGATAACGCCACCCGACACACGGTCGACTTTGCCAACTTCGCGCGGCAGATCAGCGACTTGATTTCAGAAAACGTCGTAGATGACGAGATCTGCGGCTGGATCAAGCCCGCCTTCAGCATCACCACCGGAGACGACGTCGTCGTCGCTAACATCATGGTGATGGGCACTCTGCAGGCCTACTTCAGCTTCAGCTGCATGATGATATGCGGAATACCGTCCGTCACCCTGCAGGGAACCAAGCAGGACTACGAGGAGATCCTGCGCCGCCTCGATAAGCTGGCGTACTACGGCGAGGAGCCCGACGCCTTCTCCGACCTCCTGCGGCCCGTCGTCCGGTGCTTCATCCGCAGCTTCGAAGAGCCGGAGCACCCGGACGTGCGCAGATTCTGGGAGATGATCTGCGATGAGCATCGCGGGAGCGGCATGGATTACTACTCGGGCTGGATCACCGCCTTTTGCTTCTGGAACGGCCAGGGGAAGCGCCAGGTGTTTCCCGGATACGGATATCTTCTGGAGGACATGGGCTACGGGCGGGTGGAGATGAAGGACGTGCCCAGCGGCTTCACCAAGGTCCCTGTCCACCTCAACGACAACGGCCACGAGCTGGAGGCGGAGATGATTGCCGGGTCGGTGGGTGTGAATTGCACGAGCAGCGGCAAGCCATCGGCCAATGGGGAGACGGGATTGGATACGATGCAGAACCATCTTGGCTGGTTCATATATGAGAAGCCTTGAGAGCTCTATAAATATGCTACTCAGACAGATTGCAAACCCCAAGCCACAACTTTATCAGCCCACCGGCTCGACCATAGCTTCGACCTTGTCCACAACATCTGCAGATATGACATCTTGTGACTGTAGCTTCCGAAGAACTCGTACCACCCAGCCTTGACAATTCTCCGTAACAGCGCGTCGGTTCTCAGCCTGTGGCGGAGGGGTGATGTTGACAGCGTCCCCAACTCGGTTCTGGCCATCTTGGTCAAGCTCGCCAACAACTTGGTAGGACGTGTAGGTTTCGTCTTCAATCCAGATATTCCTGTCGCGCTCGTGGTTGTAGTGCATAAACGTGGCGTCGCCAGTGACCTGGTAGACGAGGCCGGGCTTATTGGGGACGCCAACGACCAGGGACCAGTGCCGGGGCTCGCCAGGGGCTTGGTTCTGCAGGACGACGGACAAGGCCAGGGGGTCGGTCAAGTTGTCCCGATGTCCAGGCTCTGGGAAGCAGGCTGTCCATGCCGTGGTGCTCCCGTCGTGCGGGTTGATCCTGCGGGTCCATTGATGCCCCTGGTCATCTTCGTAGTACTGCCTGTTGCGTATTGTGTGGCTAGGAACAGCGCTTGGGCTCGGGGGAGACATCGTACTAATGGGGTGAGTTTAACGATAGGTTGAGACGTTGTGCCGTAGAAACAAGGCTTAAGATTCATTGACCTGAGATTCTCGGTTAACAGCCATTGAAGCCATAAAATAGTGTTCGTGACCTGTGACTCATGTGTGGAACAGTCATCTTTGGATCAGACGACTCCATCAGAATACTCCATCAAGTCGCAGACAGGCTCCTCCTCTATGCTGATGTGGCTGCCTGCAGACCCATCGTCATGTCCAACTGGCCAGCATCAAATCCCACTTACGATGACAATACCCCCTATCCCTCGAAATACGCGGAATATGCCGTCGGCCTGCTTCAAGTCTGTCGCCACGGAAAAGAGCTTATAGTCGATCAATCAGTCCGAGACCCGCTCAAATCTTGACCTGCCCCCTTTTGCCTCTTCATCCGCGCCTCCTCCACTGATCAGTCGGGCCTTAACCTCCTTCCCCCATTCCTCCAACGTTTCCTTGTCCATCTTCTCCCTCCCCTTCCGCACACTCGTAAATGTGTTGAATTGCTCCTTCTCCCAGCCACCGGCGACCAAGAACGCAAGCCCGCTCGTCTTCCACAGCGGCATGCCACCCGTGACGATGATGCTCGCCAGCAACAACAGGGCCGCTAGGACGACTTCCACCAGAGGAAGGATCATCCAGGGCCATCGGACGCGGATATACGTCTCGTTGTATTCGGCTTTGCCCCTGACCGTCGTCGCGTTGTAGTTGTCCCCAGGATCGGCGCTGCGGATCTGGTTGGTCAGGGCGGCCGCGAGGTCCGACGAAACCTTGTCAAAGGGTGAGTTCATCAGTGCATAGCCGAGATTGAACTGTATGTTCTGGTCGATGTCGGGGCGGTAGATGTTGTTATGTACACTGGACTCGAGGAGGACCGACAGGACGTTTGAGAGTATGGAGGCCATCCGGGAAATGTTGTAGACTTGGCCCGTGGAGTTGACGACGTAACTCTCGTAGTAGGTACCCATTTCGTTGCCGGGTTGTCCAGGTAGGGTAACCGGCGTGTGAGTCCTGTCAAGACGCTCAGAGGTCATGTTGATGTCAGCATAAGATATGCCAGCAGGGGTAGCGGTTATGTTATGATATCTTTGCTCGCACCAGCCAAACTCTGCATAGGATACCTGGACAGGAGGTGGTTCCATTCCTCCGCCTTCGACTGGCGTCGGGTGGCCCTTGTTGTTTTCCTCCCCGATCGCTTTGATTGCGGTGAGGGAGCCAAACGATGGCACATCGGCTTTTATGTTCGGGTGGAACAGCGACCCAAAGAGCATGGTTCTGACTCCTGCGCCTCCGGTACTTTCTTGGTTCCACGTCATAAGCAGGGCAGCATCTGGCTCTTCTCGGTCCACTACAAATCAAGTCAGCAGTAATTCAAACAGATAAACGAGGGTGTTAAAGCAGAGCTTCCCCGAGTATCATTGTCTCGTGTCTTCGATATAGGGTAACAGAGTGGATATCGAGGTGGCTTACTCATGCCAGGGAATGTATAAGTGCAGTTGATGCTGCCTGCACGATCCGGTTCGGTGCAATTTGGCACTGCAGTACTCGTCACATCCCTATAATCCGAGCAGATACCAAGGGTGGTGATTTCATCCCAGTAACAACGAGTGGCTGGCGCAGGGCATGACACGTGTGGTTGAAACACTGTTCCTACTGCGCTGTTGATGATGGAAGCCTGCAAGTGGAGGAGATCCGCATTAGAAACGAAAATATAGCCTACAGTGTTCAAAATTAGTATGAAGCAATGGCGCCAATTGTTTAATTCATGGGGCGAAGAGACAGCATCATACTTCTATGAGTATCCTCCAGAAGCCCCTTGGAGAAATACTGATTCGCAACGCCGATATCGACAGTAATGTTGTCCAATGGCGTAAGCTGCGTTGGGAATTCCAGCACCTGTTGCGCGCAAGGATCGATGCCGAGCGACACAATAGTCACCAACGCGAGCCCCGAGGTGAACAAGATGGGGGCCCGGAAGGATAGAAGCCATAAGAGGGTTGCCGACCCCCAGGGCCCTCGGCTTGCTTCGTCGAAGGTTTCGAGGTCGACCAGCTTTCTGGGTTGCTGGGAGAAGTGCCCCCACTTCAGTTGGCTGATACAACTTGCCACCGAGAGCATCATGGAAGACTTGGCCACCGTCGTCAGTACTGCGATGAGCGAGTTGGGCTGGATGGGCAGCCACCAATGGGGCAGGGGGATGTTGTCAATCCTGGTGAGTATGACGATCAGCGCGCCCATGCAAGCTATCGATAGGACAGTGGCCAAGATCTCCCACCACCACCACCATGACGTAGGTCTCTTCCCCTTGGAATCATGTGGCTTGGCTTTAACTGATCCGCTGCCATGGCTTGTAGGTGTTTGTGGTCGAGCTTGCTGGTCTGCTGGTTGGCGCGGACTATCAACACGAGCCGGGGGTTGAATGTATGCTACTTGATGTGGTGGCACTAGTGATGTGACGTTACTGGGAAATTGGTGAATCGGACTCGGATTTGGCTGAGCTGGATCATGGTTTTGATGGGATAGGTAGCTGTCGACAGTACCATCCAAAGGGGAGACTGGCAGTGGGTGGTCCATTGAAGTTGATGGGTTATCGCTAGCTGCGGTGGTAGAAGAACTGCTAGACGTAGCATTCAGGCCATTCCCATGTCCTCCATTCACTTGTTGCTGGTAAGACGACGGGCGCATGTTCAAATAACTATGTGACATTGAGGGTGATGCATAGTAGTTGAAACCAACCCTGATAGTTCTGACCAGGTGGTAGACGGACTTGGTCCTAAATACGAATTAGCAAACAGTCAGGCGCCTGACTGGCAGCCTATCGGGCCAATATCTAGCCTGGTATAGGGTTGTGTCACTCTCGCATAGGCGCACTGCTCAACTATAAGTCTACGTGCATGAGATTGGTTCATATGTATGTAAGCAGAAGGCTGACGTGTTTATTTTTAGTAGGATCATTGCCCCGATGACTCTTATATGCATGTGAGTAGCATTGCATTTGGCCGCCAGCCTATCAACGCCCAGTAGTCCTGCTGAGCGAGTTGGGGGCTATGTTTCAAGTTCGCCATGTCGGGGGCTAAAGCCACGCATCACCATAGCCTGCTTCACCTCTTATCGCATAGGGTTAATAAGAAAATCTTATATATAGTAGTTTATATTTAATTTAAGCACTTAAATTATTATAGTTATAAATATATTTTAAGTTTTAAGTTTAAAAAATAAAATAATTATATATTTTATTTTTTATAATAAAATAAATTATTTATAAATAAATTAAAAGTTCTTTTTATTATTTTATTATTCTAATTATAATATATATTAAATTATATTTATATAATTTTAATTTATTTAATTATAAAAGAATATACTTATATTTTAAAAATAAAGAAAACCTTTTAAAAACTTTTAAAAATTTATTTCTTTTTTTATTTAAAATAGTATATATATTTGTTTATAAAATAAAAGCTATGCTTTTTAATTATAATTTAAAATTTTTAAAATCTATTAAATAATTTAATTAAAAATATTATTTTTATATTAATATTAATTTTAATTTTAATTTTAAATTTAAAATAATAAAAATATTTTATAATTAATAAATAAATTATAATATTAAAAATTAATATATTTATTTAAAGTAGTTTTAATTATCTTATTTATTTATTATTAGTTTTAAAAAACTATTTAATATTAATAATAGTTTTTAATTTATTAAAAATATTAAATTTTATTTATTTATTAAAATACTTTTATTTTAATAATAAAATTATATATAAATATAGTTTTTTAATATTATATATTTTAATTTAAAAAATATAAAAAGTATTCATATATTTTTAAATTATATTTTAATATTATAAACTAAATAATTTATATAAATTAATACTTTTATTCTTAATTAAATAATTATTATATTATTAATTTAGTTTTAATATATTAATTCGGTTAATAAGTATGAAAGTAAATTTTAAAGTAATAAATAATTTTATAATAATAAAATATTAATATTAATATTTATTTGGAATATAAATTATAGAATAGTTTTTAATTTATTTAAAATTAAAAAGTTCATTTATTATATTATAATTAAATATATATAAAAATTTAATTTTTTAATAACTTTAAATAAAAGTAATATAAAATCTTTCTATTAATAAACTTAATTTTATATTACTTAAATTAAACATTATATTTATTACGAATTTATTATAAATAAAACTAATAAAAATTTAAAAAATTCATTATTTAATTTTTACAAAAATATTTAATATACTTTTTAATATATAAAGATTAATTAAGATTTAATTTTATAATTTATAACTTTATTTTATATATAGTAAATATTATAAAAAGAGTAATTTTAAAAAGTATAATAGTAATATAAAAAGTAGTAATAAAAAGAATAACTAAATTAAAAATAGCCTTAATAAGCTATTTTAATAAGTTATAGTTTAATTATAAGCTATAATCGTAACGCGCTACGATTATAATATAAGTTTAATAAGTTTAATAAGTTTATTAAATTATTTACATTAAAAATAAAATAAATTAAAACTAATTAAAAATTTAATATATATACTATTTATAAATATATTTAATTTACTAATTTAAATTATAAGAAACGTTATTATATTATATATACCGGGGTATATAAAAAATATAAAATTAAATATATAAAAATTAAAAAGGTATGAAAAGTTTAATAATATAACTTAATTTAAAATAAGTAAAAATATATTAAAAAATATAAAATTAAAAAGATACGATAATATAAAAAACGTTAATAAAGACTTAATAAAAACTAAATAAATAAAATTTATTTAAAAAAAACAAAACATTTATAAAACTTAAAATAAATAACGAAAATTTAAAATTAAAAAAGTATATAATAAAATATAATATATATTATTAATAAAACGTTTTTATTTTAAAAAAATAATTATTTTTAATAAATCGTTTTTTTAATATTTTTAAAAAATATTTAACGCTTTTAATTTAAAATTAATTATATAAAGCTTTTTTACTTTTAAAAGAATTTTAATTAAATTATTTATATTTTATTAAAATTTTTAATATTTTTTATACCCTTATTTTAATTATTATTATTTTAAAAATATTTATTTTTATAATACTTTTATTATAATAATTTTTTAAAAGCTTAAAAAACAATTATAATTTAATTAAAGCGTTTTAATTTATCGATTTTTAAAAATTTATTGATAAAACTTTAAATTTTTATATCATAAAATATATTAGTTATTATACATAATAATTCTTTTTAAAATATATTTATAAAGTTTATAAATTAATTAATATAAAAATATATTTAATAATTATATTTTTATATTAAATCTATTAAAAGCTTTTAATAATAATAATAATAATAAATTTATTAAATATTTAATTCGTTAAATTATTTAAAATTATAGTTTTTTTTAAAAAAGTATTACTTTTATTATTATTATTATATATATTAAAAATATTAATATAATAATTGTTATAAAACTTATTTGAAAATTAAACGTCTTATTAATATAAAATATTAATATTAAAAATAATATTAATTTTAAAGTAATTTTATAAAGTATATTATAAACCAAATTATAAAATAAGTTTAAAGTAATTATTATTATTTAAATTATTAATTATAATATTATAAAATATTAAAAGAATATATATAAACAAATAATAATCTAAATACTAAAATATAATTATATTTTTATATTAAGAAAGCTAAAGTTGTTTTTATAAAAGATTAAATTTTTAAAATATTTAATAAAAATATAATATTTATAATATTATTTATAAAAGTTAATATATTTGATTAAATTTTTAAAAGTTCTAAAAATACTTTATTAATTAAATAAATATATTTAATTTTTCGGGTTTAAATTTTTTAAATCGATCAATAAATTATATTATTTAAATATTAAATTTCAGTTAAATTATTTTTAATAACATTATATTAAAAAATTTATTATTAAAATTTAAAAGTTTATTTAAACTTTTAAAATTATTTTTAGTATTTTATAATTATAATAATTAATTTTAATTATAAAAATATTATATATTATATATTATAATATAATATAATATTAAGTTTTTATTAAAATTAAAAACAAGTTTAATAAAATAATATTTTATAATATTATAAAAATTATAATAAAAAACTTTATAAATAATTATAAATAATCTATAAACTATTATATTATTAATAATAAGCGTTAAAAATGTATTTTATTAATTAAATAATAATTGTTTTTAAATTAAATTTATATTTTATTTTAATTTTAAATAAACTTTTTAATAATTAATTATAATATTTTTAAAATAAATATAATATATAAAATTTAATCTTTTAAAAAAACTATTTGTTTTTTTATAATTTTATTATAATTAAAATAAATTATAAAAAAAAGAATATATATTATAATTATATTATAAAAGTCTTGAACTTTTAATTGTTAACATTTTATAATGATTAAAATAATTACAATAATAAAATTAAAACAGGAATTTATATACTAATATAATATATTTTTAAATATTTATATAAAAAAACCTTTTAAATAAAACTTTTAAGTAATAAAATAATTAATAAATTTATATAAATAGCTTTTTAAAATACATTTTAAAATTATTATAATTATTAAAAATAAACTTTATATGCCGTTATTAATTTTATCTTATATAGTTTTTTATTATTAATTTCGATCATAATAATACTAATAATTATTTTAAATTTATTTATAATTATTATTTTAAAATTCAATTTTCAATTTATTTAAAAGTTTATATTTAATATATAGTTAAAAGTTTAAAATAATTAATTACGAATTAATATATTAATTAAATAAATCATGAAATAATATTAAATTAATAAATAAAAAAATATATTTTAAAAAAGAATATTATATTATTAATTTTTTTACTTTAAAAAAGCTATATATTTTAAATATTAAAGTTTAAAACATACGGTAATAATT
Source organism: Apiospora rasikravindrae (assembly GCA_038363885.1). NCBI lineage: Eukaryota > Fungi > Ascomycota > Sordariomycetes > Amphisphaeriales > Apiosporaceae > Apiospora > Apiospora rasikravindrae. The sequence goes on from JAQQWK010000011.1 coordinate 272,115, forward strand.
ATTATATTTAAATATAAATTAATAAAATAATTTTAAAAGATTATTTTTAATTTATTTAGGGTTTTAAAATCAATTCGTTACCTTATAATTACGGCGATCCTTAAACGGTTTAATACATATTATTATATTATTAAAAATATAACTAATTATAAAAAAGGTATAAAAAACCGGTTTATTATAATTTTATATAATAAATATTAAACTTTTCAAATTGAATTAATTATTATTATTATATAATTATATATATAAAATTAAAAAGGTTTTTTATAAATATATAACTAGTATTTTATAAGTATTAATTATTTAATAACTATTTTATAATTTATTTAGTAATTAGTTTATAATTTACTTAATAATTATTGTACAGTTTATTTAATAATTATTTTATAATTTATTTAGTAATTATTCTATAATAATATATTTATTTATTTAAATTAATTAAAGAATATTCTAATATTAAAAAAAGTTATTAGTAGTAATAAACGTTTTTTAAGGTTAAAATAGTTTTATAATTAAAAAAACGTTAAAGGAGTATTATTTAATTATTATTATTAATAATATACCGATAAATCCTTATTTATTAATATATTATTAAAACTATTTTTAATATTATAATATTGTTTTTATTACTTATATGCCTTTCTTAATATATTTGATATTAAAATATAATTTATTTAACCGGGTTTAATTGCTATTATCAAATAATAATAGTTTTAATAAAGTATTTAATATAATCTATTATTTAAACAAATATATTACTATATTAATTATTTTTTGTTTTAAAATTACTTTAGTAATTATTTTATATTATTATTAAAACGTTTATTTTATTTTATTTTATTTTAATTTCTTTATATTATAACATATATTATGAAGAAGTAATTACGTAAAAGAAAATATAAAAAGAACGCGGCGGTGCGTATAAAGCTTATATAATAATTTTAAAGCGGTAAAAACTAATAAAAAAGTTTTAAAACTTGAAAAAACGAATATTATAAAAAATATAAAAATAAGCTTATTAAAACACTATATTAATATATTATAATAATTAATATAGATTTAATATTTATATAAGGTCTAAGTTTTAAACTAAATAATAAATTTTCATTATTATTATTATTATTATTTATTAAGTTTTTTATAATAAAATTTTTAATGTATTTAAAGCTTTTTATTCATTATATTTAATATTTTCTAAAAATTTATTTAAAAATTATTAAATATATTTTTATGCCGTTACATATTTTAATAATCATTAAAACTTTTTTATTTAATAAAATATTTGTAATTAGTTTTTATTTAACTTAATTAATATTTAATAATAATTTTAATAATATAATATAAAACTCCGTTATTTTTATTAGTTTTTATAAGTTTTAATGAATAACCCTATTTAAAACACATCACGTTTTTATTAAATATAAAAATTAAATATTTAATTAAATTAAATTAATATATTTTAATATATTTTAAAAACTCGAGTTTATAAAGTAAGTTTTTAAATAAACTTAATTATTTTAAATAAATCTTTATTAAATAAAGAATAATTATAATATAGGTTATAATGAATAAACTAGTTTTATAAATATATATATACATAAAATTTATTTTAAAAACGCGTTTTTTAATAATAGTACTATTTATAATAGTAATAATAATAAAACTTAATTTATTATTTAATCCGAGGTTTAAATTTAATATTATAATTAAAATTATACTAATTATTATAATATACTAATATAGTATATTAATAAATTAATTTTAATGTTTATTATAATATTTATCCTTAAAAATTTTAATATTTGTTTAATAAATTTTACCGCTTTAAAATTACTTTATAAGCCTTATATAAACTACTATATTCCTTATTATATTTATTATTTATTAATTATATCACTATTTTAATTATAAATATATTATAATAAGATAAAATAATTATAAAAATAACTTTAAAATAAAGAATATTTATTATAATAATACGTTTATTTAAATAATAAATTATAGTAAACCTAATTAAATAAATAACATTTTAATATTAAAACTAATTTTAATAATATATTAATATATAAAAATTTATTAATATATTATTAATAATAATTAAATAATATTCTTTTAATTTTAAAAAACGCTTATTATTATTAATAATCCTTTTATACTATTAAATTGGTCCTTAACTAATTTATATAAATATATATATTCTTATTAAATACGCTATAAACTAATTATTAAATAAATGATAAAATAATTACTAGGTAAACTATAAAATAATTACCGAGTAATTAATAATTATAAAGTAATATTTATATATTTATAAAATAATATTTTAACCGTTTATATATAATTGTATAATAATAATAATTAATTAAACATAAAATGTTTATTATTTACTATATAAACCTATAAAAAAACCGGTTTTTAAAACCTTTTTAAACCCCTTTTTTAATAAAGAGGTTTTTAAAGGCTCTTTTAACAATTTCTTTAAAAAATAATTTATTCTTTATAATATTTTAAATAAATCGTTTATATAAAACCGTTTATAATATAAAAATAATATAAGGGTTAATTTATTATAATTATTAAATTTCTTTTATATTAATAAAAAGTTTAAAAATTATTCATTTAAAAATAAACAAAATTAAACCTTTTTTATAATTAATTATATTTATTATAATATAATAATATATACTAAATTATTTAATACTTATTATAATAATAAAATAACAAATTCAATTAAAAACGCCGAATGAATTAAAAATATTTTTCAAACTAATTTTATTAGTTTATATTTAAAATATAATAATTATTAACACGTATACTAAATTTTAATATGTATATAACGTAATCGTTTTATGTTAAAGAAATTAATAATATAGTAATATTTTATAAATATACCCTTTTAATTACTAATTTAATATTACTTAATAATTTATTATTTTAAACTTTAAAATATATATTAAATTTTAATTTTAAATAAATATTTTATTTTAAAAACCCGTTATAATATTAATTAAACTATTATAATTCCGATAATTATTAATATAATAAATATTATATTAACTTTTATTATTTTTTAAATAAAATTTAAAATAATTACTAGTACTATTATAATTAAAATTAATAATAAACAATTATATAATATAAAATTAAAAATTATATATAAAGCTTTATTTTTCATAATTATAATAGTTTTAATAATTATTTTAATAATTATTTTTATAAATTAAAATTTAAGAAATACTAAAAATTAATTATTAATAAAAATATTAATTTATATATATATATATAATTTTATAGTGTCAAAGTATAATTTAAAAATATATAAATACTTTTTAATTTTATTAAATAATTTATAAATTATAATATAATATTTATATAAACCATTTTTATATATGAAAACTTAAAAATATATTATATTAATATTTAAAGCCCCGCTTTAATTTTATTATTATAATTATATTTATTAAAATAAAAAATTAAGGATTTAAAATTAAAAGCTTTTATAATAAAATTATAATATACTTTTTCTTTACCGTTATAAGTTTTCTTATTAAAATAAAATTATAAAGAAACGAATAATTTCTTAAAAAAACACTAAGTTTTATAGTAATATTAATATTATTTAATAAACCTTATTAAAAGGTTTTTAATAAACTTTATATATTATATTAATTATAAAAATATTATAATTAATTATTAAAAGATTTATTTTAAATTAAAAACAAATAATATAATTAATTTAAAAAACTATTATTTAATCGGTAAAATATATATTTTAATAAGTATTATTAATAATATAATAATTTTAAATTGTTTTATAGTTCTTTATAAAAATATTTATTATAGTTTTTATAATATAATAAAATATTATTTTATTTAGTTTTATACTAGTTTTAATATAAAAGTAAGATTATATTATTTTATATTATAATATATAATTTATAGTTTTATTATAATTATAAAACACCATTTTTTAAATAAATATTAAAAACAATTTTAAAAAGTTAAATAATTTTTTAAACTTTAATTAAAGGGTATAAATAAAGAAAAAGAAATAATAAAAAACTATAATCGTATTAAAACTAATTTTAATAAGTAATTTATTAAAAACATTTTATAATAAATTACAATAAAGCTATTAATTATAATTATAATAAAAGCTTAATATTGTTTTTATTAAATAAAATAATATTTATTATATTATTTTTATAAAACTTTTATTTATTTATATAATTATATTTTTTATTTAAACTAATTTATTATTATTATATCTATTAATATCATATGTTTTATTTATTAAATTAAACTTTTTACATTTTATAGTTTTAATTTATTTCGCGTTTGTTTTACTTTTTAAAATTATTATATATGTTTTTATTTTTTAATCGGCGGGTTGAAATTAAATAATTTATTATTATTTATTCTTTTTAAAGTTAAAATAAATTAAAGTTATTTTAAATTAAACGCGAATAGTTTTTAATAATAATATAAAAATATTTATTTATATAGTAATATTATTTTATAAATTTTAAGCGGGAATTTTTATTAAACTTAAATATATTCGCTTTATTTTATATATTTAATTAGTATATTTGATAAATATTTTATTTTATAATATAGTTTTTAATTAATTCATTTTTTTATTTACTTTTTAAATATGATTTTATAAATTAACGTTATTATTTTATTTAAAGCCGTTATTTATAATTATCTAGAATTATATTAATTCGAATTAAATTAATATTAATTTAGTTTTAATTTTTTTTATTTATTATTATAATAAAAATAGTTTTTATATACTTAATTTTATTATTAAAAAACTTTAAATCGATTAATATTTTATTATTAATTTATTATATAATTATAATAATTATATATTTGTTATAATTTTACTTCAAGCTTTTTTATTTATATTTAGTTTAAATATTAAAGATTAATTTATTTATATAATTATTATATTTATAATAGTTATTATTAATTATATTAATATTTTTATTTTATATTCCCGTATTTATAATATTAATTAATATTATTTATATATAAATTTAATACTTTTTAAATAATAAAAAGTAATTGATTCGATTATATATATATATTTATTTTAATTCATAAATTATTTAATTATATTAATTTTATTTATAATATATAAATAATTTTTATTTCAAAAATAATATAAAACTATAATTATTTCGATTAATAAATTTTAATATCCGCTATTAAATTAAATTGGTTTTTATTTTATATTAAATATTATATAATATAAGTGTTATTTAAAAGAGGTTTAATATAATATTTATATATAATCTTAATTTATACTTATTATAATAAATTGTTTTAAAAACTTAAAACATTATTAATAATATTTTAATAGTTTTTTAATACTAAATTATATTTATAAAGGTTATTTATATTAATTAATCCAATAAACTATTAATTTAAAATTATATTTATAAATAATTATTTTTTCGATTTTATGTAATTTATTTATTATAAATTCAAAATTTTAAGTATTATAAAAGTTATTTATTATTAATTAAATTTTTTAATTTAATTATTTATAAATTAATCGTTTTTAGTTATATATTATTAATTTATTTTTTTAAAATAATATATATTTATAATAATAATTAATAAATATTATAGTTTTAAAACAATATTATATATAATTAAAATAATAAATTATAATTATAAAGGTTTTATTCATTTAAATTATATAATTTAATTTAAAATTTAAAATTTAAAATTTAAAATAAGGTATATATAATAATACTTTAAAAATTATAATTTAATTATTATATAAAGTTTAAATTAAAAACTTAATTATATATATTTTTAAAAAAGTTTTAATTGTTTTACTTTTTTATTAAATATAACAATTTTTATATAATTACTTTCTTTTATTATTTAATATATTTAATATATAGAAAAGAAATCATATTATTTTATTAAAATTTAAATTTTAATATATATAGTTGATTTATTAAAAAACTTATAGTAATTTTATATCGTAATTCTTCAATTATTAATATTTTATAAATTATTTTAATTTTAATTAAAAGATTATATATATTTCGTTATAGTTTTTTATATTTAAATTTTTAGTATTATAATAAATTTTAAAGTTAATTTCTTTTTAAAATATTTATATTAGGTTTTATTATAAATATTTTAATATTATAATTATTAAATATATAGATTTTAATTTTTTTAACTTTTTTTCAGTTTAATATTATGAATATTTTTTTTATTAAATAAATAATATTAATTTACCTTTCTTTAAAAATTAATATATTGATTATTAAAATAAATTATATAATAATACCTTATTTTCATTTAATTTAACTTTGTTTTATATTGATTTATTTTAATAATAATTGGTTTTCATTTATTTGATAAATTATATTATATTTAATAATTAAATTTATTATATTTTGCATTAATAAGTATTTTTAAATATTATTTATTATATTTTTCGCAATATTCTTTTTTTTAAATGAAATATTTACTTATCAAGTATTAATCAGTATATAAAATTTGTTTATTCATTATTATTATTTTTAATAATAATATAATTTAATTAAAATTAAATGTAATCGGAAAGCTTCTTTTTAATACCGAGTATAATTATATAATTAATATTATTTAATATATTTCTTATATTCAAAAGAAATTGTATTCGTATATTAAAACTATAATTCTTTTTATAGTAAATAATTATATATATTATTATAATTATTATTTTAAGTTTGGTTTTAATAATTTATTTCCCTTATAAAATTTAAAATAAAATTTATTTTTAATATTAAATTTTAAATATTTTAAATATTAAATTTTAAATATTTTTAATTATTAGTACATTATAATTTTATAATATTTACTGTAAAAGTTCTTATATTATAAATCCTTTATTAATATATTTATTTAATATATTTAATATAAATATAAAACTGTTTAGCTTAAATTTAAATATAATTTTATTTATTAGTTATTTATAAATTATTAATTTTATATTTTTAAAATTATTCTATAAAATTAGAATTATTTTTAATTATAACGTACTATTTTTATTATAATAAAATATTAACTCGATTTTTATTTTTTTAATTAATACGTTTATTTTAATTATTTTTTTTAAATATAATATTCTATTAAAAAAACAATTTAAGTTTTTACTTAATTTTAGATATTCTTTAAACTTAATTTATAAATTTTAAATTTAGATTTAAAATACTCCTATTAAGTATTTTTTAATTTATTATTAATTAAAAAGTATAATAGGGTATAAAATATAATAATAAGTCGTATAATTAAATTAAAAATAGCCCTAATGAACTGTTTATATAAAAGCTATTTTATTAAATTATAACTTAATTATAAACTATAATTATAACGCGTTACGATTATAATAAAGGCTTAATATTAATAACTTTTTTATATAATTAATTAATAATTATTAATAAATTATTTAATATATTTTAATTTAAAATATATTAAAAAGTATTTATTATATTTATTATTAATAAATTTAGAATAAAGTTATTAATAATTATAATTTAAAATATTTTAAACAATCCCCGTTATATTCATTATTAATAAATTTATAATAAGGTTATTATTAAATATAATAAATAATATTATAAACGTTTTTATTAATTTAAATAATTTAATTTTTTATATTCGGTTTTATTATTTTTAAATATATATTAAATAATTTTAATATATATATTATTTGATCTAAATGAAAATAGTATATTTTGTTATATATTTATTTTAAAAATTTATATATATAATTTATTTATATATATAATTATTTCGTATTATTTTTTTAAATATAATAGTTATTTTATTACTTTTATAATAATATTTTATTAAAAATAAAATTAATTTATATTAATATTTTAATTTTATACTATATTTTCTAATCGTTTTTTATATTTTGATTTAAATTTTTCGTAATATTTTCAAGTATTAAAGTATTTTTAATTTCGGTTATTATAATATTTTTATAATATAACATTAATAATAATAATAATATAATTAAAAATAAAATAACTAAACTAATATAATTTTTCATTTACAATTCTTTTTAACCATATTTATTGATTATAAATTAATTTATTTAATAATATATATTAATATTTCATAATTTAAAAGGATAATAATTAATATTTTATTTAATTAAAATTATATGTTTAATCTTTTTACGGTTTATATTAAATAAAATATTTTAAGTTTTATAATTTAATATTAAATTTCTATTTTTATAAAAACTTTATTTATATGTAATACCGGTTATATATTTTTCGAGTTAATAATATATTTGTTTTATATACTTTTAAAGTAAAATATAATTATATTATAGTTTTTATTTTTTATAATATTTATTTATAAAAAACCAATTTTATTTAAATACTAATAAATTAAATGGAATATATTTATAAGTTATATTTATAAAATATAAAATAATTCCGTTTTTATTTTAATGAATTTGAAATATATTATTTTCGTTTATTTTCTTTCCTTCGGCTATTATTTTATATATCTTATTTTTATTACGTGTGTTTTTAAATAATTAAATTTTATAGTTTTAAATTAGTTTAAATTTTTAATAATATTATAATATAAATTAATTGAATTATCTTATTATTTCGATATATTATTTTATTAAGTTAATATTTTTAATATAAATAATTTATTAAGGCTATTTTTAATTTAATTATATTTCTTACTATTACCTTTTATATTATTATTATACCTTATAATGATTTAAGAAGAATTTAATAATTAATAATACATTAATATTTATAAATCATTAAAATAATATATATAAATATTTTATATATTATTTTTAATAATTATTATATATAAAAAACATATTAATATATATTTTTATAAAATCGAAATCATTTAATTTTTAATTAAATAAATATTAAATAAATAATAAATTATTTTAAAATCTTATTAAAATTATATTGAATAATTTTAAATTTTTAAGGAAATAATAATTATTTAGTTTTATTATTCAACATTAACCGAAATTTAAAAAAGAAATACGGATTTATTTATAATAATAAAATATTCTTTTTTATATAATTATACCATAATAATTTTTTATATAAATAAAAAATAAGCGTTTAATGTTATTATTTTATTTAATATTTAAAGATTTATTATTATATACTCTTTTTTTTATTAATAATTCTTTATATATATTAAGTTTACACTATCATCGTGGCGCGTTACGATTATAATTTATAGCTAAGCTATAACTTATTAAAGCTATTTTTAATTTAATCATGCTGTTTATTAATACTTTTTATATTATTATTATACTTTATAATATATTAAGAATAAAGTATTTTAAAAAAAAGTCGGTTTTTTTATTTATTTTAATTTATTTATTTTTTATATTTAATAAAATATTTTCTTCAAAAGTGTTTATTTCATACGTTGAAAAAAGATATTTATATTCTAATTTTCTTTATAAATTACTTTGTAATTTAACTATTATCTATTTATTTTTAAAATATTAATAATACTTTAATTGGTTTATAAGTTTAAATATTTATTTATTACATTTTAATATGTTTTAATAAATTTAATATTATATATTATAATATATATTGTATTTATTATTTAAATTTAAAGGATATTTTTAAATTTCTTTATTATATTCAATTATAGTTTATTTTTTATTTACGGTTATATTAAAATTGTTTAATATATTATAAGTTGAAGTTTTTATTTTAAATTTATTAAGTAATTAAATTTTATTATTCAAAATATTAATATTTAATTATATTATTATAATAATTACTTTAATTATATAAATTTTATTCTATATTACCTCGATATAATTATAATATATAAAACTTTTAATATATTTAAAGTATATTTTATTAATAAATTATATTACTTTATTTATATTATTAAAATTAATATAATCGATTAAATTAATATATTATTTAATATATAAGAAAATATTATAAATATTGTTTTATTTTATAAATGTATTTAATTCATAACATAATTCATTTTTATATTTATTTTTATTAATTATAATATATTAAATAATACTTTTAAAAGTAAATAATTATTAATTTATATTTTAATCCAGTTTTTAATGATAATTGATTTATTTTTAAAATTTATATTTAAAATATAAATTACAAATTACATTTTTTTTTTAAAATTATATAATTTATAATTTTATATATTATATACTTTTAATTAATAATAAACGATTAGTTAATAATATTATATTTTAATTTTTAATAATTCATTATATTCCTTAATATCTTTTTATAAATATAAATTTTTAATATATTTTTGAATAAAAATATTTATATTTAATTATATTAAATTTAATTAATTAAAATAATATTAATTCAATTTTTAATATTAAAGGTTTTCATAGTATTAAATCTTAAATACTTATTATATTTACGGCCTTTTTTCGTATTATATTTCTATTTTTACTTTAAAAAACTTATTTATAAAAGTTATATTATATTATTTAATTAACACCTTATATTTTCTAATCCTAATCAATAGTTTTAAGGGTATTTTTAACTCGTTTTTATTATTTAAAAATGTTTTTATTTTAATTATATATAACGTTTTTTCTATAAACCTTAATTTAAAAAACGTAACTTAATATATATATTTATAAATATATAAATTATATATTTTATTTAATTAAAAAATATTTTATTATATTTATTATATTTAATTTATTTAAAAGTGTTTAATTTTTCTATATCGCTAAACATTATAAAATAATAATAATTATTAAATCTATTTTTATCGGTTTTTTTAAATTTACTTTAATATAAAATAATTATTATTTATAAATTAAATTTTTTATATATTATATTTTAAATTATTAATCTCGATATATTATTTATTTTTATAATTATAATATATTTTATTTTAATAATTAAAAAAATTAATAGTTATATTAATATTTTATCAAACATTTATATTATTAAAAGTATTTATTGATTTAATATTTATTATTTTATTCATAATTATAATTGCGATTATATTTATTTTAATTACTTAAAAACATTAATATTTATAATTATTATTATAAAAAAATAATTAACAATAATTTTAATCGAAATAGTTTTAATTTATTCGATTTTAATTAAAATAAAAACGATTAATAAATTAATTATTATATATTCTTTATAATATTAAAATTTCTTAATTTTATTTCATTAGTTCTATATAATTAATTATAAATAATATAAATATTATTTTTATTTAAACTCTTATTAAATTATTAATTATAATTAATTATAACTATATAATTACGTTTTAAAGTTTTAAAAAATATTATATTATAATTAAATTAAATTAAGCCGCCGTTTATTTTATAAATTTTAATTAATATTAATCAACACTATTCTTTTCGTTTAAATATAATATATATAAATTAAATAATATTTTCTTATTAGTGTTTTTATTAATATTTAAAAATTAAAATTAAAAACGTTTTATAAATAATATATAAATTAAATATTAAGGATTATATTTAAAACACGGTAATTTTAAAGTTATTTGAAAGTTTATATATAAATAACTATTATAATTAAAATTTAATTATAACCTTAACTTATTTTTTATAAATTAATTTAAATATTTGCTTAATCAATTTCAAAATAATTAAAGATTTTTTATATACTTTTTTAATAATAAGTAGATATTTATTTTTAATTAATTATTAAACATATTATATTTAATAAAAGCCGTTCTTTTAATAATTAATAAAAATTCATTAAAAGTATTTTTTAACGATATTTATTATCGATTATATTATTCAAAATTAAATCGATTTAATTATAAATATTATAAAAATATATATTTATATTAATAATAATATTATTTATTTTATTATAAAAAAGGGTTTAATTTAATTATAATTAAATAATCGTTTTTTATTTTTTTTATCTCGATTATTAATTTTTATATTATATTTAAATTATTTTAGATTTTCTATTTATAAATACATTTAATATATTAATCTTGAAAACTATTTTAAATTTAATAATTAATATCGGATTTACGCTTTTAATAGTTATTATATAGCTTATATTATTATTGTTAAGTTTTTTAATTTAAATAAATATTATTGTAAAGGTTTATATTTTAATAGTTTAATTTTAAATATGCCGTATTTTTTAGTTAACTCGTTTTATTTATTTATTATATATATAATTAAAAGACATAAACTTTATTAAGGATTAAATATAGTATTATTTTATACTTTAAATACGAAAAAAGAATTCAATAATATATATAATTTAAAATTCTTTTTACTCAAGCTTTAAATAATAAATATATAAAAAACCTTAATTATAGTTAATTACTAATTTTTAATAATTAAAATATTAAATTTAATAACTAAAATAATAAGATAATAATTAATAACTTAAATTTTAAAGCTTTAAAAAATTAAATTTATAAAAAAATCAAAACGTATTTATTATACTATTACTTATTAATATAATCCGAATTTTAATTTTGATAAAAATACGAGGTATATATTTCTTTTAACCTTTAATATATATTATCCCAATAAAGCTTTAAATAAATATATATTTTTTTAAATTCTCTTTTAAATATTTTACAAATTAAATAAAGCCGTTTAAAAAATAAACATAAAATAAGTTTATAATAATTAATATAATATAATCGTTTTAATAGTATTTTAAAAACCTTTTATATTTAAATTTTAATATTTTAAATATATAAATAATAATATTGATTTTATCTTTATATAGCTTTAAATTATTAATTTAAACTAATTCATATTACTTATTAATTTTAATAACCGGTTTATTAAATTTTTAATATATATTATAAATTTTATAACTATTAAAATTATTAAATAATTGTTTATGTAATATAATATTTATATAATTATTTTTAATTTATATTATTAAAACATTATTATAATAAAAAGTATAAATAAATAATAAAACAATAATAATAAAAATAATTATATTAATATTAAGCCTTTATTATAATCGTGGCACGTTACGATTATAGTTTATAATTAAACTATAAGTTTAATAAATAGTTTTTATATAGATAATTTATTAAAACTATTCTTAATTTAATTATATTTCTTATCACTATTAATTTATACTTATTATACTTTATAATTAAAAATAGCCTTAATAAATTATTTATTTAAAAGTTATTATAATAAATTATAATAAAACTATAAATTATAATTAAAATACATTATAAATGAAATAAAAGTTTAATATTAATAATGACTTTTTAAGTATAATATTATTAAAAAGGGCTTAATTTAAATTAAACCTTTAAATAACGTAATTTTTGAATTAATTTAATAAATTTAATATTAAAACATTAAATATATTTAATTAAAAGAGTATTAATAAAATTTATAATAAACCGAGTTTTTAAATACTAATATAATTTTATAAAAATTAATAAAATTATTTTATATAATAATTAATAGGTTTTATAATAAATGTGCGGCATAACTATAGGGAACGAGAGAAATGTATAAAAGGCATAAATTAAGCTCGTTGCACGAGCTCGTGCGATTAGCTATATATTTTAAAGACCTTTTTTAAAGTTTAATTAAAAATATATTTATAACGATATTTTAGAAAGTTTTTAAAAATGTTTAAAAAAACCATTAATAATTATAATTAAAATATTATATATATAAATTAATTATTAGAATTATAATATATTTTATTAATACGTTTATATTTAAAAAATTTCTTAATAATTATTATATTATAAATTATCAAATCGATAATAAAAACTAATTTATTTATTATTTAAATACTTATTTTAAATAATAAAATTATTTTTACCGTTTCGTTTTTAAAATTTCTTTAAAATATAATAATATCTTATAAATTAAGTTTTTATTATTAAAAGTTTAAACCGATTATTTAAAGTTTTTATATTAAAGTTGTTAATAATAAAGTATTTTATAATAATAAAAAATATAAATTATAATTTTATCTTTTTTTAAAACCTTTATAAATATTATAAATATAAATAATAATAATAAAAATAAGCTTATTCAATATAAAATTAATAAAATTAAATATTAAAAAAGTATTATAAATAATAATTATTATAATTATATTTTAAATATAATTAATAAAATAAATATAAAATTAATCGAATTATTTTTTAATATAAAAACTTATTTAAAGAATTCATACTTTAGAATAAAATAATTAAAATATAAAAATAGAAATTAAAAACCTATAAAAATTTTATTTTTAACTATTAGTTTAAAGTTTTTAAACAGTAATAATATTATAATTTAAAACTTTTAAATTCTAAAGAATAAAAAAAGATTTTTAAATTTTTATATATTATATTATAAAATATATTAAAACAAATATTATGTTTTATATATTATATTAAATATTAAAAGTAATATAAAAACTATTTTCAAAATTAAACTTAATATAATTTAAATGTTTTTTTAAAGTGTTACTTTATTAAAACAAAGTTAATTATATTAATTATAATATTAAATTTATAAAAAATAACGTAATAAGTAATAATCTTATTATTAAATTTAATTCATTTTTAAAAAGTTTTTTATAAAACTTATTATAATGGTTTTAATAATAAGTTTATTATTTAAATATATATCAATTTTTAATTATATTTTAATATGGTTTTAAGAAATTTCTTTTTCAATAATACTTTATTTATTAAAATTAAAATCAATATTATTTATATTTAATTAAAAAAATTGAAAAAGCTATAAAAATTAACGGGGTTTTTATAAATTTATTTAATATTATTAATTTTAAAATAACATTAAAAAAATTAAAAATTGGTTAAAATAATTATTATTAATTAAACATATAAAAATAGTAAGGTTTAAAATAAATTTTAAAATAAATTCCTAGGTAAGTTTTAAAGTAGATTTTAAAGTAAGCTTTAAGGTAAACTTTGACAAGTTTTAAGGTAATAATAATTATATAAGTTAATATTAATATTAATATATTAATAATAATAAAAAAGGCTTAATAAAAGTTTATAATAAAAATAATTAATATTAATATTAAGATTAATATTAAAATTAGTATTATTATTAATATTTTTATAATAAATTAATAAATAATTTTACTTTTTTAAAGTTTTAATAATGTTTTAATATTCCTGTTTTTAATATTTATATTAAAAATTTTAATTATTATATTAATTATAATAATTAACAAATTTTAAAATATTATTAAAAACATAAACGGGGTATTTTTATATATTATAAAAGTTTAAATAAAAGTTATAAATATTATAAATAACAATATATTTAATATTATGAATTTGATTAAATTATAGATATTTTTTATAAATCATTTAACTTATAAATTTAAAGTAATTAAATTTAATAAAAACAAAATTTATAAATCTAATTATTTCTTTTTATTAATTAATTTATATAAATAATTTTTTTCAATAACAAAATATTAATATTTAAAATTAAAAATTATACGGTTATTTTAAAAGCTTTAAAAAGTTAAAAAGGCGGAAAGAATATTATAAATAATTACTTTATATATAAAAGTAATTATAATAGTTTTCCTTTATTAATTAATATACCCAATTGCTAAATTTATTTAAATTATAAAAGTAATATACATTTAAAAAAATCACATTTTAGAAATAAAGCGGTATTATTTAATAATATTATAAAAAGTTATTAAAAATTCATCAAAGATTTATTAAAAGTTTAATTTAAATAATTGAAAATGAAGTTTTAAATTAATTAAAACCTTTTTTCCTTAGTTTAAAATTTAATTATCATAATAAAGTTAAATAATAGTTTTTAATATTTATGTATTGAATTAAAGTTTTTAAATTATTAATTAATTCAATTATTTATTTTATTTTTTAATTTTAATCGTTTTTTATTAATTTAAAGTGTATTATTATATTAATTACTATTAGTTTTAAAGCTATTTTTATTATTATATTTTACTTTTTCTTTTTTTCTTTTTTAATTATTTTATTTAATAAAACTTATTTATAAATTAATAATAATAATAAAGAACGCGCTAATAAATATAAGGTTTATAGAATAGTTTTAAAGCGGTAAGAATTAATATAAAAGGATTAAAGTTTAAAGAAATAAATATCGCAATAATTACTAAAATAAACTTATAAAAATATTATATAGATATATTATAAAGATTAATGTAATTAATTAATAAAATAGTTATAGTTATAAAACTAAAAAGAAATATGCTCTTAGTTAAATTTTAAAATTAATTAATTAATTTAAAACTAAATATATTATTCTTATATTATATAAATTAAAGCTTTTTAAATATTATAATCTTTATATAAAGATTAAGCTTTAAATTAAAAAAGGAATTCATTTTTATTAATAATAATCAAAACGTTTTAAAGATAATAAGTTAATTAAAATACTTTAAAAGAAATAATAATAAAAAAATATTTATTATATTAAAAATTTAATTATATAAAAATAATAAGCTCGAATTATTTTTATATTATTTATAAATTAAAATATAAGGGATTTTAATAATAATATTAATAAATTATAAAAATTATAATGAAAAGGTTTTAAATGATTAAATATCATAATTTTAAAATAATGTTAAAACTAAATTTCTAAAATTATAAATTTATAAATTATAAACTATATAAAATAAAAAAATAATAATTTTTAATATATTAGATAATAATAATAATTAGTTTATTTAATAATAATAAAGATTATATTACGAAAGATAATATTGTAAATATTATATTTAATAGTCTTTTTAATTTATTTAATAATTCTTTTAATTTTTTTCAAGCTTTGTTTATTTTATTAGAAATTTAATATGATATTATTTATATTTACTATATTATTTATATTTATTTTATTAATTTTATATTAATTTAATAAAATAAAAACTTTATTTAAATTAAAAAAATCTTATTATATTTAATATATTTAAATTATAAACACTTTTATTAAATTAACTATAATACTTCTTATATATTAATATAATTCTAATATAAAGTAAAACTTTAAATGAAATAATATTTTTAATAACTTTAATATTTTAAAACCTTAAATATAATTTTATTACCTTTCATAATAATTAATTAAACCTTTTAATCTTAATATAATAAACTTACTTCAATATTAAATTACGTTATTATATTTATAATATTAAAAGAAATTCATAAAATTATATTTTTATAATCATATTAATTATTATAAATAAAAAAAGAAAACGTTTTAAAAATATATGTATTAAAAATCTTATTAAGAAAAGTATAAGATAAATTAAAATTAATAATATAAAAAAAGTTTCTTTACTTTATTAATATAGAAATATTATTCTCTTAAATTTCCTATTATTATTTAAATTTAAATTTAATTTTAAAAAAATTTTATATTTTATTATTTATAAGTAAAACTATATATACATATAATATTATACATTTTTTTAAACAAATAAATTAAGTTTTATTCAAAAAATATAATATAAAAAAACTGTTCTTATATTTATTATATTTAAATAGTATTACATATTATTATTATAAATAAGATTATTTTAAAATAAATACTTTAATATATATATAATTAAAATTAAACTTATAATTCTTAAAAGGTTAGGATATTTATTATTTATTAGTTTATTTAAAGGAAGCATTTAAAATTACTTTTTAAAAAGGAAATATATTATATTATAAATATTAATAATGTTAAATTTATAAGAAAAAAAAGCCCGCCTTGTTATTTATATATGTATAAGAATTATTAATTAAAAGCTTTTTAATTTCGAAATGAGGTTTAAAATCTTATTTTAATAAAGTTTATATAATTAATAAGGTTTAAATATTGTTTAAATTTATTTTAAAATTAAAAAGTTTATTTATTTTAAAATAAATATAATATATAATGTAATTAGTAATAATAAATCCTTTCAATAATTATAATAATTAATCCTATAAATAAAACCGTTATGTTATTTTAAGAAAGATTAAATAATATTAAAAAATATACTATTTTTTATATTATTTTTCAAGTTAAAATAATTATATTCATTATAATCGCCGTTTAAGATAAAATTATTTTAATACTTATAAACTATATTACTTATAATTTATTTATTAATATTTTTAATATTAAAATTAAACTTATTATAATACTAATAAAACCTATTATGAATTTAAGTATAATCTTTTATTTAAAGAAATTATATATTAAATATATAACTATTTTTATTAGTTTGTTTATAAAATAGTTTTTTTTTATAATTTAAATTTATATGTTTTTTATTTTTAATAATTAATATTCAATTAAACTTTATTTAATGAATATATTTTTAATAGTATTATTTAAATTTGATTAAATTAAAGTTTTAAATAATACTTAATATTAAGTATTAAAAAGAAAAAAATTATTTTTAAAATAATTTGTTTTTGTTAAAACAAAAACGTTTATATTTACATTAAAAGGAAAAGTTTTATTAATAAATCTCGGTAAATTATTCAAAAGCTTTCTATTTTTTTAAACAAAAATAAAAAATTAAATAATATATTTCACAGAAAAATAAACTTCATTTTATTATATTAAAAAATAATAAGTTATAAATATAGTTATAAACTAAAGTTTTTTTATAAAATAAATTAAAAAATAATTAATATTATTTATTATATTCTTTATAATACAATAAATAAATAAGTTAGTATACTTTAATTATTTCTTAATATTCTATTAATTATTTAAATATATACATCGTTATAAAATAAATTTATTATACTAAATTATTAAAACTTTAAATATTTTATAATTATATATAAATATTTTTATTTTATTTTTATTAATAATATTACTTATTTTTAAATAGAAAACGAGTATTTTTAAAATTTAAAAAATATTTATATTTATTCAAATTCTTTATTCTTTTTATATTTTTAATAAACTTGTTTATAAAAGTCCTTAGTTATTATATTAATAGTATTAATTTTATTATTTTTTAAAAAGTATTTTATTATTTTCTATAATTTTAATTTTTAACGAAATTTAAAAGTTTTAATAAACCCTATTAAGGAGTTTATTTTATAAAAAGCCTGACTAATTAATTAAGCTTAAATAAATAAGCGGTTAAAAATAATAATTTTAACAGGTTTTTTATTATTAGTAGTTTAATTAGTTTTAATGAATAAAGTGGTTTTCTTTTTCTTATTTTATTTATTTATTTTATTTAATATTATACTTATTTAAAACTTCTAGATTAATATTATTTTTAACCGTAATTAATTAATAAAGAAATTATTATATTAAAAATATTATTAATAAAATACTCAATATATATAATATGCTTTTATAAATTTAAAACGGAATTAATAATCAAGTATGAAAATTTATATATATAATACGAATTAGTTTTTTTAATTTAATACACTTCTCATATATTAATTATAAAATATATATATAATATAATATATGGTTAATCTTTAATTTCTTCCTTTTTATTATTTAATTTTAAATATTTTAGGAATAAAACGTGTTTATAAATATTTTTTTAAAAATAAAAATACTTTTAATTAAAGACATTTATATAATTTTTAAATAATATAAAACTAATAAAGTAATAACTATTTTAAACATAATTATTATTTTATATATAATAATTTATTTATATTTCCCTGTAATAACTTATTTAATTATATATAATATTTTTAAAATAACCGTTATTTTAATTATTAAATTAATTTTTTTTCTTATGTTTTATAATCTCTTAATAACCCGGATATATTTTAATTAATTATAAATAATTAAAGTTTGAAATCTCATATAATAATATAAATATATTTAGTTTAAATTATTTAAACTTGAAAAATTAAAGCTTAATTTAAAACAAAGAAATAATTAGTTTTATTAGTATTATAACTTTTATTACTTAAATTAATAATTTCGTTAAAATAATTATAACGAAAATTTAATTTAATAACTTTTTAACTTTTTAAAGTTTAAAAAGGCTTTATTATATAATAAAAGTATTATGAAATCGCTTTTATTTTAATAATAATCAAGCGGTTAAGAAATTTATAACCGTGTTTCAATTAAAGAAATCAAAATTTGTTTTAAAAGTTTTAAAACATTGTTTAATAAATCAATTAAATTTACTTAAATTATAAGTTTTTAATATTTAATTATTTTTATATTAAAGTATTTAATTATAAAGTGAAAGGAATTAAAAAAAAGTATAGATTATTAAAGGTTTAATATTTTATTTAAATAAATAAAATTAGTATATTATTATATTTTTTTTATAAAAATAAATTTCATTTTTATTTTATGATATGTTTTTATATTTTGTTTTTTAATAATAATGTATTTAAAATTACGTTAAAAAATTTATCAATTTTATTTATTATAGCATTATTATAATAATATCTATTAAATTTTCTATTACTTTATATTTTAAAATAAAGTGTAAGCGATTAAATTATAAAAGCGTTTATTATAATTCGATATCTTTAATATAATTAATAAGTTTATAAAGTTAAATAAAATATTTAATTATTTAATAATAAAAGTAAAAAGAATCGGGGTTAAATATTTATTAGTTTTTTTTAATTTAATTATTTTAAACTTTATAATATTATAATTTATTTTTAAGGGTTTAATATATATTTTAAAAGTATTTCAATCTCATTTTAATAATTATAATTTAACGTTAATATTATTAATAATTTTTATTTTTTTATTAACGTTTTTATAAAAATTGAATAATTATTAATCCGTTATTTTATTTTAATTATTTACTTTTTATTATATTCATTATTTTTTTAAAGTTTTAATTATTTTTAATTTTTTTTTATTATAAAAATAAAAATATTTTTATAAGGTTTTTAATATTTAAATACGTTTACTTAATAATTATTATTTATTTATATTATTATTTTAAAAATTATATAATATTTTATTTAATAAAATTAATGTTAAAAAACTAATTTTTAATAAAATATTAAAACCGTTTTTTATATTTTTATTAATTTATAAAGTTTTAATAATTTCTTTATTTAATTATAGAAGTATAAATTATATACTATATAATTAATTATTAAATTGTTTAATAATAATTAATTCATTGGTTTTTTTATATAAAAACCTTTAAAAAGAATACTTTTAAATATAATCATTAAATATAAAATATTATTATAATAAAAGATCTTTTCAATATAATTATTATAAGAAAAGTTTAATAGCTTTTTTTAATTAATTATGTTTTTTAATTTATATATTTAATTTATTTATAATACCGAAACATTTATTATTATTTATCTTATTTATATTTAATTTTTCGATTAACTTTCTTTACTGTTTTTTAAAAAATAATTTATTTAGTTTATTATATTTTTTAATAAGTTTTCAAATATTTTTATCAATATTTTATATAAATATTATTAATTAAATTTTATATTATATATGTTTTAATAAATAAAATCTTAAATTTAATTTTAATTAACTAACTATTTTAATAATTATTTATTTAATAGTTGTTTTAATTTTAAAAATCTAGTATTATTTATTATTATCTTTCATATTCATTTATATTAATTATAAATAAGTTTATTTAAATACTTATTTTTAAATGTAAAGTATAAATATATAGCTAGTATAATTTTATAAACTTTTTATTTTTAAAAAAATTAAATTTATAAGTTAATTTTTTAATATATTTAATAATCATAAAAGGGTTCAATTTTTATTAGGATTATTTTAAAGTTTTATTATTTAAGAGTATATAGTTTTTATTAAAATAAAAATAAATTTCGTTTTTTATATTAAAACGGTAATAGTAATATTTTTTACTATGTTTTATTTTAATAGTATTAATTATAAAATTAATAATATATTTTATCGAGCGACTCGATCGTAAAGTTAAAGGTGTAAGATAAAAAAAGCATAGATTATTAAAGCCTCCATATATGTTTTAAATTAAAACTATACATTATTTCGTTGAATAAATATTTAATTATTATGAATAGTATATTATTAAAATTAAATTATAAAGTTAATAATATTTATATTTACAAAACGTAAAATATTATAATATAACAACATATAATAACCTTTATATTTAAATTCGTTTTTTTATTTTAATTGTTTATTTAATTATATTAAGCTTTATTTAAATATTTAATAAAAAACGGATATAAGTTTAAAGTTTTTCTTTAATATTATTTTTTATAAAATATTTGAATTATTTCATAATAATATAATAATAATTAAATTTATTTATTATTTAATTATAAATTTAATATTATTTATAATTAAAAATTTTATTTAAATTATTAATATATAATTATTAAAATATTATCGGTTTTTATAAAATTAATAATTTAGTAAGAAGTTATTTTCGTTAAAGTTTTAAAAAGCTTAATTATAAAGTTTTATATACTATTTTTAAATGATTATTTTAATTATTTTTTTAATTTTTATAATATTTTAAGTAATATCTAATATATTAATTAATTTATTATTTTAAGTTGTTAATAACGTATTTTTAAAATTTGTAAATTATATGTTCCGTTTTAAAGTATTATTTTAAACCGTATATTTTTTTTAATAGTGTTTTAATACATTTTTATAAAATATGCAATTATTTTTAGTTTAAAGCTTTATTTAAATATGATAATTTATTTATTTATTAATTACGAAATCTCGGTTTATTAAGGTTTTTTAAATATTTTTTAAACTATTTAGTTTTTTATATTCATATTTCGAGTTTTTTATTAAACATTTTAATTATTTATTTTTTTATAGTTAATTTTTATTTTCGTTTTTTAAATATTATTAATTATTATTTTTATTATTATTATATATAAAAACTTTTTAATTATATTATTTAAAAGTAAATTTTTCTTATTTTATTTAATAACCTTTTTTCTTAATATAACCTTTATTAAAAGCTATAATAATACGTTTAATATTATATTTATTAGTTTGAATATTAAATATATATTCTTTTTAATATAATTGATTAATTTTTAAAAAAACTATTCAATAATTTGTTTTATTAATTTAAAATATATATTAAACTATATTTCAAATTTGTTCAATATGTTTAAATAAAGTACGCAATTTTTAATTTTAAAATTTAATATTTTTTATAAAACTTTTATTTATATAAGTAATTAATTAAATGTTATTTATATTAATTATTTTATTCATTTATTTATTTAATAAATTAAATATAACGATTTTAAATTCTTTTTAAATATATTTAATTTAATAAATATTATTTTATTAGGGTTTTACTATTTTAAATAGTAAATTTTAATCAAGTAGTTTTATATAATCTTGAATACTGTTTTTTATATTTTGTTAATTAAAATATAATAGTTATAGTTTATTTTTTTCGTTTTTTTATAGTTTTAAATAATTCTTTCTTTTTTTTAATAATTAATAAGTTTTATTTTATAAAGGTTGGAGGTTTTATATATATTATAAAATAAATTTTCAAAGAAAGTTTTTTATTTTAATATAGTTGTAAAAGCGATTTAAGTTTTTAAAATATTTTTTTTGTTATAATTTTAATTTAATTATTTAATATTATTATTTTAATATTATTAATAATAAACTTAAAAAAACGGATTAAAAATATTTAATAAATAATCTTTTTAAGAATTATAATATATTTATTTTTTAATATCTTTAAAAACTTTATTATAAATATTTCAAGTATCTTTAATTACATTATTAATATAAATTATTATAAAACAAATTGATTAGTTTTTAATTAAAGGAATATTAAATAAAAACCGAAGAAGTTTTAAATATTATTAATATAATATTTTACATTTTTAACCTTTTTAATAATATAATAAATATATAATTTTTATATCGTTTTATTATTAAAAATTATAAAAAAACTTAAATTTATTTATTAAGACTATAAACTTTTTATTTTTAATTAATTTAATGACTTTATTAATTATTGATAATAAATAAAAATCCGGAATTATTATTTTAATAATAAACTATAATTTAATTATAACGCGGCCTTCTTTTAATTATTAATAATGTATTATATTATAAATGTTAAATAATTCAATTTATATATAAAATCGAAAGTTTCGTTTAGTAATTTCCGGTTTTTAATTTTTAAAAAATATTTTGTTATTACTATTTATATAATTATTATTTGTTAAAAACATTAATTATTTTTTTATTTCTTTAAGGAATTACATAATTCTTTAATTTTTTTATAATTTATTAAAATTATTATATAATTTAATTACATTTCGAATAAAAATATAATTTATTATGATTATATAAACTTTTCGCTTAATTTTTATACTTAATATATTTTTTAATTTATTTATTTTTAATTAAAAAAATTTACTTTTTTAATTTTAATTTATTATTTTTAAAAACTACTTAAATTTCGTTTATTATCGAATTTTAATTATAAAATATGTTCTATATTTTATTAAATTTATTATTATTTTTATAGTTTTTCCCGTATTTATTTAATATTAATATAACTTTTATATTATTTATTTATTCTTATAATATTATATTATATTTTTTATTAATTGAATTTATGATATAATTAATTTTTAAATTTCGTTATAATTTAATTAATTTATTAATATTATTAATTATCGTTGTAATTTTTAATAAATCAATAATTAAAAGAACGTTTATTATATAAAGTATTAATATATAGAATATAAAGATTTTCCGTTAATTCGTTTTATTTAATAAATTAATATAATAAATTAATATTATTATTTTAAACCGAGTTAAAATAATTATTTTCGTTTTCACTATTTTTTTTATATATAATAAACTTTTCTTTAATTTAAATTCGATAAGTATAATAAAATTATTTATTATTTATGATATTAATTATTATATTAAATAATTAATAATTACGCATATTCTTTTTAATTATAATATATTTAGAAATATATTTAAAGGTAATTTATTTATAATTTATATATTATTATTAAATTTAATCACTTTTTAATTCTTTATATATTAATACCTGTAATTTATAAAACGAGTTACATTTGTTTTATTAAGATTATTTATTTATTAATTTTTAAATAAAAAAAAGTTTTACTTTTATAATTTTATTTTCGTTTATAATGTCATTTAAAAAAGTTTTATTAATTATGAATATAAAAGTTTCCGTATTTATATAAATTATTAACATTTTAATTTTAATATAAACAGATTTATTTATATTTAGTTTTATTTTGTTTAGTTACAAATCGAGGTATTTTATTTTTAATTAATATAATAGTTAAAGTTTATTATTTTATATTATCGATTATAAAATAAATAATATTCTTTCGATCTTATTATCCGTTTATTTAATACTAAACAAATTATTATTTTTTCGTTTATATTTTTAAACTTTAAACCGTTCCTTATTGAAAGTTTATTAGCTTTTTCTAATATTATACAAACTTTATTCTTTAAGTTTAATATTTAAATAATTATTAATAAATATATGTAAATAATTTTAATTTAATGTTAAAATTTAATTTATATTGTTCACATTTATATTTAAATTTTAATGTTTTTATTTTTATTTTATTTTTCTTATAATATATATAATAAATAATAACTTCGTTTTTATTAATTGATTTTATTTATTTATTAATTTTAAAATTATCGCGATTGATAAATATTTGTTTTTTATTAAAAACTATTTATTAATTAAATTTATTAATTTATTATTAATAAACTCATTTTTAAAGTTTTATTTAGCGACGAAATTGTCCACGTTTATAATCTTTAATATTATAATTATAACCTTAAAAATATATTCTTTACATTTTAACATAAATTTTAAATAATTATTTTCATTAAACTTATAATTTTTATTATGTTATATAAAATAATTATTTTAATTATAAATAAAAACGTTTCCATTTTTAAAAATGAATTTAAAAAAACTATAAATTTTATTTTATAATAATTACAATTTTAATAATTTAAATTTTAAAAATAATAGCCTATTTATTTATTTAAATAATAAATATTATTTATTAATTTAAACTGTTTTATTAAAATAATTAAAAATTTAATTTATATTTATATTCGTATTAAAATATATAATAAATTATTAAAAATCTAAATAACATTTATTTTGAATTTAATTATTCTATTAAATCGATTAATTTATTTATATCGTTCTATAATTATATATAATATTAAATGTTTATAAATAAATAAATTCATTATTTAATGTTATTATAATTATAAAATTAATATTTTCTAAATTACGAAAACGTTTTAATTTTAGAATTTCAAATTTTTATTTAAACTTTATTGAATAAAAACGAAAATCGTTTTTTATTTATAATCTTATTATATTATTTAAAAACTTATTTCAAATTTAAATACTACTTTTAAAGAATTATTTAAAATTAATAAAAAAATTATTTTCGTATTAAACGTTATTATTAATATTATTTGTTATAATAGTAAAAAAGAAAATATATTATATTAATAAACATTAAATTTAATTATTATATAATCGCTTTATTTATATTAAAATTTAATATGAAGTATAAACTAATTAATCAATATGAATTTTTAATTATAATTTATTTCTATATATTTTATTATTTAGTAAATAAATTAAATTATATTTATTATTATTCGAAACAAATTCCCAAAAATATCTTTTAAAACATTTATTTTTATTAATATAGCGGCGATTATTTTATTAATTTAAACCTAAGCTTACTTATTAAAAAACGGTTTATTAAAACGGTTTTAATTTTTATTTTTGTATTCTTTATTTTTATTAAATATATTAATTTTTCAATCATAGTTTAAATTTTAATTTTTTTTAAATTTCACACTTTTTTATTTCGTTTTTACCCTTTATAAATACTTTTTTTCTTTTTTTTTTATAAAATTAATCCTAAAGAAAAAGCTTTTAAATTTAATTTTGGGTTTCTTTATAATAATTTAAAAAAAATTAAAGAATTTGAATATTTTATTAAGATTAAACATTCTTTTATAAAAAAATTAAAGTTATTTTAATAAAATACAAATAATAAAAAAACTATTCAATGACCCTTTTTTATTATTAAATAAATTAATTCGTTATATATATTAATAATAATAAAGAATTTTGCAGTTTTTTTTAATTAACTCTTTTTAAAATAAAATATTTTTAATAGTTATATATTTAAATAGTAATAAACGTAAAATATAACGGAATTCAAAAGAAATAATAAAATTATTGATAATATAAATAAAGAACTATTTATTCGAAATTTAATTTAAAAAGTATATAATATAATCTTTTAATATTATTATATTTCGTATAGCCTTTTTTCTTTTTTTTAAATTATTTAAACTTACTATTTAAAATTAAGTAATAATTAATATATATTATTCGTAAAGCGGATTATTTATATTATTTTACTAAGTAATAATCTC
Source organism: Apiospora rasikravindrae (assembly GCA_038363885.1). Taxonomy (NCBI): domain Eukaryota; kingdom Fungi; phylum Ascomycota; class Sordariomycetes; order Amphisphaeriales; family Apiosporaceae; genus Apiospora; species Apiospora rasikravindrae. The sequence continues at coordinate 299,587 of JAQQWK010000011.1, forward strand.
GATATAAAATTAATTTTTAAGTTTTATTTTAAAACATTTATTACTTCAAGAATTTATTTAAAATTATAATTATAAACATTATACGAAATAATATTAAATATTTATTAAAGTTTAATTAAAAACTTTAATAATAAATAAATTAAATTTATTTATTAAATTAAATAGAACTAAAACTAATAACCAGTATATTATATATTCTTAATTTCAATTTATAAATTTGTATTAAAACTTTTAAACTAACGCTTAATGAATATTCATTTTCATTAATCGTTTAAATATATACTTTAATAAATTTAATAAGACTTAATAAAAAAAGGATTATACGGTTTATTTAATAGAAAATATATACTAAAAAATCAAAATAAATAAAATAAAAATTTTAAATTAAGTAATTTATAAATAATAAAAATTTATTAATTAAAACTTTATAATAATATATTAATAGTTTTAATAATTAAAAAAAGAAATTTAAAAAATATTAATTATAATATTATATTATTATTATACTCTTTAATCTATATATAAAACTACCATTATCATTAAACTATTTAATCATAAAATTAAAAAAATCAAAAAAGTATAAATTATTAAAGCTTTAATATCTTATTTAAATAAATAAAACTAATATGCCACTATATTAATTTTAAATTAAGTTTTTAAAAACCATTTTTGATTAAGTTTTTGAAAAAATAAAAGGAGTTTTTTTTTAAAAATTTAAAAAATAATTATTATAATTTAAATAATAATAAAAAAATAACCTTTATTTATAATATGTAAAAACTATTTTTCTGAATAAATCTTTTTATATAATTCATATAGTTTTAAATATAAAGTGTTTTTTTAAAGAAAGTTTATAATAATATAAATTATAATAAAATATATATTTATAAATAATTTGTTTTAAATAAATATATTTTATAAGATTTAAAACGATAAACATTTTTTGTTTGTAATTAATATATTATAAAAGTATTTAAATTAAATTAATTATATATATTTTAAAATAAGTATATATATCATATATAAGAACTTTTAATTTATATAAATTTCTTTGAATATTAATATTAAAAGTTATATAAATAATAAATAAGTGTTTAAAAAATAAAAACTATTATAATTATTTAATTAATAAATAAGTGCTTAAAATAGAAAGAATATTATAGTTATTTATAATATTAAAATTAAAGGAATTCTTAGAAAATAAATAAAAATAAAGAGTTAAATTATATTTATTTTTTATTTAAAAAATTAGAATTATAAAAGTTAATTTATAATTTATAATTATAAATATAAATTCTTTAAAAGAAAGCTTATTTTTCTAAATAATTAAATTTTTTAGTTTTTAAAACAAAAAGTAAATTCTTTTTTAATATTATTATAATTTATAAATATGAATTTTATATAATTTTTAAAATAATATTATAAAAATAATTATTTACTATATAACTACGATTATAATATTCATTTAAAATTAATTAGTATTAAGAATATATTAACAAACGTTATAAAACAATAATATAATACTAAAAAATATATTTTAATAAATAAATTAAATTAATGTTAATTATAAAAGCATTATTTAAAAAACTTATTAAAATTATTGATAATAATAATAAATATATTTAAAGTTTAATTAATAATTACGTCTATAAGTTATATTTTAATTATAATATTAAAAATTCTTTTATTTTATATCAATTTTAAAATTATATAATATTATTAAAAACTATTTATTTTTAATTAAATATTTCCTTATAAGGTATTTTATTATTATTTTTATATTTAACTAAATATTCAATTTAATTCTTAAATAGTTAATATATATAAAATAGTTTATTTTTATAAAGTTTTATTTTAATATATTTATAAATTAAGAAGGTTATCAATAATTTTAATTAATATTTATAATATTTTTCATAGTAAAAATAATATAAATTAAAAATAAAAGAATAATAATAATTAAAATTAATTATTCGTTTTAAAGAAATATTATATTATTATTATTATTAATATAATATTTTTTATTAATTATTTATCTACTTTAATTATTAAACTAAATAATTTTTTATTAAATTTTATAAACATTTTATTAATAATATTATAATTTATATTAAAACTAAAAAAAGAATTTTGACTACTTAAAAAAATCTCTAATTTTATTATTTTTGAAAGGAACAAATTAAATTTTAATATAATCTTTAAACATATTACAGTTTATTATTAATTAACATTTCTAGCTAATTTAAAAGTGTTTAAACAAAATATTAAAATATTAAATTTTGCTAAGGATTTTATAATTTATTACATTTAATTTTTTAAATTATTTAAAATAAAAAAAGTAATTGTTTTAATTACAAATTATAAATATAAAAGTGATTATTAAATACTTAAATAAAATAATACTTTATTATAAATCGATAAAAGTAAAACGTTTATTATTTTAAATAATATAAGCGGTTATATATAAAAAACTAATACTATTCTATTATAATTAGAATTAAATACTTTTTATTTATTAAAATAAATTGTTAGAATAAAATTCTATTATAGTAATTTTATATTTAAAAAGTTAAATAATACTTTAATTGTTTATTTTTTAAATGTTTAATTAAAACTCTTATTTATTTCGATTAAAATTTATTTTAATTAAAAATAAAATATAAAATATTTAAATTGAATATTATATATTTAATTTAAGTTGATATAAGTTATTAAAAATTATTTAATAAAATAATATATTATTAATATGTTATTATAAATTCTTTAATTAAAAAACAATTTTAAAAAGTAATATTAAATATTATTAGTATTAAGTAATGAAATAAAACCTTAATTAATAAGTTTATATATTTTTTATTATATAACATTTAAAATTATTAAATTATATAAAAAATAAATTTTACTTTTAATTATTTTAATTTAGTTTTAAATTATTTTAATTATGTTAATATATATTAGTTTTATATTTTTTATATTTAAATCTAAATCTTTTAAATATAAAAAGTAAGAAGAAATTTTATTTGAATTTTAAACTAATATTTAAATAGGGTTAATAAAAAGTAATAAAGAGTAATAAATAAGACTAATAATTAAAGTGATTAATAATTAAAATTCGAATTTAATTATTTTATTAATTTAAAAACTCTAACTAAATAATTTAATAATTAAAAAGGCTAATAAAACTTATTAAAGTAATTAAGATTAAGATTTAAAAGGTAAGTTTTTAATTAATTAAAAACTAAATTTTTAATTATTCTATATAATATTTTAATTATTTCAATTATTAATTCTTTATATAAATATTTAAAATTAATAATAAGTTTTAATTAATATAAAATATTAAATTTTATATATTTATTAAAATATTTTTCTTTTAAAAATTAAGTTATATATAAATATAGTTTTTTTATATTATATTATTTAAATGTTATTATCAAAATAATATTTAAAAATATTAATTATATTTATTTTATTTGTTTTTTATTCTTTTATTTTTAATATTTTTAATATTAAAAACAATTTTTAATCGATTTAAAACTTTATATTATATCTCTATTAAAAAGTTTTTATTTTTTTAATAAAATTATATAATAATATAGTTTTTTAAAAATATTCATTTACTATAAAGTTTTTTAATAATTTTAAAATTTTATTTTAACTTTTTATAATAATAAAATTTATTTATTTTTAAAATTTTAACTTATTTAATTAAATAGCTTTTAATATTAAATCTTTTATTTTATAAATTACTTATTAAATATATAAATAAAATTAATTTTTATAAATTTATTTTAATAAAGAATATAAATAAGCTTTTTTTGTTTATTTTTTATATTATTTTAATTATAATATATATATTTATATTAATTTAATTATTTCTAACTATATATATAATTGTAAATTTTAGAATATTTTAATTCTTTATTATAATTTATTAAATAAATTAGGAGTTTTTTAATAAATTTAAAAAAGCTTTTTTTCGTTAAACTTTAAAACAGTATTTAATTTAAAATAATCTTAAAGTAAATCGAGTAAGTTTTTTAAATTTTTACATTAAAAATCTCATTAATTTAATAGTCGATTAAATAATAACGATTTTAATAAATTAAATAATAAAATTATTATTATTAAAAGTAATAATATTAATAAAAATTTTAATTTTAACAATTATTTATATTAAGGAAATCGAAATTAAAATATAGTAAAAAAATATAATAATTATTTAAATAAAAATTCGATCTTATAAGAAGTAAACTATTTTATTTTATATTTATTATTATATCTATTATAAAATTAACTAATTATTTAATTATTTAAACTTAACTTTTTAAATTATTAATTATCGAATAAAAATAGATTTTTTAATCTTTTTATTATAATTCGAAAATATTGAAGTATTTTAATTTTTATAATATTTATTAAGCGCACGTTTTTTATTTCTAATAATAAAATTAATAAAAACTACAATAGGTTAAATCCGAAATAATTAAATACATTATATTATTAAATCATTTAAAAAAACTAATATAAATAATTTAATGAAATTAGAAAATAAAAAAGATTTAAAAAGAAATTTCAATAATTATAATATTAATATATTAATTATTTAAAAATGAACTGTTTAAAGTTTCAATTATAAAAAATATTACTTATTTAATAATATTAAAACTCTATGTTTGTTAATATTAATTAAAGAGATTTTATTATTATTAAAAAATAATATTATTTTAAAAAAAATAAAATATACGGATTGAAATTTAAATTCTTAAATAAGTTTAATAATTTAATTTTTATTATTAAAAAAATTAATTATAAATTAGTTTATAAAACTTTACTTATAAACAAATATTATTTAATTTATAATATATAATTTATATTTCTATTAATAATAAGAAATCAAATTATATTAATATTAAGTATTAATATTATTTTAAACTATAAATTAATTTCATTAAATTTTAAAATTTTATAATTCCTACTTTATTATTAAATATAAAGGAACACGGAATATTTAATAATAAAATAATAATAAAAAGTAAATAAATAAATAATAAACAAATAAATATTTAAAATGAATAATTAAGATATTTAAATTTTAATTAATTGAATTAATTTTTAATTAAAATTAAAATAAACTTATTTATTTAATTCATTAATTAACTCTAATTTATTTAAGTAATAATTAATAATAAATAATTAAATTTATATTTCTAATTCAATTTAATAAATTATAAATTAATTAAAATTTAAAAGCTTTTTTTAGTATTTTTTAATTTTATATATGCAACAAAAGGATTTAATTTATTTTAGTTAAAATAAAAACTTATTAATTTAATTTAATGAATAATAAGTTTAAATATATTTTTATATATATTTTTTAATAACGTTAAAAAAATCCGTTTTATATTATAAAATAAATTTATTAATAAAACCTTAATTAATATATTAACAATTATAAAATAAACCTTTAATAAAATTATAAATACTATATAAACTTAAATATATAAAGTTAAATATATAAAATTAAATATATAAAATTAAATTAAAATGTATTTAAATAAACTTAAATATTTATATAATTAAATAAAAATAATAAAGATTTTCAATTAAAGATTTATATGATAAAATGTTATATAAATTATAAAAAGTATAATAAATATATATAAAAAATAAAAAGTATATAATAAAATTATAATCGTAACGCGTTATAATTATAATAAAAGCTTAATATATTATTAATAAAAAGATATTTTTTAAAAATATTTATTTTTATGAAAAGTTTATAATAATAACCTTAAAAAACGTAAAAACCCGATTATAATATTATTAAAACTTTTTAAATTATAATTATTTTTAAAATTATTAAGAAAGCTTAAAGATTCTATATTATACAATATAATAAAAAAATATAATAATATTAAAAATAATTTTAAAAGTTTATTTTTTAAAAAGTTATTTTAATAAAATCATAGTTTTATTATATAATATATTTATAATATATTATAATTATAATAAATGTCTAATAATTAATTATTATATAAAATATTTTATTTATTTTTATAAAATTATATTAATTTTAAAATCATTATTAAGCTTTCATTATAATTATAACGCGTTATAATTTTAATTTATAATTTTATTGTAATTTATTAAAACTATTTTTAATATAATTATATTTTTTATTACTTATATATATATTATACCTTTTAATGGTTTAATTTACTATTATTATTTCTATTTTTATTATTATTATTATTATTAGTATTGTATTTAATAATAATAATATTTTTTTAAAAAAAAAGTAATTTATTAAAATTTATTAAAACTAATAAAAATAATACATTCTTATATTATATAATTTATAGTATTATTAAACAATTATAAATTAAATCGATTTAAAAATAATTATAAATATTTTATTGAATAAATCATTTTTATTTCTTATTAAAATATTTAATAATATAAAAACATATTTGATAACTTTAAAAGATATATTAAAAAACTTTAAATGTAATAAAATAAAAAGCTATAAATATATGAGTAATCTTACCATAAGAATTAAAAAAATAATAATTTATTTTTATTAATAAAGTTAAAATAATTTAAAATAATTATTTTAACCGTATATTATTTTTATTTAATATAATTATTAAAGAATTTAAACATTAAAGTTTTATTTTTATAATTAATATATTTTTATTTCAATATAATTAATTAAATAACCTATTAAATACAAAATACTTATTCCTATAAAACTTTTTTTATATTATCTTTAATTAATAAATATATAATAATTAATTAATTCAACTATAAATAAAATAAATCTTATTAATACCCGTTATTTAAAAACTATTAAATTATTTTAAATATATTAAAATACTATAATATAAATAATTCATAATACTTAAAAAAGTTATATAATAAATTGAATAAAAATATTAGTTTTATTAAAAATATTGAATAAATAACTTAATTAAAAAAAGAAAAAAGCTTTATTAAAGTTGGTAGGTTTTCTTTACCACTTATTATTTACTAAAACTTATTAAAAAGCTTTTTTAATTAATTAATTAATATAACTTATATATTATATTAACTTTATTATTAACTACTTTATTATTATCTTTATATACAATTTAAACTAGAATATTTTCCATTTTTTTATTACTTGATATAACTTTTTACCCCCTTATATAATATTATTAATAAAAAATATTAATAAAACCCCATATTAATATACAAATTATAAAAACATCATTAGACTTTAATAATAGCTTCCACTTTTAATTATATACTTTATTTTATTTAAAATAATATAAATAATATATATTATAATATTTATTTTTAATAGTTTAAATTATGTTTAATTTTAAAACTTATTTTATAAAATAACCCGAGCTTTATTTTTTTAAAATAATTCTTATATTAAAATAGTTCATTTTATATTACTATTTTACTAGTGATTTTTATTTTTTTAATATATTCCTTTAATAATAATTATTATTAATACTACTCGTAATAAGTAATATTAAAATTTCGCTTACGAGTTTATTTTATTATTAAAACTTAGTATTTTTTTTATTTTTAAATAAAAGATTTAATACTTTAATAGTTTTAATAATCTCTTTTATAATTTATATATTTAATTTTTGTTAATATAATCCTATTAATTATACTTTTATTTAAGAATAACTTAAAACTACTATTCCCTTTTTATATTTCAATTACTTTACTTTCAATATTTAACTTTTTTAACCTTTAAATTATCATTCTTTTTTTAATAATTTAATAGGTTATTTATTATAATTAATACTTTATTTCTTTTTATTATTACCTCTTTATTTATACTTTTTTAAATTAATTAATTTAATATAATACTGTCTTTTATTTTTTTATTTACTTTTATAATAAGTATTTCTTTCCTTTATTATATTTAACCTTTTAACTTTTTAGCTACCTTTTTTTATTTCGTTTAATAATCCTCGTTAATTTTTTTTTTCATTTTTAGTTTTGATTTTTAATTTTTATATTTTTATTAATTAATTATTAATTTTATTATTATATTTAATAAAATAATTTCGGCTTTATTATTTCGTAATTTGTTTTATATTCTTTATGTAGTTAATATATTAAATTATATTTAAATCAATACGGTTAATTTTTATTACTTTACTTTTAATAAATATTTTAGACTATTAATTATTTATAATTATTGATATTTATATTTATTAATATTTATATTTATTATTAAGATTATAAAAATATTTATAAAAATATAAATATTAATGTTTTTATATACTTTCTTTTTTAATTTTAATATAATTTTTTAAATTAATTAATTATGTTACTACCTATGTTTTAAACGGTTTTTATATTTTCACTTTTGAGTTTATTTATAACATTAATAAATAAATTCGTTATAATTAAAAATATATTTAGTAATTTAATTTAATTTATATTTTTAATATTTTTACTCTGTTTATTTATATATTTTATAATATATTTCGTATTACTTTTATTATTTTTAATTTAATTATATTTATTTATAATTTAGTTTTTAATAAATAAATTCTTTTTATTAATTGTATTTTTATTAATTCATTTTAAATATTAATTAAATATTCGCTTTTGTTATTAATATTATTATTAGATTTATTATTTTTTAACGATTTCTTTTACGTTATTAAAAATTATGCGGTTATTTTTAATATATTTATTATAAATATTTATAATTATATAATTAAAGCTTTTATAAAACAGTATTATATACAAATAAAAAGCATAATAAATGCAGAATTATAGTGGTAAGAAGTATAATTAAATTAAAAATAGCCTTAATAAGCTATTTATATAAAAGCTATCTGCTAGGGTTATAGCTTAACTATAAGCCATAATCGTGGCATGCCACGATTATAATAAAGGCCTGATAATAAAGCTTATAATAAATAGAATTTATAACAAAAAGGAAAAAAAGAGAAGGTTAAATTAAAGCTAATACGGTTAAATTGTTTTAGTAATAATATTAATTAATATATTATATTATTACCCTTCTTTTATAAAAAAGCGGCGTTTTAACGGTTTTATTAGGGATTTAAATAAAAATACTTTTTAATTAAAATAGGAATTTATTCGGGTTCTTATTTAATTATTTAATTATAAAGTTTTAATTTTTATAGTATTATAATCGAGGTTTTTTATATTTTATTATAAAAAACTTTTTAATCAAGCTTTTTATTTATATATATATTTTTTTACTAATTATATTTATTTTAATGTTTTTATTTAGTTCTTTTATAATACGGCGTATTTTTATTTATTTAAATATATTATTATTAAGGTAATTATCATTAAATCGGTTTTTATTTACGGTGCGTTTTTATTTTATTAATTAAATTAAGGGTTTTATTTCATTAAAATTTAATCGATAAAATTCTTTTAATTTATTTATAAAGTTTTTAAAATCGAATATTAAATATTATATATTATTATTTTTATAGTTTATTTAATCGGTTTTACATTATAATTTAAATTATTCTATATTTTAAAGTTTTTAAATTATTAAGGTTTATAATCTTTATAATTAAATATTTTAAAACTTAATTTAAAAATACATTATTTAGGTTTTTAAAAAATTCATTAATATAATAAGTTTTATTCCGTTAAAAATCGAAGATTTTTAATTTATATATATAATTTTTATAAAAAAAAGTATTAATAAAATTATTAGGTATATGAAAATATTAGTTTATTATTAAATTAACCGGTTTTAAATTTATTTATCTTTTTTAATATATATTCGATTTTAAATATTAAAATCGGGCTTTTTATAGTAATAGTTTATTTACTTTTTTATTCGTTTTTAAAATTTTATAAGAATATTTCAGGTAGTTTTAATATATTTTTTAATAGTTTCTATATTTTATTAAGTTTAAAATTTATTTATTTTTCAATTCAAAAGGAATTATTTTAAATTTTAAACTTTTTTTTAATCGAAATAAATTTAAAACTTAAAACCTCGTTTTATTTTAGAAAATAATATTCTTTTAAAAAGTTATAAAAGACTATAATTTAAGTATAATTTAAAACGGGTAAATTATTAATTTAATTGTTTTAATAATATAAAAAAAGTATTATAATTTATATTTAATTTATAATATTATAATATATAATAAAAATAAATATTTATTTAATATTTAATAAATTTTATTTCTAAACGAAATAATAAATTATATATTTTTATTATTTACTATTATTTTTAGTAATTTATATATATAAAAAGGTTTTTAAGAATAAAATTAAGTTATTTTTTTAACGTTAATAGTTTTATTATAAAACGTAATTTAATTATATTTAATAAAATAAATAATTATTATTATTATTATATTTTATTAGGTTTAATTAAGAATTAAAAATAATTAAAACTTTTTAAACGTTTTTTTCATAAAACTTTAAACGGTTTATATATATAATTAATAATAAATAGATTATAATTATTTATTAAATTTAATTATTAATAAAATTTAATTATTAGTTTTTTAATTTTATTTATTTCGAAATAAATAATAAATATTTAATAATAAATATTTTTAATCATATTATTTATAAATTATTTTTATAAAATATTAAATTATTAATAATAATAAAATTTTTATATTTTAATTACGTTTTCTTATAGAAAAGTTTTAAGTTTTTTATTTTATAGTTTATTTTTAATTAATTAGGTAACGGAATATTATTTTCTTATAATAAAGTTTTTACAGGTTTAATAATTTTTAAATTAAAACTTTATATATATTTTAAACGTTTAAAAATAACTTACTATTTTTTATTTTCTTTTCGAATTTTAAAGATTTTTAACTTTTTAGTTTTTTAAAATAATATATTAATAATAGTATTATTTCGTTTAAGTCTATAAATAAAATGAAATTATATTAAATTAATAATTTTATTTAATAAATTTATTAAAAGTTTAAATATTATCTAATCCCGAAATATTTAAATATTTAATAATTAATAATAATTATAAATAATTTAAAGTATTAAAAATTAATTAGTTTTATTTATTAATATTAAAAGCTTTAAATTATTATAGATAGTTTCTTATTATATATAAAATAATTTTAAAACATAATCGGTAAAATATTATTTATTACTTTTTTTATTTTTATAATAAAATATCGGTAATAATAAAATTAAAAGCGTTAATTTTTAATTTTATTTTTTATAATCGAAATTTATTAATATTAATATATATAATAAAGTGTTTTTTAATTCGTTAAAAACTTTTTATTATTTAAGTTTTTAAATTTAAAATAATTAATGGTTTTATTATATTATTATAATTTTAAATAAATTTATAATAAAAATTATAAAACCTTAAAAAAGATTATATTTTTTTAATTTTTATTAATAAAGCTTAATGATTTATTATTAAAACTTTATTGAAATTTAATATTATATTATTAATATAAATAATAAATTTTAAAGTATTTTGTTTTTATTATATTAAATTTATATTTTTTAAGTTAATATAAGTATTAGTTTTTAGTAGTTTTTATAAAACCTTTTATATATATTTTTTATATTTAAAAAAGTTTTTAAAATAAATAAGGATATTATTAATATATATATAATAAAAATTATTAAAATACGTTTTTTAATAAATTATTAATAAACTTTTAAAATATAAATGGTTTATTAATTAATTTAAATAGAAATCTTTTATATTTATATATTTTATATTAAGTTTAAAACGTTATTAAATTTTTATTTTTTTAATTGAATTTTATAAAAGGTTTAATAAATATCGATTTTAATATAAATCTTAATTTTTATTATTTTATTAAGGTTTTTTTTAATTAAAAATAAAAAGTATTAATTTTTTATATAATAGCGTTTAATTTTTAAAAACTAACGTAAAAACGAAAATTATTATTATTTTTATAAGTTATAAATATAAGTAATATTTAAAAAGTATTATTAAAAACAATCAATTTTTTTATAAATTCTTAGTAATATATTTTGAAATTATAATAAGCTTTTTTAATAATATGTTATAAAATAAATTATATTTTAAATTATTTCATTTAAAAAATTTTTAATTTAATTTTATAATTTATTAATTTATAATATTTTATTAATTTATTAAATTAAGTTTTATTAAATATATAATAATAATTTTTATAAGTTTTTGATATTATTTTTATTATTTTATAATATAATGTTTCTTATTTTTTAATAATAAATTGTTTTAAAAGAATCTTTTTTTTAAATAAATTTATTAATTTTATATAAAGTTATTATAATTATTTAATATTGTTTTCTTTATTTTTTTATTTAATAAAAACTTATAGTTTTTAATATTATAATATTAAGAGTTTTTTATTATTAATATTATTTTATTAAGTTTTTAATTAAACGATATTAATTTTTATTACTTTGTTAATTAAAATATAATTCGGGGCCCGGATTTTATTTTATCGAAATATTTTACGGTTTTAATTTACATATTTTTTTATTTAAATTTCGTTATATTTTAATTAATTTTTTATTTAATTAATAAATCATTTAAAGAAAAGTTTTTAAGGGAACGATTGTTTTTATAAATAAATAAAAAGTATAAATTTACATATTAATTTTGTTAGTTTAATAAATTTTTAATTTAAGGCTTAAAGGTTTAATTATAAAGATTTATAGTTTTTAAGAATTAAAATAATATAGTAAATTTTTAATTTTATTTAAAAATATATTAATATTTTCAGTAAAGTTTTAATTATTAAAGTAATTAAAATACCGGGTTTAAAAACGAATAATTATATTATACTTTTTTAATTATTTTTATTTAATAATTAAATCGTATTTTATATTAATTATTATAAAAATAAACTTGTTATATATTTTAGTAATATTTCTATGAATTTATAAATATTACAGTATTAAAAAATTAAAAAGGTTTTTTATTAAAGTTATTAATTCTATATAATATTAAAATAAATTCCCGTTTTATTTTTAAACGTTTAATTATTTTCGTAATAAATTTTATATTTATAAATAAATAATCGGTTATTTTCGTATTAATTAATATTATAATTATAAATAGCAATAATTTATTATTATTAATAATATATTTAAAAATAAAAAAAACGTTTTAATTAATTATTATAAAAAATTAAATAGTATTATTTTTAAGGGTTTTTTAATATTAATTGATATTTATTACATTTTAACTTTTTATATTATATTATTTAAACGGATAATTGTTTTTATAATATTTCATTTAATAGTAATTAAAAACCCTTTTTTAATAAGCTTTTACGTTTTTTTAATAATAATAAAAAAAGGATAAGTTTTAATCGAAAATAATTATATAATTAAAAAATCTTTATAAATACAGGATTATTATTTTAATCAGTATTATATTTTTTATATTTATCATTTTTATTTTTATTATTATTATTATTATTTTTATTAAAGTTAAAAATAATAAGTTTATTATTACGCTTTTTTTATTAGTATTAATAAAACTTTATATTAATTATTTTCAATATTTAATATAAGTATTAAAACTAATTATTATATTAAAATATATTAAAATAATAGTAGTTATAAAATAAAGTATTAATTTATTATAAAAGCTTTTTTTAAAAAAAAATTAAAAGAGTTTTTTTTTAATAAAACGAATAAAATTAAATAAAAACTTTTCATAATTAATAAATATTATTATTTTTAATTAATTTTATTCTTTTAATTTTTTAAAAAAAATTTAAAAAAATATTTTTATAAATAATTAATAAGTTTATTAAACGTAATAATATAGTTAAAGTGATTATTATAAAAAAAATAACTTTTTAATTATATCGTTTTAATATAATTCCGAATAATATTAAATATTTAATTATTTAAAATAAAATAATTATTATTTTTAAAACGTATATTTTAAAAAGAATTTTATTCCTATTTTTATTATTATTAAAATCGTTTATTTTAACTTTACGATTTTTTTTATATTAAATTTCGTTATTATTATTATAAATATTTATTATTAATTCGGTAATAATCGTTTAAATATTATATAATTATTTAAAACGGTTTTTAAATTTAATATTAATTTTTATAAAATTAATAATTAATTTATTAATAATAATTTTAACAGTTTTTTTAATAAAAACTATTTTAAAAAGTTCAATTTTAATTTTCTTTAAAGTTTTTCTTAACGTATTTAATTTTTAATTTAATTTATTAATTTTAAGTTATTTTTCAATTAAATTAATATTTTTAATAATATTATAAAAAATAATAAAGAAAATAAATATTAAGTATTTAATTTAATTAACGGTCAATTTCTATTAAAAATTAGTTTCATATATTTCGTTATAAAATTTAAATACTTATATTGTTTATATATAAATAATAATAAAAATAAAACGAATTTTTTAAAATAACTTGATAAAATTATTATATATATTTTTAAATTCCTTAAAAATAATACGTTCGCTTATAAAAAGCTATTTTTTAATTTTTATATTAATTTAAAAAGCGAAAAAAAATATCCTTATTATTATTATATATATAATATTTAAATAGGGTATTTAATTAAATTTATAAGTTTTATTTAAAACAATTATATATTAAAAAGCTTCATATTAAATAATAAAGTTCGTTTCATATCGTATAAAAATAATAACTATATTAATTAATTTAAAATTTTGAATAAAATATTATATTACTAAATAATAAATTAAATAATTATAAATAATTACGTATTTAAAGGTTTTATAAAGTAATATTATATATAAAGCTTAAAATAAATAGAATTCATAGAAAAAAAGGTTAAATTAAAGCCGGGATAATTAATTTATTTTAATAAAAATAGAATTAAAGCTAATAAAGCTAGTTATACATATATTAGCGTACTATATTACTCTTATAATATTAATAGTTCTTAATGTAATACTTATAAGCTTTTTTATAAATTATTTTTAATTATGTTTTTATCATTATTATTTTTATTTTTTTAATAATTTTATTTGTTTTGTTAATTTCAAAATATATAATATTAATTTTAATATTTATTTTAATTATATTTAAATTAAATATTTTAATACGTCAATAATATTATAATTATATTTATATAAAGTTTAAATGTTAAGTTTAAGATTTGTTTATTTCGTATTTTAATATTATAATATTTATTTTTTACGTTTTAGTTTTTTTAAGTGTTATTTTTATTTTTATTCATTTATAAAAGGTTTAATGTTTTTTATTTAATAGTAGTTTAATTAATTCGTTTATAAATATTGTCATTATTAATTTATATTGTACTCGCATTATTTTCTATTAAACTTTTTATTTTAATTAATATAAATAAATATTTATATATTAAAGTATTATTTATAATTTAATTACTTTTTATATTAATAATTTAATATTAAATATATATAAAAGTTGTATTATATATAAAATGTTTTTTCCGTTTTTTAATTAATAGTAAATAATTTTATTTTTATAGTAAATATTATAACGATATTTTATTTATTACTTTTTTACAAAATTAAATTTTTCAATAATATAAATAAATAAGTTTATAAGTTTTTTTTATTTTAATTATTAATGAATAATATATTTAAATAATTAATAAAAATTTTAAATATACCATTATTAAAAGTATTAAATTATATAATTTATTAATTCTTTTTTAAATTAAATTATAACTTATACATTTTAATTTTAAAATTATAAAAACAATATTTAGTTTTATTAAAATAATTATAAAAAAATTAATTTACTTTTTAAAATCTCTTTTTTTATTTAAGTTTAAAAATATAGTTTAAGTCGGTTTTTATTTTTTAATTCAATTTTAAAAAAAACTTAAATAGTAATTTAAAGTTAAAAACTTAAAATTTTATTATTATTTTATTAATATACGCTTTTTATAATAGTTATAATGTTTTTATTTTATAAGTTTTTAATATAAAAATCCCTAAAAACTATTTAATTAATTTTAATTTTATAAAATTAAATTTTGTTTTTATTAATTAAATATATTTGATAATTTTTTTATTAACCTATTTTAAAAAAGAAATAATTATATTATTTATATAAAAAAAATAACGTTATTTTTAATTATAATATATAATTCTTAAAATATTATTATAAAACTTATTTTTATTAAATATAAAAGTTATTATTTTTTATTAAAATAATAAGAAATATTTTAAATTATATATTACTTTTTTAAAACGCTATACTTTTTTAATAATTATAATTAAGTTTTTTTATATATATAAATATATAAAATATATTTAATTAAGTTTTTTTATATATATAAATATATAAAATATATTTAATCAAATTATTTTTAAGTTTTTCTTTAATTATTAATATTATTAAAATTTAAAATAAACTATTAATTAAACTTATTATTTTTATTTTTTTATCGTTAATTTTTATTCATTTTTAAAAACTATTAACTAAATTTTGTATTTAATAAAAACCCCGTTTTAATTTATCTTATAAATAATTATTTATTTATACTTTAAAATTTATATTTTATTTAAAATATTCCTTTTATTTCTTTTATTTATAATAATATTTTATAATACTTATTTAAATCTTTATATATAATATTAAAAAAACTTTTTATTTATTTAATATATAAACAAAACTTTATATAAAGTTAAAAAAAGGCTAACTCGCTTTTATATATTTTTATATATTTTTTAATAATAACTTTTTTTTTATAATACGGTAATTTTATTACTATTTTTCTTATTTATACATTTATTTTATTTTTTACTTTTTTATTTTTATAAGATTCTTTTAATTATTAATATAAATATAATTATATTAATAAATAGTTTTAAATATATTAAATATATTATAAATTCTTTCCTTTAAATCCGTTTTAAATGAAACTATTATATAAGTAAAAATAAGCTTTAACGTTTTAAATAATTCGTTGTTTTTTTTATTTATTTTTAATTAAATCCCGATTTTAAATTTAAATTTAAATTTTATTTTATTTGCTTTTAAATAATTCCCCATTTTTAACGAAATAAAACTAAATATAATAAATAAAAAACCTTCTTTAATTTTCTTTTGTTTTAAAATTAATTTATTTTCAAGTATTTTATTTAATACTTTTATATTATTTATAAAGTTTTTTATTTTCTTTATTAATAAAACTACTAATAATTTATTTTTCTAATAATAAATCCTTTTTTAAATATAATATTTTGAATTATTATTATTATTATTTTATAATATTTAAATTTTCAAAACAGTTATTAATTTATAAATTTAATTTTTATCTTTTTAATATTATTTAACTTTTTAAAAATTTTAATTAAAAAATAACCTTTATAGTTATATATTTTTAAATATTTCTTAAATAGTTTATTAAACTGATAAATAGTTTTTTTTAATAAATATATCGATTTATTTTTATTTTAAAAGTTATTTAAATTTTAATTTTAAAATTTCGTTTTAAGGTTTTATTATATAAATAAATTACCGTTTATAATATTTTTAATTATGATATATATAAAAAACCGCGTTTTTAGTTTTATTATTTTATTTTTTACAAATAATATATTAATTATTTATTTAGTTATTTTATTTAAATAATAAATATAAAGATAATTTATTACGGTTATAATCTTTTTTTTATATTAATTTGTATATAACGTTTAATTTTAATAATTTTTTATTTAATTTCACTTTATTTATTAATTTTTAATATTTAGTTTTTAAAAATTAAATTATTTTATATAAGTTTTTAATAATTCTTTTAATCTTATTAAAAATTATAATATATTTATAATTTTAATTTTATTTAAAAATCTATAATTTATATAATTCCTAATTAATAATATTTATAATATTAATTTAACGTTTTATATATTAGTTTTTAAATATATTATTACTTTAACACTGTAATACTGTAATTCTTTAAAATAATTAATTCATTACGGTTTTTTAATACTTATTACTCGTATTTTTTTATTAAATTATAAATAACTATTTATTTTAAAATACTTTTTATTTTTTATTTTTTTAATTAAAATATCTTTTTTATATTTTAAAAATACCCGTTTTTTTAAATAGTCTTATAATATAACGTTTATATTAAATTCTTTATAATATATTACTTTTTTTTATATAAGAAAAATAATCGTTTTTTTATTTTTTAATATTAATGTTATTATCCTTTAACTTTTTATTTAATAATTTAAGTTTTTTATTATTAAATATTCTTCAAGGTCTATTTATTAAAAACCTTTAAATTTAATATAATTAAAAAAACATAAATAAAAACCTTTAAATTTAAAATAATCAGGTTTTTAAAAATATAATTATTAAATATATATAATATTCTAATTATTATTCTTTTTATTCCGTTATTATTTCTAACTTTTAAATATTTTTATTACCTTTACTTTTTAAAAAAAAATTATTCTTTATTTTTTTATTAAATTCTCTTTTTTTATATTTTTCTTAAACTTTAAAAATAAACTAATAATTCGAGAATATATATAACTTTTTATATATAAAATAATTATTACTTTTTTTAAATTTAGTTTTAATTATTATTAATATATTATTATTTTCATTGTTTATATTTCTATAATTTATTAATTCGGCCCCGTTAATTATTAATTTAAATTTTAAAAATACCCCGAGTTAATAATTAAACTTTTTTTATTAACTTTTTTATTATAATAAACGTTTTAATTTTTTTAATGATTTTATAATATATAAATATCTTTCCTTAAATATGTTTTTAAATTAATAATTATCTTATAATTAAAACCTTTTTACTAATAATTTAAATAGTTTTATTAAATTATATTTTATTTAATATTATAAAAAAGGTTTAAATTTTAATTTTAAATAAAATAATTTATTCTTAATTTATTTATAATTCTAATTTAGTAAACATATAAAGGTTAAAATAAATTACGAGTTAATAATCGTTAATAATTTTTTAATATTCTTTATAATAAAGTTTTAAAGGTATAAAAAACTATTTATATATATATTAATTTAAATTAATTTTTTTTAATTTCGTTTAAAATATTAATAAATAATTATTTTTATTATAATATATATTTATTAAGCTTTTTTAAAATAACTTATTTAATATTATTAATATTATTTTTAATTTTAATTTCAAAATATATTTATTTTAATTATTTATAATAATATATTTATTAAACTTAGTTTATTTTTTTAATTTTTTAAAAATTTAAAACGGTTAATTCTTTTTAAAGTTTTAAAGTTTTAAAATTTAAAAACTTAATTTATTATAAAAGTTTTTTTTTACTGTTTTTTCTATTATAACGTTTTATTTTTATTTTTATATATATTATTTTTTTAATATTTTTATTTTTTTTCAAATTTAATTTAAACTCATAATTATTAACTAATAAGTTTTATAATTTAATAATATAAATAATATATATTATAATATTTATTTTTAATAATTTAAATTATAATTATTTTTCAAACTTATCTCGTAAAATAGCCCGAATTTTATCCTTTTAAAGTGGTCCCTACGTTAGAGTGGCTTATTCTGTACAGCTACCCCACTAGCCACTTTTACCTTTTGACAAAACCAAAGCCGCCTAAATCACCTATTGCTGCCATCTGACGTGGGGGACTCCTGGCCGAACTCTGCTGAGCTAGAAAGCTCGAGTACCCATGATTCTCAACTTCAACCCTCGGTACAATGCTGAAATAACTAGTAATGGACTGCTATTTAAAGTTGATCACCTGAGTACTAACGATAGAGGCGCGGAGAAGGTTATTGGATTTGCGTCAATGGGAGGTGACGGTTATGGTGATATATTCACTCTTCACATAAGTGCCGTCGCGAAGTCTACAGCGGATGCCAGAGGCTTGGGGCGTCTTGCCTCGTATCACTGGTGGTGACATGGGCCTCATTGCTTCCTATCCCGAACCTATGCAGGACGGTTCTCATGGGCAGGAGGCTATGGCTTTACAAAGCTCAGGTTGGCCCTGGTAGGGCTGAGAGCAACTCAGGCAAACCATATGCTCGAATAGACGCCGACGCAGTTGAGATACTACGACAGTTGCATGGAGCTACCATCAGATCAGGCCTTCTCGCCCTGGCATTGCGTCCGCCCTGTATCTTGGAGTTGCTTAGTCTTACAGCGCGCCTTGTCCTACCTGCTAGAGCAGAAGGGCTTCCAAGTTAGCCTGTAGACACGCGTCCCTCGATGGACGACGGACACGGATACAGTGGGATATTGTATTCGTAAGCAGCAGCCTCGCCATATGCCATGTCGCCGATATCGGGTTAGTAGGCTCAGGTGGCTGGGGCATGATGCTTTAATATTCCTAGGATCTGAGTAGTTCCCGTTCGCCCGAACTGACGTCTTGGCGATGTCTGGGGCGGTGTCGGCCACGTCAGAGGAGAATGAGTTGATGAGCCTCCCCATGCGGATACTGCGGAGGGAAGAGCCCCAAACAATGCCAAATCTGTCAAGGTACTATATATTGAGCCCGTAGCATGGTTGAGGGGATCTGGGGTAAGCCGCATCAGGAATCGTGCGGCTACGTAGCAGCCGCTTTTTCCCCTACTTGTAGTCTGTAGCCCCCTACTAGCTCGGCACTAGGCCATGCCGTAAAACAACGACGGTATCGACTGATGGACACTAAGATTGGCGATAGATTACAATTGTTTCTCTCCTCCTTCGCCATCGGTCCCCATGCCCACGTGCGTGTGTACTGGGGGCAACGCGGCGTGGGGGCGCAGTGACTGACACGGACGGCATTGTTGGTGACACGCCTTAGCACGACGCGGGGGCGGACGATCTGCTGCGTGCGCATCGCAGCTAGTCTATGGCTAGCCCTACGATCAATCTTTTTGACACATGCTCGCTAGCTGGGGTAAGGACTGCCCCATTCCCACCCCTACTTTGCCGCCAACCCAATCTCATACGTTCCGTATCTTAATCAGACTACCTGCTTCTTCACCGTCATGGCTCATGGTCGTTGCATTGGCGCTTTCACGACGGTAGTCTAAACAGAAGCGGCGCGACGATGACGCAAATCGAGGGCACGGAGAACACGTCAGGTGGCTGAGTGAGATTAGATAACAGTGCTAATCGAATATGCGTTGGCGGAATTTCCTTGCGCTCGCACACACAAAAAGGAGCGGATCATGTGTACGTTGCTCTCTCGGCCTGATACCGTAGGGCTGCAGACGAAACCCATCGGACGTGTAAGCGCCCCGGCAGTCCCGGATAGAGTAGGACACTATACTGGTAAGGCATGCTAGCAGGCCGGTATTACGTGCTCTTGTTGAGTTCATGTTGATGATCAAGGGTTTGCTGGGTCCCGACATACAATCTCGTGATGCACACGCTCTATCCCATCAAGAGATGTATATATAGAGATTCTTCCTCTCCCTGAACTCCTGACTTCTCATCATCACAATCATTAACAACAATCACAACTACTACCACTTTCTCAACTTCACCATTAACCTTCTTCATCTTTCTCGTCTCTCTTTACAAGACTTTGACATTCACTCCCACTTCTTCATCCAATCTCATTCATTCTTCACTCTACCAAAATGCAGTACCACATGATCATGACCTCGGCCCTGGCCGTTTTCACCACCGTTAACGCAGCCCCGCTCGAGCAGCGCACTCCCCAGGGTGTTCTCGGCGGTCTTCTCGGAGACGGTGGCTCTGGTGGCAGCGGCTCTGGCAACGGTTCCAGCAGCCACCCCGGTGGTGTTGGAAGCCTTCTGGGTGGCCTGACTGGCCGAGATGCCGAGGTCGAGAAGCGCAGCCCCCAGGGTGTTCTCGGTGGCCTCCTCGGCGATGGTGGTTCAAGCTCTGGCAATGGCAACGGGCAACAGGGTGGTCATCCCGGCGGCGTTGGCAGCCTTCTCGGCGGTCTGACCGGTAGAGATGCCGGGGCTGAGAAGCGTAGCCCTCAGGGTGTTCTTGGCGGCCTACTTGGCGATGGCGGCTCAAAGCCCAGCAGTGGCAACGGCCAGGAACAGGGTCACCCTGGTGGAGTCGGCAGCCTTTTGGGCGGTTTGACCGGCCGCGATGCTGAGGTCGAGAAGCGCACTCCTCAGTAAGTCAATGATATACCCCCTGCCTCTCATTGAACCCTCACTTACATGGCCTGTTCAGGGGTGTTCTTGGCGGGCTACTTGGTGACGGTGGCTCCAAGCCCAGCAATGGCAACGAACAAGCCCAGGAGTCTCACCCCGGCGGTGTTGGTAGCCTTCTGGGTGGCCTCACTGGCAGAGACGCCGAAGTGGAAAAGCGTACTCCCCAGTAAGTCAACTATTATCTCATCTAATGCCGGCCTTGGATTCCGGGCCTTGGAGTCGCTTTGTCTAACGTGTGCTCAAGGGGTGTTCTCGGTGGCCTTCTCGGCGATGGCGGCTCCGCCAACAAGGGCGATGGAGAGCAAGGCAGCCACCCAGGCGGTGTTGGTAGCCTTCTCGGCGGCCTGACTGGCAGAGATGCCGAGGTTGAGAAGCGTACCCCTCAGTGAGTTCATCATATATCCCATACCTGGCCTAGCTTCCAACGTGTCTAACCTGTACGCCTAGGGGTGTTCTCGGCGGCCTTCTTGGCGACGGTGGCTCCGCCAACAAGGGCAACGGACAAGAGGGTGGTCACCCTGGTGGCGTTGGTAGCCTTCTGGGTGGCCTGACCGGCAGGGACACCGAGAACTAAGGCCAGTGAGAGCAGCAATGTCTCGGTAGCAGGATGGTTTTGTAACATATGCCTGGTACTTACTATTAAGGCGGACTCGCTACACTAGACTGTATACATGAATCAATCTATAACATGTTTCAATATATAAACTGACCACACCAAAGAGCACGAGACTCTTCTAAACTTCTTGCTCTGTCTAATAATCCAATGATCAACGCACCGTCACCAGTTGATGCCTCACGGCTGGCTGATACATCCCCTAGCTCCCGTGATAGCTCGAAGGTATGTGTGAAAATATCCATATATGACGCCTAGAGGCTCACTACGTTGGTTTCTGTCAAGACCAGCGCCCTTCTGCTCAGACTAATGGGCAATGACGAGTAAGTATTGTTCCAACAGCAGTTCACCAAATTTCAGTATACAGCACTCAACATACACATATCCCTCGCCAGACGTCATCTTACAAGCATGGGTACCGTCGGGAGCCGAGACATAACGCGATATAGCATGGAGCCCTCTCGCCGCCGCTGGAACCTTTTATGCACCCGGCTCGGATACCAGTGGCGAGAAGGTACAACCCAGGCTCAACGCACATGGACGTCGTATTACTGGCGATGCTGGGTGAGCCAGCCAAGTTGCGATAGAGCAACCACATGGCCGTGGTTAGATGGACATATCCGAGTACAACCAAGCTTGGACGCTACATTGGGTTTTGCATGTCTAGATCGATCATGATGTCTTGTGTAAACCAAAAATATGCGACCATGCCTACCGACTGTCTTCGAAGTGTCTGGTTCTTGTTTCCTTCAGTTGTGGACTTTGGCTTGATCTCACCTCTGAAGGCTGAGCAGTCAGATCTTGGATGATCTAACCAAGCTCGTGAATGTGCGATGTGAAAATTCTTGCTAGTGATTCATTCTATAAATGGCGACAGACGTAGAAGAACAGGTCCCACAGCATTCGGTATCGAGACTATGCCGATCGGCCCCCTTTTCCTCGACTAATACCGGACGGGCAGAGCAGACTCGCTGCCTACGCTATTAATGGTGGCTATGAGATAACCTTTCAGGCTGGTATGAGTGCTTCCCTAGATTGAGTTCCAAGGAGACGCAATGGACCTAGCAGCCTTTGGCAGGACCTCGAGACGTCACTCGCTTTCAATGAAGCTCCCAGCCTTTCTGGGTCGAGAGTTGGATGGGAAATCCAAGATCTGAGAGTCAGTCTGCCCGGCCATCTGCTCGATGCTGCGTGACCACATCAAGACCGGACGTCGAATATAGGCAACGGTCTCACCCCGCTTCATGTAAGGTACCGCGTAGTGCGTCGGGAAACTGAATAGCCTCTGCAAGACGAGATATGGACTTGTGATTTCTTTACCGGGAGTATCTATCTCATTGGGATGTAGCGGCCAACTCCAGGGCCGGACTGAGGCATCGTGTAAGGCAGGCAGTTAATGCGAGTCACCTTGTTGGTATAGACCGAAGTGACTATCTCGCGGACGACGACTTCCCAGGCCCATGATTGATCGAGGCCTGCCCGGGCGACGTGCTCTCCGCCACCGTGCAGAGAATGCTCAGATCTTGTAGCCAAGTCATTCTTCGAACAACTTAGCCAGCGCCTTTCCTTCCTTCTCGCATTGGCTAAGAGTTTGCCAGTGGCAGAGTTGAACGAGTCCTCGACCCCGTCTTCATCGTGTTTCTCGGGCATGGGGTCGGTCTGCAAGCTTTTGCTCACCGATGACAAAAGTAGACCCTCGAATGCGAGCCACTGCAAACAAACATCCCCAGTCGATGATAATAAGTAGTCCTTCGTTAGGCATGGACCATTTCCTCGAGGCTAGACACGGCCGAAAAGAAAAGATGGACGATGAGAGGAGGCGCGCTATGATCGATTGGGATCTCAATTGAGTTATCTGATCCGACGCTCGTGCCCGCCAAGGCCGGTGACGGCAACGCTACTGGACACTTTCGGAAACCAGGCCCGACCCTATTACCTACACAGTCGCCAACATGGGAGCTAGGGGGCTTCCCTTGGGCAGCAGCGTGTGGATGTGGCATCTTACCTGCTTACATACCTTCCCGTATCCGTGACTGAGGCCACTTTCTAGCGTGAACCAGAGAGGAGGGAACGAAAACCGGCGAGCTGCTTGCCCGGTCGGTCCCGTACGGATGGATCACCAAATCAAACCCTCCTAACCCTCCTGGGCCGCGAACCGCGCCATTCCTGCCCATCCCTGTCGGAGCTAGCAGGGCTAGTCCATGCACCATCCCCGCTGCCATCTTATCTGATCATCAGATAAAATCAGCTCATTCGATGGCCATCTCCAACCAGCAGCACCTGGAGCACGACTGGCTGCTCTTGGCGGGCCCTGGACTCGGCGGATTGGAGCTCTGGATCTCAGAAAACTTCCTCGCTCATTTTGCGAGCTTGCCTGGACTGGGTTAACCGAAACGGATGGGACCCTGCCAACCTCGTCAGCTGCGGCAAAAGATTGATTAGCTAGGAAGGGAAGAATTTGCACAAGGGAGTCATGGATGGATGCAGGATGGGTGGCCTGCTCATGGCTCCAGGCCCGACCCGACCCTTTGGGATTCCCGTCTCCCCTCGCCTCCCCTTCAAAGTCTTGGCCGACCTCGGGTGGATGGTCTTGGCCCCCTACTCTACATGAAAGCACATATAGAGAGGCCGGGTCCTGCGCATCCATTATTTGCCTGTTCCTGTCCTCTCTTGTCGATCCTCACCGCGCTCTGTCTGACCCTACCTCTCAATCATTGCTTGCCACAGCAGCTTGGACTCATCACCACAATGGCCTCCCCTCCTGGTGTTTTCTCACCTGAGCCATACGACATGGAAAAGCGCGCCGCCGAAGATAAGACCCCGGCGCACGTGGTGCACGAGGGCACAGATGCGAAGTCCGAGTCAGACGGCAGCTCGACCCATGCCCAGGGTGTGAAGCGCGTCGAAGCTATCACGGCTGTCTGGTCCAAGAAGGCCCTGTGGTCTACCTTCATCCTGTAAGTTGAACCTGATGAGCTCCTGAGATCAATTGGCATCCCTTTTCGAGCATGCACCGATTAACGTCTCCCCCTTTCCCTTGTAGGTTATGGCTCGTCAGCTTCGTTGCCGCGATGCTCGGTTCCGTCGAAGGCGCCCTGAGCCCCTACATCACGAGTTCCTTCGACCAACACGGCCTCCTCGCCGTCATCAGCATCGCCGCCCGCATCATCGGCGGTGTCGTGACGCTCAGCATCGGCAAGATCATCGACATCCGGGGCCGCATGGAAGGCTTCATCGGCGCGCTCCTCTTGATCACCGTCGGCATGATCATGAAGTCGACGTGCCAGAACGTCGAGACCTACGCGGCCGCCCAGGTCTTCTACTGGGTGGGCAACGTGGCCCTCGGGTTCATCATCGAGGTCTTCGTCGCCGACATCACCTCCCTGCGGAACCGCATGATCATCTTCACCATCAACTCGACGCCCAACCTCTGCACCACCTTTGCCGGCCCCGTCATCGCCGAGCTGTTCTACTACAAGGCCAACTTCCGATGGGCGTTCGCCGCGTTCCTCATCATCTTGCTCGTCTTCTCTGCGCCCGTCGTCGCCGTCTTGTGGTTCCATGAGCGCAAGGCAAAGAAGCTCGGCCTGATCCGTCCCAAGTCCGGTCGCTCGCGTATGGAGTCGGCCAAGTTCTACATCATCGACTTTGATGGTAAGTTCGACACTCATTGGGAGCACGCTACTGGAGTGGCACCGCTCTTGACGTACTCTCCGTTCGATGCCAGCAGGCTAACACGTCGCTAGTGCTTGGTGCAATTCTCATCACGGCGGGTTTCACCCTCATCACCCTCCCGTTCAGTCTCGTATCGTCTGCCAGCCACTCTTGGGAGAGTGCCAGCATCATTGTCATGATTGTCATGGGCGTGGTCTCACTCGCTGCCTTCGTGGTCTGGGAGAAGTACTTCGCGCCCGTCCAGTTCTTCCCCTTCAAGCTCCTCAAGGACCGAACCGTCCTCGGTGCATCCATGACATACTTCATCGTATTCCTGTCAACCTTGTAAGCTCACTTTGCCATGCGATGTTACCCGCATTTGTGTGTGTGTGTACTGACGTGCTGTCGTTCGTAGTGTCTGGGACGCCTACTATGGCTCCTACCTCCAGGTTGTCAACGACCTGAGCATCAGCATCTCCAACTACGTGCTCAACGCGTACTCGCTCACATCATACTTTACCGGGCCCTTCATCGCACTGTAAGCTGAGCAAAACTTAATGCGTACAGTACCATCGTTTCATGCTAATCCATTGCTATAGTTTCATCCGGTATAATGGTCATGTAAAGTGGCCGGCCATGGCGGCGATTCCCATCTACGTGCTCGGAACTGCTCTGATCATCCACTTCCGAGTACCTGGGGCCGATGTGGGCTACCTCACCATGTGCCAAGTCTTGGTCGGCTTCTCCACGGGCATGCTCACCACGATGTCGCAGCTAGCCCTCATGGCTTCCGTGGGTCATGAGAACGTAGCTGTCGCCATTGCCATATACGGCCTCTTCGGCGCCGTCGGCTCCAGCATCGGCTATGCCATTGCGGGTGGCATCTGGACCAACATCCTACTGAGCAAGCTGACCGCGTTCCTGCCCGACTATGCCAAGGACCAGGCGGCATCCATCTACGGAGATATCACACTCCAGATGGCGGAACCCATCGGTACCCCGATCCGCGATGCCGTCATCGCGGCTTATGGCGTGGTGATGCGAATCATGGTGATTGTGGGCGCCTCTCTCATTCCTCTGCTGATTGCAGCTGTGCTCATCTGGAAGAACATCAACGTGAAGAAGCTCGAGTCCGGCGAGAAGAGGGCGAAGGGTAACGTATTTTAAAAAGGGGGGATGTATGGGTTGGTTGGACTGAGTGCTTGGGTCTGCATGACGAGCGAAGCTGTGTGTCTTGCTGCTAGAGAGAGGTTGGGTACAGAGATGAATGAACGTGTTACGTATAAAAAACAAGTAATGTAATAGATACACATGACATTAATGCTGCTGCCCTTTTTTTTTACAGCAATGCAGGAGTCTCTTGATGACACCCCCATTGTGCATATGCATGGCAGGGTGTGATGGCAGGGCGAAGTAGCGCGCATTGGGTGTCGGGAGGCACTTGCCAAGCCCCACTGACTGGCTGTCTGCTTACTGATTACGGATTCCCACGTGATGCTGAATTATCTGGACTCTTGGGTACCTACCTACTGCTCTCAACCTCGATTCCTACCCAACATCGACACTACTACTTACTACTTACTCATTCTTGATTTGATCATTGCTGAGAGCTT
The DNA here is from genome assembly GCA_038363885.1 of Apiospora rasikravindrae. Lineage (NCBI taxonomy): Eukaryota > Fungi > Ascomycota > Sordariomycetes > Amphisphaeriales > Apiosporaceae > Apiospora > Apiospora rasikravindrae. The sequence goes on from JAQQWK010000011.1 coordinate 327,620, forward strand.
CTGCAGAGACTATCCAGTTTGTGACCCGGGAAGAAAGGGAGCATCCGAATTCGGAAGAGGGGAAACCAAAGACATGGCGTCAGGTCCGTCCAACGCCGCCCCGTCCGGCGAAAGCGCCGACCAGTCCGAGTCGCGCGCCGCCTACAACGACCTGCGCCGCCTGATCCCCAGCCTCGCCTCCGAGCTGGACCAGCTGCGCGCCGCCCTGCGCGAGCACAACCTCTGGCTGCAGCGGTACGGCCACATGAGCCGCACCCCCGCAGACCCCTACGCCCCCCGCCCTCGGCAGACCAACCATCACAGTCAGGCACCACCACCGCCGCTGACCCCGAGCTGCCCGCCTACTCGGCCTCGGACGTGCCCCCCTACACCGGCGGCCCCAACTCCGTCACGGCGTACGGCTCGACGTCCACGCGAGAGGAGGTGCAGCAGCGGCGGGACCAGCTGACCGAGTGGCTCGGCGAGGGCGAGGACGTGCTGCGCGAGTACTCGGCCCGGTTCGCCCAGCTGACCGAGGAGCTGCATATGCCGCCCGAGGACCTGCTCGGGACCTGGAACGAGGCCAGTCCGGACAACGCGCTGCCGGACTACGCCCAGGTCGAGACGCGTGAGGAGCTCATGGTAGGCGGCGTTGGGGAGGTCCCGCCGCCTTACGTCCGGGGGCAGGTTTTGTCCAAGATCGATAGTCGGTAAACCGAATACCGAAGGAAGGAGAAACCACCGGGGAATGGTGGGTGTCAGTTCCAAATATCACCAAGTCATCTCCCGCCCTTGACGCCAGACAACCCCAGGATTTTATAGATTAGCAGAGAAATCATCTGGATGGTACGAAATCTGACCTATGGCGCAATGGGAGCTGGGACTGGCCCCGATCGGTTCCATGAGTCCTCACAGGGCCTGGGTACTTTAAGCAGCATCTATGGCCACCCCAGCATGAGTGTGGTGGAAGGTCCGGCAAGACTTGTACGTGTCGCCTGAGACCTGGAACAAAACATTCATCGATAACCGAGTATAGCTGTAACACTAAAGGCCCAATAGCCATCACATGAGTTGACAGTCGGGATTCGCAAATCGTGAAATGAGCTTAGTAACGAGTAAGCAACCGTGGTAACCCTGCTCAATTCTATCCAGGATGCTACAGTGTGTGGCTTGCTGCTCCAGACTGCCCTGGTCTGCACTGGGGATTGGACTTTGCCACAACCCCTGACACAATCACATAGGCATCCAAGTAAAGACACAGTACGTAGGACAAGAACTTTTCATTGAGGAAATTAAGGAGTAGGGCGAAGCCAATATGACACACGCTTCCATCATTGGTAGCATGCTCAAAGCTAAGTTGGCTTTTATAGAGGTGCCTCTCTTCCTCCCAGCTTTGGTCCCATAACTGCTCATTAAGATGGATTGATTGATCAAAAGCGACCATAGCTAATACTCATACATAGGGAAAACCTCACTCCCCAACACCCAAATTTTTGTCGACATGGTACTGTCTAAACCTCAGAACTAGCGGCGGTAGCCTCGTTGCCTTCGCTGGCCGGCTTGGGCTTCTCCTTTTCGGCCTCCTTCTCGCCGTCCTTGCTCTTAACAACCTCTTCGGCGGGGATGGGCTCGTCCTGCTTGACCTGCTTGGTGCTGCTCTCGGCGCCCTCGACGTCCGGGTGCGGCGGGGCGACGCCCTGGTCGGCCATCTCAGGAGGGGACTCAAGCTCGTGGCCCGCGGCGTCGACGACGCGCGTCCGCGTCTCGTATCGCGTTTTGAATTCGACCTTCCCTTCGAGGGCCTTCACCTGCTCGGCGTCCAGCAAATTTCCATCTTGATCCCTGTACTCGATCTTCTCTTCGCGGCCGATGACCTTCTGGCCCTGGGGCTCGAACTTGGGCGCCCCGGAGATTCCCGCGGCGCCCTCTCCCCCGTTTGGGGAATTCGGCTGCTGTTGAAGGGGTTGCTGTTCCTGTTGCTGCTGCTGCTGGATCGGTGGTGCTTGGTTCTCTACGGCGGGTTGCGACGTTTGAGCAGCGTTGACACGAGCCTGCTGGGCAAGGTGGTCGTAGGCATCGTACTATCGAAACGTGGTCATTAGTCTACATGTATCCAACAACATTGCCAACTCCAGACACAAGACATCCAAATAGAAGCCACTTCCGCCAAGTGGAGCCCACTCGTCTCACTATCATCCTTCAATCTCATCCCCTCACGGGAAGGCCATGGGTGGGAACACTTACGCTATCAAGGAAAGTATTGCAGTCCCAATCCCACGTGCCGAATAGCTTTACACGGTTGCATTCGCTCTTAGTCCAGGCATTGCCGTAGGCAAGAGGCGACAACAGGGCAAAGACGACCGCGCTGATGGCCAACAAAGCAACAGCGCCAGCCTTGTTGATGATGGGGTTCTCACGAACACCCGGAATGGCAAAACGGGCAGTGGCGAAATCGTAAATCTGGCAGAAAGCCATGACAGCGAAGTACAACGCGGGGAAGTAATGATGCAAGAAAAGTTGTCGCTGCATCAGGTAGAAGGGGAAGTAGTGGAAGGCCCAGCCGAGGACTGCAGTGCCAATCTCGTAGTCAAATCGCTTAAAGGTGGAGTTGGCGTAATCGCCGCAGCTACGCTGCCATCGGAGCACTGCAATGCCCTTGAAAAGGATGTAGATCACGACGGCAAGAGTGCTAGTGTACCATACCACAGGGTTACCCACGAGGTAGATTTGACGGTGGTCCTTGCCCCAGAAGTTGATACCGCGGCGCAGAATGGGCCACGATGAGGGGCGGGAGTCCCAAGCATGCGATTCGACCAGGCCAGCGTTCGTCTTCCACATGACTCTCTGAAGCTCCCAGAACTTGCCGAAGAAACCAGGCTGTTCGTAGTTGACCTTCTCGGCATCGGCACCAAGCTGAGGATGCTCGTTGTACTCAACATACCAAACGCTGTTGGGCAGGGTACCTCCCTTGGCGCAGGTGACTTCCTGTTGCTCCGATGCCCAGTCAGGAAGCTTGACCTTGTGCGAAAACAGCACACAGCCGGTCATTACGTGGACAAGTCTGAACTTGGTCTGGATGGTTCGAAGTCTCTCCTTAGCAAGGGCACCAGACGACTGCTTCTTGACAATTTCGACTCTGAACAGGTCGTTGGCGTCGCCGGCAAAGCCTTCGTATCCGTAGGCGGAAACCTCGTTCTGCCACTCAGCCTCAGAAACCGGGGGTCGGACATCGTGAGAGTGGAGACGTCTGTGAGTCTGCATATGGTACATCCGGATCACATCACCGTCCTTGATGTATGGCAGCTCCGGCAGGTTATCCCAAGCAGCTGTGCCATTGATAGCCTCGCCCTTGATGTCCAGAGGCTGGGTTTGGTTCTCCATAAGCCACACATTGTTCTCATCCTTGTGGGGATACAGGGTGATTTGCTGTTGCTGACTGCCCGTGGGGTACATGAGGGGATGCGAATGCAGATATCCGCCCTGAGTGTTGACATGGCGGATGGACAGCCGACTGCCAAAGGCAACATCGACCGGGACATCTTGCATGCCCTTGTTGTTCAGGGTTGCCTGGAATTCGGAGCTCATGAAACCGTCTCCCTCGCCAGGGTTTGTCAAGCACAGGAAGTGGATGGCGAACATGGACATGTAGAAGGTGACGGGGATGATGACGAGGCAGAAAGTGCGGGCCATGAAGTGCTTGGCGAAGATTCTCATCGTCACGGTCTTGGTGTCGCCCAGGAGTACCCAGAGCTGGACCAGGGTCAAAGATCCAACCCAAGCGATCGTGAACAGACCGACCCACTTGATGCTGACGGTGACACCCAAACCCAGTCCAGTCATGACAAGCCAGAACCACCAGGCTGCGCTGAAGGCCTTGGAAGGGCCCTGCTCATGCTGGTTTGTGAACGAGGTGAAGGCCAGGGCCGTGAAAGCGGTGGCAATGACCAGGGGCGAATCAAGAAGGATCAGTCGGGCCTGGGTAAGGAGACCGTTCTCGAAGATGACCAAGGAGGAGCCCAACGCAGCAGTGGCCGTACGACAGCCAACCGCCTTGAGGGTCAAGAACATGGTGGGGACCAGAAGGATACCGCAGATAGCAGGGAACATTCTCATGGCCACGTAGGGGACGCCGGGCTCGAGGTAATCCTTGCCAATGTCCTTGAAATCGAAGTCTCCGTTGAAACCGGCGAGCCAGCCAAAGAGGGCGATCAGCATCTTTGCCAGCGGGGGTGTACGTCCATGAAGAAGCGGCCCTTGATATACTTGGAAGCGAAACCACCGAAACTGTTGGGTGCAGACGTATGGTTAGTCTTCTGTAAAGCCAGCACCCAAAGGGAAGCTATTTGGGAGGAAACTTACTGCACCTCGTCGAAGACGACGCTGGTAGGCTGGTAGATGCGGAACAGTCGCACAATAGCACCGAGAATGGTCACCACGGTCATGACCTGGTAGTCAGAGATGGGCAGCAGGAAAACGTCATTGTCGTCGACACCTTCGGAGGTGTAGTCGTTGTGCTTCACAGCTTGGAGCTTGCCCTTGGGGCCGGTCGTGGTAGCAACGGGGCCCCTGGGCTTTACTGTGGTGGTGGCTTTCGCCATGTTGAGGTTCGATGTGGGATGCTATGCCGACGATCCCAGTGTGTCGAAGCCGTGATGTGAAAAAGGTCGAGGAGGGATCGAAGAAGGATGCGTGGCTTCTTTTTCTGGGGCTACACGCCGTGTTGGTCGAGCTGCGAGGATCCGCTAAAATAGGAGCTGTGCCCGAACTACGACTGCGACCTCGTATCGCATACGTGCCGGACAGGGCTGTTTAATAAGTGATAAATGAGAAAAAGAAAAAGAGACGGGTCAAGAGAATGAACGAAGGTCAAGAAGAAGCAGAAGTGCTCATTACCAGGACGACATGAAGAAAAACAATCCTGCGAGAAGTGAAGAGGGAGGATTGATTGATTGAATTCTCGAACCAGGGGTGGAAAGGCAATTCAGCAACCCTTGTGCTTCGGGGGGTTATCTAGCATTCTGCGAGGACTTGTTCGCCATGAAGCCAGGTTGAGGCCAGATGGATTTTCAGGCTAGCGGGCTGGCCAACTCGGATGACAAGCCTAGGCGCACAGGGAAAGGGGGGTGGGATTGATTCAATTGGATTTCACGGGCCAAAGATCCCAATTGGCAGATCAGCTCCCTCTGTGCACCCCTAGCGCGTGCTATCTTGGGACATTGTCTCTGGGACCCGAAGCTGCGACTCTCCCCTCCAAGAGGTACTGATGTACCCCCAAGCAACAGCTGGCTTCATTCGCTCGGGGGAAAAAGAGACGGGCAGGGGTAGCTAAGTAACGTCCCCAGCGGCCTTGTACCTCAGCTAAGTGGGGCGTGTCTGGACAAGTACCTCTCGCTGGGTGGTTGCTGGAGCTGTGGCTGTGGCTAAGAGCTGGCTCGTGTGTCTGATTACCAAAGACAATTGGCAATTCCACCTGTCGATTACCTAAGACAATTGGCAATATCACCTGTCCGTGCAGGCAGACTTTTGGGAGCTCTTCCCTCCCTCTGTGTCGGATCAACCATCGACCGAACGACTTGGCTTCAGCATGGCCAGCGTCTCCCCCATGCCGCACGCATGCGCCTGGAAAATTTCCCGCTAGCAATGCCTTGCGGATCTAACCTTGTCGGCTGATTGGTTTGATGCAACTGGAGCTTTCAAGGCTGCCTGCCTGCCTCTTTTACCTCGCAGTCCTAGGTTCTTCTACAGGTCGAGTTACGCGACGGCCCTTACAACGTTGACTTGGCAGCAAAAGAACGTGAGACGCCAACCACGAATCCAGCAGACTTTCATTATCCGCAGCTTTGGGGATTGCCGCGATCAAGCATTTTGGCACAGAAAGGGTCTCGATCACTTTGCATACGTCACGATGGCCGCGACGGCTAACGGAGATGCAGCAGCTGTCCTGGATGACATCAAGCCGCCCCAGGGCATCGTCCTTCCTCCCAAGGAATTCCGAACCATCCTAGAAAAGACTGCTGGTTTCGTCGCCCGAAATGGCCTGCCATTCGAGGAGCGCATTCGCGAGAAGGAGAAGACCAATCCCAAGTTCAGTTTCCTGAACCCTACCGACCCCTACAACCCTTACTACCTATGGCGCCTCAGCGAGATCAAGGAAGGAAGAGGCACGGCGGTTGCCGCAGGACGTGCTGCCGAGGCCGCCGCCCCCGTCGAACAGAAACCCGTCGGCCCTCCTAAGCCGCCCGACTTCCAATTTTCAGCCCGCATGCCGAACATCAGTGCCCAGGATCTCGAAGTCGTCAAGCTCACAGCCCTGTTTGTGGCCAAGAATGGGAGACAGTTCATGACGGCTCTCTCGCAGCGCGAAGCTGGCAACTACCAATTCGATTTCCTGCGACCCAACCACAGTCTGCACAACTTCTTCCAACACCTGATCGACCAGTATTCCATGTTGCTGCGCGCTGGCGGTATCGACGGCGAAGGTGGCAGAGTCCAACAAGAACGCGTTGCCGAGCTGCAGCGCAATGTTGACGATAAATATCATATTTTGGCGCGAGCAAGACAGCGAGCAGAGTGGCTGTCATATCAAGAGGAGGAGAAGCAGAAGAAGGAGGAGGATGCCGAGAAGGAGCGCATGTCATACGCCTCCATCGACTGGCATAACTTTGTCGTTGTCGAAACCATCGTCTTTACCGAGGCGGATGACCAAGCCGAGCTTCCGGCGCCCACCTCCCTCAACGATCTACAATTCGCCTCTCTTGAACAGAAGGCACGTGTATCCGTCAATGCCAACCTGCGCATCGAAGAAGGATTCCCCTCCGAAGAAGACAGCGCCAGCTTCAATGGCTATGCGTCTGGGCCCCAGCAAACCTTCAACCTCCCTCAACACCCCGCCTATCCCGCCCAGCAGGCGGCATCCGGCGTCCAGCCCCAATACCCAGCACAGCCAATGCAGCCTCCGGCACAGGCTGCTTATGGCATGGCACCACCCACAAGGCCGACTGGAATGCAAGACGACGACGAGACACGACGAATCCGCGAGAGAGAAGAGGCTCGTGCCAGGATGCACCAAGCTCAAGTGGAAGCCAAGGGCGGCGCGCCTATGAAGATCAAGGAGAACTACGTCCCCAGGGCCGCAGTCCGCGCGGCGAACAAGCAAGGTACGCACATGGCGCTTTGCCAGATTTGCAAGCAGCAGATCCCCGCGAACGAGCTCGAGGAACACATGCGAATCGAGCTCCTGGACCCCAGGTGGAAGGAACAGAAAGCCAAGGCGGAGTCGCGATATTCTGGTGCCAATCTCGCCTCGGCCGATGCGGCCAACCATCTCAAGCGTTTTGTCAGTCAACGAACCGACTTGTTTGACCCAGTGACGGGCCAGCCGACCACAGAAGAGGAGCTGGCCCGCAGGAAGAGGACGGCCCTGAACAGCTACGACGGCAACCCGGATGGCGTAAGGAACCAGGCACACCAGGCGCACCTGTCGCACATGCAGAGCGTGAACGTGGACGAACAGATTGCGAGGATACACCAAAAGTTTGCCAATAAGGATGGCCAGTAGAGAAACTGGATAAGTTTACGAGGGAACCTATCATGAAATTTGTACGATTGGAGTGAAGGATGGCCGAGACCAAGAAAGCCCGAGTCCGTGAAATGCTCGATAGGCTAGGTGGCGGCTATGTCCAGATGACGACAAGCTGGTCTTAGGGATAATTGAGACAGCACAGGAGAGGCAGGGATCTGGCGGAACAGCAGAAGGTAATGAAACAGCCCAAAGAAACTTTGCTTTACGATATCAAAATGCTCATACTCCAATGCAGTTCTGTTCATACGCCTCACCCACCAGTTTCGTGGCAGAGCGTGGAGCGCATCCCGTGATACCCCTGTTTGACTATTGCGCTCCAGCGTACTATGCGTTACGTATGTGAAGATGTCCTGACGGGTGAGTTCAAACGATTAGACAACTTGTCTGGAATTCGTATAACACCACGGTTGAACCTGTAAAATGCATTGTAGCCACCACAGGGGCGTCGTAATACTATAATACAACCTCGGGGGCCCTGTTAGGATCGTCTATTGACTCCTTGCTGTATTGTCTTCAGCATGGAGAGATGAACGCATGCGTTGCCCATATATGGAATTTGGTAGTTATTTTATGCAGTGATTTCTAATACGAAAAGATAAGTGCCACGGAAATGGCTTCTTGAATTGATCATTATCTGCACATGCTCCTAATTATCATCATCGTCCTCGTCCTCCTCGTCTACCTCCGGCACTAAATCCTCTACAATCAGATTGCCGCCCCGACCGATCCGCTCCCCGAGCGTCGCCGTGTCTTTAGGTTCGTACACGATGCGAGGCATCAAGCCGGCAATACGGAAGGCGTACTCGTGCTCGTAATCGTCCTCGCTAGGCTTCTCCGCTGCATTCTTTTCGCCATCTTCCTGTAGTAGATCGTAGCACTCCACAAAAGCGTATAGCTCCTCCACCGTGGTAGCCGCCGCGAATCGCCGCACCACCCGGCCGTTGCCAGAAGCCTCGGGCATCTTGAGCGCCAACCGGACGGCGTCCTTGACGGCGGCGTCGGGTTCGGGCGCGATCGTCGTAGCCCGCCACTTGCGCCACTGCTCCCGCATGGCCGCTTTCCGCTCCTCCGCCGCCGCCTGCTCCAGGGCACGCTTCTCGGCGTCCCGCGCGGCGGCCTCGGCCTCTTTCTTTTGTCGGGCCCGCTCGCGGTCCCGGGCCAGACTGCGCTCGTAGGCGCTATCCTGCTCAGCGCGCATGTTTCGAGCGAACTCTTGCGCTGTTCGCTCGGCTCGGGCGGTCGCGAGGTCGGGGCTGTACTTGTTGATGGCGGTTTGGATCTCGGCGAGGAACGTTGAAGATGACACGGGGCCGACGAGGCGCTTCACGATGCTCATCCGCGTGCTGCCTTCCTTGGGCGTCAGGCATACGAGGCAGGAGAAGGGGAACTTGGTCGCGTTGTACTCGGCGGCCACCTGGTAGGTTTCCGAGTCCAACACGTTGCCGCCCCAGAGGAGAATGTTGTTGGAGGGCTCGTTGATGAAATCCTTGACTTCCGGGGCCAAGAGCGTATCCCGGGTGAATGACTCGGTATCGTCGTGCTCGGGCGACATGAGGACGATCAGCAGGAACTTGAGGTCCTTCTTGGCCGCGTCAAGGGCCTGGGCGAAGCCGGACTCAACAAAGGGCAGGCCTGTAGCCACCTCGGGTGTGCCGTACTCCTCCTCAAACTCCCTCTTGAAGCGCGCGGCCGTATCGCGGGGCAGCAGCATGCGCCGGCCCATGGTGCCCTTCCACCCGCTCGTGACGCTCGCGGTGATAGCGCGGGGCCGGATCTGGGCGGGCAGGAAGGCGAGGATGTAGGCAAAGGTGCGGAAGAAGGTCGAGACGGCGCGCAGACCGAGGGTGAAGGGGGTCAGCAGCAACGAGAGCAGGAAGGGCGGACGGTGGGTCGACTCGGGCTGGGGTACGATCCGGGGCGCGGGGTCGGGCCGGTTGGCGCGGGCGGGCTGGAACGGGGACGAGGCGGCCAAGAGCGACTCTTGGAGGTTCTCATGGCGGGCGGCGGCGGGCGGCGGTATGGAGTCCTGGGCGGCGATGGCCTCGGCTAGGGGATCGGGACCCTCGCCATCAAAGAACTTGGCTATTGCTATCTGGAAGGTGAAGACAGTCAGCCATGCGGTGCGTCTGTCTATATGCGGCATGGCATGTACAACAAGGAGGCCTACGTACCTGGACATTCCATTGGGATCTCTCCAACAGCGGCAGGGCATCTTTGACTTCTTGTGCTGTGAAGGCCGTGTATTGCTCGAGGGCAGCTTGCTGATCCGGAGTCAGCTGGGCTATGTCGACGGTATCGTCGTCGGTGGCCATCTTGAAGGTTATCGTTCGGGCCTGGGTTGCTGCTGCTGATGGGAAACGGTGGCGGGACTTTCCATGGAGCGAGGCAACGTCGTGGAAGCCGACAGTTTGCCCCAGGGATTGATTGCTGTTACGAGTGTGCGGGAGATGAAGACGTTGTGTCAAAGTCGAAGCCGTTGGGTCTAGAGGTGTTTGGCACGAAAGCAAAATAAAATAGAAGCAAGGTGGCCTCGTGGTTTGTTCATTGCATATCGACACTAGCTCCGGAGGACAAGAGCACCTTTGAGGCCTGGCATTGCAGCAATCACTTTAACTCGGGGGTGGAAGTGAAGGATGACGTCCGTGGGGCTGTCTGGAAGGAGCCATGTCAATGTTAAATTTAGGTGCAACATGTACCTGGCCTAGGTTATGTAGAACTGCAGGCCGTTATTCCATGCACGCACGACGAACGAAGAACCGCTGCCATGGATTCATTCAGTCCGCCTGCGTCCGTCCACCTCGTGTGGTTATACAGCAGATAAAATGGACGGATGGGTTGAATCAAGCATGTACTCTCCGTAAACAGTCCATCCATTGCATTCACCCTTCATCATCACCATGCATCGAACTGGAAGCGAGTGGTCAGTACTCTCTGTACTCGGCCGTCTGACTACTAGCCCTGTAGGTAACCAGGCTGTAGATGAACCAGTACTAGAGAAACGTTGCGAATAATAAACCTTGGTCCGCCCGGAGGATCGAACAACCAATGCAAGCGCTAAACCAGCCGACCAACCAGTGCACCCCCACAGTGAAAAGGTACCTTAGCTACGGTTCCCTCTGCTTGGAGTTCCAACATGGTCAAGGCTGGCTGGCAGGCTGTGTGTGTGTGAGTGTGTGTGGTGGGTGCCGCGCGGTGCAGGAATCCCCAACTCCTGCTTGTACGGTACTCCAACGCAACTCAATGCTCCTTGGCAAGGCGGGCGGCGGTCGCATTGATACAGTACGCCAGACACACCACTGGTACTTGGCCCATCCCACACTAACGACCGACTTGGGAGACAAACGACTGGACTAAAGCTTGATTGCTACACGTCTCTTATGATCTTATCGTCAACCTCCTCGCCCGACTGCCCTCCCACCGCGTCTGCCTCCGTTCTCCTCCCACCGAGCCTTGCACGAACCACCGCCCACTATATATCCCTATAAATCGCTTCCTCTGTAAGATTTCCATGGGCGAGGGTTCGCCCTTTGCTGGCAGAGAATGGGAGCCCTTTGAGAGGTTGGTTTGAGTAAGTCAAAAGTCTCCCTCTCCCCTCCTCCGCCGGTCTGTTCCATGTCTATGCTGCACGTATCGTTGCACCTCTTGGGTCGGAAAGGAAGCCCCTCCATCTCCCAAGCCTCGCGCGTTCGGCCATGCGTATACTAGGCCTGGCTCTTGCTTCTATTCAAGACAAACTCCACTGCATAGTGGCAGTTGCGCATCGGCTTCTGTCCTGTCCTCTGCGCCCTCTGCCTGCCCTTACTTCCTGCCTTCTCTCCCATGCCCTCTCCCCCAAGTCCCACGACCACCTACCTCCTACATGTAGGCACAGGCAAAGCTTGGGTGCTAATTGCGAACAATCCAAGCAGGGGCTGCAAATTTGATTGGGCAATCTAGAAATCGCCGTCGCTGTCACGACTGCCACCCGACGACTGCACTGTCGCGCGAAGCATGCCACTACAGACCCCGTCTCGAATTTAAATCAACAAATGGCGACATCGCGCTTTACCCCCGCCGACCAGCGAGGGAGACAAATGGCTTCCCCACGTCCAAAGACCCGCGGTTAGTCTGGAGCAGTAACCGGGGGGAGAGACCATCGTTCATGCCGTTCGAGTGTGCTGCCGCGTTGATCTCGCCCCGTAGAACTGGCATCGATCCTGTCTTTCCCTTGCCAACCCCGAAGCTTGCTTGCTGACTTGCCTTTGTTCGCTCCTGCATAGACAGCAAAGACACGCTGTGTCGAAATATCCTTATATATGGCCACTGCCGCTATGAAGACCAAGGCTGTGCTTTCAACCACGACCAGAATAAGGGCACCTTGAATTCTGCAGACAGGTAAGCAACTGCTGTCCCGCTTTTGAATGCCTGTGATTGTTCCAGGTTGCGCAGAAGGTCCACGACGACAGGAGAGCATCCCTTAGCTATCTCCGTTACTTTGCATTGCCCACCTCGAAACTGTTTATCTTGAGCATCCATTCCTTTGCCCTTTAATCGATCTTTGTCCATTTCTTCCCCGTACAGAAGGAGAAAAAAAACCCACCGATATCAAGATGTCCGACGCCGAGTGCAGTGATGCAAGTTCCAAGGACTCGGGCATATGCCTATCTTCCCAGCCGTCTACTCGAGGTTTTGAACTAGATGATAAGGACGAGTTTCCCTTATTGGATGAAGCTGCCATCGTACCTCCGAGGAAGCGCTGCTTCGGGGCCAAAAACCAGGATGCTTCCAACCGTGATGCGTCAGTCGTGGAGAATGTCGAGCCCTCGAGACTATCCATATCTCCCCCAATTGAGCCTTCGATCCGACAAACTCGCCTGTACTCGGGAGCTGCTCTTGCTCGATCTGACCAGGGTGTTCGGGGATCGCAAATAGCCAATCTTCTGCCTACTGACGATCGTGGACCTGCAATGAAACAATCTGCCTCTCCAGGCTCTGGTGATGGTACTCTTCATCCGATTACTAACAAGGCCAACAGTGCTAAAAAGTCACTCAATGTCGACTCACCCTCTTTCACACCAACCCAATTGCAACCAGGGGCCAAGAAGTTCACCTTCTCCTCTCAGGCCGCCAATGCAGCCCCTTTCACGCCCAAGGCTGTGGGCAATAGCTGTATGTTTGCTTTTGAATCGCTTAGGGACTGGATCGGGATACTGACGTGTAAAAAAGCCACTCCTTCAACCCTTACCCAAGATGCCGAGGGTCCAATTTTCAACCCTGCCGCCATCAGGGAATTTACGCCGCAGTCCCAAAACTACGACCTCAACACTACTGCCGCCACCAATGGAACAGCAACTGACTCTTCCAATGTTTATGATCCTTTCTCCATGTCGGGAATGAGCCAGACCATCCCGACGGCGCAGTTCAACCCGTATGCGGAAGATCCTACCGGGATGGCTGGGGGCAGTACTTCGTTCTATCCGGCACAAGGAGCTTATGCGGCTCCTATCCAACCCTTACAGTACCATTTATATGCGCCAGTTGGACCGTACAGGTCGGATCTGAGTCCCTATCAGCGCCAGGCACACGATTTCTTCTTGCGCGAAGACATCCGCGAGGAAATGCAGAAGAAGTCTGAGGCGACTAGACAGGTTCTGCCCGGCTCGCAGCTGCCCAGCGTTGCTCATTACCACTCGCTTGTGCCCCTTGATAGCGTCAGGGGCGGCAAGAGCATTTTTGGTGACTACTTGACATGGTTGTACAAGGCCAATTCCAAGAAGAACGGAAATACCTACTGCCTCAGGCGACTGCAGGGTGTTCACTCGATTACCAAGGAGTCCGTCAGCGTGATTTCTAGTTGGAAGCGCGTCAACTGCGGCAACGTTGTTTCGGTCATCGAGTGTTTTACATCTAAAGACTTCCACGACATGTCGTTGATCTTTATCCACAACTATCATCCGCTATCCAAAACATTGGCAGAGCATCACTTCAACACAAACAGCCAAGGTCGCTTTGTGCGACCCACGCCAGTCCCCGAGAGCGTTCTTTGGAGTTACCTTTCCCAGATGTGCAATGCCTTGAAGGCGATCCATTCTGAAAATCTTGCAGCGCGATGTATCGACCTGAGCAAGGTCATCCTGACTGACAAGAATCGCATCCGCCTGAGTGCGTGCGCAATCCAGGATGTATTGGAACACGGGACGGCAAAGCCCATCCTGGAGCTCCAACTCGAGGATTTCGTGCAGCTCGGGAGGATGATCCTTAGCATCGGCACCAATACGCAGACCCTGCATAACCTACAAGCGTCCATGGCACAGTTTGGAGGGATGTACAGCACAGAGCTTTGCGAACGACTCTTCTGGCTTCTAACTACCCCACAGACCTCTGAACAAGCCACCCAAAAGACAGTTCACGAGTTGGCTAAGGGGATTTCCAACCGTATCCTGGACAGTTTCGATTCCTCTTTGCACGCTAGCGACGAGATGAACTCCAATCTGTACCGCGCGCTGGAAAATGGCAGGGTCGCGAGGCTGATGATGAAACTGGGCGCGATCAACGAGCGTCCCGAATTCGAAAACGACCCTTCTTGGTCTGAGAACGGTGAGCGGTACCAACTGAAGCTGTTCCGTGACTACGTCTTCCACCAGGTCGACGCCAATGGCAATCCTGTTGTGGATATGGCCCATATGCTCAGGTGCCTCAACAAGCTCGACGCGGGGAGCGAAGAGCGGGTTTACTTGACCAGCCGCGACCACCAAACGGCATTTGTTGTCACTTACAGGGAACTCAAGAAGCAGGTGGCTAGTGCGTTCAATGAACTGCTCAAAACGAGTCATAGCAAGCAGCAGCCTCGCGGTTATTAGGAACCTCCACGACCAGCCCCTGCTGCCCGGGTTTTTTTCCGACAAGACATGCAGCCTCTACTACGAGTCACGAAGCGCCCTAAACTATGCTCCTCCGTACATTAACACGGGAGTGCACTGTCACTGGACATGAGAGCGGAGCCTACTTTTTGTATAGACGTCAGGAGACCGACTATATGGTATCCTAGGGAGACTAAGACCGATGGAGGAAATGGGAGCTCTCCTCGGCACGGCGGATGATTTAACGAGAGCGGATCGCCTGGGGACGAAGCAAGGCGAGCAAAACCCTCAGCGTCCCACAAGAAATAAGGGTAACCAGGACACACGGGTGAAGAGCTACTTTTTGGACAGCTTTGGATCTGTTTTGGCACCCGAGGAAGCTGTCTACAGGAATGTTGCCAAGGTGAAGGAGTCAAAGCATGACAGGGACAGGATGAAAGGGTCCAGGAACACAAGGAAAGCAAATGGAAATAGTAGTCAACCCTGTGTGGTACTGATGAGAAGTCGGTCTCTCTCATCCCCTACTGGAGCTGTGTCACGCTCTGTGTGGGCTGGGAGAGACGCGGCGGGGAATGAATGAGCTCTTTGGCTTTTGGACTTACAGAAGCCATGAGCTTGACGACGAGTATAGACTACACAGCTAAGTAAAAATCATTACGAATGGCCCACCGAGCCATGCCTTTTTCGCTTTCGTGCCGTGCGTATACCCCTGGGTCTTGTTGTGTGCCGTAATGAATGTTGTTTGGTCGTAGGCTTTGAGTGTTCGTATTGTGATTCCATCTGCTCGTTCTGCTCTGCTACAGGCTGGATTCCGTTTGCTTTGGGCATGTACTGCGGCTGTCACGCAGTGGCTTTGACGGTTGTTGTCTCATAACGGCGACGTGCCAGGCAAGGCAATGAAAGGTAAGGCAAGGCAAGAAAAAGACGCAACCACGGGTGGCGGCGACTGCGTCAAAATAACTGTTTACTGACATGATACATCCCCGGAGGTTATCCCAGATATATATATATATATATACATATATGTTTGTTCATTTACTTTTCGACTCATACCAGCGCAGGCCAGCAGAAGCAAATGAAGCAAAACCGAGCAAACTCAACACACTTGTCGACCCAAAAAGAAGGTATCAAATCCCAATACCCTCCAAACTCTATATACTGGTAGCACATGCCAATGCCGTATCCTCGTTCTCTAGATTCGTCGAGTTTGATGAACGTAACTGCGTGTGAGTTACGGTAGGTCAGGTAGCAAGTGTTCTACAGTCGATTCTGTAGTATCTGGGAGGTCTTTCCGCTTTTCCATCTACCAGTGGGATAGCTGACAACGAGACAACCAGTAGGCAAATCAGCTGCTACGGACTAAGTGGAGTTGTGGGATGTTATTGCGAGGGTCGATAAGTGCCACCAATGCTCTACATCCCATACGAAACGTGCATTGTCAAGCAGGCTTCGCAATGAAGCTCAGTATGTGGATGGATCACCTTGGTGGTGCTGTGGACTCTCACCAATGACAACACACCCATCCCCTTTCGGCGCCCCCCGGCATCAGTGGAAGCAGTCAGCTTATAGGACATGAGTCCAATAACACTCCCCGATCTTCGTTTCTGACTGGATGCCACTACTTATGGTTGAACAGGGTGGAGGGTATGTGTTGAATACGCTGGCCGGCTTTATTTGATCTACATTAGGAATGGGTTGAAATGGGCCATTGAGCTTGTCGAGGAGCTGCATATTTTGGTCGAGGGGGTGGGAACGACAGTCACAACGCCTGGTTCTCTCGAACTAGAGCGAAAGAGCGTGTGTAGTTGCAGTTTGTAGCAATTTGGACAGCTTATCAAGACGACACCTGGAACGAACGTGGTATTGTCATTCTATACAGTACACCCATCATATACAGGAGGGTCCGGCGTGGTATCGATATGTTCTTCGCCTCCTGGGAAGGGCTGAGTGTGTATACAAACATCGTGTCATTCCATCTGTGCTTGTGATCTGGGGTTATCTCCCCTGTGAGAGTGACGACTTTCGCTGTGGTGTCTCTACTGCAGCAAGGTGATGAGAGTCTTCATACAGACAACCATCGCCGATGGTAAGGCCTGGGACTTCCCGGTGGACGACCAGCTCCTATGGGCGTTCGAGACTTTGAACGGTAAAAATCAGGGATGAGGAAAGAGAAAATATATTTATATACCATCGTCCCACTGATCCCCGTGTATTGCAACCTACTAAGCCGGCCCACAAGATTCGCATAGCGAAGAAGAGAAAGCTCCCCTTCCATTTCGATGATATACCAATAAACGTTCTTCCATTAGCCGGCGTTCAAACCCGCGGATATCGTCGTCAAACGTCGCGGCAGGGTGGGGTACTTTGTACAGTGACACTTCCTCTGTGACTGGTTCCTCTGGCAGAGCCGATCTATCCTTCTCCTCCTTCAGTTCTGGTACCTGATGGCTTTGGGAATGGCTAGGTATCATAGAATTCTACTGGCGCTGCCAGCGGCGTAAAAGCACGGCATCACGCTTTACCTACATGACAACTTGGCCCATGTCTTGCTTGCTCGTTGGTGTTTCAGGTGGCTTTGGATACACTCCTCAAGTCGATTATGTAGCTATAGCTTTGATTGTCTGTTACAGGCAGCAAACTGCTCCAAGGGATGGTCATGTCATTAATCTTGATATCGCAGTACTGCGATGTGCTGAGCATACGGACCCTTTGCTAGTCCCTCCGAAGATGTCTACAAATGTAACAGAGATCCTCCTGTGTCATACCACGACATGCTGAGTAAACCGGGATTTCACTTTAGGGATTCATGGCTGGCGATGTACCCATCATTTGACTCCTGTGCAACTTTACGGTATGTGACATAGGTCTGTACCTCCTACGCCCCCGCCCCCGATCGTACGTATCTGCTACAAAGTCGTATGGCAATGGGCCCGAAGTCACCTCTCTTCCATATCTCGTAAATCGCCGCCATGTAGGACAAGTCTTGATGGATAGTCTATCGAGTAAGGGCCATAGGGGGCCGAGATACCGCATCACATATGATCGGGGCACACAAGGGGGCTCGACTGATCATCTGGTGTCTGATTAGGCTGAAATATTTTCTACCTTATTTGGGTATCGTAGGCTCTCCTACGAACCTCGTTTGGCAAGTTCATGGACTATGCCTCTCCTTTTGCAATTCCATTCATAAAACTGGGTATCTATCCGAGTCATTATTTTGGCCCCTTGCACGAGAGATTTAAATAGCATCATCGCCACCATTGACCTGCGCAGTAGTCTTGGGGTCGGGCTGTCGTGAAGACCGCGGTTTTCATGTTAACTTGTTGCATCCCAGCTCCCTGGGGGTGGGGGCGAAGCTCGCATAGCCAGAGGCAGATTTCGATTTTACGGCCCCATCAGAGTGGCTCATCGGCAGAGAATCATGGCCCAACGTAGCTTGTTCCACGATCTTAGGCCTCTTCAGGCTGAGCGAAAGGGTTCTCGATCTCCTCGCTTCCATCCACCGGGCTAATGACAACAAGTAGTGTGCCACGCGCAACGACAAGACCGAGGGGGCGACTGCTCTCGTTGCCCTCGTCATCTGTGAAAATAAGTGAGCATGTTAGCCTGTGCCTGAACGAACGATCGCTGCCAGCAAGACAGGCAAGGGAAGCGACAGTCGGAGAGAGAGGATAGTTGAAGGAGACAGGGGTTCACCTACCTCGGACAACTTCTTGCACTTCATCGAGCACCAGATTCATCAAGGCATCGTATCCCTTGAGAGTTCCCGTGCACTCACGGCCGCCGTTGAACTTGACGGTGATGCGCTTGTCCATGTACTTGCTCAGGTCCAGGATGTTCTCCTTCTTAGGACGCTCGCGCTCCTGGCCACCCTCGGCGCCGCCGTGGCCTCCGCGGCCGCCCGCCCCATGTCCACCTCGTCCACCGCCCCCTCCTCGGCCGCGATAGCCTCCGCCGCCACGACCGCCGCGCTGGTGGGGTCTATCGGCCATGGTTTGGTGTGTATGCGTTCGTGCGAGTGGTATGTTCGGAAGAACGTGTGCGTGTGCCGTCTGTGACACGTAGAAATCAAGACTGCCCGGGCAGAAAAAGAGGGGCCCCTGGCTTCCTGGGTCGGGTTGGCGCGCGCTGGCTGTCGCGAATGCGGTGTGTGGTGGTTGGTAGTGGTGGTGGTTGGCTCTCTTTCTAGCTCAGCCCAGCTCTCCTCTCCTCTCCCAAGCGAAGGTGGGATTTCGCGACAGGGATATTTTTCCGGGTGGCGCGCAGCGGCTGCTTGGTATTTTGGGGGGAAATTCTCGTGTCGGGTCGGCCCCGAGGGATGAAACGTAACGGTAATGATGACGACAGACCGGTCGATGCAGGCAGATTTGTTTGTTGGTGTAGCAGTTGCAGGCAGGAAAATGAATTGGACGCCGTGCAGGAAGGGCTAGCAGCGAATTGCGGACGGATGGTGGGGGGAGGCGGTCCTCTCTTCGGGACCAGAATGAGGATCGAGATGGCCTGTCAGGCTCTTCGCTCCGCCGCGTGGCGCGCGTACCGTGGTGGCCGAGTAAAATCAAATAAAATTGACTAAAAGTCTGCAAGAGATGGACGAGGGTTTGGGTTCACTCTAGTCCTACTCGCGGTGTCCTCGTTGCTGTATAGGTTTTTTTCCACAGTCGGTAAGCCAGATATTGGCGTTGCCCATGCCCAGCTCAGCTGTGCTGGGTTTGTCGTCTGGCAGCTTAGCTTGACTAGGCGGGGATGTTGTGCCGTCCCCCGCCGCCGCACACCGCACGCAGTCTCCCATGGACGCGAGGCTGAGAACCTCAAAAGTTTAGCCTGTCAAATTAAAAAAAGAACCCCCGTGCATGTGTAAGCGAAACATGTAATTAATACCTTCAAACCCGGTGTATTGGTCACCGCATTGATCAATTCAATTGCAACTTGGCTTCGATTCGATTCGTGCCATCGCATCAGTATGTAGTTATCAATGTATGGGCAAAAAAAAAGAAAAAAAAACACACCCAATTGCCGGCTCCATGCAGACCCTTCCGTATTATAATGTCGCCAAGTTGTAACCTATCTGGTGTTGAATCGAGGAAACGGTAAATGCGCATAGCATGTAACAGTTTGATTTTTTCGTATGCGACAGGTATGCATCCGTTTCTGTGATAACGCCATGGATGCGCGTGGGCGTGGGCACGCCACATGCAGCTGTCCCCTTTGGTGCAGTCTGCAGTGGGTGATAGGCGGCAAAGCAAGCCATGGGTTTTGGTTTTGTATGTCTGGCATTGGTCTTACTGCCGGGTAGCAGGCACCATCTGGCTGCTGGAGCATCCATGCCAGCCAACTATGATGCAGCCATACCGGTCCGGACCGCGGTCCGATAGCCAATCACACGCCCTCGAACCCCTCGGAGATTTGTCTGGTTTCGAACCTCGATCATCATCGGCTTGCTGCCACACCAACGACCGGTGGTGCAAGCTTGCAGGCCCCTCCTCGCGGACCTCGTCTCTCGCCGCTCCTCCCTCCTTTTTCTACCCAAATCTTTGCCCAGACAGAGACACCGAGAGAGAGAGAGAGAGATGACCGTCCTGGGATCCAATCTTTCTGATCTGATCTGCCGGCCGGAGATTGTTGGCACCATCCGATTTGTCCGTTCGCGACCCAACCCATCGAACCCATCAGGGATCCAGCAGCACGGCACGTCTCTCCCCCATCCACGACCAAAGAAAAAATGACGAGGCCAACAAGAAAATGACGGGAAGACTCTAGAAAAGCACTTCAGTAGGTTGGCATGTTTGCCTGCCGAGTCGCCCCGTAGGACCCGGTTCTTGGGAGGACCCTCCCAGACTCTCTCAAGTACTAGGTAAACCAACGAGCGAGCATCTGCTATCAGTTGTGAGCAGGAAGCGGAGCAACAAAGGAGAGGACGGAGAAATTCGCATAGGAGCCATCTCCGCTCCCCCAGGTGGGGGTTGGCAGCGGTTTCCGCTACGCTGGATGATATCGGATACCCAAGTGGGATACGGTGGCATTTCCATCATATAATATACCTCTAGAGTATACATATATACATAAGTCACTACATGTAGATACATGGCTGGTTTCAACGATAATTATGATGTTCACATAAAGAGGTATGGACCCCAAAAGTGCAGTAGGTAGGTAGTTAGCTTTGGTCAGTGGTTTCTTCTTATGTTGTATGACCAAGGCCAGCTCAGGGCGGGATCTAACGTGAACCCTGGCCAGGACTGGCTATGGTGACCGGTCTTCCTTTGTTCTTCTTGCTCCTCGTACCCTAGCCCTGACACCCATGCCCCTCCATTCATCAAGCTGTTTCCGGGATTATTGGGATGACCGAATTTGACTTACTGCGCGCGTATGTATGTATGTATGTATGTATGCGGAAGGTAAGATTTATTGCGCTGAATATCGAGGTATTACTTCTATAAATCGCCACGGTACTAACGATACATTTGCTATTAATCTAATGCTATAGCTACCTACTTTATTAATCTGCTACCGGCGGAATGTACATAGGTTGGTGGTATATTGCAAGTTAAGTAACCTAGGGCATGGGGATAAATGGAAGAGGGCCACAGGAGCTTGGGCCTACTCCAGTACTCCAGCGCTTGGGACAGAACGCTGACACCAGAAGCTGCCACTTCAAGGGCCTTGGCGAAGCCCGCTCAAATTTGAGCTGCATGTTAAGCAATGTACATCCATCCATGAAACCCAACACCCGCCTACCATTGATACCTACATTTAGACGTGCGGGACTGACTGAACTGGACTTGACAGATCAAGCGAGGAACCTGCGAGCCTGGGAAGAAAGCCAGGGAAGGCCAGGGTAGGCCAGGGTAGCTTCCTCTTCCTCTCCGTCTGTTCCCCGACCCTCTATTCGAATGCAGCAGGTACCGCGACACTCATTGCCCACCCTCTACAACCCCCAGCGGCTGCTACTTGTCGCTACTTCTGGTCTCCCAACCCACCTCGAATACTTTACCTACCTTTATTAGTCTGGTAGCAAGAAGCGCGCCGTCCTTCGTTTAACTTCCCCAAGTCTTCCAAGGTTGTCTGTCTGCCTCTGCTTCTGCTTCCAGTTGCTACTTAAGGCGATATTTCCACTCTTCTCGCCGCCCCCCCAGTCAGTCGCAGAGTCCCCCTCGGATGCATCCTTCCTGAGAACGAGTCTACTCGATTACCCAATATTAGGTATTTTGTACGCCTCGCTATATACCCAGGCCTGCGGTAGCCATACAAAACAACTGCCTGGCCCTGTTCGAGCCGTTACACTCGCTGTCATTTGAAATCCGATCGGCGCTCCGTCGGGCTCCTCTCCACTCGGCTTGCCAACCGTACATCCGGCCTTCATCTGCCAATCTTTCGGAGCAGCTAATCGGCTTTCTGGAAATCCCGCCCTACCTGAACGAACCCCCTTCCTTCTTTCTGCCTTGGTTCCGTCCTGGAGCGCGCGCAACAAAAAGGCCGCTTTGCTTTCCGGTTTTCTTCCGCCCTCGATGGCTCCCAATTCCGACTCCGAGCCGCACAAGAGGAAACGCAACGATGATGACGCTGGCCAAGGTGCCCACTCCGATCGCATCCCACAGCCTCCGCCGCCTCAGCTAGGTACGTCCGTGTGTGTATGTGTGTGTGCGCGCTCGCGCTCCTACCTGCGTGCCTGTCCGCACAACTAAACCCCGCCATCGCGAGTCTTTTTATGACGCTCCGTGTATGCGCTTATTTCAATTGGCTTGGCCCTGGCAACTACGGCGTGTTGCGACTGAGCCGCCTGCAACAACCTGCGCACTCACATGTACTGACTTGGCTTGTTCAAAGGCAATGCCGCGCAAATCAGCTATATCTCGAGGGCCAATGTCACGCGGCTCAAGCTGATCCATGGCGATGGAGACACCTTTTCGGATGTCTTGACCCTCATAAGCGAATACGAAGGTTTGCGTTGCTGCTTCCCAAATCTTGTTTATACAGTTATTGACCCTTTCTGCAGGTGTCCTCAATCGACATGAAAGTCTCGCATCCAATCTCGGGGCCAAGCTCACCGGGCCACGCCTGCTCAAGGCAATGGAGGGTGTCTTTGAAGGAACGATCATAACCAGCCCGCCGCAAACTGCATTCACCCAAGACCCCGTCACGTGGCTGGACATTGTCGAGTTCGCCAAATCAAACCCCTCAGAGTTCGTATTGACGCCAGCGCTCGCCGGGCACCGGGTCTGCCAGTTTCGGCTCAAAGGGGTTACCGTCGAGATCTCCGAGGATGACTGGCGTCTGATCGTGTCGGGTGCACTGGACAGGTTCAGGCTGGTCCCAGCCCAACCCCTCGAGGAAGATGAGAATGTGGAAGTCGCCACGCTCGAGATCCTGGAGCAGCGCCTGCAGATGCTGACCAGAAAGGCCGACGAGGTGGCACGCAGAGCTCGGCAGCTTAACTATCAACTGAGTGGACGCAAGGCCGCCATCAACGGGAGGCGCTCGCCACAGTCCTCGGCTCCAGGCTTCCAGGCCGTGAATCACATGGCCCGCGCTGCCGCCGCACCCGCACCCGGCTACGATCTCAACGCGGACCTGTTGCAGCAATATCTTGCCATGGCCCCCAACCAGTCAAGTAATCCTAATCACCCGCACAACCATCGGGTATCGTTACCGCCTACACCGGGGACTTTGGCCACTGCTTCGTCCACGCCTCGAATCTCTGCACCCCAACCTCCACCCATGAGTAGTAGCCGACCGTCCCCGAGTTATCACTCGGAGCCGTTTACTCGCGATATTGGTGAGGAACACAGAGCACTTGTCACGGCCCGAATAGATAAGCTAGGACGCGGGGACCCCATCAATCCTCCTTGCGATCGATGCCGGCGCCTAAAGACGCCATGTCTCAAGAACCAGACGGCTTGTCAGGGCTGCACCAAGAAGCATGCAAGATGTGTGTGGAAGGGCGTCACCGACGACGAGATGGCGCGCCTCAAGGGGGAGTACAGCAACGGGGCCGAGGAAAGCGACGAAACTCGGGGGGAGTCGGTACACACTCTCTCCAATTTTACCCCCCAATCACACGACACTTCTCGGCCTTCTACAGCGCACGGCGGCGAAGAGGCGGCTATCCTGAAATCATCATCTACAAATCGCATTGCGATAGGCCGTCACGTCGACGAAGTCTGGAGGAAAGGTTCTCGTGACCCGCGTCTCCTATCCATGGATCTCGATCTTGATCCGCCGGACTCGATCACACCGATACCGACGGTCGAGACGGAGAGGCCGCCACGTGAACACACGATACTGAGCCATATGGCGTCTGCCGCTTCGGCGGCGGCGGAGGCTGCTGCCGCAAATCGTGGGGGCGCGTCGCATGGCTCTTAGTCGGGGCGGCGCGACTCGTTGGAGCATTACTTGCTGGAGCATTACCCTTACCTCAGCAAACGTCAATCAGAATAGCTAGGCGTAGTGATGGATGGAATGATTGAGTACAGCGATGTTCTTCTATTCAGTGGCTTGACGGTGGAGGACAGTTATATGTACATAGTCAAAAGCAAAGCGTGCTAGTTACGAGCAAAGGGGCCATATCCCGTAAGCGTTTGTCCGAATATATTCTTCAAGATACCTGGAGCCTGATTCAATTATCCCATCAAAATTATTCAGTTATCCTATGATCATTTATCGAACTGTTGATTTGTTCCGTCTGCTCTATAGCAACTCATATTTAGTCAGTGGACTTGGAATCGAACGAAAACTACCCAACATGTAGCATCAATAGCAATCGACTGGATGGCTACTTGAAAGTGTCACGATGGGATCTCCCCTCATATGGCGCACGTCCGAAACTGACTTGACGCAACTCCTTTACTTCCTGGGCTGTTGGATATGACGTCGTCTTGCGATTTCATCGGGAGGTAAGCATCTTGAAAGATCATTCCGTTGAGCGGGCGGATGTTGACGGCCACTTGCCCCTATTGGACTATATTGATCTCCCTCTCGTCGCTTGCCAATGGATATGCGGTCTTCGTCATGAGTTGAGCGTTTGTGATGAACTATTTCCTAGATAACTACACACTATATATATATGAGTCAAAGTCTTTGGGTATCTCCCAAAACGATGAACACTGGGAAAGAAAAGGGGCGACGAGATTTCCTGCGGTGAATACGTCCCTTGTGGGATGGCCAGAAAACCAATGGATCACGATAGAGGACCTCCAGCTGCATATCGGATGGTAGCAGCAAGCAAATCTATATATCGAGTTAATGGGCGACACCAAAACATGCCCCTTGGCGAAATGTCCAAGGGGGAGTCTGGGACCGTTGGCCGATGGCGAGGCGAAATTGATTTGAGTTGCCTCTCTCGTAGGTCAACCGATGATGACCAGAATGGCGTTTACTGAAAACGGACGATACGGAGTGCTGTGACGCGAAGACAGGTTAGTCGGTTGCTTGCGGTTTGCCGTGGTTCTGCTCGTGCTGCCTGGGCCTTGTTTTAAATGGCTTGGATGGATGAATGGATGCTCTTGTCGTTATGAGCTGCGATGCCCTTCTGCGCCTCCTTCGAGCTTTGTGCTCCTGGGTGTCATCGTGTGCTTTCGATTTTGCGGCGGACGATAGGGTTCGTCTCGCTGGGGTTGGAAGGCTTTAGGCTTCTCTGGCCAATGTCGCTCTAACCGACGGCTGACATGTCAAGGCCGCATACATTGTTTTAATCTTTTGAATACTTTGGACTGATGGCTCGAAATTTCATTCCTGAAGCCACCTTTCTCTCGAATTTCAATTCAACGTAAACACGCATCTTCGATTATCATGTCGTCAGAAACCTACCTTCCAGCCGTGATCTCATTTGTGCATATATCATATCATCCATCGCTTCCAGCAGCACATTCAATCCAGTGGAGGGAGAGGCGAGGTAAGCTTGTATATTCAAGTAATTAATATATAAGCTGACTGCTTCCACCGCTTCCGGGAGCGCCGAGAAAGAGAACTGCGTTGCCATTGGTACAACTCCGCTCCGCCCACTCCCAACTCCTCCGTGAGGCCAGCCTTGGACTGTGAGGCCACTTTCTTACTGCAATGTGCTTTTGGTATGGGCTGGATAAGCATGAAACAGCCCTCAAGAGCATGGTTCCCTTCATCATTGCATCAATGTAGGTAGGGTAGGCCCGGTATGGCGAGGAAGTGAAGGAAGAACAGCACAGCAAAGGCCAAGCCCTACATGACGGGCTAACTCAGACCGTTGACTAGATTAGATTAGTAAAGCCTGGATCAGCACCAGGCGCTTACGATCACACTACAACACGCAAGGGATGGCAGAGGTAGATATGTGACAGTATCAAAAATTGTACTGATATCATTGGGGGGGTATAGTGACCGATCTCTGTAACGCTCATCCACGCACCAAGAACCCAAACATCCCCGCGGGGTTCTCTCTCTCCAAAAACCGACAGAATAGATCGCTATGTCCCCAATCACTCTAAAGATTCGGAGTCCGACTCTTTTCCGTTCTTCCCTCCCAGGCATTCTGACAAAGGTTTCCCATGTTGAACCTGATGCGACATTGTCGCCGCCCAGTGGTAATCTCCCAACGTCTGTTCCATGCTTAAGTTTATGTGCCTTTTGAGAACAAAGAAAAAGAAAAGAGGGGAAGAAGAAGGTGAGAAAAAAAGAGGCAGTGTAGCCGCCAATGCTAATATAGTCATCGCTTTCTCTGCGAGATGGGGAATTTGTGTATCTTGTTTGTCTAATATTGTACGCCACGCCATACCATGCCATGCTCATCAACCCGAAATCCAAACACCGTAATAGGCCAATCTAGGGCCAAAAAGGGGCAAAAGGTATCAAAAAGGGGGTATTCAACTGAACTCATTGTGAAACAATCCCAATCATCGCCTGACAAAATCATGTCAAAAACTTGCAACTCCCGCCAAGCTCTCCGGCATCCGGATTCAATAGAGCTGAGGATGTGAGACAAAGGAAATGAGGGTTCCGACAGGGTATGTCGGAACGGTGGGTTTGTACGGCAAGGTGTATGTGCAAGAAGAAGATCGAGTGTGCCGAACTCAAGAAGGGCGGATTTGTATGTAGAGGCCGATCGGAGGACCATCCAGTCAACAGACTGGAATGAGCTTGCTTTGTTGTGCATCAAGCAACGCAAGCAGTACTTTAGAACCCGGTGTTGCCAATCGAGCCGAGTGGGGCGCCGAAGTTCCGAGTGCTTCTCAGCTTTAGGGGTATATCCGAGGGCTCGTCATCCCCCAAAGAATTTGAGTCATTCCCTCCTTCAGCTGGCACATTTTCCGATAGCTTGGGCTGAGCTTCCTCTACTTTGTACTCCTCCATAGGGTTTCCTTTCAGAACAGTCGGGGTTGCGCCGTTTTCATTAAGGGAGCTAGTCAGTTTGTCCGTGACACACTGGAGAAATATCTCGTCCTTTGCTGGCATGTTCCTGATCATAAGAGGTCCAGTCAGCGGGCGGTCCCCGTCACTGGGCTCAAAGAGCTGCCGGTCTTCCTCGGCATCCGGGTCCTCCCTTATCTGAGGAACCTCGTTCGTAGAGGCCTGAGGAGCCCTAGGGAGCTCGGGAAGCGTCGCATCCGAATGGTCTTGTACCGGAGTAGCAGCACCGGAGCTACCGGCAGTGTTGGGAACCACGGTGGACACAGCGGTTGAAAGAAGAGAGATGGAGTGGTTCGGGGGTATGGCCAGCGTGCATGATGAGGCGTGCCTGCTCCGGTGCCCGCAGAGCACTCTGGGTAACTTCGGCTGGGGACACCTTGGACTTGCTGCCAGCTGGCGAATCCGAGTTGGAACCAGTCGGCGACTCCTTTCTGGAACTGCTTCCGTCGGTAAAAGTGGCCTTTTGAACGGCTGTCGACTTCAGGGGAATGCCTTCCAAGTGTGGGAGAATCTCCTGGACATCAATGGAGGGGACATGCTCCTGACTAGGGGTCCCTGAACCACCAGATTCATTCTGTGGGGACATGCTCTGCAACCGTGGGTCGAGAGGCACGAAAGGGTTGGATTCAGGCATTGTGTGACCCGGAGGTCCGGAACTCGGAGAACCTGCCGCCGAGAACGTCTGGAATTTGACTGCTGGAATTCCGCCATTTGAAGGGCTGTTCATTTTCTCTGAAGACCCAGAGCCTCCGCCCCTGATTTCCGGTACTGGATGACTTCGGCCCGCGTCCTGTTGCTCCAGCCGAAGTCGAAGTTCTTGGTTCTCTTGCTGAAGTTGCCGGACTTGGGCTCGAAGCTGCCCCTCCATATCGGCCCAGGCCAGTCTCTCCTCGTCCATAATGGCACGCTCTTCTTTGTAGATCTCCTCGGCTCGTCCCCGGTTGGCTTCGAGGTGTGCGCGCTCGGCTTCCCAGTTTTCTAGCAGCCTCCGGTTTTGCAGGGTCACGCGGCGAAGCTGTAAAGCTGTCTGTTCCGGAGAGGAAAGGTCGTTGAAGGGCACGAGAGATGGCGAGATAAGCCCAGAGCCAGTTTCGGAAATATGGCTGCTGAGGCTGGGGCTCATAGCATTCCTGTCTCTGACAGCAGACGAGCTACGGTTGGGAGAAAGAAAACGCTCTGGCTGATGCTGAGAGGTTTGGCGAGGTTGTTGTTCCGATGGCCGTGACTGGCGTTGGTGGTGGAGGGAGGTAGGTAATTGCGAGGAGGAAACGCCACCAGCGCCGTTAGTTGCCGTTGGGCGCGAGCGATGGTGGGCTTGGGCTGTAAGCTGCGCGTCGTCGAAGTACGAAGTCTGGCTAAGGGAACGCGGCAATGCCAATGGCGAGATAACCGAGTATGGCGAGACACCGTTGGCCAGCTTCGCATATGAAAGAGGATACTCATTGGGGTCGGATATGGCGCCTGATGGCAGGAAGGAATCAAGTGGTAACCTCGACATGGTGAGCGTCATTTGTGGCAGCTGCGACCAGAGTCGCCGCGCAGAAAACGAGACAGAAAAAAAAGAAGAAGCAGCGGGCTCTTTGGTAGTTGGTCAGATGACGAGGTGTTGTTGATCGTTTCCTGTTCCTAGATTTCCCGGAGTGCGGGAAGGATAATCGAGGCAGGAAGGACTGTGAGGTTCCAAGCTCTCTGTATAAACCAAGGCCGGGTCGGACTTGGAAGGGTTAAGGTTTCGGGAGGGCGGGCGCGCCTTGACAGGTGATTTTGTTGGCCCGAGTGACGAGGGTGGATGGTTTGTGTGGGTGCGTTGCGTCAGGCTCGCTGTTTGCGCTTTCATGTGCCAGGGCTGGACTGAAATAGAGGGAACAACGGAGAACGGGAATAGCCGTCTCTTCTGCCAGGTACAGGTACCAGGCGGTTCGGCAAAGCTGTGCGTCTGGTGCAACAGCAGCTCGACGTCTTGGTGGTGTTTTTAGTACCTAACCGCAAGGCGAGATCTGGCTGGAAGTAGGTAGTAAGTATAGCTTGTTCCCAACGAAGATCTGATGTCAACGATGGAAGAAGCGGGCGACGACCAGGTGGGATTGTCGACAAGATCGGGTAGGGTGCTGTCAACCTGTGACATGCGACCAGGTTGGGTGAAGTATATAAGACGAGAAGCAGCGGCGGAGGGAATTGGCGTCTCGGCTATGGAAGTATTGGAAGGTTGATTGTGATTGGTATGATTCAGTGTCAGTGATTCAATGTAGCAGGTAGTCTCACCCGCTTGTCTAGCTAGCGCAGCGGGCTACTTGAGGATAGAAGCCAGACTTGGGCGAGTTGGGTAGCGGGAAAAAAAAGAGATGAATCTATGTTGAATCTTGCCCAGTCGCGGGACGGGGGGAGTTGGGCCATAGATCAATGATCCAGTTTGTGCTTTGCGGCAAGTAGCAGAAGACGACCAGAAGGAAGAGTAGGGGCGGCCCAATCATTCATCATCCATCCATTACGACCTCCCAAAAGCAAGGTACCGAGTCTGTAAGGCTTGGGTGGGAGTGAGATCAGGTACCGGCGGCAGGGTTGGTGCACTATTGGACTGACTGATCTGCTGTCCCTACATCATGTATCAATCCAATATGGGTTTTTGACATCTGGGACCTCCAGGCGGCGGGAAAAAGGGTCCCTCCTCCCTGCTCACTCAGTCAGTCACCCACTGGCTCGCGCCCCCTCCGGGCCCTCCCCAGCTGTAGGTACATGTACTCTTCCCCTACCCGGCGCCCACTAATTCTAGCTGTTGCTCACCAAATTGGGAACATGCGGCACAGTAAACACGTCCGTCTGCACACCCTCGCAATCCACTTTGGGCTTTGGGGGGCGGTAGACTGCAGGTACTCTGCCGCCCAACTCCCGCGCTCCGTGATACCTGGCTGCTACTTCAGGCAGCCGGCCATCCGCCACGTTGCTTAATTGCCCTACCCCAAGTTTTCTTGTTTGTCAATGGTGGACTGGGGCCGGGAGGTCTTGAGATCAATATATTGCAACCTTACTGACCTCCAAAGGAACCTCGCCCTCAGCTCGGAACCCTGTGCCCTGAACGTCAATGGTGTTGCACCGCCGGCTCTATCATGGGAGTATTGTGGTTGGTCCGACAAGAACTTGGCTGACAGCTGAAAAGGGCCATTTCGGCAGACAGGTCCTACTACACAGGCGTTTCGACATGTCTCAACGCTGTGTGGGCAGGTCATACCCTCGAATGGCAGACGCCCGTGTCTGTCGGTACCTGAAATGGCGGTTTACCGTCAGTTTGCTCGTCGTTCAAGCTGTCCACACACCGTTGACCAGCAGCAAGGCGGTATGCGGTATGCGCCCCCTCCTCCATTGAGCCAGCCAGCCACTTGCAAAGTTGCCAGCTTGCTAGCGAGTGACCGAGCGAGCAAAGCAGATGAGCCACGGCCAGACCTTCCTCTGCTGCTGCGCTGCGCTGACGCCCAACTTATCTTTAGACCCTTACCATTCCTTTTCAGTCCATGATTAATTGCGTGCGTGGCCATCTATCCACCACTGGCCAGTTCGCATTTCATGCGTGCTCACACCTACATCTGAATCTGCCTGCATTTTGAAAATACAGGTCAGACAAAACAGCCAAACAAGCAAGCAGGGCTGTTTCGCACAGGGACGGCCCGCGGGTTCACCAGCGACGTCCCCGGCCATGGTGACGCGAGACTGATTTGAGAACCCTCCAATTGGACGCATCCCAATTGGGTCAACTGCTCCTTTGCATTCCCCTTTTCTCTCCCGCAGATCCTCGTCGATTTCCCAATTGGCTTTCTCTGCGCCGAAGGAAGTGTGCCCCGGGCCTCAAACCCGATGACTTGGGTGCCATGCTGATTCGATCATGGAGGCCTTCCTAATTCGTCGACATTTAGTCATCGCATCGTCGTGGATCACGGGCGACAAAAAGATGCGTTTCTGGCCCATCCTTGCCTTACTGGACTAGCTAGCCAACAGACTGACTGTCAGGGTCCGATGCGCGGCCCAAGGACCCTGGGCGCATGTCCCTTGGGCCCTGGCCTGGGCTCTCGTCAATCAATTGCGAACAGGCTGACTGCGCATCTCGCATACAACGGGTAAATAGAATCAGCCAGGTCGTGGGTTTCTTGGAGAAATCTTGGCCCCCAAATCCTGCCAATGACTCTCGATATTCTCGTCAATTCTCAGATTTGCTATAATCGCATGAGGCTCTTCACTTCCCCCTACGCATTATCTACGTCGTAGCGGAGCCCAGTCTCTAGCCGACATATTCAGCAGATCCCTGGCTCGGGAAGTCGGAGTCGGGTGCGGGCGCGCTACTTACTGCATTATCTCTCTATCTTTTCCCTCTCTCTCTCTCTCTCTCTCTCTCTCTCGGCGCTACTTCGCTGGCTTCGTGGATCGCGAAGTCGAATCAACCCA
The DNA here is from genome assembly GCA_038363885.1 of Apiospora rasikravindrae. Taxonomy (NCBI): domain Eukaryota; kingdom Fungi; phylum Ascomycota; class Sordariomycetes; order Amphisphaeriales; family Apiosporaceae; genus Apiospora; species Apiospora rasikravindrae. The sequence continues at coordinate 358,826 of JAQQWK010000011.1, forward strand.
CGCCACAAGGCCAGTACTGTGTTGACTCGCTCTTTGCCACGTGCAGCATCACACTTTCCGAAGAACAAGAGGCGAAGTTGGAGAATTGGAGAACTTAGTCAACCGCGACTCCGTCTTTTCCGTGCGTATTCTATGGGTATGCAAAACGACGGTCCAGCGATATATGATGGGAGCGGTATCGCCTTTCCGATGCTGTCACCTACATACAGTAATTGGATCCGGTCCTGACTCATTCCATTGGGTGGCATCGTCGGCCGAAACATGGGATTTTCAGATTTGCAATCCCAATACTCGCACCAACCACGACCCCGCATGTGCGTGTTGGAGAGAGCCACTTGTTGCTCTTTTTTCCCCGTTGCCCCATCTCACATCTTGGATCTCACGATGTTTTCCAAATTGACCGCAATACTACTGCTACTAATGCGGTGGCTGGCTTCCCCTCGCTTCGGTTTGCCAAGGGACAAGAGTTTTCGAGAATGAGAGGGAAAAAAATCTCTTGTGCAGGTGATGTGTTGGCATACTTCTGTATCCACCTTGCTTGGCCAGCCCAGCCCAGCCAGACAGGCTAGGTGTTTCCAAGCTCACCGCAACGCGTTTTCGCTCGGTCAGGCCCTGCTTTCCAGTATCCACTTTGTGATCTGCTCTCTCCTCACTTTCCTGATGGAACTCCTCCGACAAGCTGTAACAGAAGTACCTTCTCTCCTCCATACAGCATCGTTGGGTTTCACCGTATTAAGCCCGGGCGGAAAGAACGGTGAGCGCACTATCAAACATAGCGTCGAGCTCACCAAGACAAGTTCGCAGAGTTAGCTGCATGAGAGAGAACGAGAGAGGGCCTACTGGACTGGTAATGCCACTCTTCCCACTGGCGCCCGTCGCTGTAGAAGGACCGAGTGTGAAATTGTCGGTGCTATCGCGGGGCCCCGCATCTTCTAGCTCCCTTCTAGAATGTTACTTATCGTCACTACAGGGGCTAGCCCGTCTCATCTCTGCTGGGCAGTTCGTGAAAGAAAAGCACACGAGAGGAGCTCAACCGTTCTCAGGGCTTTCGTAGAGCAGATAAGAATCATTGATCGGCATGAGATAGTCGTCAGGTGATCAGTCTGCCATGCTGATTTCGTTTAATACCGGTGCTGCCCGATCCATACTATCAGATGCAGCTCCCGTCTCATCTCCCCCATGGGACGATCAGTTGGTCACTCAACTAGGGGGCCAGTAGTGCAGCGACAGGCCAACATGTTGAGGCTGTTGCTGTTTACCAAGTACGTTGTTCGGGGTCCAGATTAGCCCACCGAAGTTCGCCTTGAGCTTGTCGAAGATCTCGTGATAAGGAGCAACCGACACTGCGTAGGACAACTACCTCCGCGAATAGGGGGTGCCTTATACCACGTCTCCAGTGGAACGCACGCCCCCTCTTTATATACTTCTCACGGGTATTTTGAATAGCCAAGCGAGTTCGAGTAGAGGCACAACCACACTGCCCTGCGAACTCACTTCACCCATTCCCTTCCCGATGGGGTAGTATCTTGTCTGCCTCACTTTTTTAGGAACCACATCACATTCTATCGCCTTCACCGACAGAACGAATAACCGGCGATGCTACGTCGGTGGTTTGTAGTTAAACGAGAAGATGGTAGTTTCACCTCAGATCATCCCTTCGTTCGTGTGCAGTTGGGTACGATTGAGAACATATTGCACCATTCGACGCTTCCTACCACCGTAAAAGTAATTGCGTCCATCCTGGCTCGTATTCCGGCCTTCCTTGCTACTGGTGTTGCAAGTTGGCAGTATCCGGCGGTATCTTGATTGCGACACTAGCTGCTATTGCACTTCTATTTCCCATGAACCAATTCAGAAGGAGCAATACAGGCAGCACCGTGTTGCATCAACCTGACTTCGGATGTACAACATGCTGTCTCACAAGACGTGGTAGTAGGCTAGACTAGCCATCGCTCTTTAACGATAGTCTAAAAACGTACCGATACGGGTATGCATCAGCCCTGAGATATGAAGATGGCCGTATCGACCCTGTCCGGACGTGTGATATTTGTGGCAGAACTTGTATGTAATGTAATAAGCTGTGAGCTACAGCCTCCTATACTGTTTAGTTCCTGCTTCTACCTAAGCAAGATTCGACTTAGTCGACTTTCCTGATGAGGCAGCCATCTACTTCATCTCGTGAGCCTCGGTTGACGGTCTCCCCCGCGTAGAGTACACCAGATGTGTCTTAATATACGTAAGATAGAAGCCATGGTGCTTTCTCAGCCGAGGTCCATATCCCGTCGAGACATTTGCCACGAAGAGATGTACCAAAGAGTCCCGTATATGCTGCTACAATGCTGGTCTACAGGCACCGAGAGCCGTGTGAAACTAAAACACGTCGCTTAGCTAGATGCCCCCCGAAGAGTCTTTACTGGGTAAAACCGTCCATCCAAGCTTGTGCTCTGACATCAACGAGTCGCAGCCCAGGGGATCCTGCGCCCAAGCGGCCGGCAGGTGGTCTTCTTCGTCCTTGATTAAAGAGCAATGGATTTCTCCAGTAGCTCAACCTTGCCAGGCGACGTATTGAGGTTAGCAGTCTATATATAGCGGCCTGGCGGCCTGTCGGTTGACGCGGTCCATGCCGTCTCTCGCGTCCAGCAGGCACCCTGGTTGGGTATACTGGTACGAACAGGAGCATCCGTTCGGAATCCAAATTATAGCGCTTGATAACCCCCACCTGGGGTCTGGTCTGGTATGGTCATTGATGCCATCTGGTTGTATGTGAAGAGCCGGGGGTTGTCCAAGATCTCACCACCTAGTACGTAGCCGGCGAGTTGCTGCATTGCCCGACTAATGTGTCGTCTTAAGCAGAAGGAGATATACGAGGTCTCTGGCAATAACGATTCTCTGGATTACCTGTGCCACTGATGGTAATGTGGATAGGGGTATAGCCCCTATCTCAACGAATGTGCACTCCGCCGTGCTTCAATCTAGGCATGGCGTCATGATGGATCTAACACGGGCCGGAGCCAGTATTCACCTGGATAGCCTCCGATAAACTGGAGCTGAAACTCGATTAGCCCGTGGAACTATACAGTGCACACGGCTTGCCTGGGCGCCCATCCCCTTTGCCCCAAGGGCAGACGATCAACCAATGGAAGCTTCAATGCCCCTGCTTCCGAGGTGTCTACGTACAAATCTATAGTAAGAGAGAATACAATAAGGAGGGAAAGGAATTTAGTGTCAAAACGTCAAACTTCTATCATTCCGCTTTGGGCTCACTGGGTAGTCATCCTGGTCTCGGCATCTTGTCGTCTCTGTCCAATGCAAACGTCACACATGAAGCAGACCCAGGACAGGAACATAGTATCATATTATCTACATAGCCTATTCATAGCTAATGTTTGGCTGCAGATCTCAAGTTTTTTCAACCATGTCAAGCCGGTTCGGTGTTATTCGTAGCACCCTTATCAAAAACTAACTATTGCCGTCTGCCTGTCGATACTCTACTGCATAGTGAACACCGCCCCTACTAAAGGGCAGCCGCTCTGTCTCTGGCTTCGTGTGCATCCTCGACCATGCGTTGCAAGAGGCTTGAGAGATTTTCACGGACCCTCTCCAACCGCTCCGACCTATACCGGATCTCGTTGGCGTCGTGCAACACCTCATCCAGGAGACCCTTCGCCGGCGACAGACCCCCGTTTTCGCCATCGTTCAGGGCCTCCTTAAGGTTGAGGAGGGCGAACCGTTGCCGGGTGCGGGCCGCGGCGATCTCGTCAGACTCGGCCCGGGCCTCCTGTTGAATGAGGTCACTGATGACCACGAGCGAGCCGAACAGGTCCCGGGTCGCGTTCTTGAGTTGTGTCTCCACGGTGCGCCGGCACGAAGGCGAGGACGTGGAGACTCCTTGGTATCTGGTTACCACGACTGGCGGTTCGAGAGAGGGACACTCTTCGGATGGGGTGCCGTCGGGGACCTGGTCGCATCGGTCGTTGGGGAAGACTACTATATCGCTGGAGGGAGCAGTCTGGTGGCCGCAGGATTTGCATACGCATTGCGTCTGGAACTGGTAGGATTTGCACATGGCGTCAGTTTTGTTGCGGTATCTTGGTCAGTTTGGAGTAATGGTGGTCTGTTTGTTGCTGTATGTGGATTTCCGTTGTTCTTGGTGTTCAGGGGTTTTCCTTCATGGGGCAACATGGCAATGTGTTACTTATTTATAGCAAGATGTAATTAATAACGAGGGTCTATAAAGCATTGTTGAGATGTGTTGAATACATGTGCGTACTTGTGAGTGTTTCCATCTGGTTTTGGTCTGGTCGAGCCATCACTACTCCGATATACTCACAACAAAGAAGCCGTTTCGACACATCACCTTGGTGTCTGGAATAACTGCCCTCGTGGCAGAACTCCAGTGGTGGCTCATCTGAGCAACACATTCTTATGTATAATTGAAGTTATGAGGGACATGTTTGCCTCTCACCCAGTAATGATCTGGAATCCAACTGGTCAGTTGACGTCCTTCAAAATCAGAAACGGGTTTCTAGGAGATCTATCAGGGCGCCCGGACTGATGTTGTAATCGCCTATTGCGTACCAGTTCTTCAGTGTCAGAACCACTACGCCCGACTACATAGTAATGGGCAAAACCATAACTTGGTTTAAGCTATGAGTTTGCCCACAGAAGGGACTCGTCATGAACACCAGGAAGGTAGTTTCGCTAGCTGACCACCGGAGTCCATGTTATTACCAATCGCCCGCCTGTCCGCCCCGAAGCCGGACGCGGGCGGGGTCTATACCTGCCGGCTTAGGCATGGACCGAGAGGTTAACAGTCATCCGTCTACTCCACTGTTTGCGGCGCATACTCTCATTTGGTCATACTTCCCCATCAACCACTTCATCTAATCGGATGTTTATATACTCTATTGCTGGGCTTATGCTGATTCGTGGGTAAAACGCTGCTCTCAACTTAAGGAATCCTGTCTCATCGAAGGCCGACATTGCGTGACTTCGTCAGGGGGCAGGGATACAGGGAGCGTTTGGATAATAGCTGTTGATCGCACATAACTACGACATCTCGTCTGCATTTCGCAGACCCGGTCCGTCTTAGCAAATCGCACAGAACTTCTCATCATGGCTTCCATATCGTCCATGGTGGCCCAGCACCGGCCCGACCTGGGACCACTACAGGACCTCTACAGACACTTCCACGCGCACCCCGAGCTCTCGAACCAGGAAAGGGAGACGGCCGCGTCCATCGCGACAGAGCTGCGCAACATCTCGCCCGACTTCGTCATCAAGACGGGCATAGGCGGCCACGGCCTCGCGGCCATCCTGCGCAATAGCGGCGATGATGATGGAAATTGAGAAGGAGGAGGTCCCACGGTCCTGCTCCGCGCCGACATCGACGCTCTCCCCGTGCTGGAGCGAACGGGCCTGCCCTACGCCAGCACCCGGCGGATGCACGATGTCCTCGACGGCGTCGAGAAACCCGTCATGCACGCCTGCGGCCACGACATGCACATCACCTGCCTGCTGGGCGCGGCGCGGATCCTCGTCTCCAGCCGGGACGCCTGGACGGGGACGCTGGTGCTCGCGTTCCAGCCGGCCGAGGAGCGCGGGACGGGTGCGCAGGCCATGGTGGACGACGGACTGTACGACCCCCAAAAGCACGCCGTGCCCATCCCGGACGTGGTGTTAGGCGCCCACGTCACGGGCGCCGCGCGCACCGGCGTCATCGGCACGCGCCGGGGGCTCATGGCCACGTCGGCCGACAGCATGCGCGTGACGCTGTACGGACGGGGCGGACACGCCTCGATGCCGCACGCGGCGGTGGACCCCGTGCTGATGGCGGCGAGCGCGATCCTGAAACTGCAGACCATCGTGTCCCGCGAGACGGACCCGGCCGACAGCGCCGTCGTCACGGTGGCGAGCGTGCACGCCGGCGACGCCGAGAACATCATCGCCGACGAGGCGCGGCTGTCGGTCGAGAGCCGCGCCGTGAACCAGCGGACGCGCGACCGCACCCTGAAGCGCATCCGCGACATCGTGCGCGCCGAGTGCCTGGGCGCGCAGGCGACGCGCGAGCCGACGTTTCAGACGACGCGGGCGTTTCCACTGACGATCAATGATGACGAGGTTACGGCGCGGGTGGAGGAGACGTTTGCGGCGCACTTTGGGGAGGGAAAGCCGACGATGAACGACAAAAAGGGGGAGGATGAAGAGGGTGCTCACGAGTGTCGCCGGTATGACCGGGACATCCCACGCTTCGCCGCCAGCGAGGACTTCAGCATCCTGGCGACGGCGGTGGGGAAGCCGTATTGCTTCTTCATGTACGGGGGCGTGGAGGCGGAAGCCTGGGACCGGGCCGAGTCTCAGGGGACGCTCGCGGAGAGCATCCCGTCGAACCACTCGGCGCTCTTTGCGCCGGCTATCATGCCGACACTGCAGGTGGGACTGGATGGGTACGCGGCGGCTGCCTTGACGTTCCTGGGGAAGAAGAGGTAATATCAGACCCGGGTGTCGAATTGCCATTACTTGATGGGATGCTAGCATCTTTGCCTTGCTTGGAGTAATACCTGAACTGCCCCTGAGAAACTACAAACACACACCATTCGCATTGCCTGAAAATCCTAGCTACAACGTTACCCCTTTTCTCTCGCGTGAATATACAGCCAAGGGCAAAAGTACATGTATAGAATATTTCAGGTCTACTGTCTTATCGTTCTCCCGTCCTCCCGACTCCATTTCCCCGAATACCACCCTGTTGGGTGTTTTGCTCACCGGCGAAGCGGCTTTCTGAGCGATTGCCAAGATGAAAAGTGGCAGCCCCTTGGTCACAGTACAGATAAGCATATGCGTACCGGCACACATTCCCTACCATAGACAGAGAGAGCCGGCATGCAGGTTCGGTGCATTTTCGCATATCACCTCCTAATCCAGCAAAGCCCTCCCCCAGCGGCATGCGACCTGGTTCTTTGTATGCAGCAATAGGCACTCGAGGTAAGTGAACGATATCAGCTATATCGGTAGGCGTCGATGAACCAGCCCAAGCCGCCGGGACCGCCCTCTTACCTTCATCTGCCTCCATAATAATGGGCGGAATTACAAAGAAGGTCTGATCCATAGACAGCATCATCCCAGAGAGCGTCCCCACATACATCGCCAAAGACCCGAGTGAGGCTTACGCGAGCGAATACGCAAAAGCCCTATCGACAACATCCTCTCTCACTCTTGTCACGTTGCGTCATCATCCAGACACTCCCTAGCAAGCCAAGAAAGCCCAGTATGCATCGTGATCTTAGCCTGGCCCGTTCTGTTCCGCGCTGGCTGCCTTATTCGCCATATCCGGTGATGCTGTTTAGAGTTCGGAAAGAGCGAACGACAGAGCGACGGATGAAGCCATCGTGAAATCAGGAGCCATGGACAAGCTCCCCCCGAACCAGTCATAGCGACGAACCCGCACACATGGTGAAATGACTGGCTGTTGCTGCAAGCTGACTCTGCCATCGAATCTGCGGGCATGCCCGAGTAAACCGGTCCCTTTGCTGCATGCAGCGTCTAGCGAGTGGCATAAGAGGGCCTGGCCTGGGCCTGGCCTGGCTGGAAACTGGCCGGAAGGGCAAGCCTCGCCCGGGGCGGCAGGGCGACGGAAGCGAGAAAAATTCAATTGAGTCGCGTGACCACTACGACTGCAGCCAAGGAATGAAAACGCCATGCGCTGCCCTCCGGTGGGCGGCATTACACTTTTGTAGTTTGGGGGTCACTCAGACAGGGCAGAATCAGCATCTCTTCCAACGCCCGCGGGACGGACAATTTGACGGACATTTGGAAGGCCGTTTTGTTTGTTGGATTCACGTTGTTGTTTTTCTTTCTTTTGCGAAAATGAGGCTGGCAACTAATTGACACATGCATAATGGTAGAGGGTAGAGAGAGCATGTTGTGGGTAAGCCGTCCAAAGATCGAACACAGCGAATGAAAACCCGGCTGGCCCGGCCGAAAGATCTTTGTGTGTTGCTTTGCGATGCTTTGCTATCCATCTGGCCGCAGCATCGGCGAGTCACCGCCCCTCGACCACGGGGGTGCGCGCCCCGGCAGCCCCTCCAAATCGGACATACTGTACGGGATATCCCGTGCAGATGTGTAGATGCACGATTGGGAGTTCGAGCGAGCGAGCGTGTGCCACATCTTCACATCGGGCGGTACTCACAATGGAGGGGTTACGTACGACGAACGATGCAGAAGCATCTGCTGGCCAGGCCCCCCCTTTCTTTTCTTTTCTTTTTTTGATGTCTCTCTCCACCATGTGCATACACGTGTAACGGACGGGAGGTATGCACGTATGTATGGACCGATGGGTAGTTGCATATCAGGGTGGACGTTAGGATAATTGCATACCTGACAGTCCCGAAAAAGAATGCGCACACACGACAGCCGCATTGGCCGGTCTGGCTGGCTGGCTGGCTGGCTGTTGTCGCGATGACAACCATTGAAGGCCTGCTCCCCTGCCCCTCCAACCCCGACTTCAGCGACAACAGCACGACAACAGGCAAGAGAAGTACCAGGGACATAACACCAGATGATATTGCATGTATCTACGCCCAGGTGGGTGTAGAAACAAGCTTCAACAAGCTTTTACAAGCTTCTCCGGGCTTTCCCATGTATAATGTTAGCTCTGACGGGGGCATGGGCTGGCTGGCTGGCTGATACTCCCTGCCCCCCAACCCCTCCACCACCACTGCATCGTAATAAGGAGTAGGCTTGTATAGTAGGAGCTGATCCCTCCCTCTCTCCCGTGACGATCCCGGTGAGACATAAGAGCGAAGAAAAATACGCCCAAAAGCGATGCTGCAGGTAAGGAGCAACAGCAGCCGACGAACCACCAACTGCACTGCAGCCCTTCCTCACCGGCTGATTGCTTTACCGGGCTTCAGCTGCGGGCACGAATCAACAGCCCCGGGCTTGGCACTAGCCTTGACACTTGTCCGAGCGATACCATTTTCCTTTGCGCGTGGTTCGGTTCATCCACGCGGCCACCAGCGACGGGAGACGAACTGGTTGGGTAGTTGTCGAGTCGCTGTTGGTCGTCGCGTTCATGATAGGGGAATGAATGGATGTCCGAAATCCCTCATATTGGATTTCTTTACCACTCTACCCCATCCCACTGGTTTGGCAACCACTCACGGCAGTGGCAGGAGGGGCCAGGGGAGAAGGGGGCGAGGGGGCGAGGGGGGTCGTGACGGAATATGATGAGGTGGTGATGGATGCTGGCTGGGAACCCGAACCTCAGCCGGATCCTACTTTACCTACATACTGCAAAGCACTGGCAATCCATCCATCCATCCACCCATCCATCCATTTCCATTCCGCACATCCATCTTGCGTGGTAAAGTAGCACGACATATACCCATACAGCAGCGAAAAAGGGAAACCAAAAGTTCGCGTCGTCATGCATCATCCAATCGGCTTGCCGAGCAGGAAACATGGAGTGCAGACGACAAGCCGAGCAAACAAAAGACGGTGAGTGCCAAGTCCCCTCCTTCCCCGCTTTAATGGCGCCGGTCCTCAGGTTATGCAGGAGAAGGAGGAGGGAAGTAGGAGTGAAAGCAGATGTGTGTGTGTGTGTGTGTGTGTGCCATGGATGGAGGCCATGCCATGTCAGGGGTGAATGGGATAAGCAAGCTTCGAGAATTCCGGATATGTTCACGGGAATGAGAGGCTCGATCGGATACGGCACCTCATGTACAGATCCTTTGGCAGTCTGATGATAACGAAGTGTACTTTGCATAAACTATGTAGTCATGAGCAGCAAAGCACGTGAAGCCGTTTTGCCGTTGTCGATGGCATCCGCACTTTGCGGAATCAAAGTTGAAGAAAACATGCACATAATCAAAGAACCTCCTGTAAGTCCGGTCGGTCTCATCGGCTCTGCCTGCATTGGTGACACCAGCTCTGGCTGACCAAACGGCGCCAGGCCAGTGCGTTGCGGCTGGGGCACGCGGCGGCGTACCGATCGAACAATAAGAGCACGCATGATGCAGGCCCCTAAAAGGCTTGTTCTTCTGGCCTGGCGTCCCCCCTCCCGCGCTTTGATACGTCCCGAGGCGAGGAGCTGGAGGGGGAGGGGGTGGTGGTGTGCAAGAAACGATGATCACCCGCTCCCAGGAAAACCAAGTTTCTTGATGGGCATTATGATATTTGACACACACAAAGGAAGTATTGCGGCTGTATTATTTATAGCATGCGACACGCAGCCTGCCAACTACCACCACATACCTACATTATCGAAAGTGCCCAAAATGTCCGACACAGTATGAGAGCCAGGAAGAACGGGTTGGTGGTCATCAATGCAGTAGTAGCCAAAGTTACAAGCCCAAACCGTATAGCAACTGAGCAGGCGGTAGAGAGGAGGGACCCTAAAAGAGAAAGAATAACAACCTACCCGACTCGCTTGGTGTGGCCGGAAGACTACTTTCGATGCACCACTTACTTGGTGTGTAGTACTTGGCCACATGCGTTTGATGTGAAGTGTTCATTAATATACTCCTACGAACCAGAAACACCAGATGCATCCCATTTTCGATGGGCTGCAGGTGCGCTAGCGACCCAGATCCCAGCCCGCCGGCGTAGGCTCCAAACCCTTGGGAGGCCGACCGACCAGGGCGTAACGCGGAGGAAGGCTTACTGTAAGTTCTGCCAATATGGAAGACCGCGCCGACAGACTGGACAGAGTTTGCACGGGTCCAAACGAGATAGCAATAGTAGTGGTAGTAAGAGAGATCACAGCACAGCATCATGGTGATTTGGCAACTTTCTTTCATTGTTTTATTATTAGTGGCGTGAGTGCCAATCGAGTCGGTCTCTATCTGCTAATCTAGAGCCACACACCCCATCGGCACATCGTCTCATGGCTTGCCTTTCTTGTCTACCATGTCATGTAGCTGTAAAAAATCAAGCCCGAGTATCCTCCGCATGATGGGTGAATGTCGGAGGAACAAGCGGCCAACCAAAAGTAGTTCTGTAACCGACGACCATTGAATTCTTTTGCTTGTTGCTGTGCATCCATCTTTTTGCCAGCATCTCCATGTGACTCCACTACTCCACGCCTTGTCAAACAAAAATGACAGTAAGCGAATGCATGCATCGCAGCCATGCATTTTGTGTGTTCGCCCCTAGACAGCAGTGCAGATGACCACTCTGGAAAATAGGGGAAAAAAGGATTATGTACGCGGTCGGAAGGGAAAAGATCTTTTGTACGACCCTTCGCAATCTTCTTCAACACCTAGAAAGTCGATGGGGGGTATAGGAGAAAAAAGCCCTGAACACGCCGGTTCTATAATGAAGACCAAACAAAGTAAAAAAACACCCCAAAATCTGCAAAAAAAGACAAACCTCCTTGTCATGCAGTGTGAATACCGTAACGCCGCTCTATGCCGATTGTCTTGAGAGTGAATGGACATGGCCTCAGAGCCCACACCGACTTATCGTGGGCCTTCCTGGCAGAAGGAGGGAAGAGGAAGAAAATGCAAAATGCCTCGATCCGCCAGACTCAATCTCCTCTAGTATCCTGCCTTGCCTGGCATCGGAGGAAGTCCGTGACCATGGTTTTGCGGAGGAAGGTGATTGTGGCAATAGATCTTGCCTGCCGAGCTAATAGTAGCGTTTTTCTTGGAAGCATCGATGAATTTAATCGGGTCATCGTAGCTGTCCATCTGGCAACACTCAATGGTCTTAAACCACCGAGAAGTGACCACTTCAGTCATGCTCCAGCGCTTCTCCGGGTCCGGGTTCAGCATCTTCAACATCAGACGCCGAAGGGCCAGCGGCTTGACAAAGAGGTCGAAGGCGTCGACGTGGGGCAGGGAGTCTTTGGTGGCCTCGGGGTTCTTGGCTACCCTGGCGTTGTACTTCTCGTATGCGAGAACGAGCTTGTTGTACATACCTGCCGACTTGCTATCGTTCTGCCACTCGGCCTTCTCCCACAAGTTGGCGCCGAAAGTCAGGTAGATCATGACAATAGCAGCGCTCCAAACATCCAACGGACGCGGATCGTAGTCTCTTTGCTTGCTGAGCACCTCGGGCGCAATATAAGGAAGACTGCCGCAGATGCCAGGCTGGCACTGTCGAACCTCGCCGTTCATGCCCTGGCCACACTGTCCGCCAGCTTCCCTCAGACCGGGATGGATTCCTGAAAAGACCTCGGAGACACCAAAATCGGTAATCTTGAGCTTGCTGTCCTTGGTGATCAAGAGGTTCTCAAGCTTAATGTCGCGGTGGGCGATGCCGTTTGAGTGCAAGTAATTAATACCCTGGCACACCTGTTTGAACAAGCAGTGACGATCCCCTTCGCGCCCTTCTTCCTTCAGGTAGCCCTTAGAGACAAGACTGAACAAGTCGCCTTCGGAACAGTACTCCATGACGTGATTCCAGCGACCGTGATCGGTGCACAATCGAATAGTCTCGACAATGTTGGGGTGATGCAGACTCTTGGCAATGCTGAACTCCGACTTGATCTTCTTCTGGTACTCTTTGTCGGATTCCACACTGCGCTTGCTTCGGAACTCCTTGACGGCATACATTTCACCGGGCGAGCCCTTGCGCGCCATCAATGTGACCTTGGACGTGGCGCCCTTGCCGAGATGCTTGCCATGGCGGCCGAGCAGCTTGTGTTGGTATTCAAACTCTTTGAGAAGTTCGGCGACATCGACAGTGAAGTCATCGGGAAGGCTCAGACTCAGACGTCGTGCCTTCATTCCCGTGCCAGCGTCGGGAGGAAGAGCCCATGGTTGCCGGGTCAGGTCCAAGTGTTCTTGCGCCTTCTTGGACCGCTCGACACTGCGCGTGCGACGGATCTCTTTCCGCGTACCGCCCACAAAGTTCACTCGAGAGCGCAAATTGAGGCCGGTGTGGGTCTTCTTCTTGTTGTGCAGGAAATCGCTCGAGGACGGGACCGACGAAGGGACCGATCCGACCTTGGAGTCCGGCGAGTCCGGCGAGGGCGGAGTGTTGGAGCGTGTCGTAGGGCGTGACGGGTGAAACGAGAAGCGGCGACTGCTGCTGGGGGTGGCCTTGGCTGGTGTATTTGAGGTGGTGGTATCTAGCACGGCACCACCCGCACCACCATTCTGGTAGACAGGCTCGCGAAACTCCATTGTCGCACCGTCAGTCACATTGGAGGCGGAACGCCGGAACAAGGAAGTCATCTTGGTGCCGACGCCGAGGAAAGACTTGGAGGCACCTCTTAGTGAGAGGTTGCCCAGCGACGGTCTTCTAGGAGGAGGCGAAGAGACCTCTGTCGCACACGGGTGTAGGGACTGGTAGAAGTCTGGCTGCAATTGTTGTTCGAGCAGCGAAGGTTGTTGGTATTGGGAAGCAGAAGATGTGCGATTGGAGTTGGTGGGCGAATAATCCGAGGGAGGTGACGTCGAGGTGGGCGCGTCTTGGCTGAACTTTGAGGTGGGATCGGGGCTGGGTGCGCTGCAGGTGGGATTATTGGTTGCTGGGAGCGTGAGGGATTTAGAGGTTCTAGGCGATTGGTCCCCAATCAGCTGCCCAGGCCCAGCGCTGGTTGCACTGCTGCTGCTTAAGTCTTGGTGCTGTGGCGCCTGTGGTGGGGCTGCTGCAGTTCCCACAACTAAGGGCGGCGGCGGTCTCCTGTAGGCTGCTGCAATCGGAGAAATGGCCTTTTGCGACAAGCCTGTAGCTGCAGTAGAGACAGTGGTGGTGGAAATGCTATCTCCAGTAGTACCAGTAGTAGTGGGAGTAGTAATGGCAGAGTCCTCAGCCAGATCCGGGGAAGCGATAAACTCAGTTTCGAGCTGCGGTTGGTCGCTGTTTGGCAGATTTAACAGGTCCGCCTGGAATTCTCGCGACTCTCTGCCGCTTACAGGGGGTGATTGGCTCGTTTGCCGACTCGCTCTCGGTCTCATCGTCCTCTTCGGGAATGGGGTCCGTAGTATAACGGCGTGGCGACGAGGAGAGACTGGACGCAGGATAGCTGTTATTGGAGAATCCTGCGTTGTGGCTCTGGCTTTGTCGTGGTTGTAAGATGGGAATGGGGTCGCAGGTAAAGTGAGACTTGGAGGGGGACGGGGTCAAAAGGCCGTCATTGTCTGTGGTGCCAATGCATTATTAATAACTTGAGTCGTTCTATCAATGATTGAAAAATAAGATCATAACACATAACATGGCATGCTACGTAACCAGACTAGGCTAGATAAGCAAAACCAAGGGCAACAAGGGGGGCCCAGAAACAAGAGATCAAACATGCGATTGCAGAGACAAGGAAGGGAGAGGATCGGGAACATACCTATTGTGGCAGCTGATGATGACGAGATTCGGCTTTTCGGCGTCGGAGGAGGGGCGGACCTGGTCCCATTCGCACCAGTGCCAGGACCAGCACCAGTCGTTGGCGTTGTTGCGCTTGCTGGAAGTGTGTGGGAGGGGTCCTGCTTCTGTGCAGGAGCAGTAGCAGCAGCCACCATGGTTCGAGAGCTGGCCATCGTGAAATCCGTCAAACAGTTCCGATTGGGCCGGCTGCACCTGCTGCAGGAGTTGAAAGAAAGAAAAGAGGAAAAAAAGTCGAAGATGCAGATATGGAAGGCGACTAGAAGGAAGAAAGAAGAAAAAATTGGTGTTATCAACAGCTAGAAGTAGGGATTCCCCCAAATGCGTCTTCTTACTCAGGCAGCACCAGATTTTTATCACTGGTGCGAGCTCTATCTGAGTTGCTTCTGGAGATAGATACCTAAACAGAGTTGACGGTTGTTATGGTAGCGGACGAACGACACCAAAAAGTCGCAATCGGAGAACCCTGTAAGGCCCAAACTAAGGGTGGGAGGGATCGAGACCGTGGAACCTTATGCCCGAACCATGGAACACCCGGAGCAAACTGACGGGCAGTAGTGGCGTAAGAGCAGAGTCGTAGTGTGTGGTAGCAGCGAGACTTTCGAAGAGGGAGATACCTAGATCGAGAATGATGGACAATCCGCCGTGGTCCGTCTCGTTCGTTCCAAAGGCTCGGTTCGGGGCTGCCGAAGTAGTAGTAGCAGCAGCAGCAAGCAGTAGACGCACACTCGCTCCTGATGAGAAGATTTGAATAACAGGCCGGCCGAAGGGGACGAGGAATAAGTCCCTTTTTGAGCACGAAAGGAAAAAAGAATCGAGTCGAGTTGCCAAGTCAAGTGAACCCAGGCCGAGGGCGGATGAGCAGTCGACGACTCGTGTAATTAAGTAAAAACACTGCCTGGGCAGATCGTCGAAAAAAGGATATACAGGATTACACACGAAACGGAAATCGGTGATGCTGCTGGCGAAGCCCCCTTTTCTTGGCTTCTTCTTCGAATGTTCGGTGCAGCGTCAGATAGTGGCAGGTTGCGTACGCAAGGTACGAACTGTTAGGTAAAGCTGTTGTAAGTCCAATCCAATCCTGTGCTCTGTGCTGTGCTGGGGGGTAAAAGACGAGGGCAAGGAGGGGCATATACGACCACCAACAAGGTAATGGTTGCTGCTGTGTAGCCCTGCTTTGGTATAATGCCCAGAAGCCAAGATCCTCGCGCCAAGGCGAAACTGAACGGGTAGAATCGATAATCAGAATTCGGGAAACAAGATAAGAGGCAACTCAAGGACTATATGTCTCGAGGGAGGGGAGCAATGCTGTTATAAACTTGAGACAGAAAAAGAAGGATAATAGGGAAACCCTTCTCTCTACTCGCGGTCACACTAGACACACACTCCTCCCTACTCTATGTACGGTAGAGTACAGTACTCGACGACTGCGACTCTTTCTCCTTCCCACATTACCCACCCCCCATCTAGCGAACTAAGCTTCAAGTATGCCCCTCGAGTACCTACTCGGTAAGCAGGTAGGTATTACTCGGAGCAATGCCAATATGAGCTGCAGGACAACCTGCGCTAAACTTGTTCGTCTGGGGGTCCTTCTTCGATGAAGCGGGGACGATGTCGACTAGCGTCACATATGCGTGTAAGTGGGATGGAGTGAGAAGTGCCCAGCGCAAATACGACATGGGCTCTGCAGATGCAGTCGTGAGGGTCGTCTAGTGTGTTAAACCCTAGCGGTGCAAACACTTTCCCAGATATATGTAATGTCTGTATGTAATAAGATGAACCTACTCTACATACAGTACGGGGTAGCAGCAGCAGCAGCAGTTGGTAGTATGTGATGTGAGATCAGATATGTAGATACAGGTCATGTCACGTACGTACGTGGCACACCAGCCAGCCGGATGTCAAGGGGGAGATGGGGGAGATGGGAGGACAGGCATAGCCAAACTGCATCTGTCGACGGAAACGCACGCGCTGGAGAAACCGAGGCGAGACATGGAAAATAAGTATCCAATACCTACACACAAGTGTACACACGGCCTTGATGGCCTCTACTCTTCTCCTGGTAAGGGTTCACGACCAAATGTGGAGGTTACACAGAAGAGGTTATGGAATGTCCGGACTAGTACTGTGTGCAGATTGAACGGGAGCGAATGGGCGCGATGCCAAGTTTGGGGCCCCAAGTGCACCGGCCAGTTGCTGGTGGGCGCTTCCAAAGGGTTGACTTGCCGCAACGGGAAAAGAGATTATTTTTTTCGACGATGCGAGGGCAGGGGACTGGCCCTGTTGGGCCTTTTGCTTGTCTTGTCTTTTGTTTCCTCGAGAGAGGGCCAAAGTTTCGGCGGTATTTTCTGACAGCATGAAAGAGGGCCCCATAGCCGCAACAGCCCGCCTACCACCCTACCCTACCAGCCAGCCAGGCATACACGCATATACATACTGGAAACAAGCAAGACTTCGACCTAGAGGGGGAGGATCGAGATAGGCCGGTCCCCCGCGAGAGGGAATTTGCTTGGCATAAAGTCAGAATCGTGCCAAGAGTTTCTGCGCCAGGGACTAACTCAATACACCCAGACCTGCCTCAGGAATCTAACTCGCTCC
This sequence comes from Apiospora rasikravindrae, assembly GCA_038363885.1. Taxonomy (NCBI): domain Eukaryota; kingdom Fungi; phylum Ascomycota; class Sordariomycetes; order Amphisphaeriales; family Apiosporaceae; genus Apiospora; species Apiospora rasikravindrae. The sequence continues at coordinate 375,752 of JAQQWK010000011.1, forward strand.
AAAGCACGAAGAGAAACAAACGCAGTGAAGTAAAAACTGATACTTGCCTTGCCTCAACACACTCGGGAGGGTGCAAATTGCGCTGGCTGCAAATATAAGGCCTATCTTAAATGGAGACTTGCCAGTCAGTGGATACAGTGCGCGCAACGCTCCAAGTGGGCTTCGATGAGCGATTTTTCAGTCATGGATAAGTCTGCTTTATGTAGGTTATGTAGGTAGTCTCGCCTGTCCCTTGTCCGCGGCGGTTGCTTTGGTCTGAAAAAGGGCGGAATTGACGTTGCAAGCCTCGGCGAATGAGAGCAGTTTGCGACTATTGCACCGGAAGCAAAAGGGCTGGGCTGGGCAATATATCATCCCCTGTTCCGGTTAATCCATGCCGAGTATTCGGTCCTGCCCTCCCTACTTATTTTGGAGACTCAATCTCGTGTCCGAGACGGGGGGACACTGCGGTCGGTCGCGCGCTGGGCTGGGCTGGGCTGGGCAAAGGGCGAAGCAGCAGTGTATGTAGCAGAAACCGAAAAAAGACCATGCATCATCAGACGACAATGTTGAATTCAACGAATCCATTTTCAGTTCCTGCAGTGCAGCCTTGGCGACACGCTTCCACTTCTTTCCTTTTCTTGTCAAGAGCGCGCCAAGAGCTCCGGTACGGCGATCCTGCCATTTGCCGGCCTTGGTGGTGCCAAGCGGAAGAGAGTCCAAGACTCCAAAGGTGTTAATTGCAATCAACAGTCCAAGAGCGCCCGACTTGTCAATTGACGATACCAAGACCGTTTCATTGCCAGCCACTGGGGCTTGGCGGGCACTTACACGGCTTGGCGAGCACGCATTTCCACACTTAGCCTCAAGAGGCTGCATATATTGTAAGAGAAATTGTCTTTCCCTCCATCTGTGCGTCGGGCTTGGCCTTGCTGTGCAAAGGAAAACTGTTTCGCAATGTTTTTTGTTGCTGTTGGTCAACGAATGCCCCGGCAGAGGGCACTGCCGACAACCCAAGCCCATGGATGGAGACCATGGAGTGGTAATGCCCAGAAACAATGCCTACCTGTGTTCGCAGACCGCAGGAAACAAGAAACCCGTCGATCGTACTTTGTGCGTACGGGAACGAGCCAGCTTAGCTTATTATTAGCTCATTCCTATAGCCAACGTACAATTTACATGATCCTATTCGGCTTCGCCTTGGTTCGGATGTGCTGGATGGACTGCGATACCGCGATACCGCGGACTTGCTAAAGCTCCTTATTAATATGCCATGGCAGGGCCGTCTTCCCCCCTTGGTGAATTGGCGATTGCCGGTGTTTCTCAACGGACAGTGGACAGCCAGAATAAAAAAACGGGGTGCCGTCTGACGATGCTGTGGATGCCAGCCAGGCCCTTGTCGGCGTCAACTTAAGATGGCATGGATGGGATGGCCTGGTCCTGCGTCATTCGGGAGGGTTAGGTGGGGGGCCTTTCACGCCGGCCCTTCGGCCTCTGTCAAATCAAATACCACGTCGCGACCCTGTGTGCGCCTCGGATTGAGTCGTAAGTTTGGCGTGCACATCATCTGGGCAGTCTTCCGAGCTCGCTGCAGCCCAGCGACCCAGCGAGCCTGATCAATGTAGCATGTAGGATGTTGGCAATCGCGATTGCATCATGTTGCCTATCTGGCGGGCTGGAGAGAGCCGGGGCGCCTTGGCTCTCTGCTGGAGCGCGCTCGATCTCGCGGACTGGAAGCGCAATTTCGGCCTCCTAGCCATACCAATCAAACAGCAGATATCGAGGCGACACCAGCACCAGGGGACCGGGCTAGCACCCTTTTTGCGATCTTGTGGACCGGCCCATGATACCACCACCACGCTGCCTGTCTGCTTTCTCTGGGACTAGTTGTACGTAGGCAAGTCCACATTGGAGATAACGTCTGGATACCAATCAATCAGTTCACATTGACATCAGATAACCCGACTTTGGCGCATTTGGACCCGAGCGAGCGAGCGAGACAGCCAGCCAACCTCGGCTCCATTCACATCAACACCTCAGCATCATGCGCATCTTGCCATGGCCAACCCGGCGAGGAGGCGTCTATACGTGAGTCTGTTAATTAAAAGAACGATGGAGCATCTTTCGAGAATATTGTTCTCACCGACAATCGACTCCATGCTCTATGCTACTCTGCCCAACAGTCTGCCTCCTCAGAGGCCGTTGATCTCGTTGAACCCTGACTCAAGTGACCTAATTATGTAAGTATCTATACAACAGTATAGAAGTTTGCATGACACGGCAGGATTAGCTTTTGATTACACCAACCGGGGAATGGCACTTCCCCATTGGTCCCTGTGCCCCAACTGGACAAGAATGGAAACCTGAGTTAGATGCGGCGATCAAAGGCGATCAAATCTACTTGTCAGATTGCTACTAGCTACATACTCTTCCCAATCCAATAGTTACCATACTTGGCGATTGTGGCTTTTGCTTGTCCTATTGCTGTCCACCGCTCTCTCCATCATGGTTGGAGTTGTTTGTTGGTGATCACTCTCGTATGACGATGACGACCCTGGACAGTCAAGAAAAGGCCAAGTGCTGAGGTTGATTCCATTCGCCCGGCGCGTGGTCGGTATGAACGAAACGGGTAAGCCGTGCCTCTCGACTCTTGTCTACTATCGGCAACCAAGTCATCAGTCCAGTCACTTGACGTCCTATGATTGCAAATCGGTCGAATACAGTTTCTTCAGGACGGAGATGACCCCCACGCAAACCCTCCAAAGACATTTCGACGGGGTGTGGCTCTCACATGCAGGTGCCCCAACTCGTTCAATCCAGTCCACCTTTGTGGTTCAGCAGGTGATCTCGTGACCTGCAGGTTGGAGCTGCTGCACTTGCATTAGACCGGACTCGACTTGAGACTTGGTTGTGTGCGCTGATGCTGTGATCGCATTCGCATTTTCTGGGGGAGGGGGGGATAAGGGACGAAATGTCCCTAGCCGTCTTGGCAAAGAATCAGGATTGGCAGTGCAATGTGTGTGCGCGAGTGAGTGTGTGCAGGCGTGCTTTGCTTGCTCCCGACCATCAGCCATATCAACACACTGGTTGCACGGTATTTCGCAATCATTTAACAGCGATATGGCAGGATCAATCACGGTTCAGCAAATCGCCTTGGCAAGGCAGCGAGCCTAATTGGAGGCTCTTGGCTGAGGACAAAGATCGGCGGATGTGTCTCGTCTCATTCCAGGTCGCAAAAGGCCCAGACCGGCCATTCGCCAGATGCGAGCCCAAGCAGCAGCAGCGGCAGCAGGAGCAGCAGGAGGAACAGCAGCAGCGCAATTGGTTCATTTGGTGTTCAGCAATGTTGTTCAAATTTAGCCGTTTGCTTCATCTCATCGCATCTGGGCCATGAAACATTGCAGCGACAACGCACCCACGGGTCGGGCAACCCAACCGTAGGTCGAGGCCAGCAGCGAAGGATTCCATTGTCCGTGACCCCTTCTGAAGTATCGAATACCTGCCTTCCTCGAACTGCCCAGAAGGTAGGTGTATTCAATAATCGGACGGACATGCTGTACATGCGATCCGCTGGATATCTCAGCAGCAAGTGACGCAGGGGAAAAAGCAATTGCAAAAAGCAGCGGTGTCTAAGCCTCTCTGCGCGCTCACGATACTTACCGGCAGATATTAGAATGCTATACTACTGTACGGCGGTGCTTACCGGCCGATGTGACATGGAATTAAGCAGTACGGGTGCGTTTTTGTATGCCGCCGGATTGGCTGGCCTGACTGAGAAGCACATCATCTCGAGTCATTGCGCCAATCTTCCGGCCTGTCTTTAAGCTTCCAGGCCGCCGCCGAAGCCAACCTCACCGAAGCCCTTTCCCGTCACACCTCCGCCTATCATGTCATGTGGCACCAAACTGTATGTGTTAAGCTGGCGAGAGGGAGGGAGCCGGCCATGATTCGACCGGTCGCAGTGCCGCGTTTTCTAGAACACCACGTCGTCGTCGTACGCTGACCCCCTACACCCGATCAAGTTAGAAAAATGCAATAAACAGACGTCTTCCTCGTCGGCACTCATTGTGCGTAGCAGTGGATGGGCGCCTGAGTTCTCTCTGCCGTCCCTGCCAAGCCTCGGACAAACAAGTAGTCGCTGGGTTGACGAATGCAGGTGATCGACGGAACACCAGGATTCCGGCCGCCATCCATCCTGCGTTCCCCAAGCTTCAAGACAAACATCATGTAGAGCCGCCTTGGCAGTCTTATATTTCGCCATTGGAGTTACCTCGACGGAAGCACACGACCAGGGGCACACAGGCTGCGGTTGAGGCGTGTGTGTAGGTATGTATGGATGCCGCAGGTATGTGTGTGTGCTTGTTTCGCTGGTTTCGTTCCCACCGTCTTGGCATCCCTATACCGTCCCGCTCGCACCCCCCTCCTGCCCTCTCTCCCCAGGCGTCCACTGGGCTGCTCGGGACTCGAAACACATCTGCCAAGCTCGTACAGAAGCAATGATGTGCGCCTTGGCTTCGCGGCAAGAAACATCGCCAAGCAAATGCTTGGGCAAATGCTTGGGCAAACCGTGAGAGGCGGCCGCATGACGAATCCATTACACCTACCTGCCGCTCCCTTGTGCGCAGCGATCGGCGACAAATTAAAGATGCGTATCTGTTTTGTTTCGCCAGGGGGCGGAGTGACGACGGACTTGGTCGAGAATGAACACACTAGGACTACGATACGAAGGCGCACACGGTCGATGGTGGTCCATATTGTAGACTTTAGGAACTTTCCGCACCGCGCGACGACGTGTTCTTTTCTTGGCATCTACTCCATACCGTTACGCAAAACGCGCATTTGGCATCCATCGCTGCCCAGAGGTTTGAGGAGGAGCAGCAACCGGCCTTCTTGCAGATTACGCAGCCTGTCCTCCTTCCAGATCGGTATAGATTAGACCGCTCACCAGGCACTTCGCGGCCAGATCCAAGCCAATCCGGCAAGTCCAGTGATGCTGCTTCTGCTGCTGTAGGTTTGCGGGGGATTGTCTCGGGGGCTCCTGTCTCGCAGATCGAGACCGTCTGCCTCCGTGATCGGTAAAAAAGCGTGAGCCCTTCAGCCGCATCAATCGCCGCCATCGCTGCATCCCGCCGTATCCGTTGCTTCGGCGCCTTACTGTGTGATACGGAGGATGCGCGCGGCAAGACCGGCTACATGAAATTCCACCACTCACTCGCCATGGCGGCGACGGGATTCCAGTCCGGGGCGCACTGTCGTTATATGCAAGGTAATGTATCCAATAGCCTGGTCGGCCACCGAGCAAGTGACGAATACCCATAGACTAGGTAGGCAAGATTTCCGTTCTGGGAGTATCTACCCTCTCTTGACATTTCGGCATATCCAGCTGCTTTTAATCGGTAGGCACGACAATGCTATGGAAGTACTATGCCTACTAATTCTTACGTCGAACTGTGCACTTGTTGGGGTTGGTCCCTCTATTCAGCTCGTCAGATCTACTCTCTACACCGTGTCGTTCCTTGGTGACAGCCGCGTCAATATCGACCTGTTCCGTCTTGGTCAGGGGGCTGTACGTGTAAAACTACTTGCGTAGGGTGGACGCAAGCTTGAGCGAGATACGACGTCACTCTGGCCTGCCAAGGAGCTGGGCTGAAGGGAGCCCGCAGCTTGACCTGGATGCCTCACAGATGCCAATACCGCCACCGAGTATCAAAAAGCTTGTACATCGGCAATGTGACGTGGTGGGCTGGCTGTCAGAAACCATGGAAGAATGAAAATCGAAAACTGACAAAGAACACACTGTGCGCTGGAGGAGACCATCGTCCGGGGTCATCAACAAATAGGGGGCGGTCTCCGTGACGTCTTATGCAATTACTAGGCTTTGACCATGCCTATCAGTGCCCTTGTCGATTCTAACCAAGCCTTGGATGAGGTGAGACCGGTCACGCTGCACGCCAAATCATGGGAGGAAGAGCCGCATCGGATCCGCACAATCGAATATGCATATACGCATATGGCAGGTTCATTACCCCTTCCAACAGAATGAACTTGGGTTCGAGGAATATGGTACTTTCTTGATATGTCTCCGAGGAAGTACTTCCCCTTTCAAGGCAAGGGAAGTCTCCTTGGAGCCGGTGGGCGCGGAACGAAGTCCTGTTGGTCGTCGTCGGATACTGAAGGCCAGAAAGGGGGAGGAGTACGCCGGATACACGAGCGCTTACCGGCTCCTTCGGGTATGTCTTACTGTACTGCATGGTCAGCGTTGCTGCAATCTGCGTCGGGGTATTTACCGTCAAGGTGTGTGTATAGTGAGCAAAACTGTAAATAGCCTCCCTCATTTGAGCTGAAGTAGAATAATAGCCTTTCTTGAGAGATCATTCCGTGGTGTATCTGGCATTCGCAAGCACTGCTGAACATGCACTGCTCGGGAAATCACGAAACTCGGGGTAGAGCAAGGTGATCGGCAATCCCTCGTACCAGAGCCTCAAACTACGGTCAATCTTCACTGTCATGTAGTGAGCACTAGGAATGCCTTATCACGGAGACGTATGAAGTGCATGTATGTACCTATAGCTGAGTACGCCCCCCTTGTTTCAAATATATGCAGTTAGACATGGCGAAGTTATTTGCACAGATCGGCGTTCATGGGATGCCATCCATAGTTGACGTTATATCAACTGTCACTGATATAACGCATTGACAGCCATATCCCGGGGCTTCGTCGCCAGCTGTTGATTCGTCACCCCAAACAACCACGTATAATCCTTAACTTCTACATCGAAACCACTCACTGTAGGACTTTACAGGCAATATGTGTGTAATGAACGTACAGAAGCCACTCAGGGGCAATTTAGTATCGACCCCTGATTCTTCCGCCACGGATGAAGACCAAACCAAGTATGGCGAAGGCGACACTTGTGTCCCCCTCTTTGGGGTGGCAGCTTCGCGTTCCGTCGATCAAGACCGGCGCGTTCGGAAAGCACGACGAAGGATTACATCCATAAAACCTTGCTTAGCCCATATCGTAACGAACTCCAGTTCTGGTGGGATCAGAGAACCGACCTCAACGACTTTATCCCAGGCAAACTGGGACTTACGTCTCTCAGGCACCTGTGTCCGCCGGCGCGTTTTTGCTGTTCGGCAAGTAGTCCAAGCCGTACTTGTGGTTTGACATAACCTACACTTCTTAAGCTGTGTCCCCGAGAGCTCTTCATATATCCACCCCAAAGCTCGTAACTGTCCGTTTCAAGATCTTAGAGCCGTAATCGCCAACGGTGCTGCCCTGGTACAAACCACAGAACCAACCTGGCAATGCAACGACCATAGGGAGATTTGGCCGTGACATGGCAAGCAGCAATGAGCACACATCTTCCATACTCGGCACACGGATCATAGATACCGGATCAGAGCACGATGCATTATTGAACTAGTACATAAGTATTTGTAATATGTCTCGCGAGATAATAGATCTGGATATAAGTGTAAATAGTAATCTGCTCAGCTAAGTTTCTTTCCCATCAAATCCGCAAGCTCGTCCAGCAACTCGACCGTCTCCGCCGGATTAGCGATCCACGCCGTAGTCCCGACACTGCGCGCCTTGAAGTCGTTGGACCCGGCGCTGAGGAACTGGTCGCCCACGTGCAGCGTGTTCTCCCCCTTGATCATATGCCCGCCGCCGCCGCCGAACCACTTCTGGCAGACGTTGACGCCCCAGCTCTTGTCGCCAATGTCGACGAAGACGTCGCGCCCGCCGTTGAAGGCGCAGAACGGCACCACGTTGTTATTGAAGTCGCGCCCGCCCACGCTCATCTCCAGGATCTTCTGCACCACCAGGACCGTCTCCTCGAGCGACTCGCGCGGGATCCGGTTGTTCGGCTCCGTCGGGATGATGCCCACGGCGCGGTCCTTGCGCATCAGCGTCGCCGGCAGGTTCATCGTCTTGATGCAGTCGCGCAGGGCCGCCTCGGCCACGTCCAGGAGCGCGGCGATGTTGGTATCGGACCAGCTCGCCATCTCCGGGGTGAGCCACTGATCTCTGGGGATCGGCGCGAGGAGGTGCGGGGAGCTGGCACTAAACTCGAACAGGTAGTTGGCCTCACCGCCCATGATGAGGATGTTCTGCCTCTGTTGGGGCGTCAGGTCGTGTGACTGGGCAATAGTGTCGAGTAGGCCATGCAAACGGGCATAATACTTGTCAGCCGTTGTGTAGCCCGCCGCGGTGACGATGCCGATCTTGACGTTCTTCCGCATCAGATCAATCATCCGAGAAATGACAGGGCTATCCGGCAGCAGCGACTCGCCGTCGTCATAGAGGGTCACATCACCATCGAATGTGGCTAGTTGCAGGGTGCCATATGTGGTCACCGCCATGATCTGGGCTGAGTTGAGAATCAGGCGGACATCATTGAACGAAGGCGACACGAAGCGCCTCGAAGAGATGAAGCGTTTCCTGTCCTGGTACTTGAAGGCTGCTTCCAGCGGCAGCCTTGTGAAGAATTGGCCAATGGTTGGCACGAGTAGCTTCAGCTTGGACTGGAGAGCTCTTGGGTCGGATTGGTGCGCGACTTTGATTGGCACGCCCCGTTAGCTACCTACACATGATCGAATGAGATGCCAAAAAAGGGATAACCACACCGCATTGACTTACTGTGATCGTCCAGCATAAACTCGACATCTCTCATGATTTCGGCATATCTGCGGTGTGCCTCCTCTGACATGTGGGTGAAGCTGGTGCCGGCGGTCTGGAAGACGCCTGTTGGCTGGGAGTAGAGCACAAACGGCACGGCGAGGAGGCCCTTGATCCATTCTGCGAGGGGTTAGTACACACATCTGCAGAGAGTGATTTTGAATCCGCTCTGGGTGCTTTCCAAGAATTTACGGTCGATATGGCAGGTGATGATGTGTTGGCGGACATCACTTGTCTCGGCGTCAGGAAGCCCCCAAGCCTGCCACGGAGATGAGGGGTTGTCCCAGGGAGAAAGGCCGGGAATAAGGAGCTGCAATACCTATGAACTGGTCTCTCCTGTGTGTCTTCAGGGCGTCTGATGGAGGTTGTTAGATGTAGTTTAGACAATGACGTTGGGATGAGATGGTACCTACACTCGACTCTGTAACGGGTGGTCATGGTTGCTGTTGATGAGGGGCTCTTCTTGGCTTACTGGGATTGAGAGCAATGGAACAAAGTGGAGTGGAAGGTAATACAGAAGTGATATATTTGAAGAAGAAAAAGCAAGGCAGCGCCTAGGTATTAGAATAAATACAGGAGGAGTGTTGAAGCGACGGTGGGTATCACGATATTCAATGGTCGGTGTGCTTGTGTAGATGTGTCTGTTTGTGTTGTCTGGGGGGGTGGGAAATGGGGGAGGAGTCGCCAGCCAGTCCAGTCCAGCCAGACTCCAGCGGCGGTGGCGGAGGTCGCCGGTTGCCATTCCAGGTGACCGCCCAGTCATAGCGTCGCCATAAGATCCGGTGACACGGCTGAAACAGTGGTGGTAATCACAGCAACAGCCAGCATTGTTCACGAAATAAGAGCACCATGTGGCTGTAGAATGTGTAAATCAACTAGATCCTAACAGAAAAGCCCGTGATTTCAAGGTGCGCAGCCTGCGTGCATAATACAAACACGGCCAGAATAAGCGCCAGATCCCAAAGCAGCCAACGGGAAGGGCAGGTGGCTAGTGTCCAACATGCGACTGCCGCCCGTTCCCCCCCACACTCACATCCCACCATCCCATCCCCGTCTCCAAGCAAGTCAGTCTTCGAATATGGAAGACGACGGTAACCCAACCTCCGCAGCCGTCGACCTCGAATCCAATCAAACCATCTCATCTCCTCTTATCATGCCGCCGTCGCACAGAGCTCACTGGCCGTCGTCGTGCGAGTGATGCACCCGCCCGGGCACGTCGACTGGCACCCCTGCACCGCGATGATGGTCTTGGGCCCGTCGCAGCCGCAGGGGACCACCAGGCTGGTGTGCTCGGTGCAGCCCGGGATGGGGCAGCGGATCGGCGTGCAGTCGGCGGGCTGCGTGGTGCGGATCACCGTCGGGCACGGCAGCGACGTCTTGGTCGGCCGCGGCGGCAGGATGATGATGCTGGTGATGACCACGGGCGACGACGTCGGGCTTGTGGCGGTGGTGGTGGTCGACGTACGCTTCGTGGGACGCGGCGGCCCGCAGGCCTCGTTCTTCGTCCGGTAGATGATGTCACAGCCGGCGTTGGGGCATTCGCCGCCGCAGGGCGCTACCAGCGTCGCCGTGGGAACGGACGCCGGGCAGCCGCAGCCGTTGGTGACGGTCGTGACTAGCCGGCAGTCGTTGTTGCAGTTCTGAGCGCATTTTGGGTCCACGATGGACTTGGTGACGGTGGGGCAGGCTGCAGCCTGCTCAAGAGCACCGGCATCGTCGAGGACAGCGGCAGCAGTCACAGCAGCTGCCTCCTCTTGCGCAGTCACGACGCTGAAGCTTCGATGTTAGTGTTAAGTATGGACATCGCGGGGCTATTGATCACCTTACCCGGCAAATACTGCCAGCACACCAATGAGAACAGCCTTCATCTTGTATGATTAAGCGCCTCAGAGTCTACTAACTGTCTTGATGAATATGGTCGGGGATGGGTGCTATGGATGAGGATGATCAGCACTGATTGATACGTCAGAGTTCAAGGCAGTCCAGGCCAGAGAATGCCGAGCTTTATATAGATGCCAGAGTGCATCGTAGGTCGTCGTAAGGTAGTGACCAGACGGTATGTATGACTTTCCCGGATATAGCCACATTTCTGGGCTCGCTTCTGCAGTCTTAGCGAGCGAGACGTTGCGTCGAGTTCCCGTCCCCTGCAAACAATCTTATCCAGGGACGATTTCGAGGGTTAAGCTTATCGCGGTCGTTTCTGGGCACGGCATGCCGTCCCCAGTTTCCGGTTTTCCTAACGGCGGGTTAATATATATCAACCAGCGAACCAGTTTACACATCCAGAACCGAGCCCCTAAAAATAGATCTTGTTCTGGAACCTGGTTTGCTCTGGGCCCTTCGCTACCCAATCGTCCTGATGGACAACGACTCTCCGGCAGGATGGGGACGGCGCGCCGGCCCATGAGGCATACCGTACCCAGTTGTCAGTCAAGAACCAGCAGAGGGTGTGGACTTTTCGGGATCTCGGGGCCTTGGGTCTATTCGCAAGTGACCGAGCAGTCGATCCAGCTCGACTATTTACGGCTTGGGAGGTATTTGGCACGCCATGTTTGTTCATTAGGCTCGAAGAGGTCTGCCAGACCAACAACTAACAGCGATATCATGAGTACGTATCGATCCACTCACTGGGCTATTCTCTTGATTGTGGGAGTTCTATAGGAGTCTGGCCAGCCAGATATGGTGACCTTCCCTTTTGGCTCGCATCGGAGGCCGGCTGATGGTCCAGATAATAGCATGTGGTGGTGTGGCCACGATACTTCCAAGCCAGCCTGTCCGACAAGTGTGCGCCTCTATGGGGTTTTTTCCTCTCTCCCTCTACACTTGGACTTTGCTATCGTTCGTCTACAGGGGTCATCTATTTATCTACCCAATCAGATTGTGTCCTGACATCCGGATTGGTCAACTTGGCCGGGATCATGTCGTCCCCACATTACATCGCTGCCAGGCTCCCCCTTTACTTTAGCCTGAGGCTCGGGGCTCAATGCCGACGAACGAAACCTTTCATATAACTTCATTTGGCCTTTTGCTGGGCAATTACAGCCAGAGTCTCATCGGCCCCAGGCTAGGCGTAAGCGATATATTAATGAAAAAAGACAACCCACCACCACACCTGGACCGTCCATCCCTTCGCCCCAGAATACCTAAGCCGATACTGTGCGCACCTTCTAGTCGAAAAAGAAACCGGAACATGCTGCTGCTACACAGAGAGTTAGGTAACGTGTAAATCCTTGTTGTTGGTCGGCATGAGAGGAGGCACAGAGATGACGGGAAGCGATTTCGGCCGTAGTCGTAAAGCTTTTCGGGCGCAGGTCAGAAGTTGATTCTATACGTATCGACGTAGGTTACCGGATTGCATTAAGTGAGCCAGCGAATGGAAATCCATGTTTGGTTGGGGTTATCTTCTGTTCCCTAACGGATGTCTTTTTGGTCCAGGGTTTAGCGAAACCCTCTGGATGATGTAGACCGGTGCGTAGAACGGCTTCCTGAAATGGGCGAGGAATACAGCCCTGGAAACTGGAAGAGAAAAACTTGGTGATATCTCAATATAGGTACCATCTACATATTGCATCATCACTTCATCTACGAACGATCCTTTGTGGGAACGAATGGGGTAGGGCAAGAAGATTTATTACGAGATTCGCGAGATCTCGCCGCTCAATCTAATTCATCAAGCTACATACAGATGGAAGAGATCATGTTTGTTGTTTGGGCATAAGTCCAAGTCATGTGGAACGTGCCTTGCTTGTTCCCATCTATCGACTTGCAGCCTGGCCTGGCCGCTCAAGGCAATGACGGCGCTGTATCTATCCCGCCGAGAACGAAGTGACTATCTTACACATCGTACTGCTTGCCGCATGAGTCGGTGCGTGCAATGATACCGTCACCACTGGGCTAGACAGCTGCCAAGCCCAAAGGCGTAGTCGCCCCCGCCGATTTCAGGCGCTGTGCAGTAGTGTCCGTGGTGAGCGAAAGACAGTGATAAGCAGTTGAACAGTTTGGGGTAACGCTTTACCCCATTGACCGTGAAGGTGTCATCCTCGACGTCGGAGTTGAGAGCGACCGACCGCCACATGGAGCTTGCCCGCGCTACCTCCAGGCCAGTTCGAATTTGGTATGACTCGCCGGTGATGTCAGCGAGGGACGCGAACAGGCCGGACGCGTATGGTGGATAGAATATCGCTGAGTTATCCATAAAGCACTCGGGCAGCATGACCGATACACGGGGCGTGACAGGCACGAGCAGACTATTATCAAACCGAGAGCGGCCGTGGTTCGATAGCAGCGGACCGACGTTGTAGTGTAGGATGTACTTGGTTTCCTTGCCCATGCCGTAGTGCATGATATCAAGGTGACGGTGGAGCTGAGAGAAGAACTGGCGAAGGGCTTTTTTATGGCTTCTGGTGACACCCTCGAACATGAGCCCGAGCACGACAGCGGCCGGGGCAGTGCCTGCGGCGGCGGGCTGTCTGATGCTATCCTGAAGGACCCGGATGCCCTTACCCACAAAGATGACCCGAGCGCCAGACTTCTCGAACTTGGTAATAGCGTCGTAGAGAGGGCGACCGAGGTCGCGGAGAGGGTCCAGGAACTTGCGGGCATCTTCCTTGTTGAGGGGGACGCGCGTAACCTGGCGTAAGGCGGCGACGTCGCTGGCCGACAGGTGTTCCAAGATCTTGGTGCGCAGCCCGGCTGTCATGAAGACCTTCTCATGGGGTTGAGGACGAGTGTCGTCAGGTAGTGAAGAGTTGTTACCCTGCGAGCCTATCGATTCTCGGAAGTTAGCATTTCTCTCTCCCAGGAATCAACAGTTCAGTATTATTGCACCCGAGACACTGGACGAGGAAGGAACAGCCACTGGAAGAGAAAGAGATGAAGACTGAAATTCACTTACCGTCCGCGGTGACAGGGAACGCCGAGTCAACAAGGCATGCTGCATCAACGGCTGCAGATTGGAAAGTCGCGAGATCCATGGTGGGTATGCTTATGTCTCGCGATGAACGCAGCAGTGGCTCGTGGGTGATTCGTGGATGGTGTATCAATGATTGTGAAGTTGGTTGGTGGCAAGCCCAAGCGGTAAGTGATGGACAGCGCCGAAAGAAGTTTCTACCACGAAGTCATATGCATCGAGACAGGATGGGCGTGGCTACCGAAAGACCAGATTTGGGGGAAATCGCCCCTTCCCTTGATGGTGAAAGCGCTGCTTTTGGTACGATACTTCTTCTCGTGAACAATCAACCATCAAGCCGGCTTATACAGGCAGACCATACCAGTAGATACCAAGAACAGCGCTTTCGCCATCAAGAGGATATGATACATACAGCATATATCCGTCACCATCTACCCATCTGTACACGAAGGGCCTTCGAAACGACCAACGACCAGAGATGAATAAGGTTTTGTTTGTTTGTCAAGACTTCATGAATTTTACTACTTAAAAAGGGGGTGGGATATTGTTTGCACGATCTAAAATCTTTCCGACCACGAACACACCGCTTAACCCGAAGGGAACCCAAAGCCGCCATCGATAAAAACCATCCTCGAATTCCTCGACGTCTTCCTTGTTGCGCTCGGCATTGGGGGGTATAAGGTTATAAGACTGGCCAAAACACGGGGTGGGGGGACCCTCTCTCTCTCTCTCCTCTCGCCTGCACCTAACCCTCCCGCCCGGCCAACTTTATCGTTGCAGGGCAACGAACGGACTACATACGCCAACACGAAACGACACCAGCCTGGCTGGTATGGTCAACCATGACCAGGCCACTTTTTTGCTTCCTCGGCCATAAACCTATGCTATATCGCTACCGTGGACCGCCGTTTCCTGGAGGGGGTGACGTAATATTCGTTACCTGGACCTGGGGTGGGATCTCCCAATAGGTCTAGGTCATCTCCCTGTAGGCCATCTCCCAATAGGTCACCAGAAAAGACCGGGTTCTAGCTAGGGTTGATGCCTCCGTTAGGTGACTGCTGGCCAACTGCGCCCGATGCTTGTGCGGCCAACTGGGCGGCGTTGGCTTCGGCCATCTGTAACGCCATCTGAGCATGGGCTTCTGCCTGGTTGATCGCCTCTGTAATGACCGCCTGCTCTTCCGCTGACAGAGGCTGCGTCACTGTACTGTACAGCTGTGGCTGTTCTTGTTGCATTTCTATCGCCAGACATTAGCGATAAGTTCTCTTAAACAACGGGGTTTTCTTTTATGCACTTACTCATGAAAGCCACACGGAATAGCTGATATGGGTCGATCTTGTCAAGAGGCGACTCCAACAAGACACTGTCCTCACCGAGCTCATCCTCGCTGTCGTCTGCTTCCTTGTACTGATTCTCGAGTCGGCTGAACTTAGCTGCTTCCTCGTTAAGAAACTCCAGGTAAGCCGTACTCTCATCCTTGCCCTCGCTATTTTCTTCGGGCTCCTCGACCTGCCAGTTGGTGTCGTCCTCGGCCCACTCGTCCTCGTCCTCGTAGTCGTAGCTCCCAGCGTCGAATGTGAAGTCATCTTTGAGGGCCTGTTCACGGTTCTTCTGTGCGTTCGGCAGAGTCCTGAAGAGAATGGTAATGCCTTGAAGGAGTCTCGGCCAGCCAACGCAGACACTCTGAGGAACCTGGTCAGCCGGCAGGCTGAGCAGAGACACGATGGCCACGATGCAAAGCTTCTTGTCGTGAACGCGCGTGAACGAGTCCATGTTGCCAAACCATAAGCTGAAGAATTTGTTGGTCCATCCCTTCTGTTCCAACACTGCTATTGTCAGCAGAGGGTTGTAGTAAATGGCGTTGATGACCATCTCCATCAGATGGATCTTGTAACTCTTGACTTTGACATCGTGGCTGCTAAGCACTGTCATGGCCATCGAGATGAAGCCCGTAACGCACTGATCAATGTGACCACGCAGGCTCAGCATCATGGCCTCCGCGAGCTTGCAAGCACAGATTCTATCCACACCGCCGACTTTCTGGTCAGAGAACATGTCGTTGACCATTCCGTAGAGTGCCTGGACGTATTCGGGCTTCTGCGTAAGCTGGCCGGCGCCGTACTGAACAAAGTTGTCGAGGGCGGGCAGCATGTCCTCAAGGTAGAGTTCTGCTCCAGACTTGAAGGTGTTGTGAATAAGCTCGAATGCTTGCCACATGGTTGGCGAGATACTCTTGGCGGCGAATGTACAGCTGTCGATAATCTCAAAGACTTCGTTGTAAAGATCTGTTTCTTACAATTGTTAGAGTTGCAGAGATACCCTCCACTCACGCTTGGCATAACGTACCATAAAGTTTGTTCTCGAGAGTAACCTGGATAACTGGCATTAAGACAGCTTCGATGTGAAGGAGAACATCGGGTGTGCTCTCCAACGTAAGGATGAGTGTACCGATGGTCTGCAGGACACCAAGGGCTGTTATGCTCTTGTCGTCCAAGTAGTCGCCGTACTCGCCATCGTCATCGCGTGAGTTTTGCTTTTCCAACAGCTCCTGAACGATACGCATATAGGTGTCCCGCAATTGCTCGCTGAGAGCCACAGCGAAAGGCGTCAGCTCAGTTGCGAAAACCTCGACAAAGTCCTCCATCACGTTGGCGAGGGCGTCAATATCACACTCGTTTGCCAATTTGAGCAGTTGCTGCATGATGGTCGGAATGCTCTGCTGCATGCTAACACGGATAGCGTCGTGTCGGATCAGGGGCTGCAGGGCCAGCGCGGCAGTGACACGAACCGGGAGATCAGTGTCAGCCATACAATCCAGAATGTGGCGGTAGATGACAATCAGGTTGTTCTGGTCCTTGAAGTTGAGCTGCTCGAACTTCTCGATCGTGTCGCAAGCTCGCGCACGCAAGTAGCCCATTGGGCTCTTGAAATCGGGGAAGACGTAGCGAACCAGGAAGTACTCTATTTGGTCGGCAATGGGGCTCTTCTTTCCCAGAAGGACAGGGGCCAGCGTGCCAATCATGCGCAAAGCACCCTCCTTGCCAATATGATCTTTCTTGTCATCAGGCGCGGTTTCGTAAGTGCTGACGACGCTGTTGATGAAGGACAGCAGGTCGAACGTCTGCTTTCTCCTGACCTTGGTAAGGGTGACCAAGAAATTTGTAGCCGCCACATCGGGCGAAGACACCTCCTCGTAGAAACTCAGCTTTCGGTGAAGATATTCCTCGGGCTCGTCCTCGAACTTCTCGACGTCCTCGGCACTCAAGCACAGTACAGGGAATACCAGATGGGTGACGAGGTTGGTCAGGTGGGCGCTCAGGTGCGGCCACATCTCCTTGGGCCGGCAGCACTCGTCAAGGAAGACTAGCGTATAGGACAAGCACGGCTTGCTGAGCCAGGCCGTCTTCGAGACCCATTTCTCGATCTCCTGAAGGTAGTGCTTCAAGATTTCGGGAGCGACGGTCACGATGAAGTCCTTGGCAAAAGCCTTCACATCGTCGCCACTGGTAGTGACGGCCGAGGGGTTGCCGTGTCGGATGAACAGCCTGTTCAGGTTGAAATAAGCCCACTTCTTCGCCTTCCACCAATGGTGGCGCTCTCTGTCGTCGAGATCCTCGGGCATGGCCGCGGCGGGAATCGTCTTGGAAACGGTGTGGAGGAAAACGGTGCACCAGCCAATGTTGACGGGCTGCTGCTTGAGGAAGCTGGATAGCTCGAGCTGCTCCCGCAGATTAGCACCAAATCAGGGATCACGGAGTAGCTGCTTACCCAGGTGGCGTGCTTGTAAGCCTTGAGAGCAATGTGAAGCATCTCACCAGCCTCGTTGCTCTCCTGGTTCACCAATTCATTGCAAATCTCGAGCAACCGGGGGAAGCTCGCCTCGATGATTTTATCGAACTCGGCGCGGCTGCCCTCCTGGCTGCCCTTGAATCGGTAGGCACGGCAGGTCACGAGAAGACATTGAAGGCCAGCGAGGACGGAAAGAGCATCGTTAGCGTGTAGCAAGCGCAGTGTAACATCCATGAAGTTGGGCCATTTGCCCGGGAAATCGAAGTGAAGGATGCGCTGGATGGTCTGGAGCAGCTGTTGTCGGATGCTGCCCTGGCTGGAGGCCAGGATGGGCAGTATGCGGTCCCGGAACCTGGCCTTCTCATCCTCGTCCAGGACGACCTCGTCGGGATAGTGGTCGGACTTTGCCCAGCCGCGATTCGTCCGGTTCTTGAGGTAGATGACGGTGGAGAGGCGGATCGACTCATCGGGCTCGTTGGTCAGGATGTCGAGAAGAACATCGGTAAAGCCAGGGTGGGACTCGGCGGCCTTCAGCTCGAGCTCGCCGGCCCTTCGGACATTGGCATCGGCGGACAGAGTCGCGACAACGCGACTCCTGATGGCATCGACATTCATGGTGGCGGCCTAACCCTAAGGAGGGGGCTTTTTGTCGATGGGATGGACGAATGCAGGGCGGTGTCGGTAGATATACGAGACGAAGGAAATTGAGAAAGAAATATCTGGTAATTGAACCAAAAACAATTTCAAATAGAAGATGCCGCCAGCGTCAACAACGATAACGTAGTGCGAGCGTCGCCGTTGACAGCAAGCAAGCAGTTGGGAATGGGAATTGTTTTTTTTTTTCTGCCACTCGCACAACAGGTCGTAAGTAGTAGAATGGCGGGGCAGCAAGCAAGCGGCGTAGTTGCAGAGAGGCACGCACGCACACACGCACAGAAGAGGTGTGTGAGGTGTGAGGTGTGTCGGTAGGTTAGGTCAGTGGGTAAGCAGGCAGGCAGGCCAGAGGAGTGGACTGGGGGAGGGACTGCCCAGGTTTAGATGGTGCACGTCCGCAAGCCAAGTCTACCTGGCAAGTACCTATTGATTGATTTCTATTGATCTCACTGCATGTTTTCTCTGTTTATGTTTCTGCACAGGTGGCCGCTTGCCTGGTGGGTGACAGGACAGACCATACCTAACGACACTCACCTTGTCACTCCAATGGCAAAGGTCGGCCAGGCCCCTCGATCCCAGGCTTTGGCGGGCAAGCAGCCAGACCTTTCTTTCCTGGCCGGACTGGACCCTGGCGCTGGACTTCGCAATTACACTAGCAGATCTAGGGAAGGATGCTATGGGTAATTCGATCGCTAGGCCTGTGAATCAGGGCATTATTGGAACGTGTTAGGGGATGTATCAGGCGTTAGATGCAGCCTAGGCATAATCGATTCATTTCAGCATAACAGCCAACCGGATGCAGCGCAAGCAAGTGGTGCCAAAAATCGAGGGAGAGAGGGCCAGCGGCGGCTCAACAAGACGAGATGGGTAAAATGTTCCCATTAGAAACAAACCGGGGTAATTGCTATTTCAGTGGTTTTTGTCTAGGCACGCTGTAACCCTTCTATACCACTTTGCTTATCCCCATTTCTACCACAAACATCTTGATCTCTTTCTTACACAACATATGGGAGTTTTTTTCCCTGAATATAATTATAGGAGGAAGCATTAACAACACATTTCTAGTGTCTCCCGATTTTCTGTTGAAATTCTAGCTGTCTTCAAATGTGTGCGCATAACATCTGTGTGTGTGTGTGTGTGTGTGGGCAGGCAAAATCTTCTTGTTACCAGATAGGATTCTTTGGGCAAAATCAGGGACTTACTTCCTGGCCAAAGATCCGCGGCCTAGGATTTGACGATAAGGCAGAGCAAATATGGGGCTCAGACAGCTGGGTGGAGCCCACCCCCGAGAAAGAGAGAGAGAGAGAGAGCCCTTGCGGGAGTACACAACTCATAATCGGCATGGGTTTATCTGATCTATGAGGTTGGTACCCATTAGAATGGCCATAATATGTAGATTATAGGAGGGCAACATCTGCCTTTTCCATTTTGGATGGACTACTGACGGGTGTTGGCGAGGACGAAAATTGCGTTCTGCAAAAGATAGGATCGATCTATCTCAAATCAGTTCGAGATGAGTGGTGTGGTTTGCTTTTCCGTGGTTAGCAGTGACTGGAGTGAATCAGGTACTGCGCAGGTACTTGGGATGTACATTACATCCTTCCATCCCACCCAGTGAATGTCCCCTGCCAACCCGGCTGGGAACCCTTACGCTTGGGCATTAGCCGTCCGTCATCGAGGGGTCGTTTTTATTTTATTTTTTCCTTGGTTCGGCTTCGTGGGATCATACCTGCAACTCCTCGGTTCAAAATTAGATCGTAATGTCCCCCGTTGCCATGCTATGCACTTGCACACAATGTGCCTTGCTGTGTAAATGAGGACGGTTGAGCTACATGTTTTCCGAATCGCAGGTTCCGCCCGACTAAAAGAAAAAAGATTGATCTATCCGAAGCCAGGGAGAGGCAGAGCACGGCCGCTTTTGTCTTTGTCCTGTGGAATGACATCCATTATGACATGACATACAATGGATGGATTACCCCTCCAAGTTTGGGAAATCCATGGCAAAGGCGGTGACGGCAGCGGACGGACGGACAGACAGGAACGGGTGCGGCGTCTGATCTTATTTTGCTCCCCACAAAATCCTCACGATAGACTCGTCCCTCGCAGGCTGCGTAATTTATTCATTGGATGCCATGACATATGACGGCAGCAGGCGGACAGGCAGGTGACAGTTTCTAAATGGCCGCTGCTTACTTGAGCGGCCGCCATATTTGTTGTCGAAAACACGCACGAGTTCTTGTTTGTGTACCCTGCGTAACCGGCCTATTCCTTGTCGCGAGTGTGCGTGCGGCGTCAACTTTTCGGCAAGGGGCATTTATGACCGAAATACCGACGTGCCTGTCAAGCCTCCTGCCGATTCCGCTGGAGAAAAGGCTCTCCATTCTAACATGAGGCCCGACCATGTCTGTCTTAATGTTGTGAGTTGATCCTAACTGCGCTGTCAACGCGAACCTTGACGCCTTATATGCATGGCAAACCTTCGTCAGCCTGCATCGATGACAAGCCCCAAAAGTGTAAGTCAAGAGAATAACTTTTCACCCCCTGCTCCTTCTTGAGAATTAATGGACCTGTGTGCCAATTACCAATCCCCCGGACCGCCTAAAGCGCCTGTTACTGCTGCTGCCGCCGCCGAGCTGTTTGTTAGAGGATCGGATCTGCAAATTCGAAGCATACATTGCACCCTCTTGATTTTCAGGTACTCGAGCGCCACCATGTTCCCCGTGTTACGCAATGCAGTGTGATTAGATTGTGGTCGCATCTCCAAACATCTGGATCGTCTTTAGCGAGAATTGATGAATGACAGAGTACGTGCAGCTCCATGCTCGAGATATATCTGTGTCGGAGGCTATCGTGAAATGAGTCACATCATTCTCGTCTGAGGCATTACTCATTCCACTATCATAACTTTGGTCTTCAGCATATTGTACACATCTTTACGCTGTATTGCGCCATCGAAGTGACACTCAGTGGTTCTCGTAAGGGGCAGGCAACGTTGTGTATTCCTTGAATGTCTACTTCCAAGGTCCTATTCGTATGCTCAATGCCCAATCCAGAAGATAACCCAGTCCATTCATTACATGAATCCCAATGTTCAAGCCATCAAAAGTACACCCAAGCCAAACAAGCGTGTCATGCTATCCCATCCAATAGCAACAGTGACATGAGTTCTCCAGCATCCAAACCCTGACGAGAAAACACCGGGACCAAGAATCAGTCGGCCACAAGCATCAAGGACCAGCACGCTCGGGCCTTGCTGGACCAGAAAAGACAAGAAAATCCACGCCTATTCGAGTCAGCTGATGTCACGTTGTGGGCATCGATTATCCTCAAGAAAGTCCGTGGAAGTAAAGTAGAGAAACATGAGCAAGACAGCTACTAACAATAGCAACGGCGTTTGAGTCCGGCTGAAGTGGTGTCCTGGAATTGAAAAATAGTCCGCGGAAGTCCGGAAGAAGTCCCAACGGTGAGAAACAACAGCAAGGCAAATTCGCATATCCAAGATAAAATGGCCAGTACCAGTGGAAAGAAGGAGTTGTTGAAGTCCAAGGGGACTTGTCCATTAATGTGGCGTGATTTGTTGAAGAGTAGTTGCAGTCGTAAATCCGGCTTATTGGTGATGTGAAAGAACTTTCCAACGAGTTCTCCATGGGGATGTTCCAGGTAACCATTTGGGCCAAACTATTGAACCTCTGAATCGTGTAATTCAATCTTTCTGGAAGAGAATCCGATATTGATGTTGCTTATCCTTGGATATATGGCCAATTTGCTGGATCCTCTGGGGAAACGCCTGCAGACCGTAAAGTGTGACATCGACGTCCAATGTAGATGGCATGAAACTGAAAGAAACGGTCTCCTTGATATGTGGGCTGTGAGATGGCGAGTCGGTGTCGCTGATCTCGGTTTACATAGACGTTCAGTGATTGGGAGGGTGGACTCTTACCGACACTCGATTTCGAGCTGATGGTTGTCTTTTCTTTTGCGACCTTGTAGGATTCAAGGTGAAATCCGAGTCCTGGCGGTGGAATTCCGCAGATTCGCACTGGATATGTGCTTTCCAGGTCCACGGTGGTGTGCTTTTGAGCAATTCCAATGGCATGCAATCCGGTGGTCTCTGTCTCCCAAGGTCGGGGGTGTGTATTCCTGGCTTCCCGGTAAAAGTCCTCTGGTATCCGGTTAAGGGAATCCTCAAATAGCATCCGGGTAGTAGGGTCCATGGAAATCCAGACAGCTGATGTCGAGTTGTGGTCCTTGCAAGTTAGTATCATCCTGAAACAAGTCAAATGATCCAGGTTTTGCCAGGATAGAAGAGCGGCGTTCTTGGGTAATCCTTCACGAGAGGTTGTCATATATATACACTGTGCCCAGTGCTCACCTTGCTGTCCGAATCCGAAGCCCTATCTATTAGCCAACCAAAAAAGAGTTCTGTGTCTCACCATTCGCCTAGTGCGCCGTTGACAGTGGAATCCATGAACCGGAAGATACAGAAAGCAACGCAAAAAGCCTCCGCAGTTCGGCGGGATCCGGACAGCAAGTTGGCAAGGGATGGTTCTTCAGATGAAAGTAAGTCATTGCTCCGTCATGAGGTTCTCTTTTCGCCTCCCGATTCCCAGGTCTGGTATAACGTAAAAATGGCCAGTTTTGTAAAAACGTGCAAAAAGAAACAGGAAATAGTCATCCACGGGTCTGAATCGTCCGTATGCAATCGTAAAGACCCCGAAGTGCGCCAATGTGCCACATCAGGTAGTCGCATGCGAGCGCGCCACATAATGTGTGAAAAGTCCATATCCGGGAGAGAAACGTGGATGATCCAGAGAAAAAAGGTGTGAACCTTTGGGTATCAAAGGGCGCAAACTTGCAACCCTTGGCAGCAATGCGAACCTCGCAAAGATGATCAATCCTGAAGGCAATGCCGGTGGGGGGCAGCTGGGCTCCAAAAATCCTCTGGCAGTGGGAAGGAACAGTCATTAAAGTATAATGTGCAAGAATTTACTCTTGCCAATCCAGGGCTGGGGATGGGATTCTCCAGTTTGTGCCGCTCATCGACCGCTACGATGGCTGCGATGCCTAGAATCCGTGTGTCGGTCAACGCTGTCACGGTTGTCCCGGTTGTGGCGCGAAGACGACCCACTGCTGGGCGCCTGAGTACTGGGAGGTTGCGCCGAGTTGCGAGGGGGAGGGGCGGTCTCATACTGTGAGTCGTGTGTTGACGCGAAAGCTCCTGCGCCTGCTGGCGATGCTATAAGAATCAGAAATCACTGTGCACCAATTTTTGGACGTCTCATGTACGTACCGCGCCCATAAAATGCGTCTACCGGCTGGGCCGCCGAGAATCCTGCCGGGGTTGGCGCCGGATTTTGTGAGTAGTAAGCACCAGAACTAGTAGTGAAACCAGGCTGACCAGGCGGTCCTGAAGTTACATAGACTGGTCTACCCTGAACCATGGTTGTGGCAGGGACGGGCTCTCCCCGGGGGACCGGTTGCGTAGGCAACATTGGCACCATAGTCGCCACTGCCCGGGGCGACGGTTCGGTGTGCACCAACTACCTCGTATGGCCTTCCTCCCGAAGGGGCTTGAGTAAATCCTGTCCCGGACATGGAAGCACCACTCGGGTACGAGTCTTGGGGTGACTGGGCAAATTGGGGCTGGCCCGTGGTGTAAGCCTGTTGACCATACCCACCGCTTTGACCTGCGTAAGGAGATGAGCCTGGGTATCCGGAATTTGATGAAGCACCATTGTAGCCTGCGGAACCAGTTCCTGGGTATCTGGGAGCGCCAGCATCATAGTTATCACGAGAGGCATCCGAATATTGGTTGGCACCTTCAGTAGGGCCATAATACTGACGGGATTGGTGCGTGTCCGAATTGCGGTATTGGACTACTGGGGAGTTAGATTTCTGCACGTAGACGCCAGCTGAGGCGATAGTACCTCCGACAGGGTTGCGCGCAGTTTGCTGCCGCCTCTCTTGGTCCCATCGCGCAGAATCTGCTTTCAGATCTTCGATCATTGCCTGCGAAAACCATCGGGTCAGCAGGTTGGCCTCATGACTTGCTGTTGGTGGTGAGCCTTACTGTGGTTAGGTTTCTGTAGGCTGTGATGAAGTAGCCTTGGACGACTTGGCCAGTTTGGGGGCTCTGTGCACCAGCCCATATCAGCAATTGGAACGAGGGATCGCGGAGCACGAAGAGAAAGTACCTCGTAGACGCCAGGCCGGACGAGTGCATCGTTTCCAAGGTAGCGACAAATGTCGGCTGTTATTACTTCGCGATCTATGCCATCTCTAGGTACGAAATACTCGTTTTGTCGATTCGACGAAGCCGGCGGAGGCTGAGCTGAACGTCCGGGTCTGGAAGACATCTTGATTATGGGCGGCGGCGGCGACGTGGAGATAGTTTTGGAAGAAAGATGCCGGGGCGACGATGAGGGTTGGGAAGGACGTCGACGAAGAGATAATGAAGAGATGAGAGAGAAGAAAACAAGGGGGAGAATGGGGCGAGATAAACCAAGAAATGGATGGTGAGGGGAGCACCAAGCCCAAGTGGTGGAGAGGAGAGAAGGAGAGCGGCTAGGCGTTCTTGTTTGGTGGGGTCTTTTTTTGGAAAAGAAGAACAAGTACGGCAGCAGGAGGAGCCTAGCTAGGAAAGGTGGCCCTCTGGCTGGGAATCTTCCACTCAGGGTTTCCTAGGGGAACCCGACCAAGCCTTGGCCTCTACCGCGTCCTGTCGTTGGCTGACAGGGGTACCTGGGAGGTGGGTGGCTGGCTTTTGCCCGTCTAAGCCCAATCCTGGTGTCGGTGGCAAAGAGACTCACTGGCCCAGAAGGTCTTTCGAGCCGAGAGGCAAAGAGAAGAAAAGAAGAAGGGTGGTTGTACCGAATGATTATGTCTGACACACCAAATGCTGCCAGTGGACGAATGCCAATCTGGGACAATGCAGGTCTGGACCAGTCAGGGCAGCTGTGGCCGTCAGGTGAGGTCTGGAAAGTCTGTTGCAGGCGAGCGAAACCAATAAGCAGATCGGTTCCCAATACGGTGGAGCAGTGTTACTGTGTGATCAGAAGTGCGTGGGAGCTTCTGGTTGGCTGTCTATGTCTCTTATGCGAGAACACACATTCAGGAATAGATGACGGCCGGGCTTTGCTTTCTTCCAGAAGACAAATTCGTACTCCAGGTTAGGTAGGCTAGGCCCAAGGAGTAGCAGATAAACGTATTTATGGGAGTCAAATCGAAGCCTGTGAACTGACGGGCTGACTCGTGTTTGACCTGGCGCTATGCAGGATTTGATGCAGCAAGTATGATGATGCACGCGATGTGAGTAGCGGTGGTTGATGTTGGGGGAAATCAAACGATACCGAAAACCCCGAACTGCAAGTGATCGTCGGTCGGGAGGCGAAAAAGACAACGGGACAAGCAGGCTCACATGAAGGAGATGCGGTGTCGTCTGGTGTCTGGGGTGGTAGTGGTGGTAGAGGTTGTGGTGGTGTGGCTAGTAGTGTGTGTTGGATTGAGTGCAAGTGGGAGGGTTTAGAAAAACCAGCAGCACGGTACATAGGACAACGTATTATTGCCTGGCTGCTGCTAGTGGACGTATTGTTGATCTGGCGCCGTAAATATACCGGGACAGGAGTGCACGGAAGCTGGTGCCGGCGAATACAGGGAGAAATAGAACAGGAGATCTCTGACGATAGGTAGGACAGGCTGCTGACCATTCCTTCGCTGGGCACACAATGGAAGATGAGAAAGGGCCTGGTTGGTGGTTTGTTGAGGCCTAAAGACGGCCTGGCTTCCCTGTTACAGTACCTAAGGGGGAGTGCTAAGAAGGAGCTCCAGTCGGGTACCAGGAACGTTTGCGCCCGTCCTTCAGTGGGGTGGGGCCTTGCTTGCCGCCTGTGCTGTGTGTGCTGTTTGCCGTATGTAGGTTCAATGTTTCTAGCTGACCGCAAGAATGCGCCAAAAGAAAGCCGTTGTCGGTGGCCGGATTTGGGCTGGCCCTGGAGGTCCTGTCACAACACAACGGAAATGTGCGGGATCCTAATGCAGCTACGCGAAAAGGCTGATGGATGAGACTGGACTGATGAGCTGAGTAAAAACAGAGAATGCGCAAGAGGCATGCGAGGTCTCTCTCAGGGAATACCTCCAAGATGCAGGGACAAGGAGCCTCTATATTCTATACAGCCTCTGGCCCTTGCGACAGCATGCCATGCCAAATGTTGCCCAACAGCGAGCCTTATTGTTCGCGACTGTCCGTCTCTCTGGCCCAAGCAAGAGCTCGACGTAGTACAGCCGGCGACCATCATGTCACCACTGATGCCCTATCAAAGGAAGGCACACCCGGTATATGATTCGCGATTGGTGGTATCTAAAAATCGACAGCCATTCTAATAAATAGAATTTGAAACAACATGTTTTCTCGTCATTTTCCTTCGAGTCGGACAGGCATGAGGCTGGTGGTCGGCTTCGTGGTGCTCCCGGAGCCCACGGGCTTACATGACCAGAAACCACACATGTTGCCAAGAAGTGGATTAGGTCAGGACACGGAAGCCCTGGTGAAGCCATCCAACTCTGTCAACGTGTCGTGTCCGATGCACTGAGACTGCAGGCTGGGAGGTGCCTGCTTGGAATTGGGTATCAATGCGTAGGGTCCAGATAAATACAGTAGTCATCGGTGCCTAAGCTGCACAACCAATCATGGCCTCGTGGATCCAGTTCAGAGGCGTCTCTTGGGACACTCCTCCTCCTCCCTAGCTGCCCAGGCTCGACGTCAGGGCTGGAAAAAAGAGCAAAATTCAAGGAAGCAGGCCAGGTTTGGGGTGCCTTGTGACGCAAATAGATCCCTCTTCTCACGAAACTTCAGGTGACATTTGTTTGTCAATAGAATCGTGCTTCTCACTATCTAACCCACTCACATTCCGTCCATACGCAGCACGCAATGGCGAGAAGCGCCGGTGGCCTGGTCACGTTCGGAATACTATCTATGAGGCCCTCGCTGTCATCCTCTCAAATCGAAGATTTAGAATCGTGCCATTATCATGCTTGTGCGGAGGGCATTGCCTACCTACAAGACCGCATCCCCCGGTATCCTGCGATATAGTACGTCGTCTGTAGATGCCGGAAGGGCTGCCGCGAAGGCCGGAGGCCAACTAGTTTCTGTGGGCTGTTAAACCGACGCTTCTTTCGACCGACTAAGCAAGCTCAAATGCCTTTGTGCCTGAATATTACGACCTCCCATCTGCTAATCTGTCGCCGTTTCCCGCTCAGGCAGGAGGAGGCTGCACAAACATGGCACTAGTGGTTCAGCCTACAGGCACCCAAGCAGCCCCTTCACTCCTCTGCTTCTTTATCGCCCGGGTCATGTGTACGTCCAACTCGACGTGAGATTATGCTTCCTGGCCCTTGCCGGATCTGTGATGGTCCCGGTTGGCTGGCGCAACGGAAAGATCCACACGATGTGGTTTTGATGTATCACTCGCTTCCAATAACATACAGCCTCGGGTTATCCAAAGTTCAATTTGCTTTGCTTCTTACCGCTGCCTCGTGTTGCCTGCCGTGAGGTAGATGCAGAAGCCTTCTGATTGCGTGGACCGGCGGGTCGGTTGGCTAATATCGAACTGCCACGTTCTTCCTCTTGGAGGTCTTTGGCGAAATGCCAGTCCAGATGGCTTTGGTGCGCTTCGGCGCTTTCAAGCCTTGCATGGCAACGCGAGCATGTATAGTTCGTGATTGGCACCTGTCGGATTTTAGTTTCTGTCGTAGATGCATCCTGTTCTACTTGAAGACTCGCATCATGCTCAGGGGAGAGCTGGTGGGCAACTGTTTGATGAGACTGATGATCTTTGGTTTCCTCAGTTCCACCATCATTGACATCACTAGACGAAGACGCCCGTGCAAGAAATCGTTGAATGCCCGGGTTGTCGGTCCTTCTCCTTTTCTCTGGCCTTTCTTCAGAAGGGGGATCAATACTGGCCTCACGAGAGGACGACATGAGGGATTTTGCTTCCTCGCCTTTCAGCAGGAAACCCCCGATGCCCATGTTACCTGTAACACCATCGTCAAACCCTGCAACGCTTAGGCTTAGGTTGGCGCATGGCCAAATTCTTCCTTCTAGAGCTATTTGGTTCATGAGATTCTTGGCAAGTTCAAACAAGGATGTCTCGTCCAGTATCTTGCCCTGTGGAATGGCATTCTGGCGCGAACGTGTCTGTCCCCCGTGGCGGTGGTGAAGATTGATTGTCTTGGGCCGCCGCTTGTTCTCCAGGACCCCCTCTTCCACCAATCGCGAGAAGATATCGGCTGCAAAGATCCTGAGCCATCTGACAGCCTGATCCATGCTATTGATGAGCGGCCGGAACGACTTGGCCGAGAGCATCGACTTGATCTGTGTGCGTGCGTTTACTTCGCTGGTGTCAATCCCGCGAATCGTATTATAGAGCCATATGCCTGTGTCCTCTCCCAGTTTCGATTTCATCTGTTCAACCGGAATGGCAAGTAGCACTTTGATGGAATCCGTCTCAAACACAGACGTGACCTGCTCGCCAAGCTTGCCTCCCAGATTCCGAATTTTGGTGACTTTCATGTCTGACAAGAAGTGTTGGACGGCTCGGTTGCGTATGACGGTCTGCTGGTTGGGCTTCTTGTGGCCGGAGCCCAACTTACTGAGCATCTTGTTAGATGCAATGCCAGCAGAGCATGTGTACCCAATCTTCCGCCGGACTTCTGCACGTATGTCTCGTACAATTTCCGACCCAATTAGGATGGCCACATCGTCCCAATCCGGGTCGTCTGCTTCTGCCTCCGCGTCATCGAGGTCCACGAGGGCGTCGGCTTGCCAGTCGAGGGCGCTGATTGGCGGCAGGGGCAGCTTTTCTGTGGGATCATCGTACGGGGGAGGGTTGGCCAGCTCAGGGAATCTTTGCAGCAGGATCGAGTGGATTTGAGCGGATAAATCAATGAACACTTCGTCGATAGAAGCCTTCTCTACCTTTTGCAAATTTGCAGGAAGGAACTCTTTGATGAGAGCAAGAATCCTTCTCGACTGCAGTCGGTACGGGTCCAAGGATACCTTGTGGGTTCCTATATGAGAGGCGGCATCTTCATGGTAAGCCCATTTCTCATCTCCTTCTTTCCAAGTAGCAACATGTTGGGTTATGAGCTGGGGACACATCTTTTTCGCATCCGTGACGGTGCAGTGTCGCCCAATCCCGAACTTGCGGGCAGGGTAGTTGACGGCGATTAAACCTTGCCTGCATGTGCTGTTAGATCTTGTGAAAAGCACATTTGCTGTGGACAAGACGTACCATTGTTGGACAGCCAGTGGTTGGTCTTCGGGTGTTCCTAGTCGGACCATCTCACACTGAGCGTAGAAGGCATCAAGATCGATGTGAGAGATGACCCTCAGCGGCGATGAAGTCGAGTATGACGTCAAGAGTCCGAGTTGTCTGTACGTAAACTGCGACTTTCGTCGACCCGTCCCGTAACCTGGGGAAGAACCCTGGAATATGGGCGAGGAAGGCATGGTGGTGATGAGGATGATGGAGTGCGAGTGGGTGTGTGAGAGAGGTAACAACAAGGGTGCCAAGATCAGCACCTCATGAATATAGGCAGAGAATAGCAGCCAGCTAGACCGAGCGACGGTCAGCAATCGTGTCGCGGCAACCAGCCATACCTGTCGTTGGTTTGAGGAGTAGTGAGCCGATCTTTCGTATCCGCCGCTGTGGGCAATTCAAGCGATGATGTTTTAATCACGGAGATGTCTCCGTCCAGGCCGAAGAATGGTGGAAGAGCATGCGAACGCGGCAGGTTTCCTCGTCTGAACTTAGTCGCGTCTGGTCGCTATTTCTGGAAAAGTGGAGAATACATAATAACCATCAACTACATGTACCCGGACCTTAGGCAATCGCAAGCTTGAGGTCGAGCTCGAACTACACCCGCGGCACATCCCAAGACGGACATATTATCGCATCCGGTACTTTAGATCTGCATGTATCATATGCAGCTGAATCCCATCGATGCACGCAAGATCCGGTAGGGTCCCTGCTGGTCCAGAGTTTGATGGATCAGCTTCATAGGTTCCGAGTTCATCAGGGGCGACAGCGCAGTTTCTGTCAATTCCCAACGGTCGCTTTCTTTACCCCTGACTATTCCTGGCGCCCTTATAGCGAGCAATGGCCGCCTTGATGCACCCACACAAGGATCGCCTGCCGTCTGCCATTCTTCTATAAGCTTTTCATGAACGCCTGTTCACCCACCTTCCTAGTCTCGGATTCTGAGGTAAAGGCTTGGGGTCCGACGTAACGTATCTATTCATGGGTGTCTTGCTGTCGACTTTACCGAGTGGCAGTAATTAGGCAGTGGGAGTTGGGGCCAGTACCAGCAAAAAGAAGAAACCCGTTGAAGAATCTGATCTGCTCAATTGCGTCCTCAAAACGACACTGCATCGAGTCTCACAGTCGTCAAGCAGAATAGGCAACCGTTGAAGATGTGAAGTCACCCCCACGTCAATCCAGCCTTCCTAAGTTTGGAAGAGATAGGGTAGGTGAGACGACATCTCTGGGAAAGGTGGACGCCGGGAGCGCAATACGGTGACAGGCAAGAGTTTCCACACCATTCCTCCTTCCATGAAGGACGCCTGCATACTTATTTCGGCCCCCTATTTCTCTGTTGCTTAGATAACGCAGCACACCCATGCTTTCTTCCTTCTGCCTACCTTATTTCGGGCATTGCCGTGAGGTCATGTGCCCACGAACTGCATGTTGATCTACTTGGCCGGAATACCTACAGTGATATAAGCGAGATTGACACTGACTAGTGTAGAAAATATGCAGTTGTCTGCATTTACCAAATGGCGCATGTACTGCCGTCACATTGCCAGTCACTGTTTCGTTGCATCTGATGGGGGTGGTGGGTGGTGACGCACCTAAATAAGGCTGGGGGAGAGATGACTCGACGTCTGATGTCTTGCATGTCTCATTGCATTGCTAAAATTAAAAATAGCAGAAGCATTTGCCTATGTAGTTGATCATACATACACAGGTATGTAATTCTGCATTGCAACATCCAGCCAGAACTTGTGGACCGAGGCCCTTTTGCACTGATAATTTCCCATACGAGGAAGGCAGCCTTGCTTGCTTTTCCCATCACCCCTTGCGTGGGAGGCGCTGACGATGGCTGTAATAGAAGTTGTACAAGGTGGGGGGATGACCAATTCCTTGATACATAGGCCTACATATCTGTCTATAGGAGTTCAGGAGTACCGGTTGCAAGTGGAGGTGACGTAAAAGCCGTTTGTTACCCCAACTCTGGGGAGGTAAACTACTACTGCCCACCCTCAGGTATCGCCGAGAGAAGAAACTTCCGCTTATTGTGTGTGTGTGTGTGACCTGCCTGAAGCGACTGTTCGACATACCGCGACCATCACCAGGGGGCTTTCTACCCGTGGATAGTATAGTAAAAAATGAAGGCTCGGGCAGCGGCGAAGTCCTGAGTGAAAAATACTCAGACCGGCCCAGGCTTCAACTGCGGGGGACGACTCAGGTTGGGCCTTCAATAGGCAGGTGGAAGTTGTCGAGTCGATCTTACTGCCACTGGAGGCAATATACCTCAGTTCCTATAACTTTGAATATACAGGGTTGGGCTAGTGAGGTTGACGGGAAGGGCATAAGCCAATACCAAATGGCCAGTTCCTTCCAATAATGGTAATCCGACTTTGACAAAGCTCTGGGCGGCACGAACAAAGTGCAAGCAGGAGCTGATTGTCTCAGAGCTTCCGGCAAGGCAAGTAGATCTCACAGGCAGCCTCGTCTTCAGGTCACCCTCAGCTGGCGCCTCTATGGGGCTGGAGCAAGGCTGGGTCTTCTAAGCATATTTCAGGAACTGCGCTTTCACGTGGTTCCACCGTCGATTGGGAACACATGCTTCCCAAGCCATGTCGAGCAGAAGCCAAGACAAGTAGCTGAACCCAGAAATAGATAGTGATTGCATTTAGAAACCTTCTCTTTGTTCTGCAGATCCGGACCGCGAAAAGTCTCTCTCGGATGATGTTGCTCGGAGCCCTATAGGGCTGAAGGCAACACCCCCACACCTCCTTGTCTGGATCGACCCAGAATCTCGAGATCAGGCTGGCGGTTAGACACTCACTTCCAGTGGGTATACATAAGCGTCCAGGGAGTGGGTAAGAAGCAGTTCCTAGACCCATGCTTTTGTTGGAATGGGTCCGCCTTTTCCCAAGACAAGCAGGCAAAAGTAAGAAAAGCGACGGTTTGACCTCCCCCAACCTGAGGCACGACATGAGCACTCGGACTCGACGATGACTGATCCTAAAACGGCTTTGCAGGGTGGGTAGTTCGATACAACACTGCCGTAATCTCACGTGGGATGTCCCCTTGAAAGGCTTTGCTATCCGAGCCGGTCTGGCTGCTATCGAGTCCGGAAGGGGCCGACTTCCATTGGTGCGTAAGGTTGTATATTCTAGCGCAGGAACCCGTCGGCCATGCTCTAGGACTGCGCCTGGTTATCCCAGCAGTGTATACATGCTTCGCCCTCGGTTCCAACTGCCAGGAAACATGTTCCATTATGCAAGACTATTTTGAGCGTATGCTGTCTCTGTCATTCTTCTCAGTTCGTCAAACAAGCCCCTATCATAACGTCAAGGACGGCTTGGTGATAAAAGTCGATACCCTTCTGCAAGATATGTTGAATGGTACCTGAAATCGACATAGCTCTCACCGAGAGACTCTGACATAACCCAGTGCTATTTGTGATGTCCCCCCATTTGACATCCCCTGGCTTGCTTGCGCACATACCGGGTGTTCGTCTCCCAAAGCCCCCTGCATGCTTATGTGACTGAAGCTCATCGCAATGAACCTTGAGTCCATACCTACCTGCCTGAATTAGCCTGGTGTATCCGATGAAGCTGGGCTTTGATCAGTGAATGCGGCAGTGACCTTTTGTCTGATGGTGGGACAGTAGTGCATCTTTACCGGACTAGATGCTCTTTCCGGCAATGCCCCTTCCTTCTTGAACATCGTCTGAACGGCATAGTGAAGTCAAAGGAAGCAGCGCCGCCGCCGGAGATCACCACCCTATGTCAGCTTTTAGGCATCTTCTTCGTCAGCAGCAGCTATGACGGTCCGAATGGGGCTCTTCGTGAGGTGTCGAGAGACCGACAATGCCTTCAGTCGTCCTAGGACTGTCTGTCTGTAAAGCGCCTAAGATGGGCAGATGGGGGTCGTGATACTCGCTGGAGCCATGGTATAAGAAGAATGATCTTTCCAGTGCTGCAATATGGTTGAGTTCTCGAGTAAAGCAACAAGAATACACAGCATCTTATCGTCTCTACATCGCCTTCACATTCATCCTTCCTTGAACATTCCATTGGGAGACTACTTCTTCAACGTATCCTTCTCAAGAACTAAAGGCCATACAAACGCCGAACTCTGCAACATGTTAGCAATCTCTCTTTTTCATACCAGAACATGCCACTAACATAGCGAGTAATAGGGCTTTGCACGGAACTGCACTTGGAGCGGACCAGCCGCCGTTGCACACCAACAAGGGTCGAATGTTCACATGCTGCGACTGTGGAGGATACACTTCTTTCCATCAGAACCGTTGGGGTGGATGGGTTTGCTCGAATTGCGGCCATGAAAATGCAGGGAATTGCAATTGCACTATTCATTGAAAAATGTCGGGCAATCTGCAACCACATCGATTGACATCGAAGACGGAGGAGTTGGATTTGGCTCGTTCTCCGTTGCTTTTTGTTTTGGAGTCTCTTCTTTTGGGTAATGGGTAGATCTGGTTGTCGCGACGACAGGCGTTCGTTTGGATTTCCCCCTTTTCGGCAGGCCTAGTTTGCTCGAGTCTCTCTTTTTCGGTCATGGGCAGGCCTCGTTCACCGCCAGTCATTCTTTCTTCAAAACCTCTCCTTTGTCATGGGTAGTTAGATAAAACAAAATAGAAAAGAAGGCCTTCTTTCAATATACCACAAACACCGCAAGGGGCGTCTGTCCCATTCCGCTATCTTCAAGTGTGGAAAGCTCATCATGCTGATGTTGATCGATGAATGGGGGTATTTTGATTAAAACATCTATAGACCTGTAAGTTCTGGTATCTGCATTTCCACCAACGCCTTTTTGATGCTCTCGGGGTATCGTTAATATGCCTTGTTAATATGTGTCCCTTTCCCAACCCAAAATAATTATCTCATCTCCAAACCATCCGGCCCAGCAGCCGAGTCCGGAGCAATGCCATGCCGCGCGCGCACTTCGTCCACGATCTGACCCATGCGGTAGAAACTCTCGTTCAGATCGTGCTTCACGCAGGGTGACCTCCGTATCGGGAACAACCAGTCAATAATGTTGGTCCCCATAACTTCCTTCCAATTCTCCCAGCACCCCAAGTCCCATGGGTTCTCGCCGGCCTCCGTTCTAAGGATGGCGAAGGTCCGGTGAGCAAGTGAATCTCGCGCTTCACGTCCCATACTCGGGGAGTTGACCCGGGCCACGGTGCCGTTGCCGTTATTGTGTTGGTTTGTGGAATACGAAGAACCTGGCCTTGCCAGCGGATAGTTGATAACGTGATAGCTGTCTGTCCCTTCGCTCCCGCGCGGTATCCGCACCGCCAGTTGGTAGACCTTGGTACGGGACCCCAGAAGATCCACATTGGTCATGTTGAGCAGGACGTATCGGAGAGATGTTATCGTCATCATGAAAGTGAACAATCCGAAAAAGCCTCCGAGTCCCAGAGCGCCGACCAGGAAGCCATCTACCCCGTTACCACTGTTCATCTTCTTCTTGAGAGTCGAACCAGCAGCACCAAGGACAATGCCACAATAGCAGGCCGTGTATGTGGTGAACTGGACGAAGAACTTGAAAGCTGTTGGGTCTGTTAGCCAGTTGTTTTACCCACCTCAAATAGCAAGCATGACGACCTACAATTTTCGCCCACCATACCCCCGGCCCAGGGACAGTAATGGTCCATTCGCAACACACAACGGTTCAGTTCGCTGCTGTGATGAGCGCGATCCGGTTTCCAATTACAGCACTCGGAACACCACTTGGGACGACCATCGGTTTCGCAAATAAAGACATCTTTTGTATAGAACTGTTCGAGTCCGGGACTATCGGGATTGGAGTCTGGTTGTACAAAATACGGCTGGCCCTCGAGGTCGTCCCCGCGATGCGACTTGTCGCTCCCATCATTGCTCCTCCGCGAGACGGCGAGCGGGCCGAGAGGCACCAAGCCGGGGTCGGTATTGATCGTGACAATCGTGCGCAAGTAGGTCGCTACCATGAGGAACATGAACAGGAAGTACAGTACGAGGACGGCGACGGCGTTGCCATGTTGTTGTTGGTCGTGGATCAGGTAGTCAACTAAATAGACAACGATAAGATGTCAGAACAAGAGGGGATCGCCACGCACGACTGTCGTTAGTCAATTGAAGGAATGGGGCAGGGCTTACCACAGACCCGGGCGACAGTAACGTAGGTCGCATAGCCAACAGCTACAGCCAGAATGACTGGGATTATGCGCGTAACCCACCGCGAAGCGGCCTTTGTGCTTTCAAAAGTCATGACCAGCTCATGATTTCCGCGCGAGGGACGTCGTCGTCGTGAACTGGCGCGAGGCTGCCGAGAAATACAACAAACAACAAAAGAGCCTGCAGCGGCGGGATGGGAACGTGAAGGGCATTTGGGCGGCGGGACGTTACTTAAGATCCAATTACATGGTTTTGGTTTGGGCGTAGGGCCTTATTTGGGCGCATGAGACCAAATTACAATTGCGACGCTGCGGGCTGACCTGGTTTGATGGTTAGCTGCAGGTCACCACCTAAACTCCCCTGCTAGCACTTGCTTCTGAAGCTATGACGCCCCGTTTTACCCGGAAGCCCAGCAGCCCAGGCTGTCTTCCCCCCACTGCTAATATCCCGTACCGATGGTGGCTCCTTTCCTTTCCCTCTTCTTACTGACTCCTTCATCCCCTGTCCTGGTTACCAAAACTCCACTGTCGCGGCAGTTTGCTTCTGCGGTTTGACACTATTTTGGTTCTCTTTGATTAGGACCTCATCTACCGAGAGATACTGCTGCATACTTGCCTCTGAAAATACTTATGCAAGTTCATATTTGACTCAAGGTAATCTGCAGCAGTCTGGCGGCACTTTTTCCTTCTTCGCATTCACCATGCTCCTGCATGTCGCCGCATAGATGGAACTCTGTGCCAGAATGGGTGGGCGGGCATTGGTTTTCCCTCCCGTCAGTTGTGTGCAAACGGACTGCACAAACAAGTCAACTTCCACTCATTGGCTGGTCCATCACTCTCCTGGGACGAACCAAGGGACAGAACTTGTCCCCGCGTCTTAGATCCAATGGTCAGGTTTCACTCAGATCATGTCTGACCATACCTTGGAGCCGCATGTTAAGTGAACGTCTGGCAAAGCTTTCCCAACCTACGGCACAATATCGACCACTGGTTTGCTCCTGTGAATGAGGCCTTGTCCACCATGACACTTGCCTAACCTAAAGTCCTCGGTTCTCCGAAAACAGTACACATCTACTGTATGTGAATGCAACTATCGAAACATGGAAGCAACAGGCGTTGGGCTCGCCCAAAGGGTGATATATGCCTCGTTTGCCTGGGAGGATGCTTCATGGAGGGAACATGATGCGGCCATCATTCCCTTTTCAGCTCGTGGCGTTCCCAGGGTGCCATGACGCTGAACTCGGCTCTGAGCTGAACTCGATCTCTCCCATCTGAGGGCAACGCAACTTACTGATAAGGGCCTCGGAACCCTGCCCGTAAGGATATGTATGCTCAACAATGGCCTGTTCACCGTCAGATTCCACAACCACCGACAGTCAGCATGAGAGCGCCTGAACCGTGATCATCAAAGATAAGGGTAGCCTTGGTGAGTCCTTCGCAGCATCTAGAAAATTGTGTTTACTTCTGGCCATCGCCATTGAAGACGAGGCTCTTCCTGACTATGCGCGTCTTTGCGGCTGAAAAGACCCATTCCCTAGGCCTGAGGCTCTGAGAGCAGGTGAGCCTTCTATATAATAGCTCGCAGTTCTCCTCCTGAATTCGAGTCTCTTGCTTCAAGCTCTACATGAGGATTGAGATAGGTCTTTGCATGCACCTCCCTTTCGCAACTGGCAGTTCGCAAACAGGTGCAAACCGCACCAAGATATCACTGTTCCAACTACAACTCGATTTATAAACCCATTGAAACGGGCTTCTCTTCTTTGGTCAGAATCTCTGCAACTGACTTTTCGTTCTGCCCTTTGGATTCACTTGCGAAAAGAGGTTCGTCTAGTGACGACGTTTCCTTCATTCATTGAGTATGATACTGCAGCTCAAAGTACAGTTTGATGACTGCTATTATAGCATTTCCCCGAAGTTCCCGACGAATCGCTCAAGCCTGACAACCGTAGGTATGTCAGATGTCTGCCTAATCGACCGGTCTTGGCGCATCATGTACCCTTCCGTGCAGATATTCAAGCGCACGTGTTTTTCCCTTGCTATTTCGACGTGAGCAGTGGCACAGGGTCACTCGAAACAGGTCTTCTGGTCTACATTGTTCGTATACGGTCCTATCAACTGCTTGTCGATGCCCAATTCGTCGGATTGCTTTCAGCCTTGCGGTCGCCTTAGGGTGGACAAGGGTATTCGTTTCGGTGTGAGGGCTTTGGGGCGATGCACGGCACAGCCGTTACGCCCCTTGATATTAAGGCTGCAGTCAGACTACTCTACTCTCATGCGATATCTCCCACAAAGCTATGCGGCTCTGCGGAATATTCCGCTAGCCCCCTGCAGCCAGAGAGCCGCATGCTGAACAAAGGCCGGCTGTTGCTTTTACGTCGACTTGACATGGGAGGAACACAGCTGCTTGTTCTTTGAAACAATTCTACCCAAGAGACTGGCCTAGAATTCTGGCTTTTTATCCTTTTTATCATCCAAGATAAGGATATCGTCATGGCGTTCCCTTGGCTCAATGCCACACGTGGTGGTCAAGCCCGGCCCGGCACTTGTGCCATGACATCGGGCCCTGTTTTGGGTACTGTTCACATGATCTTACTAAGTCCAACACAGCTCGGAGCCCTAAGTCGATCAATAGAAGCGGTCAAGAAGCACCAGGGGCAGTGTCAAGACCTTTCGGAATATCCAGGACCAACGAAAGCGGACTATCCATCCATCTCGCTTGTATATGACAGACCACACTCGCCCTTTGATGAGCTGTGTTACCTCACCGAAGATACTACTATGTGTTCTTCGCCTTGGGTTTTCTTTAGGGGCACGATGCTGGAATTGCTCTCAGTCTGGTTGGTGACTAATGGCGAAGGTCTAAGCCATAGAATGGATTTTGATTTGGCCTCTCGTGGGCAGTGTCCCGGTCTCTCGGAGCCAAAAGAACGTTGATGCATACACCGCTATCCCGTCTGTATGTGACAGATGACTGAGCAATCGCCTCTGATGGGTTCTTTTCGCTTTACCGAAAAGTTGAGCCAGACTTTTTGGTCTTCGGTATGGCTCACGGGCACGATTCTGAAGTCCAACCTCGACTGACTGGCGAGTGGTGATGGAAACCCAAGCCTTCGAGGTGGATCATCGTCTTGCACCTTTGTCGCCTCGGATGAGATGATAGGTAATAGCTGCCCGCCCGATGATGAAGGCATATCGACAGGGCATTGAGGGCAGAATATCAGCTCTGCTGATGCCCGGTAATCTCTACATTGCCATACTGTAAGTGCTCTCTATAAAGACTCTCATGATGTTCCTCAGTGTTTCGAGTTCTCTCTCCAGACAAACAAATCTCCAACGAGTAACGACATCCTACCTTGAAGCCATAACCGCTGCTAGCTATACTATACATTTCTAGTTTTCTTACACAATCCGCAAGTATGGGATCGTCAAAGCCCACCCCTACCTGGTTCTGCGTAAGCACATCTCACTGACGCCAGTTTCGACATCTCTTCTAACACTATGACTGTGTTATAGTGCAATTGCGGACATGGACCCATGGGTATTCCCGTCAACGACTATTGCGCTATGTGTCAAGTAATGCGCTGCGGGCATTGCAGAATCGAACAACACAAGCCGAAGTCCAAGTCCAAGAAACACCACTGAGGGCATGTTGCACTTGGGTTCTGGTCTCGGGGTTCGACCCTGAGACCTCCTTTCGAACACTTGAGCATCAGTGCCGGCAGCCTACAACATCAGAGTGTTGCACCAAGACACGAACACACTGGCGCCCTTCTTGACCCGATGACCTACCTCCCCTCTTTCGCATTCTTTCTTGTTGTTTATAGTGTCATTGCTCTTTTCTTCTCCTACTCTACTCAGCCTGCAGATAGGCCACCAAGAGGTCGACAGAATCAATCATCCGGGGTGACAACAGCACCGATTCAACAACACTCGCTTGATAATAGACGGTATAGAAGGATGGGATTACGCATAGGTGTTGCACTGTATCATTATGGCTATAGAACGGTCTTCTTCACGGGGTTCATTTCCTTGTGTCTGGTGCATGGACAGGCTGTTCCGGTCTTTTTGCAGAAGGGACTGCATTTCGGTCATTTTTGGAGGACATGCTGCGCGATCTCTGTCGGAATTTGATTTTATGGATTGTCGTTATCTCATCTCCTATATAATAGAGCTTTCATTTACTTCCCCTATTCCAAGTTTCTCGTCTCCAGCGCATTGATGTCGCCATGTGCCGCAAAGCCACGAGATGGTGCTACATGAAAAATGGCTATGGCACCCAATCAGGTATCCCATAGCTACTCCCAGGCGATAGCGGCACAGATGGATAAGTATGTTTTGCATCTCTGGCTGGTCATGTGATGTAGCTGTATGTACCTTTAGCCATATGCGTGGTTCGTATAGGGCTAAGTCATGACGTGGTTAACCCAATTCAGCCAGGCAACTCACCCTATCAGCCGCACCTGGAATCCCGACACGGGCGAATGCACAGGGTCGCCCACCTAAGGCCACTACTTACTTATTCATGGGTGCGAACGAAAACCCCATAGCGACGGAGGGAATATTCGCCCGCCTTTCAGTCTACTAGCTTTCACAGGCTCGCATTCGCGAATCCCAGGTGCTCCACCAGGCTTACACGGACTGCTGGTCCATCATGCAGACTTCGCGATCTCGAGGCGAAACAGTTGCCAACCTTGATCGCTTGAGGTTCTGCGGCACAGTTCAAAACTTGAAGCAAATCGATTGGCACAATGGGGGGAGTATATAAGTCAACTCCCATGGCCGGGATGAGTTAGGCAGTAAGATAATGCATCATGCAACAGTCCTACAGGGAAACATTGAACTCTTATTCCTTATCCCTAAGTGTTCCATACCTATCTACACACTGAAATACTCCGGGCGAATTACACTCATTACAAGATGCCGGAAAACAGAGCCGCGTACCTGATGGGTGAAAAGATTCGCCCCCTAGCCGTCAAAGCCGCACCTTACACCTCCCCCGGCCCCAACCAGATCCTCGTCCGCGTCGCGGCGGTGGCCGTCAATCCCATCGAGTACATCAAGCAAGATCTAGGAGGTCTCCTGTACGGCTGGGTCAAGTGCCCGCACGTGCTGGGCTCCGACGTCGCCGGCACGGTCGTCGAGGTCGGATCTGGCGAGGAAGCGTCAACAAAAGGTTCCGCCCCGGCGACCGCGTTGTCGGCCAGGCCCTGGGCTCCGAGAAGAAGTTCAACGACTCCGCCATGGGCGCGTTCCAGCACTACGTCCTCCTGCAGGCGAACATGGTGTCCCCCATCCCAGACTCCATGTCATTCGAGCGGGCCGTGGTTCTACCCCTCGCCCTCTCGACCGCGAGCTGCGGCCTCTTCCAGAAGGACCAGCTGGCGCTGCGGCTCCCAGTCGTCGCCGCCGCCGCCGCCGAGGAGGAGGACGGGGCGGAGAAGAAAACGGAAAAGGAAACGTTGCTGATCTGGGGCGGCTCCACAAGCGTCGGTTGCAACGCGATCCAGCTCGCCTGCGCCGCGGGCTACGAAGTCGTCACGACATGCTCGCCGCGCAACTTCGACCTCGTCCAATCTCTCGGCGCGGCGGCGGCGTTCGACTATGGCGACGCTGACGCGGCCGTCTCGGAGATCGTGAAGTTTTGCCAAGGCAAGAAGGTGGTGGGCGCCCTGTCAATGGGCGGCGACGCGGGCCGCGGCTGCGTCGAGGTCCTGCGGCAGATCCCCCAAAGCAGCAGTCGCCGCTTTCTATCGCGAGTCTCGTACGCGACCCCCGAGAACAAGGACGCCGGGCTCCCCGCGCGGATCTGGTGCATGCTGTCGTTCTCGGTGTGGCTGTGGGCCAAGAGCGTGCGGCACGGGATCAAGTCCAACGTCGTCGTCGGCACCACGCTCGAGGCGAACGAGGTCAGCAAGGCCATCTACGAGGACTTCCTGCCGCGGGCATTGGCGACGGGGCAGTTCGTTGCGGCGCCCGAACCCGAGGTTGTAGGGAAGGGGTTGGAGTTTGTGCAGACTGCGCTGGATACGCTGAGAAGGGGTGTTTCGGCGAAGAAGCTGGTTGTGGAGATATAAAATGACGACGGGATTGCTTATAATTGTTAACCGTTAGCGATGTTTTCGAAGAAAATTTAGCCATGTTCTTGTATTGCTGTGATTAGTTGCCTCTGAATAGTTACCCTTGTCAATAGCCTTCTATACCCTTAGACATATGCCCAGACGAAACGAAACGCATTTCTTCAGCGGCTCATTGCTTACCTCCGACGAGAAGTTCACATGTAGCACTCATACCGAAACCCAAGCAGAGTCTGCGATGCAGCACACGTAGCCGCAGAAACAGGCGGCAAGCTGTATCTAGGTAGTGGCGAGGGCTGGGAGACGCCAGATACACAGTTTTCTCTTGTTCTTAAAGTCTTTGCGTCACCCAAGCTGCTTCGATGGTCTCCATGATGTGTAATATCGTGCGGCTGGTGTCTCAAGGCACTAGCATTGGTGAATGGACACTCCTAGCTGGGAGGCATGTTGACCTGGAACATGTGAGGGTGGCTTGCGCAACTGGGCGTGTCGTAGCCATGCTTTCTTATCAGTATGTTGTCAGGATTCCATTTCAACTACGCTTCGAGATCTGAGGCTTTGATCTGCATCGGATAGAGGTTGGGCAGAGTAAAGGCGGCTAAATTGCATGTCGGTAGTTGGTAGGCGCAACAGCTTGTTTTCATGTCCAATTGAGTAGGCGACATCAATCACCAAAAACGGCTCTCAGCAC
Organism: Apiospora rasikravindrae; assembly: GCA_038363885.1. Taxonomy (NCBI): domain Eukaryota; kingdom Fungi; phylum Ascomycota; class Sordariomycetes; order Amphisphaeriales; family Apiosporaceae; genus Apiospora; species Apiospora rasikravindrae. The sequence continues at coordinate 418,003 of JAQQWK010000011.1, forward strand.
TTTGGGCAAACATACGAGCTGTACCTCTTTTATTGTTTTACTCTATTCTTGCAATTCTGCAGTCGGGTTTAAAGCACACGATATTTCCTTTCACTCGAAAAGGCCCGCTGGCAGAACACAATCGGCCATCATGTCCTCCAGCTGCTCCATGACCCATGCAGGATCACTAGCGCTTGACTTGATGATTGCTCCAATATCGGCAAGTTGACCTTCTTGCAAAGTAGATAGGTACTCGGCAACCACTGATCGCAAACCAGCTACACTCTTCTGCTCCACGTCAGATGACAGCGCCTTTGCGTTGCGGTAGAACACTGTTGCGTTCTTGAGGTTCTGAGCAGCGTTGGTGGCGGCTGACTGGTGCGACCATGGTACGTATCGCAGGTTATGCAGCTGCAACGAACAATCACCTCGCAGCATGTGGCTTATAGATTTCTCGTCGATATCGATGCCTTGTACCTCGGAGGCCGTCTTCAGGGTCTTGATGCTCTCCGTCAATGCATTCCAGCGCAGGGTTGCCAGAGACTGTGCATCTGTGAATTGTATCTCCGACAGTGCTGAGCTGAACGCTATCAGAGAGCGAGCATTAGCAACAAGAGCCTCATGAGAATTCTCGAGTCCGAGCTCCGGTATCGTGAATGCCGTGTCCCGTTCGGCCTTGTATGTGGCCGCATCGAGGTTGCCAGATCTGTATCCAACTTCAAGTAACGCAGAAGAAAACACCGCCTTTGTGAGAGCAATCTCGGGGAGTTTCTGGAGTTGGTCTTTCGACAGGATTTGTAGTTTGGACAAGATCTCCTTCGATCGTTCCTCAGCACCCTGAAGCCAGGCTGGACTCGGAGTATCCGCAGAAGCACTACGAACATTGCAGAATGTCGTCAGGGTCCTAAGCTGCACTAGCAGTGTATCGATGACAATCTCGTGGGTAACAGGTTCGATGACGGTAACATCCTGGTACTCTTCACCAGAAGCTTCCTGTTCCGTCGAAGCCTCGGCACTGGCACTAGCACTTGTACCTGTCGTTTCTGTCTCCTGTGACGTGGGCTGTTCCGCTGCCAGTTTCTGCTGCATGAGAGTCTCCTGCAACTTCACTTCCTGGATGGACAAGCACTTTTGCTGCAAATCCATGGCTTCCTGAAGAGCTTTGAAGGCTTCTTCATCAGAGACGTCGTCGTCGTTGGCGATCTCCTCCGCAATGCTGGTCAAGATCTGAGACGTGTTGAAAAGCGTGTCGGCGTTGTTTGGATCGACGCTCAGAGCATAGCGATGCGCCTCCAAGCCCCTCTGAAGCCAATCGAGCGACGTTTCACGAAGCTGGCCGAGCAGGGCAGGATATTCGGCGACCTCAAGGAAAATGCGAGCCTTGTTGTAGGCCAGATCCAGGTCTTGCGGAAATGCCTTTAAGCCTTGATCGTAAGTATCAATGGCGCGTTGGAAGAACCTCATGGACTTGGCAGCGTCGCCGGCACGCCACTTGCCAGCGGCCTCTTCATGTTCGTTGGCAGCATCCTCAAAGTCACTTGCAGTCTCAAGCTTCTGTTACGGTATCAGCAAGGAACTCTGGAAGAGTGGGGTATTTGGCGAGCTCACCTGCTCTTTTTTCGGTTTGGGCTTGGTTTCTTTAAGATGATCCTTGTGGTTGCGTCGAGCCATGATGAAAATACGGTGTTACCAACTTTTGCAATCACTTGCCAATTCCTGAATGTCAAAGCAACATGAGGCAGATGCGATCAACGTCGAGGACAGGCAGGGCTGGAAGTTATTTAAACGACAAATTTGTTTTGATTGGGCATACAAAATATTTGACACCCGCTAAGCGTCCGTTTGGGCTGTGAATATTTCTTGGTGGTCAACGACCGGGCTGTTCTGGTCTGTGCGTGCAAGTGTGCTACAATTACAGAGGAAACAGCGTTACCAACCAATTACCATCTACATGTACTACTTACCCTTCCTAACACCACCCGCCAGCGAGCTTGGTTACGGCCTTTGGTCGCAGGTGCCGTCTAGATTTTGACTGGTCGGTCTTTTCATATACCATACTTCGTCAAGTTTTCCTATCCTCAAGATTCTCGGCACTCGGGTCCAGATTTGGAAGTAGTAGCGTGATGCCACACGACTGCAAAAGACGTTCCCGGTAACGTGCGTGACGGAGACGTCCTATTGGCCCATCTTGTTTGTCAGTGACAGGAGTCTATCATAACTCCGCCGGTTGTCATTAACTATGTACATATGTACTTGATCTAGTGTTTTCCCCTGTCGATCAAACCATTGAATTGAGACAACGATGGATTTTACCAATCTTTTCTGCTATCAAGCCATGTATAAGAAACCAACAGCTTCACAAACATGGCATACGGGACGTCGAAGGATGTCTACTTTGATTACTCATGGCCGGGATCAGTAACCAATCGATATACAATTAATGAGCAGTGACGTGACCAGGGCGGCCATACAGAAACTACCCCGCATTCCGAGGTTTGATCCCGACGATAAGCAAAATAGCGTGAGTAGCTCCAGAATAGCCCCTCACTTGGATTGGAATCCCCACGCAAATGGTACTCAGAATGCGCATCCAAAGCCGAAATAGAACTTGTGTGAGCGGGAGTGAGCTGACGGGTTGTCCGAAAAGGCAATTCTCCAACCTCTGTAATAGTGAGGATTAGGCGCTTTCGGGGCTTTGTTGTCCCCTAGCGTGTCTCGCCAACGTTGCCATGCAGTCTATCCGGTCCCAGCAGGCCACGAGCAATGGATACGATGTGGACTCTCGTCCGGTTGGTACGCGGGTGACACAGCATTACTGAGACTTACATAAGGGTCTGTCCGCTTCGGGGTATACTCTAGGACCGCAACCTTAAGTACCGAAGATGGGTTGATTCGCAATGTCTCCTTGGTTTATTATTCGCAAGCCTTATTTACATTACTCTTGGTGTCCTCTACTCTACTCTTGATTTCATTTCTCGATATCCCAGCACCGAACGACCACAATGGCTTCTGAGGACAATGCGCCGCCCTTGCTGGACTTGACCATCGACAACATCACCCCGAACACAAACCGCATCAATTCGCAATGCAAGGACCAACGGCTCGTTTACCTGATGACTCGTCTTGTAACGCATCTCCATGACTTTGCTCGCGAAACGAGACTTAGTAGCGAGGAATGGATGGCAGCTTTGAACTTTCTTGTCGGCTGCGGGCAGATCAGCAACGAAGTTCGCCATGTAAGTTTGCTTTTTTATATTGAAGGGGTAGCCCAGCGGCCGAGCCATGATATGCTATTCCCCAGGAAGTCCCACGACACTGACCAGGCATTCATTCAACCAGGAATTCATCCTCCTCTCCGACATCCTCGGCCTCTCTCTCCTGGTGGACAGCATCAACCACCCCAAGCCGCCCACTTCGACTGAGGGCTCGGTGCTGGGCCCCTTCCACACCCACGACGCGCCGACCATGCCCAGCGGCGGCGATATGTCTTCGGACCCGGAGGGCGAGCCCCTGCTCTGCATCTGCACCGTGAAGGACACCAAGGGTCAGCCCATCCGCGACGTCAAGATTGACATCTGGGAGACGGATAGCAGTGGTCACTACGACGTGCAGCACGCGGGACGCGACGAGAAGGGGCCCAGCGAGCGTTGTGTCATGCTCAGCGACGAGGAGGGCCTCTTCTGGTTCAAGGGCATCAAGCCCGTCAGCTACCCCATTCCCCACGATGGGCCCGTTGGCAAGCTGCTCGAGAAGTTGGGGCGCCATTGCTGGAGACCGGCGCATTTGCATTTCATGTTTGAAAAGGAGGGGTGGGATCACTTGATCACGTAAGTTTTTTTTTCTTTGTACATTCCTTCCTCAAAAGAAGTGGAGGTAGCTTGGGGCTAATACGGAAGGGGGAAACAGTGCGCTCTACATGCGAGGCGACAAGTACGAGACCTCCGATGCCGTCTTCGGCGTAAAGCAGAGTCTGATTGTTGACCTTGACAAGGCCGACAAGGCGACGGCGGAGAAGTATAATGTCAAGGAGGGAAGCTGGTTGTTGAAGCACGACTTCGTGCTCGTGACGAAGCAGGAGACGGATGACCTGAAGGACAAGAATGCCATGGAGGCATTGGAGAAGCTGGGGCTCCGGATGAAACTGGTTGATCACTTGCCTATACCTGAGCTGGACTAGGGTTTCGATACCTGTGGTCTAATGAACGAATGAGGACTTTGCATGCATTTGGTGCGCACGTTGCATTTGTCTTCTTGATAGGGACTGTGGGGTTGATAGCCGACCAAAATAGATCAGTGAAGACCCATGTTGAGCTATGTATCAAGCGACTGGTGGCATATTGCTTTAGCGGAGGAGAACTATACAGATTTACAACGTGAGCTACGTCCACTATAACAGTAAGGCCAAGTCGGGAAGAACGGAGTACATATACCTCAGCGGTAGAAACAGGACAAGAGATATCTAAAGCCCCTGACTCCCCCTCTAGACCTCTAATAGAACTCAGTATTATTATAACTTGTAATTAGGTAATGCTTGTATAATGAAGGCAGTGCTATGTTGCACGATGTATCGTCTCCGAATCGTATCAGCAGCTCAGTGAAGGCCGGGATAGCGCCGGTATTCTAATGCATGTTTGCCCATGGGTGGCGCTGATAACGTGGGCACAAGCAAGGGATCGTCCGAGGTGGTGGTTGAACATATATCTTGGCAATTTGCTTCTTGCACGTTTGACAGGTCGAGTCCTCGGAGGTCCCAGACATTCAAGCGGCTAGGGCGTTGGTAGCAGAGTGGGGGATTGTCATCCAGCAAGCCAGAAGGCCATTACTAATCCGCTTATGTAGCGTTGTGCGTGCATCCAGAAATGTCGTACATAGTGCCTGGTCCCTCGTTGCTTTTTTGTCGACTATACTCGACATTTGACACTATCAACATGACACTCGAAGCATGAAACGGTAAATAGGTGTAGCCTTCTGTTTCCCAACGCGGCTATCGGAGCGGCTCGGTCAATATGGCACGGCTAAAAGGTTCCGGCTAAGCGGGTATCGCAGCAGATCAATCTGCAAGGCTATCTCCGCTAGTCGGCTTTACTAATGCCAACTCCTACCAACTTACGTGATGCTGGATGTTGGTGGTAGTGGATGGCAGAGATCAGATTCATTGACGCCTTTCCCACTCTCGCAAACTCCATACAATACATGAGTCGCCCCGCCGTACCCATTGCCCACCACTACAATACGGAAGTACCTGCACGAGGGACTCCATGAGGGAATAATGCATTCAATACATTCAAGCGCGTCTCACCTGCCCTGGGGGTTGGAGGGGACAACCTAGGGAAGATCCAGAATAAATCTGGCCAGAATCTGACTTCCCAGAGTACCATCACGTCATCAACGCCAAGCTAGTTCCTGAGCACGCCATCATGGTGAAAGCATAACCAATTGATTTTTGAATCCCCAATTGCCCGTTGTGGCATTATGGGGTACGAAGAGAAGAAAAAAACTGTTACGCGGCGTAAGAGCCGACTCGTGAAAAAAAAAGCCACTGCTGCTGAATGGGTACATTTGTAATATAGTATCAGGCGAAAGGCCCCTCCATCTCCGTAGCCGGTACCTCGACTACTAAAGTAAAAGGAAGAAACGGTTCCGAAGTTAATCTGTGTGAATCTTCTCTTATCTTTAATTTTCTTCTCTTCTACTTGACACCTCAAACCATCTTGTCCTAATAGTCGAGTTGATTTGCCCTCGTGTTTTTGTTGCGACTGCATAAGATCAAATCATCCCACTTCAAGATGGCTAACCCTCCCCATGGCGGAATCCTCAAGGATCTGATTGCGCGCGATGCTCCCCGGCAAAGTGAGCTGGCTGAGGAAGCCGAGAAGCTTCCCGCCATCACCCTGAGCGAGAGACAGCTTTGCGATCTCGAGCTGATCCTCAATGGCGGTTTCTCCCCTCTGGAAGGTGAGTTGGGATATTCCGGCGCTGGCTGGCAGCCCACATCAACTTGGATGGCGGGGTAATTGGACTGCCCCGCCATCTTGACAACAACATGGGCAGCCATTGCTTTGACGACCGAATGAGCACAGGCTGATCTGGTTGAAATCTTAGGTTTCATGAACGAGGCCGACTACAATGGGTATGTGACACGCGAAACTCCCCGATTGGTACGCGCTTTTTACTGACAAAAACGCTACAGAGTCGTAAAGGAGAACCGACTTGCCGACGGCGCCCTCTTCTCTATGCCCATCACCCTCGACGTGTCGCAAGCGACCATCGACGAGGCCGGCCTCAAGGCCGGTACGCGCGTCACCCTTCGCGATCTCCGAGACGACCGTAACTTGGCCATCCTCACCGTAGAGGATGTCTACAAGCCTGACAAGTGAGCATAGTCCAAAGTCGCGAGCGAATCTGTCTGTGCCGTATATACTGACGCCGAACAATAGGGCTCTGGAGGCCAAGGAGGTTTTCGGTGGCGACGAGGAGCACCCTGCTGTCGACTACCTTTACAAGACTGCCCAAGAGTTCTACGTGGGCGGCAAGCTCGAGGCCATCAACCGTCTCCAGCACTACGACTTTGTCGATCTCCGATGTAAGTCTATTACTTATCTTCCCCACCCCCACTTGCCGGCACTTATGCTGTGGGATCCCGTTCTGACGAGAATCGCTTCGCAGACACACCCGCTGAGCTGCGGTTACACTTCGACAAGCTTGGCTGGACCCGAGTTGTCGCCTTCCAGACCAGAAACCCCATGCACCGTGCTCACCGTGAGCTGACTGTCCGCGCCGCCCGGTCGCATGGCGCCAACGTCCTTATCCACCCCGTCGTGGGCTTGACCAAGCCCGGTGATATCGACCACTTCACCCGTGTCCGTGTCTACAAGGCTCTTCTGCCTCGATACCCCAACGGCATGGGTGTCCTGGGTCTTCTGCCCCTGGCCATGCGTATGGGTGGCCCGCGTGAGGCCATCTGGCACGCCATTATCCGCAAGAACCACGGTGCCACCCACTTCATTGTTGGCCGTGACCACGCCGGACCCGGCAAGAACAGCAAGGGTGTCGACTTCTACGGCCCCTATGATGCGCAGTACGCCGTCGAGAAGTACCGTGAGGAGCTCGGCATCGAGGTCGTCCCCTTCCAGATGATGACCTACCTGCCCGACAGCGACGAGTATGCCCCCGTCGACACCATTCCCAAGGATACCCGCACCCTCAACATCTCCGGCACTGAGCTGCGCTCGCGCCTCCGAAGTGGCCGCGAGATCCCTGAGTGGTTCTCCTACCCCGAGGTCGTCAAGGTGCTCCGTGAATCCCACCCGCCGCGATCGCAGCAGGGCTTCACCATCTTCCTGACGGGCTACCAGAACAGCGGCAAGGACGCCATCGGCCGCGCCCTGCAGGTGACCCTGAACCAGCAAGGTGGCCGGTCCGTCTCGCTCCTGCTCGGTGAGACCGTCCGCCACGAGCTCTCGTCGGAGCTTGGCTTCAGCCGCGAGGACCGCAGCAAGAACATCCAGCGCATCGCCTTCGTGGCCGGTGAGTTGACCCACTCCGGCGCGGCCGTCATCGCGGCGCCCATCGCCCCGTACGAGAACGACCGCAAGAGCGCGCGCGAGCTCGTCGAGAAGTACGGCGACTTCTACCTCGTTCACGTCGCCACTCCCCTCGAGTACTGCGAGAAGACCGATAAGCGCGGCATCTACAAGAAGGCTCGCGCCGGCGAGGTTAAGGGCTTCACCGGCGTCGATGACCCGTACGAGGCTCCCGCCAAGCCCGACCTGGTTGTCGACTTCGAGAAGCAGACCGTGCGCGCCATTGTCCACGAGATCGTGCTGATGCTGGAGAGCCGTGGTCTTCTGGACCGTCTGTAGATAGAGATACAGAAAAGAAAAGAGGAAGAGAGCGCCGCGTCATCTATGTTCCCATAGAGGGAAAGATTTAGAGATTGCCACCATCACACTATCTATATACATAGTAAAGATGTGACAGGGACTGCCCAGGAAAAAGAAGCAGGGCTGGTTGAGGGGGGTTTCATTCCCGGCAGCAGTATATGGACTTGCTTTGGTGTTATCATATCATGTGGTCATCTACATTTACTTAGATATTGCGAGACGATGATCAATCGCTCTCAGCGGGAAGACATAGAACGAGAAAGAAGAATAAGAACAACAACAACGCCAAACAGAAGAAATGTGCCATCAAGGGGTGTGCAGCAGCGTATCAAATTATCTTGAATTGTCGTTTCGGGTTTGGCTTTTTGAGAAGACCAGTCAATGATGTCTCAACACGCGGCCGCCCGTCCTGGGCCAACGCATCTATTTCTTTCTTTTCCGTGTGATACAAACCGAGAAGACGGGCCTTGCGTACCGACATATCTACTTATCTACATACCCCTCACGAGTTTAGACGGTGTTGTCGTTGCGCAGAAGGAAAGTTGCATGCATTAAGTATGCTTTTGCTTGCGTCGAGGCCTTGATCTAGTGTCCGGTTTCCGGCTGTCATGCAAAGAGAGTAGAACGACCTTCGGAATTACGAATACTGATACATGGTTTGTTGATGGACGTTTCCCCGTAGGCAAACATGAAATCCGTATTCGTGAGTGCCGGGATAGTAGCACCTAGGCTGCCTGCCGGTGGACGTTTCCATAGGCAGACAAGACATCCGTATTCGTGAACATTCCATGGTCCGGTCCGGCTTCACCAGAGAATAACGGTTAGGTTTCCCGACTATTTTTGGCATGGTCGCATGCTAGCAAGCAGGCGATTCGCTCAAGGCTTGTGCTCATGGGTCATGCCGCGGCGCTCAGCCTTGGGGGGAAAGGGAAGCCGAGCCGGAAGCGAAGACCATGAGAGCATCATGGATGGGCCGGCGGGTATCGAGGAACTTTGCTCCCAGCTGCAATTGCGGTGAGGGGGGCGGATACCGTTTACCAAAAAGGAGGGAGACCTTGCTATTCTGGGAAGCTTAGGCTGGTCATTGGGTGGGCCAGAGAGCCGGTGAGTGACATGCGCTTGGGCGCTGGGGCTCGGGGCTGGGCTGCTGGGCAGGCAGGTAGATCTAGCGAGGAACTATATGCAAGTCCTGGCACTGTGAATGATTTCATTGATCAATACGTCCCAAGTAGCCCCGTACGTACGGATGGATTTACATGTTCGAGAAGAAGATGGAGATGCCCATAGAACAAAGACTGATGTTCTGCTGGAGCTGAAAAATCCCATCAAAAAATACACGAGGGCCAGGCTGTGCTGAGAACTGACAAGCCTTGCACGTTGTGATATGATACATCGAGATCAAGCCCAGCAAGGTGCTGGCGATAGGCGGTCTACGTTTCGAGACATGTACCTAAGGAAAACCTACGGCCCAATTCGGCTGGGATAGGCATGCTCTAAAGTTGAATCGAACGACGAGCTGAAGCCAGACAAAAAGTCAATGTTGGTCAAAGAGGAATTTCTGCAACCTACTCCAAAGTGCAACATCAAACGATCATGATTCACAGACTGGAATCGCATGCAAATGACAGATGAGGGCTGTACTGTGAAGGCCAACGTCTTCACCTAATAAACGATGGAAGTTGAATCATGTCATGAACTTCAAACTGCTGTTGGCTTTGACAAGAGGGATGCCCATGCCGATGCCCATGGAGGAGAACCCCGCGGGTTTGAAGCTCATGTTCGTGGTGCAGTGCAGGGCAGGGCGTGCTAGAGCACAGTGCATCACTTTTTCCAGGTGTCAGGCTTCCCCGCCAACAGGAAGAAGCTCCTCATGCTCTGAGAGTCCTCTCTCTCCTCTTTCTCCCTGCGAAAAGAAGAAGAAAAAAAAGGCTGCGGTCCGCTGTAGCATGGCCCCCCCTTCTTTCAACCAGGTTAGGCCCAGTAAAACAGCCCGACCCTTGTTCTTCGCTGGGTTTCTGTGATGCCCGCCAGGATCCATCGAATCATGTTCAATTGTGTTGGCCGTCAACTCGCTTGCAGCCGCTGAACAGCTCACTCACACAATCACTCATCGGGTTGGCGACAGACGTGACTCCTCGTCTCTTTTTGGTTGGCGGTGCATACTACTGTCTCCTCCTTCTCCTTTCCAATTCTACCTTACCTAGCAATCCAGATTCCCTTCCCGAGATACCAATCCCCAGCCAGACGTACATACATAGAGACGGAGAGAGCTGCGAAACAATCGAGTCACCCTCACAAGCGGCACAATCGACGTAATCTATCCACATTCTTCTCTACAACGGGCGGGCACCGAATCGCACACACACACCTACAACCCAACCCCAACTTTTTCTTTTACCGCAAGAAACTTTACTGCTATACCAGCAACCTCCTGTCCCATCGGGCCCAGCTGGGCTCTTATGGTTTCACTGCCTGCACCTGCTCGCCCGCTCAGCTCGCGATATAGACAAACCGCTCGATTTTAATTCATGATGGGCGCAACTTCTGGAGACGACCCGTCGGGCAGCTCGATAACTGCCAGCGCACTAACGGCTAGCGACGACAAGTCCCGAACCGAACACCGCCGCTCGCGCAGCAAGATGGAGCGGCCCAAGGAACACCGAGATAAAGACGGCCATCGCTCGTCGCTTCACAAGTCAAGTCGTCGCGCAGCTCCAGAATCTATGATGCCGACTCCTCTCTCACCTCCACAACCCATCGTCGCCACCGCAGCTCGCGAGAGAAGGAGGGCCGGGACAAGGACGAGAAAGACCGTGATCGCGAAAAGGGTAGGGACAGAGATCGAGACCGGGAACGAGACCGGGAACGGGTCGAGCGGGCAAAGAAGAACGCATCTATGAGCGATCTTGTCCCGGAGCTGATGAGGACTGGGAGCAGAGTCTCCGTGCCCTACCCGACCTTCAGCAAAGTACATAGCAGGGAGTGCGTCAACAGTCGTGAAGACCTGTCCGCCTCGGCCAAGAGGAACGACCCCTACACACCGGAGCCGACAGATCTGGGATCTGGTGAGAGACAGAGATCCAAGTCGGTAGAAGCTCTGCATCGAAGGGCAAGCACCAGGAAAGATGGCAGGCCGCCCAGCCCGCCGGAGACAGACATGTCGGAGGAGAAGAGACGAAGCCAGACCTCCACACCTCGATCCAGCGAAGAGAGGCCGAAATCAAGGACCTCGGGCGGCCCCTCTCGGTCAGGCTCCAGAAGAGATGACAAGTCGAAGCTGTCCAGGACATCAAGCCAGGCTACTTACAAGAAATCACCGAACTCCAGGTTACCGCCCGGTTTTGAAGCTGATGACGAGTACTCGGTATTGAGCGATGACCGGACGGCCGGGGCTAGGTCCAACGCCACCTCCGTTCCACCACAGCGAACTGCCTCGAGGCGTGATAGGAAACTAGAGTCCCTCGACGCGGATGACTCGCCCGCATCCGTGCAAGACTCTTCGCCGAGAACACCAACCGCCACTCCACAATTCCCTCCCGCCAACTACCTACCGGGCGAGAAGCGCTCTTATACCCCAAGATATCCCGACGAGGAACGCCCGACACCTTCAGCTACACCAATGACAGACTTCGGGCCACCACCACCTCCACCACCTCCACCGCCGCCCCTGGATATTCAAGAAGTGCCCAGGATCGACTACCTGCTCCAGAATGGTGGTCTCCAGCAACCCATTTCGAAACATTTCCTCTCAGTTCTACCACGGCAGTATGGCATGAGGCAGTCGAACCCTCCTTTGATTGGGCCTGATGTACTTTTCACCCCTTTCTTCAATCTACTTGACCAATACCAGAACGTTATTCACAAACAGGGCTCAGTGGCAGTGGCCACGGGTCACAAGTCTGTGGCAAGGCGTCTCCTTGACCGCCTGGAAGATGTCTTCTCGCGGGATTTGCCCGAAGAAGGCTGCAGCTGCGTCATGTGCGACAGGACGCCCGGGGAACATCGCGGTTTGGGCTGGGGCGAGGTACTAGAGCGCGTCGGTGGGCGTGTCGAGTTGCCCCAGTGGCCGCCTTTTGATTTCGCCAGCCTAGGCGCAAACGCGGTCGAGCGACTAGGCCATTTGCCCCCTCGATCATCGTCGCCTGTGCAGCTCGATCCCGATATTGCCGAGGAGTTCAGAGAACACTACTTGCGCCAGTCAAAGAAGGTCAGATCAGCAGTGGACAAGTGGATGGACTCGAATGCTGAAGAGCCCGCACCGCCTCCTCAGGAGATGGACGACGAAACGCTCGAGTTTGCAATTCTGACAAGCCTCGGGGACAACGAACGACCGTATTTCAACGCTTTGTTGCTGGGATCGCAAGAGCTGGCACCGACAGTCCGCGCACCCACCCCCAATGTGCGCAAACCGCGCGTTGACTTCATTGTGAAGTGCGGCCTGTCCCTGCAGCGTCTGTATCGCCTGCCGCAGGTCCCCCGTGACGCGGAGACTGCCATGTACCTCGTCAAGAATCCCTTCCACCACGACCTTCTTGTTACTATCGTCGACATCAACCCCCAAGAATGGGAAATCCTAACATCGGGCCGCTTCGATGGATTCCTTTGGTCTGGTAAGGATGATGACGGCGTCACTCCTACAGCGGATAACCCAGGTTCCCGAGGCGCAACCCCTGCGAGTGGGCTATTCTCGCCCCCGCCCTCGCGTGACAATAACCGATCCGGTATGGGATACAGACCAAGCTCCGGAATGAGCAACTCGCGCAACACAACACCCTTCTCGGGCGTATACAGCCGCGGCGCAACCCCTGCTTCCTTCATTTCTCTTTCTTCATCTACCGCCCCCGGGTATAGCCGACAAGCCGTGTCCCACGATGAAGAAGTCGAGATGGCCGTCTTGGCCGAAGTGGAGCGCGAGATATACCAAGGTATGGAGCAGCTGGAGGATGCCTTTGAGAAGCTGCACCACCGCGCCGAGATGGTGCGCAACGCCCTTCGGCAGCGCAACGCCGGGCTTATGATGAGCATGCAAAGCCGGAAGGGCGCGAATGGAATCGACGTCCTCCCCCAGTTGAGTGGCGACAGCACGCAGGACGGCTACGCGCGACCCGGCTGGGCAAACGGGGACGAGGAGTCCGATAGCGACTGGGATCACGATTCGGAGAGTCTGGCGCCTGACGACAGTGCCTCCAACATAAGCAGTTCGAGGCACCGCAGACCCAAGAGGAGGACGGAGCGCCGGACGCCAGCACCTATCGAAGAGGATGATGAGGAGAACTAGTTTTGTTGACGGTGGGGAGGAGTTTTTGTTTCTTCAACTTTGGGCGAGAAGAGGAAAGGGAAGGGGCACGGAAACCCCATCAGAGCGGGCGGTTTATTTGAAACCAACGGAGGAAATGCGGGACCTATATGATGAGGCAAGTTGGCTCTGGGTCAGGCAAGTAAAGGGAGGCTCTGAAAAGGATGATTGGACAGATACCACGATGGATGGCATTTGAGTGCGACTGGTTGTATGAACTGGTTTGGTTGGTGGCTAATACCCTATACCCCTTCAGTCTGGTCCCTCCTTTTTGAGATGCATTTGCATAGTCATTGGAGTCGTCATTCCCATATTGATTACTTGCTTTTTGGTGTTTGTTTGATTTTTGCTCTTGTTGATGCCTATTCATGTTATATGCTTTCGTGGGTTGCTGTAGGCAGCTGATGATGATCGATGAGTCCAAGAAGAGGAAGAAAAAGAGCGGGCGAGCTTGCTTGTGTTGGTTTTGGGTGGTGGATGGGTGGATAGAGGGGTTTTCTTTGGATATTGTCGCTGACGGTAGTGCTATGAAGGGATGATGAATGAATGACTTCGAAAAATGGCAATATGAGCAAATACCCACCACCACCACATACCCATCTGGGATACAATACGATGTCTTCGTCCATAATGTGAAAACTTCTACGCGTGGTGCCGTGTAGAGGATGGGTCAATTGCCTCTGTTTGAGGAGTGCAACATGTCACTTGCGAATGGCCAGATAAGGCTGCTGCTTATTCCCCTTATGCTGGCGGCTGTTGGCCTTGGTGGTGTGTATCACAGACAGGTTCCTTCATGTGAGACTACCTCTGCCATTCAATCAACCAAGTCATCAATAGCAAATCATTCACGGAATCTGCTCGTTGTTTAGCCAGCGAGTAGCTCATCATGCATGTCAGGCAACAAACTTCGCCAGGTTACTGTCCGCCCCTTGGCCTACTCATGTCCACCACCATAGCATCTAGGCCTTTATTGACACAGCCTGCCTCAATGGACGAGTCGTTCAAAGTGAATGAATTAGCAGTGTTCTGCTTTTGAGCGCATCACTTTGATATTTCCATTGACTCAAGCTCTTGAGAGGCTTACAGCTCAGCATAGTATTGGTGAGGTTCAGGAATTGTCATGCGGGACCTTTCTTTTGCTTGATGGTAAGTAGTATAATGATCACGGGGGAATCCATCCTAATCTGTGGACATGCACTGTTGGTTGTTAAGGGATAAGGAGGAGACATGAGTTGCGTGTTTAGTGTGGTTCAAAGTGTTCATTAAGTATGTGAGGATGCCGGCTAGGTAACTACCTAAGATGAAAGAATTGAAAAAGAATATTCAAGAAAAGGGAGAGAGGTGAAAAAAAAAAAAAAAAAAACCTGGTGATGATTCATTCGTTAGATTGTATCTCAGAGTTCATTTTATTGTTTTCTTGGAAGGGGGCGTCTCGAAGTTCAGATAAAAGCTCGTATTTTTCTTTTCATCGGTCTACTGTGACCTCGAAAGCAAGATGATGGTATTCAACCTCATCATGATGACATTTTGGAAACAAGGGAAAGGGAAGAGGTAGGCTTACTCTGTCTTGTGGGATGGATTGGCTCGGCTACTGTACTGGGTCATGTTAGCTATTGTTCAAGATCCGAATCTCACTTGGTATCATGTTGTACGGGGGGGAGTTCCATCATATTTGGGTATTCTAATCATAACCATCTCGGGAAGATGGCGGGGGCCACTTGGCCCGCTCAGATTCTAGCCATCAGATTTTTGTAATCATTTGGAACAAGAGGGAGGAAGGAAGGGGAGGGGGAGAAGGAGGATGCATTTACTTACCTTGTCGGCCACCGATGTATGGGTTCGTGAGTTTTTGGCTCGTCCGCCGACCTAATACTCGCCCACTGAGCTACTCGGTTCGGGTGTCGTCCCTGCTTGCTAGATGGAATAAGGATCGTTAATTTACATATTTCAAGGAAGCTTTGGGCGCGGGCATGAGCACCAGCTTCGTCGGGCGAGGGGCAGTCGCCGACGAGGTGGTGTCGGGCAGGGACCGCCAACGATCGGGAGAGGGGATAGATCTACATGGCATGCGGCTCAACGGGCCACGCTACTGGTACTCGTGGTACTTATAGGGGGTCTCTGCTTGACTATATCGTTTGGATCGTCTGCTTGTGCAGGGGATAGGGAAAATAGGGGCTTCAGCTCGCTGTCCACTGTCCGCTGTCCAGACACTGGCCTTCAGCAAGGCAATGCGAATGACTTCATCTAGGGTACTTGTAAGAGCCGTCTGAGATGAAGCACCGCAAATCGAGGAATTGGATACCCCCGAGCACGTATTCTATTGTATGCATAGTGTAATTCATGACCATTCGAGCATGTCTATATTCGACACCTGGAGAACTGAGATGTTCGCTTCTGCCAGATTCCCTCACGGCACAGAAGAGAAGATGGACCACAAAGCATACATGCTTGGGGAACCTTCCCTTGGACTCGGTATTTGCAAAACTCCTCAATATAAAACCACGATGTATCTCAGCCATGACTACCCCCGAGGCAACTGACACATAAACAAAACACAAAGCCGTACTCTGCATAACAAAGCGAAAGGAACAACATGAGCCTTCCATCTGTGCCAATTTACCGCGAGTTCTCACATGACGTGAAAGAGCTTCTAGACAATGTCCTCAGGGTATTACCGCTGTCTCACCCTTACTACAGTATCCAAGAAAAAACCAAACAGGAATTCCTCAATCTGTGGAGAGTCCGGAATTATGTATCGTTGGTCCATCTTATACGCGAGTCTTTCCGCCTGATTGACAAGTACTTCTTCTTCAGCAACATTGGACCGCATGTCCAACTGGTCGTCAGGCACGTACAGTGGCCGTGCGACTACTGGCAATTAGGGACTCGAAGCATTGTAATCCATACGCTAGGGTGGAACCACCGTC
The DNA here is from genome assembly GCA_038363885.1 of Apiospora rasikravindrae. Lineage (NCBI taxonomy): Eukaryota > Fungi > Ascomycota > Sordariomycetes > Amphisphaeriales > Apiosporaceae > Apiospora > Apiospora rasikravindrae. Next base: position 434,088 of record JAQQWK010000011.1, read on the forward strand.
CGTTCCGTAGACCTGAAGACCTCGTGGTCTCCGTCCTTCACGAAGCGGTACACGCCTATCTCGGCCTTTTCGCTACGGAACGTTCATACAAAGCGGAAGACTTAATTCGGAACCCGCACGGGATGTCCTTTCATGTGATCTACCAGACTCTCACCAATACGATCAACCGATGGGTACCCGACCCCACAGGTTTCGCCATCGTTTGCTATCAAGATGCCCATGAGGAAGTGGCTGAGCTACGTCATCTTCTGAGTTATTCCCACAATCAATGCCGCAGGGTGGGATGAGTAAGTATGTATGTGCGAGCGCTTATTGACATTGAACGAGCCCTTGCTGGGCGTACCTAGCATACTTGAATAACTCCCGATAACTAGACGTGTTTCGAGGTGTTGGAATAGGGGTCTTCGATGATGTTTTTGATGGACTGGGGGGTTTATGGTGTAGGTACTAGCAGGCTCTTGAAGGAAGTTACGAAGCTTGCCTTTTACATGTAGACTGGTGTATGTGGGTGGGACAGAAAAATACCTGAGGAGCGAGTAATTAGCGTAGAGCGCCCTCGATGTACATGCCACGGCAGCATATTGCAAGTATGACAGGAATCAGGAAGGGCTCGGCCTGATGCGTAATGAAGGATTACTGAAACGCTTTGGTGGCATGGTTGGATTTTCGGGGGGTACCTTCTTAATGTCAACTCAGGTTTCATAGTACCTGTTGAGGTCACCAAATGGATGGTCATGCACTTGAGAAAACCCAAGTCCTGAAAGCGCGTGATCTTTTCTGTCAGCCAGGTGAGCTCATTGCTCCTGCTTCCTTCTCATCCAAGGAGCAAAGCCTTGCTGTGATGTAAAGTATTGTTTACTCATACAAGCACGGCCAACAACACTCCACCCCTTTGTAGCTCTCATGCAGCCACATATCCTTTGCAGCTCTATCCTCTAACTGCATGTCCCTTCGTTTCCGGACACTGGGGCTAACCAATCCAACACACCTGCACCCAAGAGGTTTTCTCTATTGGCACTTACTCTACCTGAGATGTGCTGTGGGGTGGATACGATGCCGACTGCCGCTCCAGGAAGGAGCGTACTTCACCTCCCGGTTTGACAGCCGTACTTTGGTTGACAAATCATAGGTATTTACTGGAAGCGTAGAGTCATCAATGATGGAAGTCACATCTATGATTGATCAAGTCCCCCAAGCGGTTCTGGGCAAGTGCCTGGTTGAGCTAGAATGACTTTACAATAATGGACAATCTCGCTCGACTTGTCGTCGACTCCCATCTCCCCAAGTCTGGTCGTCTTTACCACCAACAACCAACCATTTCTACCCAAACACCAATCATCGTTACCACCAGTCATCTCTAGTACCAGTCGTTTATCTCTAGCACCAGTCTATCATTCTCCCCATATCTCCCACGTCCGTCGACCAAGATGCGTGTCACTGCATCTTTCATCGTCGCACTGCTGGCCGCTGCTGGCGGCAATGCCCTGGCCACGGCAGCAGCGGGACCCCAGTCTCAGCCCAAACGCTACATTATCGAGCTGAAGTCGCAGTCTCACATTGCCCACATCCAGGCGATGGTCGAACGCACCACTGGTATGCGTGTCTTCCAGACCTTTGACCATGCCGTCTTCCCGGCCGTCAGCGTCGAGTGCCACGGCGGCCATGACGTGGAGACCATGACCCAGAGCTTCCGCTTCGACGGAGAAGACGACCCCGGTGTTGACGGCATCTACGAGTCGGTACCCTTGCAAATCATTCGTCCGATTGAGGGCCAATCGTTCAGCAATGATGCTGCTGCGCTGAACTATTCCTTTCACGGCATGACTGGCGTGGAGAAACTTCATAAGGACGGAATCACTGGCGAAGGCGCCACTGTCGCAGTGATAGACACTGGAATCGACTACACGCATCCTGCTCTCGGAGGTGGCATAGGGGATGGCTACAAGGTTATCGGGGGCCTTAACCTCGTCGGAGCGAGCAATCGAAGTCCTTCCGGTCCTGGATTTCCTGATGATTCCGTTCAAGATACCAAAGGTCACGGAACCCATGTAGCAGGGATAGTCGCTGGCAAAGGCGAACAGTAAGCTTCAAGTCAATCGCGCCCCCCTCTCTAAGTCTGTAACTGACCATGCCAGATTCATTGGTGTTGCTCCCGATGCCAAACTACTCGCCTACAAAGTCTCATACCCGGACGGTAACATCTGGTTTGAGCATATCCGTAACGCAATCAATAAAGCTTGGGATGATGGGGCCGACATCATCACCTTAAGCCTAGGCGCATCACCCCCTGACCGCTCCCAAGTTCTCTGGGGCACGTTAGCTTCGAAGTTAGTTAGCGAAGGGGTGTTTGTTTCTGTCGCTGCTGGAAACGATGGAAAACGCGGGCCGTTCACGCTATCAGTCGAGGCTGTCGACGCCGACATATTAGTCGTGGCAGCATCTGACCCGGACAGGTACCCTGCATACAAGTTTACTGCCAGCCACCATCTTGGAAGCAGATCTGACAAAACAGAACTCGCTTACACAGTCTGGAGTTTAGATGGCAAAAAGTCTTCTCCCCCAATGCCATGGCCCAGTACTCTAGTCGATTGGCCCATCGTCCCCATCACGCGGAACATTTCTATCTCCAACGATGCTTGCTCATCTCTCGCACAATCTACGGCCAACATGACCGGCACTATTGTACTTGTTCGATCCGGAGGGTGCAGTTTGAAAGAGAAGCTGGGTAATCTCGAACCTTTCAGCCCTCAGTACGTTCTATTTTACCAAGACGACAGTCCATTCCAAACCCCTCCTGTAAGCTTCAAATATGAGGCGGCTGTCATTGACAAAGCAGCCGGGGAGGCTATCATCAAAACCATTCTGGAAGGTGGGAACGTCACTGCAAGCTTTGATGTTGATCTATCCCACTACGTGGGGGTTTATAACTCGGGTGGAGGGCGTCCTTGGGAAATGTCGTCTTGGGGCCCGACAAGGAACTTGGAATTGAAGCCAGATGTTTCAGCACCAGGAGTAAGTACCCAGCTTAATTCAACCATTAGCATGCTGAATGCTGCTCATCATCATATCGTGTCCAGAACAGCATTTTAAGTGCCGGGCTGCGCGGCAGTTATCAGATTATGTCTGGCACCAGCATGGCCACGCCCTATATAGCGGGTGTCGCCGCGCTCTAGGTGGGCAAGAACGGCGGGCGTGCCGCACATGCCAATGACCCAGCGTGGGCCCAGCGCCTCATGAAGCGCATCACGTCGACAGCGCACTCTGTGCCGTGGTTAGATTCGAACTCCGCGATAGTGTCCAAGTTCTTCGCATCGCCTGCGCAGGTTGGCACCGGTTTCGTCGACGCTGCGCGTGTCATGGAGGCGACCACAGAACTGAGCTTTCACGGTCGTGGGTTCGAGCTGAAAGACCCGGCTCGCTTCGTTAGCAAACACTCGGTCAATATCACCAATGCCGGCTTGGAACCCGTGACATACACCTTTTCACTACAGGGTGCCGGTGGCTTTGACTCTTCGAAGCACCTACCCGGCGACTGGACCGAGTCTGATCCGGTGGTGCCAATGCATTTGGACCCTCTGGTGTCATTTCCCAAGGCTGTCATTGTCGGTGCTGGGGAGACGAAAGCAGTAGAGTATGGCTGGCTCCTTTTCTAGTTGTAATGCATTGGGAGTGAAAAAACATTGAGCTAACATTGGGGGAACAGATTCGCTTTCAAGCCGCCGACCAATATGAACTCATCCAGCTACCCCTTCTACAGTGGAAAGGTTCTTATCAAGGCAAACAATAGTGAGGAGTTTGGTATCCCGTACCTAGGGGCTGGCCACAACATCAAGCTTCCCGATACACACTAAATGTTTCTCTCAAGCCCGACTAGAGTGAGGAGCTTGATGCCCCATACCCTCGAGTCTGGCCACAAAATCATGGTCCAGATAATGGTGGACCGACTAGAGAAGTATACCTAGAAAGTACTTAATACCTAAATACACTCTGCGTACGTTGGTGTACCAGCTTTGTTCAGACCCCGAGACCTGCCAGCGAGTAAACCATGGTGATTAAGTATTTGTACGACTTCTGTCAATGAATATGATGATGATCCAAGCCGAATGAAACATTTGGCTCCTCTCCCAGCATACGTCTGGTATATATCCTCGTTTCGACTCACATGTGGCAGGCCCAGTTGCCACAAAAATCAACCGCAGTTCTGTTGGGGTGTATTCATGATATCACACCCACGTTTTTACGAGAATGGCACCCGAGCTGTGGACCGAATCCATGGTACCTGTTGGAGGCATAAGCGGAGGTTGCGCGCAGAACCCGTCTTCAACATCATTATGGCGCGTTATCTCTTCGACGACATCCAGGAACCGCCGGTGGCGATGGTAATGGGTGACCATAGGTCAGGCTCGAACATCCTAAACCCCCATGCCGGACTGGCGGGTAACCAACCACGATGAAGCTGCCGCGCCGGTCTGGTCAACTTCTATTGTTGTTTAGCCACCAACAAGCTCTCAGGTGAAGGCCTCGGTGGTGCAAATCCCGGCCAAGCTTCTTGCGAACGAAGGGACATCCATAAGCGGCCATCTCCTATCTAGATCGTATCCTGCAATGCATCTTGTTGTATGCAAGATAATCTGGTTGCACAGTCTCCTGAATCGTCCCGTGCTATGCGGTTGCCGTCTGTCCAGTTAGTCTGGGCCAATGATGCCATGCAGTTGCCCAATATCATGTTATGTGACCAATCGCAAATCGAGGTGGGCGAGACAATCCATGTTATCATCATCATCATCATCATCACTTTGGAGCAAGCACCTGCCAAGCTCAACAGGCACCAGCGATATATTGACAACTCGAGCCCTGTGTCACTCGAGTACAGGCCTGTTTAGTGATGAGAGCATCTGAGGATGATGCGACTTGGTGGTGGCCAGTTCAAAAGGTCAAATGTTTCGACTTGTCTTCCAATTGATGAGGGGCCGGCCAGGACTTTTGTGATATCGGTGTACACAGATGTGGGGAGAGAGGGGTCCGTTTGTTCTTCGGCCGGGGCTCGAGCCGTTCGTCGGATTTGATCCTCCCTTCCTAACCTGAAGCACGGATTCTCCCGCTGTCTTTCGTGTTCTAGGCCAAGCCACAGAACGTTTCCCTGTAGGGAGAAAAGGAAGAAACAATCCGGTGATTGAGGGTGCAGATCATACGACATCATATGCTATTAGAAGCTTTAGAGTTGTCGCGGTGTAGTAGTGTAAGTTAGCGACTGGGACAGTGAGGAGGGGCCCGGGATTCTTCTTCTACAGTAAGAGGGTAGATGGGGATTGCGATAACGATTAAATTGATTGATGGCGGATGCGGTGCAGATGCAGGTCTGTATCTAGGGAACCCCTACCACTGAGTCACTGACAGACTGGGATATCCCCCATCCACCATCCACCCATGAGAACTCACCATCCGTGCTTACCGCTTCCCAATGCCCGCATGCCCGCATTGCTCTGCTGTCGTTCCTCAATCTGCCAATGCAACCCTTCTTGGCTTGGACCGACGACGATTTGCAACTCGACGTTATGTCTCACGCCCAATACCCACATACCCACAGTCGTCCAAGTCCCTCCTCCAAGTACAGGCGCAGGCACATACATCTGGGAATATTCTAATATGGCCTTCCAAACTTCCTCTTGTTGTTCCTTCGAATCGCATGCCGCAGGCTTATACCGTCGACCATGACCCTCCTTTGCTTAAACGAAGATTTTTGAACACTCTCTCGCTGAAAGTTGGTCTGGACACCATCGCTTGTCGTCTCGTTGCTGCCCCATATTAACACCCCGGGATCCCTCCAATCGCATTTTGCCGTCCCTCCCTTCCGTCGCCGGCAAAAGCGTACTGGTGCCCTACAGTTTTCCATTATCCATGAGGCTTCTTGCCTTTTTTCGCGGCTCCTTCTCGACGCTGCTCGCCCGTTCGTCCTGACGATATCTTCTTCTTCTTCTTCCTTTTCTAGCGCCTCCGACTAGAGCTGCTAGACCTTACGCGACTCCTCGACGGCTCGCACGCGCGACGGAACTACCCAGAAGTCAATCCAGGCTGGATCGGCCGCTAGGCCCTACGACGGTGGAGCCGCGATCTGCCTCCAACCCAGCAAGCAGCCCACATATATCCAGCGACTTGGGAATCTCGTCTCGGAATCATAGGCATCGAGCGTGATAGGTGGTAGTGCACGTCGTTTCGTGGCGCTGCAGCCTAATGCAAGAGCTTGGGTTTGTCAATACAGGACAAGCTGCTCGGTTGGGGAATACCCTGGCGCTGTTGGTGCCCTTGGACGTTAGGCCAGTCCTGCGCTTTTCGGTCCAGAGCTCCAAGAAATAGGAGGAAATAGTTCGCCACGATGGTAACGATGGGCCGAACAAAAACCTGGCTGTCCATTCTTGTGAGCGCAGTCTTACTCTCGACATCATGGGCCAGGGAAACCGCCTATGTCAATGGTGTCAGTCTTGACGGTATTCGGAGCGAGTTGGCCGTGGATAGGACGCCAGCGTTATACTCGGGCGATTTTGGTGATTGCTTGGGAGGTCAGAGTCTGTTGAACGTCACCAAGCTCGATGCAGCCTTCTACTTTGACAACTCGACCATCTCCTGGCATCTAAATGGAAACACGAATTTGCAGAGCGAGAAGCTAATGAGTAAGCAGGCTGCGAGTGTCAGTCGGCCTAGAGCATCTGTACTGACTTGAAAACACAGTGTACATCACGGTGGATGCTTACGGCGAAAACCGGTTTAGCATGACAATTGACCCCTGTAAGATGAACATATACAGGTACGTCGAAAAAGCAACCATGGCGTTATGAATCAAGCAGGCCAGCTAATGGACATGGTAGCATGTGCCCAATGAACGCCTCGGTTCCCATCAGTGCCTGGGCTGTGTTCCCGGTAGGAAGGATGCAAGTATCGGGCATTCCCCAGATCGCTTATGAGATCCCGGACTTCGAAGGCTCTGTCCGGGTTCAGCTCTTCGCCAACTCTAGCCAATCCGAGATCGCCTGCTTCCAAGCGGTCATGCGAAATGGCGCCTCCTTTTCCCAGCCTGCAGCAGTCAGTTCTATTTTGGGCATCTTCACAGTGGTCGCCATCATAGCTTCGTTCGCGGCTGCGGCATACGGTATCAGCATCCCGCATATGCGAACACATTATGCACATTCCTTCTCAGTTCTCATCCTCTTCGAGACCTTTCAGTCCGTCTTCTTCTCTGGAGCATTGTCGCTGCAATGGCCCAGCGTGCTGCCCGCGTGGTGGAGCAACTTTGCTTGGTCGGCTGGCCTGATCCCTGTACCGAACATGGTCGATTCTGTCAACAAGTTTGCCGGGATCAGCGGCAATGGCAGCCAAGTTGGGGGCGCTGGTTCTACCATCATCAACAATAACGGCGGTCTTATACAGCAGATCTATGGTCGTTCCCTCGAAAGGGCTGCGGATTTGGCCACCGAGATCGTACCTTTGCTGAAGCGCCAGCCGTATAACCCGGATGACCCGTACGACTACAACTGGGGCGGAGACCCCGTAACCCCAGGTATGCCAACGCCTGGAGACTGGTCTGGTTTCGGCGGCACGCTATCCGAGCTCAAGATACCTGCACCTGATGCTTTCATGTTGGCTTTCATCTGGCTGATAATCGCTCTCTGCATTATCACTGGGCTCATTGTCATCTTCAAGTTCTCGCTCGAGGGACTTGCCAAGCTCAAATGTATTCAACAAGACCGACTCGAGCTCTTCCGAAACCACTGGATACGATATCTCCGTGCTACTGTTCTGCGGACCCTCTTCATTGCCTTCTTCTCCATGATGGTCCTTTCGCTTTATCAGTTCAATCTACGGGATAGAGCCGGTCCAGTTGCTATAGCGGTCATCGTGTTTCTCTTATTCCTTATGGGGGTTGGCGGCATCGCCGTGCACGCTCTTCGATGTCGGCTCCGTTCCGCGACGTTTGCCTCGGAACCCGATCGCATCCTCTTCGTTTCGACGAAGATCATGTGGTGCATTCCGTGGTTTTCAATAGTTCGGCTCAGCCAGTTAGGGGAAAAGGAGTTTGACCAAAAGCCCGCCGGCTCCTTGCCTTTTGTGCATTGGCACTTTGTCCACCATGACGACGCCTCTGCGCGGACCAACGTACATGAAGACGAGTCCTACATCAAGCGGTTCGGCTGGCTATCGGCTCGATACCGCGCATCGAGATGGTGGTACTTCATTTTCTGGCTGCCGTACCAGTTCGTGCGCGCACTCTTCATCGGAGCCGCCGCCCAGAACCCCACAGCGCAGGTCTTCGGGCTCTTCATCGTGGACATACTGGCGATGGTCGTGATTGCGGCCATCAACCCCTACGAGGGCCAGAGAAACACCACCGTGGCCGTGTGGATCCTCGGTCTCGTCAAGATCGCGACGACGGGTCTTTCGATCGCTTTTCTGCCCGACTTCGCCATCAACCGCATGACCGCCACCGCCATCGGCGTCATGATCATCGTGATCCAGGCGATCCTGGTGATCGCCGTCTTGATCCTCGTCATTCTCGGCGGCATCTCCTCCTGGATGTCGCTCTACCGGAACCAGGAGTACTTCCCGTCGGAGCGGCTCGAGGGGACCCGGATCAGATATTACGAACACATCGCGCGGAAAGCCCTGGACAAGAACGCGCCACCCGTGGCGAAGAAGCAGAAGGAGAAAAAGAAGGCCAGCGCGGACGAGGAGAAAGGAGATATCCCCAAAGTACTGAAGGAGCCCTACTTCTCCGTCCGGTCCGTGAGGCGCATGTCCAAGATCGAGGACGAGGACGAAGACGACCTCGCCGATATGAGACTTACCTCCACTTCTACCATTGATGTTAATTTTAATAATAATAGTAATGCCGCTATGCCGCGCTCCCCGCTCCGGCGCCCAAGCCGCGCCGGCAGCCTCACCTCGCGCCACTCGACCAGCAGCCTCCCGCGCGCCGCGCGCGTCCACCGCGCCTCCTGGAGCTCGCGCGACTTCTCGGCCACGCACAACGCCGCCGACCTCGAACGGCCCGACACGGCGCGGGCGAACCGCCACAGCCGGTCCTTTTCGGCCAGTACGACCCTCCCCAACAACAACAACCGATTCAGCTCGTACTCGATGATGACGACGGGAGGTGCCATGCTAAGGGACCGGGTCTCCCTGGCAAGCCTCGGGGCCGCCGGCGGTTTCAGTCGATCCGTGTTGCCCGTTCAGGAAGACACGGCCGAGGACCCGGAGCTTCACGTGGGCGGCCATCTGGACGAACATGTGTTCAGGAAGAATCTAGATCATTGGAACGCGGGCGAAGTAGACCGCGCGTCGCAGATGTCTCAAGAACAGGCCTCTTTGGATAATGATAATATGGAAAAGACAACCAGCTAGGACAGGATGGAACGGGAGCCCCCACAGTCTCAGCTTTGGTACTCACCATGCACGAGCTTATGAAGTAACGACATCATCAAACATTCACCACCACTACAAGCTAATCATTATGTACATATCTATTTACCCCGTACATGTCAGATTGTATTGCATAATCAATAATATCGTAATGGTCAAGAGGATTGCTGGCGATTGTCATTATGTGGTGCCCAGTTCGAGGTCTCTGTATCTATCGGTCGGGGCTTGCATGTGCGAAATAGGAAAGAGATGAAAGCAATACAGTGAGTTTCCACCATAAATCATCCCGCAAAATTTCATCACAGGGGGAAAAACGCCGTACAATGTGTCCATCCATAACCCTTACTCTGTAAATGAGCAAGTTCCAAGAGCCGTTACGGATCCTGCTTTTCCCGGCTCATCTTCATCTTGGCTCCAGCATCTATACCAACCGCTGGAGACGTTTCAGCCAATCCAACATTCGTCCTTCTTGGGTTGGCTCGTCATCTTCATCTTTATACGATGGCCGATCCCGGCGTTTGAAGTTTATAGGACCTGTGGGGATTGCGTTGTGTGGGTGGGCGCCGGGAAGTCGAGGAGTGACGCTCAAGCTGGTAGGGATAACCAACGAGGACTTACGGTAGCTAGAGCTTGACTTCTCAGCCGGCGAGGAGACATCAGGCGCTGTGACTGAGGTTTGAAATGTGGTCCAATTGCCTAGGGATCTGGTCAGTCAAATATCATTAACTGTAGGATAACACGAGCATACCCCAAATGGATTCTGTACATGTGGACGAAAAGCTTGTCGGTGATCCAGTTGTCTCATTACACGAATCGGTTGTCGGAACTGTGGGATAGTTCCATGAATCCGTGCAAGATGTCTCCCCCGCCCAGGGAGCAGAAGAGTTGGAAAGAGGGTATGGTGTGATGGCTGTTATACTCGTCATAGATACACTCCCACTTTCTGAGTAGGTCGTTGAAATCTGCTGAGTTGGAGTAGATGATGTTTCCTCCGAGCAAGTCGTATCCAAATATGTCGCTGTCGCTGACGAGATAATTCCTGTAGATGTCTGTCCGGGCTGAGGACCAATCGTCTGACCTCCTGGGCCTGTTGGCGCTGTAGGGGAGGGGTTGGATGTTCCAGTTGGACCAAGGGTTGCCGTAGAGTTTGATAGCGGATAAGGGGCTGATGTGGACAACCCCAACGAAGTAAGACCAACACTACTTAACTCAATTAATGACGACGATAGCTCCGTGGATTCTGGGACAGTACCAGTTCCACCAGTTATACCAGTCGTCGAGACGGTGCCATTACCCTGCGGAAACGGAGCAGGACCTGTGATAGTTCCTTGGTATGAACCACTGCTTTCTGTTGTGATGTTGGATGAAGACTCTGGGCCTGGATTGGATGTCGGGTTCGGTATTGTTCCAGTGGGCGCTGACGTAATAGTACCATTTGGCAGGGGAAAGGGAGCAGAAGTGAAGGCCGCGCTACCAGTCGTTCCGGATACCCCAGTGGAGAAGATAGAGTCTGTCCCCAAAGGCGTGGCGGTGGTGGTGTTGGCAGTTGGAAAGGGTGCTTGGCCTGAGCTAAGGATTGGAGATGCAGATGTTTGTATTCCCGTGCTAAGAGTGACACTACTTCCAGGTGGGATTCCTTGTCCGGTCGGCCCTATGATTTCCGTTGTATTTGAAATAGGGAATGGCGCTGGACTCGAAAGCGTACCTGTCGGGCCTCCAGCTTCGCCATTGCTACCAGTTGAAGCCACGGTAGGTACTGTTGTGGTCGCAGCAGAACCAGTACCAAGGGGGCCAGTTGGGTTTGAGATACCTGTAGCATTCGAAAGTGGAAATGGGGCGAGTGACGAGCTGCTTTGCAATGGTTGAGTAGGGTTGGGCATTGTGGTTGAATTCATTACAGTGGAAGGGGCCGACCCAGTCCAAGTAGTAGAATTTGATATCCCGCTACTTGATGGAACATAAGAGTATGAACTCGAAGTGAAGAAAGTGCCAGTTAGTCCACTTGTTGAACTTGTATTGGTTACAGGAAACGGCGGTGTTGCTGAGGCACCCCCAACGGAGGAAGGAACGGATCCGTTGCCAGTCACGGTGCTCAAAGTCCAAGTTCCGGAAACACTCACAACTGGCACCGTGCCACCACTTGGGGATGCACTGGTTCCAGAGAGACCGGTGGAGTTTGACAATGGATACGGCGCGCTTAGCCCGGTAGAAGATGCCGGTTGTGTAGGCACTGTACCGAAAGGCGTTCCAGTGGCAGGGTAGGATGATGTAGTGAGATTTGCACCGGAAGCACTATTGCTGGCAGTCTGCCCAGATGGACCACCTCCTATTGGGGATGCCGAATTAGGCTCAGAACCGGGCACACCATTGCCAGATGCTGTGCTAGGTTGTGGGGTGATGGCCCCAGAAGCGCCAGAAGCGCTGTTGGGCAGCGTCGTCGAGTTTGGAAATGGAAATGGCGCCGTGATTGATTCCAGTGACGATGATGAGTAGCTATATGCCCCTGATCCTGTTGGCGCGACAATTGTAGAACCTGCACTTGGTCCTGCAGTCGGACCAGTAGAGTTTGAGATGGTGAAAGGGGGTAGAGCTGTTGAACCGATCGCGCCTGAAGCAGTGTTCCCCGTTCCACCTGGACCCGGGGCCGCTAAGCTGGAGTTTGAAATTGGGAATGGCGGCACAGTCTGTCCAGCTGGATTACTTCCAGGGGCACTACTTCCAGATCCAGAAGATGTAGTCAGACTTGGTGCTGATGGTGCAGTAGTAAGTCCAGATCCGCCAGTGGGGCCAGCATTAGGGGTAGTGGTGTTTGACAAAGGGAATGGTGGCTTCGATTCCGAGGAAGTGTTCTCAGGTGTTAACGGTACCGAAGCCCCGGTGCTCAATGGTGCAGTACCAGAAGGTCCGCCCGTTGGAGCAACTGTTTGGCCGCCAGGCCCACCTGTAGTATTGGTGAGAGGGAACGGTGCCGTAGATAACGTATTCACCTCTGACGACAATGAAGGCGTGGTGGCAAGGACACTGGAGTTTGAGGCTAACGTAAATGCGCTGGATTCTGATGGTGTACCCGTGAGTGATTGGGCAGTCGGCGAAGCTGTGATGGATACCGATCCAGTTCCCGTGTACGATACCGAGGTCCCAGTCGGGGCTGCAGACGGTGTGTTAGTTCCGTTGGTCATAGGGAATGGCGCCAAAGAACCTGACATGATGGGACTCAGAGTGCCAGAAGCAATCGGCCCACTTGTGATTGGTGGTCCACCTGGAATACCAGAGATGGGTGTTGTGGAAGTTATATTGTGGCTTGTTGCTTGTCCACCGGGGGAACTGATGACAGTCCCTGTAGAACCACCGAATGTTGCGGTCATATTTCCGGTTGGAAAAGGTGGGGTGATAGATGATGGCACTGTCCCTGGTGGAGGACTACTAAAGGCTGTGCTGGAAATGACAAGGCTGGTCGAAGTGGAAGAGTTGAATAAACCTGACGTCTCTGTACCGTCAGGAGATACAGTAAAAGACCCGGAAGCTACCACAGTCGTCTCGCTCGAAGACGGAACTAACGAAGCTGTACCAGTTGGTACCGTTAAAGCGGTAGTGTTAGACAATGGGAACGGCGGTGCTACTGTAGAGGTACCAATTTCACTTCCACTTCCGGTGACACTTGGTGATCCAGAGGTGCCACTAGCCTGCGGTCCAGTAATGGTGTTTGATGGTAAACCTGTTCCACGCGTACTGGTTGTTGTGATATTGCCTAAGGTAGATGGTGTAGAACTTGAGGATAACTCCGTACTGTTGAAATCAACAGAACTGTAAGATGACCCGGTTGGTGAACTTGCACCTGATACGGTCGGTATCCCTTGTCCAGAGGGACCAGAAGATGGGGTCTCCGATCCGGGATTGGTCGTGGAGCCAACCACTCCACTTGCCGAAGGGGGAAACGGCACAGCACCTGTGCCTATAGTAATAGTCGTATTGAAGGTTGGAAACGGAGCAAGTGTAATCGTAGACTCGGTTGAACTGACAGAAGGCCCTGTGAGCGACGTATTGTTGGGACTGGTAAAAGGAAATGGTGGCGATACCCCGGACCCGGACTCTGGAGTGCTGATTGGTGATGGTGAGACCGAGCCTGTGAAAGTGCCTGCAGTTGTGGTAACTGGAAATGGCGTGTCAGTCTGAGACCAAAAAGGGGAAGTGATATTAGCTCTAGAGGGAGGTGTACCATTTGGGAATGATGACATCGGCTGAGTGCTGCTGGTCATCGTGAGGCTTCCTGTAGCAGGAAGGCTTGTTTCGGTGACATTCAAGACTGATGAGCCGGGTGAACCTGTCGCGGTAGTTGAAGAGTAGCTCGCGAAGGGACCAGTTGTGCCAGTCGTCTTAGGGGAACTCATCGTCAAAGAAGTCGTATTGGCATTCGGTGCGGTGGATGTATAGCTCTGTCCGGATGGGCCCGTCCCAACGGAGCTGGATGTCATATTACCAGCTGGAAATGGGGCACTGTTGCTCGCCAAAGACGTCAACGCAGCAGAGTTTGAAGCAGAACCTTCGTTGGATGATAAACTGAAAGAGTTGGTAGGTGCAGTCTGTCCTTGGGATGTGGTCGCTCCAGATGAAAATGTCGTACCTGGCTGACTCCCCGTAACTGGTCCAGCGCTTGGTGTTACAACTTCGGTGCCATTCACGGGAATCGTATACGTCAGGGTCTCAGATGGGTTGGTGATGACCGTAGTGACATTCTCGGATGCGCTTAGTGTAAGTGTTGTTTCTGGTGTTGGTTGCCCAGGAGGTGGGATTGTTTGCCCAATGGGCCCTCCACCACCTGAAGGGCTGGTTGGCACAATGGTTGTGGTAGACTCCGTAGTACTCAAAGTAGCGGGGATACCAGAAGACTATGAGAATTAGTCAATGCCAAGGTAAAGAACAGATTGTCCGCGCCCTGGAGAGTGCACGTATATGTGAATCTCTTGATAACTTACTGGACTTGTCTGGGATGAGCCAGGTGTGCTGATTGCTGAACCATTCTGGGATGTCGACTGGGAGATACTAGTACTGGTAGAGGATCCATAACCACTCGTCTCAGCCGTTGGAGCCGTTGAAGCTCCCGGTGACCCGATCGAGGAGGTATTTCTACTCAAGGAAGTAACAGGTACAGACCCAGAATATGATGTCCCTGAAGCCGTTATAGAAGCACCTTAGAATCGATAAGTCCTGTGCCCTAGTCATATCCTCAAGCGAATACATACCTGTGGGAGACATCGAAGCGCTGACTGTAGTAGACAGAGCTATACCAGTGAGTGAACCAGTGGCCATCGATGACGAGTTCGAAAACGGGGTTTCCGTGGAGCTAGGTGTCGGGGGAAGTCCGTAGGGCGGTCCATATGGGCCGTAAGGGTAGGTGTATGCAGCATGTTTCGGGGCCGGTCCACCGTAGGCACCATAATTAGGACTCTCGGCGGCATGACCTGCGTGCAGTTCTCGACGGACGACGGGCTTCCCCAAGTCAGGTGAGGCTAGGATGTTGGTGAGCCAACTGAAGAGCAGCACTGCCGACACGATGTCGGCAGCGAGAGTATGCACTCTCATGCTGTTCACACGCGCAGGGCCAACTTTGGTTTAGGCGCGTGGAGCGGGCCGTGATGCTTTATTGTCGATCCTAAATGCCGAAAAGAGTGTATCGTGAATTGCGTCGTCCAGGAAGGGAATGAATAAGATAACCAAAGACTTTTGCGGCTACTGAGGAAACGAAAGTATATTTGACCCAAAAGAGTAAACGAACGAACTGTGGGAGGCGATGAGACGATGAATGAGTGATGAGGTGTTGGCTGTGTGGAGGCGGACTTGAGAGCTACTCTGCGACTCCCCAAGAACCAAGAACCTCGTGGTCACTGCCTGATATCAAGGCTTGGGGGTGGAAAGGGGGTGATTTCATACTTGCCTTGCCTTGGACGCGAACAAATGAAATGGGAACATGGAGGAAGGAGCGACGTTACAAGTGGAAGGCACGGTTTAGTCGAATGTGCCAAGCGGCCGCCAACGACTTACCGAAAGGACTTGGATGAGATGTTGCATGCCCAAACAGTTTGAGCAGCACAGAGCTTGGATTCCTGGTTTCCCATAGAGGGCCTGTCTGATCTGATATATCTCAATCTCGCAGCTGGACAGGTCGTATATGGCAGAAGGTTACACGTTTAATAACCTAGATGTCACCTCCTCGAGGCAAATTACAGCCAGACAACTTCAACCAATTGGCCAAAAGGGGAAGTGACAGCGGTCCACTTTTCACGTTCTTAACGTTGCTCAACTGCAGCTGGAGTCTCCTTTTCCCGGGAGAAAATCACTGCATCTAGATCTCCAGACTGGGCCACTATCGATTTTGGTAATCCATCAATCGACATCAATGTGGATCTTGGTCAGGAAATGTCCCATCATCACCATGTAGCTGAGGTACATGCAATGCTGAGATGCGGCAATCGGCAGATGCCTGCAAGATCTTTGACATCGGAGATCTCCATGGTGTATCTGCACTCGGAACCACCATGCGAGGACTGATGGATATCGGTCAGTCTTTCTCCCATATATCTGATATTCCTTCCGAAACCATTCAACCTCGAACCTACCTGGTGTTCTTTGCTAGGTCCAAGTATGAGCTTCATAGTGGGTGTGCGCTTGTATGATCGTCATGCAAGGACCAGACGTGATCTGCTTCGTTTTCAGTAGTATCAGCGTGATCTGAATAATGGCCTGCCCAGAACGAAATAGGAAGCCATGATGCAACATTCCATTGGCTAAATTCATACGCTTCCCAGCCGTATCGAAGCTATTTGCATCCGTTTAAGGATCAATTCATATAGTGACAGGCGCTTGTCGCGGTAGGTAGGCAAGCAGGATGGCCAGTGGCCAGCATCAACAACTCTGTCTTTCTGAGCGCCCGAGGTCCTCAACTGTAGCACACAGCCCACCTATTTATACGAGGTGCGACTCGTCTAATTCATTTAAGAATTTTGCTTCTTCTCTTCAAGCAACCATCAGTCTCCTACTGATGCCAATCGCTAACGAGGGCCCTGGAAGTTGCCAGAATGGAGATTTCATGATCGCGGGTTTCTTTTTTCTCAATCCGATTCCGATCTTGCCAATAGATGAAGCCACCCCAAGGGAGCAAACAAGGTTGGGATATTGAAGATGTAGGATTGATTCTCAGTTCGTGGTACCATCCATGGGCAGATGTATTTAGCGTATGCGTATCTCGGCATGCAAGTTGCCTCCAGAAATGGCAGATGCCAGATGCAGTGTCTCGCTCGTTCAGTACAGGCTCTCTTGGCGACTTAAGCACTTGAACACTGGTACACCACGCGCATAGTGAAATGAGTCCGGGGATCCCAGCTGATATCTCGACGCGAATTGTGGCAAGCACCTGCGCCTCCGTGTTGGGCAATAAACGCCAAATCACCCCGCAGTCAACGGTTGGAAGGCGTAAACACCAAATTAGCCGCTCGGATGCCGCCCAAGAGTGTAGCCAGGCGCCATATTTAACTCGCACCATATTCTATGTCGCTGTCAGCTCCATTGCGACCCCTACATCGGGAAATTGTGTGTCTTTTATCAGCCCCTGCTTGGACGACCAAGGTCTAGAACACAGCTTCAGATAGAGCCGTTTGACTAATGTTCGGTCTCTCATGAACCCTGACGAACCAAATGCTCCAAGCCCTGAAGTGCCGCCTATTTCAAATTTTCGGAGGAAGACATGCAACGTTAACGAAAGTTTCTGAGGCCTTCATATCTGCCACATGGGGCGTGGCATTTCCGTAGGTAATAGTGACACACCGTTCTGAGCTACCAGCCACGCGGGGTACATCTAGGTCTGCGCGACATGCCACAGGTCGCTTTAGTCGGAAATTACCTTTGAGCTCATAGCATCGTGCAAGAACGTATTGATGGGAATGAAGTTTCAGTCCAATTGAATACGGAGGTATCGTGCACCAAACTACCTACCATAAACCATAAGGGGCCGTGGGAGCTGTATCTGTATCCCCACCTAGACTCCTAGCATCCTCATCGCGTTGTTCATTGTGTCTCCTTCGCTACATGGTCTCGAAGACCATGTAATTTCGGAGATGTCGGACCTACGCATATTCGTGCGACCTTACTCTGCCTTCTTTGCTGCCTCTCTGAGACTGGGTGCCGTGGTGTTATCCATCTGGCTCTCACGAGCTTCGATGTCAGCAGCCCAGAGTGCCGCACCAACTGGCGGCATGAATTAGCTTGCCATCATGTACGAGGGCCTTAAAGGGGCTTACCTGTGTTGGTGAAAGCGAAGAACATGGATGCGAAAGGGATCATCTCCAAGAGCGTAGCAATCGTACCGAATCTACAAGACCATCGTCAGTATAAGTCTCACCCGGAACGAATTGCAGTAACTACGTCGAAGGGTCTGGATCATCCCACTTGGACGAGCTGATATTGGGGGTGAGAGTTGCTTACGCTGAGTATGCCCCGGTATGAGTCTCGAGCCATTCCGATTGGCGAGACGCTGACCACTTCTTGAGTTGGAAGTACTTGACACACAAGGTTAGATTAAGTGTTGACACAGGTGCGTGGCTGTACTCACTCGACCATGAACTGACTGCCCGCGGCTGCGACCTGAATCTGGTGTTAGAATTGCACGTTTCTGGTTCACGGCTAGAATCTCGTACCTTGTAGAACGATGAAGATGGCCGTACCGGCGACTGTGCAAGGGGAGCCAGGTCAGTATGAATCATCGAATAATCCTGGGGTGCAACATGCTTACCAGGGATGAAGTTGAGCGGCAAGTACATGATATAGCGAATGAGGGCCTTGGGGCTGAATTTCTCGAAGGGGCTCTTCAGGATCTTGCCAAGTCTTTCCATGGGATCGCGACCCGACTTGAGCTGTCGACCCTCGCTCACCACGCCGGTCTCATTGCGAGAGACGAGCGTACCATCGAACGTGTCAAGCAGAGCATCCTGGAGAAGGAAGTTTCGCGAGACGAGGTTGACGATGACAGAGCTCTCATTGAGAATCAAGACAACAGTCGTCAAGACGGCCAAAGGCCCGTTCACGAACACCAGGACGGCAAGCTGAGGCAGGTATGTGAAGAAGAACATGCCAGTGATGACTGCAGCTGAGAGCGACAGCGTGGGTATGATTCTGGAATAGAACGGCTTCCATAGTGCACGATGAGTCAGGAAGTAGTAGATGCCCCTAGATAACCCATCAACGTTTTGCCCATGCGACAGTATGCCAGTTACCTGCCCAGCAACCAGCTAGATCAGATGCATGGCGACTCACTTGAAAGGATACAGGTAGGCCTGGCTCTTGGCGGCATCTGCCATGAGAGCTTTTGCCTTATCGAGGTCTTCTTTTCTAAAAACCAATACGTGAGCAGCTATAAAGAGACTCGGTGTTTCACGGAAGCCTTACGCGACCTCTTGGGCCTTGTGCTGGACGTTGCCAACAAATCCACTCGGCATGGTGATTCAATCGTCTTGTGAGACCCGGTTTCTGAGTGGATATTGGGAATCGGCAGTTCGAGAAGCAATAACAACACCAGGGCTGAAGGTGTAGTAGTATTAATGCGGCCTGATATTATCGATGTTGTGCTTTTAGGAAAGTCGAAACGAAATCAAGGTCCTAGGAATTTGGGCATGAATGATTTCTTCACGGGAGATTGATTTTGTTCGTGTTGATTCACATGTCGTCATGTCGTCATTCCGCCCACCTGCCTTAAGCTCAGCTACAAATTACCGGCTTCGTCAACCTGACGTCGAGGGGCAGCAGCCACTTTGCGCTGTGGCTAGTGCAGCCATTTTGCGGAGGGCCCTCTCCGGCCGGGGCAGTGTTCGGGCGCATTGTTTTTTGCCATCCGCTTTGCCATCCGCTACTTCACCACCAGGTGCCACCTTGATATCAAGTTCGCCTTGATCCTGCAGACTCAATTCTGACATAATTACAATGGATGTTTTCAATCATGCAACGAGTAGGCGAGATAGCATGAGCAAACAAACAAACAGGTTTGCGCAAATCCTTCTGATGATCAGGTCATCCCTAGATCACGCCTGGTCAGTTTCACGTCCTGCGGGACGATTCCTCTTACCAGTTGATTCGAATACCAATGTTTCAATTGATGGACAATTCTGGGCACATGCAGCAATGACCCCAACGTCTTGTATGCGCGGTATGCGCAGTCACAGTACGCGACCTTCTGGCTAAATGCAGGACCACAGCATTCTGCATTTCAGGCTTGAAGAAGAAACCCCAGATCCTTTGCTTTTGACAACGGCCAATGCGACACAAGACGGCGGCGATGCAAGACACCATGACAAACAGGTTCCAAGCCTGAAGGTGGTTGCTTATCAGGCTCCTCTAAGGCTCTAACACCAATTATCTCGGACCGGGAGCTTCTCCAGTTTGCCAGCACTCCAGCAGCATGCTTCTGGCATGCGACCGTTGGGATCATCGTACGATATCTCATGGTCCGCCAATGACGGTTGGAAGGTGGTAGTTGATAACTGACGTGACGGGCATTAAGAGGGCTATTAAGACCAATGACAAGCGAATATCGTCGATGCAACGGTCATTCATGTTTCGTTTTAATAGGCAAGCAAGGCAAGGCAATTAGTTGCTGGCGGCCCCGCAGCCTCATCCGAACGTCCCTTTCGCCCAACCTAAAAGATCCCTGACAGGTACGCGCCTTGGCGTAGGGAGGCAACAATTCAAACCCGCATCAGGATGGCGGGACACCAGAAGGAACCAAATCTGTGAATGAAGACCTTCCTAAACAAGATGTAATCCACGGTCACTATTCAATGAGCTTCGAGCATCCATCTCCAAAGAGGCGATCGCCCCTCGGCCCATCGTCGGTGTCCTAGCTTTTGAAGCTTGGCGGCCTTGGCCGTGAGCCGCAACCGGGCAATAATTGGCGGCATGAACATTGCCTGGAGCCCCTAATTAATTTCCCGTGGGCTGATAAGATCCGACTCCGACTAGGAGCCCAGAAGGAACCGAGTCTCCACAGATGATCGACGCTGTATCTTCGGCCCTGGTCAACACTGCCGTTCATTGTCTCTCGAAACGGGCCAACCAGCGGCTAGGCCTCCAGTGCCGAGCCAGAGCGATCCCTCCCGAGAGGAGCCAACATCTCCGTGAGCCAACGAATCAGAACGTCGCCACCCATTCAGGCTACAAGTTGAAACCATGCATCAGAAACTCGGCCGTCGTTAATGCTTGGCTGTTTGCTATGTGTGATTGGCCGATGCCACGCTGCTAAGGCACTCCCTTAAAATCACCAAGTTTGGGGACATATTATCTCTGCATGGCGATATTGCCCGTTTGACGGCATCGCACCAATCGTCAGGCCTAATGACGCGGCGCATATGGGTGGTTTTACTATCATGACCAGGTCTGCTGGACCCGAGATGCGGAGACATGTCTCGCCAGCATTCGCATGCTCCCTGGAATGGTGTTGGAACTGGAGGAACTAGCCGTGAGCTTCAACGACTATATGTAGTCGAGTTGGTCCCCCCGTGTTGACTTTTCGATAACCACAACCGGCATCACTCGTTGGCATTCACACAGCTTCGCCCATTCCAGTCCATTCTCTCTTCTATTATCTGCATTCGTTACGTCCAGGAGACCGTATTCCTCATTCATTCACTTCATCACCGTTCATCATGCGTACCGCTACTTTGATTGCCCTGCTGCCCCTGGCTCTGGCCGCACCTTCTACGAAGAGAGCCCAGCCCGCCCCTGTCATCAAGCCGAGAGGGGCCACTCTGGTTGATGGCAAATACATTGTCAAGATGAAGAGTGGTGTCAAGTCAGACTCCATGTCGACGACCATGAGCAGCTTTGCTGCCAACGCCGAGCATGTCTACAACACGGGCAAGTTCAACGGCTTCGCTTCGACTCTTACCGCCGAGGAGTTGGAGACCCTTCAGAACGACGAAAACGTAAGCGCTTCTCCTTCCTAGTCCCATGACTGATAGCTAGAGCAATCCTAACACACTGTCTAGGTCGAATACATCGAACAAGATGCCATCATGACCATCAAGGCTACACAGAGGAACGCCGACTGGGGCCTTGCTCGAATGTCGAGCAAGAAGGCCGGCAGCACCACCTACACATACGACGAAAGCGCCGGCGAGGGAGCCTGTGCCTACATCGTAGATACCGGTATTGATATCAAGCACCCCGAGTTCGAGGGCCGGGCTGAGTGGCTGGCCAACTACGCCGACAAGAAGGACGAAGATGGACAGGGCCACGGCACCCACGTCGCCGGTACCATCGGCTCCAAGACATACGGTGTGGCCAAGAAGACGAAGCTGTTTGCCGTCAAGGTCCTTGACTCCGACGGCTCCGGCACCAACTCCCAAGTCATCGCTGGTATGGACTTCGTCGTCAGCGATGCCAAGGGACAGCAGTGCCCCAAGGGCGTTGTTGTCAACATGTCCCTGGGCGGCACCAAGTCGCAGGCTGTGAACGCCGCCGCCGCCGATATCATCGACGCCGGTATCTTCCTGGCCGTCGCTGCCGGAAACGAGGCCGCCGATGCCGCCACCTCGTCCCCGGCCTCCGAGGAGTCCGCTTGCACTGTTGGCGCCACCACCATCGACGACGAGCTCGCCGAGTACTCCAACTTTGGCAAGCTGGTTGACATCCTGGCGCCCGGTACCGACATCAAGAGTACCTGGCCCAACGGCAAGACCAACACCATCTCCGGCACCTCCATGGCCTCTCCCCACATCGCCGGCCTCGCCGCCTACCTCCTCGGCCTCGGCACCGCCCCCACCGACCCCGTCGAGCTGTGCGCCTACATGGGCAAGACCGCGCTGTCGGGCGTCGTCTCCCAGGTACCCAGGAGCACCGTAAACCTGCTTGCCAACAACGGTGCCGACGGCGGCAACGGTACTTCTCGCTCCCCCTTCACACGCCGATTCAACGGCAACCGCATGGCCCGCGCTGCCCTGCCCGTCAAGATCGAGTCGGTCGTCTAAACGAGCACTCCTCCTTTCTTCGTTTTGGACCCCGTGGGTTGTCTTTCCCCAAAATATTACCTGCCTACTTAGATATGTAGTAGACCGTGTGTGGATGGATGGGAAACTGGTTTGGGCCTGATACCCCCTTTTTGCCCTCATGTGTTGCTCTACGATATTGCAACCGGTTTGGCACGTTTCTTCTTCTTGTATAGATGTCTTCAATAACGTACTTATATCCTCTAAACTCCGCTGTCCTGGTGGCTTTCGCGTTGTGACTCTGTAGGATCCGAGTACAGTACCTTGGTAAGGCTTGAGGTGTGCTAGATAGCTATGCCCAAGTCAGCATCACCATGGTATAGTAACTCGGGGAAGGTTCCATGACTGATCAATCCAGGTCTCGAAGCTCCTGGTTCCTCGGGGCACGGCTTGGTCGCTGAGGATACAATGGCTTTCAAATTCTCATCTCTTACTTTACCTTTGGGGTGCACATAAATTGCACCCAACATAACCGATTTTGGTCTTGCATCTTACATTGATCAGCCTCCGCGCAATATCAACCATGTCCGAGCTAACCCAGTTCCACCTCTTCCCCCAGCTTCCCCCGAGATGCAAAACCTGATCTGGGAGAAGTACGACGAAGTCGACCCGATCATCTGGCACGAGTTCTTTTACTCCCGCCGTGGCCTCCGTTCCCCCACCGCCAACTCCAACCCGGACGGCCTCGAGGGCGTCCAGAGCTACCGCGTGCGCCGCTTCGGCGACGTAAGCCGCACCGACGATGACTACCAGACGAAGAGTCTATCGACCGCGCTGTCGCCCTGGGCCGGAGTCCACTTGCCGCTGCACCCACGCTTGCGCATCGGCGGCCGCGGCGAGCGTACTTTCGCGCGCGGCTGGACCTCGACATCTTCTACTCCACCATTTCCGGTGCGTATAGCAACTTGCTGGGCTTCCTGTCCCCCTGCGCTGCCGATCAGAAGCCCAAACCTCTCGACGATAATCACTGGTTCTTCAAGACCCGCAAGCTAGCGATCCATGTCTCCGGCGGCTTCTCTCAAGATTGGAGAGGCAGTGATTTTGCCCAGGATACGCTCACGCGACACAAGGGGCTTGCAGCCATCTACGTCGTTTCAGATAATGAAATATCACCAGGACATCAATCTCCTCGGGTACGGCGGACGAGCGGCGAATTCATCCACGGAGTATGGCATCCCCACACAACTAGATATACTTGGAACTTTGTCCATGCAATGTACAAGGGTCAGGCAGTAAACCCTGACATTCATCTGGCGGTGGAAGGAAGCCCCGAGGTCTTAGCAATGATGGCCTTGCATGAATGAGGGATGACAATTGATATTGAATCACCACATCTTGAGAAGGGGGCTTCGGAGCTCATGGGCGAAATTTCTAGTGCGCCCGAAGAAGAAAGTGACGACGATCTTTGATAAGAATCGGCCACATGAAATGACGGGACCAACCAACCCACCTGCTTACATGGTTACTCTGAGGCACGCCGGAAGCTATACGGTATGTAGTAAGAGAGAAGCATATGTGATAATACATTTCTGAATCATTATTATTCTAAAGTGGTGTCCCTTCCATTCGGACTCGTGGTGTTTCTGACGTTGTCCTCGTTCCATCATTCCAGCGTAATGAAAATGAAATGAAAGTACAGTAAAAATATAGTAGAAAAACATAAGAATAGACATACAGAGAAGGAATGGATAGTTGTACAGACCGTACATAGAAGAATTGAAACGTGAAAAGAAAGAAAGAAAATCAAAACACCATAATACACACGCTTTTCCCTTCCCCCACGGCCCTTAAGCAAATACCATCCGGTGTAGTAGGTGCGCCGAACTCCTTTTCTTCCTAACGGGGCTAACAGGGACGGTTCATCGTCCCGGAAACATGCCCGCCCCAATCCTTCGGGTGCGAGTCCATCTCGGGATCTCCCTCAACGAGGCAGCACCAAGTTGGAAGATGAACCGGCATGAAATGCGTCGACGAAGAGACAGGTGATGGCAAGTCAATCACTTCTTGCTGCCGCCAGACTTATGGTGGTGCTTCTTCTTGTCTCCGTGGCCGCCCGACGACGACGAGTCCTTTCCGTACCGGGTGTTCACCGAACTCCAGGGATCATCTCGAGAACCATCTTGGAGCCAGTCATCCACTCTTGATGTGTGATCCTTGGACGACGACTTCTTCTTCTCTGACGTGGAGGACATCTTGGTGGTGGAAGAGTGGCCCATGTTGACTGACTGAAGGAGCTTTTTCTGGTGATGGTGATGAGGGATCAGATGGAGTAGAAGTATGATGTTTGAGTAAACGGAGTACTGAGACTGGAAGAGTGGTATATAGTGGAAAATTGGCAATGTCCGGCGATGACTGCGGTGAATTGCGATGTTGAGTTGGCTGCTGGGAGCTGGAGAGCGTAGTAGGCTGGCGAAACTGGGAAGTGCGTCACGGTGAAGGGGTTCTGGTAGGAAGATGTAGCTGTGAGCAGATTGGTATGTATAGGATGTCTGGTTTATCAATCTAGGAATACGATCCGAGTATCCTAGGATATAGAGGCGTTATATACCTCTTGTCACCACCCCCTGGATGCATGTAAGCAGGCACATGCCTTCCCACCCCAACGGCGGTCGGCATCAAGCACGAAGCTGACAACATCAACCCCAAACATGTCTTCAGAAAGTGCGAGTGTGTCTGTTACGCATAACAACAGCATACACCCTCACTGTCCTCCCCCAAAGCTTGATAATCCACGACCATCATCCACCATCGCCTGTCACCAAGTACCCCTTGTCCCGTCGCGTTTCTCCTTCCGTGTTCGGTAAACTTGCTGGCATCATAATTACTAACAATAGTTTGAAGAAAGAAACGGACCGAAATTGACATGTGGCAGGAATCGCTCTCATTCACCAGCTCGCGCTCAGCCCAGCCAGGCAAGCAACCTTGCATTTGCATGGGGGAGGGGGACTGCATGCGATCCGTACCGGCAAAGTGACATTCCAGGGTGGTATTCCAGGAGCCTCATCGACGACGGCATAAAAACCACGTTGTTGGGGGCCGCAGCTCGACTCCACTGCCAGTATCACCCAGCCTACCCAGCTGCCCACGCGTCACCCTTGTGGGAAATGGCGGCCGCGGCGGGTGGATGATGGTGGCTGGTCAAGTCTGTGGGGATGGGGGAGAAGATGATGACCCGGCAATATGCACCCGCCATGCCGCAGCGCCCGTACTTTATAAGGAAAACGCTGACGAGGAGGGAGGTGAGATGAGACGGAAAGCCGTTGAATGGCTGCTGCGCGTAAGACGAGTGTAGAGAAAACACAGATCACTGGGCGGCTACGCGCGCCAACTGGCCAGTCATATGGCCCATATAGTTGAGTGAGAAGTAATATAGCAAGCCAAGGAACGACCCGTCATGCCCGTTTCCGTTTGCTGACGTTCCCGCTGACTATCGGGAAGAATGATGGAGGGCGGGCAAGAAGAAGAGACACGCAAGGAAGCGCCGCAAACTCTTGCACGATCTGCATGGCGCTTTAGGCGACGAGCGAGAGGGATGGAACGGGAGAGGATGACGAACTCTAGAAGCGAGAACCGGGCGATGACGCGAAATCTAAATCTGGAAGGATATAAGGTCGCACATAGCCCTATGGGGAGACGCCTGGAGAGAAGGATACGCTGACTGTACGTGTGAGTGAGTGCGTGCGTAGCCGCGGGTGTGTGTGTGTGTGTGTGTGTGTGTGTGTAACATGAAAAAAGCTGGAGAGGCGAGAGGCACATGCAGCAGCTGCTGACGAGAGAGTAAGAGCAGAAAGAGCAGAATGATCGCGAGAAGCCCAATTTCGGAAGGATGTACTACATATCACAGCCCGTGGGGAGACAGAGAGAGAGCGAGTTTGGGACTGATGACTGTATGATATGTGTATAATTGCGACAGCATAGCCCGAGCTGCGCGGAACGAAGAGAGTGAGAGTGCCAAGAGAAAGGGACAAATACCGAGTCTATTTCAAATAGCTGCAGCCTGATTCGACTGGACTGGACTCCAGGGCTACTACTCATCACTCACTGACATGGATACCAGATGAATATTGACCCGGCAGGGCAACGGCATCTTCGCGCGGCGGACCCCAAATAGCCATGGGTATGGGCATGTCTCGCTTGCGCAGCTGTGTCTCTGGTGTGCATAGGTATCCGTGGAGTCCACGCGAGACAGGGAGGTAGGTGTAGGTAGACAGGTGGGCAGGTCTGTTCGCGATAGATACTTTCCTGTCAGTGCTGCATGATGCATGTCTTTGCCCCCTCGGGATCTACTCTACTTCTGGGCGAAAGGAAGCAAAGAGAAAAGAGAAGAGAACAGACCACGACACCGAGGGAGCAGAGCACAGTAGACTAGAGTAGAAACATACTATAGTGCTGCTGCTCGAGGAGTTTCAGGTATGGCTGCAAGCTGTAGTGCATCGGTGGACAGACAGCCAGATGAGAATCAGGCTCCGGATGGCGAACGAGTGAGAGAGAAGAAGAGGAGAGGCGAGCCAAGAACAGCTGAAAGATGTCCTCCCCCACCAACTCCAACACGAGGCAAATGTCAGCAGCAAGTACCATCCATATGCAGCCTTAATCGCTGAAGCAGCAAGCAGCATCAGCAACAGCGCCGCAGCCGCTGCCGGCAGATAACCTAGTGGTTGGATGTGTCGGATATGTTGGATTTGGAGGGTATGCTGGGGGTAGATGCAGAAACAGAAGCAGAAAAGTTTAAACGTTAGGGTAGGGTAAGACATTGACTCACTCGAAGCGAGCTGGAGAGAGACAGACAACGGAGGGCCGTCCAGCAACCAGCCGAGAGGGCCATTTGGGGGCGGACACCCGAGGGGCCGGGACCGATAATGTTACATATGGAGGTGACACCCCATCTCCGTCCATTCCCATGCCCATGCAGAGCAGGCCTTTTTCCTTCTTTCCGTGCTTACAAACGCCATCTCCTCCCCCACCGTGAGAGAAGTCATCCATTTCCTTGTTGGGATATACATACTTTACCCACACCCTCGAAGCGATAGAGCGGACGAGGATGCCGAGAATGTTCGCTCGCTCGCTCGCTCGTCCTGAAATGTCCGCATCCTCCGTTCGAATGACGGGATGTTTTGGCTGGACCCCACATGCCAATGAAACAGATCGACAACACAATCGATGATCAATATCAAAAGAGGCAAGCGATTTGGTAATCATAGATGAGAGATCCTCGTCTGAGAACATGTTTGAAAGCACCATGTGTTTGCTAGGATACATCGGATGATGGTTCAGGGGTAGTAAGAAAAGGCGAAAAGAAACATACATTGATCAGATCTATATGAGTTGGTATAGCTGAACGAGTTCATGGAAAGAAGAAAACAAGGCCTTTATTCAACCCCTATCGCTGTCTCTTGCCTGCTTGATTGCTCGCTCGCTGTGATGATACCGTAGCTATTATATAGATTGCGCTTGGTATCAATCAAATCATCAATGGTATCATTACATTACATAGCTTTTCGCTCACAAATAAACGAAAGGGCGAAATATACCAAGTAACCAGTCCCAGTTTCCCAAGTTTCTGGCCCCCAATCTCCCCCAGTCCATTCACTCCATCCTCCAGCATCATCCACTCCCATATAAAGTAATCAGACACTATATTTATACACGTGGGTGCGATTGCGGCAGCAGCGTTTTCTGTGTTGCGTTGCACCCTACTTCGAATGACCATCTCACATCGATACAGCCCTTTCTTTCTTTCTGTGGCGGCCGCCCCTAACCATCATCCGGTAAAAACAAAAGTATAAGGAGACGCGCGTTGTTGGTTTTTCCTTTCCTAACCCCCCTCATATTACTACCTGGGCTGCCCGAAATGGTTGAGGTCCTCCCAGTTCACCGGGAAGACTGGTTGTGGTTGGCCTCCCATGTTGGGGTCTGTCATCGGTTGATCTTCAATGAGTGTACTCGACAAGCTCGACATGCTGTGCCAGTCTTCGGCCATGCCGTGCGGCTTCATCATCTGCGCGCTGCCGTCGGGGGAGAACATGTTCATGTTGAAATCCATATCCATAGGAGAGGGCACGAGTGGTGCTGGTGGGAGCTCCTTGTTCAAAGACAAGGGGCGTGACGTAACTATCTGCATCGGCTCCGGCTGCATATGCTGCGAAGGAACCGGTGGCGGTGAAATAAACATATTAAATGAGTTGTTGGGATCTTGCTCCATAGGCGGAGTGAGCGTCATTCTGGGGGTGCGATCGTGGAACTCAGCCGTGGCCGCCGACGAAGATGAGATTCTCCGGCTGGGTCTCCTGCTAATGGGCTTCAAGCACGTGGATGCCACCCTTCTCAGACCTCGACTTTGACTCGTGATCAGTACCTGCGTGTGGTTGTTGCCGTTGTCTGTTGGTGATGGTGGGAACGATTCCTGTTGTGGTGGCGGCGGTGGCAGCGACTGCATAACACTCGGGGTCGATGCAGGCCGCGGCATCAAGACGATGTGACAGTAGCCCCAGGCACATCGTGCAATCTTCTCCGCCGTCTCCTTGGAGCCGTCGAAGAACTCTAAAAAGTCCTGCAGGTGGCCAGGATGCTCGTTCTCCACGTAACCCTGGGCTCTGCCGGTGTTGTCGAGATCCCAGCTGAAGGACGGCTGATGGCCGTTGAACTTGCCCTCCTTGCGGATCAGGAGCTCTCGCCATGCCTCCAGGACGAGGGGCTGGTGCAGTAGGCCGTAGATGACGTTGGAGTGCATCCAGTCGTTCTTGGTGTTCCCGGCCTCGAAATGCTGTGCGACGTGTTCGTAGTGCTTCTCGAGCTTACCGTGCATGGCGGCGCAGAAGCCGCATCCCCAGGCCCTCCGCTTCATCATGTACTTGACGACGGCATCAGAGTGAGGACAAGTCTTGCAGCCATGGGCAGACTTGTGGTGCTGGTTGAAGGTGTTAGGACCCCAGAAGCTCTGGTTGCAGTTGGGGCACGGGTATTTCCGCCATCGCTCGTGAAACTCCTCTTCGTGTCGCTTCCAGTCAAACTTGCGCTTAAACGTCTTGTCGCATGACGTGCACCAGTAGCGGGCTTCGGTGATGATCGAGGGTGTGGCCCCCCGTCCAAATGGGCCGCCGATGGACGAGACGGAGCTTTTGCCAGTTGCATTAGACAATATGCTGTCGTGGCCCGAGCTTGTCGAGGCCGTCGAGGAGATGGATGATCGTATTTGGTGCGAAGGAACGAAATTATAGTTTGGAATAGCGAACGTGGGAGCTGCTTGAGCTACATACTTAGCAACATCTTCAGAGCGACCCGCTGGGGTCTGGGGCTGTGGCCCCGTACCTTCGACAGCCGGGTGAGGTGGTTGTGATTGCTGCTGTTGTAGCTGTTGCTGTTGCGGTTGTGGCGTCGGCGGTTGTAAGAGCTGTTGCTGTTGAGGCGACTGATTTGACGGTGTGGGCGATAGCTGCTGGTGTTGCTGCTGCTGTTGTTGC
This sequence comes from Apiospora rasikravindrae, assembly GCA_038363885.1. Taxonomy (NCBI): domain Eukaryota; kingdom Fungi; phylum Ascomycota; class Sordariomycetes; order Amphisphaeriales; family Apiosporaceae; genus Apiospora; species Apiospora rasikravindrae. Next base: position 463,984 of record JAQQWK010000011.1, read on the forward strand.
TGTACCTGTAATTGTTGCACTTGCTGCTGCTGTTGTTGTAATTGCTGCTGCTGCTGTTGTTGCTGCTGCTGTATTTGTTGCTGTTGCGGCGGGCAATCCTCCTCGAGCAGGGCAAGCAGAGCTTCACGCGACAGGCCGGCCTGCTTCAGCGCCTCCAGATGTTTCCTTGCCTGCTCCAATATCCTCGAGGGATCCGAGGTGTCCATTTGATCCATCGTGGCCCGACTCCGACCGGCGATTCTCGCTCTATTATCCAAGGGTGCACTATCAGATCAGATCAGGCCTCGGGCTGGCTACGACTACTGCTACCGTGTGTAACAGCAGTGACGACGATACAAAGAGAAAACGAGTGTGTGAGCGAGGGATACGACGATAGGCAGTGAACGGTGAGCCGACCAAATCGAGGGCTAGTCGGGAAGGGGATTATTGAGGACCAAAACCAAAGATGGAGATGGATTGACGGTGGCAGCGGTGCAGGTTGGGTTTAGGGGAGCAACCAAGACACCAACGACGGGAAGAAAGTCAACACGAGAGGTCGTTGGACGGGTAGAATTTCCAAGTCAGTTAGTCAGGGGAAAGAAACACAATGAGCGAACGAATGGCTGGACGGGGAAGCAACCCATTTCCAGGGATTTTTCTCTCGCGCGCGTAAAATGGTCCTCGGGCAGGTGATTATATTGTTTTCCTCCCCCCCGTCCAGGCATGGCCGCCCAAGGTCCCAAGGTGCCTCGCGCATCGCACCATGACAGACGTGCGTGACCCGCCCGCTGTGACCTCAGTCTTGAATCGGCCGCGCCCCGAGCTACTTTGACTGGCTGCAGCAAATTTCCCCTGGAAGAAACGGCTGCGCCCATTTTGGTTTTTGGATCCTCCTCCCCATCTAAACATGGGAACAACAACTGGGGGGCCGCCGCTAACCCCCTGATGCACATCGCTTTCTCGCGGGCTCTCTGGCTCTCTCTGGCTCGCTCTCGCGCTCGCTCACGCACTCTGGTCACTCTTCGTTCTGTTTCCTTCATTTGCTTTCTCACCTCTCCTTACCTTATCTGATGTACATCATTCGCTTCATCCTTCTCTCTCTCTCTCTCTGGTGGCGTGACTTTATTTTTAATTCTCACGTTTAATACCGCTGCCACCTTCGCTTGACACCGAAATCCATCTGATCAATCTCTTTTATATTTTCTTTCTTTGTGCAGCAAATAAACTTTTTCCGGTTGAGAAGAAACATCGCATGGCATCATTCCTGGCTGGCTGGCTGGGGGTGCCACAGGTACATGGGCACTAGGTACGGGCCATCACAGACACTAACTTCCAGTCTATCTTCTTGTAGTAGTGCTCCCAAGTCCACTAAACCCAGTAAATCCAGCACATTTGGCTGCTCATCAATTTGCTACAGGGATCTGGGTTGATGGGCTGAATTGCACGACCCACCTGAAACACTTGGACCCCCCACCCGGGCTTGCTTGCACCTTTCTGATCATGGCCTTGCCTACTACTCTCTACATACCGGCTGCACGACGAGACCATCACGAAATTTCGAAACGGCAGGATGGGCAGCAGACAGAGCCGGCGTGATAAACCTTGATGGGAATCGGGTGGGATAGGCCAATGATGGCACCAAGTAACACGTGTGGTGTGAGTGGGCTCAAGTGTGGGTGGTGGGTGGTAATGTGGTAAGGTACTTTGTTGGCGGCCCTTTTTTTCTTTCTTATTTCCCATCTTTTTCGCTCCTATAGACAGGCATTCTACAGCTATTCCTATTCCTATTCCTGGGCGCGCGAGAAAGCCCCCCTTACCCGGCACCACACTCGCCCACCACGCACCCCCTTGTCGACAATCTGTTTCCACCTCTGCGTTTCCTTGGTTCGTCGATAGATATGATCGGTCGGTTGTGGGGGAAACTTGTTTGCTCAAAGTCGTCGGCCGCACCCCCTTGAAGGCGATCCGAGAGCATTGATCAGTCGATTGTTGTGTTGTTTTTTGTGCGAGGCTGTTTTTCTTTACTCAACCAACGTGGCTAGCAGCGCCGCGATTAGTCTGGTAATCTATCAAGTCCATCAACTCGACTCCCTACTCGAGCCTGGTACCAGACGTCGTGTCATGATACGATCATCTACTGATGAAGCCATGCCGGCAAGTGCCATGTCATCAATTTCTGACAGTACTTCTGCCACCATCTCCCCCCTCCATTCGTTCGTGTTCTTGTCAGTACATATGCTTGTAGGTGTCGTTAGATCACTTGTTGGTTACCTATATGAGAAACTAGATGCTATTCAATACTTTCTGTTTCAAGGGATATGCAAGTTTGTTTGACGTTTCTCGCTCGAGCTTCACCCCATCCCCAATCCATCCAGTCGGGAGGAATCAGAGTCAAAATCAGGGTCAGGATCCGTTCATCCCAGCACCAAGGTTCTGCTGATGGACAGACAGATAGGATAGGATGAGATAGACTGCGGCCCGCTAGGACCTCGGGGGATGGGGAAGGACATCATCAAAGCGAGAGTATACATATAGGGCGGAACATCGGGATCAGTCATGGATGATCAATCAAACGAACGAGGCTTACTGTGCCGACATTAGGTGCATCTATTAACGTGCATGCAGGATTCAATCGACAGTACACTAATAAGGCAAGGAGCAAGTCAAAGAAGCAGGCACCTTGCTGGATGGTGCTGGCTAACAGGCGTAGCGTGCAGATGGGATGGGAGATGCAGATGCTGGCTGCTGCAGCAGGTGTTGGCGCCAACCCCCAAAATGAAACTAGCCTAAGGTACGTGACCCGGGGCAGCCTTTACCCGCCAATATCGAACACACGCTTGTGGCGTCACTATGGAGGCCGAAGAAGGTTCGAAATCACCGAGTAAGGAAGCGTGAGGTACTGCTGTACGGCTGACACGGCTGATGATTCTGATACAAGACTAACAAAGGAGTGCCTAGTATATGGTGGTAATAATGCCATGTACAGACCAAGGGGAATCCCCCCCAAAAGCCGAGATTCCGGATCGACGACTAAGCTTGGTGGCTCCAAACGGCCCTTTAACAATTGACTTCTATGATCGACGCCAGAAGAGAACGCTTAGAACGCTTGGGGACAGCCGTCAACCGGTCCCAGCAATGACCATGTCTCTTATGCCTCGTGCGTTTCCTCGGAGCGGCAAACATAAAACCGTGGTGGCAGAGCCCGCCGTTAGGTTAGAATAGGTCTTGCAGATCACTCAACACCAGTGAAGGGGCGAGACATGGCAACGGCACGGCATGGCAGCATAGGGCATGGCCTGGCTGGCTAGGCATGTGTGAGCAATGAACATCCCTTTCTTTACTACAAGTATCTCGCCATCTCTCGGCATGATACCTGATGTGGTAAAGAGTGGCAGCCATATTTCGACGGACATGGGCAAATTTGTGACCATGACCATGGCCTGGATAAGAGTTGCGGATGGGATTTCATTAAAAAAAATGGACGTTTCATAAGTGCTCGATCTTGATTGCCTCCTCCCCGACCGACCCCCCTTCGCATCCGAGTCATCCATTTCCAATCCAGACAGACCCCTCCTCCACCTTAAGCCGGGCCATTTCTCGTCGGCAGCCTCCTTTTTAAAATACATTAATTAACCAGACCGCTTACGCTGGTTCGTATGGGAATGGGATGGGACCTCGCAATACATGCTATGCATGTAATTCCGACCGACGCTGCCAGCCAGCATCTATCAAATCAAATCAATCAATCTGCGCTTGCCTCCACTTCCAACTCCCCTCAAAACCGGCCGGTATCAATTCATGTTTCCTAGGGTTTCCTCTCTTGAGGCTGTGCTGTTTGACTAGCCCGCCCGGTTCCTTGCTCTAGTGCTGAAGCTTGCCCAGTTCCCAGCGGGCGGGATCTAATCATCTTAACTCTCGTTCATTTTAGCTCCTCCCCCTCGTGACGGGCGACTTCGAGGCAAACTGACTCGCGGGATTGGATAGTAGCAGCGCAACATCAAGGGTCGGTCCCTGGCAAAGGTTCATCTCGTCTCGTAATCATTGATTGATTACTGTTTTTTCTAAGGGTCCTTTTCTCTCCATGTACCTTAGCTACCCCTACCTACCAACCTTACCTACATGGCATCCATGTACTCACGTACACAATGTATGCTTCCGTATCCATATTGTTCTCGTCGCTTCCTCCCGTCGGAAATTTGTCGATGTATACATACAATACATGCAAAGAAATGGCACGCCGCACGAGGGCGTATGGTTTATGAACCCATCCTAAGAAAAGCTCCGAGGAGTCGGAGAACATGACGCCTTTTCACCAGCCCCCAGCCAGCCCGGCCCCCATGCACGTACATACGACGTACATACTGAGCGATGTAAGCGCATGCATGCACAACTCATTAATTTGCAAGTGAGGGCGAACGCAGTGTAAAGGGGGTTATACTCGTAGAGCGAAATCGTGCAGTCAAACAAGGAAACATGGGCTGTTCCTGCATTCCATCCCTGTCGGCAGCTCCTCTTTGCGTTATGTCGCACTCCGAACGACGTGCAGCGTAGCAGGCAGTCGTTGGATTGAGTCGTTGTTGGAGGGGGAGGAGGAGCAGCAACGAGGGAGAGATAGCCCACGCGGCCAGTCAGCCAACCGAGATTCTGAATCCCGAGGTTTCCCAAGACCGACCGACCCAAGACAAGCATTTGTCCGCGCATCGGCCTCGAGCTTCCGACGATTTCCCAGTCACTAGAGACAATGTACGGGAGTCACATGGGTCAGGTAGATATCAAAGCGCTTGCTTGTCCGGGCACAATTTACATTTCAAGGGTCTCTCGCACACTCTCTAGGGTTTCCCGAGGCAAGTCTGTCAGTACGCATCATCATGACATGACAGCGTCACAGGCTGTCGGAACGGCGAATTTGGACATCTAATTTCCGATGCTGCTGTCCGCGAAACCTTGAGGTCCCGACCGTGCAGCGACGTTTTGGTTTGTGTGTTGGTCCCAGGGCGGCGGGTTGACGCTTCTCTTTTTCTTTGCCCTTCTCACTTTATCTGATCTAATACATGTACCTAATAACCTACCAAAAGTCGGAATCCCGCAATCGCACCATCTGTGCGCTTAATCCGGGCACCACTTGGCTGGCATCTTGAAGTTTGCCATGTTAGCGTTGGGTAGCATGAGGAATGGGGAATTTAGCCCATATTGATTGATCGCATGCAGCGTCTGATTTCCGCGGTTTGTTAAGGTTTGCCTGACCTTGCAGTGGGGCCTGGGCAACCACCAACACAAGCAAAGAGAGGAGCCGCTCTCTCTCTCTCTCTCTTCGTCGTGGTGATAAGCGGCCATGGGGGCATGGGTTAAGCCAATGGGTGATGGAGCCGTGGGCAAATGGGGGCCTGGCGTTCACAAAAAAGCAATTACACCAGCCTGCCTTATAGTTTGTCACTGTCTTAGGAATGTGACTTATCGTCATTCTGATATGATAACTAGGTTGCGGAAAGGGGGAAAACCAGGAAACAATGGAGCCCGCTCTCTCCATGTTTCCCTTCTCCCTTCCGCTCAAAGTGGAGCGGCTGAGGCCTATCGCGGAACCGCCCCGAATGGGATGCAATCACACCATACCATGGAGCTCCCGGAGCCTTCACATGGAACCTCGGACCACGTCCTGGAGTCGATCTTGGGATTACCACAGATCTTGCTATAACGTCCCGAAACCACATATGAACGAGCAGTCGGAGAAACATGTATGCAGCTGCATATACGGATGTTTGTCCCCCCCTTACAGTACCTGGCACACCGCGGACCTTGCTTTTTGTTCTTTAGTGCTGACTTTCCACCAAACATGTTCAACCAAATTGCGTGATCTTGGCACTCCTGGCGGCCAACGTATTTGAAATGTTGGCGCTACTAGAAATTAGTCTGTGATGGGAATGGAGGATGTGAAGCAGTGGAGAAATAAGAATCGGTCAAGATCACCATGTTTCCAGTACCGGGAATTCAGTAGGTGGAGCATAGGTTCTTCCTTCATGATAGGAACAGCCGACTGCTTCTTCGAAGTAGTAGTAGTAGTCCGCGTAATTTGCGACGGTATCCTCCAGCAGCATGGCTCTTTTCAACCTCTTCCTAGCAGGAGCCCTCTGGCCGCTCCTGATGGTGCAGCACCTGGTGCGCGCGGCCCCTACCGAGTCCACTGTGCAAGCCTGCCGCGAGATCGCGGACCAGCTCCCGGCTGGCCGCGTCGCCTACCCGCTGCAGCTGGCCTACACGGTCGAGACGCAGCGGTACTGGTCGCTGGCGCTGCGAGAGCTCCGCCCGGCGTGCATCGTCTCGCCCCAGGACGCCGAGCAGGTGGCCGCGGCCGTCCGGGTCTTGGGTAACCACCCGGACGTCCAGTTCACCGTCAAGAGCGGGGGCCACGACCCCAACCCGGGCCACAGCAGCATCGACGGCGGCGTGCTCATCGCCACGCGCGAAATGGTCGGCGCCACGTACGACGCTGCGACGGGCCATGCCCTCGTCAAGCCCGCGGGCGAGTGGAATGATGTCATTGGGGACCTAGAGCCGTCTGGTGTTACGGTCGTCGGCGGCCGGCTCGGGATCGTGGGCGTGGGAGGGCTGCTGTTGCAGGGTGGTCTGTCATTCTTGGCCGCGCAATATGGCCTGGCCGCTGATGCAAGTTCTCCCGGCCCTTGATTCTTCAATCTGTTTGGGACTAACATGATCACAGAGCATAGTCGGTTGGGAAACCGTCATGCCCAACGGCACCATCGTCAATATTGATGCCAAAGCCCAGCCGAAGCTCGCGGTGGCGATGAGAGGCAGCGGAAGCCAGTTCGGTACGAGAATCCATGCACCGCGATAGAATAACTACTAATAACAACAACCCCTCAAAAGGCATCGTCACGCAGTTCACCATCGAAGCCCACCCCATCGGCCAAGTCTGGGGCGGCGCCCGAATCTACGACGAGTCGAAGAAAGACGCCCTCTATGCCGCGCTGCACAGCTTCGTGCCCGGTAATGCCGACGACCCCAAGGCCGCCGTCATCTTCACGGACCTGGCCATTACGCTCAACGGCACGGCGGCCATCGTGTTCTACTTCCACGAAGGGCCGGACAAGCCTACGAGCGGCCCGCTGAAGCCGTTCCTCGACATCCCACCCCTGGTCGATCTGGCCAAGACGCAGAGCTACGCCCAGCTCCTCAAAGCCAACGGGGATCTTGGTTCACTCTCCGTTGCCAGATTCTCCTTCAGAGTGAGTTTGGTCTCTTGGTTTCCTACCGTCGATACATGCGCAATGTGACTTTCGATTGTTGGAAGCTGCCATACAACAGCATGCATGCATCGATCGGCCTTCAAGTGACACGACTGAACTGACAACCTCTACTCACAGACCTTCACCATCCCCTACATCCCCACCAACCCAGGCCTCTACGCCGAAATCTCGGCAAAGTGGCGCGACATCGCCTCGGCGTACCTCACGATCCTGCACCCGACAGCGCAGTGCTCGACCGACTTCCAGCCGCTGCCCGCAGTAGTGGGCAGTCGCAGCGAGGCGCGCGGCGGCAACGCCATGGGGCTCACGGGCGGGGACCCGGACCGGCTGGTGCTGGAGCTGCAGTGCGGCTGGATCAACGGGCTCGACGACGCGACCCTCTACGCCCTGTCGCGCGACATGACCGACTGGCTGCAGGGCCGCCTGCCCGAGTGGCTCGCGCAGGCCGGATTGCCGGCGGACGCGTACATGCCGCTGTTCATGAACGATGCGGCGGGCGACCAGAACGTTACGGGCTCGTACCGGGGGTATGCGCAGTACAAGGAGTTGCAAGCGAGCATCGATCCCATGGGGATGTTCTCGGCGAGGGCGGGGGGCTACAAGTACTAGGTGAAGGCTTGTCCCGGGCGTGTTATGGTAGTAATGCTGCCGGGCATACACGATCTTGATATATGTATATATACAGATGTACCGACAGGTGCATAATGGTAGAGCCGTACCTTGGGAGGTTCGTACCCACCGAATACGAGCATGGGAAAAGAACGAGTCCCAACGCGCCCGCGACTGAACCACTGCGTACTCTAATTCGTATCATAATGTGTTTTTGAGCATGTCAAAAATAGCAAATGGGTTGGTTCCGTCTTGTCTTTTTCAAATTGCCGTCACTTTCTTCTTCGGGTAGAGGCATAAAGCCAAAGTAGTCGTCTCGTCAATGAGCCTCAAGATACTCAATTTCGCTATCATGCCCTCCATCGGGACAAATCTCTTGTAGCCCAGGGCCAGGTCCGTGAAGGAAGGGAGGATCCTGACCAATCCCCCGACGAAGTCCGTCTTCGAGAAAAGCCCATGTGATGATGCCGCCTCCTGTTCGTGATCATCCTGCGTATGGGACATTGCCATCGCCATCAGGCATCGCAAGTGTCGCAGAGCCGGTCCGTGGGCGACAGAGTCAAAGGCAGTCGTCATCCGGCCGGTAGAGGCGGTGCAAGACGAATCTCGCCGCACCCCCACAGTGTCCGGGACACGACGCAGAAGAACCGTAGGCTCACCTCGCCTTGCTGGGTGCCCTGCCAGCATCGAACTGCTACCAAGGAAGAACTCCGAGCCCTGCTCCTGCTTTTCCTGCTCCAGCTTGGCAATGCGGTCAAGATGGAGCCCTAAAACCCTGGAGCGCTTCCTGTGCGCTCGCCGCGGCAATGCTTGCAGCACTTCCCGAGAATGAGATGCAGGACTTCAGGGGGTAAGTTGTGGAGATGGGGTCTCCCGGGTTGCCAACTGCCATGACTATTGCTGTTCGTGTTACTTCGATGTAACGTAAGTAAGCAAGTAGATCAGATCACTTAACATATAAGGAATATGTGAAGCGCAGGAGTGATGTTGTCAATACCCTGATATCCAATCTTGCAAGGGTGGTCTCGTACCCGCGCCAGATCGGCCGGCCCACAATGAATTTATTTATGCATCCCGTAAATATGGTTAGTATTGTCCGAAGCCTGGTAAGTCACAACCAGTAAGTTGATACATATCATGAGGCTTGATGCAAGCTCTAACTCGAAGAAATACGGTCCATGTAGCATATCTTATAGTACTTCACTATCAATTACAGCAACGTGTGTGGTAGTACTTGGGACACTAAGACTATAATATATAGCAGCTTGATTCTCAAGTCTGACTGTCTTGGTTGACTTCCCATATCCTTCCAAAGTAGCCAAGAATGAACAGGGGATAGTTGCCTCCCCTTTATTGCCCAAACTTGCGATTCCTTATCGTACTAAAGCGGAACAGCTTTCACGAGAAATGCGGTTATATCCCCTTCATCTAAAATGCGGGCATTACCTAAGACTTTCGTCAAGGCGCCGATACTGAAAGAGTGCGTTGTTAGAGATACGACGCTTGTCTTGTCGTCATCGAAAATGTCTTTCAAGACCTTCCGCATACGTTCTTCGAGCTCCTCGTCGGACTCCGTCGGCTCCCCATTCTCTGCCCGCTGTATTTGGTATTCGTATTCGTCACTTTCAGTGAAGTCCGGCTCTGGCATATAGTTGGGATATTTGTCCAAAATATATTTGGTCGTGCTGCGATAGTTGCAGGCGTCGCCGTTGCCTTTTTCTCGCAGGTTCTCCATGATTATCGGTTGAAACTTGTGTTTCTTTGGGTTGGCAGCAAAGACAGGTCCGTATACTTTCTTGGTGGTTTCGAGGCAGCGTCTTAGGGGACTGGTGTAGATGGCACCTGGCAAGGGGAACTCGTCCTCCGCGACCCAGCGAAGCCATTGTTCGCCTAGGCCTTCTGCATCGTTATTGGTGACCTCTGAACCACGTATTTGTAACGCTATTTCCTTTGGAAGCAGTGCGGCATCATAAAGTGATACTCTTGCCGCCGCATTTGGGTCACCTTCACGGAGATGGTCCTCCAAAACTCGTGGAATCTCGCAGCCAGCTCCCCTAAGGGCTTCCAAGCTAACCTCCTTCTGGTAAGCAAATTTCAACCCTTTCTACCAAATCACAACATGTTAGTTGTTTCTCGAAACTTTGTTGGACTTTGCGATTGGCTAGCTTACCCTCCAGTCGTTCTTCACCTCTTCGCCTGCCTCGTTCACCTTTTTCACCCCCTTTTCGATGTAATTATGCAAGCTATAGCCGTGACGTAGTACGAAGATCACTTTGTACTTCGCCCCTTCATTGCTTTCCCTGTTCAGTACATCCACGTAATCACGAAGCCGGTCCCATGGCTGTGGAATATTCTTATCACAAGGATTGCTCGTCCCGTCGAAATACGATTTCAGGCCCAGCTGTGGTTGTCGGATCAGTGTTGGGGGTTTCCTATTGTTTGGATCTGTCCGGACCTTGTCCTCAAACACGCCGTTTACCAAGGTGAATGCGTAATGGTCCATGTTGATGTGAAGTCCAGGCAAAAAGGTAATCAATCCTAAAGAAAAGGCCAGAAAAGGCCGGAAGTAACTAAAGTGCAATAAATAGTGTGGATGCTTGGAAAGTCAGATTTAGGCTGCAGGTGTATTCACTCCGTGTCTGGTCAGACTGCTTCTGTATGATTTCTCCGGACAAAGTTTGACTAAATACCCAAGGCCGCAGGAAGAACAGTTTGCGGTTTGCTGTTGAAGGGGGAGATGTTCAACAACCAACCGTAGCTGAGGAGGAAACATAACAGGTCTAGCAAACGAGAATTTCTTTGTCTAAAACCTGCGGAACGGTACGGTTGGATTCAGTAACGCAGCCCCGCCGGCTCGCAGGACAAAGTCGCAGGACAAAGGGTTTGCCGGCATGACTTGTTTTCCAACTTGTGACTTATGAGACAACAGTCACACCCCCTCTGGCCTCGAAATGTATTCACTACATCGTAGGGGATGTATGTGGCCCATTGAATATTGAAAACAAATAGACCATTATCGAAAAGAATTTGCCCCCTGTAAAGGAACTAACCGTATATCCAACCGCACCAAGAACGCCGAGCCCTTTGTGGTATACGTACACCCCGAGTGACCTCCTCAGACGGTGTCTGCTTCTGCAGTTAGGTATCTCCCCGTCACAAATCCCATATATGTCGTTACTCGTAAAATCAAATCACAATAATCAACCCCCGGAACTCGACTTTCAGTGCTATCCAGGGGTATGGTTATGATCCTTTCCTCTTGGGCTCAAAGCTTTTGCTAATTAAGAATGTTTAGAAGTACCACCCCCTGAAATGTTGCCATTCATAGGAGGTGGTTCCTTCTCTGCCTTAATTAGCATGGCAAGCATAGACCCTTCCTTCACCCGCAAAGGTGGCGATCCGACACTGGCTAGAATGCCCGAGATGGCGTATGAGTGAGTCGTCAACGATATGAAGTGAGAGTTGTCCGTGTCGAAGATATCCTCGAGAAGGCGCTGTTTGCGAGCAGTATGCTCATCGTCTGTCTCAGCAGTGGTCGACCCATCTGTACTTCGGGCCCTCCAAAGCGTATCCTCCTCCTTGAAACCAGCTTCGAAGTAGAACTTGGGGAAGTTCTTCTCTATACTTGATCTGGTCCTCCTTCTATCACATGTATGATTCGTTAGCCGCTCTCTTAGGTTCTCCTTGATAACGGGTTGAATGTTGCGCCCATTCTCCCGAAGTACGTTGCCATATATAAGCTCCGTAGTCTCCAGACACCGGACCATGGGACTCGTGTATATAGTCCCTGGGATCGGCATCCCGTTTTCTCTATTCCACTTCACCCAGTCTCTCGCCAGTTCTCGCGCTTGCTCTCTTCCCTTATGAACTAGAGGCGAATCGACCCAATTTATGCGCCCATCCTCATCGCCATGTGAGGCAGGCAGCTCAGGCATCTCAGGGAGCTCATCCAATCTAGCTCCATCTACCAGCGCCCATTTCTCCTATATACACGTGTTAGTAAATGCGCAAGCTATTTTCTGCGGAATTTTGGCCTTGGGGGATCGCATACCTTCCATTGGGAGCCCACCGCATCCATGACGACGTTGTGAACACCCCTGCCATGACGCACGACGTATATCACTTTATACGATTCATGGCTGTCGCATTTCCGATTCAGCTTTGCGACATGCTCCTCAAGCCTCTTCCATTGCGAGGAGGAGGCAGGAGATGGCTTGTGGTCTTGGTCATAGTCCTTCTCCTCGATGATGCCCAATTGATCGTAAGTGGCGATGGTGGTGGGGGAGCTAGAGCTGTTCTGGCCATCTTTTGTGTAGTCCACAAATATCTCCTGAACGGTTGTGAACTTGTACTTGCGACTCATTCCCAGGGGCGCTTCGCAATTTGGTGTTGCTGTGTTGATTGTTAATTTCGGACGGCTCTGCAAGGTATGCTTGACCACGCGCTTGATGAGGCTACGCAATCTTTTAACGGACATGCTGCTGACGGATTGTGTGCCACGGAGGGCGTACCGTAGTGTCTGGAACACTGCCTCAAAAAGGGTCACAAGTGTAAATAAGTAAGTCGCCTGCCTGCTGGCTAGAGCGACATTCGAAATGCGCAAAAGAGGGACTCAACACCAGTCGCTGCGGCTTGTAAGAAGAGAGAACCAACTTGGTGAGCGCTTGCTGCGAACGAGTCACCGATCAGGTAGTCATCACCCCTTTGGAGGTTGGCAAGTCCAATCAGGTCGAGGGGATGGGTGAGCAGAGAGCCTTGTCTCTCCCCCAAGCTGTCCAAGGCTCCCCAGGCAGTCAGGCCCTCTCCCGCTTGCCGTGTCGGTGCGGGGTAAGCTCTGGTTCCGACTTATCCAGCCCAGCATGCGCACACCACCACCACCACGCATCTACTGCACAACCTAAAGTAAGCACAGCCCCAGCCACTCAGCCCTGGACCGCAGCGAAGTTTGAGCATCCATGTCAGATCAAGATGGGCACGGGATAAGTCCCAAGAGGGTCACGGCATCCATTTGTCGTACAAACATCAACCGCCATCACTTTCCACCCTTTCTGAGGAATACATGTCATGTATCATGTATTTATATACATGGGCTTCCACTGCGGCTGAACTGGCGCCAGCCTAAGCGCCATTCATGACCCCCAGGACCTGGCTGGCGCGAAATTGATGCGGCCTTGGTAGGTGACACGGCGGTTGGGGCTGTCTTGTCCAGTTGCTTTTGCGCAAACATGTCTCATCATCACCACATGAGCCCAGGTTGGCGGCCAAAGTTAGCTCTGTAACATGTCGGTTTGATGCTGGACCTATCGATCTGCAAATTATGTGGAGGACGAAGCTGCCGGCCTCAAAAGACCGCTGCACAGAAGCTGCATGCACTGGTTCGTTGTCCATATAAGCACACCAATCTCAGCTGTGCCGCCCCCTGCGCTGCACCCTGGCTTGCAGCAGGTTGGTGTCCCACTCCTTGTCATCTTTTTTTCTCTCGAAATATCGACAGCCCGCTTCAACATGTGTGAACTGTCGCTTCGTAATAACTTGATGAATTCCCACCAGCTTCGAGGCAGACTCACACCTGTCGAGTAAACCGGGCGTTTTCTGGATTCCTTATTTCTTTGGAGACATAGCGAGATTGTTTCTTCCCTTGTATTGAAGACTACCCTCGCTCCACAACAGTGCAGCCCACTCAACCCCAGCCTCATCTGGGTTCTGCTGCCGACCCTTTGGCAGCAATGGACATCCTGCGTGAATATTCTTTGTTTGAATATGAGCGTGCCGCGAAGAGCGATCGGTTTACCGATGAACCATGCGATCAACTGTACTTGTACAGTGCAGTCCACACAGATGACGAGGAGTTCAAGCCAACTTATGTGGAATCAAATGAGCACAACTTATCCAAACTGTTGAAGGAAACTCGGAACGCGCGCAAAGCCTTGGGCACGCCGCTCGCGTCCCTCGAATTGGTATTCCTGCCCGTGAACAAGAAGAGAAAGAAAGGATTTGGCCTGAAGAAGGATGAATTCAAGCGGCTCTTCGAGGACCTCGGCCTGGATAAATCATTGCTGGGTTTCCTGGTCTCGTCGAGATCAGGATGGTATCATGTCGACAATGGAAACCGCTGCTACAGCTTCCTTTATAAGGACTACATGTACTCCATGGCCTGGTCATTCAATGCAGAGACGATGGAGACTAGAGCCCTGGTTTCTGAGCGAAGCGACTGGAAAAAGCATTCCTGGTTGAAGAAGCCGAAGCAGATCCAAACGAGTCCGGAGAAAGAAGACTTCGATTTCTATCTGCCTGGACTCAAGCCCTTCAATCTGTATCATCCTCTCACTCTAGCTTTCTTTGGATTGGTCGATGCAACGTGCTATCTGGATGGGGTCATTATCACAGACGGCTACAGTCTTGGAAACATCGAGCTAATGACGAAACACGGGGCGTGGGCTCGAAAAAAGAAGAGCTGAACCTGAAGGCACCGAAAGATACCGAGAACGACAAAGCTCACCGCTCCGGAAACACTGACAGTCAACAACAGAACTATCGTCGTCAAGACTCGGAGATTGAGGGCAATAAGGCTGGGCAGCAGGAAGAAGCCGAAGAATCCAAAAGGAGGTCGCCGCTCTTTCCAAGGCATCAAGGAGAATCGCTGAAGTCATTGGCGTCTTCTCGACTTTGTCCAAAAGTGTCGATGTTGCACAATCCATGGCCGACACGATGGAAAACACCGACGCCTGGAGAGAGTGGCTTGAAAAGGCCGTCAAGGAAGCTGGAGATGCTTCCAAACACCGGGATTATGGAACCTCTGTCGTTAGTAACGCTGAAGAAGAACGCCAGGAGCACATCCTTAGGCAGTTCACGTCGATGGCCGAGTCTATGCGCGGTGCGGTGAAGCTACTGCGTGCCAGGATTCACACAGTCAATGAGTCGGCACTCTCTACCCAGAAACGAGCCAAGGCCCAGGCCAACGTCGTGAGTTCTTGTCGCTTATTTACGCAACACAACCGATGACACTAAGCTAACGAACTCCAGGTTTCTGGTCTGATTGCCCGGGAAGACACCCGCATTGGGCACACGTTGGCTGACCGAGCCAGACGGGATGGCAGCACCATGAAGGTGATCGCCCTGATGACCATGGCGTTTCTACCGGCGACCTTTTTCGCCGCTCTCTGGTCTATCCCCGTGCTCGAGGAGCCCGGCTTGACCAAGGACAACTTCTGGGTCTATTGGGCCTTCACAGTCCCAACAACCATTGTCATCTTCTTCGTCTGGGATTGGCTGAATGACAAGAACCTCTGGGAACTCAAAAAATTAGAAACTTACCAAACGGCCTACCACGCGTTCCTAAGGAAGTTCAAAAAGCCCAGTGACACACGCGCCAGCGATTGTGTCAAGAACTCGGTTGCTGAGAACCACATCATGGAAGACACAGGAAACTACACTCACTCCAATCTAGCCCTGGGTGGTCGGAACTCACCAGGAAGGGAAGCAGATCTCGAGAAAGGAGGGGCAGGCGATAGGACGTCGGCTCACTCTCCATACCCCAGAAACGCATCGCCACAGAATTGAATGCATTGGACGGACTCAATAAGCGTCATTTTATGAACTATTAGATTGCATGGTCCTCGAACGGTCTCGTCATTATGAAACTTGGGTCACAATGGCGGGGGTCACGACTTAACGAATATTGTTTTGTACCATACCTAACGAACAAAAGCTGGCTGCGCAACTTACCCAGGATACCGTCATTATACTATATGGGGCTACAGATTGTGTTAATAAATCGATATCAATGATGACTCTCGAGGATCAAATGAGCTGGACTTGATACTTGATGTGTCTACCACCTGCTTGAGTATTACTCCACAGACGGAAAGACTGGTTAGGGCGTCTCGCTGTGCAAACAACCAACAGTCTGTTGCAGGCATCGTGACATCAATTGCGCATCCGATATCCCGTTAACCCAGAACAACAAACATCCATCCAGTCGTTGCATTGGTGTTCGAGAAGTCGTAAGGATGGACCAATAGTGTTATCAAGGCCAGCTGGGTGGAGCTCATTGGCAGTTGGCGCCGCTCGAAGCTGTTGCCTACAGTAATTGTCAAGCAGGAAATGATACACAGATTCAAGCTTCTTTCCTTTCCTCTTTCCATGGACGCCAATGTTCCGTGGCTTGTGACACATACCTACCTACTGGATTTACACTTAAGCCAGAAGTAAAAGGTCAGAAGCTTTCTTCATTCACTCACTGTGCGCACTATGGAGAGTCTGACTCACAGTGTGTGATTTGGAGACGGAGTTTAAGAGCCTGGGTTAAGACCAGACAGTGAGTGATCAATCCAATTCACTGCAACAACTCGAACGAAGCACCATCCAAGGACCAAGTACACCATACCGCAGGAGAAAAGGCTGAATCTGATCAACGCACGCCTCCACTGCAGACTCATTGTACACTGGAATAAACGCTTCCCAAACCCTTGAAAATCGGCTGACGGTGGAATCAACAGTTATCGAGCGTTAAAACTTTGGAGCGTTGAACCAACGTTTAAAGTGTCTTTGACGTGAATTGGACTGCTGCGGGACATTAGCCTGGTATTTTACCCAGCCTACTTTGCCACGGTATCATCTACATACCAATATCAGCTACAATGGTCAAGATCCAGATTCAATCGGACCTCCACCTTGAGGCGCCGAAAACGTATGACATCTTCGAGATCATCCCCAAAGCTCCATACTTGGCTCTCCTTGGTGATATCGGATGTCTTGCCAAGCACTATGACGAGTACACCCAGTTCCTCCTCATACAGCTGCGGAACTTCAAGGCTGTGCTGCTCGTCTTGGGCAACCACGAGCCATATCACTCGAGCTGGCAGGATGTAAAGGCCTCCATGGCCAAGTTCCAAGAGGAGGTGGCAGCTCGAAAGCAAGCGGGAGAGCAACTCGGGACTTTCGTCTTGCTCGACCAGACGCGGTTCGATATTGACGACGAGGAGGCAGACGGGGATGGAGGGGTTACGATCCTGGGATGCACGCTCTTCTCGAGCGTACCGCAGAAGTCGCGGAAAGACGTGGGCCTCAGGCTTAACGACTTCAACTACATCGAGGATTGGGGCCTCGACGAGCACAACCAGGCGTGCGCGAGCGATATCGCCTGGCTCAACTCCGAGGTCCAGTCAGCGGCGCCGAAGCGGAGGATTGCCGTTTTGACGCACTACTGCCCGACGCTCGACGCGCGCGCGCAGGATCCCCGGCACGCCAACAGTCCCATCCAGTCCGGGTTCGCGACCGACCTGAGCGGCGAGGCGTGCTGGAAGAGCGAGGCGGTCAAGCTGTGGGCTTTTGGTCACACGCATTACAATTGCGACTTCGTGGATGATGAGCACGGGAAACGCATCTATACTAATCAGCGCGGCTACAGCTTCAGCCAGTCGCCTGGGTTTGACGGGACAGTGGTGGTGGAGGTTTAAGGAATGGCGGATTGGCGGACGACCTCCCAAATGGGATAATCTGTCACGAAACGCACAGTGATTGCAATAGAAAAATAGATGGTTTGGGGTCTCACCAGCATCATCAAGGCATTATGGCTTTAAGCGTCTGCACTCGAGCCGACGACATTTTGGTGGAGGCTATCGTACCCCCTTGATGGTGACAGCGCTGCTCCCATCATGGCATGCCTACTGTAGGGATCAGTGATGATTTAGTACCATGGTATAACGTTTTTCTACTAGATAAAATGCTTATTCTGCTGGATGTGTTGCCCGATTAAATAAACAGGCTTGCCGATGATTTGCAGGAAGAGGTATTATACCAAAGGCAGCGATGTCGCCATTAAGGGGATAAGATCGATGCGAGTTTGGCCAAGACAAACGAGCATGCACTCCATTTAGGTTTCTTAACTTTCTCAACCACTTCAAACATAATGAATCATGATATGTGTTGCTTCACCTCGTTCTGAAATTGCGCCTAAGTTGACAATATCATTCACCTACTTTTGCAGCAAAAAGTCGAGGGTAGCGGCCCCTCAACCCCTATTTATTGTAGCCACATTCATGCCGCCTTTCGTGGCTTATTCGGGTTCGTACACGTATCCCGTATTCGGATCGCGGCGACCAATCGTTCCGTCCGATTGCATCTGGCCAAAAGAAAATTGGCCAATGTGACGACGCGATTTAACTCGATTGCCAGGGCCCCAGGGGAATGAGCGTTGCGGGACCTGGTTGAGGCTAAAACCATTGGCAAATGAAATTGCCATTCGAACTTTTGCTATCGAATTTCCGGCAGCTAACTACGACGGGCATAGTGAGCGAGGAGCTGGCCAATTGACTTTGGCAGTTTCGCAGCGGAGAGGAGCACCAGGCAGGGAGCCGGAAAGGCACCTTAACATTTCCCTAACAACAAGCAAAGCGGTGGCAGCCAGCATGTGCTTCTTCTCCTGAATGGTACAGTAGGCTGTTGTTGCTTGGGCAGATTCTTGGGGGTCTCCCTTCGCGACGGGGAGAGGGGATCCATAATAATCAAATGATAGACCAGATTTACAACTACCAGTCTACCACCACTACCACTACTAGCAGCTCCCTTTTCTTAAGTTGACTTGACTCGCTGGCTAACTTGCAAGCGGAGGCTCTTGTGATCGTACCACTACTACTTCCTGATCATCGCTCCTTCTTCTCCTTCCTCTTCCTTCACTTTCCCCCGACTAATTGCATACCCAACTTTTTAATCAACTTGCCCGCTTTAGCCCTTCTTCAACGCCTCATCATTCAACATGGCTACCAAGAGCAAGATCCTCGAGAAGCAGGATCGCGAGCGCGATGCCGCCTTCAACACCGCCATGCACGGCGAGGCTTCGGGTGCCGATGGTGGCTTCCGCGCCATGCTGCGTAAGGGTGGCGGTACCGCCGCCCAGCGCGCTGCTACCGAGGAGTACTTCAAGCACTGGGACAACCAGGACGCAAAGGACGAGACCGAGGAGACTCGAGCGGTAAGTAGCATTTTGCACCAGGAAGCCACATGGCAGCGTTCGAAAGGGGTCGTACGATCCCTTTCGTACGATGTCTCTGGCTACGACGACTGCTCCTTGGGACTTGTGAAACTAACTTCTACTCTTTGTCCCCAGAAACGAACCGCTGAGTACGCCACGCTCACCCGCCACTACTACAACCTCGCGACCGACTTGTACGAGTATGGCTGGGGCCAGTCCTTCCACTTCTGCCGCTACTCGATCGGCGAGTCCTTCTACCAGGCCATCGCGCGCCACGAGCACTACCTCGCACACCAGATCGGTATCAAGGAGGGCATGAAGGTCCTGGATGTTGGTTGCGGTGTGGGTGGCCCCGCCCGCGAGATCGCCAAGTTCACCGGTGCCCACATTACCGGCCTGAACAACAACGACTACCAGATCCAGCGTGCCACCGCCTACGCGAAGAAGGAGGGTCTATCGCACCAGCTGGCCTACGTCAAGGGTGACTTCATGCAGATGGACTTCCCTGATAACAGCTTCGATGCCGTCTACGCCATTGAGGCTACCGTGCACGCCCCTGAGCTGTCGGGCGTCTACAGCGAGATCTTCCGCGTTCTGAAGCCCGGTGGCGTCTTCGGCGTCTACGAGTGGCTCATGACCGACGACTACGACAACGACAACCTGCACCACCGCGAGATCCGTCTTGGTATCGAGCAGGGTGATGGTATCTCCAACATGGTCAAGGTATCGGAGGGTCTTGAGGCCATGAAGATCGCTGGCTTCACCATGATGCACCACGAGGATCTGGCTGACCGCCCCGACCCCATGCCCTGGTACTGGCCCCTGGCCGGCCAGTGGAAGTACATGCAGAGCATCTACGATATTCCTACCATTGCGCGCATGACCTGGTGGGGACGTGGCCTTGCTCATCGTTTCGCCGGTATGCTGGAGATGTTGAGGGTTGCCCCTGCTGGTACTCGCAAGACCGCCGACAGTCTGGCCGTGGCCGCTGACTGCTTGGTTGCTGGAGGCAGGGAGCACCTGTTCACCCCTATGTACCTGATGGTCGGCAAGAAGCCCGCCAACACCAATGGTTCGTCATAAAAAAGGAGATCGTAAGAGAGGGAGGCACGTACAAAAGAATATAATGAGGTGCAGTAGGGGGCACACTGATGACAACAGCAAACATCACACAAATACCAAGCATCCCTCCGGAGAAGAGGGCAGACGTCACGAGACCGCGACATGACGGGACCTGACAGCCGACCAACGCTGCATATATCCCTTAGTAGTAATAGAGGGCCGAGCTGACAGCACCACCGCGCCCCGTCTTACTGCATGGCTAGGAGAGACCGGGACGGGTGGGATCGAGCTCTGGTCCCTTGATTCCAATGTATCTATTTTCCGAACCCGACCTTAGCATTTGGCGGAGTATTGGGGGGGTTTTGCGAAAAAAGTCAACATCGACAAAAGAGCATGTTAGAACTAATACAACTTATGAACAAACTTGTTGATCCACGTATTGCAGGAAGCTGGTGGTAATGGTGCTTTTGGACCAACTAACGCATGAAGCGCCAATGGCCCTGCGAATTGACTTTTTGGTTAGGTTTACTCGCTGGGACCTGCTGGAGCTTCGGGGCTTTCAAGCTCTCGAGGCCCGCCCTGTAGCTCTCCAGGCAAACGAATTGAGCACTTTGCTAGCTTTGTGCATATCGGATCGATACTTGCAAGACATGCTGCGGCATCGCCCAATGGGAAAAAGATCAAGTAACCATGGAGACATGGACAGAGGGAATGCACCTGGTGATTTATATACACCTATCTACATTCAATTGCCCAGTCGAGTTGAATTGGTACATCGGGGATCCCCAACGAAGATTCCTGTCGTCGTTGACGGAGTCGGAGATTCTGTACTGATAAGAAACAGGACCCTTGAGCTGGTTCCCGATTCGGTACCGGGCTAAGCTGGAAGAGAGCTAGCGCAATTGAGATATCGTGGGCAAGCCCAACAAGAGCGGTTTCCTATTCTCCCCGAGAAAAAGTTGAGCGCAAAAGTCGGGACCTGACTTGGCTTTGCTCGACGGCGATTGGTCCAGCGGCGGCAAAGTATCCAGCAAAAATTACAAAGGCTGTACCAGCTAGAGGGAAAAAATCCCTCCAACGAATCTCGTTGCTTGATTGCGACCAGCACGCCAGCAGCCCCCCAGATCCCTCCAGATAACCTAGAGAGACAGAGCACAGAGCAGAGAAAGTTGAAGCAGGACAAGACAGACAACGACAGCTTAGCTCCAATCGACTCAGCAGCTCCTCCCCCCTGCAACGCCTACACTTTTTGCGGCTTGCATGCTGACTTGATTTTCCACCCTTCCACGACTTCCGATCCTCAGTCCGAAATCTCACTTTCTGTCAATTGCCCATCTGCCTGCCACTTCTTCCGGTGGATCTCGGATTGGACTTGATCTAGTCTTTCTTTTTCTTTATACCCTCTCTAGGCCAATTGACCCTTTCTCCCGACGCTTGTCTTCCGATAGCCCTCCCACAAAATGTCGCGATACCTTCGTCCGGCAGCCCGCGCTGCTGCCTCCGTCTCGCGAGCCACCGCCTTCTCTCCCTTCGCCACCTCCACCATCCGATCCATTCCCCGAGCCACCCCCATATTCGCTCAAAGAAGGACGTACGCCGACGACAAGGGCGTCAAGGAGTACACGGTCCGTGATGCTCTGAACGAGGCTCTGGCGGAGGAGCTCGAGGCCAACGACAAGGTCTTCGTCCTCGGTGAGGAAGTCGCCCAGTACAATGGTGCATACAAGGTGACCAAGGGTCTTTTGGACCGCTTCGGCGACCGCCGTGTCATCGACACTCCGATCACCGAGTCCGGTTTCTGTGGTCTCGCCGTCGGTGCTGCCCTCAGCGGCCTCCACCCCGTCTGCGAGTTCATGACCTTCAACTTCGCCATGCAGGCCATTGACCAGATTGTCAACTCCGCCGCCAAGACCCTGTACATGAGCGGTGGTATCCAGCCCTGCAACATCACCTTCCGTGGCCCCAACGGTTTCGCCGCTGGTGTCGGCGCCCAGCACTCCCAGGATTACAGCGCCTGGTACGGCTCCATCCCCGGTCTCAAGGTCGTCGCGCCTTGGTCCGCCGAGGATGCCAAGGGTCTTCTCAAGGCCGCCATCCGTGACCCCAACCCCGTCTGTGTCCTCGAGAACGAGCTTCTCTACGGTCAGGCCTTCCCCATGTCCGAGGCCGCCCAGAAGGACGACTTCGTTCTCCCCATCGGCAAGGCCAAGGTTGAGCGCTCCGGCAAGGACCTGACCATTGTCACCCTGTCCCGCTGCGTCGGCCAATCGCTTGAGGCCGCCGATCAGCTCAAGTCCAAGTACGGTGTCGAGGCTGAGGTCATCAACCTGCGATCCGTCAAGCCCCTCGACCTCGAGACCATCATTCAGAGCATCAAGAAGACGCGCCACCTTATGGTCGTCGAGTCCGGCTTCCCCGCTTTCGGTGTCGGTTCCGAGGTCCTTGCTCTCGCCATGGAGTACGGCTTCGACTACCTTGCCGCCCCCGGCCAGCGTGTCACCGGTGCTGAGGTCCCCACTCCCTACGCTGCTAAGCTGGAGGAGATGGCCTTCCCCACCATTGACATCATTGCGAACCAGGCTGCCAGGCTTCTCAAGGTCTAAGTCGAGTCGCAAAGACAAGGGGGAGTTTGGAAGGGACAAGTGCGGTGGAAGTGGTCACGTGTCAAGCCATCGTCGAAGGAGTCGAAACCCCTTTTGATGAGAAGCTAGACAAAGACGTGGCGGGTTGAGGCTGCATTAGCTTGCAACCCCAAAACGTAACAAAACTCTTTCTCCCACACATATATCACAGCCTATGGTTTTTTGTTCTCTTGATAGTAATGCGCAATTGGCATGGCATAGACGCGGAGTATGGATTTTCCCAACGGGGCCCAAGGATAGGTCACAATTACGACGCTACAAGGCTGCGATTCTCAGAGGAGAGGAAAACAGCATGAGGGGCGATTCTGTACTTGTAAAGCCAAGCTAGAGAGGCGTGTGAATTGAAGAGAATCTGTACAATCCAGTAGCCGGGTTGGGTTTTCGAGTCGGGTCGTGGCTTGTTTCTGTCGTAGGCCTGTCGCCAGGGTTATTAGCATGTGATCCTCGTCAAAAACGTTACCAACCAGCTACAGTCATCCCTATCGACTACATGTCCCACGATTGGTGGGGTTCCCCGAGCATGAAGTCCTCGACCTCCTGGAGGCTGTCTGTGGCAGTGTTTTGCCTCGAGATGCACCTCGAGGTTTTGGGAGATATGATGCGTTCCTGACCGTGCGGTGTCGTTTGGGGACTATTAATACATCAATCTATGTCCTCATTGATGTTTTGGGGCAAAAGGAAGCATCACGAAAATCAATATACGAGCTACCCCTATTCGACCTGACCGGCGCTTCCGATAGGGGTAGCTCGTATATTTTTCTGGGGGGCGGAGTTGGGGGAACACGCTTCAATTCGGAATTGACGGCGCGGCGCAGCCGTCTATGGCAGCAACCGACCGTCTTCAAAACTGGAAAGTGCATCTTGGCTACCGACCTACATCAGGTAACTCTTGTTACATGCAACTTCGCATACAACCTTACCTATCTACCTGGCTCAATGTTCGATTGCATTTCCCGCACCTCGTATATAAAATGTGTTTCTTGGTTTCTTGACATTCGGTAATCTCATTTGTTCAACCCCGTGCATGCTCATCTGCCTTGACTACCGTCCTCGCAATAGTTCTTCGGTGTTTTGTCGACTTTTGCTGTCGTTCGTTGACCAAACAAATTTGACGAATGCCCAACATGATTGAAGCCAGAGATGGGCCCCGTCTAGACTCAATCGTACCAACATCCATGACAACGAAGCAGGCTCTGATGTAACACTGTTGCACGCAAGAACAGAAGAACCGCCACAATCAATATGCCCAGACATCCTGACGGATCTGACAGTCATGTTGCAGCTATAGCTTTCAGTTCAGGACCCCACTCGAAATCCCAGGTGCTGATGACCGCGCTGTTCCGCTCCTATTTCGCACCCCTGTCTTCAGCTGAACAATAAAGGCCTGCGGGTCATCATCGTGACCACCTGAGCTTGAACCAACAGGCCACTCACAGCTGTTTGCGATGGCCCGTATGAGAATATGATCATTCATTTTTCTTTCCGCTCGCCATAACGAGCGCTTGGCGTTGGGGCATCTGCCTCTTGACGGACTGAGAGCCTGTCACTTGACCCTCTAGCAATGTTCCAGAGCACTACTCACAACTTTACCCTCCACAGAACAGCGAATATATCCAGTCTTATAAGAAGGGAGTATATACCTCAAGCACAACATGAGAATATCGACAGCAATGCCTCCAGCGTACACCGATCTAGCACCTCAGATATTGCGCCAGCGGCTCGTGGTCGAGGGCTACCCGGCCAAGGCCATTGGCGAGAGCGCGATCAAGGACTACTTGTCCGAGTTGTCGGAGGTCACGCGAATGATCCGCTTGCTCGAGCCGGTCACCCACAAGAGCGATCTCTACGGATGGGCGGGATGGACACACTGGGAGACCAGCGGCGCCCACTTCTACGCCTGGGAGAAGCCCCTGCTGTTCTTCAGCGTCGACATCTACACGTGCAAGCAATTCGACCCGAAAGTCGTGATAGACTTCACGCGCGACTATTTTAATGCCAGTAAGATCACCGCCAAGGACTTCAGCTCCTCACCGGTTCCAGAACTAGCCCTTGGTGGGAAGACGACGATAGCCCCGGCGGGTGTCGCTCGCTATACATTGAGTGACGCCGATCTGGACAAGCTGTCCCGGAGGCTGCTGACCGAACAGCCCCCCAAAGTCAGCGATTCTCTAGTCGTATACCGACTAGACGGGATGGACGTGTTATCCAACCTAGCGCGGCATATCGAGCGCGAAGTGTTTGAGGAGAGCTTTGGCAACGACGACGGGCAGATGCGCCAGATCTACGGGCTATACGAGGACGTCAGCACTTTCTTTCTCGTCATGGATCAGGTCGCGCGACGGCCCGTCGGGGCGTTGAGAGCAATGCGCCCGCGCGCGGACCTGGGTTTCCTAACGCTGCGGGAAGCGGAGAAGTACACGGGCGTCACGGTCGCGCAGTTCCGAAAGCACCACGGCCTCGAGGACGACTGGGCGGAGAGGACTGTCGACTGGGGTACCCTGGCCGTGCCCAAACAGCACCGCGCAGCCAACGGGCACCTTCTAGCCGCCATGCTGTTCCGCGCCGGGCAGGTGCGGTCCTGCCTTGAGGGCATGCGCCACTACATCCTCCTCGCCGACGCGGACCTGCACCGCACCTTTGACATGCTGGGGTACCCGTTCGCGGCCCTGGCGGGCACGAAGCCCTTCAGCTATGAAGGGTCCACGTCGAGCGCGCTGCTGTACGGGTGCCCAGGCGAGTTCTTCGCGGCCATGGAGAGAAAAAAGTGCGCCGAAACGACGGATCCGCGGCTGAAGCCAATCTTGCAGGCTTTCGTCGCGCGGTTCGTCCATGGTGTTGGGATCGATCATCGCTTCATGTTCGATTATGCGGTTTGGCCGGGGGGTCGTCGCCGGTGCCGCCTTCCGAGAGGGTGAGTGGCGGTGCCAGGGCAAAGCTGTAGTCCGGGAGCTAGGGAGCGAATATGGTATACGGCGGAAAGAAGGAGAAGCACCCCCTCTCAACGCACTGTTCACAGGTGTTGACTCTACCTCATCTGAAGTCCTAGGGTGATACTCGGCTCTTCGCTTAGCAATATAGCCTCGCATATATCCAGTAGCGGTAGTGCACAAACCATCTGGCCCATCTGCGAGCCTTGGAAAGGAGCGTGTTGACGACATCTGACTGCAACGCATTACTATCCCGTTGCGTTGGAATCTACGACGTTGCAAACTCAAAAGCCACTGCCCCTGGCCGGTTTTCAAAAGATCAGACGACACAATAAGCAGCTTGCTGCGTCGGTAAACCGGATTTAGTTTTTCATGCATGGTTCCATCCATCCGTGAAGAATCCTACCCTTCTTCCTCCCCTCCCGTGACGACGGCTACGCGAACTCATATATAGTAGCTATATCAGAAGTCCCAGAGACTATAGAAATACGCTCTCGGGCTTGGAAGCACGGGGCCTACTAAAACACTAGGATGTTAGAAAGCTTATCCCAACCGCGGGTTGGTAGTTACATGGCCGGACTCCGTCTGTTTCATCGCAATCCACTCACCCATCCCAATGGGTTTAGCGATCTTTTTCTAAGTGATTGATGATAGAAAACGAGAGAGGGTCTCTCGGCTTTCTCTTTTCAAAACGCCAGCCCCTACTGCAACAGGTAGGAACATGCGCGACATGGCACGCATGGCCTCGCTCTGCCCACTTTTGCAAGTCGAGGCAAATCAATGCGTGCATCGTCCCTCGCAACCCGGGAGGGCCTGTCGGGTCTCGCCCTGGCAGATCGCCTGATCTGTTGTGGGCTTCGCAGGGCCTAGCAGGGCGGGCTTAGGTTTTTTCTAGTGCCAGAGGTAAACGATTTATTGCCCGAGCACTATTTTTAAGGCAGGAGATCTTCGCGCAATTCTCCGACGGGGTAGCCCCCCCGGGCAATGGTGTGATTCCCCAGCTAGCTTCAATCACTCTGGACCTCGTTCTATAAGGAGGGCCTTCTCTGCCAACTTAAGTTTGACCGCAATCCTGATGTAGAGGACCTATTCCAACAACTTGCTCCTTTCTGACAATCTAGACCTGTCTATTGGCCCCCGTCGTGAAACCCCGTCCCTGAACGGCTGCCTTGGCCGAAGCCTGTATGTAAACCAAAGTGACATCCAGAACTACTGCCAGGGTTTTGGTGATATCGCCTAGCTTGGCAATGGACGAAGAACGTTTCCTGCCATGCCGGTTTGTTCTTGCATTAGGTGTGGTGGGTACGGACGCCATATGGAACACACTAATACTGCGAGGCCAATACTGCAACTCGGTATCTGCTCATCTAATAGGCGACAACAATGAGTATATCATTTCCTTGGTTACTAACCAATTGGCTACCGACGCATGGGAATGACTCGCAAGGGTCCGGGAGCAATCCTTAGAGCAACGATTTTCGGTAATAGTTGGCTGTTCATTACCTTGATGCAGGTGTCGTCCCCCCGTTCGGCGAATTCCCGGCCTTCCGCCGCGAGCGAACGACAGGACATCGACGGGGGGAGGCTGCAACGCATTGTTGCATTTTTTTTTCAGCCCCTGGAAGAAAGGCCGGGCATGAAAAAAGGATTGGATGAATGTGACCCGACGGACGGACGGACGGACGGACGCGACAGTGACTGCCGCCTAGGGAGATCTTCTTGAGATGATGCCCTGGATGGGTGATGCTTGGGGCGGATCCCATGAGATGAAACCTGCCGAGGACGAAACTTCGGATGGGAACCGATCTGGCAGACCGAGACCAAGAAGAGCCAAGGGAGCTTAAACCATCCCTTCCCCATCTCTCGTCACTTGGGTTGTGTATTTTTGTTTTTTTGAATGAAAGCTATGATATATAAAAGTGATCGGCAGTCACCCCCCAGCCCTTGTATACTAGCTAGCCTCCGCTTTCTTTTTGGGTTTCTTGAGATTTCCCGCCCGAGTCTTCCAGTGTACGGACCGACCTATGTGACGTGAGCTGGATCGAACAACGGTGGCTACGACTTCGACGCCCGAACCGACGACGACGACGACTTCTAGGTCGACAGCAATGAAAACGGAGGGACGAATCGGATAGTCCGCCTTTCACAGTCTATCAGCAATGCTTGGGGGAGCCATATGGGGTGGCCCGGGGAAGGGGGAACTCGACGACAACGAGGGTTACATTCTGGTCAATGTCTCGATCGCCTTCGCCGCCCTGACGTCCGTCTTCCTCGGCCTGCGCTTCTGGGCCAAGACGTTCACCTCGCAGATCTTCGGCCTCGACGACGCCTTCCTCATCGCCGCTTGGTTCGTGAATCTGGGCATGTGTGCTATAGCCATATGTGAGTTTCTCTCCTCAACGCCTACCTACCCCCTGGAGCTCTCACTCTCTTTTTACCAACTGCAGAGAGGGCGACGAAGACGAAGACGAAGTACTGACAAGGCGTGAACTGAATTTAGTAATGACCTATGTCGGCGGCGTGGGACAACACGTCGAGTACCTCGAAAAGATGGACCCGATCAAGCTCGAGGGCTGGGCCAAGTGCCTCCTGGCCTTCGAGATGGTCTACTTCACGTCCATGGCCCTGCCCAAGATGGCCATCGTGTTCCTGTACCTGCGCGTCTTCAACTGGCGCGGCGCGATGCGGACCTGGGCCTACATCATCCAGGGCCTCCTAGCCGCGACGAGCTTGTCGTTCGTGCTGGTGGCCTGCTTCCAGTGCCGCCCTTTAGAGTATTGGTGGGACCGCAAGATCCCCGGCGGCGTCTGTATTGATGTGCAGCTGTTCTTCCATGCGCAGGCCATACCGGGCATCATCATGGATTGCTTCATCATGGGGCTGCCCCTGTCGACCATTTGGGGTCTACAGCTGCCGACGGCGAAGCGCGTGGCACTGGCCTTGATTTTCGCCATTGGCAGCTTCGGTATCGTCTCCTCGATCATTCGTGCCGTTACCTTTTTCAGCACAGTCGCTTTCGCGGATCGAACATGTAAGTGCTTGATGTGCAGCACCCCTTTTTATGCGGAAGGTTCAACTAACGGGGAACGCATAGTCGCCTCCGTGGCTCTGGTCGGCTGGTCCGTCATCGAGACGGGCACCTACATCATCACGAACTGCCTGGCCAGCTTGAAGCCCCTGCTGAACTACTACTCGCCCGCCTGGCTCAAGCGCCTCGTGCACAGCACCGTGCACTCGGTCACCAAGTACGCGTCCTCGAACGGCACCTCGAGGGCCGGCGGCGGCGGCACCACCACGAGAAGCACCGCGAGGAAGCAGCCGCAGCCGCGGGAGGACGAGATCGAGCTGACGGGCGGCATGCCGAGTCCGGCGCCGATAGGAGGAGGCCTGGCCAGCCCGAGATCGATAGGAGGAGGCCCCAACATGGTGTCTCGGTTCTCCCTGGACGGCGGTGGAGGAAAGGGGACTACGGCGGAGCCTTGGAGGCTCTAGGGGGGGGGCCTGGCAGGACCCCGAAGATGGAAGGCAAAAAGGAAAGCAGAAGGAACAAGTAATGATACGAATGAATGAAAGTGCACCGAGAGGGAAAAAGTATGGCGTTCTGATGATACCAGCTAGCATACCTACTACTACTTAGTAGCCAATTGATTGATGGATACCCCCTATCTGGCATCGTTGCCGCCCCTTACTTGAGATACCAATGGATGCACAACGGTGACACAAAAGGATCGGTAACAGAAAACAATTGGAAAGGGGGTAAAAGGATGGCATGTGACACTCGTCCAGAAACTCGGCGGGCAAGATCCCGTTCAAGGATGCAAGAATCCCGAAAGCGGTATTGCGGCCCAGTCTGTTGCCATGTCGCGATTTGGAGGGTAGGTGAGGTAATGCAGCGAGCCGAGGGAGGGAGGCCGTCGTGTCGACAAAACCGCATAAGGCCGCATGAGCACGGCGTTTGGGTTCCAATTGCGACATGTTTCCTCATGCGATGCTGATACCACGATGGCACGTGTACCGACGGGATAGGAAACAGACCTAAGGCGAAACATCAGTATAGCGAGAGAGAGATGGTTTGGTGTTTGAACCGATACCAAAGTAAAAAGTACCATGCAACTGGATTGGGCATTGGAATCCCACCTGGACGGAGCTTGGACAGGCAGCGCAAGCAGCGCATGCGCTCGGGTCTGTCAGTCTTATCAGCGCGCATGCACCTAAAGTTGGCACCTAAGCGATCTTCAATTACGGGGCCTCAAGCAGCTTTTTTAGTGGTCCTCGTACCAAGACCAAGAACTCGTACCCCCACGGGCCACACGACCTCCCTCCCAAGCACCTTGGCACCCTAGGTTACACCCTGCCCTGCCTGCTTGCCATGGATTCCCATCCACTCTCCTTCTGCTTTCATTCCGAGGCACATCCAACAACAACACTGTTACCATATCGGCAAGAACGGGGTCGTATCATTCCTCCGTTGGGCCCTTCTTTCTCCTTCCCACCACACTGCATCAGAAGACTGCATCCATCAATCATCGTACCGTAGTCGATCGCCTGTCCGGGTTGCCCGCCACAGCTCGACTTGCCGTGCTAGGCGCTGAGGGGATGTGCCAACCTGTGGCAAAGATAGGTAGAGAAGCTGAGGAAGCGCACCATCCATCCACCTTCCTGTTCAAGTTATATTGAATTTTACCTAGCCCTTCTCCTCTTCTCCCATAATTGCATGCAAACTACAAGTGCTTTTTATACAGGTGGGCACCAGCAGGTGATTGCTATATATGGACCTGCGTATTGGTTCACACCCGCACGGCTCGGGCTGGGGTTGAATTGGACTTGCTTGGCCTGCAATCCCTCCATTGATTGGCGGCAACCTGCTGCAGTGCCTGCTTGTGCAACCACGGCTCATGGAACGTCCGTCTGTGACCCAACCCCGAACTCCTGTGTGGTACGGCCTTCAGCTATCATGAGACACGGCTCCTTAGGTAGGGCCGAGGGAGGGTAGGTGCATTGGAAACATTGATGCAGCGGGTTATGGAGCGTTGTACATACCCGAGCCTGACAGGAACACTCCATCGGCTGCAGGTCGGTGCCTATCAATTTGAATGTCTTTCCCATGGACCGTTCGGAAATGCGGCAGGTGTGCGTATCACGTCGTCGGTCGTCGGACGACGTCTCCCGAAGAGCAGAACAGAACATGCTCGTCAACAACAGTATGCCGCTCTAGGGCGTAGACGCCACTGCGATAAGGCTACGATGTTCCAGAAACGTTCTACGACGAGGATCCTCTATCGATAGACTCGGGACTTGCAGTTCAGCAACCATTGCCACCAATCAGTTGACCCCGTTCCGATGCACATAACGGACACGAGGTGTCTCCGAATCAAAATTTCTCCCTCGGCCCGTCCAAGTTGGCTCGTCCATGATAAGAAACGAGGACAGGCAATATATATGCACTGCCCCGTGCATAGATCCCTTGTCCTGGTATCCTATCATCGAGCGAGGAGCGAGAAGGGTGGGTGTCGCGGTGGGTGTGAATGTTTCTGTGTTTGGAGACATCCAATGTTGCCAAGGTTGTCTCTGCCTCTGCATCCCAACCCCAAGTTGCAGCTGTTTACAGCACAACGTGACAGCTACTCTGGAAAAGGAAGGCCAGATTTCTTCCGACGCCTGCATGTCGAGGTGTAGGGGCAGACGCCTGGACATAACGGCATGGGGTGTCGGTTTCTTTAATATTGCAATGGCACCTTAATTGGCCATGGTCCAGCTCCCGACGAACGCCCACCTTCTTGGGTGCCAGGGATGCGGCAGGGGAGGCGATTAGACATGATCAATCCAGACCATGGCAAATCTCTAGACCCTATCGCGCCATGGCGGGTAATTCCCTATTCTGAGAGTCTCCCAAGATAAGGCGCATGCATTCAATGTACCCCTTCACCCAATTGTGACACCTGATTGTGCAACTTTCAGCTCTTCCGACAATTTCTATTTAAATGTCGACAGCCCTACCAAGCCTGCCGAGTTGACATGAACTCGTTACTTCCCCGCTACAAAGCTTGTTGCGCCTTGGCCCACGGTCTTCAACATGCCCAACGCTTCTGACGATATCGCCGTCGTCGTCGGGGGCTTGAACCCCGTCGAGGGTAAGGTCGTCGAGGTTCCGACCCACCCAGAGATCAATGAGGCACGGGTCCGTCCTGTCCGTGCCGTTCCCACTGAGAAAGACGAGTTCATCGGAGATGCCATCACTGCCGCTATTAGCCCTAGTGAAGGCGAAGGGGTTGAGCATGAGAAGGACACGGCCAGCGACGATAAGGTCATCATCACCGGTGCCGATGCCGCCCACCATCTGCTATCGCTACGAGATGACGGTGACCCTGCCATCACCTTCCGTGGCATGGTCCTAGCTAGCCTTTTTTCGGGGTTCCAAGCCGTCATGTACCAGATCTATCAGGCAAGTCCTCGTCACCTAACAAGCGCGGCAGGTATACCTGTGCTCGGGACTAACAGCCTGTACAGTTCAAACCAACCAATGTCACCATTTCCGGCACATTCATTACCCTCATCGCCTACTTCCTCGGCAATGCCTGGGCCAACTTCCTTCCCCGCGGCGACCATTACGAAGCACGTTGGAGGGAGCGCGGTGGTACAGGAAAGCGCCCCTGGTGGATCACCGTCCTGTCCTTCCTGAATTACGGCCCGTGGGGCTTGAAGGAGCACGCCATCTGTGCCATCACGGCCACGTCGGCCTCCAGTGCCGCTGACACAATCAAGGTCTTTGCTGCGCAGGATATCTTTTACGACATACCGATTAGTGCAACGACTATCGTACTGGCTGTCATTTCCATTGGCCTGTTTGGCTACGGTCTGTGTGGCTTGATGCGGCCCGTCGCTGTATGGCATGTCGAGGCTGTCTACTGGAGTACTCTCCCAACCGTCAAGGCGCTCCAAGGCCTGCATTGGCAAAACGTGAAGGACTCGAAGCCTATTCGATACTTCTGGTACGCCTTCGGGGGCATGTTCATCTGGGAATGGTTTCCTGCTTACATGTGGCCTTGGCTCAATGCTATTTCCATTCCGGTATGGTCACCCACCCCCTTGCTGACTAACCCATCGCGAGCGCCAGCTAATATGAAAGCATGCAGTGCTTGGCTTCCATGAATGCTACCGGTAAAACAGCAGCTACGCTTACCAATATATTCGGCGGCTCGCTCAACAACGAAGGACTGGGGCTTTTCAGCATCTCTCTGGATTGGCAATACGTAAGGGCACAGCCACTCTCAACATACTAGTCACGGGTACTGACTGAATGCGCAACTTGCAGATCACATCGTTCAACACGTCATTGCCTCTCAAGCTTCAATTACACATGGCCACGGGTTTTGCTGCATGCTTTATCATCATGTCTGCGATCTACTGGGGTGATGCATGGGGCTCCTTGAGTCTCCCATTCATGTCGACGTTGCTTCGATCGGCCGACGGGTCAAAGTACCCCATTACAAAAGTTTTCGTCAACGGTGTGTTAGACGAATCCATGCTGGAGAAGTATGGTGTTCCCAGACTTGCTGGAACGATGGCGTACGGCTTGTTCATTGCCAACGCGGCTGTCAGTGATCATCCGCCCCTTTTGATGGCGAGTTGAAGAGTGGCTGACAGAATTCCCAGATTGGCGCCCTGGTCATGCATTGCATTCTCTTCTGGGGTAAGGATATTGTGCGAGCGTACAAGAGCGCGCGAAAGGGAGAGTACAACGACCCTCATCACTCGCACATGGCAAAGCACTACAAGGAAACCCCATGGTGGTGGTACGTCATCGTCCTTGTGGTCAGTTTTGTTCTTGGGCTTGTTGTTGTCATCAAGGAGAACATCACTCTGCCAGTTTGGGCATTCATCGTGGCACTGTTGTTGGGGAGTTTCGTTGCGCCGTTTGTAAGTTATTCTGATATTGACCACCCCTGGATCTGGTCCTGACCTTTCTCCCGCAGAGCACACTGCTTTACTCTCGCTATGGAAACGGCATTGCCACCAACAACCTGTCGAAGATGATTGCCGGTCTCTGTCTTCCGGGGAAACCCATCGGCAACATGTACTTCGCTGTATGGTCGCATAATGTGATTAGCAACGCAGTGAACCTTTCGAACGACCTGAAGATGGGCGAATACCGTGAGTTGATATTATCGTTTCTGAAAAGCATGTAACGGCAACTGACGACCCTGCCTCTAGTCAAAATCCCACCTCGCACTATGTTCCTCACGCAGATCTATGGTACTATTTTGGGCGGATTCCTTAACTATGCTGTCATGATTGCCATTGTGACGGGCAATCGAGAGCTTCTTGCCAGCAGCAACGGCGACGCTTCTTGGAGTGGCGCCACACTGCAGGCTTACAACACGAACGCAGCATCTTGGGCCTTGGCCAAATACTTCTATACGGCAGGAGCACCGTATGTGATGGTTACAGCAGGTATCGCCATTGGCGCCGCAGTCGTAGTCGCACACCGCATCTTGGTCATTGTAAGCAACCTCCCTCCTCACCCGGCCCGCATCTAGAGAGCTTCGTGACTAACGCGACACTCCCTCCTCTCAAGTTTCTCCCCAAGGTCCGCAACTTCTCTCTCTACGAGATCAACATGCCGCAGTTCATTCAGTTCGCGGGCTACATTCCCTACAACGCGAGCCAGACCTGCGTCATCTTCAGCCAGCTCATCTCGGGCTTCTTCATCCAATTCTACCTGCGCAACTACAAGCCGCGCCTGTTCCGCGACTACTCGTACCTGGTGACGGCCGCTTTCGACGGCGCCGCCCTGCTGGCCCTCTTCATCCTGTCGTTTGCCGTCTTCGGCGCCGGCGGGTCCTCGAAGCCGTTCCCCAAGTGGTGGGGCAACAATGTCGACGGGAACTACGACTTGTGCCCGGTCGCTGAATAGGCGAGAATGGTGATGATGGTGCTGTTTTCCGTGGGTTAGCGAGGCGTTTGTGGAGAAGAGAGGATACCATGGTGACTGCCTACGGGCAGTCCGAGTCACATTCATTGTTCGTTCGTCGGTGGCCATAACCTTTTCCGTTATACGTGATCAGGGCTGAGATTAGTGAGTTGACCGTGCCGTATGCTTTAATTCGCTCCATGGACGAATATAATTCTTGTTCTATAGAACCCTCTCCGTACTCCCGTGTGTATGTGCCTATGCGGTAGATTTGGTGTTTAGATGCTATTGTACATCCATCTTGGACCATTCTTCAATCGTACACGCGTACTGTCGTACATAACCCACCACCCCTTTTTACCATTAACCCAAAGCAAAACCCCCGCGAGCTTCTCCACCCCCAGACAGACAGCAAGAGAGACTTTCCTTCATTTCATCTCTTTATCTCTTGTAATACCCCACCAGCTCCTCCTCGGACGCATTGTGGCGATGGTGCATCATGTCGGCCCGGCTCGGCTGCGGCCAGCCGCCCATGCCCTTCCTCTGCCGGCGGCGCGCCTGGTATTCCTTGATGCGGGGCTTTTGCCAGGCGTACAGCAGCATCCCGCTGATGACTAGCGCGGGGACCACGATGAAGGGATAGGCTCCCCAGGACAATGATGGGGTTTTGCCGTCCACGTGGCGAGACCAGTGGGGTTTCGCTAGGGCGGGTTGGTCGGTGGTCATCGTGGTGGTTGTTGTTGTGGTTGTTGTCTGTTGTTTGTTGACTGGTGGTCGCACTTGTGGATGGGATCGATGGGTCGGGTGCTTGTGGTCAGGGGCAGAGAGGCTCGGGCGGTGGACTGAGTGTCTTGGGTGATATAGGGTCAGGTTTGCTTGTATAGAAAGAGGTCCGTCTCTCGAAAAGACCGTTCGGGGTCGGGATCGGTGGAAGCGGCAGATTACGTCGCTCGCTTTCAGCGTAGAATTGGGGGTGGTTAAGAAGAGGCTACTCCTGAGGTGGTATAAGGAGGGAGACTGTAGGAATTGGTAGCACAGGGCCAAGTCAAACCCGGGTCCTGGAACTGTCATTGTTTAGTAGTCGTCCTTTGTTACCAGTCCGCATTGTATCCATCATTGTCTATGCTGGCTGGAAGGTAGGTACAGCAAAGTTATACGCAGCCGGGGCTTTGTTCCTATGGTCAGCTATTCCAGCTGACAGATGCCGTCTAATCGCCGGAGATAGAGACCGGGAGTTAGCTGGGTCTAGGCAAGCCGAGAGAGGCTATCAGCGAGACTGAGGGCAATCATGACAGAGCACAAGGACAGACGCATCGAACGAGATTCCACAGGGGGTCGAACTGATGAATTGATAGATCTTGCCTGGTCATTATATCCAATTAATGACGAGACACTGGAAGTTAAACGTGTAATATATAAACCCCCAAAAGTATCGTAAACAAGGGTATCGGCGAGTCGTCGCGAATGTTCAATAAATCATGATGCAAGGCATCCCAAAACTCCAACCATATATGACTGTGGATCTGGGGAGATGACCCCCGTCATCTCCATAGATCATCCCATCACCCATCAAACACACACGCCATAACACAAGGCAACATTCGGAACCCACTAGTAACTGTAGCGGTAGCAGAGGTACCCGCCCGTGGTGTCAAAGAGATCCCCGACGGTGACGTCGGGACGGAGACCCTGGGAGCTGACGACGACGTTGGCGGAGGCGGGCGTGCACGGGTTGGCCTTGTCGGCGCAGCCGTCGATCTTGTTGAGGCGGTTGTTGGGGTCCGCGATCTGCCAGATACGGTACGCGTGATCGACGAAAGCGTGGTGGAGGAAGAAGGATGGGTCATTGGGCGACGTGGGGACGCCCATCATGACGGCACCAATGCCGTTGTGACCATAAGCATGCGGGCTAGGTTGAGAATGTGTTAGCATGAAACCCAGAACAGCATGTTAAAGGAAGGAAAGTACATACCCGAGCTCAGCGCAACCTGCCATGTCGGAGAAGGAAGGATACGAGTTGCACGTGTTGATGAAGTTTTGGTTGCAGTTGGACGTGGAGCTTTCGTCGACACCGCGGGCAAGACATGTGGTACCACCAACAGTCAGTTGCTTATTGGCGAAGGCCTGTATGCCACATTAGTTACGCTCGGACAGGGGTATGAAGGGTAAAAGGGGACATACGCCGTCAGTGACACAGAAACCCTGGCCGTTGTTGGCCAGAGGGGCAGAGCCAATATACTCCGAGGTGAACATGGGGGCCTTGGAGAAGTGGCCGGCATCGCGGGTCTCGTCCCACCAAGGCAGGGGGCCGGTGAGGCCGCCCTCGGACCGGAGCAGGTCCTCGAAGAGGTGGAGGTAGTAGCGGTGCCAGAGGAGGAACTGGGCGACGCCGTGGATAGTCTCGGTCATCTGGAAGTGGACGGCGACCAGGTCATCGTAGCGGCTCTTGGCGCCCGCGGCTTGGAACGCCCCCCGAGGCCGGGAGGTCCATCAGCTTCCTGACGGCCTTGACCCAGCCCTTGCGGTCCTGCTCGCTCATGTCGCGCCACTCGACGCGGACGGTTGGGCTGGTGCAGCCGCTGCTGCTGGTGCTGCTGATGCTACTGCTGTTGCTGCTGTTGCTGCTGGATTGCCGCTTGATGATGTGGGACAATTGCTGCGCGGCAATGTGGGTGGCGGGGCGGGCAGCGGCAGCGGGGTGGGCGGCACCGCCGAGATAGCTGGCTTGGTCATGGTCCTTGATGCTGTCCCAGTCGATCTTGGTCGCCAACGTCGTCTTGGAGAAGACGCTGTCCACGTCGTCACCAATCTTCTTCAGCGCGGCCTCGAGCTTGTTTTTGGCTTCTTCTAGTGTGGTCGTCTTAAACTTTCCGAACTGGGCTAAGTCGACGGGTTTCGGGGCGGCTCGCTTGTCTTCAGAGGGTTGTGCAGAAGGTACCGCCAAGGCGGACACGGAAGCGGCGCCACACAGGGCGAGCACGGAGAAGCGCATGATGATGCCTTGCAGATGTGTGCGTCTCGCAGAGCAGCAACCGAGATTTCAGAAAGACGATGGCGATGGTGATGGAGTGGAGGACGGGTCTGAAAAGACTGGTGGTGGTGTCGAACCTACTGAGGATGCGGCGTAGCTCATCTTCATATAAGTAGACCGAGGGAGAAATGGTCACGGCGTTTAGCTAATGCACACAATCAAGACAATCCATGGGAGTCGCTTGTTGGACGAAGATGTGGACGAGAAAAAGCGGCCTTGTGGTGTTGGTCGGCACCTCTGAGCCACAGCAACGAAGGAGAATCCATCCGTGGTCGTAATGGGGTTGAGATCGTCAGCAGCGGAGGGGTGAGCTACAGGTTTAGGGCGGTAAGAAAGTGGTCGAGTCGACCTGCCGACACGCCAAATGCGTAGATGATGTGCACTGCAGTCACGGTTCAGGGATCCGGGATGTGGGAATTCCAGGTTCGGATGACAGCTTTCATTCCTCTCGGTGCTTTTTTTCAACGTTAGCACCCTCGCACTCCCTGGAGCTTGCGCGTAGTGGTACGCCCGCCGTGTGTGATACAGTGGGTGTGCAAATTGTAGTACGGCATTTAAGAAGTCCTTTTCAACCAGGAGAAAAAAAAAATGAATAGGAGCTGCTCCTGTCTGCCCTGCTACAATAGTCAATTATTGTATAGCTAAATATATCTGCTTCGATTCGAACGGACCCCAGTTATCTTGATGTCCACAAAGCGTGTCGCCCGTCTATCGTAAGGTCTCCTTCAATAGCCGCTCAATGCGACGTCACAGTCCTAAACGGTGGACATTATCCTTCTCAATGCTGACTGCTGTTGGCAATGAGGTCATCGTATCATTCCAATTGCTAGTATTTTTGCTTCTGCCCGTCTGCTTCTCGGGGCCGTTATCCCTCTCCATGCGATTGGTACTTTTATCGGGGTGTTCAGCATGTGCAGATGCTGCAGTGCAGTGTTGCTGGGCCTTGGATACGAGATTTCTGATGGTACGACCGATCCCCATTGGCGCTACCAATGCCGATCTCCCAGCGGCCCAGCTTGCCATCGTGGACCAGCCTAGCCGGTTAGCTGACTCTAGCTTCCCCAGATTTCATCTCTCCAATCACTGATCTGCAAACACCACCATCAGCGCCCCCACTCTCACTAAACATCTCAAACCTCGCGACAACTTACGCAGCTTCACGTCATTCCCCCCTCGCGTTCCTCGCCCTTCAGCAGCTAGGTGAATGAGAATGGCCGTCTGGTAGTGGTCTACCGTCTCGCAACTTATTCTCCTTGTTCTTACCGGCCATAGCTCTTTTTAAACTCGGCCTACTGCTGCCTCCCACCCCTCAGATGAAGGGATCCCCCGATCTTACATGGGCCGATAGACCCGATCAGCGCAAAGAATTTATTGATGCTGTTCAACCATGGGCCGTATATCTCACTCATTTGCGCTCAGGTGACAACTCATGCCACATGCTGCTGCGCGACACGATACCCGG
Source organism: Apiospora rasikravindrae (assembly GCA_038363885.1). Lineage (NCBI taxonomy): Eukaryota > Fungi > Ascomycota > Sordariomycetes > Amphisphaeriales > Apiosporaceae > Apiospora > Apiospora rasikravindrae. The sequence goes on from JAQQWK010000011.1 coordinate 502,841, forward strand.
CAGATAACCAGTAACAGTGACCGAAATCGATTGCAGACAGGCGCATTTTTTGGATGGAAGGCAGTTGTTGGCGGAGCTGCCGGACACGGCGTACTTGGTGCGGAATAATGCGGGCTCCGGCGGGCATCTACAACTCGACAATGTGCAGTCAGCATATGTCAACCTACATGTTTGGCGTTTTGGTCTGACATGACAGTCATGAAAGCCTGCTTGAAATATGATGGCCTCCAGCAGCAGCAGCAGCAGCCAAAGCTGGCTACCGCCACATGATGACCTTGTAATTGCTTTTGGCATTTGATTCATCGCCACTTGGCGATGCCAGGATATCATTCTGCCTCCCCTCGCCTACACGGCAGAAGAAGTCGCTGGTTGACAGCACTTCTGCATGTCTCGTCGAATGCATACAGCATGCCGCTAGCAGTTGTCAACGAAGACAGCCTCGATGAATCGCCAGATGATGACCAATGGCTCCTTCACCGCCCGGGATATTCTCTTAGTTTGCACACTCAGCTTTTTCCGAAAGTCTAAGACAAGCAGAAGAAGCGCACGTGTAACAAGGGCTCTCTGTGTCCCTCGTAGCTCTCTTCTGTTCTCTATTCAGGCAAAGCCACTTCTGTGTTGCTTGCCTTGTAGGCACAATTGCGTCTTGTTTGCCAGATAGACTGATACCGAAAGAAGCAGGCTTCGCTCATGATATCTCGGGTATCACTACATCGGTGTCCCACTTCCTGGCTGTTGATTTCGATGCAATGCTCGGATATGCCTGGGCCAACCGGGCAGTTGCAACGGCTTCGACGGCAAGATATGCAGATATGCTTATTCTGGCGACTCGGCATCTTACGTGCGAACGTGCAACGGCAAGTGCAAGCAGCGGCCGCACCAATGCAGCGCACGGGAATTAGGGGCATTCTCATCTAACATCTCCTGATTTTCATCTCACTTCCTCCACGTTGTCTGGATTGGTCCATGGACCACTGCCCCAAGTTGTCAACTTGGTCGGTTGAGAAAGTACGTACTTGGGGCAACGCCGAACCTCCTCCGACTTGAACGCCCGATCATGATCTGCTCCGGGGTGGCGAGCCAATCTCGCACGGCTTCATACGCACCAATATTGGCATTACTTGGACTGCAACCTGCAACCTGCGATGTGGTAATTGCTTGGGTATCATTCATACGCATCTCATGATTGGTGCAGCGAAAAAGGCTTCTGCCGTTTTTCTAATGACATCCATATGTCGCTGATAATGACAAGATTGAAGGGCTACTACAGAATCATACAAGCCCGGCTAGCCGCTGTCTGTCTAAGGTTCTCTGGGATTGGAGAACACCAACCTTGCTGATGTTCCTGATCTTGACGGACCATCCATCGCACGACAAAACATTGAAATGAACATGGCTTTATTCAATGGATGATGTGTAATCAGATGGGAATAGGCATATACAAAAAGTCGAGTGATGGAAAAAACAAAAAGAAACACCGACGCGAGCAGGATTTGAACCTGCGCTCCCGAAGGAAATAGATACCTAGAACCGAAGATTCAATTCTAGTCTATCGCATTAGACCACTCTGCCATCGCGCCCCATTAGCAGGAATTTTTGGATCCTGTTGATGAAAATTTGCTCCTTACGGGCCTTTATGTCGCAAAAAAGCTAGGGCTCTGGAGCGCAAGCCTGTGGCGAAGAGCAATGGTCGATCGGCTGTGCAAGATGCCAAGAGTCCGTTCAGCCCCACTGCGTAACAAGCTGCATCTTGACAGGACTGCCCAAGCTGCAAGGATTTCAAGCAAGTCAATTGATTCCGCACTTTGCTGACCTTTCCAGGCCATTTGGAGGCCAGCGTTCGGTACGTTTATCTCCTGTGTATTGACATCTCCAGGCACCAGGTCCAGGGGATATGCAATTTGTTTCGTACATCCCAGGCCAGGAAGTTACCCCATTGCCCATCGAGTCAAATCGATGCGAGATTTGTCCGGGGCCCGCAAGCATGAAGGCAATTGCAGATCTTAACACTAGGCATCGTATCTGGACCCGTGGCCATGGACACTAACAACAGTCGGACGCGCTCATGACTTTTCAGCTTCTGGGGGGCCGCTTCTTGGCCTTTCGAAAAGCACTTGGTTCTAGTACACGTTTGATCGGAAAAGGTGCCGGGCAATGGAGCCGAGCCAAAGCTACTAATCCTTCCGGTTGGCGGATGGCTCACCACTTCCACAAAAGACACGGCTGATCTCTGTGCCTGCGAGTCCGAGTCAGTTAGCTGGATGGCTATGCCATGCGTTGTTGGGGCACATAACTGACAGCAGCTTCCAAGATCTGACCATACCAAGCATATCTTAAGGCCTAGATCCCATCAGTCAATTATTAATGCAAACACTTTGCAATTGGGTAAGGTGCCTGCCAGTGAGATTCGCGATAAAGCCAGGACCTCTCTTTCCGACTGTGCAACAGGCGAATTGTGTGTTATTCCAGCTGGTTTCAGCGCGGCTCTTACCAAAAGTCCTTTTCATTTCGTTCCGTCGGTCGTCAACGGAAGGCCTTCCTCTCTCTGCCTACTAGCCCAGCTGTTGCGGTGCGGCACAGGATGGGCTGACCTCATCATTTGTCTTACAGCACATCGTGTGGAATGAAGGTCTGCTTACTATTCTAGTGAGACTTTGCATATGTGCCCCATAGCAGATCCATTTTTGCGAGGATTCGGCATCGGGTTCATAGCCTCTACTTGTGCCTCGATGCAGTTGGTCAGCAATATCGAACTGTCGCCGACCTGCCTACGGTAGCCTGGATAGGACCGGCGCTTGCCCACTTCAAGGCTGAGTTGTTCGCTCCGTCTGGCGCTAGACGTGCAATTGCCCCTGCATTAATTGCATTCGCCCTCGATTAGTGGTCACCGCCCTGCGGCGTTGGACGTTTGCTGGGCAGCTTGTCGCTTGCTTGCTTGTGGTGCCCCAAGAAGGGCAGGCAGGCAGGCAGGCAAGCGAACTGCCCGAAATAGCAACCCATACCAATCATGGACGACTGGGGCAGGACATTCTGCACATTCTGCAGCCTATGAACACTTATATAAGTGTCCCGGCCCCGTCGGGTAAGTATCACTGATTTTGTTTTGGTCTGTCACTCGTCTGCCAATACATACCTTCGTCTCTCGCAACACATCGACAGCACGGCTACTCCGCATACTACATTCACTATTTCGATACAAACCATTCAAAGTAAACACAACTCCATACAAGATGTACAACCAAGTTCTCCTCAGCGCCGCCCTTGCCGGCCTGGCGTCCACCGTTGGCGCCACCTACAACCACGCCGCCGCCAACCAGCTGCGCGACCTGACCCAGCCCGCCCACGTCGTGCCGCGTCAGCCCGCTGAGTCCGGCTCGTCGGACTGCGCAGAGTCGGCCATGAAGCTGTTCAACGAGCTGCCGCAGCCGACGGGTGCCCTGTTGAGCTACTACGAGTCGGCCACGGCCGCCGAAATGACTGGCACCGCGGTCCCGACCAACCTGGGCCAGGTCTGCGCCTCCGCCGCGTCCGAGTCCATTCCCTCGTCGCTGTCGGCGCCCCTGTCGAGCTACGAGTCCACCCTGGTCGGCTGGTACAGCAGCCACACGAGCGACATTGCCCAGCTCATGTCGGTCTGCTCCGCTGACCCCATCCTCTCGAGCGCCGAGAGCCTCCTCGACCAGATCACCAAGGAGCCCGCCTGCTCGTCCCTGCTCGCCAGCGCCACCGGCGCCCTCGCTAGCCCTACTGCCAGTGGTTCCGGTGCCGGTGCTGCCCAGACCTCCACGCCTGCCAAGGCCGCTGCGCCTAAGCCTACCGCCATGGTCGCTGGTGCTGTGGCTGCTGCCGGTTTCCTCGGTGCTGTTGCCATGCTGTAAGGGTGCATGGACATGGACATGATAGACACGGATGGATAATGATTAATGGATGGATGTACTATATGAATAGATGCAGTGTCTAGTCTCAACGGGACTGCGACTTGAATACAGCTTCGTCCCAGACCACTTTACGCGTTGTCATGCTTGCTCTGCCAATACGTCACAAACCTACCGTTCGATGTTGTTGTAACTTCTCAGATTTTGCCTAAAGCTAATGTCCATCGACCCCTTTCTCTGCTGTGCAAACTCCTTACTGCACCGTGCATTTCATATGCACTTAGACATTACTTAATCAGGCGAGGCGACGTAGTGCTATCTCGGCTACTTCGGGACGAGTGGCCTGCCAACGCTGGCCCAAATCGACCAAGGTTCTCATTTCCACCCTTCAACAAAAACACGATCAATATTCCTTCCGCCTTCGGTGCTTGACGACCAGGACCGATCTTGTTGTTGTTGGGGGGGGGGGGGGCATGGGTCGCTGCGCTGTCAATTCACTAATGAGTGGCTAGCAATGATTCCTCCGTATGCCATCCCTGCTTCGACTGTGCCGCAACCGTAGCCAATAGCTCCATTGTTTTAGGCGGCCGCTCTGCTGCGCCGCTCGCCGAATTGCGTGCCCCCTTTGGGCCGAGCTTGTGCTTCAATTGGCCGCGCAAACGGTGTCGCTTGGCCGCGGTAATTTCACAACGGGCCAATTTCGCGTAGCTTGCGGGCAAGCTGGGGTGCTATTCCTTTTGGCGTCTTGGGGAAAACAAGGGGATCACGCAGGATGGTGCTTCCTACGCACGCCGTGCACCCAAGGGCCCCGATTGAACTATGGCAGAAAAGACCGTACCTGTAGTTTTCTTGCTGATGTAAACCCGAGGCAAGATAAGTCAGGCTTCATGAAGAATGAGACTGTCGATTGAGCGAAAGATACATCGGGAGTCCTGATCAAGGTGTTGTTGCTTCTCATTGGAAAGGGCGTAAGTATGAAGCCCATCGCGATTGCCTGCATGCTTTTAGTTACATGCACAGCAAACTCTCGATCGTGCTCGTTGAGCTTCCAGAGGAATCCAATTCGCCCTGCTCGTGTAAAATTGATAGCTCGCTCCTAAATCAGGGTATACATATGAATACAAGATGCCTTCGTGCCGAACTGAACGATTATGCACCACCGGAACTCGAAATAAAACACCGAGTTTCCTCCTCTTGCAGCGACCTCCTCTCCCTTCTCTTCCCAGGCCAGTAACCCGGCCGAATCCTTTGCTTAATGTACAGATACCCTCCGCCCGCCCGTCGTCTTTCTGCCAACCAATGCCACCGCCAGCAAGCCCTCACGACGACGTCCTCGGCGACACCCGGCTCGGCGCGATCCACCACGACCTGGGGAACTCCATCCCCCATTTGCCCATCAGCCGCCCCAGCTCCTCACGCCTCCCCGGGACCACATTCACGAAAATCCTCCCACGTGCCAGCCCGCCCTCGCCGACGTCCTCGCTCATCCTCGGCTCCGAATGCACCGCCCCTCGCTCCGGCCCGATGCGAAAGAACGAACACTGCCCCGGCCCGGCCTGCACTCGTCCCAAGTCCGCCAACGCCGCGCCGAGGTCGCGCCGTACGTCCTCGGCCGTCGACGCGCAGCCGACGCAGCGGATCGACGTGCAGGCGTGCTCGTGGGCGCGGCGGGACGCTTCCTTGGCGGTGCGCTGGCGCTCGCGGGCGGCGGGTTGGTGGGGCGCGGGGATGAACATGGTCGAGGGCCCCAGGAGCGTGGTGCAGACTTTCCAGTCCGTTTCGAGGTCGAGCTGGTGTCCCTTGTTCGGGCAGAGCTCCTCCTCGTCGTCGTCCCCCGCCGCCGCCGCCTTCGGCTTCTTCGCGGTCGGTTGGCCCCAGAACGACCACCTGCGCGGCGTCGGTGCTGGTGGTGCTGGTGGCGAACAAGTGGACGGCTCATTACTGTCGCTTCTGTCGAAGAACATGTCGTCCGTGTGCCACCGCGGCCTGTCGTACTCGGCGGTGGGCGTCGTGGCGCGAATAGTGAGCCAGTAATGTTCCAGGTCGTTCTCGGCGACGAAGCCGTTGACGAACTCGAGAAAGGGCAAGAGGCGGTCAAGGACCGAGCCCGTCAGCGCTGCGGCGTTCCATTCGTGCAGACTCGGGGGAGCTGCGTGGCATCGGCGCTGTCCAGCAATGGCCCGCAGTAGCTCCAGTAGGCTTCGCGCCTCACCCGGAGCAGCCCTTCATTCCCATCATCATCACTGCCTTCTTCCACCGCCAATGATTGCCCTTTGCGGTTGTTGTATGGGATGAAGGCGAAGTCCTCCTCTGTCGAGGATGTGACAAAACCCATGTCTTCGACCGACGATCCGTATCAGGACGAGGAGCACATGGCAGTGACAAAGTCACAAAGTCACAAAGTCACAGGGGAGGGTGACGTCCTGTAGTGAAAAGATGCGGGGAGGAGTTGGTAGAAATGATCGGCCGAATTGACGTGCCAAGTTGCATGGTTTAAGTATTGTCGGGATAAAAATAGGTGCTGCCTGGAGACTAGGTAAGACTCTCCCTAGTGTTCAATTAATGCAGCTAATAAGGCAAGAAGAAGTTGGTGTTATGCATTTGAGTCGGTGGGTTTGGTCACACCTCTTTCTTGGCGGAAAGCTGACACTGGCGTTGGTTGGTGTCTGCATTTCGCATTGGCGGCTCCACCCGGCCTGCAGAAGGTGGAAGAAGAGGTGCAGAAAAGCTTCACCGGCCGAGATGCATGCGCATGCGTGGCAGCGGTCAATGATACTTGTACACGATACAGTTTAGATTGGTCGCGTTGATGGTTTGCAAGGGTTGGCTAATTGGCCTGGTAATTGCATGTACACTTGGGTGATTGTGGCCGGTGGTTGTATGTATTACAAGGGAAATTAGGGTGGCGACGACTTGCTACAAGACCATACAGTGGGACACAGGAGTTCTGTTACGATTCATCACTTATAAATGCAGATGCAAGTGAGTTACATTTCTTGTTATTGACTTCAAGACACTATTAATGACTGCTGGTTTATCCCAGGACCAAATATGCTCTCTAACCAATTCCACTTGATGAATCCATCTCGTCTCTCCAATAACTCCAGGGTATCAAAAACCAAGTAATCTCCTCCAATGCCATGAAAACAGAATCCCGTGAGCCTGTAGCTCAATATCCAAATACAACCTCATTCCAGCAAATAACCATGAGCTAGTAGCTCTCAACCTGTAACAAAACCCTTCCAGCAAATCCCTTAGGATAACCATGAATCTGAAAACCCAATCTCCCTCCAATGCAAACAGCCCAATAACTCCAGTAAAAGATGACCGAGGTAACCATGAATGTGTAGCTCCAATGATCCGATGCAGTGAGCAGATGCAATGAATTGTGTGTGGTGATGACTGAAGAGATTGAATCGAGTGGCTGAATTTCATGCTCCTCCCCATGCTTCTGATGATGGAACTCGATGATCAGGGACTTAAGCCCATCCGAGGCCGCGTCCCCTGCGCTCCCGGGCCTGCTTGCGTTCAATCTGTGCCTGCAGCTTCGCCTCCTTCTGCTTCCTGACCTCGCTTCGAGTGTCTTCTGGGTTGGGGAATGGTCGTGGTGAAGACGTGAAAGAGTTTGTGGTTTCGTCGTAGTATCCGCCCTCATATAGCCCGCCATGAATATACATCCCAGCCCGAATACGGGGAATGGGGGCGCGGCGGTGTCCTCTTGGACGAGCTTCAATGCATTCGACGTCATCGTTGTCGTCATCGTCATCCTCGCTGTTGTCAGGAGTGAGTTCTGGTACTGACTCGGACACAGACTTGGCCTCGCCCTCGCTGCTTGTCGACAATGAGTCTGACTTTGCTGAGGCTGGTGGTGTGAGAATACGGCAAGTAGGGCGATGAGGAGTAGAAGAGATGACCTTGGTCTTGGCATTTGGCTTCTTGGGTATGATAAAGTGCCTCTGTTCCCGGAGCTTGATGTTTTGTCTCATGCGGGCTTCCTTCCTGGCGAGGAGATTGCTGCTGTCGTTGCTCTTCTTGGTTGCATGGACTGATGGAGTGGAAGAAGCAGAAGGTAGAGGCGTCTCCGACTTATCACTGATCTTAAGCCGGGACCTTTCCATACTCGGGAGACCAAAGCCGACGTTCTGAAGGTAGTTGCTGTTGCCGTGCTTCGTCTCGAAGCCGTGCACGTATCTGGACTTGCGCTCCTTTTGTTCCTTGTTGAGATAGCGGAGAGCCTTGCTCTTGAAAGTGATACCCATCTTGACGATAGAATGTGGTATTGAGTTAAGTTGAGTTGAGATAAGAGTGTGAATATCTCAAAAGTTGGCTGAGTGTTGTGCCAAGTGTGTGGTTTTGTTTGGTCTTCCTAGAAGGTAATAGGAAAGAGACCAGAAGTGAAATGGAGATTGAAGTAGAGTAACAGTTACTTGATCAGAGTACTGTACTGTACAAATGAAGTGATGTAAAGTAGATGTTGTTGGCAGTGTCAACTGGTAGTATGTTATTATATGACTTGGGTCTCAGTAGAGATGGAAAGTCACTTGAGTATGTGGAAAATGTGGAATGTTTGAGCAAGAGAATGAACGATTACCCCTGGGGGAGAGGAGAGTATTTATACACCCGATAATAAGGTTCGGGTCACGATGGAAAGCAACGGAGAAAACTGTTCGTATCATTTTTCTTTGAAGGTTTCTCTATTTCAGGGGAATGGGTGGCCCGACCTGGCGCAGCAGTGTCGACTCACCAATTCGGGTGTATAAGGTTACCCGTACCATGGAACTGGTATAATCTAGTCCAACGGTGTGTAAACGGCCCTCAACAGTCCAATATGCCCAACTCGGGTGTCCTACAGCTGCTCTCTCCTAATATTACCTTCGAGCCCTGAGTTCTACACGAGTGTGCGTGTCAGATCTCGATTGATTCATGATATAACAACCTGTCTACAGCACGGCGATGACAGCTGTAGGTCAAGATGCAAATATTGGACCTTCCTGTGTAGCCTATTAGGCGTAGAAAGTATAGATGTGACCTGTACAGTATATGTTGACATCGGGCCACTGTCCCAGCCCTGAAATATGACAGAAATTGCGAACACAGCAGGCCTGAGTTATCAATTACCCTAGTTCATCAATAGATTCAGAGCCATATCAATGCAGTAGGCTTTTTTACCCTATCTTTTCTTTTTCCAGACCCTTCTTCTGCTGTTCACTGACCGGGGCAGGGTGTCAAGCTTTGCCAAAAAGGGGGGCCGATGAGGCAGCAGTCTCACGACAAGCGGTTTTGCTCGGAAGGGTCTGGGGGGCACAAGGCACTAAATGATGGTCACCTGCATGTAAGAGACCAGTTGGCTGTAAGATTCAGTCTGTGTGTAAATTGACTACTCAATCAGTATAATAAGGCCAATTGTATTGATGAAGCTGCATCAGAGGCCATTTCTCACACCTCGGGTTAATGTATTCACCAAGGATGGATGGAGATACGAGGAAAGGGATAGTACACGGCTCCAGTAAAATTCGAACTGGCTGATTATTCGTAGGCTACAGGCAGCAGAGAATAGGTTCATAGTTTAATTAGTTACTACCTGGTATGTGGGATCAACGCCCATACTAGAAGGGGCGAAACTAGAGAGACGAAGATAACTCAATCATGCAAGATTCTATGATACAACAACGCTTAATGCCAATTACCCAGGCAAGAAAGTGGAAAGGAAAGAAAAGATGAGTGTCTGCCCACCCAGATATTGAAGCAATTGGTCGATCACAATGCGTCGTCGTATGCATAATGATGTTTAGTCAAACCTGACCAGATAACTGATACTGCCATTCGAAACGGAGAAATGATCCATGCAGTTTGAGAATGATACGTCTTGAATTTCAAGGCAACGAATCCGCCACCACAGGAACTAGACCGGCCATGAAAGATGGTATGCCAGGGCAGCAGAAGTGTTGTAGTAGACCTGGCATAGAAACGCCTCATCTACATGCCAGAGTGTCTGAATAAATAGCCATTGCTTTGTATTAGAAGACTGAACTCTTGCTTCGAGGTTTGTGTCCCTTCATAAACTGTACTTTGCAAGTTTTCTTCTCGCTGACTTTCTCCAGTGTCATTGTCGTGTCTCTGTGCTGTTGCCCTTGCATTCCGACAGCAGCAGCAATAGCAGAAACAGAAGACGTGTCCGCAAGCACGCGGGCCTCCTCCCGTCTCCGAATCATCTCGTGTACCGGGAAGTGCGTGGGAACCAAACTGATCAGTTCCGTGACCAGTTCCAGCAGGGCCTCGTTGCTCTTCCGCAGCCCTTGCACGGCTGCTGCTGTTGCTGCTGCCGCCTCGCTCGCGTCACCGGTACTGGCAATTGACCGTGGTAGTGGACAGATGGCCTCGATTTGTGGCGGCTGTGGTACAATTGGGCAGGCGGTCTTGGGATGGTCGTCATCATTGCCGCGGTCTGCGCTGTAGTGGCGCGCTTCCGAGATGGATGGGAGAGACGGCGAGCGCAGCCGACCGCCGCTGCGGCGCCTGGTAGCTAGACTGCCACCTCTTACAGATTGCCGGGGTTGTTGTTGACGCTGCTGAGCTGTATCGCAGATGCGGACGTTGTTGTTTGCATCTTTCTTGTTGTTGTTTCTTTTGGGACTGAATTTCCAATCGGGGATTTCCTTCTCGGCTCTGCGAGCTTTGGAGTTCGCAGGGGGTCTGGCGTTAACAGCCACGTGCCGGTTCTCCATGATGCTGCTGACCGTGGCCTATCCTTCTGGTTAAGTCTCGATGGTTGCGGATGGCGTGCGTGAAGAAGGGACCAATGTGTGTTGGGAAGATCGGCCAAAGCGGAAGAAGGTCGTGGTGGGATGATGGAGGAAATTAAAAATGAAAGGAAGAAAACGTCCAAAAGAGGACAGAATGAAGCCAAGGCTTGACTCGCTTGGCCGTTTGATGTCGGGCGCTTCTTTCTTTTACTTGTGTCGTCGCGTGATATCATCTCGTGTTTCAAGGTACGAATGAGCAGTCAATTGACAGACGAACAGACAAAGCGGACGTGCGCATATTCGAAATTAAGGAGGGAGGCTTAAATCATCGGAACTTTTTGTTCGGGTGTATTTGTCTACGAACGGTTATTCTTACACACAGAGGGATGACCTATCCACTGTCCAAGTACGAAACGTATCAAGTTCCCCTAACGAGAACATCAAGAAGAACAGCCAAGTCCTGGGCGACGCCATGCCAGGTGCCACGTACATAGCAACACAGTTCCCCTATGCGTTTCGCGCTCTATAAATAGGCAAAACAATGCTCTCTAATCAACCATCCATCCAAGGATTAACCTGGCAAATCCAACCCAAATGCATCGGCCCGTGGTGCCTTCGCTTTAGACCCACTCGATTTCACACAAGGACCGAGAAGGTGAGGACAGCGAGTGAGGAACAAGAGTCATGGAAGAAACTGTCTGATCCTCCTCCTCCTCCTCAGTCTCGCCGTCGTCCTCCGTGTCCGTCATCGAATCCATCATATCGGCCTCCATGGTAGAAGCAAGCAGGGCGTCGTCGGCAGTGAGGTTGTCCGCAAGCTCGAGAAGACGGTCGTTCGTGTCGTAGGCGGCCTTGAGCGCGCGCTCGAGCCCGGCGGCGTGAGCGGCCTTCTCCGACAGCGCGTTTCGCTCCATCTGCGATTCGGCGAGGTCCAACTTCATATCCTCGTGCTGGACGCGGAGGGAGTCGTTCTCGGTCTGCAGGGTCTCCAAACGGGCCTGCGTCTCGGCGAGGACGCTGTCGTGGGCCTTGTCGCGGATTTTTTGTTGGCGGTCGAAGTAGTACTTCATGGCTGAGAAACTCTTCTTCTGGAACTCGAGGGCCGACTCGAAGTCGGCGGCATCAAGACGATGGATACGCAGCTCCTCCTTGTGGTGGTCGACGCTCTTGATGAGCCGGGCCTGGTACTCTCGGAGGCTTTGGATCTGGGCCTCGAAGGTAGCGTTCTGTTGGAGGAGAACGCGGTCTTCATCGATCTTGTTCTTGCAGTAGCCAGCGAAAGAGGTGCTATCGTCGGCGTAGCTGTTGAACAAAGCGGCGAGGTGCTCCTTGAGGACGAGCGGGTCGTTGATGGTGTCGTCGGCAATAATATGGGACGCGATGTCGATGGTATCCTGGCGGGAGCGCAGCCAGAAGATGAAAAAGCCTGTTGTTTGGATTTGTTAGCTGGGTTGAAAAATAAATCAATGTGCAGGCAAGGATATGACTTGCTGTCGCTCTTGCCATCGGCATTGCATTGCTCGAGGTCCATCAAGGCGCGGGCACTTGCATCGACCTTGTTCTGGATAGAAGACATGATGAAGGGACGATGCGTGAAGGAACGATGCGTGAAGGCACGATGCAACTGCTCCTTCTTTATTTTTCCAGAAAGCAACCTGGATGATTTCTGTTTTCGTTGCGGGATTGACTGACTTCAGTGGCCAGTTCCTCGATGAATGTTCAAGCAGGTGCGATGGCCATGCGTGGTTGTGATGTAAAAGGCGAGTTGGTGGGCTCGTCAACAGTAGGATGAATTTGGACGAATTTTGTAGTGGTGAAGCAGCTCCATCAGAGGTAGGTAAATTGAATAGAAGGTCCCAACCATTCACAGGTCAGTGAACAGGTAGGCTGTAGCCAGACAATTCACATAAGGATCACAAGTAATGTCACGAATAAGTCATTGATTCCAGTACGACTACTAGTCGACAACAACTGCTAGTACTACCCCATAGTTCAGCTGGAAAGTTCAGAACGTTCCTCCAAGGGCTCTTCCAATACCTCGTTCTCCAGCTTCAACTGATCAATCTGCTCAGTCGCTTCCTCCATCGCCGCCTCTAGTTCCGTTACAGCTTGACCACTTGCTGCACTTGGTACTGAAAGTCCCTCCACTTGCCCATTCAGTGCCTCGACTTCCAGCTTGAGCCGCACGATCTGCTCGGTAGCATCCTGCATCGCGACCTCCTGCTTCTGGTACAGCTTCACTACTTGCTGCACAATGGCCTGGGACCGCTCGACCGTCTGCTCGGCCTCCTGCAGAGCGGCCTGGACCGTCTCCCCCACGGAATCGAGGACGCCAAGCACGTTGAAAAGGCCCGCATGGTACGAATCGCGCTGGGGCAGGAGTCTGTGGACAATCATGAGAAGGCGGTTGATGTTGAGACGGAGGCTGGTAGTGTTGAGCGTGGGGTTCCGGATGTGTTCTTCGACGATCTGGACGCCTTCATTGTTGTGGTGGTCACCGGGCGAGAGCCTGTCCAACACTGCACCAAGGGGATTAGCTAACGTGTTGGCGATGAAAGGGAGACTCACTTACGTTGTTTGATCTGGATGCCCGCATCATACGTACGGAGTGCGATGGACGCGAGAGAGTCTTGAGTAGCCATGGCTTGATTTTTGATGATGGGGAATGAAGGATGTTGTTGTTGGTGTTGTTCGGAGACCAAGGTAATGTGAAGGGAAAGTCGATGTCATCCAAACCAAGGACAGGAGTAGCTGGATGGAAGCCACGGCTAACTCATAGTCCTCATGCCTTACATCATAAGCAACCGCGGGATATCACTGGACGACTTGGGCAGGAGGAGCTGGATACAATACGTAGCTAGTCTAATGTCTATATATCTTACAAATTATTAAACAGCAGCCGAATAAACAGCCAGGAAAAACATAGTCCAGTCGATAGACAGGGCTGGACATTGGGATAATCACTCAAGCAAGTACGAAAATCTAGTGGTGTGGACAAGAGAAGCCAGACGGGATCAATGACTGGATTTTCCGCAACTTGTATGGTCGAACAAATACCTGAATATATGACTACCATTCAAATCAAGTATGTAGTCCCAAATCGACCGAAAGTGTTCGTTCGCATAGTCTGTCAATGACTCGATACCTATGCCTACTTGAGAGTGGTTGATCTAGTCACGCCAAACTAAAAGCCCCTTGGCATACAATCCAGATATGATACCGACCTTCCTGTCCAGGTCCCGGATCGCGGTGCAGCTCGTGGGATACTCCGTCCCAACGTGTAGGTGCTTGACGCCTTCGGCCTGCGTCCACTGCGAGACCCAGGACCCAGCCTTCCCCTTCTCGCAAAACTCCTGGACTGAAGGCTCGGCCTTGGCGTGCTCCTCGGGCGAGTTACAGATGTGCCGCGCTGCTGCGAATTTGCTCAGGCTGGGCGCGTGGGGGTGACCGGCAATTACGATGGAACCGTCGAAAGACTTGGAGAGATTGTCCGGCAGGAACGGTAACTGGATGCTAGAGCTGGAGCGCAACGTAGGGTGCCGTCGAGATGAACCACCAGGAGGAGGAGGCGTGACATCGTACAGCCTAAGGGAGGCGGTGTTGGTGGAAGCCACTGTCAGTGTCGTTTCATTGACGAGCTCGATGCCGTTGGGGAAGGGTAGGCGCGCAACTACTTCCGCATCGACAGCATTGGTCGGGTTGTCGAGCATCGGTGACATGTCGACGTGAACGAGCGTGCCGGTTGGGAAGCCCGTGTAGGTTTCCAGCTTGCTGAGTACCGGGTGATCTTTGGCAAGGAAGTGGTGATCATTGCTGACGTAGAACTCGTGACTGTTGACAAGCAAGATGGAATTGGGTGCCCGGATGAGTGGATGCTGGATCGAATGAGCGTGGCGTAGGGTATGAGATTCGAAGTCGAGGTGGAAAACATCCACCCTCGATCCATCACGGCGGTGATTGGCGATGAACAACGACGAAGTGTCCTCATCGAATGCGAGCCCCAGCGTATGCAAGTCCTGGCCGGGCCCATAGCCAACTATCTGCAGCTGATTCAGAGACTCATCGTCTGGCAGATTGTAGTCATAGACATAGATTTCGGCGCTGGGCACAGGCCCCGGCAGGAAGATCCCCATGACAGTGTTCCATCGTTCGCGACCGGCATCGCAGCCAACGATAGCAACACCCTTGCTCTCGACGAGTATGATGTCTTCGCAGCTGCGAAGCTTCTCAGCAAATTTGACCTCGTAGGAGCCACTACCAATGTTGTTGATCTGGTTCAGCCTGTCAGGAGAGTTGCTGTAGAACGTCTGAATGAGCGGCACCCGCGGGTATACGAAAGCCGAGAGGGCTGCCACCAGCACCAGTATCTAGATTCCGAATCAGCAAATGGCCATGTCTTCACCCAAGGGAAGGATACGAACCCAAGTCGACCCCCAAGCCATTTTTGGTCTTGAATAATCAATGGAAGAGCGACTTTCAGCCTCAAAAGAGGTTTGCCAAAATGAATTTCATCATTCAAAAATACCTAAAGAAAAGAAAAAGGTAGCTTCATCCAAAACCCGGGAAGCGCAAGCGGGTGATCTCCAATTTCGCGACACAACCCCACCTACCCGATGCCCTAGAACTGAGCTCATTTAGTGGCGCACCCGCCTGGCGGTTCCGCCTTAGTAGCTGAAAAGGCTTCGGCCGCATGCTAATGAATCCAATGATAAAGGGCTTTGGGACCCGGGGTTGCATTGCAGTCTGGAGCTTCTTATACACAGACACATTACGAAATCATGTCAAGGCTTCAACTCCTACTTAATTTTGAGACATTCAACGCCTTATGTACTCTCAACGTTATCTGAACCACATGCCGTAATCTCGGGTCACATCCAAATTGCTAGCTAGCGTGCTTATCGGCAGCCCAGGCAGCACAGCGGGGTAACTTCAAGCTTGGCACCCTTGCAAGCCCTGTAAAAGCAACCAAATGCGGCTTCCAGTTTCAGCAAAACATCTCCGACGAAAAAAGAGAAAGCATGTAACCTAGATGTTTTAGAAAACCAGTAGGCAGGTCACATCAAGCCTACATGCGCCACTGTGCTCAGCACGAAAAGAAGCCCATAGCTTAGCTACAAGCCAATGTAGGAACTCATACCTTTCATGCTCCTAATGGCTCCAGAGGCGTTGAACAGCCACTGCCTCCATGACACCCCCTCGCCCCTTTTGTTAAAGGACCTGGTTCATTATATTTAGCCCGCCAACAGCTGTCACTTCCTTCCAAAAGCAGATAGACACTGGTGACAAGTCAGCAAATCCCATTCAATGCCATCGTCGTTTCCATATCTGTAGAGGTCTCTGCTCGAGAACGGAGACGTTTCTTACTGTCACTTAGGTGCTCCTGCAGCGCCATAAGCAGGAATAGCCTGACTGGCTATTAACACAGTTACATAAAGATCAATTATAGGCCGCGCGGGAGCACGAAGACAGCCTTGTAGCAAAAGGCAGGGTTGAGCAACAAATGGTCGGCCTGATTCCAACTAGGAAGCTACGAAATCCTGGTGCCGCTAGTTGCAATTGCACCAAAAAGGTCATGTACATAAACAAGACCTATCTAATTACCAGTCAGCTGGGGCTTGCCAGGGGTGCCAACTGGGAACACCTTGGGAAGAAGGCGTGCACCGCTTTGTAATATAATGGAAAGTGTACACTAGGGGAGCCAAAGCCTCCACACAGTTGATCGATACTTGCCAGCTGGTAACTGCATGTGGTACTCACCTCAAGCACTGTCCTGAGTAATTTATGTACTCGTGAGTAATTCCTTTCTCGAAGCAAGCTACTTCAAGCGTGCACTCCTTCTGTAGCGTAGCCTTCGGAAAGAGCCAGTGGCGTCGCACTTGCTAACCATGCGGCAGCCAGTGGTATGATGGGATTCTCAGATCACATACGGTACCTGCAAGCAACCTACGACAACCACGACCAATATGAAATCTTCTGCAAAACTCTCCTCATGGCATTGGGACGCGGCTCCACAAGACCCTACGACGTCGCGAAGGAGTTCGACGCCTGGGTGGTGTGCGAGTCCACGCGCAGGCTGGAGCAGATCCGCACCCAGCCAGCAGCCAGGATTCTCCCCGATGGCCGGCACCACAGTGCAACCTAAAACCACGCCCGACGCAAGTGGGCTCATCAAGCGCTTCTTCCAGGGTTTCGCGCGCCTCGATGCTAGTCTCAGCATAGGCAAGAACAGCTTGATATTTTTCATCGAGCGTTTGATGTGGCTCGAACACGACGTCCCGGATTCCTTGCCCGATCCTTCTGACGTGAGTAACGTGACCATGCTGAAGCTTTGGCTGCCTGGGGTGGTTGACCCTAATCCGTTTCGCATTTACAATGAAGGTATGTTATCGGCGGCTGGCTGCTCCCTAGGGGAATATAGACGTAGAAGGGAACTAGCAACGAATGCCTATCAACTCTCATAGAGCTCCTGAGTGCCGGGGTGAATAAATACCTAAGTGAAGCCGGGCTCCGTTGGCGAAACTACCAGTCAGCACTTGCACTCATCACCAAGTTTGGCTTGACCGACTGTTCATTCCTCTGCGGACTGCGAGACATCTTGCCCCCGCGGGACACGAAGGCGAAGTATCCGACTCCGAACGTGATGTGCGGTTTAGGGCCCGCTGATATAGGGGGGAAACTCTCTGGAGCGGCGATATGGATCGTTGAAAAAGAGATGGCTACATGGATATACGCGCGGTGTATGGAGAAGGAGAAGACGGAGGAAGGGAAACCGCAGGATACATGGAGCAAGGAGAACTGGGAGGCTTGGAAGGTCTAGCTAGAGTCCTATAGGGGGGATGACCGGGTGGAGCTGGAGGCTCGTGACTGGGCTCGCAATGCCCTGACGATGATGAAGGCGGTTGAAACAGGATCGTACTATCCGAAGTATGATCCAGAAGGCAGTCTACCATGGCTGTAATTGCTGACTACGAGTTAGTGACATAGCATCAACTAAATAATATATACCCAACCTTTGGGAATACTGACTATAGAACTGACACTGACTTGACATTTGTGGCCCTGATGATACAATACTTGTCCATGTCAATTACGTAGGAGCCACCTGGTTACTATATGACCAAAACGAGTTTGCCAAATGGTATTTTTCGATGAACAAAAAACAAACATAAAAAGAATAACCCATGCCTTGCTCTTAGCAGATTAGGCGTATTGCTTGCTTCACGACGCTGGCATCCACCACGTCTGCCACATTACAGGTTCGCTTATAGTTCCCGAACAACCCTAAGAATCGGCAAACATCACAGGAAGCCGAAACCTGTCCCCTGGGCTTTCACTACCCGTCGTCGCTCAATACCTCACGGGCGGAGGTCAGATGGTCGAGCACATCCGCTGGGATTCCGTTTTGGAACAAGCCGTGTCACTTACATACTATTGAGGGACTTACGTCCCACCAAGTGGACGAAGGGCCCACTGCGAGGCGCCGAATGATGCATTCCATATGGGGTTTTGAGACAAAAAGGGGGCGCACGACATGGAGCAGCAGCGCGGGGTAAAATGCGGAGATGGTTCCGTGTAAGCGTAACCAAGCAAAATGCGGCAGGGGGAAAGTATTTGAGACAACACCAACACTAGGAGACTCACATATCGAAAGCCATTCTCCATCATTTTCGACACGGATCCTGTTGAGTACACTAGAAAGTTAGGTGCGCAGATAGGCTGGCGAAATCCCGACGAGAGGCTATATTGACGACCCGTTCCCCTCACTCGTCAACAAAAGTCATGCGTGCCCTGAGATACCACGGTCCGGGAGACCTCCGCGTCGAGCACGACCAACCCGAGCCCGAATGCCTCCCGCACCAGGTCAAAGTGCGGCCGGCGTGGTGCGGCATCTGCGGCTCGGACCTCCACGCCTACCTGTCCGACAAGGTTATCCCGCTGCGCGACACGCCGCACCCGCTCACCGGGGAGGTCTGGCCCATTACCCTCGGCCACGAGTTCTCCGGCGACGTCGTGGCCGTGGGCTCGGATGTCGCGAGGGATCCCGACGGCGTCAAGGTGGGGGACCGGGTGGCATGCCAGCCGACCATCTGCTGCAGTAAATGTCCTTCTTGCAGGCAGGGCGCGGTCAACTGCTGCGACTCGCTGGGCTTCATTGGACTCATGGGAGGAGGCGGTGGCCTGTCGGACTTCATTTGTGTTGATGCCGAGTTTGCACATAAACTCCCGGACTCGATACCTTACGAGATTGGAGGTGAGTGGAAAAGGCCCTATCAAATTCAATCTTGAGGATGGTGGATGGGGCAACTCATATCCTGTTTCATATGCTGACCAAGTTATTACGGCACATTCAGCCTTGGTCGAGCCGCTCTCGGTAGCCTGGCACGCTGTAGAACAAGCCGCCGTTCAGCCAGGCGACGACGTCCTAGTCATGGGCGCGGGTCCCATCGGCCTAGCCGTGATCCAATGCCTCAGGGCTCAGCAGTTCGGCGGCCAGATCATCGTGGTGGAGCTGTCCAGCAAACGGAAGGAGTTTGCGCGACAATGTGGAGCGACGACGGTCCTGGACCCCCAGGAAGAAGACGTGGTTTCGAGATGCAAGAGCCTCTGCGGTGGTGGGCAGGGACCCGCCGTCGCGCTGGAGTGCGCCGGCGTCGCTGCCAGCATCAACTCAGCCTGCCGGGCGGTCCGCACCAAGGGGCTGATCGTCAACGTCGCTCTTTGGGAGGAGCCGGTTCCCATCGACATGATGGCGTTGTTATTTGGAGAGAAGCGACTCGCATCAGGTGAGATAACATCCCATGGCAGAAGCATCCGATGAATGCCGCGAGGTTTACACGTCACTGATTCTGGTGCCATATTAGCTGTAAGCCTTACGGCATCGGACTTTCGAGCAGTCATCGATGCGTTGGAGCGCGGGCGGCTCCAAGTGGAGGGGATGATCACCCACAGAATCAAGATGGACGAGGTGGTCCACAAGGGCTTTGAGGCTTTGATGAAAGAGAAGGACACCACCATTAAGGTTCTTGTAGATGTCAGAGTGTGACGTCGAAAGAACTAAATTCAGGCCCGATCGGCCTTATACCAGCCTTCGGCCGCTCAGCTTAGCTTAGCTGAGATGGCAACAACCACTGCGTGTAAATGCGCACACTAGGCACAGCCATGTCAGCTGGGCGGGGGTGCGCGGAAATGTTGCCTTCATGACAGCAAACACTCATTTGACGAGAGCTCTTCTCGAAGGGTTCTATATTAAATCTGTCAGCTGCCGATGCTAGCTTGGAACCAGCGGACGATCTTGATGATCCTTGTACCAGGCGTGAGAAAGGGACGTGGGCTATACTAATGAGATTGGCGGGGGTAAGCGGATTTGTATACTTTTTAGTCAAAAGTATTATCGTACATGGAACGTATGACAGCCAAGCAACTGCGAGTTCTTGGGGCCGGATGAATTAGGCAATGATGTGCTGGGATCGCCTCAAGGAATTTTCAATTATCCAAATGGACGGATCAGCTTACCTCATCCCAGAACGCAGAATATTCATAACCATGAACGCTAATTGGTACCCGGAGGCTGTCACGGGAGTGTAGGTTTGGAGACACGGTCGGCCTGAGCCAGAGGTCGGCTCCAGTTGGTTCGGGAATGCAAAGATGACCACCCTCATTACCTCCGTCCCCCTTCTCCAGGACTCTGGAGGTGGGGCACGACAGACGAATGCAGACTTGGTACTTTGGCCGCATGAGGATAGGCCGTCGCTCCGAGTTGACTCCAGCGCCAGGAACAGTTACCGGCGATTTGGTCGAGCTGCTTAGCGTTGGAACGTGACCGAGACAGTGGTTCAAGGTCGGTTTGACATGCAAGACGCATTTGCCAAGACATGCAAGACGCATTTGCCAAGGTATACAGTAGCTGTAACATCTACCCCCAAGACAACACCTGCGAGTTCTTACCTAATCTTTGTTCCATATGTCCAGAATAATAGCACCTTCTCTAAGTGAGTATGGCAGAGACAGAAGCTATACCTCCCGGCTTAGTTTATGGGTCATCATAGATGGCGTTGCCTCAACTCTCAAAGCTTTCAAGACCGGAGTATTACAATGATGCTTTATGGCTGACGTTGTACGATTCCCCTAGACCTTCAAGTGTGTCCTTCTTTCGTCCCTATTGGTCTGTAAGCACGAATGGGTTCACACCGATGAGAATCGTTCTTATGGTAATATCACTATGCATTGATGATTCCAGCATGATCGACGGGAACACACAGGTCAGCCTGCTTCTTGAAACAGCGAAGAAGGTGTGTTGACGTGGGCCAGTTATGACACAATCTTATACGATGAATATGTTGGCATGCTAGTATAGTATAGAGCGAAGGGGGACAGTAGACGTAGCAAGGTACAGACGAGAAACGAATATAAAAGGGGTCGAACTCACGCTCTACAATCGGTCTTCTCTCATCATCATCATCAAACACGCAAGACACAGAACACACCAGCTCAAAGAAACCACATTCAACCTATTATCACCATCTCCACATTCCAAAACAACGCCAATATGCAGTTCTTCACTCTCGCCGTTGCCGCCATCGCCAGCGCCTCCGCCGTCTACGCCGTGCCCGCCAAGCAAGGACAGGACCCTCAGTCAGGTGTACGCCGCCCCTTTTGCAACGAGCCGTCACGTGGCTCAATAACATAGAAGGTTCCGTTCTGACGTTCTACGAAACAGGCATGCAACGGCTACAGCTGCAACTACGCCCTCCAGAACCTCCCTTGCACCCAGGGAACTAGCGTAAGTGGGAAAGATAGCCGTCCAATCCCTCCATCCCCCAATCTTAATGGAAGTTGCCATGGTCGCTAACAAACAGTGCTCTTCTGGTAATATAGTGCGCTTCCGCTGACGGTGGCGGTGACGGAAAGCGCTGCGACGTCTACAACTTCGGCAACGGGCAGGCGTACGCCATCTGCCCCGGCAAGGCCTCCTAAGCCTTGGGTGTCATTGATTTGTGCTATGCTCGGCATCAAGCCGGATGGGCCAAGGTGTGCCACACCGAGGCTGGTTCACTCGTTATGAGAACGTGTAGGAGAGTTTTCAGGGCTTTCCCCTCTTTCAGGATGGAGGAGGGGAAGGTTTTCTACCACTGTCGTTTGCGAGTCGCACCTTGTGCTGTATTTCGAGCACGACCCTAAGGGTTTTTGAGAGTCTGATACTCAGGGCCTCCGGGTGTTTCGATACTTGAATATACACATACATACATATCATCTTTCGACTGTTCATGTGAGCCTGGGGTTAGCGGTTGTTCTTGTTGTTGAGTTGGCGTGAGAGGAGGACACGCCTCATGGGCGCCAACGAGTTTGGCGGTGGTAAAGTGGAGGTGTGTAAGGATTTGTTTTCTTTGAATGGTGTTCTGGTATGTGACAAGTAGCCGAATGTGAGCCATTGAAACCAGAGTCGTACATGCATCTAGGCCACGATGAGGACCCCCCTCAATTGAATGTTCAACTGTCCAGTGGAGAGAAAGCAGCGCCGGCTTACCCCACATAGAAAACTGCACCATGTTAATAGTTATGAACGCTGATTGGCCTCTGCAGCCGTCCGTCATGAAGACTTATCTCGTATGGGAATGCGGCGGGAGTCACTGCGCCGGCCTCAGCCACGCTCTACTTCGAGGTCGCTCGCGAAAATGCATCCGATGAATGGTCCCGACCCGCTCCGCCCCGTTGATTTAGGCATGCGATCTAGTAGCTGCCAAAGCTCCGGAAGCGGAGGGTTTGATAGGCGGATGGCGGCACACGCAGCACATGCGGCACAGGCGGCACAGGCGGCGCGTTCGGCACAGGCGGCGCATTTGGCACTATTACTGCGAAAGGATGGGCCGTTGCCATGACTCGCACTACCTCGCCAGGCATCGTTATTGATTTGGCTGTTTAGGGCCAGAGGATTGCCGAGACATCAAGTCAAGTTTGTCCAAGACGTAGAATTGACTTGTGTATGTACAGATAGTGATGGCATTCGTTCCAAGTAACCAGCGGTTGCACGCTGCAGCACTTGATTATATACCAATCCAATGCAGCAGCCATCGTCGACGTAGCAGAGATAGAAGTTATTCGATCCGGGTAAGCTCACGAACCACCATAAGCAACGTTACTTGACGCCTTAAGTTTTCATTCTGGAGTCGTCTCATGATGCTCCGAGTCTTGGCATAATACTCCAATTCTGACTACACTGCGCCGTAGCGGAACATGATACTCCATTGCTGACGGGGTACAATTCCTAAAACACCGTATTGTGCCCTCCTCCTCCGGTGCCTCTAATTGGGTTTCTGAGTTCTAAGTGGCCCAAACTATTGTGATTCATTCTGTAAACCTCAAAGATCCAGTGATGGATTCCATAAGACCAACGAAAACATTGAGCTCAGCCAGCTTCTAGGCACCAGCAAAGAAAGAGGCACGTAGGCATGAGCCAGTCACGACACAGCCCCATAGGGCGAGATAAGGCTACAGCGAAATCGAAATAGCGAAGAAGTGACTATAAAGAGGTTCAAGCCCATGCTCTGAAACCAGCTTTCTCTCATCATCAATCACACAAATCAAAGAACACTCCAATCCATCCCAATCCACTTCATATCCAACATCAACACCTTCGCATCCTCAAACCGAAATACAAAAATGCAGTTCTTCACTCTCGCCCTCGCCATCTTCGCCAGCGCCTCCGCTGTGTACGCTGCGCCAGCATCGGGCACCCCTCAGGACCCTGACAAGGGAGTAAGCAACCCTTCGCGATGAGCCGCCACGTGAATCACGGCAAACTATTTACTAAATGTTACGACAACAGGAGTGCAACGGTACTAGCTGTAACTTCCTTGCCCAGAACATCCCTTGCTCCCAAGGCAGCGTAAGTAAAACCAAGGCTTTCAGATTACCTCTCCCATGCAACCCCCTTATCCAAACAAACGCAAGTCATTATGGTCGCTAACATGATTTCTCTCATAGTGTGTAGGTCTTCACTCCATCACCTAGCTCCCTGAGAAACCCATCTCAGCCTCTGTTATAGGCTGCTAAAGGTAGACTCGCAATCCTAGGTGCTTTTGCTAATGACCCTCTCATTACCAGACATCGCAGAGCGGCGCTGGCGATAAGACGCCGTGCGACATCATTAACTTTGGACATGGCAAGGCTTATGCCATCTGCCCCGGCAATGTCTAAGCTTTGAGCGCTGTGAGGTGGAGGAAGACTTCTACCAGATGGGGTGGTGAAACCAATGAGACAGGAGCGTGGGATTAGGCACTGAAGTCTGGCAACTTCGAGGCTCTATACATCCCTCAATGATGTTAGGATGACCCAGTCACCCCATTTCAACATCAGGGGCGGTTGGGAACAAGATCGTGTTGTTGATACTCTTGTCATCACTAAACATAGCCATTCTTTTTAGTGATTATAGAAATCGGATATGGTCCATACTAAAGAAAAATCTGTCCGAGTGCTTTTCACGCATGGTTCCACCCCTGAGTCTACAAACACCAAAACTTGGATGCATATTTGTCAAGTGAATGCGCGCGCCGTATATACAGCAAGCAGTTCAGGCAGCGCTGGCCTGCTTCATCAAAACACATTCAAGAGAGTCCAAATACTATTGAAGTTGAGATTATCCAATGCCAATGAATCAGGACAACGACGTGAGGCCGATGCTTTACTATCTTTGATTCAAATGTGTTATGGGGAAGGAGGGGTTCTTTCTGGATGATTCTGATGCGACACCTGTTGCGGTCCAGGACAAAGCGTCAGCGCCAGGCACATTACTATAAACCTCATGCCGGTTCCCTTTCACAGTTCGAGTGTTTCATCTTGAACATTAAACTCGACAAATTCAGTGAACAAACAGTCGCCTATCATACTTATCAGATTTATGTAAGCATCTGTCGCCGAGGCAATAATTTTGTGCCAATTGCCATTTCTTCATTAATACACAATGGATGCCGCCAGAGAGCTCTCAAACACTGCGGTCGCTATCGCCATTCTCACTCCATATCTCATTCACACCCTCCGAGGCTTCGTGCCAGAGGGTATCATCTCCATGCCCGACATCGGGGCAGGAAGCGTCGCATACACAAAATACGCCATTGTCCTGCCACACCACCAACAACCGCGGTACCCTGGGATGTACACAATTGCATCTCTGCCGTTATATGGCCCTATCCTCCTATTTTTTTTTTTTTTTTGCTCGCCGTCGTGATCCGTTGCATCGCCTTCGGACCGAGCAGAGCATGGCAGATTGGCAAAACGTTGTTCCACGTGAACTGTATATGCTGTGTTGTTTCTACGTTGCTTTACGGGACGTGTCTTCGACTCACGGATACAGTCAGACTAGATTGCGGTGTTCCGTATCATTTTTGATCAGGATCCAGCCCCTTCCGAGGCTGGCATTGCGGCCGAAATGATGGCCGACGGGCCCGCGTATTGCCCCGCGGGGGAAAGGGATCTGGAAATACTGCTACCGACCCGAACACAGCGAAAGTTGTCTGCATGAAAACCACGAGACGATTCTGATGGTTGTTTTTCGACGAGGCTGCGCCTGCTGGTAACAGTGACAGTTTCCTCGAAAAGTTGTGGGACGACTACGGAAGGGGATGAATATAAGAAGGATGGTGAACGAACGCAGGAGGAAGTGGATGTTATACCCGGGCTTGGCTGAGCAAGAAGCCGAAGATGAGGGATACTTGCCGGGTTACTAAGATGAACAGCAATTGTCCTTCATGTCAGTGTAGCGTTTCCGTAAAGAATAAGTTTGCAAATGTTCTGCAATAGAAAGTGATCAAGCTGACCAGTAAAGTTCAGGCTCGATACTACAGTGGCAACGTCGAGTTCTCGAAATGTTATAGATTTATCTGGGTGATGATGTGTTCCTGAGCATAGGTGCGGTCCTCTTACACAAGCCCCTCCTATTCTACTTGGTGCAACACGGCACTTGCAAAGCCCTAATACTCCCTCATGGAAAACACTTTGTGATTGAACTCTTCTGGACCTCATTCTAGAATAACACAGATTCATCTTTCTGCGCAAGTTTGGCTCACGGGGAAGCTGGTCATCGCCGGCTATGAATGGATGTATTTTGACCCCGGCCCCCTTTCACCACACACTGCCTCTCGGGTATACACGAAGGATCGGCATGCCAAGACGAGGACCGTAAATCGTCAGGCTACACACCTTGATTACTACGTGACGCCCTCCCAGTCTGGACCCACGTTAAAACGGCAGGTTGCTCGAGCCCGAGTCACCGATCTGGTCCCACCCGTCACGGCTAGTATTGAGCAACAGTCTACGCTACCGATAGCTCGTTGTGACTACCGGCAATGCATTGTATCATGTCTCGTTGTAACAGAAATACCCGTCTCTCGGACTCTCGCCTCGTCTGGAGGCGTTTGTCTCACTTCGGGTTTCCAACTCTACGCACTTTGCTCGTTCTCCAGAATGATGCTGTGTATATACAGGTCGCTACGCGATTTCTGTTCGCTACGTCCTCCTCTCTTATGTCTCCCCCTCATATTGTACGACCTCTGCGTAGCGGAAGGCAGGTCTGTGGCATCCCGTTCATCGTCGTAGGCAAGGGTTTTACATGGCGGGATACAGGGAAGACGGAAGTAACGATGCATGCTGACGGCATGCGCGGCTTCGGGATTATCAGAGACGGTGCGGTGTGACCTGAATCGTGAAACTCAAGAGGGGGAGGGGGACATATCCTCTTCTACTTGTTTAAATTCCTCGTCTTGTCTCCTTTTTCCTCCTTCGTTCACACCTTTAACACGACACACGCTGTCATTGGGCGATTCTACCTGAGCCGATTCAATGAGACGCTCGAGGGCAAAAGTGTTCTCCCACTTTGCTTATCATTGAGCCTCATTTCTGTTCTAACCGCCGCCCTTTTACCCACAGTATCGACTCATCTTGTGTATCTACCCAAAATGATGTTTACTACTGTGGTGATTTATACTGTTCTCCACGTCCTCCTTTCCAGCCTGGCCCTGGCTTTTGACCACCATCATGCCTCTCCCTTCTACTCACCGGAACTGGCATTAGAAAAGGACCTCGAGGATCTCCGCAGCCGCGTCGTGGTGCATCGCGAGCTTCACGGTATTTCTCTGAAATGCAAAGAGGCTTGCTATAGTCATCACAATCAGCTCGAGTGCGAGGGTCCATTCGTAAATCCTCTTTCCCTTTTTCTTCCTCCACAGTACCCAAAGTGTCAAATCTGCCTCAATGGATGTCGTGGGCGACTGGCTGACTCGTAATACTAACAACAGGAAGCAGCTCAACTTGACGATGTACGTGCTGAATCTACTGGCGTCCCGATGCGACATATGATTGGCCCCATCTGTCTTCTTATTCTCCCTCATCAATAACCAGTTTACTCACACTGAACGTTTCTTGACTCCAGGGCTGCTGGACTTGTTGCAAGCAAGCCGATCCCTCTCCTCCAGCAGGACCGCTAGCTCTGATCACCGCCCACGACGGCCACCAGCCAAGCTTGCGCCCAGTTGCCCCAAAAGATGCGGAACAGACACTCATGCAGAAAGCACTCTCCCTGCTCCTGGGTGGAATTGGTAAGAGCATGACACACACGCCGCTCCCATTTTGCTCTTGTGTATTATCTTTATCTGAACTTTCTTTCCTTCTGTCATTTTCTCCATCTACCCGTTTTTCATCGGCCCCTTCCCGCTGGCTGGAAAAGTGCAATCCTAACATAGCCGCGCCATCCTAGAACCGACCTGCAAGGCCCATCACGCATACTGCTGTAAGCCCGAGGCCGGGTGTAGCGCAGAACCTTGCTGTGGGGGGATGCAATGTGGCTGGGGTTGGTCCTGGGAAGGCTGCTGTTGCCGAACCACTGAGCTCTGGCCGCATGTTTGTATACGTGCTGATTCCAATGCTGATTATTGCCATTCGCTCTGAGGTCTGTCTATATCATACACTGGATGGTGATTTTTAGGACATGGCGACGCAACCTTTGAGCTGTACGGAGAGGAAAATAAAATTGTCAGTGGGATGAGCATCGCTAAGATACCGAGATAGAAATCGCATGATAATATTACTACAGATAGATCGTCAGGGCCAGCAGAAAGGGATGGTCTCGAAAGGCTGGCGGTGCACGATTATATGCGTGTTCATTGATTATTTGTGGACTTTTGCGCGGGAAAACAGCCGGAAATCCAAGGGGAACACAAGATGGCGTCACGAGTTAAGGCAGTCAAGATGGAAGCCACAATAACCGGTAGAGACGTCTCAATACGGTGCGGCCCATGGCTAGTAGAAAGTTAAATCACTGATTTATCTAGAGCATTTTAACACCATGAAGGAATTCTCAGAAGCGAAAAAGAAATTAAAACAAGAGAAGGAGCTTCCACTCAACACCGACAATTCGACCTGGTAAACCTTGGCCCTCACTGACAACTTGGGTGTTTCCTTCATCAAACACTACATCATCATATGACTCAAAATGCCCCCGAGTAGCAAACTCTTGGACGCCGCGGTGGCATTCTCTCTCTTCCTCCCCTGTTTCTTCGTTGTCTCTCAAGGCTTATGGCCTGGTCGTATCATCCCGACACCAGGAATCCGGGCAACAGATACCATGCCTACCAGATACGCCATTATCTTACCCGATGCCAGTTGTCCCGCTTCCCCTAGCGGCGCCGAAGTCATTGCGTCGCTGCCGGTCTACGCGCTCACCATAGGATCTGCCCTGGCTGCCCTGGCAATCCATCTTCTCCAAGTCGGACGCGCACGGGCATACTACCTTGTCTACGCACTGTTTCATCTATATTCGGTTTGTTGGATCACTTCTGTGGGTTTATACGGTACTATTTGTTTGCACTTCGCTACAGTCAGGGTAGTATGTGGCATGCCTTTCGCCTGAACGGCATTGATCTTCAGGTAGCGGCCACAGCACCTGAGCACTACATCGAGAAAGAGCCCACTCGGAGGACTGGTGTTTTCGGTTGTCGGTTTCCTAACGGTGATTCGCGGAATCCTGTCCCATAACGGTGCCCCACGGGGTTCATTACGTTGAAACAGCAGTTTCGTTCCCCTCTCTTCCACTCGATTGGTTCCAAGGAGGGGCGCTCTTGGCAATGTTTTGAGAAAACGACAACCACTCCTGTGCAGCCGCTCAAATCTCTTGGCAGCACTTTATCAAACCATGCAATCGAATTTCCAGATAGGGTCGATGATTCACGGCTAATCCCGTTCCTTGACGCAATCTGGACGACTGCATTGCCTGTTGCTGATGTGTCTCCGATTGAAGATACGGCTCTGTCGTGTTAGAGTGAGATGAACTAATAAGCGGGACGCGTCCTGATTGGAGTTCGAGGAGCTGAAAGAAACATTTTCCGCGCAATACCTGCCCGGCTAAATAGGTGTGCTGGTATTTTCTTACTCCTATTGACGGAAGGTGAGTGACCGGATGTTGCCCAGGTATAAAGTCTGGCTGTCTTGAATCGATATTTGCTGTTTCGTTTACTCCCTCTTCTGCATGGGGATTCGCTCTTTTCCAAATCAACACCTCGTCTTTCGTTTCTCCAGTAGATTTGTTTTCCTGCCCCCTCTGAATTGCCTTCGTCATATCAGCCAAGATGCGGACCTCATGCCTTCTGCCCCTAACCCTGGCTGCGGCGGTAGCCCGCGCGCACTACATCTTTAGCAACCTCATCGTCAACGGCGTGGCGCAGGGCGGCGACTACGCCTACATACGCAAGAACAGTAACAGCTACATGCCGTCCTTCACGTCCGAAGTCGTCAACTCGCCGGACCTACGCTGCAACAAGGGCGCCACCGCGGGCAGCACCAAGACGTACTCCGTGAAGGCGGGCGACAAGATCGGCTTCAAGCTGTCCTTCAACGAATTCATCGAGCACCCGGGCCCGGCGTTCGTGTACATGTCCAAGGCGCCCGGGTCCGTCGCCAGCTATGACGGGTCTGGCGACTGGTTCAAGGCCTACGAGGCCGGCCTCTGCGGAGGCAATGCCGCGACGGACGCGAGTTGGTGCACTTGGCAGAAGGACCGGATCGAGTTCACCATACCTGCCAACATCCCCCCCCGGCGAGTACCTCGTCCGCCCCGAGCATATCGCCATCCACGAAGGGCATGTGGGCAAGGCCCAGTTCTACATGGAGTGCGCCCAGCTCAAGATCGAGGGGCCGGGAGGCGGTGCTCCGGCGCCGCTCGTCAAGATTCCGGGCATCTACAGCGCCAATGACCCTGGTATCGCCTACAATAAGTGGACGGGCAGCCCGGCCGCTTACGTTATGCCGGGTCCCAAGGTCTGGGGTGGAGGAGCCTCCAGCGGTGGCGGGAACAGCGGCAACAGTGGCAACAGTGGCAACAACAACAACGGTGCCGGTGCTGGTGCCAGTGCTGAGCCCTCCACACCATCGACTGCCATCAATGATGCCGCCCCAACGGGCGGATCTGGCGCCGCCCCATCTGCGCCTCCTTCGACCGGCGGCGGAGGAGCTGGAGGAAGCGGCGAGACGGCCCAGATGTTTGGCCAATGCGGTGGCTCGGGCTGGAGCGGCCCAACCGCCTGTGCTCAGGGGGCGTGCAAGGCAGTCAACCAATACTACAGCCAGTGCAGTTGAATGGGGAAGAGTGAAAATCGTTGGCAGGACTGAAATGCGGAAGCCTACGCGACCACTCAGTCAGGGTTCTTTGCCCCTTCTTGTATACATGTATTCTTGAGCCGTATCCTCTTCAGACCAGTCCGTATTCAATTCGACCACTCGCGAGAAACTGCAGGCATTTGCCGTGAGCTATCGTGTATCCTTTATATCAGTCAGTATTAGCTGGTGAACAGACGCATGAGAAAGAATTATTTAGTTTATATGTACCTGCAGGTGGAAGTCGTGAGCGTGTTCTTTGAATAAAGAACAAACAAATATGGATTGTATATATTTTTCGTTCATACTGAGCCGAAAGTGGAATAAAAACAGTGCGTGGAGTTGGTATGTACGGTGAGGAGGGGAAAAAAGGCGACGAAAAGTTGACCCGAAAGGGGGTCGCAAGAAAAAAAAAAAAAAAAAAGTGACCGCAGAGGGAGTTGAACCCTCTTGCCTCTAAGTATAGGAATAAGACTACTACCGCTAGGCTACCCCGGCCCGGTCAGAAGAGGTATAAGGTAAAGTGGTTGATAAACCCTTTGCAGAAGGGGAGAAAGCACGTGTGCTCCTTTTTGCGTTGTTTTGGACAGTGGTTGGGCATGAACTTAAAAGCCAGCCTCTCCTCCCCCCCAAACACGCTCTTTTCAGCAATTGCAAGTTAACAACATCAATATTCGTCAGCCGCCTCGGGGATGCTATATCCAGGTAATTATCTATGAATAAGTATCAAAGGTAACGCTCGACCTGCCTCTCGCTCCACTCCCAGAACCCCCTCGCGATCCCACTGCCCCCTCCTCCTTCGTCCTCGCCGCCTCCTGGAGATCCTGACGGATCCGCATCGGCCGGCCCCAGGGCACCACCCAGCCGCCGCCGTGCTCCTCCAAGCTGAGCTCCGGTGACAGGCCGGCGTAGAGCTCGGTGTAGGCGCCGAAGACGGGCGGGTGCAGGATGAACCACTGCAGGAACTTGCGCACGAGGAACCCCTGGGTCCGCCACAGCTCCGAGTCGAGGTTGCCCGGGTTCAGCGACACGCTCAGGATCCCGTCGGTGCCGCCGTGCCGCCGGGCGTACTCGGCGCCGTGCAGGTAGTTGCCCGCCTTGCTGATGCAGTACTGCTGGAACCAGCTGCGCGGTTGGTGGTAGTCCAGGTTATCCAGGGGCACGCCGCCCGCGGGGCTCGGGGGCGCCTCGGCCGCGGACGAACTGACCCAGACGACGCGGACGAGGCCCGGCTGGGCCGCCGCGCGCTTCGCGGTCGCCGCGAGGAGCGGGGTCAGCAGCTTGGTGAGCAGGAAGGTGCCGACGTTGTTGACGCCGAGCTGGGGCTCGTAGCCCTGAGCGGTGGTGGTGCCGGGGGCCGGCTTCATGACGCCGGCGTTGTTGAAGAGGACGTGGAGCTGCGATTCCTGGCGCAGGAAGGCCTGGACCGAGTCCTTGATGGTGCTCAGGTCGGCGAGGTCGAGCTGGATGAAGACGAGTTTGCCCGTCGAGGTTGCTGGGGAGGATTGCTCGATCTCCTCGATGGCTCGTCGTGCTTTCTCCTCGGACCGGGAGGCGAGGTAGACCTTGGCGTTCTTGGAGTAGAGCATCCGGGCTAGCTCTTTGCCGACGCCCGTATTGGCGCCGGATATGAAGTATACCTGGGCTAATGATTAGACATGTGGAGTCTGGGTGGCAGCCTCTCCAGGCAGATTGAATGGGGGGCTTACCTTTCCATCTAAGTTCGGTAGGTCCCTTTCAGTAAAGCGAGGCTTAGGTGGGAACAGCTGAGATAGCAGCTCCATGTACGACGGGCCGGACATAGTGCAGATATCGATACTTTGCAGATTTTTAGTGGTTATGTTCAGTAGGGCCCGAATGGTGGTAAAAGTGCCAGTCAGCCGTTGTAAGAGAGAGCAAATCAGTGAAGGATTGGGCTTGCAAAGTTGTAAGTGCCTGTATGTCAACAAAAACAGGACGTTGCCGAAGCCAATTGAGCTAGAAAAACAAGGGCGACACTTTCATATATATATACATGTACTGGACACCGGTTCATGGTCATTATGAGGTGGATGTCGAAAACCAGCTACTCTCTGCCTGTAAACAGTTTGATTGGACGGCGTGTCGGGGCAATTGGGCAGCGGGTGGACTCGAAAGGCCGTCTCGCTTAATGGCTTCGGGGGGAGCTGAGTCTCGCTAAATCGCTGCAGCACCCCGCCAAGCCCACCTGCGGCCATTTAGCGGCCACCGCCCGGAGCAAACATTGAACCGCATTCATGCCATCATCGACATCTCTTCCCATTCACATTTCAAAGCTTTGCATTTTAGTCGAGCATGCTTAGTATCCGAATGCGAATCATTAGCGTTCATATTCTCTCCAATCTACCTCGACTTGATATGCTGCTGTGGAGTTCCTTTTTAGGCCCCCTCTCCCTCTGTCAAAGCAGGCGACCTGAGCGGCAAGTCAGATAAGGAAGAGTCCAACGCTAGAGTTCATCCTGACGTAGCCAGCTCCAATGATAAGGCTGTTTCCTACCACCATCATCCATGTCGGGCCACCGTAATTACGTTGGAATCCTGGACAGTAAACCCTGGTGCCAGCCAAACCCTTGGTCGCCGATATTCCCGTTCCATCAGGGCCCTTTGAACCACATCCCCGCCGCACTGCCATTGATACTAAGATCACTGACTCTGTGGCTCCCGCTCCGATAGTCTTTCTCCAAGTCCGGCTCCAGCGCCTTGAGCGGCAGGTTAATGCCTTCTCGGTACGGCGCCCCGAAGTAATTGGCGCCTGTCTGTAGCTTGTGATGACCTCCTTTCTCTCCCTCTCTTCCCCGAAGTCTAAGTTCTTCTTGGTTCGCTTCTTCGTCTCCGCCGCCGCCGCCGCCACCGCCTGGCTGCCCTGGAAAGCCACCGCTCTCCCTCTTATGCTTCAACTGCAACCGCACACCCTGCACGCTCTCCCTGCTCGGATCGCGGTCAGCGAAGTTGTGCGGGACGAACATGACGCTCGACGCGCTCGTGTGCATCAGCGTATTCGGAATATCCCCGGAATGCGGGATGTGGTGGCTGCCGACATTGAAGTAGACGACCAAATCGCCATCGTAGTCTTCCTCGCCACCGGATGCCTCCTTTGCGTCTCTGTCTCCGTCTCTCTCTTCGTGATGACCATGCAACAAGTCCTCCCCGTCGGCGATCCGGGTAAAGTCGACCAAAGGGTTGGCCGGGTCAATGTAGTTGAACGGATCAGCCCCGCGCGGCTCCGTATCTTTGCGCCGGACCACCCACAGGTCCTTCTCAGCCCAGCGCGCCGCGTCCTCGAGAATGGTCGAGTTAAGCACGGTCAGGTGCGGCGTGCTGCCGATGCCCGTGCCGGAGACGATTCGGTACCCCCTCCGCTCACCCCACGCGTTCTTCTGGTCGCTCGAATATACGAGGTAGAACTCCCCGGCGTTCTTGGGCCAGTCGAGCCCCGTCTCCCGTTCGACGGGGTACTCCCGGAGATGCATCGTGTTGCGCTGCTTGAAGTGCGGCTGGTCCCAGGGGTACGTCTGTGTCACGGGTTCGACGGCCAGGCGCACCATATCGTTGGCCGTGCCGGCGATGTCGAGGTCCGCCTTGAAGCTGATGACGTGGTCGTGCAGGGAGCTCGACAGGGCGTCGTGGATGCGGTGCCCGTACTCGTCCTCGTTCTTATGCGCGTTGCGCGCGTAGAAAGCGCCGAAGATATAGCCCGAGGCCCGGACTTTGACCTCGATGGCACCGTCCAGGTAGAAGAGGTAGTCGATGGTGTAGTCGTAGTTGCCGACGGTGGAAACAGAGCGGAGGGCGAGGAACGTGTTCCGCGACGCCGTGACCGAGGTCGCCGTCGTGTGGCGCGAGAGTAGGTGGTCGGACGTGAACTCGAATAGGCAGATGTTGTTCGGGAGCCGCTCCGTCTTACCCAGCCGGTGCAGGCTGCTTTCGAGGTAGTCGGCGTAGCCAGGGCAGTCGTACCCGGGCACCAGCTCGAAGGCGTTCGTGCCCATGCCAAAGAAGCTATCTAAAAACTCCTGCCCGGACGCCATCGGGTCGTCGCCCGCGTAGTGCGCCATCGCTTCCTGGAGGCTCAGCTCGTACATTACGCGTTGCCCCTTGAACCGCACGTCGTAGATGCTTATGCCGGTGGCTTGGGTGGAGGTGAAGTAGAACTCAAACCCGAACCATGAGACGTATCTCTCCTTCCTGTCCAGCTTGTAGCGGGGCCCTAGGGGTTGTATCGAGATCGGCGTAGGCAGCTCGCGTCCATCCGGGTGGGCATCGAAGTCTTCGGTGTCGGTCCAGGATCCGTCCACGTTTGGTGGCGTCTTGAGGAAGCCGGGTTCAAACACAGCCGCTCGGAACTCGCCCAGGCTATCATACATGACGCCGTTGTAGAACCACTCGCCCACCTTCCAGTCGGAGTCGGCATCTTCACCACCACTACCACCATCAACAGCATTTATACGGGCGTAGATGCCTTGCGGTAGAATAGACAGGGCGCCGCTATTGTAGCCAGGCCGAAAGAACTGGACCCAGCCGAACAGATGCCCGGCATCATTCAACGTGGTCCGGGGAAACGCCAAGAGGGAGTCGGGCCCGTTCGGATCATCCCGATCGACCTTGGCCCCGAGCAGCTCGGTCGTGATGTCCGCGACGTTCTCGGCCAGGGACAGGGCGAACTCCATTGTGCTCACCATGTCTGGCATATCCTTGGAGACATAGTTGCGTCCCGAGGTGAAGGGGAAGGCCAGCGGGACCACTCGGGTCTCCGGAGAGACGGGGAGCGGTCCGACGGCGTGGTACGAGTAATGGGATCTGCCGTCGAGGCCCTGGGACAGCACGGCTTTCGCCCATCTTTTGGGGTGCGGCTCTGCCTTTCTCCCATAGGTACGGCAGGGCGTCCGACTTGTTGGGCTGCAGAGTTTCGAGCGTGTAGATGAAGTTGTCCAGGGCATGCCTTGGCGTCCTTGTGACGTTCAGGTCGGCCCACTCCTTGGCCAAGAACTGGTACACCTCGTCGGCCTCCTCCGGTCTCAGATCCGCCCAGATATTGTCTTTGGGCGCTTCGAAGATGTCTTGGCTTGTTGCTGGTTCGACATTGGCGAAGTTCAAACGGGGTTCGCGCCATCTATCTGCAGTAAGAGACAGGAACGCCGCGAAAGACAGTAAGAAGCCCAGGGCCGTGAGGCACCGGACTGATAATCGTCGGCGATTCTCCATGACGAGAATATGATGCACTAGACCTTGCGGCTGGTCATAATGGGTTTCCGGGTACTGGTAATGTTTCTACAGTTGATATACAAGTACGTGATGAGATACTCTGCGAGGGGGAAACACACATAAGCAGTGCGTCCTCCGCTTCGCCAGCGAGCCTCGTCGTCTTTATCTTTCCGTCGGCGCTAAGCAGGGCCCCCTTGTTCCGGTTTGCTCCACCCCCTGATTGCGTTCCGAGATCCTGTTGGGTAGATTGCTGCCGAATCCACGCCTCTCCCCGCGTTTCTCCCCGCATCTCACCCCCTGATGGGGAAGAGAAGCGAATCAGTGGACGAGAAGGCACTCGCGTACTCACTCTTGGGTAAATGACAGCTAAGCAATTGCGCATCATGGTTCGGATCAAAGCTGGGCCTGATGATAATGCCAGAGCTGCCAATTACCTGCATTTACACACGTTCATGTGTTGTCAGCCATTCCCGGAATCGCAACGGCCAAACACTTGGCGAGTATAACACCACGTGCCTCCGGAGCGGCGCCGGGAGAAAGACGGCATATCATATGCTCTTATAAATATGTCAACCGAAACCACATCATCGACGGCCGAGACGAGTGGTCCGAGGGATTAGTCCGGCTGGAATGAGACGTCGGTGTCGCATCCCAAGTAGACTTCCCTTCTTAGTGAATGCAGAACGTTCTAGCCCACTACTGTGAATCATATTCATTTGGTAAACAAATCCGAGGGTAGGACGTCATTAGAGGAATGCTTGTCCAATAAGTTAGTAGAAGGTGGAATATCGGTATTGTGTCTGGACCATCGCTGCTGGGCTTGCCGAGATATCGGCGAAGTAATAGCCCTTTCCGGTGAAACTGCGGATTTCGGGAAATATCCGAGTGTCGTACACCTACCTAATTGTGCTACGCATGTGAGAGGTGACTGCTTGTTGGCCTCGAGTGAGGGGTCACAGCGAAAACAACTTTGTTGGCGCATGGTCTTGCAGCTATTCAAGGATGCCGTGCTCAGCTCGTAGGGCCCGGATTGGCTCAGATAAGAGCTCTGTCTGCGGCTCAGGTGGTGCTTCCAATTGAGTTCGACTACGAGCCCAGTAGACTTCGGCGTCGTCAATAAGCATTGTGCTTAATCAAATGGCCAGACGCACGAGGAGAGGGGTAACATTGCATGATGATGTCGCAATTGCAATTGTCTCGCATCCCATTGCATCAAAGACCTCGATCTTCTTCCCGGTAGGAAACCGAAGCAAATGCAAACAGGGGCGGACGCGGGAAATGGCGGCTGCACTACACCTGCTTTATGTTACCTACCTATTTAAGAACCAACTGCTCTTTCGTTCCCGATAGTCGAAACTCTCCGTGATGCAAGCTCATCAGCATCAACACACTCCTCTCATACTGACCCTAGACCATTTCCAAGAACCGTCGGTTGAATTACCCCATGATGCCGGACATAAACAGCGTCAACCGCCCAGATGAGTGGAAGATTGAACAGGGTCTGTCCGGGGCGGTACTCCCCGTGCTGGACATGACCGGTCCCGAGACCAAGGCATTAGCTCCGCAGACATTCGGACCACTGACGAAAGATGAGGACGCCATCAAGTCCGTCGGTGATCGCGATGCCCTGTTCAAAATGGAGCGGAAGGGATGGAAGGGGTGAGTTTATTTCGCACTTCTCACAACCATGAACACCCTATGTAGTTATGTACCGTTATTGCCGTTGTCTGAGGGTTTGAACAGTTTCGTCGAGTGGGAGAACTACCCCGACAAGAAGGCCGCCGCCCACAAGATCCTGACCTCCCAGACCTTCCCGCCCAATCCGGAGTACCAGCTGGGGCCTATCCCGGCCACGAACCCGGTCCTGCCGGGCACGCACTGGAAGATGTGGCATCATGCTGTTGGCGGCGAGCTTACGCAAGTCCCCGATGACTCCTGGGACACCGTGCTGCGAGAGAAGCACCCGGACATGCTGCATCTACTGCAGTTCCCGTACAATGGCGAGCCCCCAAGCGCCTCGTCACCGACAAGGTCATCACTCCCAATTCCCTACACTTCGTCCGGAACCACGGAGGAATCCCCATCATTGACAAGGCAGACTACAGCTTCACGCTCGACGGTCTGGTCCAAAACCCCCGCGCCTTCACCCTGGACGATCTCATGGACGAGTCCAAGTTTCCGCGCGTGGAAAAGACCGTGACGATGCAGTGTTCCGGCACCCGCCGCATCGAGCAGATCATCAAGTATGCCGGTCAGGGCGACGAGGTCCCCCAGGCCCCCTGGGCCGAAGGGGCGATTGGGACCGCGCACTATGTCGGCATCAGCCTGAAGAAGGTGGTGAAAGCCTGCGGTGGGCTGGTCGACGGTGCGAAGCATCTCGAGCTTTACGGCGCCGATACGTACTTCAAGGACGACGAGGCGATGAATTACTTGGTGAGCGTCCCCTGGTCCAAGGCCAAAGCCAACGAAGTCCTCTTGGCATGGGAGATGAACGGAGAGACCTTGCCGAGAATCCATGGATATCCGCTCCGAGTCGTGGTCCTCGGCTACATCGGCGCCCGCAGCGTCAAGTGGTTGTATCGCATCAAAGCGATCAAGGAGCCGTCTCGCGCGCCGGTGCAGAGCAAGGAGTATCTTTATTTCCCACAGCAAGTCGGCAAACACAATCTCAAAATGACCGACGGGATCCAGATTCAAGAGATGCCCGTCAGTTCGGCCATCATGTCCCCGTGGACGAAGCAGGTGGTCATCCACAACGGAAAGATCCGGTGCAAGGGCTGGGCCTACTCCGGTGGCGGCCGGTGGCCGGAGAGGGTGGAACTGTCGACAGATGGCGGCTTCAACTGGTACACCATCCCGCTGGAGAACCTATCCCAGAAGCGCAAGTGGACGTGGCGCACCTGGGAGTTTGATCTCCCCTGCGATGTCGAGGGCTGGATCGAGATCGTCTGTCGTTGCTGGGACAATTCTCTGAACACGCAACCTCCCGATGTGCGCACGGCGTGGAACTGGGGTCTGCACGTCACCAGCTCATGCCACCGCGTCTCGGTCTATAGCGTCAACAAGACGCGGCCAGTGACGAAGGCGCGTCTCGATGAGTTCGAGAGAGCGGGTGTACCATTTGGTCCCATCACTGTCCCTCTACCTTTCCCTTCGCAGACTTGGGACGAGTATGAAAAGTTCTGGAGTCGAAATGATCCGCGTGATGCGGAGGATTGAGCGGCGTTTGTGAGGAGGTCTTTCGATTGGGTCGGTTAGAGAGTGTTGCTTACTTGTATAACCTATCTTTGCTTTTTGCACACTAAGTGAAGGGATCATTCTTTGGGTTAGCTTCAGTAACAGCAGGACAGTAAGCAAACCACCCCCCTCCCTCCATTACGGCCCTTTTCACCTGTCAAAGTGGCTTCATCAACAGCTTCCATCATACTGCCGAACAACACACGTTCCCAGATTGAGAGCGTAACAAAAGATTATAGTCTAATAGAATACATTCATGATTGGGATTAAGAGACTTCGTAGAGATCTCTTCATGCAGGCCACTTGTGCCTTGGGTGAGCAGAGGGGTGTTTCCAGGTGGTTCTGGATAGGAGAAACGCCGGCAATTCCGACGTTGGGGCTGGCCCCCTCGAAAACGATAACGGTTTGGGGCGGCACCCTACCGCATTCCACGGTATGTGGCTTCAAGTTAATGACGTTGGGTTTGGCTCTCGCCGTGCCATATTTTGACGGACAACACAACTTCATGTTCAGCGCTCATTGAGAAATAAGTTTGCCACCAGTCGCTTTGAAAGGAAAAGACCCGTATGATGATTTCCATGAATTAAAACGATTTCCGTATACCCAGAGAATGGGCTTCAACTCGCGATTACCAAAATACCTCCCGCGTCAACCCCCTGCCGCCAAGATTACATACGATTGCAACATAAGTTGCAACCATGCCTAGTCTTAGCGCTGACCTAATGCACCCACACACCGTAAGAGCGAAGGAGGTCGGTCCCCAAAGGGAGGGAGGATGGTAGGGATGTCACTTGCGCTGCTGGTCATTTCCTTGGGCAATTTCGATGGTTTCCCATAACCCGATAAGCCCATGAATGTAGGGCCCGACTGCTCTCTTCGACCTATGTAAGGGATGGTGCATACATGGGCAGGGATGTTTGCAGTGCGACCAACCGCTTGGTGGTCAGCCAAGATGTTTGCTAGAAACTTTAAAGTGACTTGCGTGCCGCTCTTTCGGTCTCCCTAAGTGTTCCAGGCCTCTTCTCCAGATCAAAACTCTCTTGACGACTTGAATATTACAGCGTCGCTGCTAGCTTTGTCTAATAGTAACACAGCATGGGCGGTGCCCCTTCAAAGCCCGGCGACCCGTCCCGTGGGCTCGAAGTCATCGGCGCTGGGTACTCTCGGACAGGCACGGTCTCGATGCAGCTGGCACTCGAGAAGATCCTCGACGGGCCCGTCATCCACGGCGGAACACACATGATATCCCGGGAAGACGGTATGATATCTCCATTTTCTTTTCCCCGTTCTTCGCCGTGCCCGGCTCTAACCTTTCCGGGTCCTCCGCACCAGACTACAACAGGAAATGGGTCGCCGCCTACGAGGCCCGGCGCCGCGGCGACACGGAGCTCTGCCTGAAACTGCTGCGCGAGCTCACGCGCGGCTACGTCGGCATCACGGACCTGCCGGGCATCAACTTCCTCCCGGAGCTGCGGCAGCTGTACCCGGACGCCAGGGTCGTCCTCGTCACGCGTGACCCGGAGCGCTGGTGGCGCAGCCTCGGCGCCGTCGGCAAGCGCACCAGCCCCTGGTACCTGCCCTACCTGACCGCGCCCGTGCCGGGGTGGCGCTGGATCCCGACCATGATGAGGCTGTTCCTCGTCTCGACCAAGGAGCGCTCCTTGGGGCTGAAGCCGGATGAGAAGGATCCGCATAGAGGAGGGCCGCGTAAGTGATACCCCGAGTTTTCTTTTGTAAAAGCCCTTGGTCTCCAAATAGAACCCCGGGCCCGTGGATTTGGATACGGATAAAATAGGCAAGATAGGTCGATTGAAGTATAGCAAATTCTTGACTCACCGCGACATATAGAAATGATTGGCAAACACAACCAGTCCGTTCGCGATCAGGTCCCCCGCGACCAGCTCCTCGAGATGGATCTGAAGGAAGGGTGGGAGCCCTTGAGCAAGTTCCTGGGCCGGCCCGTGCCAGAGGGGCCGTTCCCTCGCGCCAACGACGCAGAGGCGGCGGAGAAGGTCGCGAAAGAAATGTTTGTCAAATGCGTGTTGGCTTGGCTGACCATCTTCTCGGGTGCGGGTGTGGGTCTGTACACGGGGCTCATGCTCTGGGGGCGAATGTGAGCGGACGAGCGGTTTTACATAGCTCAGAGAGAGGTATACTAGACAAATACCACCGGCTCGATCTACTGGTTCACGCAACCATGTTGAGGTTCGTCGGTAACTTCGGGCATGTCTGGCTTCTCATCGAAGACGGATTCTAGTATGTGCGCTACATGATTGGTTAGCAATGTGACTCCACTTTCATGTATTCCCACTGCACTTGTAGGCGCGCCCTTCTGGTGACGCATTCTACACATGGGGGTGACTGCAGTAAGTGTGCTATAAAGCCACCATCTTTTCCAAGACTTGAAAGTTAGGTCAAGGCCTTCCACCGACTTCATCACATTCGCTTTCGATTCCACTGCTTGAGCTACTCTAGATAAACTTGCACCCCGCCAATACTCAAATCGATCAGAGTCAGCAGTCAGCATCAATATGCCCTCTCCGACCTCCATCCCTAAGACCTTCTCCTCCTTCACCGAGCACTGGTCCCCGCGCCTCGTCGCCGCCGTCAACGACCAGCACGTCAAGATCGCCAAGATCGACGGCGCCTTCATCTGGCACGCGCACCCGGACTCGGACGAGCTGTTCTACCTACTCGCCGGTGAGCTCACGCTCGAGCTCGAGCGTAAGAAGAACGACGATGAGACAGAGGTGGAAGAGGTGGTGATGCAGGTCGGCGACATGTTCGTGGTGCCCAAGGGGGTGAGGCACCGGCCCGTCGCGAGGCAGGCGCACATCATGATGGTGGAGAAGCGCGACACGGTGAATACGGGGGATATGGCGGGGGAGTCGGGTAGGACGCGGGTGCCGAGGGATGTGAGGGCGTGAAGGTATGCTGGTAAAATCTCAACTGACCAGTGCATCCTTAATTAGGCTCCCAGTGGCTCATCACAATCGGCGACGGGTAGCGGCATATCTTTTAGGGATGCAAATGTGGTCAATAAAGAAATACACAAACTTTTCTTCATCTGGGTATACGGACTTGAGTGGTTATACCGCATAGTTAAGGCAAGGATACCGACTGCTGAAAGACTCTACATAAGAAATAGCCAAAAAGCGCTTGTCGTATATAACCAAATTCCTCACATATGCTGTTTAGTCATGCGCAACGCTGCTCAATTCGTGATCGATTCGTTCTTAGGCGTCTAGCTGATGAGGTTTCGTTCCTTCAGTCAGCCGCCAACAATACATTCCGGAAATGTCGCAATTGGGTGCGGTTCTACCATGCTAGGTAGTGCCTTGGACCGTGGGCGTTCCTCTCTGTCGTTGTCGTGCCTCTGTCGTGGGTGTGTTCCGTGGTCTGGTCAGGGGGTTGC
Source organism: Apiospora rasikravindrae (assembly GCA_038363885.1). Classification (NCBI taxonomy): domain Eukaryota; kingdom Fungi; phylum Ascomycota; class Sordariomycetes; order Amphisphaeriales; family Apiosporaceae; genus Apiospora; species Apiospora rasikravindrae. The sequence goes on from JAQQWK010000011.1 coordinate 544,966, forward strand.
AATCCTGATACTCGACACCGTGCTCGACACTTATCGTGAAAGTATTGATCCTGGCTAGCAACACCAGCGATTCAATCAAGCATCTCACATCTCTATTCCATTTCGGGTGAACGGGGTCAGTTTTCTCTCTTGAATGAACTTTGGTCGACCATGTGTAGGAGATACGGGTTTAATGAGTGGCATACTCTGTTCCATGCTTCTTTCTATCTAAAGTGGTGCGGAACCGTCATCATTCGTTTGAAGAGTTGATCATCTGTGGGCACGGATGCCCCTTTTGGGCAGTGCCGGTAGCCCCTGAACTGGACGTACCAACAAGCTCCCATGCGGATATATGAACGTGAAATGATATGACATATGGTTGGAATATAAGATTTGCAAGAGGAAAAGTGTGGTGATGAGTCTACTCAGAGAGGAACTTAGAGAGTCGACGTAGTCCTAAGTGTCGGTAACGGCCTGAGATTCCGTGGTGTCAATTGCTTTCCCCTTTTTCCTTCGAGGCTCTCTTGGTGGTGCGCGTGGAACCAGTCCAGTAGTCCGATGACTGGCTGAGTTAGAGGCTGCCATTTTCTTGTTCCTGCCGGTGGGCTGTGGATCTGACTCCCTCGGTGGATGAGGTAGAGGCGCGCCAAGCAGCCACCAAGAAGAGAACGGCCGAGCTCTGCTGCGGGTTTCGTCCATCAGCCGCATCCCGCTTGAACCCGCCAGGAGCGTGGCGTCGGTGCTCCCGCCGCCATGATGAAAGGTGATGGGCGTTCGGGTAACCCCGGCTGGCAGCTCGTCCTGCTTAATTACCGGGAACTTGACGCCTCCTAGCTCCAGTATCGACGGGCCGTCATGGCTGTCGTCGTCGGCTCTTCCACTACACTGCCGCAATTCGGTAACCTCCGCCTCGGTATAAGACCGCTGTCTCGCACCGTCAGCACGCCACCATGCGAAAGCCGTCAACCAGCCGGACAGGACAACGGTCTCGCCGGACCCGCCCTCGCCGGTCGAGTGGCAGGAGCGCATCCAGAACTCGCGCACGTCAGCGTCGTCCGGTCGGTCGAAGCTGTCGACCATGCGGCCGATGGCCACCTCCAGACATCGCGACCACTGGCGCAGCGAGTCCGCGTCCTCATCGTCGAGGCAACCAGCGAACCCGGCCAGGCGGGTGACGCCGGCGGTGAGGGCAACCCAGTCGCTGCGCTCGCCGTGTAAGGTCACGGAGGGGAACCCGCAGCACACCATCACCTCGTACCGAAAGTACTGCTGGATGGTACCAAGGAAGACGGCGGCCGCGACGGTCCGGTCGTGGGCAAGGGTCGTGGTAAAGCCTGGAAGCAGCCAGTCGGCCAGACCGGGATCTACCAGTCGGTCTCGCGCCAGGCCGACGAGGCGCTCGGTCAAGAAAGCCACATCGACGTCCTTGATGGTCTTGCAGTCCGTGCAATCGACGAGTAGACGATGCTGGCCCTCGTGGGTCACGAAGTGGGAGCGCAGCGCCTCGGCGCGTCCGTTGACGAAGAAGCTGAGTTGCGTTAAGACCCCGAGCCAGACGTCGTCGGGCCGCAGCTCCAGATGCATATCCTGCTGCCAAGCGCGCAGAATTGTTTCGATGAAGCCGCTATTGTAGGGCACGACAGAGCCGTGGTCGGCCTCGGATACCGACGTGTCAAACACCTCCCGTTGGCTGTCCCGGCTGGATGTCCTGTGGAGCAAGGTCCGCCCGTCAGCCGCAGGGCTGTGACTGGTAGTTCCCGCAAGACCAGGTTTGGGTCGGACGATGACGGGCATGTTGCTGTGTGCAGCTTTGGAGGGTTGCGGAATCCTGATTCTGTTCTGTGAGGAGCTCAAGAGAAGACGGAAAGAAAGTACAAGTAAAGGTGGCGTGTGAACGGTTACCCCACTTAAGTAATATGGCCTCGGCTGTCAACCTTACAACGGCTGGTCAAGCCCGTTGGGTCAGGCTGGAACGGGCCAAGAAAACGTCTCTCCCTGATAAGTAATAGCCTTCCCTATGAGGTAGTTCATAAAGAATGTAATGTGACAGCCGCGAGTGGCGCTTGTGAACCGCTAGCCCTTCGCCTCTTCGCTTTATCGACGCCTGGGGCACGACGCCCTAGGCTCGAGCTGGAAATATAGCCAAGTCCTGAAAGATACATCATCCCACTTTTGCACAAGGAAAATGTCTCCGTGCATAAGGATGACAGAAAAAGTGGTAGAAAAAAGCTCCTGGTGCTCGGAGTGGGGAGCGGCAAAGGGCAATCTGTGGATAGGCTCTCCACTTTCTATGCGACTTTGGCTTCTATTCTGGTCTCTCCGACATGCAAGACAAGGATCAATGGTCTCAAATTGGACAAGAGAGAGACAAACTACTTCTATCGAGTGTGATGGGGCTTTGGACTTTTGATCGTTGCTGATAGTATGATAGCCACCCTTCGTTATACCGGCTTCGGGCCGACGACCCTCTTCTCCCGTTATACCCCGGTATCTGGCCCCCACCGTCCTGGGAGCAGTTATTGAGATACTCTCAGGGCCACAAGGAACCCGTCGAATAAGATGAAGAAGTGAGCTCAGAGTGCATCACTTAGGAAGCGACCATGTAATTTATAATTACAGACCTCCTCAACAGCAGTAACCGGGGAACTGGATGTTACTGTCGGAAAGGAATCCCCAAGGCGGGTCGCAGCCATGGCCGCCCGCGTTCACGGCATCCTGGTTAACCTGGTAGATTTTGCCTACAGAATGGGGTGTTGTCAGCGTTTACCCAATGCCCCATTGCGTCTCCCAAACTCGTTTGACAAACAACCCATGAGAATGTGTCGGGCTCAGGCTTCACTCACCATCGGTGCATTGACAGACCGTAGGCACACAGCAGCGAGGGGCGGCACTAGAAGTGAATGTTAGAGCGTAAAAGACATGTGGGTTCGGTGGAGGGAATCGCATCATACAAGTAATTGCACCCGCTGCCCGTCTGGAGAATCATGAGGGTGGCGGGGTCGGCGGGAGGCTCGATCTTGGACAAGGGGCTAGCTATAGCCGAAGCAGCAGCCAGCCCGAGGAAACAAGAGATAGTAGCGGAGAAGTGCATGGTTTCGAAAGCAAGTCTTGTCTGTGATGAAGTTCGGGGTCAAGTATGGCGTTTTCTGGACAGTGTCACACTGCTATGGTGTTGCTACGGGCTCTCATGCAGACTTAAATACTCGTCCCAATATCCCCAAGCCGTTTCGCCCGTTGCCTTGGTATGCAGAGCCAATACTATACGATAGTACTTTCTTCTCTTCTCCTCTTCCTCCTCACATCCCCCACTCCATCATCTGATGCCTGGTGGCCTGTTTGTTCATTATGACAGACCGAATCCATGTGCACCGCCTTCTATCAGGCGATATCAGGCTATGGCGATGAATTGGATGCCGTTTGTGTGACTGCTGCAACAAGATGGACAACTGGCTATGCAGTTGGTTAGGGAATCATTGATCGGTGGCTCGGTCTGCCAAAGGAGAATGGGAAGCCGACGGGTTGTATGGCTTGTCCAGGCCACGATAAAAACTTGCCGAACGATAATCTTTCCACTTCCAATGTACCAGCGGACATGTTTACCGGTCTGAGCCGGCCGGAAGGATTCAGGTCCCACATTATCATCGCCAGAGGAATATCGATGCAAATGCTCCGAGTCGGGCATGACTTGGTTGCCTACTTATGTGGATATATCCATGTGTGCCGCAAACCACGTCGATCGACTCAGGGCTCGTCAACCTATTTTCGGATCTGGGCGAGTGACCGCTGCAGGTCCGGGACGGCAACGCTGTGGGGCTGATAACGACGCCTCTCATACCTTTCACCATTGACACATCAGTAACCTACAAGTAACGTTCAGTCTCATATTGGTGTGTTTCTATGGGGTTATATGGTCAGGGTACCGGAAGATACTTGGAACATCAAATATTATAACTCCCGACTCGGATGCAAACAAGATATCAGAGGAGCTATGAGTCTCGAAATCCCCAGTAATTCAATTTCACATATATCGACTAGCTTAAGTACATGTAGACAGAGACACAAACGGGAAGGGCTCAGTTGGTGGTATTCACCAGTTTAGTCACCCCCAAACCTCAGGCCCGTTTACATGGGGCTCCTGACTAACTTGATGACGATGCCCTTGTTGGTAAAACCATCAAACAACTGAGTCTGGTAGTAGGAGTTTTCCTCGTCGACGATGGTCCCCATCTGGCCGCCGGCGGTGCTGCAGTTCAGCAGCGCCTTGGACGGGTCCTCGAGCCCGAGGCCGTCGATGGTGGCCGCGATGTCCGAGAACAGCACGGCGGCCGGCTCTTCCCCGACGAGCTTGGCCATGACCCACGTGCTGCCCTTGCTGGTGACCTGCCACTCGCCGCAGTTGTCGGCGTCGGGCAGCGGCATCTTCCAGAACGGCGAGCCGCCCTGCTTGAGCTGCTGCTCCTGGTACGCCCGCAGGTACTGGGCCGTGAAGTTGACCTCGCGCAGGTCCAAGCCCTGCGGCGTCGCACCCTCCTCCGAGTAGCAGACACGTTTCTCGGGCTCGGGGAAGTAGCCTAGGTAAGTAAAGAAGATCCGGGCGGTCAGTAGAGCCAATGCAATTTGTCTTTGTGCGCGTAGAGATGTACTGACAAGTCATTCGCGCTCGGGGGTTAATGGCGGCGGCAGAAGCACTGCCGGCCATGCCAATGGCACTGAGAACTTGGGAGGGTCGCATCTTGTCTTGAGAGCGTTGGCTGGGGTTTAGCTATGGTAGCTAGGGTACGAGGTCTGTAGAGGGAAGAAAACAGCGAAGGCCAAGGTGATGTTAGTTGTAAACCAACAGCGACCAAATTTCTGCCGCAAGTATGTATTTATGGGATTCTAGAATATTTGACCTTCTGTGAAATAGAGAACCGATATCGATGTACTTCGAAGTTCGACTGTACTACCACGATAAAACAGCCTTGAAGTGGATAGATGGTACCATCCGCTCATACACGTGATGGCCCGCAGCAGGCAACACTCGGACTCCCCTGCCATATCGGAAAAATGGGGACCGAAAGGACATCATGCCGTACGGTGGAGATCACATATCTTGGCAATTTTGACCTAATACAGGCATCGTCCATAAGTGGCATGGAGAGACAGGAAAATCAGCTCAGCAACTGCTTTTCTCGTCACCATCTTGCCCGTTGGCTCTTCGTTCCATGCAGCTGAGCCTCCCAATATTATGCGACTCTATCGGGCCATTTGTGGTCATCCTCTCGGCTAAGAAAACTCCTCACTGCCCGTATGAGCGGTCGTCTACTTCGATGCTTCCGGTGGTAATGAAATCCTTACGGCGCCGTTTCCCCGGAGCGCTCCAGTTCTTTACAGACTCGTGATGAGAAATCGATATAGCTGCCAAAACATGTACATAGATGCCGCCCAAAAGGCTCCGAGAATGAAGTATTGAGACTTTGGGGGCAGGATGCGCCGCAATGAGTTCCCAGAACCGACAGACGGTCAAGTTGGGTGTAATTTCCAACGTTGTTAATATATAATGTGTTATGGATGTAGCTCACATTCGCCGAGTTCCTTGTCCTGATACCTCCCCAGAGGAAGCGTGGTTTCCTTGTTGGTATTCAACCTTCTTCACTTGTAGTCTTGGGCCAATCCTCGCGTCTCATGATGAATTCCATACGCAGACTCGTCGTCTCATTGGTGCTGCTGCTCAACAGCGCCTCAGCTGCCCTTGCTCGAACCAACGAACAATGGGCCAGCCTCGAGTCCTCCTTCCACATTGATTCATTTCCATTGGCATTTCAGCAGCCTCCTCCCTCTTCCCCAGAGTATATGGTCGACAACACTGGCAACAAGAAAGGTGTTGCGCCCAATAAGGGTAGGTCTCCCCCATGAGCCATTGATATCGCTGTGTCTCGGTATGTCTCAGGGAACTGAACTTTGTAGGAAAATACAATGGTCCGGCCTGGCAGAAATCCGGCAGTTTCGAGGGCTACATAAAGAAACTGTCAGAAAAGAAAGCGGCTGGTCTTCTTACAAGCTCGACAACGGTCGGGGCACCTCTGGACGGAAATAGCAGCAGCAGGCTTGGAAGCCGCCAGTCGGGAAGCTTCTGGCTACCCTCGTTGGGACCATTGGGCAAGGTATGTGATAGCCCCTCGCTCTCCGAATGTATTCTCCTGGCCGTGGTGGGCGTTGACAGTCGTGAGAATATAGGCCCCCCATGCCGGAGATGGATACGTCTTTTACAGGAACGTCTTGGACTACGGCGCCGACAACACAGGGGCAACCAGTACAGAAGAAGCCATCAATGCGGCCATTGTCGACGGGGGCCGGTGTGGTGAGGAGTGTGGGAACACATTTGTCCTAGGTGCTCTCATTTACTTCCCTCCCGGGACCTACAAGATCTGCACGCCGATTATCCAGTACTATCTCACCCAGTTTGTCGGCGATCCTCATGACCGGCCCATCATCAAGGGATGCGACGAGTTCACGGGCATCGCGCTAATAGACGTCGACCCATACGTGCCGAACCAGGCCCAACCGGACGGCTCGGGCGTCAACTGGTACATCAACCAGAACCAGTTCTTCCGTCAAATCCGCAACTTCGTCTTCGACATGGTCGATATGCCGGCGGCGACGGACGAGCACGACCAGAAACTGGTGCCCACCGGCATCCACTGGCAGGTCAGCCAGGCCTGCAGCCTCCAGAACCTGCTTTTCCGCAACTGCATCACGGCCGTGCAAATGGTGTGGGATTGGGGCTTCAACTGGCACAAGGTCGACATCGACGGCGGCAGTATCGCTTTCAACATCAGCGGTCGCGGCGGCCTCGACGGTCAGGGCATCGGCTCCGTCTCCATTATCGACTCCACTATCAGCAATGTGCCCATCGGCGTGTTGACCAACGACCACGATGGCATGCCGCCCAATATCGTGCTTGACAACACGGCCTTCAACAGCGTCGGCGCCATCGTCATCGTCGAGGGCGGCGAGACCCTGCTTGAGGGTGGTACTACCACCGTCGACCTTTGGGCCCACGGCCGTCGCTACATTAGCGGCCAAGGTGAGCGAGCCACGGGCCACATCCAGAACCGTCCTGCCAAGCCAGAGCCCTTACTGGATGGGTCCGGCAAGCTTTTCACGCGCCTGCGGCCTCAGTACGAGGACCTGCCAACCTCTTCCTTTCTTATAGCAACCGAACACGGGTGCAGCAACGATGGGACTGGTGATAACACAGCCGCCATCAATTCCTTCCTCCAACAAGCTGCCGGAGCTGGGCAGGTTGCGTTCTTTCCTGCCGGCATCTACTCCGTCCAGGGCACCGTGACATTTCCCACCGGATCCAAGGTCCAGGGCAGCGGCTGGTCTCAGATCCAGGCGACGGGGGAGCTACTTCGCCGACATGGAGAACCCAAAGGTCGTTGTCCGCGTCGGCGAAGAAGGCGACGTGGGCAGTATGGAGATCGTCGACATGCTCTTTACCGCCAAGGGGCCGACGGCCGGCGCCATCATGATGGAGTGGAACGTGCACGAGAGCTCCCAGGGGACTGCTGCTCTCTGGGACTCGCATATCCGCGTCGGGGGCGGTATCGGCACGGATCTGGATGTGGCGACCTGCCCCAAGTTCAGTCATAACGACGCATGCATTTGCGTGTCGATGCTGCTGCACATTACGAAGCAGGCCAGTGGCTATTTCGAAAACTTCTGGGCTTGGGTCGCCGACCACGACAACGATATGAGTCTATACTGGGAGCTCGATTCTTCCAAGTCGCAGATCTCGCTCTTCGGCGCACGCGGCGTGCTGGTAGAGTCGCAGGGTCCCGTGTGGATCTACGGCTCCGGTAGCGAGCACGTCCTCTTTTACCAGTACGAGATGCTCGAGGCCAAGAACGTCTACCTGGGCCACATCCAGACGGAGTCGCCCTACATGCAACCCCACCCCGTCTCGCCGTCGCCGATGGAGAAGGCTATAGGGGCGTTCCCTGGTGATCCCGACTGGAGCGAGTGTACCAAGGAGACATGCGAGATGGCCTGGGGTCTTCGTATCCTTGACTCGGAGGGTGTGATGCTCCATAGTGTGGGTCTGTACTCCTGGTTCAACGACTACGACCAAGCCTGCCTTGCATCTGAGGACTGCCAACAGAAGGTGATGGAGGTGCGCGGATCTAGGAATGTGTCCCTCTTCAATATCTTCTCCAAAGCCGTCGAGGAGATCGGTACGGCTACCAGCGGTAACAGCAGCATCCAGCTGGCCGACGACAACCAGCAGGGCTACACGAGCGAGATCAGTTGCTGGTTCCCTGAGGACGAGGACCCCAGCAGCGACCTGGAGGTAGTCTACATCGGCACAGAAGTCTACTCGAAACCCACCGCTGCCTGCCATAGCCCCTGTGTTTTGGTTCTGGCGCCCAGTCCCCTGGCCAGCACCACTACCATTATACCTGGTGTCTACACGACGTCTCTGGAGGTCGGGAAAACCACAACCACGGTGACAGTGACACCGAAGCCCATTACTGCCGACGAGATCTCCTTCTACAACGTCAACGTGACTGGAGTCATCACAGACGGAGTGGATTTGGCCACCAGGACCAGCATGACAGTCGAGGTCGTTACCGTTACCCTGACATACATTAATCGTGGAGGGCAGACCACTACCAGTGAGCGTGAATTGCAGCTTCCTCCATGGCCTCAGATCACCGACGGCCCCCCGGAGAACTGGAATGTGACTACTACAGGAGGCGGAGGTACAAGTGGCGGTGGCGGGACCACGACTCTGGAGCCTTGGCCCGAGTATCCTTGGCCTCCGGAAAAACCAACAACTACCCTTCCACCAGGAACCGATGATCCCGAATCTACCGAGTTCCGTGAGTTCAAACCACATCTTCCCTTTTTTCATTCATATCCCGCTCCATCTCCCGCTTTACTCACTTCTTCTAACCTTTTCGCCACGTAGCCGTCATCTACATGGATCCGATTTTCGACGACATCGACCCTGAATGCGACAACAATGGGTGTCCCCCTGATAAGGAAGATGACGACGACGACGACCACGGTGCCTTTGTCTGGGTTCGGGTTCGCTGTAATGAACTCTGGTTCTTTAACGTGAGCACATGGCTATGTCCAGGTTTGGATCATTTTGTTTGTTTACACATCACTAACAATCATCCAGTTCTGCATCGATGTCCCAGGGCTCAAAGTGAAAGGCTGGAGATTGCGACTTCCAAAAGGACGAATTGGACCGTCAGCAAACCCCTAACATCATACATGTTGATTATATGGTCTATGTATACATGAATCGATGCGTGGTCAGCTAACTGTTGGACATATACGTGTAGTGGCCCGCCCCCTTTTGTACCCCGGCTGCCAAAGTGGTATATCAATCTTCCACCGCCCATTCCCCCTTGGCCTGTTCTCACGTTAGTATATATCCCCAGCCAAGGCGACGGATTGGAAACTTACATGAGCAACTAAAGGATCGGCCCATCCGGTATGCAATATCCAAAGAAGGACCCGAGCTGTGACAATAATCAAGTCTCTGTGAGTGAACACGAAAATCCGAAACAAAAGCTCGTGGAATAGAGTATATTCTAACAAAACGAATTCAAGATACCTGTCGAGATGTTCACCAGGTCCTACGGGCTTTCCGTCTCCAACGGAGTGACAGTGACGGCGACCACGCGAACCATTACCGAGACGGCATACGACACGGGGTGTCCAACGCCGGAGTGGACGACGACGGCGGCGTGCATGATCCGGGCCCAACAGCGAACAGCGTCGATGCCAAAGCAGACTCAGGCCCCCGCCCCGAGCGTCGCTCCAGGGGCTCTCTTGAACAGCACTGGGGCAGCACCCCGCCTCCGAGCCCGGAACGAGGAGGAATGGCAGCACGACAACGACTGTCCGGACGACGAAAAGGACACCATCATCTACATGGTGGACGACTACGAGCAAGAGGACGCCGAACAAGTCTACGATCGGCTCCTCTACGATGAGGAACAATTCGGAATTAGGTCCCAATTCTTCCAAATGGCTGAATCGACACTACCTATTCTTTTCGTCCATGTCTGGAGCATGCCCAAGTCGCTACGCGAAAAGGTTGCTCAGATGGCCGGGGTAAGGATCGATTCCACCTACACGTTTTGAATGTACGAGATAATATGCACAAACAGCTGACTGATTGATGTTCTTTACTACCCAGGTTGCTGTTGTCCGCGGCTATCGCGGTCCGGAAACACCTCAGTCTCCCGGCGCATCTGCAGCCCAGCGAGATAGCCGCATCGAGGGGTGGAAGGAGGCTCCAGCCAATGGAACGTCGGGACTCGTTGCCCGAGCCGAAGCCGAGCCATTCCGTGATAACCATATCTGGTGGCGATCCCAGATCTCCAGCTACCCCGGCGAAGAGTGGGTGTACGAGGGGACAGACGGTGGAGATGAGGGGTCTCTATTGTACTACGAATACTTCCACGACGACAAGCTCGGGGAGGGCCAAGTTGTTTATATCATCGAAGAAGACGTCAATATAAGCGACCCGGTACGTACCACCTTGGCGACTGCCTGTGTATCGCTCTCAACTGACAAGAACGTGTTTGCAGGAGTTCGCCGGCGCGGACATTGAATTCCTGACCGACGACACAGGCATCAGTCGTCACGAGCCATCCGACGACCACGGCACCCTAGTTGCGAAAATGTTGGTCGGCCAAACGATAGGCTTGGTGCCGAAGGCGACTATGGTGGCTTTCGACCAGTTCAGTCTGTACCAGAAGGATGACCCAACGGAGAAGTTTCTCATTGCACTGCTCAAGATCATAACCGAAGTGGAGGTCCGTAAAGCCCAGGGAAAATGCGTCATCAATATGTCCTTTGTCATCGGAAAAGCCGGCCGCGAATACTTTGGGCGGGAAATGTGTAAGTTCCCCGGTATTCTCTCCTCTGGGTCATCAACGCGGAAGTGTTGGCTAATAATTTATCTGCGGCTTTAGTGAAGCTTCTGACCTATCTTGAGGTGGAATTGGACTGCGTCCTTGTGGCAGCAGCCGGCAACACAAAAAAAGACTTCCCCAACAGGAAAACGGATGATAGCTATCCGCAGTTCTTCAAATACAGTGGAGACTTGCCCAACCTGCTCATTGCCGGCGCAAGCAGTCATTCGGCGTACAGATCCAAGGCCAGTCTCATATGGTCTAACGGGCGGGACGATGACATGGTCTATGCTCCCGGGCTCCGTATGTCGATTCCCGTAAGCGGTGGGGGGTCCCGCAAACTTACCACGGGCACATCGATATGTAAGTTCATGTTGATCACGAAGTCCACCCGTGTTAAGCTAACAGGTTACACCTACTATAGCGGCGCCACTTACCGCCGGCGTTGTGGCGTACTTACGCAGTCTGGACTCAAAGTGGAAAGAAGACTTGGAAACCCCGGATAATGTCGTCAAAATGGTTAAGCACCTTACTAGGAAGGTTCATGTCGTGGCAGAGGCCGAAGAGATAAGCGACCCGAGCGAAGATCCCAACGTGCAGCCAAAGGTGATATGGAATGGACACGCCAAGAAAGAAAACTGCCTTCTGGAATATAGCAGCGACCTGGCTAGGGAGGTTTGCGACGACTACGTCCAGGATATCCCTGATAGCCTGAGCGACTGGAATCCGGTCGATGTACCGGACGCCTGTGAGCTCTTAGGGGCATCCAATCGCATTAACGGTCGAGCAATCTGCCAGGGAGGTGGGAAGGGTGGAAACGGGTTTACTTGGTGAGTTCCATCATCCCCTTTATGGCTTTCTGTGTTATGACACAGTCATGTCAAGTCGACCACGCACTGACGGCCATCCGGTGTTCAGGACCGAGGGTACACCGTCGCCAACCTGCACCACCCATTGCGGCACCCTGTGCAAGGGCTTCTGGTGCGCGCCGAACCCGACGGGCACGCCGCCCGACTTTGGCGACCCAGCCAACCGGCCCACGTCCACATCTCTCCCCCAGGCCCAACGACAATGCCCCCGCTGCCGGGCCCGCCGTCGTCGACGTGCGCCTCGTACACGCCCACCCGGGTGTGCAACGGAAGCGGCGGGCGGAGCGTATGCATCACCAGCAGCGCCTGCGCGACCGCGACCACGACCTTGCCGCCTCTCGAGACAAACGGGCCCTACAGCGGGCCCGGCTGCGCCACCTACACGTCGACCACCGTCTGCAACGGCAGCGGCGGCCGGAGCGCCTGCATCACCGACAAGATCTGCATGGTCACGCCCCCGCCGTGCCCGGCCTACCCGACGGTCGGGAAGCCCGTCTGCGACGACCCCGACTTCCCTCTTTGTCTCTTGCCCACCACCGTCGTCAAGTGCGCGTTTCTACCGACGGGGGCCGCCGCGATCGATGCCGCGCGGGTCCCGTCGACGCCCACCGCGACCATCCAGCCCCCAGCGGTGACGGGGGCTCCTGGCCGTTTCCGCCGCCAGCAGCGGCGACAGGACCGGCCGGTTGCGCAAGACTCGGCTACGGGCGACCATGCCAGCATGGCGTCAGAAGCGGTGGGCGCGAGTTCGAACAACGCCACCGGCGCTGCCGCACACTCAGAGCTCCTCGGCATAAGACAAGACGTGGCTATCGGGTGCGGCGGGCCCGGAAGCGGCGGTTGCGCCGTCACCAACATCTGCGCTAGCGGGTTTTGTGCGAAAGTGGAAAAGATGTCGTGCGTGCAGGCCTTTGCCCACATCAACATGTGGGCGGTCAACAGCGAGATGGTCCTGGACATCTTCGAGGACGGCGAGCAAGTGTGCTCCTGGTCCGTCAAATGCCTCACCGTGGATACGCCGGACTGTCTCCAAGACCGCGCCAAGGGCTCGGTGGACTGCAAGGGCGGCGGCAAGATCGCGGCTTGGACCAACGGTCTGTCGTTGGTCCGGTACGACTCGCCCAAGTACGGCGGCCGCAGCTACAATCTGTACCTCGGCCAGGACGGCGACACGCAGTGGTCCGTCTGCCCTGTGACCATCCGGCTTTGGGCCCTCTGCGCCGACAGCGACTGGTCCGCCTCCGAGGGTCTTTGCAGCTCGTCGTCGGCCATGTTGGGCGCTCCTCCACGCCGGCGGCAGCTCGATGGTCCCGTTGCTTGGCCGAAGATGTAGTGATTAAGGAGACTCTTGTTAAACTATGGCAAATAACGGGCTAGACGGAGCGATCTAAACTATCTCCGAAATTCCTCGTCTTCATGCTACTTCCTTTTTTATATACTTAAGCTCGTTTTAATCTATGTAATATTATATATTATTTCTTTTATAATTATTTTATAAAAGTAATAAGGGATTTTATTTATTTATACGCGTAACTTTAAATAATAAGTTTATAATTAAATATATTATATATTATTTAATTATTAAACTCTTTATTTTATTAATTTATACGCGATTAAGTTTCTTGTAATATCTATTCTTTTTTAAACCATTAGCTCTTAATAAACTAGCTTTCCAAGCCGGTTTTATCAGCCTGATCCCAGGTGACGTTAAAGAGATAGACGATACAGATCTCTGCGGCTTGATAACAACGGAACATAGAGTTAATGGCGGTCGTGACTTCTTGTTCCTGTCCCTGTCTTATTAATGCAGACGGTATCAATCCAAATATACTGCATTGGTTCGGTCCCTGTCTCGTTCATGTCCCGTTCCTATTTACACGCACCCGCGATTTTGTATGCAGAGGCATCTGTGCCCGTGGGACTCATTGGGACGCCGGCATATAATGTCCAGCCGAGGGAATTGAAAGCCGTGCCTTTGGGAGTTCCTCGAAGTCCTCGAATGTGATTTCTTCGCCGATCCAGCGATGCGACAGGATGGCGTACTTGGGCGGAGGAGCATCCGTAGAAGGATCCGAGTTCCCAAGCTGAGCCCTCGAATCCGTTAGAGCATGGTCAGCCAACTCGGATTTCAATTCATGCGCGTTTACGTCTAAAAGCCTCATCTTGTATTCAGAAGCACAACGCACTTCGATGAATAGAATGGTGGCAAACCGAAGAGCTGAGAAAAGGGCAATGAGTTGTAGGTGTTCAGGAGTTTTGGACGAAGAGGACTCCTCGGTGCGGTTGGAAAATGAGATCGCCGGGTTTTTATACTGGCGAGACCGTTCAACATAACATGTCAAGTATTGCAGCTTGTGCGGCAGTGATTGATAGTGCCCATGGGAGTAATGCGTTTTATTCACCATCATATCCAATCTTGTACTTGAAATTGTGGCCGCAATGGTCGGTAGAAGTAATCCATTGGGTGGCCCTTACGAGATGGCACCCCAACCTTGTCGTCTACGAAAGTCAGTTGTGTAGTATGCATTGTATTTTGGATTTCATCCTCTGGGTGACATCCCATGATTGTAGTTGCCCAGCCTTTGAATATAAAAAGCAACTGCCGAGTGGCCCAGGCCCCCAAATGAGGCATATCACGGCGCAGATCAAGGGGTATGTAGCATCAGGCTGCACTTCGGTACCTGGTTGGGGGCCAAATATTCACTACATAAGGGCAACCGCCATCCATCTACTTGCTTTGCTATTATGCGGTCAGAAAATAGTGTCGCGACGCTTGCCACTTTAGGGACCCAGGGCCTTTTCTCGCCCCCAAACTATTTGGTACACGAGATAAGAAAATGGCAGGTCTTGCTATCAGAAAGGCGTACGCCGACACCCGGCACGGCCAGGTGCACTACCGCTACGCTCTACCCAGCAGTCCGGTGGCACCGCCGAGGGAAGTTCTCGTTTTCCTGCACAAGTCCGCTTCATCGTCGGCCTCGTATGAGAAGCTGATGACGCACTACGCCACCCGGGGTCATCCGTGCTTCGCCCCCGACATGCCCGGCTTCGGCGGATCGTTCGACCCCAGCCCCGAAGCCATTAAACAGATTGAGACCAAAGGCATGCGGTGGTATGTGAATCTGGTCGTGGGAATTTTTAAACAGTTTCTGGCGTCATACTCGAACGGCAGCGGCGGCACGTCGTCGATCCATATTATTGGACACCACGCCGGCGCCGCGCTTGCGACCGAGATGGCCGCGGTATACCCGGCGCTCGTCAAGTCGGTGTGCTTGGTGGGGCCCAGCATTCTGAGTGCCGGAGATCGGGCCCGAATGAAGGAGAAGTACCTCAAGCCATTCAACCGGCCGGTCTCGGACGGGTCCCATCTGCTGAAGACATGGAACTATCTGCGGGACATGGGAATCGGAGGAGGATCCGGTTCCGAATCCGGATGTGATAAAGGCGACGACGATCTAGGTCTGCACCAGCGCGAGGCCATCGACCACATCCGGGCATGGAAGGGCCGGAACCAGATCTATGGCGCGATCTGGCGCCAGGACGGGGCCAGGTATCTACGGCTGATACAGTGCCCGGTAATGGCCATGTGCGCGAGGGACGATACTCTCTGGCCGTACTTTGAGAATGTGCAGAAGGTGCGGGAGGATGTATCCATGGTCGAGGTCAAGGGGGCCAATTTCACGTTGGACAGGGATGTGGAGGGCATTATCCGAGAATGGTCAACGTTCATTCTGGATACATTGTAATGATTACTTGCATTTAAGTAGTGGCAGTAGCTAGGTACGTGGGTGGTAATTTCATTGCTCTCGGCGGAAAAATGGAAACTTTGTTGTGATTTCAGCTCATGGAAGCTCCCCGGAAACCATACTTTTATGGGGATAGCTCATCTGCCGGTTTCTTCGTCTTTGTTTCCGCTTTCAACGCCTTAGACAACGCTTTTTCACTGCCTAAATCCGCAATTGAGCCTCTGGTGGTAGTAGGCAACAGCCAGTTTCCGTCTGCCAAAGAACTCCTTGTAGAGGCCGTCTCGGGAGCGTTCCGCCTCCCAGCAAGCGCCGTAGTCTGTCCCATTATCAGGCTCGCGCCTGACCAGCTAATTTACGAGGCAATTGATCCCCCAAATCCCCCAAATCGCTCCGAAATCATGACGTCCGGTCATATTGAACTCGTCAGCGTCAGCCTCGCCGATCCATAGGTCAAACCAAGCCGCCAGCCTTTGCGGACATCGCCGGGCGCGACCTTTAGCGAGAAGCGTAACAAGTTGATCGCGGTGTAGCCGGAGAGTTGCCAGAGCTTTCCCCAAATCTAGATGCCGTCTGACTGCCGCTTCCATGCCGAGAAGTATCGCAACCCAATAACGTGTAGTAGCTCCGAGAGCAGCGAATGTGGGGCGAGTATCAGACTACCGGACCACGTAGCGACAGAGCTTATTGGTATGTCCCGTGCTAGAGACCTCAGCGGTGCTGATTCTCTTTCAGCGTTTCGATCTCCTTCTTATAGTGGGCTATGTCATCCCCGCGACAAAGGAGCTCGGTGTCCAATTCCCTGCGCTCCCTCCGGAGCTTCTCCAACTCGCGCTCTAGCTGCTGGTTCCTCTCGCAATGCAGCCTGATGAGGTCAAAGCAACCCTTGTTGATGTCGACGTGGCCGAGGAAAGGAGATTCGAGACTCAGCACTGGCGTTAATGCGTCGGGAAGGGAGGCTTGTTGCGAGGGTGTAGTGATTGACATCGGGAGGACTTGCCCGATACGCTCGCTCCGCTCGGCGGGTCGCAGGATGGAGTTGAAATACTCTAAGCTGGAGTATGATTGCTTTGAACTGAAGTCGACCGTCTCGGAGCTCGTGTAGACGTTCCATGCGAGGTTATTATAGAGGGAAGAGTCGAGTGACGATACATCCGAGCCACTGGCGTCTGTCGTCACGTCCTCGGCGATACCGTCTACCCGGTGTGTGTTGTCTTCGTCATTTTGATCCATTTCCCCCTGGGGACCTTCAGAATCGCACGGGAGGTCGTTTTGAGTATTTCTGCCTGAGGGGTTTTCGGAGCTGGTGTCGATAGGCTTTCCATCTAGGTAAAGGGTGATTGGCAATGACATTAAACTGTTGCAGCCCTTGTCTTCGTGTCAGCTCTCTGAGCTGCAAACTGGAGATGCGATCCGATATGCTCTTATAGCGTAAGATGAGAAATAAATAGTAAAGTGTTTACTGTGTGGTTGAGTGAGACTGGGTTAGCCGGGAGGTGGGATGGTAGGAGACGATGTTGGCTTACAGAGGGTTGATATACATACGATCCTTGAGATCCTTAACCTGATTTAGTTATAGAAATATCTGCAACTCCTCAGTCATAAAGATCGCCAACCTCAGGTTCACATAAAATTTTCAATGCGGTTGAGAATTTGCAGGTACAAAGGAGATCAAAGTGTCAGCACAGGCTTTACTGCTAACCATTTCAACTTATTCACGCCAATGCCCTGGGCGCCTGGTGATAGAATGTCAAAGAGCCACAATGAAAAGCAAAAGAGAAAATGGGAAAGAGGGGAGAGAGGAAAATCTAAGAGGACTTTGTTGGCATGCAACAAAGCATTGACGAGAAAGCAAAATCACATTCACTCGCATTGTTATGCCGGATTCAGGCCTCGACAAGACCAGCAAGTTCATCCGCTAACATTATAATGCTTTTGGATCATACCAAGATGCACCAGTAATTGCCTGTCCTGGGGGCAATGACAAAGGCTGGTTGCCCTGTATCCATACTGCCTTTAACGGACATCTCATAAGAATCATGAATCGTCCATAACACTACCATAGCCAAGTTGGAGGCATGTATGACAGGCAGCGATTACTGATTGCTACCAGGACAGTTGTTGTGGTCAACCTTTATGGCTCGAACTGCCAGTCGACAGTTACCCTCCAAAATAAAAACATTCTATTCCATCTATCTACAGCTAGCAGCCTGAGCCACTGTTATCTCGCATATGGAATGGAAATTGATGGATACAGTAGCCAGACAAAGACTCACAGACGGCCTGGTTCATGGTACACGTTTCCAATTGTTGGATACCCGCTGGTAAGTGGGCTGGACAATGACTGATTCACGCCGGAAATTTATCCTCACAAAGACATCACCTCGACACCTACTTCTGAGGACTTGACGTGGACTGAGGCATCACCAATCCATCATGGTGATTTTCAACTTGCAAACTGAGTAACTCCTTAGGTCCAAATTAGCCGAAAGAAGTATCGAGTCCTGAATATCTTGTACCACGTCTACAGGGACTGGGTTCACACGGAGTTCACTTGACTGCGAGGTGTGCAAGTAAAGGACGTCCTGAGGGGTTTACGATAATGTATTGATATCTCAATTCAAGACTGTCTGATGTGTATGACAATCCCAACGTTCTCATGATGATGAAAACCTCAAATACCAACTCCAAGCTGTGTTGTGTGTCTCTGGGGAAAATAGGGGGTTGTTGTATGGTCCGTGCGCAAGTCATGGAGTTTGCATGACTCCTTCCCGAAAGGGGCCGAACCATACTCCCAAACCGATTAAACCTCATCGATGTAGACCTTCTCATCCTTCACCCTCTCCTCCTTCTTGATAGGGCCATCCTCGGTCTTGATGCCGATCTTCTTGGTCTTCTTAGAAGGCGTCTCGTCGATGTCGAGATCGTCTCCGTCGCTAATGTCGTCGGCGTAGGCAGCAGAATTCATGGCCTTGGCCTTGCGCTTGCTGCCGGTGTTGTCGGCTGTCTTCTTGGCCGAGCCCTTGGTCTTGGGGGTGGCGAGGCCGGCGTCGTAAGGGTCCGCATCGTTGTCCTTGGCGAGGGCTCTGGCTTGGGCGAGCAGCTTCTTCTTGACAGGGCCCCAGCAGGCGCGGGCAGAGTTGATGTTGGAGAATCCGGCAGCCCCGGCAAACTTGTCCATGTCAATCTGGTTTGAGGGAGAGAAAAGAACATGTTAGCAATACGCTCAAAGGACACTCGTTGGCAGCAGGTTCGAGTGTGGCTAGCGGACAAACATAAATAATGGTCAACTTACCTTAGGCTCCCCCTCAAAGCAGGCCCAGGCAATGGCGGCAAGCTCCTGGTCGCGGGCAGTGAGGTTGCCGGTCATCTTGCTCTGTCCGGCCATTGTGATGATGGATGGTTGATGTTGAGTTGGGTGAAAGGTTTGCAGGCGTTGGTGATGAACGGAGGATGATGAAGAAACCTTATTGTATTGCAAGGTTTCAAGTATTGAGTTTTTTGTGATGGTAGATGTAGAAGAGATGCTGCTGTTGTTGACGCGGGAGTGGTCCGGGTGGGTAGAATGTGGAGGTGGGCAGGGAAGACGGAGGTGAGAAGTGAAAGGTTTGACGGAGAAGGAAGGTAGGCCGGCCAGGTATTTGAACCGGAGGAAGTGACCCGCTCTTTTCCACTTCGTCGCCGACGTGGGGTTCAAGAACCTCACGATCTTTTTTGGAGTCGTGCCTGCATTCACTCGTATTAGGGCAACTTGACCCCGAAAAGGATGCCACAAGTCGTACGGGAAGCTGCCAACATGAAAGCGTCAAACATCACATCAAGCTGAGGTTAATACGCATCTTGACGTTCGTGATTCACTGTGCCTTCCATTTCTGTTTAATGTTTGTCTTGCCAGCGGAAAAGGGGTCGGCGATGGCTACGTATAACCAACTGTACCTTCCGCCTTAGTTCAGTACAAGTCCTTTCTGATCAGCAAAGAAAGGGGTCGGCGAGGACCACACACAATCAAGCGCTGTCCAGCGCGGAAATTGCTAGCAATATTCCATCCAAGTCTTGCACTGCTGAGAACCCCCTGCTCCAAAACGAGTTTGTTTGGGACTGGACCAGACCAGGCGGAGCTTTTCAAATTCTTTCAGACTTATATTCGCTGAAGGTAGCTGCTACTGAACCATGACCTTTCTTCCATGGTTTCAAGTTTCCAACCAAGGATCTTCGACTACAATCTCTACGCTTCAGTAGACTTGTTGGTGTATGTTACATATATCAGATGGAACGTGACTCTTATTTGGAAGCCACCAAGAGTAAACATGTAATGGAGTGTGGTCACCACTTACCAAGCTGATACCTGTTCACCAAGGTGGATGAAGTAGGGGACGATGAGGCAATAAGCCTTCTGAGAACTGTACATAGCCACCATATCTGACAATGTTTCTTTCTCTTGTGATATCTAGGCTGGAATGCGTATAACCGAGTTTGTTTTGAAATTCTTGTGTATTGGGTATCATTATGCGTATATATCTCCCCAGTATTCGCCATGCCATGCAAACATCAAACAGCTCCCTCCCTGCAGCCAATGACGCGTCGTCTCATCCTGATCATATATGGTCTTTATAAATAAACAATAACTGAGGTCTTCTTTCGTATCTCTTCTCTCATCATGGGTATTCAAAAATCCAGGATCTATATATAGGAAGGAACAAGTCACATTGAATCACACAGACACAGGAGCTCAATTCGTCGTATGCAAGCCATCCACAAACGCCTGGTGTTCCATGGCCAACTTGACAGGCTCATTCGTCTCAAACATGTAATCAAAGGGCATATCGTCGGTCAGCCGTCCCGATAACTGGTCCCCAACGCCGTGGGAGCTCTTACCACCCACGTGCTGGATGAGGACCGGAGTGACGGCGAAACGGAGCGAGTTGCGAGCATTGGCCCAGTCTTCGAGGAAGGTATCGACGGCGGCGTGGTCGTCGGTGGTGTTCGAGTACATGGGCAGCAAGTGGTCCACCACCTGCTGTTGCGGGAACACGAGCCCTTGTCCGCAGCAGCCGTACTTCTGCATCAGGCTCACGCCGGGCCGCTTGGGCAGCATGCACGAGCGCCCCGACGCGAAGAAGAGCCCGATTAGCATGGGCGTGCACACGCCTGCGATGAGCAGGATGAACAGAACGGGCACCGCCCTGCGCACGGCCTGGAAGCGCCAGCGGATAAAAGATAGGACGGCAAGTTCGGCCACGACGAACAATATGCTACCCCCAAAGTAGGAAAGCCACTCCTCGCTATTCCAGCCGAGGAGTCTGCCGTCGTAGAAAATACGCAGATATAAAACTGTTTTGGTAGTTTCGGGTCAGCAAAATGCACCTCTTATGATCCCAATCCAACAAGTAGGTTACTCACAGCTATCTCGCCCGAGCTCCTCCGTCTTCTGCGCCGCGCTCTTCACGGCGGCCAAGGTGCGGTGGTACCACCCGTCCACGGCGATGACGTCGTCTTCCAGCGTCATCGTGTAGCGCGGGTTGACCTTGGCGCACTCGGCGAGGAGGACGGAGAAGTCGATCTTCTGCTTGCGGGCGTGGGCCGGGTAGTCGTTAGCCACCTCGAGGCGGCGAATCAGCGAGAGCGTCGCGTTGTCCTGGGCGTACGTCGGCAGCGCGTCGGCCATGTTGCGCAGCCAGGGCTTGTTGTAGTCCTCGTGCACCGACTGGTTGCTGTGAGCCAGGAAGACGACGACGTAGACGCGCCGCCGCTCCGCGTCGTCCAGGCCCTCGAGCACCGAGCCCAGCGTCTCCTTCAAATATGAGAAGCCGTGGCGGTCCACGGACCCGATGCCGATGCAGACGTCGGGCTGCACCAGCTCTTGTTGACCTATTCCTCCATCATCACCGCTCCTACCATTATCATTATTATTGCTGTTGTTCGTGTCGGGCGCCCATTTCAATGGCGCGTGCACGGCGGCCTGCTCGGCAAATTTGCGGGCTTGAGTCTTGCGAAAAGCTGAGTATGACAGCACGCGGGCGTGCTCTGGTCGGAAAAAGGCGGACGAAGGATCGCGGAAACACTGCTCGCGCAGGTAGACGAGGAGCAGGACGTAGAGCAGCAGGAAGCCTAGGAAGAACGAGAGAATGCCGCGGTTCTGAACGGGGTTCTTGGACAGCAGTTGAAGCCGCGAAAGCAGCATCTCTGCTGTGCTTTCCTTGCGTGCTCTTTTCCCCCGAGTCGAATCGAGTTGGAGTCGTCGGGAGCTGGCAGCGCCGCCAAACGAGCCGATCCCTTCTAACAGCAGCGAGGATCCCTGGAAGGAAAAAGTTGGGTCGTTTGTGTCGTGTCTTTTCGTCGGTTCGATTCGGTGGGGTCGGTCGGGTATTAGGCGGGCAAAAAAAATAATCAGCTGTAATCGGTATTAAGTCTAGAAGCTCATCTCGTAGTTTTCTTCCGGTGGTGAAGCATGCGCAAGAGAAGGAGGAGGAAGCAGAAAAACGAGGATTCCGGTCTGTAGCAGGCGAAGGTCTAAGAAATCATACTATCGAATCGCGAGGTGTGATTAAGGTAGGTAAATCCGATGAAGGCCCATGGCCAAGCGGATACTGCAAAGAAATGCCATGGACCGGTATGGACTCAGGTCCAGCCAGCCCAGCCCGCGTGCCCGCTTCTGTGGCCTGCCAAGGGCGATGCCAAGGGCACCCAAGAGGAAGCAGAATCCTCTTTGCGAGGGAGATTTCCAGGACGGACTCCACCGCAGCAATGCCTAGAAGCATAGGAGGGGCCTAAAAGACTGCGCCGCCAATGACGGGCCTCCCAGCGTGCCGGGAAGCCGCTGTGCATGCCCTTGGCCTCGAGGCCTCATTAAACAGGCTCAAACTCACTGGCACTGACCAGCTTGACAGCGGAACATCTTCTTCTTCGTCTTCTTTCCTCCATTCCGCTCTTTGCGGATGACTCCTACACCATAGAGACGAGGCGATCTTGGGTAAATGAAACTCCGACGAGGGATTGGTGCACTTGCATCGATTTTCGTCAGGAGTAGATGTTATGGAGATCAAACTAATGGGACAGCCCCTACTTGTGTGGGTTTGCACACCTGAAGATAGACCGACCACTATTGAACCCCACCCGGAACGATTGCCGGCCGATGAAAGGAAGACTTTCGACGCGAGACTGCAGGACTGAGAGGCAATCAGGCACTATCTTATTTTTTGATTCCACCACTAGCAACCAAGGTTGGCCCCGATGCAGGGTTCCGTCTAGTCCAACTGTCAAACATGAGCAACTGCTGCCGTCCTGTCTCGAACCCAAACTTTGTTCAGATCAAGAAAGCGCCGAGTCAGGTAGACTGAAGGCAAACGCGGTGTACCTGCATGTGCTGGACTTGGACTCGACACTTGTGGTGTCTCTTGCAATCGGGCGACTAGCTTTGCGATGTGGAATTGGGACCTTGGGCAGTCAAAGTGTGTAGACTGATTGAGATTTCATGTAACATAAATTCCTGTGTGCCCGCAGTACCACACGATCTATCTGGTAATGTGGTACATAAGCTCAGCGTACGATGCAGTGTCCTGTTGCCCAAAAACAAGGTATTCTTCTTGTGTCTGTATCGCACGTCGCCACCCGCTGTCGCGGACTTGCACGCTAAAGTAACAACATCTGTGACACCCAGATGCCACCAAGTCCTACCCACCCTGTTGATGGTCAGACGCCTAGTTTTCAGAAGTGCCACTGAGTTTCGATGTTTGACCAAGTTTCTCGATTGCACAGTATGCAGAGACGACGTGCTCGGCGATGCGCGCGAATCGCGTTAGACCCATGTGTCTGGATTGTATGGGAGCTGTGAGTCCTGGTCTGGTGTGGCGCTCTCCCCCGGTTTCACCAGCCTACTAGTTGTTAATCGCCCACTGCGCCGCCCCGCGAGCATGCAGCGCTACGGTATCGAACAGGGGAACCTCGACATCCTCGGGCTTGAGGACGAACTGCAGCTCTGTGCAGCCCAAGATGACGCCCTGCGCGCCCCGGCTCACGAGGTCCGCGGCGGTCTCGACGTAGAGCTTCTTGCACGCGTCCGAGACGATGTTGTTTGGCAGCTCCTCGAAGATGAACTCGTCCATCCGCCCGCGCACCTCCTCGGCCGGCAGCAAGACCTCGAGCCCAAACTTCTTCTCAAGCCGCCCGCGGATGAAGTCGCCCTCCATCGTAGCTTTGGTGCCCAGCAGCGCGATCTTGGTGAGGCCCGCCTTTTGTATGGCCTCGGCCGAGAAGTCGATGATGTGCAACAGCGGCAAGTTCGAGGCCCGCTCGATGTCCTTTGCCCACATGTGGTTCGTGTTGACGCAGAGCACGATGGCGTCGGCGCCGGCGGTCTTGAGCCCCGCGGCCGCGTCACAGAGCTGCTGCCGCACCGCGTTCCTGTCGCCCGCGTGCCAGGGCGTCATGATGTCGGCGAAGTTGAACGAGTGCAGCAGGATCTTGGCTGAGTTCATGCCGCCCAGCTGTTTTTGCACGTGCTTATTGATCGCCATGTAGTACGTTGCTGTCGCGTGGTAGGTCATCCCACCCAGCAGCCCGAGGGTACGCATCTTGATAGAGTTTTAAGGTAGCAATCAATGGGTTCGAGTATGAGCTATACCACTGGTATCTTGGTTGAGTAATGTCCTTATTTTGCGATGTCAGTATGGGAAGTATGTTCGTTCTGTGATGATGCGCATCGCCAGCAGACCTTAAGTTGGCTTCAGTGGCATTTATACCCTAACCAATGTTCCTCCGCACCATGCACCGGAGGAACAGTCTTGATGTTCTGCGCGCCCTTCGATTGACGAGTAGCGTCAGTAAACGCAGTCACTTTCGGTCCCACCTTCATGACCTTCGTATCGCTGCTCGCTTATCGTCGCTACGGACCGGTCCAGACTCCCCACGCACTAGCGGGCAGCGCAGTTGATCTGCTCAACTCCGTCTTAAACTGGGTTTGTTAGTTAGTCATTTGCTGATGGCCATATCTTGAGTCTGCATCCTCATTACAATTGATAGAAGCTCGCTATTGCTCTCTTGCTGCGCTGTGTTCTCATGCAGACGCCGGCTACCTCAAGTTCCGACCTCGCTTTAGGCCAATCAAGTAAAAGCACTCGTTCTTTAAAGGACTGTGAGCTCGGTTCAGCAAATGCTTGCCAAACTGTCCCTAGCTAACAGCATAGTTGCGGGTACGCCTGTACCTGGTGCTTCGTACAATATTGATTGAGCATCATATCAACCAGTTCCCAAGATTGTAGCTGCAATGTCCAATTCAATGCAAGGCGCTACCAGTGAAGGCCAGAAGGGCTTTAACATCATCAACCATGTCGCAACGATGTCGTCGCAGTAGAAAATAAACAATTAAGTAGACAAGTAAGAGACAGAAAAGAACAAAATGGCGACGACGATGAACCCAAGGGGATCCTAATCGTTAAACAAGCAGATGGAAATGTAATCATCGCGCCTCACTTTTGCCAGCAGGCTGCCAGGCCAGGTCAATTGGCACTTCCCTAGAAGTAGTTCAAACAACACCGACGAGGGGTCGCGCTGGCCTGTAACCTACATGCCATGTAAGCCAACCTCACCCCACGTTCGCAACACGACATCAAGAAAACAACATCCATCAAGTATGGCGCATCAAACATGTCACCTCCTCCAAAATTAAGATTAAGCGCACCCCTCAATCGACTAGCCCAGGGATCGCTGCATATACTCTTTTGCATAAGTAACATTTCTCACTATGCTTCACCACAGCAGACCTGGGAGCTGCGCACAAGATTATGGACACGAATAGCCCGCTATCAACAGACCAGTTGCGGCCAAGACAGATATTCATAACTCTCGACTGCATGCATTTGGATTGATTATCCAATAATCAAGCCATTCCATTTTTCAAAACCGTCCGTCCGTAGCCTTATCAACCATGGTACTCTGGCTGGGCGGCAGCTGATTCGCTGGCCCGCCTGCCGACTGGACCAAAAGCTCCGACAAAATGCGTCGTTGATATCATAGCCCCACTATATTGAGTGAGCATCGCTGGCGACTCGGCGCGTCGACGACGGTGACATTGTAGATCGGTAAGATGGCGGTTACCTGCCACTTGCTGCATCTCTGTGGTCATACCAGAATTTCCAACCCCCATTAAGCTCTTCGCTATTACAACCTTATGATGTAAGATCCCACGCCAATCGTCGTGTGCCTTATTGCCAGCAGCGATTTGATGTCATCGGTAATGTCATAGGTGAGGAGCAGCAGTCAGCAACTGCCGGGTATAATAGATGCTCAATGTTGCTGCTTCAGTCCATTCCATCTTCCATATCCAATTCAATCAATCTTCACCCGAAACAACCTTTTGATACCCAAACCATCACCAACCAAGCGACACCTCAACACGCCAAAGCAATCCGAACTCATCAGATCAACCAACTATACACACACCACAACTCAATAAAACCCAAGATGTCTGCCACCCGCAACACCGAGTCCATGGCCGCGAAGCACGAAGAGTTCAGCTCCCGCGTGCCCCCCTCCGAACCCATGACCACCAAGGGCCACAAGCCCGGCGTCCTCGTCGGCAACGACGCGCACCCCGAATTCCACACCGAGACGCTGCCCGCCGGCAGCGCTCCCCGCGAAGCCACGCACCAGCCCCGGCCCGCCGAGGGCGAGAACCTCTACCAGTCCAACGAGGGCGGCGGCGCCGCCAAGGCCGCGGCGACGCTGACGGGCGCCACGTCGCAGGATGTCTACCAGGGCTACGGCAAGCCCATGCAGGGGCAGGAGAACGTCGAGATCCGCCATGACGGGCAACACACCAGCAAGCACGTCGGGTCGGGGCTCGCGGGCGTCGGTGCCGCGGATGCGGGGTATGATAGCGTGCGCGCCAAGGGTGCCGACTTACCTGAGGGCGTCACCAAGGGCTCTCGGGGTAAGGCCACCGATGCTTATCCCAGCGCTGAGGAGAGATTACCCGAGTCGGCTGAGACTGTCGCATCGGAGCGACGATAAGATGATGCAACATGGAATTTGGAATAGGAAGGGATCTTGCGAGATCATGGAGTGCAAGGGTCCAGAAGACCGCTTGCTTGTATCAACAATAGCATTTAGGACTAGGATGGTTTCCGCCTGAGCAGGAAATAATGAAACGAAGTCATGACCCATTCATCATTAGCAACACATCGATACCTGTAACCATTGATGTGATTTTACCTCTAACACATTCGTAGTCCCTTGATGAATGTACGCCTTCATCGGATCGTACTCAGCAAGGCTTGCTTTAGAAACAGACAGGTAACTACCATAACCAAGGCCAACATCTTCTGTAGACCAGCATCCCAGTTAACTTTCAATTAACCATTGGGTGTCTATCTAGGGTTAAAGGCTCGATATCTACTGCTTCGACTATGGCCTTTGGAGCGTGATAGTCACATACATGGCAGCCCTGTTTAGGGCCAGGAAGACAAGGGAGGCTATTTGTATCCACGATGCCATGCAAGGAATCATTATCGAGCTGGTCTACAAACCCCATGCAGAAGATTGGACGCATAAGAAGATATACAGTGCCGCATTTCGGCTCAAAGTATCACAACAAAGGATCAGTTTGACAGAAAGATGGGAACAATATCTGCTGAAAACACATGCAAGCGATCTTGTAATCACAGTCTACAAGAAGCAGAACCGCAATATCCAAATCTCTCAGTGACTTGATAATATTAATATTGCTTTGCATTCTATACTGTATGCATGAATGAACGTTTGTCAGAAACCACAAGTATTCTCCAAGGAAGCGGTAGCAAGCATTTCAAGAGTATGACGACCTTTAGTGAAAGGTAGAAAGAAACAAGTCTTTACCTCGAACGAAATCAGGATGAGAACACGTGGTTTTGGGTTTCATACATAGTAGTATTACATTCTATCCGTACAGAGGGTATCAAGTTGCGCCATGAAACAACGCAAAAACAGGACCAAAGCTGTCCGCCAACAGGGTATCAACCATATCCCAACAACAAAAGAAAGCTCAACGCCCAGCCAAACGGCGCCCCTAAACTCCAACCAAACAGCAAACGTTCCTTCGTGTCGTCTTATCAAGCAGGCCGGAGTTTCTCACAACGGGGGAGGGAAAGCTAGCCAGCCGCAGTTCAACCGCGGTGACGGCTCAGGGCAAGCAGAGTGTGTGCAGCCTCCTCCATCTCCTCCCGCTCACGCTGGGCTCGCTGCTGCTCGGCCTCTTCTTGGACCCGACGATCACGATTCGCCCTCATGCGCGCCATTCCATCGTCAAGGAACTGGTCTTCTGCCTCCTACCTAGCCTCGAGGGCCTCGACCCGCAGGAGGGTGTCCTTGTGGGCCCGCTCCATGACCTCGAGCTCGTTCGCGAGCCCCTCGTTGCGCTCGGCCAGGCGCCCGTTCTCCTCCGTCTTGGTCTCCAGCTCCTGGCGGAGCTCTTGGATGACCGGCCCCAGGCCTCGTCGCCGATCTCCGGGAATGCCATAAAAGTCCATGATCTCGCAGTCACGCTCGTTGACTAGTGCGAGCAGTCCTTCGTTCGTGCGCTGCAGATGGTCGCTGTTGTCCTCATGGACGCGGCTCTCATCCCGAAGGACACGGCTCTCGTCCCGAAGGATGCGGGTCTGCTCCCGGAGGACGCGGTTCTCCTCCACGCGCTGGGCCGCAAGACGATTGGCGGCGCGGGCTTCGCGCTCGTGTTGCTCCGCGAGCAGGGTGGTTGTGCGGAGCTCTCGGTCAACCATGGCAATTCCCTCCCGAAGAGTGCGATTTTCCTCCTCAAGCTGACTGGCGGCGTGCTGGGCGGCGCGAGCTTCGGCCTCGTTCTGGCTGGCGAGGTCGACTGCGACGCGGGCCTCGGCTTCATGTTGGCTCACGAGGTCGGTAGCGGCGCGAAGGTCTTCTTCGCGTTGGGCGGCCAAGGCGTGAGCTGCACGGGCTTGGTTACGAGCCATCTTTTCTGACTCACGAAACTTGGGGTTCTGGGCGGCGAGATGGTCTCGCTCTACCTTCATCTCGTTGAAGCCGCGGGTCAGCGTTTCCATTGCCTTCTTATATCCAGCAACCTCAGCCTCCAAAACCTCAATCTTCTCTTGGGCTTTGCGGCGCTCTTCCGCAAGTGCCTCCTCGGCGGCGCGCTGGTGCTCGGCGGCGGCAATCTGCTCCTCCGTGTAGGGTTCCTCGTCGTCGATGTCCGAGGCGGGGAGAGGGATCATGACACCAGCCATCTGGTAGTCGCCACTATCGTCGGATGTGTCCATGGAGGTGGACGAAGGGGAGTTGTCACCAGCAGTGTGAGGGCGGTTGCCGCTGGTGGGGGGTGAGGCCGACCGGCGTGATGGTCCAGCGCCGTCATCGCTGTCTTCGTGGCCGTTGTCGGGGGCGGACTCCTTGGCGGCTTCTTCAGCTGCCTTTTTCGATGACTCGGCAGCCTTTTTGGCTTCGAAGTCCTTGAGCCAGGCCGTGATACCCAATTCCTTGGGCTTGGGCTTCGGGATATCCTCGTAGCGAATGGGAGGATTCATGGCTTGCATGGGTAACATCTGAGTGCTAAGATCTGTAGGCAAAGAGTCAGTAATCATCCAGTGTTAAGTAACGAGGAGATAAATCAGCAGGGAGCGACTCACCAACATCCTTCAATTTACCAAAATGGTCGTTGCGAGGACTGGCAGCGGGGTTGTTCAGGTCAGGAAGTCTAACCTCCATCAGGTACTTGAAGGAATTGCGAATCAATTGCTTCATTTCGCCGACGTAACGCTTTTTGGCCTCTCCTTGGGTGATGAAGGGTGTGACCTGTTGCGCGTGCTGGCCGCACATCAGGCGCCATCGGATCTCCTCGTCGACGAGGACATGGAGGTGTTTGCGGAAGTGGTATTTGTCAGCCTCCTTGTTCTGACGGTTGAAAGCTAGTCGGGCGGAGGTGTAATGGTCGATAATTCTGGCGACCGCGTTGGCTCCTTCGGGCGAGTCATACCGAGGACAGCCGCAACGTCCTCTTCGACACGGTGGGTCAGCAGGCGATGCTGTTGCGTACGATGCAAAGCCTGGAAGATGACGATTAAGTTGGCCTGGGCTCGGCTGAGGCTGAATTGCGTTGCCATATGGCGGCGGGTGGACAGCAATGCCTCCTCGATTGACGAAGGGGCGTACGCGAATGGGTTGCCAAGGAAACCATCAGGCAGATTGCATGAAACATTGGGTGGATTGGATTTCGACATTTTCAAAGCCGCGATGTAGACTGAATTGGGCTTTGGGATGATGTGCGATGGGAGCGATGAAGGTGTGGGATGGGGAGAAGAGATGAAGAAGTTGTTGCTGACAATATCGGGAAATACAAGTTGAATGGGGTGAGGCAGAATCCCTGAAACTCTTGACGCAGTGATTTTTTCCTTGAGCGGTTGCAACGTGGGAGAAAGTCCAAACTGGTAGACGGTTTCCCTGTGAAAAGGTGAGGGAAGGTAAGGTAGGCAGACTTTTGTGACAATGTGGGGAACTGGCACAACACAAATTGATTTGACAAGTCAATCAATTTTGTTCTGCTGCGTTGCAATGTGGGAGAAAGTCCAAGTGGTGGATGGTCATCTGTAACACAGAAGGTGAAGGAAGGTGTGGAAGGTGGTCCTCTATAACAAGGTGGGGGAAATGTGTATGGTAGGAAACAAATCGAGCTCGTCAAGTCGACTTCTTTTTCTGATGTTACAAGGTGGGGAGGAAGTGCAGGTCCAAATCAGCTTCGCATCTTGGTGTTTGATTGTTGTTCCTGCACTTCGGGCTGGCTGCTGTGCTATAGAATTGATTATTATGGAGCTGGGTATGCAACATTGAATGGAGCAGTGGGCCAATCAGCGTTAACCTGGGGGAGCGTGGGGAAGCTTGGGGCAGCCAAGTACCTGAGAGGGTAGGCTTATCTATCCTAATTGCAGCTGTTTTTCATCAAGGGTGTTGTGGCATGATGGCTCAGCGGTCATGCTCTTCGGTCTCTATCATAGGATCCCAAGCTTGATGTGAAGATGGACATTGGCCCTCCGTTTACTCACACAGGTGCAAGTGATGGTTCAGACCCTACCTACATCGTAGTTCTAGGCCCCCCGATTCCGAAGCCCATTAGGTGTCTGTCAGTCTGCTAGGGAGTTGCCTCCCCCTAGTGAATCTGGCCCCATTTGGGATAGGATAGGATCACTTTTTGTTTGTTTTATTCTCCTTGTTACATACTCCGTAAGGCCACGCATTCGAACCCCCCCCCAATGGGCAACTTTTTTTAGGCAAGCGCATTCCTATCTTAAAATTTGAGGTAATTACCACACATAGAACCTAGGCCATTAAGAGTCAGCGTAAATGGAGGCTTCTCGCTAGCAGCTTTATTGATCGCCACTACACTGCAACCAAGGGGAGTACTAGAATTGAAAAGACACCTACATTGATGTTTCACCGTGTCAGGATATTGGCCTCAGTGTTCACCGCATCGATGTATGCTACTGGTCTGCCTATGTGTTCAAGTAGCAGCAGCATTGCCCAGGCTGGTGCGCATGATGGCTCAGTGTCGTTTGCGTTGGTCTGGATAGACTGAATGTAGACCGGATCCGTGGTAAGGAGTCTGGCCCTTCATACGCAGCGAAAAGAAGTGGTAATTCGATCCCCTGTGTCATTCTCCCACCTGGTCTGGCCCTCCAGGTGTGACCCACGCTCTAGAGATGCGACCACCTCTAAATGTCAGTTCTCCATGATGCGACCCTGGGTAGCATACTGAGTGTCTCGTTTGTCCCTCCCACTCGTTTCTTTCTTCTGTATGTCCTCAACTGACTTGGTTATCTCTCTGCTTGCAACTGCTACTTTGGTACAACTGTATACCGCCTTCTCTCTCAGTGGATGTGTATGTGTAAGACTGTGTATATACGGGTATGTTGATGTGTAAGACCGCATTTCACGCGATCGAGATATTGCTATCTGGTATGGACGAAAAACATGTCGCCAGCAAAGACGGAAGTTCTGGCGTTGCCTCCATTGATTATATGGCGGCATTGGCATTCCACCAGGGATCATGAGTGTAGTTATATGGAAAGTGTGGTTCAAATTCTATAAAGTTTGCGAGATGGCAAAGGTCCAAAGGCTCCACGGTCCTGACCTGACTGTCGTACAGCAAGAGTCATTGAAAGCGCAAATAGGTTGTCAATTGCACCCAGGAGAAGGTTTTGCATTCGTCAAAGGTACTTGACGCGGGCAGAGCAAGTACAAAGGCTAAATTCAACAGTTCGAATCCAGGGCATTGCAAATCGACTACCTTTCTTTTTCTTTTTCTTTTCCAACCAGATTAAACACCCATCTCCTGTTTTTTTCTGAGCCAAGCACCGCAAGCATATGTGAGAAAGCAGTTGTCATAATAGAAAATCAGAAATTCTTTAGTGAAAGATCTTCATCGCTAAAAAGATGATGCCTTCTGGTATTTGATCATGTCCACCTCATGCGACGCGTCTTTACTTTTCTTGCACGAAGTTAAATATTATTTCAGAAAGTCATTCCGACTTCGCTTGAAAACTTCTGGAATGGCATACACAGTTAATCATCAGCCTTCGGCATTGATTAGGTTGATTCCCTTACCACCGACCGGCAATCACATGTTTCCAAGCTTAGCTGTTTTACGAATCGTGCGTTTCCTCAATTGACAAACGAGAGGGCGTTGGTCTCTGATTCGTGGCACTTAACACTGACAGAAACCAGTGTGTCATTAAAGCAATACTGAAATTGCTCATAAGGATAGGTTGGAACGGTAGAGTCATGCAATTCGGTCAAGATCAGCCACGGACAAACAGATCCGGGAAAGTGCATGCTTGGCCAACCGATCTTACATGCATATAGAGCCAATACACTGAACTGCATGTAAGTGAAAATCAAACCTTCATTCGCAATCAGCTTTCGAAACTCAAGCCGTCTTTCCGTGACATAGCGAAGATCTTCTATGTAAATTTTGCTGGGAAGACATGGCCAAACTATTAAGAAAGCAGTACAACATGCAGGAAAGCGGACTTGATACGTACACAGTCCCTTGGCACGACGACTGGGCAGTAGGATCAAGTAAACTTCTCAAGCTCGAAGAAAGAGGCATGCACTTGATACGAATTTATTGACCATTCCCGACCAGCATTTGCCGGTTCCGCCATTTCGGGGCTTATCCACCATGCGGTCTCCGCCTATCTCGCGGACAGTCTTCCGGCACAGCCAGACGCCTTGAGATGCACCTAGAATTCACACGCGCCAGCGAGTGCGCTGGCGGCACCATCACCATCACGCAAATCAAACTTGGCCGCCTCACAAGCCACCTGCAAGTCTAGTATGCGCAAAAGGGCAAGCTGCGGGTCTTCGCCCTCGTGGTGGCGACCGACCTTACCAAGCCCGTCGGCCCATCCATCCCCACCACCGACGGGTAGTTCCTCCAGCCCCACCCGCCCCGCCCGAAACCCGACTCGTTGGAAGAGCAGTCGTCTTCACCCAACGAGGAATTGGTAATCGGATTTAGCATCGGCCTCCCCTGCGGCGCGGTGGCCGTCTTCACCGGCTTCATGGCCTGAACCATCTCCAGTACCGACAAGTGAGCTCACCTACAGGGGAGTTGACTGATAACTGCGGAGGGCCAACTCACACACCTAAGACAGCACTTTCGAAACAGATCATTTGAACCAGACCGACACGCATGACCGTTAAGCCATTTGTGCCACCCGGTAGGAAACTGCCGTTGTTGCGTTACATAACCCTACCCTATCCTTGGCTGGTACAGTCAGTAAGCACTCACATAACCAAACCCTAACAAGGCAACGCCACCTTCAAGAGTTCAACCAAATTTCGAAAAAATCTGACATAACACTTCTCAGACACTCGCAATTAAGAAAGCTGTCCTAAACAAGGTGAGCGTACCTTTTAATATGTAGAATCAGCAAGAGGCTTTGGGAGATAAACCTGTGGACCAGGCTCTACAGTACAGTTGACCAGTCACCTCATCGTCATGAGGGCAGCGGCTGTATCTGAACAGCTTTCCCCGTCTTCGCAGACATTCTCGCCGCATCCAGAATCTGCATCGCAACCATATTCGTATCCAGCGACGTCAAATTCCCCTCGTCCTTCACAGTCCCATCCAGAACCCCAATCAAATAAGTCAAAGGATCGCCCCTTTCTTTCGGCAACGCAGGCACCGTCTCCGCCGCACCCAGACTCGCATCAACCCTCCTCACCAAGCTATTGGCCCCCATCGTCGTCACGCTCGCATTCGTCCCGTACACCTCCATATCCTTCCGGCTGTACGCCCAATCCCACGACGGCATCAGCACGGCCTGACTCCCGTTATACCGCAGCAGCACCGTGGCATCGTCGTCCACCTTGGGGTACTCCCCGGGCTTATTCGTCTGCGCCACCGCCATGACGCTCTCGGGCGCGACGCCGCCGTGCAGGACCGTGACCAAGTCGGCGCCGTAGCACCCGAAGTCGAAGAGCGCGCCCGCGCCGTTCTGCACGGGGTCGGTCAGCCACGGCAGCCACTCGGGTCCCACGCCGATCTCCGCGGGGCCCTGGTGTCCGTCGTGCACGACAACCTTGCGGATCGTGCCGAGGGAGCCGTTCCGGGCCGCTTCCAGGGCGGCCGCGTTGCTGGCGTACCAGGTCGTTTCGTAGTTTACCAGCACGTGCACGTTACTCTTGCGGGCCGTCTCGCGTATGGCCAGCGCGTCTTCCATCGTGGTGGACAATGGCTTCTCCACCATGGACGAGATGCCGTACTTGGCCGCGGCTTCGATGACGCGGCGGTGGTCGAGGATGGTGGTGTATACCAGCACCGCATCGGGATGTTGGTCTTGCAGCATCTGGTCCAGGTCCGTGTGGAACAGGTCCGAGCTGAGGTTGTAGCTGGACGCATACTGTTGGGACAGCGCCTTGTCGGGTTCCGTGATGGCTACCAGTTGGACGTCGGTCCTCTTCAGTAAGCCGGGCAGTAGGCCGGCGACGTGGCCGTGGACGAGGCCGGCTATGGCCACACGTTTTGGCGCTTTACTCTTGTCTGCGGCGGTGGTTGACGAAACTAAAGCCGCGATGGCGAAGCGAAGCAGAGTTGACGTGAACCGCATCTTGAAGTTGCCAATCGTTTTCTGAGGAAGTCTTGGTGTTGAGGCTTGTTTGCGTGTAAAGTGTCTACCTCCTCACAATACCAATACTCGTGGGGGGCGGGGTTGAAATAGTCGCATGCATACTGAACTTAAGATGAGGTATATACTTGCCCGTTTCGGCAGTTGCCCAGATAAAGTTTCGGCACTGACTTCCCCTGAGCTAGAGCATCCACGACTAATGCAATAGGGTCACATCCACTACCAATAAAACCCCTCATCCAACTTTGTCTTTATGGCACCATTTTGATATGTCTGTTTTAAAAACTTGAGTAAGTCAAGTCTAGACGCGGCTTGTCGGAAGATTTCTAGCGCCAAAGCGCCAAAGGACGGCATCGTCCTTCGCAGTCCTTGCGTAGGAAGCAGCTTACACATACCCCTCTCAGTCGTAAAGCCTCCCAGGCACAGATACTCGTAAGGTGTATATACTAGCCTGGCTACCATGCACTTCAGTTAGATTTTCTTTACTAGCTTTACCACAATGAGGCACTGTCAACAGCAAATAATCACCAAGTTGTCACGGTGATTACAATAACGTGCCCGGCTCCTGACAAACAGCGATGAAGCACTGGAGACGATGGAGTGGGAAAGGTCTGGTCAGCTGAGATTGGCAGACCACGGGAAAGCATGGTGAAGGAGCCTTGTCGCCAGTCCTACTAGACTCAGTCTTTCAGCATAACTTTCCTAGGGAGAGGGGTGATTTGCAGTCCCTTTGTTCCTGTGTCTCCTGTAGAAACCAAAAGGCCGGACAACTAAGTGAGTAAGTAGTCATCAATAATGGCATTGTAACACAAGAAATAGGCCTGAGGACAAGGGCTTTGTGATACAACGTCTAGTTATACGATTGCTTTCAAAGGCGATCAAAGTAACACCAGGCGACATCAGCAGCAGCGGCTCCTCCTCCCCCAGCTTGCCCTCCCCCTTACCGACCTCCAAGCACCACCAGCGCATCAAAGCGCAACTCGAGTCTGCCCACGCCACGCTCCTCGGCCAGTCCCACATCAGCGCCCACGAGAAGGCCAGTCTCGACACCATGTTCCGTGAGGTGCGGCACATGTACCACCGGAGCCTCGTCGTCGAGGAGCAAATCGCCCGGTGGGAGCGCATGTACGCCGAGAGCCTCGGGCTCGAGGAGATCGTCGGCGGGGAGCTGGCCGCGCAGCTCGAGGTCAGTAGTGGCGACGATGACGATGACGACGATGGAAGAAGCCTAGACAGCTCGCGCGCAGCTCGCGCGGCGAATCCCTCTTCGGCTTGGTTCTAGGCTCCTATCCCAGAAACCGCTGGCCGAAAAGGAAATCCAGTGTAAGTAAGGTAAGGGTACGTAATTGAGCGTCTCTTCCCCCATGTGACTGCAAACCAGCAAACGGCCCGCTAGACTGGCGGTGCGGGATGAGCACAGAAAAGAAAACAGGTACTAGAGTCAACGTTTAATTAATGTTCTTACGGCGTGAGAAAAAGGAAACGAAAAGCAATGAAGTGACTTGGTACATAGACTTGGCGTTGCAACGGTTGAAAGGGCAGAGTGAATGAAAAGATGCTGCGGCGTTGACAAGCCACCCTTTTGCTCTTGGGTGCCACAGCCTAAACATGCCTGGGAAATCGTGCGCGGGGTCTGACCCAGTACCCCATTGCCCAGGCAAGCTGTCCGGGGGCGCTACCAATTGAACTTGCCTACTGTACTTGTACGCCTGCCGTGGTAACCTTCCCCATCAATGCCAGCGTAGCTAAGATGTCCATAGACTTGCGGCGCCTCTCCAGTCCCTTACTTCAAGGGCATCACCACCGAAACAAAAAGCGAAGATATGCAAAGGGCCTATATATCATGAATTTTCCATCTACTAGACATCTACTCAACACCCATCCATCCATCCATCGTGAACCATTCATATGTACTGTGAGGGTAATCTCATACGTAAAACCTCGTGTTGCCGCACGCCCAACTCCTGGTAGAAAAGGGGGACCGGCACTTCCTCTATCTCCGTCTTTTCATCTGCTTTCCCGTTCCGCGACAGCAGACCGTCGCTCGCGAATCGTCCAGTCCCTCGTAATAAAGCACCGTATCAACAAGAACAAAAACGCCGACCGAGGCGCCTCCTCGGTTTTGCCGATCTGTGCACATCGACATCATGCGAAAAACAAGAAAAGCAATGGGAATATAATACACAACAACCACAATGATGACATATGATCCGCGAAGACCTTCCAAGAACTCCCAAAAGAACATTGCAATATGACCAGGCAAGGCGCGCTTCTGCGCCGCCTGATATAACCATTAGACATCATCTTGCGCTTCCTCGTATCCCGATGCCGCTCGTCTAGATGCTTGCTGCGTGGCTGTAAAAATGACTTCCATCTCCAAACTTTTTTTTGTTACCCTTAGCCATCATATGTTGCTTCAAGGAGGGCCGACCTTCTTGCCGCCGCAGTCCGGAATCTTGACGCCGTCCTTCAGCTTGCGGTCGACCGTCATCAGACCCCAATGATCTTCCCATTCCTTACCGGGCTCATCAAAGAGGATCTTCCACGGCTCGTCGAACATCTCGAACCAGAAGTAGTTGGTGCCGTTGGCCAGCGCTTGGCAAACCCAATCCTCCATGAACCGGTTCATCTGGCTGATGCCCGCGACCGATGCGTCTGGGCAGTCCGTCTTCTTGTCCGTGCCGCAGTCCGTGCCTCCCTGAGAAGGCCAGCCCGTCTCCGAAATGATGTTCTTGGACTTGTCGCTCTTGAAGTAGGCACCGTTATTGTTATTCCAGAAGCTGTAGGTCCAGCTGGCGGCATCCTTGGCATTGATACCACCGAAGAACGGGTGAATGTTGGCCATGACGTAATCGGAGACCTTGGCCAGCTCCGAATCCCATTTGTCGCCCAAATCGCTCGTGGCGACCGGGAGGCTCATGCTCTTGCTGGTCAGGTTGGTGCGGACATCGTCCAAGAGCTTTCCCAGCTCGCGTGTTGTCATCTGTTCGCGAAAGAGAATCTCGTTGGCAACAATCAAGCCCTTGAAAGGTTTGTCGCCAAACTCGTCCAGAATGTCCCACATCTGAGACAATTGTCTCGCATTCGTGGTTTTGTTGTTGTCCTGCCACACGCCCATCCAAATCTTGATGTCCTGATCCATCTTGAGTTGTCTCAGAGCGTGGATCGTCATCTGGGTCTGGTTGCAGTCGGTTCCGTAGAGGCGGATCGTGTTGGTAAGCTGGCTCAGGACAGCGACATCACGCGTGATGTTGTTCTGCGAAGGAGGGTCGTGGATGCAGTCGGGATATTGCGTGTTCAATGGTGTGTAGTCGACGCCTGGGAAGACCTTGTGGAGATCCGGGTTGTTCATCAACTTCTTGATCTCGGCTGAGTTAATGTCCAGATCACCGTTTTCCGACGAGTCTTCGCTGGCACTCTTTCCGGGGGACTTGTCTTTATGGTTGTGGGCAAGGATACCTCCAACCACACCACCGGCGACGGCACCAAGCACAATGATGGCGAAAATCACGATGATACACCACCTCCGACGTTTCCTGCTGGCGGCCTCGGCCTTCAAGAAGTCGGACTGTTCCTTGGCTCCTCTTCCCGTAGCACCCAGGTCATACCCTCCCGCAGCGTCTCCAGCCTTCGTGTTGACAGGATTGTAATTGCCCTTGTTCTTGCCCATCATAGCGCCTGCTGCAGCACCTCCGGCCGCAGCTCCCACCGCGGAGTTCCGATTGCTTCCATTTCCGCTCGAGTTACCCATACTCAGCATACTACCTCGAGCTGGGCGACGATAGTCTAGACCGTCATCGCCGTCATCCATGATCTCGTTAGGATTAACTTGACCTAGGCTTGGGTCTAACCGCTGGCCATACGCAGCATGGGGGTCTCGAAAAGGGTCACTGGCATAGCTCTGCATGCTTCGGCTTGGTGTACTGCGCCCTGAATGGTAGGCAGAGGGGCCACCGGGGGAAAGGGCGCCGGCGGCGTTCTGGTAGTCCATACCACGCGCGCCACCATAGGCGTCTGGGCGCGCAGCCGATGACGGGTCGTAGCCGTGCGCGTAGTTCTGATCGTATCCGTTGTCGTAGCCATAAGGCGTCTGATCATACTGAGAATTGTTGTAGGCTTGTCCTGAATGTTGAGACGAACCATATTGCTGGTCGTAGCCCTGCTGGCCATAGTATCCTTGCCCACCACTCATGGCGGCGGCACCTGGTGTAATGTTGGAAAGCGCGTGTCCGTGTGAAGTTGTTTCCTGAGTCCAGCCAGACCGAGAGCTGTTCTCTCTGTGAGTTGGCGGCTTGGGTGGACTGCTCGACGACTGTGCGGCGGCGTAGGCACTTCCTGCAGCGGCTCCAGTCCCTGCGCCAGCAATTGCACTATTTTCGTAGTTGCGGCTGTTTCTTCGTCCCTCTCTTGAGCGGCGGTGAGTAGAGTCTTGGTAGCCACCAGGTCGATGTACGCCGCGGGCTGCTGTTGTCGAGCGAGACGAAGATGCTTGCGTTTGGTCTCGGTAGGTCGAAGGCGGTTCGTCTTGGTAATATCGAGGCTGCGACGGCTCCCGGCGTGTATGTTTATGGGGAGAGGATGAGGTCGCTTGTGGATATTGGTTCTGGGAAGAATGGCTGTATGGGTCGTTCGGATTGTCCAAGGGGGCGTGCTCGCCTCCGTCAGAGCCAAACGAGTAACGACGATCCATAGTCGTCGCAGTTCAGCCAAATCCAAATAACAAGCAAGCGACAGGGCCCCCTCTGGTGGGTCGGGAATGTACAGGTTTGGAGGGATTGGAATGGTACCCTCGGGTAAATTACTCGACCAGCAAAGCAAGTCAGTCAGGGCAAGACAGGACGGCTCGAATGGTTGTCGGGATGAATTGAGTTTCGAGTGGGATCGGTGGTGGGTTTGCTGGAGACCACCACGGCTTAGACGGTCCTGCGACGGATAGCGACAGGAAAAGAGTGGACAGGCCCGATCCGCTTGCTCGCCTTTTCGCAGTGCAGGCAGTAGGTACAGTACGCAAACGAATGAATAAAGTGAGCAGCGAGGGCAATAATGGACGTGAGGCGTCAGGCGTGCGGTGTTGATGTTAGAGAGTCAACTAGGGTCGGCCAGGTACGCAGGCGGGAGTATGGTGAGACAAACAAAGTCGGGATCAATCAATTCTTAGTGCCAGCCCCCAAGCCCGGGCGTAAATGCAAAATAATGAATGCGGTCCGACTCGAAACAATGGAGGGAATATATTGGGTGGTCGATTCCTCCCTTGGGATAAACTCAAAAGATTTGACCAGCACGATTGAAGCAACCTGAGTCAATAGATGTTGTCTCTCTCCAGACGATCGGCAGTCCAGCACTTGGGACGGTGTTCGAGGTGATGCGTGTGGTGGTTTGTGTAGGTATGCTCGTGATGAAACCGCTCCAAACGGTCCTTGTGGAGAGAGAGGGTGGGCAGTTTTCGATTTCGATTGGGGGTGCGGTGCAAGCGGACAAAGAATTGGAAATGGCACCTTTTCCTTTCTCAGTGCATTGTGGCTCCTCAGCTCGTACTGGCAAACTCCCTGCTCGTCGTGGTTTCTAAGAAAAGATGCCTGTGGATGAATGTGCGCTCGTGCAGACAGGAAAGAAGGGGACAACCAGAATCGTCAGCCCTTCGTATTCTGGGGGCGGCACGCCTCTTCGTATCGATTGTCGCAGCTGAGAGCTGGTAGGCGTGGTTTGTTGATTTTTTCGCTCCTCTCCTCTGGTTCGCTCACTACCTGCTACTCTACTTTGAGGTGGTCGGTCATGGGTGACTTTTCTCACCGAGGTTTAGTGTCATCGTATTAGCGAATCCGGTTCCTGGATTAGTTGCTGCTACTCCAGCAACCAAGCTTTTCCGCCGATCATCAACCAAATCCAACCTCCCATGGGACGCAGAACCCGTGTTGTCATGAGGGTCAGGCCATTTTCTTTTTCCCTTGTGGGGTGCATCAAGAAGGTCGGCCTCCCGTCTCCCGCCATTTTTTTTAAAATTACAGTTGTTGAAAATGTCAACGTTGATACACTACATACATACTTATGATGACATGCTTCAGGATGGACGTCGTAAAGCTTGTCCAAAGACATGGGAGTCGATCCAAGGTTGCTCGAGGTGGAGAATGGTGGCTAAAGATGTGGTGATACGATTTGCGCTGTGGCCGCTGTGGTCGCTGTGGCCCCAGCCTAGTACCTGGCTGCCTCTTTTGGCACAGGGCATTTTTAAGGTACTGTCACGGGCCGTCTCCAAGCCAGTCTGCATGTTGCAACTTTCCCTGGTCTGCAGTGCCACATAAAAGCCACATCATTCATCAAGCGACTGACTGACCTGACTGACAGCGCTACGATGACAACTCGCTATCAGCGTCAGAGAAACAAGTAATGACAGCAACTCCACTGGTAGCGGCAAAGAGGCTGGCACCCCACGGATCGTGTTGACGACACGGTGAATAGTATCTTGTCCAAGCGCTTGGCCCTGTCGTTGGCTGAGAAACCAGGCTGGCTGGGCTGGCAGGATTTCCAGCAGCTACCCCAAGTCATTTCGCTCGCTCAATCAATGATCAGCCAGCCCCCTGGCCACCTGCGAAGCCTGGTCCAATCCGTGCAAGGTCCAGCAGTCTTATGTAAGTTCATGTTGCATGGTATGGTAACCTTCGCACCGGAAATAGGTGCTGCATTCGCAAGAATCGCATTTGATTTCAATTTGATCCTGCCTCCAAGGTTACAGTGGCCTGGGGCAGGGAATATGCAGCTACCAAATTGGTGTGAACCCCTTTTGCTTCTTTCTTCCTGCCATTCAATCAATTCCCCAAGCTAACCTACCGTCATGATTGATTGACTGCTGGCTGCGTCGGCCAATTCTGCCCCGTTTCAACACGCACCTTCTTTTTCTGTCCGCTTGGTACGGGGGCCGCTAGATGTTGTAGCCATCATCAAGATGGAACCCCGGCAAGGCCAAATGAACCCGCCCCCTTCCTCATCTTTGGCCTGCGATGCCCCGCGATTACATCATGCCGGGTTGAAGCATGTTGATTGTGCCAACCTTGGCAACCTTGGAAGTCTTTTCTGTTTTTGGAGTCCTTGCGGCCGTTAGCGGGCCCCGGTTTTCTTTTCTCAGTCGTCCATGCAGC
The DNA here is from genome assembly GCA_038363885.1 of Apiospora rasikravindrae. NCBI lineage: Eukaryota > Fungi > Ascomycota > Sordariomycetes > Amphisphaeriales > Apiosporaceae > Apiospora > Apiospora rasikravindrae. Next base: position 586,739 of record JAQQWK010000011.1, read on the forward strand.
AATCTAATCGGAGGTTTCTTTGCAACGTTGGACATCGACACAATCTTGGATCAATTCCATGCTTCATTAGCCCTTCCAGGGCATGGGCTGCCATTGCCAACATTTCGTCGCCGGACTTCTAATTCTAGATAGAAGATGGCCGCGCTCGTCTCGCTTCGTCTACGCCACATACCGAGTACCAAGTTCCTACTGATGATCTAGGAGGCAAGAATGCCCTAGATACGAACTGTGCTTATTGCTTCTCAGCGTGGCGCACACTACATATGTATTTCGGACCGAGCGGTATGTAAGATAAACACACACTAATCTACGGGCGTCCCGAAGCCATGGTTGTGGGGTTTACATTTTGGCTTGATCTACGAGGAGAAGTGGATGGTCTAGTCCAACGCGATATAATACGCAGCATCAAACAAACGCGAACCGTTTGGAGGCTCATAATCGAACCTCCTACTGTTGCCGTCACCGTCGCGGCTCTGATGACACTTTCCATGTGTGTGCGAGTGCCCCGTTCCAGGGTCTCTGACTCGGGCAAGGAAGAACAACGCTGGCCAAGAGTGTCTGAGTGGAACCCCCACAGGATGCAGCAGCATTTCCATTCAATCTTTCGCATCGTTTCCAATCCGCCTTCTCACGCAACGGCGCGCATTGCTTACTCCCTCTCTACATTGACATGCTATCAGATGGCTATGATTCAAGCTCGATCTGGATGGCTCTTGCACAAAGCTACTGTGGCCGTAATTTACGTAGATTCCTCAAGGAGCTTGCCGCCAGAGACTTCCCACTTCGCCTGTCCTACCTAAGGTTATCTCCAGTCTGTGCACACCCTCCCTCTCCTCAAGACTGAAGAAACGTACCCCCCGTAATGGACGTCGTCAGCCAAGCCAACAAGTTTCATGCGAATTACGATTACGACGTGGCTGATGACTACTATGTCGAAAGCCTCACGTCACTGGACGAAATGTCATCGTTTTTCTTCGCCGCGGACAAAACAAAACACGTATCGGTCGGCTCTGGAACAGTTGTCCGTTGTCCCCCCCCGCTCAAGCCGGTAATTCCGGGGGATTGTCGATAGAGCTGACGACTGCCATGCCGCAGCACTCACTCGTCGGCCTGCGTCTACTGATGCAGTATCACAACCGCAGTGCACGGAAGGCGGGAAATCTGCAATGCCCGTGTGCCCGGCAGTTCTTCCAACCTACCAGACGATCGGCACGCCCTTCTCGGGTGGTCGCACCGTAGATCGAAGGGGTGCAAGGCGATGTGGCGATGAGAGGAAGCGCCAACGAGATTAGCAGATGCCATGTCAGGCGCAGACCCCTAAGGAGATACTGGCGTATCACGGCAGGTGAGTCGTACATATCCCGTGGATTCCGTAATGGGCTATCCTTTTGCTTTGCTTGCATTTCATACCATATCATTGGCTCCAGACTCCAATGGCGTGCGTGTGCGCTTGGTGCATATGCCTCTCGAAGACCTATCGGTCTTTCGGGTCAAGATACGCACCCAACGGGACATGCGTCCTCCGATTGCCTTTCATACTGCTTGAAAGTGCTTCTTCTTCTGCCTATGATCTGGCAATGACGGTGGCCGGTTGATCATGGCCAGCCAGTCGGATTCGGAGCTTCTGTGCGTCACTCCTTATCTGCGCCCCAAAAGCAATGCGTCCGTGTAAGGTCAATGAGAGATGGCAATTCGGCAGCCAACGGAAAAGCTTACTGATCCTACCACCAATACGACCAATGCCACGAGCACTTGCATGCAGCAAGCGCAGTCTTATCCCCGAGACCGCGACCTCGGACAAGGGTGGGGTAAGGAGCGAGCAACAAGTGAGGCATGCCTTAAGTTCAAGAGGTGCAGCCAGTTCATGGTCTGCTTCGAAATCTCACCTCAATTGCAGTGATTTTACCTCCCATAATTTGCCGTCATACATACATCAGACTAGTTATACATCAAGACCTTCTTCCGTCCGTTCTACCAGTCAATATGGGCTCCACAGCGAAAGACAATGGAAAGCTTTCCAACCTACCCCAGCAGCACAAGTTCGTGACGAGCCACAACGAGGAGGGCAAGGCCATCGTGCACAGCCACGGAGACATCTCCTGGCGCGCCTACGACGAGAACCGCCTGGCCTTCAGTGTCGTGTATACGACCTCGACAACGCCGCCAGACCTGAACGGCGACAAGGACATCCTCATCCACCAGGGCGTCATGGAGTCCGGACAGCTGGGGCTCGTGAACCCGGGCGGCAGCGTGCTGCGCTACGTCGACTTCGAGCCGGGCTACCGCTGCGGCATGCACCGCACGCAGAGCCTGGACTACGGCATCGTCATGGAGGGCAACATCCAGATGGTCCTGGACTCGGGCGAGACCCACGACCTCAAGCGCGGCGACATTGCTATCCAGCGTGCCACGCAGCACCAGTGGGTCAACAAGAGCGAGACCGAGTGGGCGAGGATGCTGTTCGTGCTGCAGGAGTGCGCGCCCCTTTACGTGGGCGGAAAGGAGTTTGGCGAGGATCTGGGAACGCACTCCGAGCTTCCTGCTAGCCACAAGCCGGAGTAGACTGTGGAAAAGGGAGGTCCACAATGGGATTGGCCACTTACGTAGCCAGTCTATGCTCATTGATGGACAAAGAAAGCTGAAAGGCACAAGGCGTATTCACTGTACACAAGGCCTAGGATATACAATACTACCTTGTTAACTAGGACTGCTATGTCTTTGTCGCTGCGCAGAAAGAACCAGCGATTTAGAGACATATAACTATGCTTCCACGGGCAGATCCAAAACAGGGGTAGTGGACCTCTAAGAATATCAACAGACAAACGCAGATAAGTGACTTTCCATACTATCAACGAAACCACTACCACAGAAACTTTTGACGAGTAAACAGCAAGCAGCAAACCACGTCAAACAGACCTCTCAGCTCCCTCCTTCTCGACTTCCAGCAAGCAGTCATGGCGCCCTTTCCGTGCGGCCACTCGGTCAACCAGCGCGGCGTCGCCCGCATGCTGGAAGTTCTCCCCCTTCCCCGCCAGCAAAAAGAAGCTCTGCGCCGACTGCCGGACCAAGACGCCTAGCGACATCATCGACATCCTGAATAAGATCAACGACGCCCGCATGAACCCGAATAACAACATCACCAGAACCAGCAGCAGCATCGCCCTTGCCAAACTTTCTTCTTCTGCTGCCACGCCTACGACCCCCAGAACCCCCAGAACGCCTACACCCAAGACCCCCCTCGCCGCCAGCATCCACATCAACAGCAGCTCCGAGCGCAGCGCCTGGCTCGCCTACCTCCTGGAACGCCTCCTCGCGCACCGCCGCGCCCTGACCAAGGAAGAAGGCAAAGAAGCATGGATGGCGCGCCACCTAGGCGAATGGGCCCGCGTCGCGTTCCTCTGCGTCGGCGACGACGACGACCTCAAGGCTATGTGCGACAACCTCCGCCAGAAACACGGCAGCGGCGCCGAAGAAGAGACGCTGCGTGCGCTGGCGCGCGCCGCGCTGCGGGCGTACGATGTCGAGACGCCCAACGAGCCGGCGACGCACCGCATCGTTGCGGGGCTCAACGACTTTATTGTGGCGGCGGCTAAGCATGCGGACGAGGTGCGCACTTTCGCGCAGGTCCGCGCAGTGTTTGCGAGCGCGGGTGCGCTGAGGAAGTTGGCGTCGGAGGTCTCGACGGGGGCTGCGGTGCTGTATGATCTGTTTGACGAGTTTGAGCGGGTTTCGACGACGCCGGCGGGAGGCAGGAAGGGTGCTGTGAGTCGGGCCGGGAGCCGACGGGTTGCGTCGGGGCTGGTGGGACGCGCGCCGCTGACGCCGCTGACGCCGCGGACGCCGCGGACACCTATGTGAGGAAGAGACGGGAGGTGATGGGAGTGAGCATAGGGAACGAGAGGTAAGTAGATGTACATATGGGTGGTAATGCATTACTTGCTTGCTTGCTTGGGGTGAATCAACCTAGATGTAGCGCAGTTACGTACATGCAATCCGAGGTAAGTAAGAAGCTGTCGAGTAACGAGGTACCCTCAGGTAACGCAACATGATGGTTGCTGATGCAGCACGTATGGAACTTCATCTCTTAGTAATTAATTTATCTTATATAAAATGCGCTCCTATCATATTAATTGTAATTCCTCTAATAGCCAGTAAAGTCGAATAGAAATTATGAACTAAACGATGCAGGATTAACGTTAAACACTGAAGTGTACGCACAATATTTATAAGCTCGTATTATGTTTAATGCCTATCATACCCCTATAATAGAGTCCTTTTGAAGAGAAATGAAGAAATAACCCAATCGCAAATGATTAACCACTGACTGCCATTCCTCCCAATCCGGATCCCTTGTCATACGAACTCCTCATCTCGGCAGAAGTCATGGACTCGGGGTCCCAACCGTGTAGCCTGCAAGAGCCTTATCGTGAGAGGCTGACGGACCAGGAGTCGAAAAACCTTCCAAACCATTCCCTAAACCGGCAGACACAACAGGACCACCCTGGAACTGGAAAGCCGGGAGCGGGCGAGGGGACGCTCCTCCTCGTTGCTGAAAGCCGGCCACATGGAGGCTTCCTGGTACCAGAAGTCCTGATGATGGGCACTCACACTGCCATTGCCAGTCTAGTATTCCATGTGTGGTTGGCGTCCCGGACTGGCGTGGCTTGATGCTTGATGGGTTCCAGGATCTGGTTTTGGACCTCGCGGTACTGGTCGGTGTAAATCGTAACACGACAGGCCAGGCTTTTGGCGCAGAGCCACGAAGAACCTCACACATGCCAAACAAAATCCAAAGCACAGGGCACCCCGAACTCTTGCATCGTTGCAGGAACTTTCTCTTAGGAACGTCGCCCCGTCCTTACTTGACCGTGTGCACAACGATTGTGGCAAAAGTCAGACCGCATTTTGGTACTTGTTCGCTTCTTAGCCTCGGTCGTCACAACCGCTACGAGAACTCTTCATCAGTTCACTTGGCGGTATTCACTTATGCAGCTAGCCAGAGGCAGTCGCTAAGTGCCATGGCGCCTTCTGCCGAGGGGTTGAAAACCGGAAGTGCCATTGTTGTGTTTTTGACTCGGAGGCAATATCGATTGGTTGGTTGGGTGGGTGGTTCCTCGTTGTATCCTATGCATATATTGATCTTTAGTGCTTAAGTCAGCACTTTACAGAAGCTAACTAGGCCATAGCTTACAGTCTCACAGCCCTTTCCCTTATCTCTTCATACCAAACGCACTCTTCACCCAACGGATGAAGCCAATGTCAAAAGGCGAGGAGTCTACCAAGAGTGGCGACTGGGAGGACCATAAAGTCAAGACCCCACGACCATGCCGTCCCACATGATCCGCAACGCCACGCCCCGAGATGGCATGTCCAAGGTTCTGACGCGACGTTCATCACCACCAGGCCGGCGAGTTGCCTTCTTGTCCACGCGAATACCGCATCCCAAGATGCGACAACCAGCTTCCTTGCGAAGAACTTCCCATGTTCTCTCCACCCGAAGAGCCGGTTCCTTGTGCCCCTGCGACTGGCATGTCCCCAAGTTGCGGCCGCTGCAGTGCAGGGCGATGAGGTTGACCAAGGCATGCTCCGGGCATCTTCGGTCGCTCATGTCGGAGTACTTGCACCCGCGGAACATGCCCTTCTTCTTGAAGATGGCAGCACACTCTTTTACCTCCTTTCAGGACAGCCTCCTGTCGTCGCTGACTCTGAAGGCCTTGGAGCTATGTCCGTTCACAGCGTGTTCGCTTGGCAAGTATTCATCTGAGCTGCCATATGTGACTTGCTGGAGACATAGTTGCCCGAGAGTGCGGTCTCCATGTTGGCGTTCGAACAGGCTCAAGATCCGGCTTGACGATCAACTCGAGGAGTGCAACGTGGACGATCATGCCACTCAGTCAACATCTCTCGTGTCAACAGGGTACGCGACCGAAGATTTGGGCTCCTTCATAAGGATGCGCCTGTTCTTCACGGCCGGTCGACGTTTTGGCTCAAGTCTAGAACCTTCACGGCCGACAGACCTGTCAAGATATTGACCAGGTCGATCTGGGGACCCTTGGTCTTCCCTTGGATTTGCTCAAACGACAAAGCCTCTCCCCAGCTGAAATCCGTGGTCAATCAACTCCTCGTATTATCAAAGGATCAACCTAGAAGGCAGAGATCGTGAAGTAAAGCGAAAGATCGTTTATTCGCCGTTTCCGTTCCGTTGCTGGTTGCTTCTTCCGAAAAAGAAAGAGATTGCACGTTCATGTTTCCTGTATCGTACATCGTCAAAAAAATTCCCGCCGCTGTCATAAGCCCCGTCTAGTTCATGGAAATCGTTGCAGCGTAAATCATTCTTCGTCATCGTCGTGAAAACTACTCGAGGGCGAGCAAGACGGCGAAGGACTTTAAATCGTAGCCATAGATCCTATCTCGGCGGGCTTACAGAGAAGTACAATTCTCGATGCAACTGCTGGTGCGAACGTCGAGAAGGACGCGATGAGTTTGGCTGAGTGTTGCCACAGGATTACAATCGGGTCCAAGGTCGATCTTCCGGTTAATAGCCGGTCTTGCTGGAAGGAGTGAGGATTTTTCCATAACCGGAATCGGAGGAGAATCCAACGATTTCGGAGATTAAAAGAAACTCCTCGTAACCAAAACTGGGACTATTCTCATTGACAAAGAGACGAGGGTACTTCCAGGCAAGACGGATAGTAGTCGCTCTTGTCGATGAAATTCCCCATAAGCCGCCCGGCGATATCAGGAAACTATCCCGCTATCAAAGTTTTCCTTTCATCTCATCGAGGTCCATCTCTCATTGCTCTTGTTGCTGCCCTTCTTCTTGAATCTTCTCTTGGTGCGTTTGGCATGCTGGATAACCAGCAGGTCGAGCCGTTCACCACGGTGCCCTTCAAACAGGAGACATGACTTATCCCGAATTGCGAACACTACCAGCAGCTCCAATCGTTGGCTCGCGCCGCAGTCTTTGCACTATTTGTCTGTTCCGGATCACTCAACGGAGCTCGTTCGTATTGTGAATCTGCGTTGCTGGCTCCCGAAAACGACCAACTGTGGTCCATCGATTGCCGAGGTCCGTTACGTGGTACTGGCCCAGCCTTAATGCTATCCATGTCCGTGTGCCCGCTGACTGCCTAGGACCCCTTGCTATTCAAACCGGGCTCCAGCTCTGTGGAAGAGCTGTGTCATCCAGAGCATCTCGACCGTGTTGCTCGGATAGTACATCTTTCCGGGCCAGTGCTCGAGGTCGAGATCGTAATGGGGCGTGGCGTAGGCTTGAAGGCAAATCCGGCCGGGAGGATGGACCCGGAACCCATCTTTGGGATCCATCCATCTTTGGCGCCATCCTCCATGGCCAGCACGTTGGCACATTTGATGTCCCGATGAATGATCCCCTGCCGATGAACCTCACCTGATGGTGGGATGGTCCTTTCCTCGGTGGACCCGACACAAGCGGCCAACAATGTGGGACGGTGCCAACATCGCCTTAAACAAGAAGCAATGATTAGCACTGCTTCCTGTGCCAACAACACAGATGTCACATGCATGGCCTTTCTTCAAGCAAGAAAGCCACTTACTCGGCCGAACAGAGCTCAGGCGCCGCGGACGTGATGTTACCCCTGAGCGAAGAAGCGGAGGACATCCCTCAAGGACTCTTCTTCCATGTCGGTGTCCCGCCTGTGTAATATGGCCACGGCGCGACTTGGGCCGCTCCAAACCGGCCCGGTCCGGCGTGCCTTACGCATGTCATCCTGCAGTGGCAGGTAAATTGACATTTCTGTCAGGGTAGGTCGAGCCCTTTCATGAACGACCGGCGATTTCACTCCAGCCACTCAATAACTCTTCGAGGAGCATCGGGCATGCCGCGAGGGGCCGCACCAGCAAGGGTCCGGACGTAGACGGGAGTACCGAAGTTGAAGCTCATATCGGGACAAGGGAGTGCGACATCCTTAATGTCGTGTGCGGACAGCCGTTCCGGCTCCAGCGTAGGACTCAGGGCCAAGACCAAAGCTTGCAGCCGGCCCAACCGCACACGACCTGGGGGCCGCGTCGGGTGGCCCTCCTTGGGGTGGACCTTCATGCCCGCCTCCGTGGCGGCGGTGTGGCCGCAGCCGGGGACATGGCACGCCGTGCCCACGTGGGTGTTGGCGAAGTGTTTCTCCACGCCCTTTTGGCGGGTGAACATCTGATCAATCCGAGTTCCGACGTTAGTGTTTGCTCTTTTTAAGGAAAAGATAAGAATAAAGCTTTGGAAGTACGTACTCGGTTGCACACTGGGCAACAAGCCTGCCGCCTCATCTCGTCCGCCACGTCGCCGGCCGTGGCCCGGGCCTCCATGACGCTCGCGGACCTGACTGGGGAAGAGGAGCATCCTACCACTTAATTGGCGACTGAACTTGATTCTTCTTGGTCAACCTAGCTGAGAAAGGGGGTCGCTCTTTTCTTAACAAGTGCCAATCTTAGAAGAATTCAGATCGTTCAAACTTGGGTTATCGCGCTTTTGGCCACTACAAGCAGACGCTCGTGCAATGTGTCTTTCCTGCAGAAGAGGCTCTCCGTTTTGTCTCGTACATTCTCCCCCGAGACGCTCCTGCCCTTGTCATCCTTGCCAGACCGGCGCATGTTGAAGCAGGCACGTCCGGGGGACATACCCGTGCTTTTTTTAGCCGAATCAAGCTTCACGAAGGCGTCATCCATGAAGTCCAGCGGCGGCTCGTACATCTCCTGGGATGTCGGCGTGAGGAAGCACGAGCCTCACTCATGAATGATGAGAAGGCACAAGGCTTGAATATCGGCCAGGCCGGGGTTGTCGCTCCTCGCCGAGGGCCGATGGATAACCCAGACAATCAGAGCCGGATGTGGTCGATGCCAGGAGAGCCCGTCTCTCGAGCGCCGGAAGTGCGCATGAGACGTTGAGGGCTTCTGCCAATGGCTTCTGCCAATGACATCGGCCGACGAGGAACAACCGAGGGATTTGGAGGAATCCATTGTCGGCAAGAGTTCTCTCTGACTGGAAGGTATCAGGTCAGTATAAATACCTATGTAATAATGCAGGGGTTTAGAAAGGGAGTGAATGCAAGATACTCACTGGTCTTTGGAGTTCCTTTGGACACAATGCCTCGGGTCTGGCGCCCTGAAGGTCCGTGCGCAAATCATCAGAAGTTTGCATGCACTCCTTTCCGAAAGGGGCCGGTCCATACTCCCAAACCGATTAAACCTCATCGATGTAATCCTCCTCGTCCTTGATCGGATCCTCCTGCTTGACGGGGACGTGCTAGGTCTCCATGCCGGTCGCCTTATACACCATGCCCCAAAAGCTCGAGCCCTGTTCACCCACCATCGGAAACGCCAACGGAACACGGCGTTTCTCCAGGTGGCCTGTAACCTTGAATCTCGCGGCTTGATGGCGGGATGATCCTGAGCGTGTGTGAACCTGGATAGCTGGATCACACCGGCATCTAGACGGGCGGCGCACTGCTTTGTTCCATCCCCACAGTACATTTTGTTCGTCCGATCTCGGTGGATCCGACAAGCAATGACTAGCACTGCTTCCTGTGCCGAGAAGAATGCATTCAAGTGACCTTTCGCATTGAAGGTCGTCCGATCGGTTCTGTGAATAACTGGCCGTTGGCTGGACCTCTCCACAATGCCAAATTCTCGGCCTATGTACGTACGCCGTCTCCAGTTGCTCTGATTCAGTGAGAGCTACGCTATGCTCTCGGTATCTCTTTCCAGTAAGGTAGCGGTTCTCGAATCCGAACGTGGACGCCACTGCCGACGTAGGCAGGGAAGCGCTCAGTACTCCTCTGGGAGTCCGGCGTGCCAGCCTCAGTGACAATCTTAGGTAGTCGGTGTAGCTCCTGAAGACGCTTGAAGGGATTGAAACTGTTGCGGCTGGAGTCATGGCCACAGCCAGCATCGAATTGAGACTCATCGATGGGCGATGTGACATTCGGCATCGCGACAGGAAGAAAGGTGCGGTTCTCAATACGACTGCTGGTACGAATTTCGAGAAGCAGGCGATGAGTCTGGTTCAGAGTTGCCACCGGGTTGTCATTTCGGTGAATGTCCTGTTTAAGGAAATCTTGTTGATCGTCATCGTCGTCGTCGTCCTCTGCGCGGAGAAGGTTGATCATATCCTTAACCGATCACGGCCCTAGAATTTTGGTTAGCTGCCGTATAAAGGGTATGATAATTAGTGACTTACCTCCTGGACGACCTGCAGTCAAACCCGGCTGAGAAGATACACCAAATAATCTCACTCTCAAATAGATGCAGTTTAAACCTCATGCCTAGGAGGGGTATGGTAGTTAATAATCATGTATATTCTATTCTTCATGCTATCAAAGTCCTTGTATCCGGCTACGCGGCCCAGAATCTCCCAGCCGGTCTATTTGACCACCTCATTGTCCATCGTTGTGGTCATCCATCGTTTGCTTCGAGCCATTGTGAGCGGAGGGATTGGGCAATGGTTTTTCCATCATATTCGACCTTACTAACTGTGTGATGTTGATTGTTGTTGTTGTTGACAAGAAGTGAACTTGAAGAAAAGTCAGTCGAGGTTGCGCCAGTATCTTCGGCAGAGTTTCTAGCTCCGCCGTTGATACTGGCAGCATCGTCTGGCTTCTAGCCGATCAGCACCCTGGAAATTTGGTTAGCCGGAGTTGCAACATGCTAGGAATAGAAGGGAGGGATGATTAGTGAAAACATACCCGAGGTTCTTCGTTCTTCACGCCACCAACGGCCTTGCTTGCCCTTCTTGTTCCTCTTCTTGAAGAAGCTCCTCAGATGCCTGAAGAGCGGTAGACTAACGGACTAACGTCCTGGAGAAATCAGAGGGGAAAGGTGGAAGCAGCACCTCGTCATCGTCGTCGTCGTTGTTGTCACTTCAAGCATGACCCGACAAAACACCGTCTCTTGCATGGCTAAGGTAGGGTCTGCTTTTGTGTGTAGCCTCTTAGACTCCTTCTCCGCTATTGCGATGGTCAGAAAGTGATGTTGACGCAATGCGATTTCTGCCAGTTTCACGAAGGCCAGGCCCTCATAGGGGTTGTAGACGGCAGGCACTGTGAAACCAGTGAACGGGTCATCGTCGTAAGTCATTCCCAGAGGCAGCTCAGAGACGGTTCCGGAAGAGGATCCCAGGCCAACAAAAGCATAGGTCTGCGACGTTCGCTCGGCAGGAAACCCCATGCTCCCCAGGCCCCAACAGTATGAGTACTGTTGAGGTGGAGGAGGTAGTGGGTATGGGGCAACAGCTGGGCTTTGCCCCATCCCACACCCCCTCAACCTCGGGCTCGAGAACCTTGGGTGCTTCCTGAAGCAAGAAAGCAAAGTTCTTGCTGGTAGTGATCGTCATCGTCGTCGTCGTTGTGACTGCTGCCATCACCAACTCCCACGACAGTGAGGGGGAGCGGGGTGCAGGGCAATACGGAGTACCGACGCCTAAGTTGTTCTGAGAACGGCCCCCCGACAGAAGGACACAAGAGTTCCCAATAGGATAACCTTGCATTTGGTTGATAGCCATCTCGGCAGCATGGCGATGGACAAATTGGGCGAAGCCGCAATCGTTGCCAGCAATCATTGCTAGCCAAACCACCAAGTTGGGATCTTCTGGAGGTGTAGAAGACGTTGGTGGGAGAAATCTTCAAGAAGATTTCTCAACGAAAGGCATCGTGGTTGCAACGTGGCAAGCTGCCTCTCTGGGGGTATTGTCCAGGACTCTTTGACATGATCATTGTGACTGAAGGGGGGCGGTAGTGATCAGTGGGACCTTGTACGATGTGTTCCGGAACAGACCAGCATCCTGAAGGCGGTCTCCGAGTGATGCTCCAAGTGATGTACCATCTGGGAGCTAAACCATAACGCAGGTGTCCTAAGGGGGGCTCATGGGGAACAGTCAGAAGGGAACGCTCCTTCACCTTCTTTGATTCGATCCTTTTTCACGGCAGCTTCGTACCACTCCCAATATCCGCGCCCGGCTTTCCAAGAGACATGGCAATCCGTCATTAGAATGGTACATGCATATATTGACCAGAATATGTTTGACCTGGTGCAGTAATACCGCAAGCCGGTAAAGGTCCCAAGGGCCTCTTCAGATCATAAATTGCGTTCAAAGGCCGGAAACGTTTCGTTGACACGAGAAAGCGTTTCGTTGACACGAGAAATCGTGTCACCGACAAGAAACGACGTCCCAACGAAACGAGATCGAATGAGGATGTGGTAATAGTGACAGCCATGGGAAGGAGGAGGATAACCCATGGACATCATCATGACCTCTTCCATCCACTCGTACTCGGCGCTGTCATACGTGATCAGAGGCATCACCTCCTCCTTTGCAGAATCATGTGAGCAAACGGCAGCATTGTCGGGTTTTGAAAGCAGAAGGGGGACAGCCGATATTTGGGAGAGAAACTCTAATGGCCACCCCCCTCTGCGCGATGTTCCCGTTCCCCAAGAGTGTGTAATATCTTGAAGGAGGGAACACCCCATATGATCTCATTTCTTTTTGATTGTTGTTGTTGTTATTGCTGTTGTTATTGCTGCTGTTGTTGTTGCTCTGTTTCTGCTCTTTGATGGCGTTGGAGCTGCCCTTAAAGCCATGTCAGCAGAAACTAGGTTTTCCGTCGACGAGACCAGAGACTCGACATCCTCAGACTGCTTGGACGACTTAGGCGAGTGAGAGGATTCAACCTCACGAGACAAGCCGATGGCGATCATAATGACTCAGTGCCAGTTGATTCGTAAGTGGCCACAGTGTTGCCGGTCTCTGGCGGATGTGAGCGAGGAAGTTGTTTCAGACGCGTCGGCTATAGCCACAGAAGCATTGGTAGGTTACGTCCAAGTTCTTGCTCTGGTCCATCTTGCGCTTCTTTCCCGAGCGCTTCAATGAAGAAATCTGTGGAAGAAGGTGGTGGGAGAAAACCCTTGGAGGTGGCATGTCGTTGGCACTCAGATCCCCCAGCTCGTGCTTCGAGGCAGGGGTCTTGGCCTTGCCACCAGGGGTGCCACTGTCACCCTCCAAATTCCTCTGGTCTCGGAGATAAGTGGCGTCCTTCTTGTGCCTGCTGGATATGTGACTGGCGATGCAGCCGTGGTCACACCTCATGCCACGTTTGTTAGGCTCTACCTTCTGACAGAGCTTGCAAGTGACCTTGCCGGCTCCCAGGGTATCTGGCTGTGCTTTTGCCTTCTGAACTCCGTGACCGCTTCGCCTTGGATTGCCTTGCAAGCTGAGACACTCGTAATCCAAGACGAAGCGGCATTGCAGTTGGTTCGGTCTGTGCAGAGTCCTATAAAGACGCGTAGCAAGCCAGATCAGTCTCTCAAAACTGTATTGGACATATTTGCCGATGTGAGGCCCGCCCTTACGGCCCAAATCAAGAAATTTGTGGAACAAGGTGGTGGGGAGAAATGTTCTTCTCAAAACACATCGACAGCTGGGCGAGGGTCCTGTCCCTGGTAGGGACGGGGGAGGAAGAAGCCTTTCTCTCCAAATTCCTGTACTTCAAGCAAAGAATCAGCAAGAAGTTACGGACGCCAGCCCCGACCTGACGGATGAGGCTGCAGAGATCCACAGGCTGACTTTGCGTACCAGGAGACGGAGGTTCAAATGCCAGTTGTTGGTTCGCTTTCTTGATCCTGTCTTTTTGACTCTGAGACAAATATGTGGAAGAAGTTGGTGGGGAGAAGGCTGCTGGTTCTCCTTTGCCACTTGGCCTCGACGTAGACGGGGGTACCGAAGTTGAAGCTCATATCGGGACAAGGGAGTGCGACATCCTTGATGTCGTGTGCGGACCTCCTCCAGAAACTCCTGCACAACCATTAGTCAACTACTCAGATATTTCGAACTTCAACGGGATGATGATGAAGATGACTTGTAGTACTTACGAGAACAGCCGCATCAACCTATTCGGCACCCTCGCCGAAAGCTGCCCCTGGCTCGCCCATGGGCTCCTTCTGCTCGTGGCGCTGCTTGATGCCGTTCTGCCGAAGGAGATGCAGTGCATCTTCTTGTCCCGGAGACTTTGACACAGGATGTTGCCACATCACTTCGTTGCAGCCGTGCCTCTGCTTGCACCTCGCACGCGGGGACGTCAAGCCGCACAGCATGCAGCGGCAGGGCCAGTGGGAGGATATGCAGAGCACACCCAGTCGGCGGTCTTAGCGCCCTCCTTCCTCTCGGCGCGGATGCGACATCCAAAGATCCGACGGCCAGCCTGAAAAGATAGTTAGTCGAAACCATCATGCTTGTGTTGAACTGCTCCGGTAGTGAGACTCACCAAATCTTAACCAGCCATCCCGGGGCCCTGCCACCTTTTCCCAAGGGCCTGCAAAATAGAACCCAGCACCAACCCCTTCAGCGGTCCTTCCTCGCTCTTTGGCATAGTCATAGCGACTGAAGGGGCTGGAATGCTTGATCTCGTCATCTTATTCGTCTCCTGTGGGTGTTCGCCCTTTTGGGACTTTTCTTCTCATCTGTTTTTTGTCTCTTCTTCTCGTCTTTTTTTCGTCTTCTCTTGTCTTCTCTTTTCGTCTATTTTATAACTTTTTTTTTCGTTTCTCTTGTATCTTTTTCTCTGTTTTCAGTATCGTTCTGCTCTATTTTCAGTAAAAAGGCAGGCAACGTCTGTAAAGAATAATGTTAGTTCCATGAGTTACTAAGTAGAATAGTAAAGATGAATAGGATAGTAGGGGTGAACAATCCAGTGGGGAAAGCAGAAGGAGTAACTCGCGTACTTACTGATATCTGATACCAAAATCACCGACCAATAGCATCCTGCATCATCACCAGAGGGCGCTGTTGGTCCTGTTCATCGGAGAAGCAGACAGCCCCGTAGCCACGGGCATTGACCAGTGGGCATGACCAGTCTGCTGGTCGGGGGTCGATCTTGCCGCTCTTGCAGGAAGGGAAGCCCACAAACCCGTGGCCACGGGATTGACCACGGAGTGGCCAATCTTCTTGGTCGGGGAACTCCTGATCTTGGCGCTCTTGCAGGAAGGGGAGCGGGCTTGGAACAAAGCAACCAAGACCAACACTCGTTGACTTCGTGGCCGAGGTCCCCGCCATCAAAGATGGAGAATTCGGGACTTCGGGTATCGCGACGGTCGACCAAGCTTTCGCCTCCCCCAGGTCCCGTTAAGACGGAAGACGCGATCGGTGTCGCGTCTAGCAAGCATAACCTGCCCCGAGCATCTCGTCAACAGCCCCGAAGAACGAAGCAGAAGAGGTAATCCGTTGTGCCGATATCTTGTCCTGTTGCTGTACAACGGACACAGCACTAACCACCTGCTGATAGTGTCGTCCTCGCCAGAATGATCCTTGGATTTTCGGGGTTCTAAGCCGGCCAATGCCAACTTCTGTTCGCCTGCCTGCCCATCCAAAGGCCTATATGCTAAAGGCCAGTGGCCAATGCACTGCAAATTCCTTCAACTTTCTCTCTAGGGCTGACTGGGTGGTCAGGGTGAAATTGCTCTTGGTGAGCTGCTGGCTGGTCTGATATCACAATCAAAAGTGATCAGCCTTTAGGCACCCATACGTCCCGGGCGTTAAACGGTTCTTACGCCCTTTTCGTTTGAACGAATATAAAACGGTATCGTCGCCCCGATACAACGAAACTCGTTCTATACTGGCGGTAAAGAGAAGTTGTCCACAGATGCACTGGAGACCTCAGCGTGCGCGTTAAATGTGGGGGTCTTTCTGTTTTTGTTTTTCGAATCGAATAGATTCGTGTGGCGAGAAGGGTCAAACTCATGTATGGCGTGGCCCAAGACATGGAAGGGGGCAGATAGGCGGGATGGGGAGGGAAAACTCCTTCCTCCGCTCATACCGGATGTCATGAACAGATTGGCCGTATAGTTGGGGCTGCCAAAAGGGAACCAGGTCGGCACCGTCATGTGAGCAGCCGGAGCAGATGGCAAGCTGGTGGTGAGCTCGTTGCCAATGTCCTCAACATAACCTGGCGGTTCCTTTTGGCCCGATAGAAGCCTCGTAGTCAAGGAACTGCAAGCTCGCAGCTGCAAGGCCAGCCAAAGGGGATGATGCTCTCGGTCTTTGGGTTGTCGTTGCTCTTCCAAGCCGAGCAATGGTCAACTAACTCTGTTGAGCTCGTCCAGCTCGGCCTGGTGAACATATTTGGCTCCCAGTGGCCGCATAAGGTGAGTTGTAGGACGTAGTAGCACATGGTGACAATTGACGAGCGGTGCCACTACTTTCTTGCTTGTGATGGGGAAGCGAAAACTTGTAAGCTTTTGGTATAAAGTGAAACTCGTTCCGTCTTCGTTTCTTTCCTTTCTCCGTCCGCTTGGATACCGTTGGCGTCCTTTCTCGTGCCCGTTAGCCTCAACAACTGAAGAAATGAATCTCGTTCTCGCTTCCGAAGGAAACTTTGCATTCAATGTGACACCTTTCTGTAATGAGTGAATACACGTCAAGGGCAACAGTGTACATATTAGAGTGGCCAACATCACAAACATTGCGTCAACTCCATCACGTCGTAGGCTGGGACTGGCTTTCCTTCCTTCGCACAGTCTTCCTCACAGATAGGCAAGCCATATGTCATGGGATCAGATAGCTACAGTGGTTCCTTGTCGTCTTTCTGTTCCTCTGTTTCTTCCTCTTGGATAGAGACGGGGCTTTACATGGCAGCAGTTGGGCTCGCAGCTGTACGGCCAGATAAAGGATCCTCGAATAGTGAGATTCATGACACTCCTAAGGCCCGGCATCAACCATGAGATCAGAAGTGAGCTCTATTAACATAAAATAGTCAGCAAGCTTTCTATATGTTGAGAACACTGATGGAAGGGATGTGCACATACCACTTACATATCTCAACGTACAAGTAGACTAATGCGCTTTCTACCTCGTCCTCGAAATTGCCTTCGCGATCTCTGGGTCGTAGTTCTTGAACTCGACCAGGATACCTTGGGCTTGGTCTCGTGGGCAGTCCACTCGCCAGTCATTTCGCTTTGTCCATTCATGGTGATGAGTGGATGGGTGAAGTTGAAGTTGATGAATCATGAGCGCGTGTTGGTGATGAATGGAGGATGACAAGCAAAGGCTGAGCTGAACGCCACTCCCATGCAAACAGCACACGAGCCCATGTTACGGCACTCCCAGCCGCACCAGATCAGGCACAGTACGGTATTGTGCTGAGTGGGCTCGCCAAGTCTGTCGGAAGGTAGGGGGAGGAACAGAAAGTGAAGTCTGCAGCACCGGTGTCCCAGCACACATGTGGAGGCAATGGAATTGCCTCCACTACCGGCATGCCTGCCATGAAGGAATTCACAGCCAGCGGGAAACAAGAGAAGGTCCGTCTTGTTTCTTGCATCTTCCTTGCCTTTCTTCGTTGTTGGTTCTTGCAACCTTTCTTCTTCTTTTGGCTATCGTAACTCATCATACTTGCCTTACCCTTCAAGCAAGATGCCTGATTTCGGAAGGAAGAGTAAGATCAGACGAAATATGGCATCGGACGAAAAGGTATCATCGGACGGAAGGGTAACATCAGACGAAGAGGTAACTTCGTCTTCTATTCACTGTGATCCAAAACCTCTTCAGAAACTGGACCTTTTGTCGGGGGAAGGAACGCAGTGAAGCTCCCAAGCAAGCTGATCTTCATCATTCCAAAGAAACATGGAGATAATTATTGTGTTTGAGGGAGAGTTGAGTGCCAAAGGATGGAAGGTAAAGCACGTGAAGGGATGCAATGATGGAAATACCGGGTGTTTGCTTCAAGAGGCATGATGGGAAACTTGAGATGAAACCAGCTCCAGCAAGCTGAGAGTAAAGCTCCTACCTCATCGTCCATTTCGGCTCTGTGCACTTGTTGTTGTGTTTGTAATCCCACATTGGTCTAGAGCTTCCACGGCCTTGCCTTGTATAGTCTCAGCGCTGGCATACTTGACGAAAGCGAATACGTTCATTCCATAACCTATAATGAGGTAACAATTAGTGTAAGTTCGCATATGGAGATACCACGAAGCATCGCTTACCGGGACGACGCTCCTGTTGCAATCGTTTTTATCGCAGGCCGTTGTTTCACCAGCATCAAGGCCGCGAAGCAGTCTTCGACGTGCCAAAGACGAAATGTGTGGAAGAAGTTGGTGGGGAGAAACCTCGCCGGCGAGAAGATGGACTTCTCGCTCAAGTCCGCCAATATCAGGGAGGTTTCCGACAAAGATGGATCGCTGATCGACTTCGTACCGTCAGCGATATGTCTGCTCCGAATCGGCAGCTGGCTCGGCATGACGAGCTCGCTGAGGATCATGGGCTCCGACGCGGTAGATTGCGTGGCGTCGCCCATGATCTCCATGCTAGGGATGTAGCCGGTGAAAAAGGCACACCAGCCGGCCCATGCGAGCATGGGTCCGAAATCCCCATGAAGGAAATTGTGGAAGAAGTTGGTGGGAGAAATATTCTGAAAGAGAAGGCTGCTGCTTCCCTGCTCAATGGTCAGCAAGTTGTGCCTTCCTTCATTACCTTTGAAACGGGATTGGGACATTGAATGGAAGAAACATTTCACACTGAACCACGGGCGCCTTTGAGATCAAGGCCGACCAAGTGGTATTACCAGAGCGCGGTGAATTGTATAGCTGATAGTATCGGCGAGATGGGATGGAAGGTATACTTTGGGGATGTCGGGAACATGGGACGATACCACTTTCTACCATTGATGAACAGTAACCATTGCCGACCAAGTGAGGCGTCATGACCATGGCCATTCCTCCTAGATGGCGACGCCAAGGTTGCCTGATCCGATGAGGTTTGTTGATGGGAAAGGGCAAAAGTAGATGGCGTGATGGGGAAGGATGTTGGGGGAGGATGTGATGTTTTCATGTTGGAGAAGAAGGAAGCCATCAACCTCGTCACTGGATTTGGTAATGGAGACAAATGCAAAGGTGGAAGGTGAGAAAGAGTGTGAACTCCAAGTGGTGCGATAACACGAAGGAGAAGTGTGTGGTAGTGGTGAAAGAGGTTGCAGATGGAAGGAAAGAAGGAAAGGAAGTAGAGGAATGAACTAACCTTGTGTCATCTCTTTGTTTTGATGTATGCATTACATTGAAGCTTGGATACGATGGAAGTTGTATGAAGTTTGGTGTTGAGAAGTTGAGAAGTGTGAAGGAAAATGAGGAAGTAGGAAGGTTGAAGAGTGATGGAGTGTTGCGGAAAGGTGAGTGACGAGGTAGGCACTTAAGTGGTTGTTTTCTGGCAGGCGGTATGGCTAGGACCGATTGCGTGAAGGTTGGAGACTAGATCCATGCTGATTGTGTGCAAGTGTTCATGGAAAAGAGTTCTTCCCTCAGGGCAGCAAGTCAAAGAAGAATTGTGTTTTCTGTTAGGGTTCCAGATACCTAGGGCTTCATAGGGATAGGCGGCAGAACGATGATCCAGTAGAAGAACAGTCTGCCTGGGAGGATCATTGAACTTCGAGAGCTTCGTGACGGAGCGCTCACTTGACGTGTACTTCAATGGCAGGGTCTTGTATAGGTATTCAAGTACTTAGTTGGGTTGGTCCGAGCGCGGGCGCGGGCACGGGGAGGAAGGCACTGAAGGAGCTGGCTTACTGAGATATTTGCGATGTTGATGGCTGTACAGCGATCGAAGCAAGCGCTAGATCTAGTGGTCTGCTGCGGGCAAAGACCTCGCCTTCGAGTCTATGGTGACTACCTACAGCAGCCAGGGCCAAGAGATTTAGTTGCCAAGAGTCTTGTTAGACTAGCTAAAGTGCTTCGCACCAGGGAGGGAAACCTCTTTCCGTGACCTGCCTCTCGTTGATGCCAGTAAGTCGCAAGGGAGTGTACGGGGGCACGCCAGCAACATCAGCTACCCCTCGTTCGTCGACACGGCGAACCTCTCTTTCCCTATGCCCCTCGCTCGTCGACAACACGAATCTTCATTCCGTTTACCCATTGTAGCACACCACCACCGCCGGCTACCTAGACAATAAGTTACACCAGGCTTCTACGACCCCCCTGAATTAAGTCATGCGACCTTTTCTTGCTCAAAATTCTACTAATACCATATGTTGGAAGATAAGTCATCAAGAGAAATCCAGGTTCATCTAAACATCAACTAAGATATCATAGATTGATGAAAAGCAGGGAACCCATGGTAGACTGGTACAACCCCTCATATGGTCATTTCGCATTGAATGAGTCTGGCTTGAGTATAAGACGCTATAGAATTCATTAAACGCTAACCATATCAGGGACTGTGGAGTAAGACGCCGCATTGACCATAGACTCCTGTTCATAGTCCCTGTATCGTACACACTGCAGTCTCGGTGTGCACTCAAACATACACTGTTCCATAAGCACAAGATAGAGGACCATACACCATACAACCTTGGTAAATTCTGACCTTCACAATCTATCTCAAACTTGAAGCTTTTGGTGTAACTCAAATGCCATTCAATTGTCCAGGCTCCGGTACTAACTAGCTCCTTTTCGGAAAACCATGTGTATGTAGTTTCTCTTCATAAGTTCCCTTATAATTGACCAGAATTGTACTTCCCAAACAGTCCTATCTGCCAACCTTAGCAGATGTTCCTAGCCCCATTGCCCGACAAGCTCCAATTGACATTCTGCCCACAAGGCGACTCCCGGACCGAAGCCCCGTTGACGGTGAGTGTAATCCAAATATCCCGGTTGTTGGGGAACTCGTTCCGGGCCGAGAGCCGGACCTCGCCCCCACCATTCACCGTCCCACCACGAATAGACAAGTTGTAGCAGTTCTCAATCAGAATGGCATTGTTGCCGTTATTGGCCAAGTCCACCGAGGTAATCACTGCGCCACCCGACTGCGAAACACAGAAGACGCCACGCCCGCCCCCGCGCGATACCACTTTGTCCACGTACACGTTAGTGTTGTAGTTGCCATTCTCGTTCTGGCCGTTGTTGTTGGCGAAGCGCAGGGTCGCGTAGCCGGTGCCCTTGGCGACGTTGTCGCCGTCCACCAACCCCACACGCACGTTGCGGGACGTCTGGATCAGCAGTCCGGACTCCCCCACGTTGCGGGCAATCACCTGCCCGATCTCCAGGCCATCGATGTTGAATGTCTCGACGGCGTGGCTGCCGGCACCAGTCACCCGCACACTGTCGATCTTGACATTGTAGTTCCAAGGTGCATCCCGGTCAAACCGAATGCCCAACCCCGTATCGAAGTTCATGACGATTTGACCCAAAGTCAGGTCACGCACACCATGGAATCGTAAGCCGAAGTAAGGACCGCCAGTCATAGTCAAGTAAGGAATCTTGACACCATTGGTGTTGAGGGACTCAATGGCACCCTTTCCCGTGTTCCAACCCGTATTGATGGTACCGCAGCCTTCGAACGTCTTGCCGCTAGAAATGCTAATAGTGCTGGCGCCGATTGAACCCGACGCCATGACGGCGACGCGCTGGCCGCTGCTGATGGAGTCCAAAGCTGCTTGGATTGCTGCTCGGTAGTCGCCGCCGGAGTACACGGTGTTGGAGCCCCGGGTTGCAGTGAAGGAGTTGCCGGAACCCGTCACTTTAGCGTCGGGGGTTCCGGACCCACATTGGGCCTGAACGGAGGATGCAAGGGCGAGCACCGCGCCGAAGATTGAAAGGTTCACCATTGCTAGTATTCAAAAACTGTAAGACACCGATGTTCAACATTGGTTTTGAAAGGTTTTATAAGATGGAATTGAATACGGTTTATATCTTGTCTCTACCAACCCTACTTTGCCTCCTCAGTCGCGACCAGAGTGGTCTGCCCAGTCATTGGAGGAAAATATGCACTGAAGACGGTCAAGGAGCCCAATTGACAGAAGCATTTGAACCGCAACGTAGGATGTAGCATTTTGGCTCGATGTGCCAGTGTTACCTTGCATTCATAGCTGCGCATTTACCCCTACTACATCTCTGGTGCCGGCATATCTTTGGTGCATATTCAAGTCGATGGTACCACGGCAGAAATATCTCCGCATTGGCAATTTCTTACGGGTGGCTTTCAAAGCTTGGCTCCTACTGAAGCGGGGGTTCGCCTCCGAAGCTTTACTCGCTTCTGTGGTGCCAAGACCAAGCCAAACTGAATTACCCCTTGCCGCATGGCACGATACTAATGCACTCCGCACACTTTTACAATAAGTAAATGTTCCGATTCTGTGACGGCTACTGCACTGCGTGTTCTTTCTTGCCCTGAATGCTAACGCTCAGTTACAGACGAGGCAAAGGTTTCAAGGTTTCTGGAGGAAGGAGACTTGTATAGTGGAAAACATTGGCACTGTCATTGAGTGAATACATGAGTAGGCCCGTAATTCGAAAAGAAACCACATCCCAAGTATACAATCAAAATCATAACTTTTCAGACTCAGAATTGGCTGCTTAACACTTGTGCTTAGTCGTGGTGAACCTCAGGCCGACGGTTCTCAATAGCGAGAATCGTATCGATAAATGAGCGCTTCAAGGGCTTCTTCTTGCGCGAAGCCAGCAGCTGCGCCGTCTTCAAGATATTCTTGATCTGCCTTCCATTGAGATCAAGCACCGAGAGGTCATCCAGGTCCGCATCCGATATCTCCGTCGCGGCACCTTTGGCTCCACCCGCCGCCGCCGCCGCCAGGAAGTTCTGCCAGACCTGCCGGCGCGACGCCGGCGTCAGGTCCGGGTACTCGAGCGACACGTGTATGCGCGACTGGAACGCCGGGTCGATGTTTTCGACGCGGTTCGTGGTCATGAACAGGATGCCCTCGTAGTACTCGAGCGTGCGCAGGAAGATGGAGACGACCTTGTTGCGTTCGAGGTCGTGGCTCGAGCGCGCCTCGAGAAAGACGTCGCACTCGTCCAGTAGCAGGATCGCGTCCCAGCGCGCTACCAGCTCCAGAATCCGCTGCAAGCTGCTCTCCACCTCGTACGGGTCCGAGCCTAAATCACCTGAGGACAGGGTGTGCAGGGGGACGCGCAGGTTCTCGGCGACGGCTTCGGCTGTTAGGGTTTTGCCTACGCCGGGGGAGCCTGTGGGTTGCAATGTTGGTAAATACGTACGGTTTTTATGCATATGTTGGTGGACCGAAAGGGGTAAGCTTACCTGAAAGCAGGCAAATAACACCCTTGCCTTTACCCGAGATGACATCATCAAAAGCACATCCCTCAAGCTGAGACTCCGAGAAAGCCATAATAAGCTCTTTCTGGTCTTCGGGCAGCACCAGTTTATTGAATGCATCGTCACTGAAGTGGATATCGCCGACCTGCTCCACAAAGAAGTCGAGCCACTTCTTCAACTTCAGAGAGTAGCCGCTGGTGCGACACCGAGTAAGCATCCTGTGGTAGGGGCTGAGCTTCAGCTTGCCATCATCCTGCCCACCAGCTTTCGCATGGCTCGTCATGCCGGCAAGGAGAAGCAGCTGGTCTCGGGGCTTCCAGTCCCTCAGCCGCCGCTGGCGCATGTAGTTGATGGGGCTGAACCGGTTGAACGAGCCGATGTCTACGATGATGCGGCCTGAAACCTCGATCGGTAGCTCGTTCCCCTCGCGGTCCCAGGTGATTGCCGTTCCTGAATAACTACCAACCACTCGTCAGCTATGTTTCGTAGCTCCACTGTAATGAACATGCCGTAAGCACTTACGCTTTGTAATGATGTCCTGCAAGATCCTCAAAGAGCTGGCCCCGCTTCGTCAACGACTCCCTGATCTCATCTGGGCGCGGATGGAATGTGAAGGGGTAAGCAGGAAGCTCCAAGATCTTCTTGGTTCCAATGAATTCTGGAATATCAATGTTCTCCCGGCATCTCCCGAAAGTCTTGCCGTCGTAGTCGATGCAGTCGGCACGCAGGCGGATAAACTTGCCACATCGGTTCTCCATGTACTCGGTATCCTCGAGTTCAAAGGCCGAAAGCGGCCCCTTGTGCGCCGCCAAGAGGGGAGATCCGGGCTGGAACACCATCCACAGGTTCTCCCATGTGACGACCCCCTTCTCAACGTAGTCCTCGAACACCTTGATGCTGTCGCCGATCTCGTACTGCAAGATGTTGTGCAGTATCGCGAGGTGCTCCTTGGTTGTATCGTCCAGGTCCCCTCGCTCCCTGTACTTGGCAAAGTCCTTCCAGCGGTGGACAAAAGGCTGGAAGGGCGCCTCGAAGATGAGCCGCTCGAGCTCGCATGCGACGCCGGGATAGTCTTCGAGGATCTCCCCGAGAGCGGTCTTCAGCCAGGGGCTTTGGACGACGATGGAGTGGGCCTCGAGCTTCTTCCGGCTGTCGGGGCTCTTGATGTTGCGGACCAGAACGGCATACCGGGCCGTCTCGGCATTCTCGGCGGCGTCTTCCGCATCTTCGGGGTATTTGTTGACCCAGGTCCAGTCGCCGTCCTTGTCCTTGGGGGACCTGTAGATGTTTTTGACGTCGCTTAACGAGCCGGCCGGGACTTTGGGCTTCTGAGAGCTTTCCTGGCTCTGAGTAGGCTCGGTTTGCGGTACCGCTGTGACAGACTCATCCCGTGAGTCGGATTTGGTGTTTGCCGTCATAATGAGAGATCGGATTTTCTGACAGACAACGGTGATAGTAGACCTGGAGTTTTATTGTTGTACTTAGGCACTTTGAAGTTCTTGAAAAAGCTGTTTGCTTCATGGTTTATATATAGTTGAAGTGTCATCGGTCGCGGGTGACACGCCAATGCCTGGCTTCGTGGTTGCCTGCGGCGTACCGAGGAGTCAACATTCTTGTCAGCCTAGCTCCGAGGCAACCGTCTCGCAGTGGCACCATTATTCCTGCATGAATCCTTTGGATGGACCGAAACTCTGGTGGGATGCTGTTATTCGTCCAATATGCAGTCGCCCGATGCATGCGCATTGCTGCCTTGCCGATCTTCTGCAGGCTGAGCCTAGGCCATTGCCGGCAACCCAATAAGGAAGTTTTGCGGGGCCGGTGTGACACTCTCTGCCTTGATATTCGTGGGCCATGGACAAAGTAATAGCCTTGCTGCTCTCAATTTACTTCTTAGAAAACTCAAGATGTTTTGTGTAGCAACGTTATACAATTGCCGATCGCATGTGCCTGGTGTAGGCAACCGCACGCAGGCAGGCCAATCAGTGTTACACTCAAAACACCCCTTTTCCCCACATGCTTCAATGGCAGAGATGAACACGAGTGAGACCTTCATAGAACGTTCACCTGCACCGTGGACTTAGATACAGAAATACCAAAGATATATTCTCTAAGCACCGATTCGGTTTCGTATTATTAGTTGCCCGGTTTGGCGTGTTTCAACTCATGAATGATCTTCGTGGCTGCAACAGCTTGGATGAATTCTTTCTGACGACATTATCGCAAGACAGCTAATAAACTGTTATATACAAACTGTAAGGCGTAATTTTCGGTGCACGTTAAACGCGAATATGCTACTTCGATGTAGAATGCAGTGTTGCACCAAGCTGAATTTCTTCATCGGGGATATACATCGAAAGATGGTAGTTTCATCCATGTAGAGACCTTTGCAGCAATGCGTCAGAATACCATGAAAGCCTCTCTCAGGTTCTTGATCAAGCTCCGTAGGCTGTGAGTCTGAGGGTTGAGTGGAAGTACGAGTGGCAACGTCATACCTGTCGCACCGGTCTGTCGGCGCTTCCTTGCGTTAGTAACCTTCCACGACAGAATGTCAAAGCACACCACAATCAAGAAGGTATGCTGCGCCTATGCCGATTAAAGTACTGTTTCCTGACTTGAGCAGTCAGTGCAATTCCTTCCTCCAAATGACAGATGGCCGAGACTGCAGCTGACGGCTCTTGAAGACTGTGTTAACCGAAGGTGATTAGTGCCCGCAGTCTGCGAGTAGGCTAGACCAAATGAACTTAGCGGCCGCAGCCCGCTTGCTTACTCGGGGCCATCTCCGTGGATATGATTGGCTCAAGGCATTTCTAAGCACGTTATGCATGTGCCCAAGCATGGACTACATCCAGCCAACTCCAAACGTCAATTAGAAATCAAATCCCCTATGTTGTGTGATCTCTCAGTTACAAAGGAGAAATTACTTAAATGGCATGCATTCCTCACTTCCAACAGCAAGAACGCTGACCCAATATCATTATCCGACGTGTTGGCTCAGCAAGAAGATATGGCACCAACCACCGTCCTCATCACTGGAGCAAATAGGGGCCTCGGTGAGGGCCTGCTACAACGCTACCTTGCCAAGCCCGACCACATCGTCATTGCCGCGAACCGGAACCCAGCCCACCCAACCTCCCAGGCACTCTTCGACCTACCTACGGCCCAAGGCAGCCGACTCATCGTCGTCAAGTGGGATGCCTCAGTCGACCAGGATGCCTTCGACGCCGTCACCGAGCTCCAGGAGAAGCACGGGATCCACTACCTGGATATCGTCATCGCCAACGCCGGCATCAACGAGATCTGTCCCACCGTTGCCGACCTCAAGTTGGACACCCTTCGATCCCACATGGCGACCAACGTCTACGGCTTCCTCGCGACTTACCAGGCCACCCGTCCTTTGCTCCAGAAGTCTTCCAAGGAGCCCATATTCGCTCCCATGGGATCCACTGCCGGATGTTTGGAGTAAGTTTTATTCCTTGCTGAGTTTCTTGGTCCCATTTTCCATGCGTTTACGTCTATGTGCTAACGAATGTACCACGTTGTAGAAACCAGCCTCCCATCACCAATGCTGCATATGGGCCGACCAAAGCAGCGGTGAACTGGTTCACCATCAGGATCAATGCCGAGAACGACTGGCTCAACGCCTTTGTTCTGATTCCAGGATGGGTCCAGACCGAGCTTGGTGATCGGGGCGCTCGCGAGCTGGGTTTGGAGAAGGCCTTCATTACTGTCAAGGAGTCTTGCGACGGCATGATCAATGTGTTGGCCGACACTACTAAGGAAAAACATGGTGGGAAGATGCTTGCTTGGAATGGTGACATCTGCCCTTGGTAGATAATCTTCTGTTCTAAGTGGAGGATGTCTTTTGCGACACACTTCCTGTTTACTCTACATATTTTACACTCTTCTCAACTGAAGACTGTCCCTTTCTGTGGAATGTAGAGACAGTTCTAATAGTTATTAATTAATCCATCGCTTTCGTACTCAGAAACATCTCGCTCCCAGATGTTTCCCGCATGCGCCCCTGAGCACAAACTCATCGTTGATGTTGCCTCCGGCGGTGGTTGAGTTCCATCTGCCACGGTGACCGCTAAGTTGAGCGACGCCATTGACATAGCAGTAAGTAATCGTAGAAGTATCTTCATGGTGCGCGGGTAATATTAAATAACGAAGTGCAAGATGGAATCGCGAACAGTATTCTTAGCAAAACGATTATTGTATTGAAAGTACGGGATTCACGTGTGAGGGGAATGGACATCCGTCAAGAGGCCCATCAGCTTCCTATCAATGTTACGTAATTCCTCCGGCTCGTATCATCCCATCTGGTTCATACTGTCCAACCATACCATACTGTCCTACTCAATGCCCTCGCTTCCATCACTCCGATTCCGTCAAGTCCGGGTCTGGCTTGAACTTCAGTTGCCACTAGCCCATGCATCCCTTTCCACCGAAGTCGTCCCAAGCCATCAACCACTCTACAAGGACCATACGCTTGTATCCGCCGTCCAAAGAATCCACCGCGTGTTCCGATTCCCAGATATAGCCGTCCTTGAGTGTCACCGACGCCATTACGATGACGGTACTTCGGTCCCGCCCGTAGATCTGGTAGGGAGGCTGCCGCACGGTGGTCGTGCCCCGCTCGAGGACCGCAAAGGTCACTCCCTCGATGATATCGTGGCGGCTGAACTTCGCGAAAAAGGACCACTCGTGGATCTTTTCGGTCTTCGAAGAGCCCGGCGGGGGTTGGATTTCCCAGTTCTCGTTTCCGACGCACATCGTGATGCGCTCGACTTCTGAATCGCCGCCAGATCCGGCTTCGGTACGGCTCTGCGCGTCTGCTCGCGCCGCGTAGGCGGCCGGGTATTTGGCACGGAGGTCGGCGCACTTTTCGACGCACGTTCGCACTCCGTCCTTGAACTGGTTGCAGCAGACGGGACAACGCGCTGAGAGGCGTCTGAGGAGCCTGTCGACAGGTAATGTGTTGGTAGGATCCTCATGCACGGCGACCACCCACACGGGACTGGGCAGCGAGCCTAGGGCGTTGTCCACCATGCATGGCTTGCACAGCATATGGCCGCACGGCGTCACAATTGGATCGTAGAGGAGCCGCTGGCAAAGGAAGCAAAAATCGTTTGGGTGAAAATACTCCACCTCGTCCTCCTCTAAGGGCTGGGGGCTCATCGTGGTGGTAAATTGTTAACTGGTGTTGAATGTTGTTGAATGTTCTTGAATGGAACCCGAGGACTCTGCCCACTGGCAATGACATTGCCAAAGGGTCCGCTGTCTCCAAGAAGCACTTAGCCAATGCGTCATTGGGATATCCCCCCTTTTGGCGAGGAAGGTACGGACAACACCAGTGCATTTGGTTCAGTACAGGCTTAGGTCAGTAGCGACGACGAAACATGAACTTTGGTCACGGAATAAACGTTGTAACGTATGTATGTAACTCCTTAGAATAAATGGATACTTGTGCTTCCAGTATGTGCCACGAATCTTTTCAATTTAGGAAAAAGGTGTCATGAAGCATTGAATGCAAGGCACGGTTACCTAGTAGGAAGGTCCGAAACACAAGGCATCAAAAGCCATCAACGTTTTGGCCCATGCAAGTCAATTGACCGTTGCAGCATTTTTCTTCTCCCCCATTCTCAATTTTGCACTCTGGACTTTTGGAATCCAAGAAAACCTCAGTTCCGTCAGCTCACCTGAAGCGAAATTCGTACTCAATTCACTTCGCTACAAAATTCGCTTCACGATACACAACAAGTATCAATCCTTGCTAGAATTCATCATGTGCTTCATCATGGATGTCCTCTTGCTCAGCCTCCTTGGCCTTGTTGCTTTTTGCGACGCCCAGCTGCCAACTGTGAGAATCATCTTTCGAAATTCAATGTGGCAAGACAACAGCACTAACTCTCCCTCGCAGGTGTTATCCCCCGAGCCGACTGGTGTCCCTGGCATCAATAAGACAGTTCCTATCATCAACGGCACCGTCCCAAGCGGTGTAGCCATTCATGACCACGGTGTAAGTAAACATATCACGAACTCGTCACTTGCCGAAAGATAGACACGACCAAAACAAAAAGAGAGACAGAAACCCAGCTGACACGACTCTCTTCCAACTCCTAGGGTCCCATCTGCCCTCCCTACTACGACGACTGGGCCATGGCCAATCCCATCCACGACGGCATTATGTACCTGCGCGGCAAGGCGGACTGCACGGCCGCCGGCGTCCCCGGCTGCACCTGGTGCCAGCGCGTCAGCTGCTCCTACAACTCGGCCATCTTCGTCTGCAACACCAACTACGCGACGCCCGTCTCGCCCCCTGCAACACCGTCGCCGATTACGCCCAGCTCGTCGTCGACAACTGCTTCCAGGACGCGCTACAGAGCGTCAACGACCGCTACATCACGCAGGGCGAGGTCTTTGACGACGATAACTGGCACGTTTACGTTGGGCACTCGAACTGTTAATGAGGTCGGGTGGAGATGCTGGGTACCGGGCATATGAGGGCAAGAAACTCTTGAACCTTTGGGAGATGAATGGGGGGACCTACTTGATTTGCTCTTCTGAACACCCTTTGGCTACTGGTAAAGAAGGGCTATTGGCTCTATACGTTGGCATTTCAGTCGGGAACAGCGCACTTCTACAAATGTATTCACATATGCTCTGTGGTAGAGTGAAGCTAATAAACCAAGTTTTATTTCCCTATTCTATTTCGTATCTGAAGTCTCGAGTGCTCATTAAGCAATGCGAACCAACATGAAGGACAACTACTCAGTCTTTGATCGCCCCCGTCTGAACTTGTCCAGCAGGGATGATCTCTTCTTCTCCACCGCGGGAAGATCGAACCTGACGCTCTTCTTCCTTTTCGCCCCTTCTCCCGGGCTGCTGCCGCTCTCCCCGGCGCCGCCGCTCTGCTGGCTCTGGCCTCCTTCGCTTAGATCGCTAACCTCGGAAGGGGCCCTCTAGACCGAACCTTCGCTTTGTTCAAAGATTGTCGTCATCGTCGTCGGAGCATACTCGGTAGTCCCTGCGGCGTTTTGGACCGGGGGAGGGATTCATGCAGAAATGCACCCCCTGCCACTGCCGCTTCACCTCGAGCGAGCGCTGCCACCGGCAGAATCCGCAGGCTTGGGGTGCCCACAGGGGCTCTCCGTGCACCAGCTCGGCCTTGGGACATGCGGTGGTGTGAGCGGTGCCTTCGGGGACTGGGTTCGGTGTGCTGGTGCCGTTCCTTTCTTCTGAGGTATATGCCCTGTACCGGCTGTTGTTCTTGTTGCTGCTCTTAGCAGATGAACAGGATAGACACGAGCACGAGTTTTCACATGACTCGTACATGACTGTGTGCTGCGAGAGGATCTTTTTGCAGCTGGGACAGCGCTGCGTTTGGGTGTAGAGTAGACACATTGTGACTATTGATCTCCTTGGATACTTGGATCAGGAAACTTGGAATTTCTTCCGGGTATTTCTTCAGGGTGATGGTACTTCTGAGAGAGAGTTCAGTCAGGAGTGTAAGGGCTATGAGCCTGGATGAGGTTCGAGACTCGAAAGCTTGCTGTGGACTTATTCAGTGAGAAAGGGGAATTTGTTGAACGTTGAAGGGCTGTCTCATGGGACTTGCGATCTCCTCTTGCATGTCTGGCCTTGGGATCCACTGACATTTATGCTCGTCTGTCCCTGGCTTCAGGGTTGATTTCGGATTCAGTAACAAGGGCATTGTTTCCTGCACAACCAAGCTGTCGACCTGCCTTTGCCTTGGCCTGCTGACTTTCGCTCCTTGTTGTGGCGTCCGAGACAAAGGGATTGCTCGACACCCTTCACTTGTTGATTCACACCTGCTCCGGGTAGCGCAGCAGCCACTCACTTGGGTGTGGCACCGGGGCTGCTCCGAACCTGATCGGCGCCGGTACCGCGGTGAGGTGGCCGGATGTTGTCGCTTTCAGAAGCGTGTTTTCAAAACGCTGAAGCGATTTCGACAGTTCGATGTGCGTAAAAGAAATAGGAAACTAAAGTTAATGTGAATGCGACAGTACTCTGACGCAGCGTGTCAGAATGATCGCAGCCTCGTCGACCGGGTGAAAAGCCCTCACGATCTTGTTTACCTGTCTGGCCGCGGGACCCACGTCATGCCGGGCTCTTCGAGCAAACACCATGCATTCACTCCGAGGTTACGGCCGCTAATGTGGTACCCCGTACGACAATATTGAAGTACTTATTTAATTGCATTTGGTGGTCTACGGTATTCTACAGCGGGATCTGTGCATGTATACTATCGTACACCTTGCCGAGCCAGAGCGGGATCTGTGCATATATACTATCGTACACCTTGCCGAGCCAGCCCTCGGTGGCTCCCCACCTAGCAACGACCCCCAAGCCTCCGGCAGTCCAAAGCGCGATGCCGGCCAGGGCCACGCCGTTGATGGTCCACCAGTACCGGCTCCGCGTCTTGCGCAGCTGCTTGTCGACCGTCGTCCGCCGCCAGCCGGGCGGGGGCGCGATGCCCATCCACTTGGCCCCACCCCAGACCATGTGGCCCACGCCGATGGTGATGAGGGCGCCGTACGCGACCCAGGACGGGGGGCCGTGGCGCGCGAAGCCGTGCGCGACGTACTGCAGGCCGATGTTGGAGCTGTCGCCCTCGACCATGAGGGGCAGCACGCGGTTCATGAAGATGTGCGAGGCCAGCACCGGGGCTAGGACGTACCCACTTATGGCGGTGTAGCTCAGCATCGGCCAGCCGTTGCTGTTGGAGGACGAGGACGAGGAGGTTGAGTTGGAGGTTTTCGAGCGGTGCAGCGCGTACATTCCCGGCGTGGCGCCGCCGTAGCGCTGGAGGTTGTGCGAGCGGCGGATCAGGCGGATGGCGACGCCCGAGGTGATGTGGGCGAGGATGGGCAGGGCCACGAGGAGGGGCTCGGAGAAGCGGGTCTGGTAGACTTCGCGCGCCATGAGGAGGAAGGGTTCGGAGTACGGTACGGAGCGGTAGACGAGGGGGAAGATCGAGGTGTTGGCGACGTGCATGCCGGCGAAGAGGGCGAAGGTGTAGGAGGAGTAGCGTTGTATCCGGGTTACTGTTTGTTTCCAAGGTTAGTACCGGGGCTGGGCAAATATGTTTGCGGGAGAACGAAGCAAAGACATACAGTAGTAAGTAGGGCCATGGGCAGTGCCGCTGAGCCCCAGGCTTTGCGAGGAGTTTGAAGTGCCGCGTGACCTTATTGTCGACCTTGAAGATTCCATCTGTTCTTCGGGCAGAGGGGGTAGCTCCTTTTCGTATATCGAGGCGTTGTCCGCCATTGGTGAAGGGTCGAGCTGCAGGAGAGACATGAGAGTCTCCTGCGACGCCTTCGGATTTAGGGTACGAGTGCTATACCGGTCGTCCATCTTGTCTCCGTCGCAACTTCCAATGCGACGAGGGGCTGATGGTGTTGTGTCGTCGGTCGTCCTGTCTTCTTGATTACCAAGGTGTCTACGCTGATTCGTTTGGGTGGGACACGATTTTGAACCGCACGCTGAAAGTTTTGGCGGCTCCAGTGACATCAGAGAGATCCCCCGGAGCGCTAAATCCCCAAGCGCCAATCGGAGGTTTCCAGCGGTCTCAGCTCAGCTCCCCAAAACAGTTCCCCAAGCTCCATCTAAAAACGCCCCGCCCTGTTCCATTCCAGCTGCTCGGTCGGCCAAGGGACCTAGGTTTAATCTCTGAACCTTCGTCCATATTTCAACGTCTGATCATCTAATTCCATGTCTTAATCTGTAACCGATACACCGACGATCCTTACTCTACGACTACATCGCGATTAATCCCGAAACTGGTACCAGAACGATACGCATTCCTGATCACGTCTGGTGGGCGACCATAACCCGTCGCGTACCTCTCGTCGCGACCGACCGCGTACCAACCAGACCACATACCATTCTTGCCCATCATGCCGCCGCGACACCAGACCCTGCCCCAGGCGCAAACCGCCTCGGCGCGCGCCGCTCGACAATCCTTCTACTGCGAACTCTGCTCCAAGGGCTACAGCCGCATGAACGATTACGAGGCGCATCTTTCGTCATATGACCACTCCCACCGACAGCGCATGAAGGACATGAAACAGATGGTTAAGGACCCGACCGCGGGCGCTCGCGCTCGTAAGGCTGAGGCGAGGGCCGACGGTATAATAAGCATCAAGCTCGGCGCCGCTGCCGCCGGCGGCGAAGGAGAGGGTGCGGCTGCTGGTGGGAGCAGTAACAACAATAATGCTGCTGGGACGGCAGGAGGGTTCAAGAAGGGGGGGCTTTAAGAAGAGCGGCTTCAAGAGCGCATTTACGCCTGTGGGCGGTGATGCGGAAGATAAGATCAAAGAAGAGGAGAAGCTGGGCCGCATGGAGACCGGGACCGGTAAGGAGAAGAAGGTGTTGCGCGATGAGGACGAGAGCGATACCGAAGACGAGGGATATGAAGTCTATGACCCCAGGCATCCCACAGACTGAGCATGGCGCAGGTCATAGGTTATCTCTTCCCCTACTTCAGCGCCCGGCCGGTTTATGTTGGACATGTCGTGGAAAGTATGCTTATCGTCGCATTCACATACCAACGTCAGGGGCACTGCAGCGATAGGCTTCCAGGTATGGGCGTGGAACTGGGCCGCTCGGAATGATACAAGTCTTGTGCATCCTGGGTTATATCGAAGCGCCTCACAATCGATAAACAAATCGTTCTAGGTAAGTTCTTGTATTTGTCATGTTTACCACTGTGAACCATCCCCAGCTAACTCTGATGTGACAGGAACTATACATGCATGGTAGATTTCCAGTAACCCATCAGACAATCTTAAGAACGGCTTGCGAGTCTCTACATCATACGCTTTATCGGCGCGTATTGAGTAAAGTCGCAGTACGTAGTGGGCACCGGCAGAGGCAGTCATGCCGTAGAGAATCCAAACAACCATGTCAATGGTGACCAAGGTTTCTGGTGTATGGACTGAGATCTTCATCTTCATTCACAGACATTCAATCAGCAAATTTGGTCATTTCAAGGTCATTTCAGAGGTGATTGACCATTCACCCCTATATGATGGGCTGAAGCGGTATATATGAAGCCACCGCTACCGCCATCAGATTACCTGGATGATCTCTGCGCATTTTGGTATGCCTCCACGCTGTGATCTGGATACATCAAGACGAATCAAAAGCGCGAAAACAAATTCATACTATCCTGAGAAGTAAACAGATCTTTCCAAAGTCTGCCATAATTAATGTTCATCCGCGATCTTACTTCGAAAATCTGCGTACCATGTCCAAGGTGAAGACAGATGTCCTCAATTGGTGCGGCTGCAGGCGAGAGCCAGCCAAGCCCGCAGCTTGGGGTTGACATGCCAACCGCGAATCAGACGGCGGCTTGTTCAACCATAATTGGGCCTCATCTTAGTATTCAGGCAGTTGCGTGTTTTGCCCCAAAATTTTCTCCCTGTCATTGCGCTGACAGCAGTGAACGATTAAATTGCATGGGAAGCAGAAGAGTCGGTACCACGTCGTATCTTTGATAATCATATGATGACGACAAAATCATCATCGCTGGTTCCTTCAGCGCCACGCGATGTCCTACTGGATGCTGTCATCGACTTTCAAGCTGCTCTGAGCGATGAAGAACGTCAGGAGCTCAGAAAGATGAGAACAATCCCCGACGCCGATTCAATATTGGTCTTCACTGCAGAGCTCGACTCAACGCACCGGACACGCAGAGGGCCCAGTTATGCCAGTCGTCTCCATACGGTTCTTTCATCAGTTGGAGTGTTCTGTGGCGTCATCGACACATTTGTGTCTTCTCATCCCGAGATCGCCGCGCTGGTTTGGGGCAGCGTTAGGCTGACGATGATGATGGCTGCCAATATCACATCATACTACCAGCCCACATCCGATTTGTTCATGAGGCTTGGCAGACTATGCCCCCTCTTTGCCGATTATCAAGCATTGTATCCGGACTCTGTTCGACTTCAGAAGGCATTAGTTGACTTTCATGCGTCTATCATCCGTTGCTGCAGACACGTCATGCAGGTTCTACGGCGACCACTTCACCAACACATTCTCAAATCTATTTTGTCGTCCTTTGAACAGGAGTTCAAACCCGACGTTAATGAGGTCCAGCGGTACAGCGACTCTATCGAGCATGAGATCCACTTCGCTAAGGCTCAAGCTGATCGACAAGACCAGCAGTTACAGGCCATGGAACGACAAGAAGCATCGAAAAGTAGGATCTTGATAGACCGTTTTACAGGTCGAGCAGATGAGAAGTTGAGGAGAATGCAGGAAATGCAGCTTCAAAGGGACGAGCGGGAGTCGAGAAAGCGGAAGCAACAGCTCCTCGACTTGCTGTCTACTGGCGACTATCTACGTCTATACAAACAAAGCTGTCGAAAGCGGTGGCAAGACACTGCCAGCTGGATATTTCAATTGCCGGAGTTCGTCGACTGGTTGCACGGAACGAAACCTGTTCTTTGGTGCTCGGGCAGGATTGGTTCGGGGAAGACTATCACCACCGCGAGCGTGATCCAGTATATTCTCCTGCTCAAAGACCCTGATGGTGGCCCGGTGGCTTTCTATTTTGGTCAGTCAACCGGATCCGATTCCTTAAGCGCCTGTGAAATTCTCAAATCAATCCTGCAACAAAAGTTGGATTTGATGAACGTAACTGATGAAGTCGAAAACGCGCTTCGGAAGCTGGACACATCTTCCGGCACAGACGATGTCTTGAACCTTCTCCGCCAATCATCTACCCTGGGGCCTTCATATATCATTATAGACGGGGTTGATGAATGTCCGAAGCCCGAAAGAAGGGCATTATTCACCGCGCTCTCATCTTTGATATCATCGGACAACAACCTTCGCTTGTTCCTTTGCGGTCGTACTAGCATACAAGATGAGATAGAACGTCACTTCAAACAAGTCCTTCAAATCTCGCTAAACTGCCAGTCCACGAACGACGATATCACCAGATATATTGAGGGCATTATCGACAACAAGCTCGAGGACGGCGATCTAAGGGTGCAGGACCCAAGCCTTGTCAATGAAATCAAGACGGCTCTTTCTCAAGGGGCACAAGGAATGTACGTTAGTTCCCTATTATTCCTCGGGTTTCAAGTTTTTCAATTAACAATCCCTCCAGGTTCATCTGGGCTTTCTTCCAGGTTGAAGAGATTAGTTCACAACCTTCTGATGAAGGTATCAGGACAGCCCTCCGCAACCTCCCGAAAGATCTTAACGCGATATTCAACAGGGCTCTATGTCGAATCAGAAATGGGACTTATTTCAGGGAGGCTCAGAAGCTATTCCTATATGTCTCCGCCGCAAAGAGACACATGACTCTCGACGAGCTGCACGAGGCAATTGCAATTGTACCGAATCAGCAATTTTCCGAGCCTGACCGTCAGTGCAACAGCATGGATAAGATTTCCTCATGGTGTGAGAACCTCGTGGAAGTCGAAGAGGAGAGCAAACTTGTTCATTTTGCGCATCATTCCGTTCGAACATTCCTCCTTGAAAAGGACACAGACGCTACATTGATGGAATTCCATCTCGGTTTGGACGAAGCCAATAACCAATTGGGCGAGATAAGTCTAACTTATCTCAACTTCAACGACTTCAAGACGGCGTTGATCACACAACCGAAACCGTTATCGATCCGCAATCCCATTGCAATTGTACAAGCTACGGCGAAACCTGGATCGAAACTCGCAACAGTCTATAGCTCGGCCATCAAACCAGGCCAAAAGGCCTTCGACCTGAGACGTGCTATTGACCCTGACGGCGGTGCAGCGGCCATCAAAATCTCTCGGGCTCTCATACGCGAACACCCCTTTATGAAATACGCATCTGAGCATTGGATCCACCACACAAGATTCTTGAGAAACCGGAAATCCAGGGCATGGATGATCCTGCGCCAAGTGGTATCCGCCAAGCTAAGCTTCTCAATACTACCCTGGACGGGCGATTCTCAGGCGCTAGAATGGGCGAAGCAGAATCGCCACTACGCTATCCTACGACTCCTATGGCGTGGCAAATCCGATGCTTTGTTCAAATGGGCTGTTGATAATGACGATCTCCAGTTGTTCGATATACTGATTGACGACCTACTGGACGACACCCCAGCGGACGACATCGATTACGGACTATGCAGCAGAATATTACTATATGCCGCGTCCGTGGGTCATGTAGGAGCCATTGACAAACTGCGACTGCCTCGAAGGATTACTGCCGATAAGGAAAGGTTTTCCGCATTAACTACTGCAGCACGCAAAGGACGTGTCGATATGGTTGATAAGCTGCTAAATTTAGGGTTCGCTGGCGATACTATAGATCGCTATAACGAGAACCCATTGGCTGCAGCCGCGGGGGTGGTCACCTGGAAGTGGTTGACAGGTTGCTATTATATGGGGCCGATATGAACGGTGCGCCTGCTGCCCTTCCCGAAGCTGCGAGCGAGGGCCATCTGAGTGTTGTTGACAGGTTGATAAGGGCTGGCGCCGACGTCAATGGCAAGGCGGGTGTGAACAGCCCGCTGGTCAAAGCTGCAAAGGGGGGCCACCTCGACGTTGTTGAAATGCTACTAGCAGCCGGGGCTGACGCAAATGGAACGACGGCCTTCGATACCGCCCTCACGGCAGCCGCAAGCAGGGGGCACCTCAGTGTTATCGATACTCTGCTGAGCGCCGGTGCCAATATGGATACGCAGACAACACGCCCTCGAACAGTGCTACACATGGTTGTCGAGAAGCGTCGTCTAGACTGTATCGAGGCGCTGGTAGCAGCAGGCGTCAATACGGATGCAGTAGATGCAGACGGACGAACCGCTTTGCACATCGCTGCAAAGCTGGGGGATCTGCAGATTGTCGAGATGCTATACGGGCTTGGCAACGCACTCAACGCACAAGACCACGATGGGAATACCGCTTTGCACCTGGCTGTACAGAATAGAGATATGTGCACAGTGAGCATGCTGGCCAGGGCCAGTACGATAGATAAGAGCATTACGAACCACCTGGGCTTAACTGCAATGGGCCTCATCCAAAGGTTTGGTATATGGGAGCAGGAGGCTTGGAAAGAATATTTGGTTTGACTGGGAAGATTTGATGTTTGCTGATACGTCTGGTCCTTTATACATACAATGTCTCCATCCAATATTGATTGGACGCATTATCCAGTCGACGCTGCGAGGAAACAAGTTGTGAGAATTCGTACCCATGTGGTAGCGTAACTCGTTCGATAATTATGAGCTATAGATTACTGACTGGATCATCAGTGGCTAACATTTGGACCCGGCTCGAAAGTTGTGCAAGACAGGAATTTAAGGTCAGAAGAGTACTTACTATATGTCTACACCTTGGATGTACTCTACCATCATGACGTTGGGGTGCTTCATGCTTTCAGGACGCGGTCGTTACATTTCAATACCTTTATGGAAAGGATATATCTTCCTAAGTCCTATGGTATCCATTATCTTTCTACTTGGTCGATCAATCTCCTCGATGGCCCCTGTGCGGGCTTTGAACAAAAGGCATGTCTCTTCGGGATTGATGCATAATCAATTGAAGAGCTTGGTGTATTCTTCTAGGGTATCATATTCCGTCTCTATTCCTGCTCCTCATTACCACTTGCACAATGGGTATGCGTATGGCCTCTTGGTGGTCCTGGTCTTCCATGTATTTACTCGCCTGTCTTTGGTCAATATCTTGCATCCTTCCAATCTGGTAGCAATAATGCCTGGCGAATGAGAACTTACGATTCAATTGCAGTATTCACCCACCCTGGTCACTAGCTCCTGTCTTTCGTAGATGATACAGTACGGCTCGAACGTCGCACAGCTGGCTGAGGCCAAATCCTGGTGTCTCGCTTAGCCAGGGAGTTAGGTTCCGATCTCTTCTTGCCTCCCATCTCCTCCTCCACGAGCGCGCATGCTTCGTAGGTACAGAGCGGTCCCTCGGCCAGGTTGGAGCAGCAGGTCCCGTGCAAGCAGATGGAGGACGGTACCCAGTTCTCCTGGTTCATTGAGGCCTCCACCTGGGTTGGCGATGAGCATCGCGAATACCACCAGCCGACCTCACCGAATGTGGGGGCCGCCATGGCGACCAGGATGTGGCAGAGGAGGGCGAAAAGAGTAAGGGTGAGCCACATGCTGAGCTGAGTCCGATGGGCGCACCGGTCTGAATTTCGTGGTTGATGACCGTCAAAGTGGACGCAGCTGCTCAGGCGCGCATATTGATGCGAGAGAACAAAGATGAAAGAGGTGTTGGTGTATGAGTCTGGCGAATCCTCTGAGAGAATTGCGCAAGGTCAATGAGAAGATTGTGTTGGCTCAAAGTGTTCTTTCCACCGCTGCAGGAAATCTTCTAGTTCCCTTTTTGCTGGCGTTTCACCCGTCAGCCTGTGGTGGCACTGCTGTGCCCCCCTTCTGTGCGACGAGAATGGCTGCGTAATCCCGACCCTTGCGAAAAGGGAAGAAGGCGCAATGGAATGAACTAAAATATGACTGTGGCTTGATGATTTTATTTTTGCATTTCAGCTGGAGGCTTGAGAAGAATGGAGAGAAAGAATGAGAGTGGACATGGCCGTTAGGTCTATGAAAGGGATATGTTTGCACTTTGTTTGCAATTCCCAGGGAGAAAGAAAGAGGGAGTAAAGGGCCAACAGATCGGTCCAATTGCCGAAGGAGCATGGCATGGCACAGCAGGTGATGGATTACATGTGCGGGCGCCAAGCGTCACGAATAACTTCAATCATCCCATGTAGGCTGACGTTGGTTGGTGCACTTGTATGGCATGGCCTCATCTCCCATCAGCCTCAATCATGGCCGGAAGTTTCCAGCAGCCTGATAACCAGGACAAGCCCATCATTACCACCTATCCATCATGCTCATTGACTTGTTCTTTGTCCTTTTCAAAGTGATCGAAGGTCCCTCAACGAGCATGATAGTTGCCAAATTGCTCTCAAACCAACCTCAATCTGAGATAGAGAAGATCTCGGTAAGTTGGAGAGAAGGGAAGAGAGGCATGTTTAAGAAACCTTCCCTGTCGCCCACGCTACCTGTACCTTGTTGTTCCTTCAACATGATAAGTGAGGTACAGATTGCAATGCACATGCATGGTTGTCCATCAGCGTTGGTAAGAAAACGAGATCCGGAGAGTTTACGTTGACTTTTCCAGCTTCTTCTACTGCGCTCAACATTCAACCAACCCAACAGAACATGTTAAACAAGCCTGGCAAAGACAGGAGACTCGTAACGTGATCTACTGATTCTACACATTTGACGAAATGGCATTTTCTGCCCAAGTGTTCGAATATCTCGACATTACGGACAGGATCCATCAGCCAAGAGGATGTGTCCCTTTTTTATCAGATATGGGGTTTTCAGGCTGAGTTGTCGTGATGGGGATTTACTTTCAGGTTGATGAGCAGTCATTCGCGCTGGGGCCAAGTGGCCGGGGCTGGACAGCACTTTCCAGCGGCCAAGTGCCAGGGTCGCAGTATGTTGCATCCAACTCAATGGTACTGGAGGAGTACTTACTTAAGTACATGCAATCCTACCCTACATACGGAGTACCCTGCATCCAGATAGCTACTCCTTACAGCATGCAGCTAAGCACCATCCCATTCGCCCTCACCGAATTGAGGCCTACCTCGGTAGTGTTTGCAGCTGTTGACAACCCCTCCTGCGGCACAGGTCGCATCAGGCATTCATTCAACACCCCCACCTACAGGTTACTTATCAAGAAACTTGCTCCCAGCTAAGTTTAACGTTTGGCAATCAGACCACGGCAACTCACAAAGTCCTCTATCCTCGCGCTAAGCAATGACAAGCATACTCAGAAAGCAGATTGATCTCCAGCCATCAGCGCACAGCACCTACAGCGCTTCCTGGCATGCGGACTGGTCTGTCGGGAACAGTACGTTGTAAACCACATCTGCTCCGTCCTGAAGCGGTCACTAACTCGCCCTTCTTCTTATTGCCATTCTAGCCTTCCACGGCGGCTGCATCGTCGCCATCATCCACCATGCCGCCGAGACCCACCTCCGCAACACACCTGCCCTCAACCAACCCGACGTTCTAAACCTGCACGTCGAGTTCCTCCCGCGCCTGCGAGCACCGCAACAGCACCATTACCGTGACCCCTTTGAAGACTGGTGCGACCGCCAGCACATTTCAGGTCGAATTAAGCCAAAAAGGCGAGATCAAGGCCTTCGCTTTAGTCACTTCCACTAATTTCGACCGCCCTCTCGGGCCCACCGTGTCCACGGCCTGGAACCTCCTACCGCCGCCACGGCCCAAGCCCGATTTCGATCGCGTGCTCAAGCACGAACCAGACCCCAACTGGGTGCCCGCCATCTACTCGGGCGAAGTTATACCCTTCACGGGACGCATATTGGTTCTAAATCCGCGCGAGGGGCTCCCTGTGGATGGCATCTGTGACGCGTGGAACGGGTTTGAGGGCGAGGAGCGCATCGATAGCACCACGCTGGCGTTCATGACCGACCTTATCCCAAGCATGTCCGACACACTTCTACGCAACGGTGGAATCTACGATGCACATGCTTTCCAGGCCAAGGCTCGGCAGTGGGCAGACGAGAACCCCGGCGTGCCGGCACCTCTCAAGAATTCGCTCGCTGATGCGATGAAGGCGGCAACGCTCAATCAAACGGCCATGCTCGATGTGGAATTCAAAAGGAGGCTGCCTCCCGCCGGACTACAGTTTGTATTCATGCGCACCACGACCAAGATGCTCCTCGACGGGAGAATGGACACCGACCTCACCGTGCACGATGAGAACATGGAGATACTGTGCACATCGCGCCAAGTCATACTAGTCCTGGAAGCCGGCAGAAAGTTCAGAAAGGGGAGAAACAGCACCCGGACTAAGTTGTAGTATTTTTGGCAGCTAGAACTATGGTTGTTTGTTTCGAAATACAAGTCCGTTTTCTATCACACTTGAAATGAACGTTGCCCATGTCACAGACCCGTGGAAACCCAGCCCTCCGCACCCAAGCTGTCCCATAACCCTTAACTGCAATAGCATCCTGTTCACTCATGCCATATTACCTCGATCTTTGGGCTTGGACGTGGATTGGACATCAAAACTCTCGTCGAGACGAATGAACCCCGTTTTAGAGTTGTCCGCGCTTGAACAAGCACCTGTGGCTTTGGTTGTTGAGATGGATACCCTGTGATTGGCCACGGGGCTTCCTAGGGGTATATTTCCCCCAGCCTCTTGTCCTGAATCAGAACTGTCCTTGGTTCTTCTTCGCGAGAAGGCAGTATCGATTCCCGTATTCCTGTATATGTATCTCACCAAGGGACGAGTTCCTGGGAGACAAGAGCAGATGAAATAAGCGCAGGGCTCCACCATAGTGTAGATCATCGTCTCGGTGCCTAGATATGTCAAGTCCGTCTCTAAAGGGGTAATGTAAAACTCAATGAACCGGACGAGGGCAGTGACAAGACCGCTAGAGGGCAGAAGTGGTCAGCAATGGGAATCAGTTTCAGAGAACAGGAATTAATTAGTCGTAATTCATGTGCTTTGCTATAGCTGACGGGAATAGGCTGGGGGGAAAACATACAGGCTTCCCGCCAAGAATGTGAGGAAGATGCCAAATTTGCGGGTCTTGTTGATCTGCAAATTCCAGAGGGTGGAAAATGGCAAGACGGCGATGGCCACGTCCGTGAGGATGTTTGGGATGCTGATGTACTTGTAGGCGGCCATGAGATCGGCGCAGTGGCCGCCCGGGATAGTCTTATCCCACTTGAAGGCGAAGGGCTGGCAGATGGTGAACGTTGCAATCATCCCCGTACAGATGAAGTTGCCCACGACGACACCTAGGACTACCCATGTGGCAATCCGGACCCGGCGGTTCGTGAAGATGCGCAGGTACAGAAGCAGGATGCACACCTTGGGGGACGTCACCCCAGCCATGTACAGCAACTCTCCTGTCGTCTGCAGCTTGAGAAAGGTGACGATGGTGGGCGGGTCGTTCAGCATCCAGTAGGAAATATGGCGGCCACAGCCCCCGATCTGTACCATAACTAAGCAGTAAGGTCAGCGAATCGCCCATATCGCATATCGTCACATTTATGACATGCCCATCAACCGAGTCATTGAACGATGGTAAGAAAAGGGAAGGAAAACAGCCATAACTCACGGAGGCAGGTGATACACATGCTCACGGACCAAAGATATGACAGCGGATACAGTGTCCAGGTATCCCAGTGGTTGCGCTCGGAACAGAACCCCCTCGAAATGATAAATAAGGCATATACCACGTGAATAAGCACAAGGACGGCGATGGTCGACTTTGTAAGCCGGTAACCGACATACTCGGCCATGTATTCTGGTGGTAACGCTTTCAACTGATCCTGCGTGGGCATAGCGGTTGCCATGATTGCTCAATGCGCGGCTATGGAAACAACGTCGTGGTAAGGTTGGAAACTCTGGGACACAAATCCGAGTGCTTTTCGGGAAACTTAATGGGGAGAAAAGCAATATAGACTGAGTAATACCTGAGAAGGCGCACTTGGAAGTGCAGTAGATGGATTTCAGAAGTATATACATCTCATCTCTCCCCGATACAGGACATCTACAACAATGATGAGAACATCAGTCAGCAACTTTCCACCCCCGCCATCCCGTCAGCCCTATACACCAACAGAAGCACCCATGCAATTTCGTCGTTTCCAGAAACCAAACCAACTGAATGCTAGGTCTTGGAAGCTAGGACTTAACGGTGACGCCACCAACTGCTGTGGGTTGCAACCACCCACCTGTTTTTACGCGCCGTATATGCCGTTTCCCGTCTTACCCGCGCGGAGATGGGGATGCGTCGACTGGGGTCAGGCTTACTTGGTGTCTGGATGGTACCAGTACATTCAAGTACTGTAGGAAGCATGAAAACCAACAAATCCGACAATCTCGGCAGCGGGCCGAATGGCTGGGTCTGGTTCATTTTGCCTAAGCTGACTGACAAGGGTTTTGACCAATCGTGTCACGCAGCAATCAATAAAATTGTGTGATGGTAGATCCGCGGCCTTTTCTGCACATAATCTGCAAAGGACGTGATCGCCCAACAGCCCCCAAAGTCATCCAATCAATGTCTAAAACACGGGGTGGTTATATCTCGGTGCTAGACTACTGATTCGGCAGTGTTGCATGTGATGTTCAGCGGCACACTTAAGTATTACACACCAACTACGTATCACTGCATAGGTACCAAGACGTACGATATCACAAGGCGACTGATGATCTCGTTTCTTATTTGCTGATCGCACCAACTGCATAGGGCTGCACAGATCAATACCCGAAGATGAGCTAATACCAACATCCAACATCTCCTGGGCGGGGACGGACGATGCTACTTCGAGCTCAAGGCAGGCTGGGACTCACTCGGTCCTTTCACCGGCGATCTCCTTGATCGATGTTCTCTGCCTGAATTGCATTTG
The DNA here is from genome assembly GCA_038363885.1 of Apiospora rasikravindrae. Classification (NCBI taxonomy): domain Eukaryota; kingdom Fungi; phylum Ascomycota; class Sordariomycetes; order Amphisphaeriales; family Apiosporaceae; genus Apiospora; species Apiospora rasikravindrae. The sequence continues at coordinate 631,255 of JAQQWK010000011.1, forward strand.
ACTCAACGATGAACTCCTGTCAGCAATCGCTTTGCTCACGGGTTGTCTCAAACAGATATCTCTACCGAACCTCGGCTCAGGAGGGATTCTTCAGTGCCGGACCATTTCATTGACAACAAGATACACTCACACGAAGCTGATACCGCCATCGATCGTCATCATGAAGTTCCTCTGTTTGCATGGCATAGGCACCAATAACCAAGTAAGTGCAATAGCCTCTTGAGAAGAAGGCTCCTGTGTCTTGCAGCTTACGGCTCACATATGTGCTTAAATTAGATCTTCAAGATGCAAACTGGTGAATACATTTCCCCGCTGCTTCTGTCATCAGTCGCAAATAGGCCTCTGTAAGGGGCATTTTGTATCCCATCCTCTAACCTGAACTCAGCGGCTTTCCGATATGAGCTCGGCGGGGAACATACGTATGAGTTCGTGCAGGGTACCGTTCCCCATGATCTGCCCATAGGTACGTATGCCCTCAACATCAGGAGACAACGCAATGCCGAGTCTTCTTTGGTTGGTCAATCTAACAGCCATGGACGCGGGCGGAACAGAGCTGGCACCTCTTTCCAACCCTGGTGGCCAGCACTTTTCCTACTACGATGTCGGCTCCTCCGCCAGCTTCATCGCGGCGCTGGACAACCTGGAATCCTATATCGAGACCGAGGGGCCCTTCGATGGCGCCCTGGCCTACTCGCAGGGGGCTGGGCTGATCGCCATGCTGTTGGTCCGCCGGCAGTATCTGAAGCCTCGCGAGCAGCCGCTGTTCCGCTGTGCCATCTTGTTCTCTCCGGTACAGCTCTACGACCCCGTCGCGTACTTGGAGCGCGGTGAGGTCAGCGTCTTGGACCAGTTGGCCCCAGGCGTGGCGTGCCTTCCGCTTCCCGTCGTCATCGTGTACGGCGAGGCGGACGAGCGGCGGCAGGAGTGCCGTGGGGTCCAGAATGTATGTGACCAGGCGCTGCTCTCGGTGTTTGCGCACGAAGGTGGCCATGAGGTCCCGGGCATAGGGGTGAAAGGCGGGCTTGTTGGAACAGTCCGGGCGGCTCGTAGAGGACTTACTAGAGCCGAAATGGAGGTTGTTTGAGCCCTTAGGGGTCAATCTAAACAGGGAATTGTTGTGTCAAGCTATGTATTGGAGTAGTCCAAGTTGAAATATATCATTGGAATTCATCCTACCTCCTGTACATCGCGCCTACATTTATGATGATTACTTGTTGCAATATGTCCCTGACCTAGACTATTTAAATGCCAAACGTGAAGCACATAATAAAAGAGGAAAGAGAGAAAAATAGAATTTATGACATGAACTCATCATATTCAACATTTAACAAGAAGGAATGTACTTTTATCTCATAATGATTAGTTATCAGTCTATTTATCCACTAAGGTATATACAAACAGTAACTGCCTATTTCGTCAGAATGATTGGTTTCCTCTGCCATGAAATCAAAGCCACGAGACCTTGGGCCGCAGCAATACCTATCAGTATGTACATCTGCATATTGTACATTTCTCCGAATGATTGGCGAACGAGAGCTTGATCCCCGGGTGGAAGCGTAAGGATCTTCTCCGTACGATCCAGTACGACAGCGGCCTGTGCAGGACCGAGGATATTTACAAGCTTGGCTTGCAAAAAAGGGCTCGTTGCACAAGTCACGATGGAAATGCCTAGAGAGCCCCCTAGAATACGGAACTGATTGATTGCGCCGTTCCCCACTGCTATATTGAAGGTAAAACCGGATGGTGTCAGCTTGATCCTTATGTTAAGTAGATATAGGCGACTTTCGAAGTAGAAGAACATTGAAAAGGGGAAATAGCGATTATGATAGGTGCGTACCAAGGTCCTTCTTTTCTACCACATGTGGGGTCATCAACAGCAAGATGACATTGTATATGCCCAAGCCAACAGCAGCAAGGACTTGGAACCCGTATTCCGAGGCTCTGGGATCACCACCCTGTGTCGAGACTTGGGACAGTCCCGCGAGACCGGCAACCTCAATACATGCTCCGAATAATAGAGTGTAGAGGGCGGGGACCTTCGACTTGGTCATAATGACTGAGAGCACGACGGACGTGAAAGACATGACCGCGGCAAACGGAAGGAGACTCACGCCAGCCCGTATCGCCGAGAAGCCATGCACAAGCACGAACCTCTGGGGGATTTGGACAACTGTGACAGTCATGGCCATTCCAGACAGCCAGGCATTTCTTGAAGATTGGGTTTCAGTATTTATTTACGTCTTCTTGGTAGCGCGTGTCTGAGTTACCTGTTGGCAACTGTAGTGAAGGGTCCACTTACGCGATAGTTGATATAAATAGCCTGTTTGTCAAGAGACTCCAGGACAGAATAGGGTCAAGATTGTATGAGCGCCGAGACAAGAGCCACTGCCAGAGTAAAAAACAGGCTAGAAAACAAGGCGTGAGGATCAGTAGTGTTAGCACTTCAGGTGAGCTGTATGAGACCCCTTGCGCGGCCTGCTGTAGTGCCGTCATCAGGAAGACGGTCGCGCCGACAAACATCAAGAGGCCAGGATAGTCGAGTCTGGCCATACGGGCCATTCTTTGGCCAGGTTTCGCAACAGTAGCCGCCGGCTCAAGTTTGAGCTTTCTGGGCATAGCGAAGAAAAGGAGGACGAAAGCAGTGACACCAATTGGAACACTAAAGAGAATCCGCTGTTATCAGTATGGAAATTTATACATATGAAGATGATAACCCACTTCATCAAGAAGCACCAGCGCCATTGTCCAACCTGTGTGAATGCCGCGCCAATCAAGGGCGATATGGACATGGAAACTGATGCCGCCATCATGAGGAGGGCTGAATGGACCGGCCACTTGGATGGTGGCCTCAGTTCAAACCCGTATCCGATACATATAGCACTAATACCACCTGCACCAAGACCTTTGATCCAACGGAACATTATTCTAAGTTTTAAGTAATCCATTGTCAGTATGCCCACTAGTTGCCTCAAAGGAGTGATTTTGGGCAACTTACAGCTGGAGAAATGTCTGCGCTCCGCCACAAGCGCCCGAGAAGGCAATAAAGGAGACGATGCAGCAGAGTAGCACTTGCTTCCGGCCAAAGATGTCTGAAATCTTGGCGAGGAAGATGGGAAAAGCTGAGATGACGTGGTTGTCAGTAAGCATTGGACTTGCTGGGTGCGTAGTATGCGGTTTTGGTTACTCCGAGCAGATAGGAAACACAATTACCACTGTAAGTCAAAAGATAAGAACTGAAAATCCAAGAGTTTTTCTCGAAATTTCCAAGATCGTTCGTGATGGCGGTCACTGCGGTGCTTGTCACGGAAGCCTCTGCTTGAATCATGAACAGGGAGACAATTTTGCTAAGTGCAGAAGTCATTCGCAGATGTCAGTGCCCGTTGGGTAGTAATGGCGCGAAATAGTGCATCAGAGAAAGAGGCAACTGACCCTGCAACGATAGCTGCTAGTCTCCAGCCCGTGACCCATTTCACGACTTCATTTACCTGTGATGGGGATTGCCCATCTTCGTCCGTGTGAGATTCATTTTGGGCCTTGATCTCAGCTTCGGCGTTCTTGGAGGATTCGACGTCGTCACCCATCGTTGCAAAATCAGTGTTAGAGGAGAATGCGGTACAGAAAGAACCAGATTCATGAGTAGATGAGGGGATATTGGAAGCCTAACGCTGAGACTGCGGTAGTAGAGCCTTTCAGGGACGTCGATATTATCTTTGGCAATCAAAGAAGGTTGTACTCCTTGCCTTGATAGATCTGGAATCTGATGGGTGCAGTGTTCTACCGAGGCATTGTGTCGCAATGTACTTCCATGGTTGAGGTACCCCCAAAGTCCTAGGACTCCTGGTCCCCCTCTCCCCACTTTGTGTCACTTCGGGAACTGACATATGCGTGCATGGGTTCGAAAATCCAATGCAGTTGGGTCAATGTTGGCTGACAGCCTTCTAATGTGGAAAGGTATCTATACAATCTTGATTGGGTCCAAGTGCTTACGACTCGGTGAGCATGCAGTGGCCGATGTTTGCTGTCCCGTTGTCTCTGGATAAACCAATGCCTGCTTCACGAGGCCAAGTTTTCACAAATAGAAGGTGGCCCGACGCGACCGATCAATTCCATTTCGGAGGCGTCCGCCATGCAAGTTAGATTGTAGCGCGGCTAGTGTGATTAAGAGGAAACGCGATGACCTATCAGATCAACGTGAATGTTTCATCGTGACACCCACGCACACCAACACATGCAGGTAGGTACTACTGAGGGAAGTCTACTATCAAGGATAAGCAGCAGGTTGGAGGGGTGCATTGGGGGCCGCGCAGTAGCCGCGGCAAGAGGCGGGGCGGGGATGGGGGGCGCAGATACCCGTCTCACCCACCCGGGGTGAGATTGGACTGTTGGTTGTCGCAGGGCTGACCTCAAGTTCACTACCAAAAAGCGGAAACAACAGGAAATGCAACCCAACAAATACGAATCAAACATAAAATCATGTAACTATGGATTTCGAACGGCACTGGACTTTGTATCTAACTGTATCTTGGTCTGGTCGAACGCGAGGCTCTTACCCTCACAAAGCCCTCTTTTTGAACTGCACCTCCGGACCTTGCCGAAGAGAAATGAAAGCGTCTGTCAGCTGCAGCTGGTTCCTATCCCTGGCTCCCCACCCAAGCTCGGGCCTGCCTCCGCCCTTCGTCGACCCTGGCGCCCGGCGGATGTCGAACCGATAAAGTGTGCGCGCCAGTACGATCATGATCTCCGCCATGGCCAAGGGCTTCCCCACGCAGCTGCCTGGCCCTGTGATGAAGGGATGGAAGTTTGCCCTCTGGCGTGAGATGGATTCCACTGTAACCCCGTTGGTTTCGTCCAAAATCCAACGCTCGGGACGAAATACCCCGGCATCGCCCCAGATCTCCTCATTGCGTGAGTTGACCCAGGGCACCGTGCCCACAACTGTGCCCGCTGGAATGAAATTTCCGTTGATCATGATGCCACCCGGGAGGACCTCTCGGGGTAGTTCACAGGGCCCCGATGGAGTCAATCGCATCCCTTCATCGATGCAGGCCGAAAGGTACTGACAGCCCCGAAGCTTCGGGCCATGGACAATCTCTTCAGCCGAGTCAAACGTGGTCCGAATCTCGTCCGTCAGCTTCTGCAGACGCCGGGGGTCGCCCGTGAGGTAGAAGATGATCCCAGAGATGCTAACAGACGTGGTATCTGACCCTGCAATAATAAGGAGGCTGGATTCTGCGCGCAGGTCGGTCTCGTCATAAGCAATAAGCCCCGTGTCGGGATCTCGGGCTTCGCATAAAAAGTAGAACATGTCTTGACGCTGCTCAAGGTCAGGCTTCTCCTTTTGTTCGCGATGCAATCTGATCCGGTTTGTGACGCTGTCAAAGACGAACTTGTTGTACTGCTGCACAGACGGAGGCGTGATCAAATCGAACATCCAGTCGAGACCGCGCGGCTTCAGCCATATCAAAAGATGCAAAAACGGGGAGCGGCAGAACGGGTAGTAGAACCGCATGTATTCGACGATGGTATGAGGGATGACTTTAAGTGGATTCTCTCCCGGTTCCTTGATGTCGAATGACCTCCCGAAGCTGAGGTCGCCCATGATGTCAAAGACAAGAGCATCAACCTTGTCTGCGAAATCGACAGGCGCAGACCAATCTTCTCCATTATCACTAGTTTCTTCTGCGATAATCTCATTCCAACGATCCACGTGCCTGATGATGAAGCTCGTGGCGGCACGCACCGACTTCTCGGTGAAGCAAGTTTGAAGGAGCTTACGCTTGAAGGCATGCTGTGCAACATCTATGGTGTTTAAAGTTGTGTTCTCGGTCCACTTCCGTTTGAGGGCTGTGTAGAAGTGACTCCGTCGCACGTTGGACTTCATGCCGTAGATGTCAGCATATGCAGCCGGGCCGCAGAAAAGCACCGTGTTAGGTGTGACGCGTATCTTGGGACCGTAGATTTGGAACTGCTGCCATAACCAGATGTGACGTTTCCCACTTGACGCATGAAGCCAGGAGGGAATGCCACTTGCACGAGCCCAGAATGGCCCTGGGACATCCGCCAGAGGATGAAGCCATATGTTGTAGATCAATCTCCCAAACACCTGAACGTACTTTTGATCAGACTTAATGCATACTTAAGGAAAGGTCGTTGCTCGAGTACTAACAAGTATGATGCACAACGGGAGGATGGCTTCTAGCAAGGACGTCATTATGCCGGCGAGAATAACGTGTGTCTAAAGTATACTGAGATGTGACAAAAGTTAACTTCTCTTGTTTTGAAATGGGTTATGCGACAATCTAGTCGTGACTTGAGTCATACGTTAATATACGAAGAGGTTGCAAAGCCGTAGGCTGTAATGAGTAGTGAAGCATAGGATGGAGTGAGATTGGCACGAGTGGGGGATATGGAGACCTTGTCTCTTTGTTGTTGGCCCATGGGGGTGGCATCTAACCCCTCTGCTACCCCCCTTTCCTGGGAGCAGCGAGCCACAAAAAAGGGAAACAGAAACCCAACGGAAAGGCTGGGCAAGGGTACATGAACTACATCCTCCGTAAGCGCACACCGAACCCCCCATGCACACACATCAATGTAGTCACATCTTCAATGCATCGAATGATTGGCTATCATAGCTGTTGGTTCAAGCCTTGTCACACAGTGAGCTGACATGTTGGTGCATCAACTTTGGAACCCGTCTTACGGTGCCGAGGCTGCGTACTACAATACTGCGCGATTTGCAAGCGGAAACGCAATCACTGCCTCGGCGCTGCAGGTAGGTCCGAATGTGAAAGACAACCCTTCCCACCATTACCAAAATGTTGCCTTGCACTTGCATGTCAGTTAGACCATTCCCGTAATCTGGATACACGGGTGTACATAGTAAGCCACGTTACACCTGTTATAGTATATGACAGCCTAGATCCCAACTGAACCAATTGGAAGTTCCCCATGTCCAAGGCTGTGAAGGCCAAGTTACACAGCCTACTATTTCCGGCTGAGATGATAGGCAACCGGGAGAAATGTACTTGTGACAATGTTGGTGCATATGTGATGATCTTTGATCGTTAGCAGTATTGGAGGCCATGAGCAGCCCTAGAGTTTGAGAACACTTGGTATAGGGACTCACACCGCAGCTATATATACAACGAATACGCCCTAGAATGTATCGATAAACAGTTAGGTGTGAAACTCGGTGATGAAATCATTGTTCTTCTCACATTGAACGATCATAACCTTGAACTATTCAAGGAGACTTGCCTGCTTATTCATCTACTAAGATAATTGATACCCCCTACCCCAGCACCATGGAGAAGGAGACAGAGCCTATCGCTGTAATCGGCATGTCCTTTAAGTTCCCCGGGGGTGCAGAGACACCGGAATCCTTCTGGAAGATGCTCGTGGAGAGGCGATGCGCCGCTTCCAAGTATCCCGCCGATCGATTCAATGTGGATGCCTTCTGGCATCCTGACAGTAAGAAGCTGAACATCGTGAGTGACAAATACTGGAGCCATCTGTGGAAGTCTTGTAAATTGCAATCATTGAAGCTTACCATGGCGTGCAGATCAACTCCCAGGATGGCCACTTTCTCAACAGCGACATCAAGAACTTTGATGCAGGGTTCTTCTCGGTGGCACCGCACGAAGCCGGTTCTATGGATCCTCAGCAGCGTGGAATGATGGAGACGACCTTCCACGCGTTTGAGAGTGCTGGCCTGCGCATGGAAGACGTTGCCGGAACCAGAACGTCAGTGCATATTGGTTGCTTTACCAGCGACTTTGCCACCATTCAATTCAGAGACGCGCAGAGTATCCCCCACTATAACTCTCTGGGCACAGCTGGCTCCATGCTAGCGAACCGACTAAGCTGGTTCTACGACCTGCGCGGCGAGAGTATGTACGTCGACACAGCGTGTTCGAGCAGCCTTGTCGCCATGTCTCTCGCCTGCCAAGGACTAATGGCAGGAGAATCAGACGTGGCAGTGGTGGGCGGCTCGAACATCATCCTGATCCCTGAATTCAGCATATCCCTGAGCAACATGAACATGCTCTCCCCCACTGGACGATCCCACAGTTTCGACTCACGGGCCGACGGCTATGGACGTGGTGAGGGGTATGCCACGCTCATCCTCAAACCCCTATCCAAGGCTACTGCCGACGGAAATCCCATCAGAGCTCTCGTCCGCTCGATTGGGACCAACCAGGATGGCCGCACCAACAGCGGAATCACGCAACCTAGCAAGGAAATGCAAGTGCGGCTCATCCGCGAAACCTATAGAAAGGCTGGTTTAGACATGAAGCACACCCGCTTCTTCGAGTCCCATGGCACCGGTACTCCGGTTGGGGACCCCATCGAGGCTAGAGCTATCGGGGAGTCCTTCTACAAGTATCGTTCTGAAGAAGATCCTATCTATGTGTAAGTCTGACAATTCCCATCTGCGTCTTTGAAGCTTGCCCACATATCCTATTTCGTCACTCCCCTAGCATACACACACTCACTCTCTTATTGTGTATGCATCTTCCTCATCATATGTATCTAGGTGCCTGCTTTCTCAGACGTAACATTCTGACATAAGTGGCAGAGGTGCTATCAAATCCAACATAGGCCATCTGGAAGGTGCCAGTGGACTAGCTGGAGTAGTCAAGGCCATTCTGGCGCTTGAACGAGGCATCATCCCACCCAATGCGAACTTCAAGCAATTGAACCCGCAGATTGACGCCGAGTTCTTCCACCTTCGGTTCCCGACCGAATGCATTCCCTGGCCTGTAGCCGATGGGATACGACGGGCATCAGTTAACTCATTTGGCTTTGGAGGCTCCAACTCCCATGCCGTCCTCGAAGCAGCCGACTACTATCTCATGAATGTAGCAAACTCTCGGTCGCTTTCATTCTCGATTTTTGCTTCACAGAAGGGGATACCAGCGCGCAAGAAGGTACTTACCAACGGCAATAGCCATCATTTGACCAATGGGAGTCACATCATCAATGGTGGCGCGGAGTTGCCCGTCACTTCTCGTGCTGAATACGACAACTGCTTGCTGGATAGCAGGGACCACGAGCCGCACCTCTTGGTACTGTCGGCCTCTGATGAAGACGGAATCAAACGGCAGGCTAAGGGGTTATCGGAAGTAGCAACTCCCGGTCACCAGCGTTGCAGTAATGACGATGTCCTTGCCGACATTGTCTTCACGCTCAACTCACGCCGTTCCATGATGGAGTGGAAATCACACGCTGTGCTCGAATCCCTTTCCGACTTTGAAAGTTTACAAGACTCACTGTCGAAGCCAGTCCGAGGTTCATCAACAACCAAGTCAAATCTCGGTTTCATATTCACTGGACAAGGAGCTCAGTGGCCCAGAATGGGCTGGGAGTTGCGTGAGTGGCCACTGTTTCGGGGAAGCCTGGCGCGCTCGCAGACGTGCCTGGATAGTATGGGCTGCAGTTGGAACCTCCTCGGTAAGTCCCCCTTGTAGCCTCCGGGCCTCGGGTATACATTTTGCTGACTGATCACCGGCCGGGTTGCAGACCAACTTTCGGCGCCAGATAAAGCTAGTCTAATGGATGACCCTGAGTACAGCCAGGCAATAACCACCGCAGTTCAGTTGGCTCTTGTGGACTTGACAGCCTTCATGAAGATGAAACCTAGCGTTGTGGTAGGCCATTCATCCGGCGAGATTGCTGCAGCCTACTGCGCAGGGTTCCTCTCCCACGAATCTGCTATGCGGGTGTCATACTTTAGGGGCACTCTGGCTTCTAAACTCGCACAAAACACAACACTATCAAAGTGGGGAATGGCGAGTGTTGGCCTTTCGCCGTCCGAAGTATCTGCTACGCTTGACATAATTCAGGGGCAGCAACGTCTCGGATCCTTCGACATGAGAAAAATCACAATGAGCTGCTTGAACTGTCCCACCAACACCACAATCTCCGGTCCCGACGACTATCTCGACATAGTTGTGAGCCACTTAAAGTCAAACGGCGTATTCACGCGAAAGCTCAAGGTCGGAGTTGGTTACCATTCTCCACAGATGAGCGCGATAGCAGGTCTTTATTCGGAGTCCCTCGCCCATCTAACAACCGGGACTGGGACTGCCGCCGAAGTCAAGATGATTTCGTCTGTGAAGCCAGGCCCGGTAGGTGTGGAAACGGTCTGCTCCGCCCAGTACTGGGTCCAGAACATGCTATCGCCTGTGAAATTCGCCGAGGCCATGAACCTGTGCTGCGCCACATCAGGTGAAGTTCCCAAGGCCCTTGACAGGAGCCATACTCGCAAGATCCTTGTACATGGCTGGCTTGAGTTAGGGCCCCATGCGGCGCTGAAGGGGCCCCTCCGGGAGATCTTCCAACACAACGAGAGACCAGACCTAACATATGCTTCTCTTCTGTCGCGGCACAAATCTGGCAGTCGAACATTTCTCGACGCGATCGGAAAGCTGCGCTGTCATAACTTCGAAGTTGATCTGAGCCGGGCAGCATGGATTAGCTCCGGTCTCGAGATGGAACGGCGCACGGTTGTTGACTTGCCTCGCTACTCCTTCAACCACTCCGTTACTCATTGGGAGGAATCCAGTCGGTCCAAGGCCTTTCAATCGAGATCCCAACCAAACCACCCACTCCTGGGCACACAGCAGATTGACTGGAACCCGATTGATGCGAAATGGTGTCTCACCATCAAGAAGGACAACATCCCGTGGGTAGACGGCCACAGGCTGCACGGGACCATGTGGTATCCCGCTGCCGGTATGGTCGTCATGGCGGTCGAAGCTGTCAAGCAGCTGTTGCCGGAAGTCGAACTTGACTTCGAGCTTCGTGATGTTTCATTCGTTGCCCCCATTGTCATCAGCGAGGCACACAGTGGCACCGAGATACAGACTGCGATGGCACCGGCAGAATCGACCAAGAGTTCAAGATTCGTGGACTACAAGTTCAAAATATTTGTCCGTAGGGAGGGTGACTGGGATGAAGCCTGCAACGGTACCATTTCCCCTCAGAATGCCAATACGGAGTCTGTTGGTACTCACAAACACGACGAAGAAGAGTACAAAACGGAACTGGCCCGCACTAGCTACTTGGAGGCATGTGACTCTTGCCAAGGAACTCTCGAGTCCGCGGACATGTATCGTAAAATCTCAGACACAAGCGGTCTGCAGTATGGCGATGTGTTCCAGCCACTGAAGCGGATTCAGTACAGCAAGACAGGACAAGCAGTTGCCACGCTAGCACGCCTTGACGAGGTGGCCAGAGAGACATCGAAGCCGTTCACGATCCACCCAGCAACGCTGGACGGCATTTTCCAGCTGGCAATTCCAGCTTTGAGCCGCGGTCTCACAGATTCACTGCCCACTCTTGTTCCTTCGCGAGTGAGTCGACTGTGGATATCGCGCCATGGTGCTGGCATGGATCTGGAGGCCGCACATGATCATGCTGAAGTTGTTCACGCAAGGGGAAGGTTCACAAGCAAGAGAAGCGCCGTCGCTTCGATGAACGTATTCTCGGAGTCGGATATGCAGATGAGGATCCAGGTGGAAGACCTGGAGACGACTGAAGTCGCTCGAGATCAGAGCGCCGCTGATTCTGATGAGGGTGTGAAGGCTGCCTGTCATGAGCTGGATTGGAAGGCCGACCCGACACTTCTCGAGGCTTCGGATATGTTTGAATACTGCGCAAGAAGTCGAAGTGCTAGTCCCGAGCCAGAATGGTGGCACGAAAACATCAGGCTGATGCTACTAGGATTTATTCGGCAAGCACTCGAGGCAATGGCCGCAGATAATCAGATGCCCATCCCATCTATGGAAAAATACATGTCTTGGCTCCAAGCTAGACTCGACACCTACCGGAATGAGGGGGCAGAGACACAGCAGGATATACCTGCAGGAGCAGAGCTGCAGAGACTAGCAGACCATTTCCGCGCCGATGGTATCAGAGGTGATATGGGCGTACTCTTTGGCATCCAGCTTCGTGAGATACTCGTTGGCGAGGTTGACCCGCTGAAGCTGCTGTTCACCGATCCCCAATACACAGCGGATTTCTACGACGAGTTGAACACGATGGGAAAGGCGTTTCCTATGCTAAGTGCTTACCTGGACTTGCTGGTACACAAAGATCCCGGATTGCGGTTTCTCGAGGTGGGAGCCGGTTCTGGTGCTTCCACAAGCAAGGTGCTCGCAACGATTGGCGACCCTGAGCAAGGGCCGAGATACGAGGAGTATTGTTTCACAGATGTCAGCGGATTCTTCTTCCCAAAAGCGCAGGAAAGGTTTCCTATGTACGACAAAGTTCAGTACCGCATTTTGGACATTGAACAGGAAGACTTGGAAGGCTCAGGGTTCGCACCAGGGTCTTACGACGTCATCGTTGCTGCCAACGTTCTACATGCTACAAGCAGCCTGGTTCGCACGCTCTCTAACGTGCGGAAGCTGCTGAAATGCGGCGGAAAGCTTATTTTGATGGAAATGACCTCGTCAGACTGCCTCGAGTCTGGCTTAGTCTGGAGTTCTCTACCGGGATGGTGGCTCAGCTCGGAACCATTCCGACAGAGTAGCCCCATCATTGGCGAAGATCGCTGGGATATCCTTCTCAAAGAAGCTGGGTTCTCTGGTACCGAACAGATATTTCGGGATTGGGATTCCGATATATGCCATAGTTGGAGCATTATGGTGTCCTCGGCCACGGACCGCCTTGAGCCTAACGGCGTCACCCTGAATGGAATATCGGCAGTTCATACTTTGCCCAAGATCACCCTGATCACCGACGGCAAGGATTGTTCTTTGCAGGTCCAAATAGCTGAGAAACTTCAAACCGCCCTGAGTCGACAAGGAAACATGTCTGCGCTTGAAGTGGTACCACTTGCGCAAGTTCCGTCCATCAGTGATGATCTTAGATGCAGACATTGCATTCTGCTCGCCGACCTCACTGAGTCATTTTTATCTGATATTGAGCCCGGCACTTTCCAGGTCTATCAAACTATCATGACGATGTCCAAGTCATTACTTTGGGTGCAAATGCGAGACGAACACGCGAGCTCTGCGCCGTTTTGGTCCATGGCCGAGGGTCTAACGCGGGTCTGCCGCAGCGAGAATCCATTTTCAAGGATCGTAACCTTAACACTGGAATCCACCTCTAACCTATCGACCAAAGCTATCGCCACAAAGATTGCCAAAGTCTTCAAGGCCGTCGATTTCGACACTCAGCCTGTATCTCGAGGCGGTCACGACGAAGACGAGTACATGGAAATCTCAGGAAATCTTTGTGTGAACCGCTTACGGCAGGCGAAATATCTAGACCGGCATATCCATAATCGGACTCACACCTCAGTATCTGAACGGCCAGTCAGTGAGTGCCCGCCTATCACGTTGGACATCGATACTCCAGGACTGCTCGACACCCTGGTATGGAAAGAGGACGAGTCAGCGTATGCCCCTCTTCCCGCAGACGAGGCGGAGGTCGAAGTCCGAGCGATAGGTGTGAACTTCAAGGACTGTTTGACCCTACTCGGTCGAGTTAACACCTGGGATCTGGGAAGTGAGTGTGCCGGCGTCGTGACTCGAGTCGGCAGCGAAGTCTCCAGTCTCAAGGTGGGCGATCGCGTGGCGGTGGGTATGCGCGAAGCCTACCGAACCAAAGTGCGGGCACGGGAGAGGTTCATGATTCCGATTCCCAACTTCATGTCGCTTGAGGAAGCAGCAGGGGTGCCCACGGCATTTTGCACAGCATACTATTCTCTGTATGGCATTGCCCGTCTACAGAAAGGCGAGAGCATCCTGATACACGCTGCAGCAGGCGGTACAGGACAAGCCGCCGTGCAGATTGCAAAACACATCGATGCTGTTATCTACGCCACAGTCGGCTCTGAATCTAAAAGGAAATTCCTCGTCGAGCGGTATGGGCTACGAGATGACCATATCTTCCACAGCCGGGATGACTCGTTCGCCGACGGGATTAGGCGGATGACGAACGGACGCGGCGTCGATGTCATTCTAAATTCTCTTTCGGGAAAGCTTCTTGTCGCTTCGTGGGAGCTCATCGCCGACTTTGGCCGCTTTGTAGAGATAGGCCGGAAAGACATCGACACGAGAGGGAACCTGCCCATGTACCCGTTTATCAGGAACGCCACCTTCACTGGCCTAGACCTCAGTGCCATATTCAACGACAGAGGCCGCATTAACATTGATATGATGAAGGACATCTTCAGACTCATGGAGTCTGGTGTCCTGAAGCCGTCTTATCCACTTCAGCCTTTTCCCATTGACCAGGCGGAGCAGGCTTTCCGGCTATTAGTCAGTGGGAAGAGCAGCGGCAAGATTGTTCTCACGGTCGACGGTAACTCCACAGTCCGGTTTCGGGACCTTGGCTTGTCGGGGTACCAGTTTGCCAACGATGCCACGTACGTGGTTGCTGGTGGCCTAGGTGGTATTGGACGCCAGATTGCCCTTTGGATGGCACGGCGTGGAGCCCGGTATCTTTTACTCCTCACCCGTACCAACATAAGTGGCCATCCTGAAAAGATGGCGGCAATCTCTGAGCTCGAATCCCTTGGAGCAAACGTGCAGTACTACGTGTGCGACATTTCTGAGCCCATCTCGCTTCGGGAAGCTGTGCAAACGGCCGCGCAAAGCATGCCCCCAATCAAAGGCTGTTTTCAAGCAGCCATGGCAATCCGGGTAAGTATATGCAGATTCCAATACAGCATTCAACCTGTCTCTAACCATAGCATCGGCATTATAGGACAGGCCTTTCGCGACAATGAGCCACCAGGAGTGGTGCACTGCTGTTAAACCAAAAGTGCAAGGGTCCTGGAACTTACACGCCACGTTGCCGCCGGGCATGGACTTTTTCATTATGCTCTCGTCCGCCGTTTGTATCTTCGGCAACGCTGCCCAGGCAAACTACGCAGCTGGGAACACTTTCTTGGATGCCCTCGCGCGACACCGGATCGCGCAAGGCGAGAAGGCCGTCGCGATTGATCTCGGCATGGTCCTAGACGAGGGGTGGCTGGCCGAGCGAAAGAACATCCACAACAGAGTTATGGCGTTTGATCACCTGCTACCCATAAGCCAGAAGGATCTCTTCGCCATGTTCGACTACTACTGTAATCCAGGCATCACCTTCTCGTCTCCAGTGGCGGGCCAAATCGTCACGGGGATAGAGACACCTGCTTTGATACTGCAGTCAGGCCGAACCATCCCCGAGTCGATGGAGAGACCCCTTTTCCGAGCCATGCATCAGGTCCGGCCAAACGGGAAGGCTGTCACTAGCACGACGGCGAAGAAGGAGCAGAACTTCGCGGACATGTTTGGAGCAGCCGAGACGCTCGAGGCCGCGGGCATGATCATTGCAGAGGCTTTGCGGGCGAAGCTCTGTAGAATCCTTGGGTTGGACATTGGAGATAAAACGATCGAAGACAGAATGGACTCATTTGGTGTGGACTCGCTTATTGCACTAGAGGTGCGCAATTGGTTGGCAAAGGATATCAGGGCTGACTTGGCGGTTTACGAAATCCTGGGCGACATCAAATTGGTTGATATAGGCATGGTCGCATCCAGAAAAACCGAGTTCCAACAGCCACGCTGGACGACAGCGGAACCTTGAAGTTGGCACAATGATTAGTTGCAGGAGTAGATTCCCTCCATTGCTGTTCTATGACCAAGTACCGACATTTCAAGATCTGCCCATAGCTAGTATATCGGGTCTTAGATCAAGACACTCTTACGGATACGCTTAATGTTTCATATGGCCTTTCCGTACAATTGCCCCAACCTTCGTCACTTTAGATGAAATATCACATCATTCTGTCCACTCGCCATATGCCTCTGCACGGCCTCGCCGTCCATGAGCCCATATACGTAACACACCTCGATAAACTCATACCCCTCAACCTCAACGTCTCCCCGCGGCCGCAGGATAACAGGCCACCGGCACCCATATAGCACCGCCACGACATCGCCCGCAACCATGTCCCTCGGCCCCAGCCCGATGTTTTCAGCCTCAGTCCGAAAGACCCGCCGGTCCTGCGTGGCCAAACGGACGGCGTCGTCGTAGTCCACCAGCGCGGCCCACTCTTCCTCGGTGAAGTCCGCCTTCATGCCATCGGGTGTTTGGGAATATGGGTTCTTCGCTCCTAATCTCTTGTTGGCCTCGCGGGGCCGTTCTTTTTGCTTGACTATGAAATCGGCCCACGCCAGGACGTTGGTGCGCGCGTACTCGGCCATTGGCCGTTCCGAGGTCGTCGTAGCCTCGGCGATGAGGGCGAAGCCAATGGTTTCGGGGCTTTCGCGGATGCTTTCCAGATAAATGGGGGAATCCGCCGACTCGAGGAGGTGCGCGAACTGCTTGGGGTCGCCGTTGATAACGCAAGACGTATCCTTGACCTTGCCGGCTATCACGCCCGTCAGGACCAGCACGTCGGGATCGTAGTTGAGAGTCGCCACCGTGACGGCGATTTCGCGCTTGCCGACGGCATTATCAGCCGCGTATAAATTGCACTTCATGTCGTTGGCTGCTGTGCCCTGGCTGGGCGGGCCATCAGAGTTGCTGCTCCGCATATGCCAGGGCTCCGCCCAGGACGGGACGCCCGTCGCCTCGTACGCGGTCCCGGGCCGGTGCCGCAGGCGCCCGAGGAAGTCCAGGTTCGGGCTCTGCTCGATGACGTGGCGGCTAGTGTCCCGCATCACCGCGGCCACGGACTTGCTGTAGTCGGGCGCGAGAAGGGCAGGCAAGGGGCCGCCCTCGAGCCCGGCGAGTTTCTGGTAGAGGCCGAGGATGCCGTAAACGTAGTCTCGAGGATCTGCGGCCCGGAAGGTCTGGAGCTTGTCCAGGATATCGTCTATAGACTTGTCGTCGTCTGCACTGTGGCCAAGGTCATACATCCGTTTGCAGTTAAGCAGCCCAACGTGTTTGTCGAGGGGGCAGAGGTCCATGGTAGACGAGACATGGGCGAGCCATGCTGCGCTGAGTAGGAGTTTCTCCAAGTCAATCTCGTGAGAGCCGATGTGGACCAAACTCCTAGGAGCCAAGAGAGCTTCTTGTATAACCTATAATGGACATTTTTTTGTCAGTTGTAAGACCTCGATATACTTGTTGGATGATAATGGAACTTATGTTTACTTACCCAAGCCCGTTCAAACCAGGGGCTTGAGAAGAAAGTGATTATATGTTGCTTGAGAAGGGGACCCCCAAGCCCATTGTCCGTCAGAGTCTTGAAAGCAATCTCATCGGAGTCAGCAAGGTTGCTCGTCACATGCTCCGCGTGGCCGTATACGGAGTCGAACACGGCGTCACAGTAGGTCGTCGCTTCCCCGTCACCCTCACCGAGCCAGATAAGGCACTGCTCCGTCTTAGAGTAAATATCCTTGATGAGGGCTACCTGTTGCCCACGCTCCGCGACGTCGTTCTGGTTGATGCAGATGGCGTCGATCCACAAGGTGCGGTCCGCGTCGTATTTCCGCATGCGCTGCAGGACCCGCCGGGCGCTCAGCGGCACCTCCATCTCGAGCCCGTCCACGAAGATGCCCGCCGTCTGCGCAGGGTCGCCCCAGCAGTACGAGATGGTCTCGTACGAGGGTCTGTCCGCTCCCTCCTTCAGGGAGGCGTGCACGAGCTGGCACTTGATGGGCTCATCGCCTTCGCCTGCCTGCAGGAGGAGTAAGCGGAACTCGAGACTTTCGATATCCAGCGGCCGATAGAAATCGGCGTTATCTTCGTCGACTTCCATGTTTCAAGAAACGTCGGCTCATTCCCTTGCGCCGTATTTACTGATGTCGACTCGGCGTTGGTTGTCGGATAACTTTAGAGTTTTGCACTGTGTTATGGGCGAAACACAATACACGAATATGAGATTGTAGCAGCAGTAGAAGCATTTCAGCTGAGGCATATATATTATCTTTGATAATACAAGGATTTTAGCATGGTGGTACAATCGCCCCTATCGACCCATCGATGCGTGTGCCAAGCCTTTCGTGGCTGGGATGACTTTCAGTGGGTACGCCCGCTAGGCGGCCCTAAAAAGGGGCAGCCTAGGCAGCTGAGGACAATGAGGTAAACAGCCCACATCATGTGATCTACTTACTAAAGTACTTGGACAAAGGTATAAGGCAAGTTTTCTAGTGAATATGTACTGCATCACCGCGTCGTCTGGTTCGAATTGCTTTAACGGAGTATATCAGGCAAAGGACAGCTGGCATAGCCATGGTAGTACCTACGATGAGGAGAAAAAAGGTAAAAGAGTTACTGAAGTGGCCCATCTTTAGATGCCTACTAATCCTTCCTTCCACATACTGAACTTTCTTCCATTTTCGAAGCTCCCAAATGTATCGATATATCATGCCGAATTGCCATTCCCTCAGCATTTACCAAACAACCGGATCCGGCAGCTTCCGCGGCGAGTCGGCGTCTGGCCGCCGGGACGGCAAGATCAGATGCTCGAACGTCGCGCTCCACTCAACACGCGGCGTCAGCTTCTCGAGCCCCCAGAGCTCCGAGAGGAAATTCAGAATACTGGTGTGCGTATACTCGCCCCCATTATTCGCGCCCTTATTCTCGATCTCGCCCTTCGCGACCCAAGGCGAAATAAGAATCGTCGGCACGCGCGGCCCGAGGCGGTTAAACCCAAACGTGACATTCTGCCCATCGGCGGCCTTCTCCGTGTAACCGAGCCCGTCGCCGCCGTCGGGCACGTTGACCGGAGGGGGGACGTGGTCCCCGAACCCGCCGTGCTCGTCAAACGTCAGCACGAACAGCGTGTCGTCCCACTGCGGCGAGTTGCGCACCGCCTCGTAGATGCCCTTGATGAACTCCTCGCCCAGGTTGATGGGCGACGGCGGGTGGTACGACTGGTACGAGCAGCACTCCGGGTTGATGTAGGTGAACTGGGGCAGCGTGCCCGCCGCGGCGTCGGCGTAGAACTGCTGCAGCGGCTTCACGTTGGTTACGTTGGCGCCGCTGCGGGCCGTCCACTCGTAGAAGTCGGCGTCGGGCAGGGAAGCCCTTGCTGCGCAAGATGTCAGTATTGATTGCACCAGTAGCTGGCAACGTCAGGTAAAAGAGACATCGCTACTTACCCAGGGGCTATGGTGCTGTTCTGGTAGTTGATCCACGAGATGTTCTTCTCCGACAGCTGCTCGAAGATACTCTTCTGAGGAAGACCGTACTCGCCAAAAGCATCATCGTTCCTACCGTGCCCGTGACTGGTACCCGAAGTGAGGTAAGCACGGTTGGGGTTGGTCGGCCCCGGCACCGAGCAGAACCAGCGATCAAACAGCACAAAGTTCTCGGCGATGGCGTTGAAGACCGGGATGTGCTCCGGGGTGTAGTAGTTGATGGCCTCGGCCGCGCGGCTCTTGTCTTCGGTCTTGTAGGCGACGGCTTGCTCGGTCACGAAACTGATAATGGATTGGTCAGTTAACATGAAAAATTCCACGACAAGGGAGGGGCCCTCCTATCGGGACCTTACTCACCCTCTCATGTTCTGATATTTCCAAGCGGGAGAGCCGCCGCTAACGAGCTGCTCGTCCGGATGCCAGGTGCTGAACACTGCTCTGCGTAAGCTTATGCTTGTCCGTTGAAGCGAAATGTCACTTACACTGCATGTTAACCCCGCTGATGCTGTGGTTCGGGTCATCCTTGGCGACGTCAGCAGCCAGAGCGTCCGCGCAAACGTCAGCATGTTGGTTGGGGTCCGACGCATTCCTAAAAGTCCATTTAGCTCACGTTTTAATTCTTCAAGGGGTGAAATTGACTCGACATACATGGAGTTGCAGTAGTTGTGGTGCAGGAGACCGTCAATCTTGGGATTGTAGGTCAAGCCGCCACAAAACGTGTCGAACGAGCGGTTCTCCTCGACCAGGACGACGACGTTCTTGATCTTGGACCTCCAGCCATCGTTGAGCTGGTGCAGCTCAACGCCAGGCGCCGCCGCCGCAAAGCCGGCGGCGGCCGTGAGAGCAGCGAGCGAGCGGGTGAGCATCGTGTCTTGGAGGCCACTTAACAATGTCCGTGACTGGCTAAAGAAGAAGCCAAGAATGAGGCAGATGGGAGAAACGGGAGATTTTAAGTAAAGGAGCTCGCTGCGGACTGGAGCCGGCTGATCAGCGTCGCATTTGCCCAAAGACCGATTGATCGAGACAAGTGCTTACTTATGCACACTGCAGGGCACGTGGTGTCAGGATTCGGCCTCGAGCGGGATCGTTACACTGCCGGGGATATGCCTGGCTAGAAAGCCTTATGGGATTACCCGAAGTGAGAAAAGTCGCCCGGGAAGTACTGGTGGTAGGAAACAGCGAAGCTCTCAACCAGGGCGCGCGCCGCATCTCTGCAACCTGGGACCCAAGCCCCGCGCAGTTGCTGATGAGAGGGGGCAAAGGCAATATGCGAGAGCTATGAATGAGTCTACACATGCCGAGGAGCCTGTCGCTCAATGGTCAGATTCCCTGGACAAAGTTGACCAGTTCTCGTCCGCTGGCCAACCCTCCAGCTGGGTACGCTAGCCGCTGAAGGCAGGCCGTAGGGAAATCTGCCTGTCATCCCTTGACCCCGGCTGCGCTGCATATGTAGTTGCATTCGGGCATCTGACTGGCCCAGTAATGTCGCGCTGGAGTGCCTGCATCCGCATATCGTCGAGGCCAAGCTTTGCCAATAACGGCAGGTCAGTAGGTTAAGAGCCGGCTATCCGGGGAGCCGCACATTTTGTCGAAGCCCGCCCTGTGGATCTCGTAATCGGCAGAGCCAGTGGGCGCCAACACCTCACCCACGTGCCAAGCCGGGAGCTAGCCAGCAATTAGCGAGATACACCAGGCACAGCCAGACGGATCGGCGTGTCAAAAATCAATTCGGAATTGAACTGTGATACTATCCCATGCTAATTCAATCGCAAACTTCCATATTCAGCGCGCCGCCCTTGATATCGAATGAAATATGAACTGACTCGCAAAACGCACAGTTGCTGCTCGCCCGCCAAATCTGATGCCACAACTGAAAATATGTTCAGGTAAAAGTCAACGCAACAAAAGAATCAATCCACTCGTGTGAGAATTTAGTTGCTCATCTCACCCTCTCCGCTCGCCTCTGAGCCAATGACAGAAGCAGCATCACTGTTGACTTCAGCTGGCTCATCCATGACTCCAATGGCATCACCGTTCATGTCCCTGGCGACTCTGGCGGCAACCTCGACCATCTCAAAGATGCCTCGAATGGCACGATCGACCTTTTGATTCTGCGTGTCAAACTGGCCCTCGGCCTTTCCGGAGTCCGTCCACGGCGTTGTCGAATGCCGTCATGCGCTTGGCCATGTCCTCAAGACGGTCTTCCTGTGCACGAATGGTAGACTTGGCGACGGCAAGGTCGTCACTAAGAGCCTTGACAAGCTTCTCGAGGTTTTCAATCTGCTTGGCCATGTTGGCATTGTTGGCGGCTTCGTGGGCAAGCTCGTGCATGTTGCTGTAGGGCGAAGGCTCATGCTCATGAGGATAGTGGTAGACGTTGAGACCAGAGTGATGAAAGTGTCGCGGGGGAGGCGGGCCCAGGGGATGCTGCGGGAAGGGCGCTTCAGTGCCAGCTCGACCCTCGACGCTGGAGAGGACGAAAGGCATGGCGGAACCGGGAGTGGCGTAGCGGTTGGCACCCGCGTGCATGGGAGCAACTGGCTGCATTGTGCCGGGAGGGGTGTGGATGCCGTTCTGGAGAGCTGGATCGAGAGGGCTATGTCCGTTGCTGTGCATACGATGCATGAATCGGCCGATCTTGGATTCGGAATCAAGGCCCTTCTGACGTCTGTCACTTGAACAGTGAGATTAGGTCATCCTGAGAACAAGGTAGGCAGGCTATGTCACGAACCGACGATCCATGACTTCCTTCTCGACGGTTTCGAGAATGATCTTCCGTTCGTCTGAAGAGGACATCTTCCATGCGTCAGTCTCCACGCGTTGCTTCCAGGCACGAGTGACGGCCTTGGAATCCGAGGCCTTGGCTTGCTCGACCTCCTTGGAGTAAGGACTCAGACGAGCTTTGCGGCGGCGGGCTCGGATGGTGTTGGGGTTGGTGGAATACTCCTCGGGGCGTTTCTGTCGTCGGTTGGACAGCATTGTCTCGAGATGTAGTTGGGGAGAAGTAGATGGGATGATGGAGAAACATCTGGGACCATCGGCGACGGATGCAAATGGGATGAGTGGATTAAGGCATGGCAGTGGGGGGTAATCAGTCGGAAGGAACGGTGTTGATGACGGAATTGGGAAGTCGGGACTTTAGATTAATAAACACATACCAGCTGTTACTCCAGTAGAGGAAGGAAGGCACGTTCCGACCCAAGGTAGGAACCAGTTAGGCGATTAGTTACCAATTGACTTGAACGGCTATCCTCGATCTCCCCGAAGGAAGTCGCTGGAGATGACGTTGCTGAGTGTTGGCAGATGATGAAAGATCGTTCACCTTGTCGTAGATCCGATCCTGCTACTTTAGAGAGGGAGAGCGTGGCCCCAGTAACTGTAATCTCAAGTTGAAGCAGCAGGTCCAAGTCAAGTGAACGAATTCACGATAGATCGGTCGAACGCCGGCCAGGTGAATGTTCAAGTATTGAGAAGGAAGATGCCCTTGCTTGTAGTCGGTATTCCTGGAGAGGTTTGATCGCTTTGGTCGTCGAGTGCAAGCCAATGTCCAGACGAGTATTGTCAATGATTTGTATTTAGTATTCTCTTCGGCGCGGGTAGTTTTCAACCACGAGACTGTCCTTGGAAAGTACTTACGCTGAAGATTATTGGGAAAAGTACCAGGAAGAGAATTGGCCGCGATCGTTTGGCGTATGTTGCAGTGCTGAGTTGAGGCGAATGGTGGCTTGGCTTACAGTGGTATGTGAGGCGAGTTGGACTCGACGATTTCAGGTGAGGAAATAGTTCTACGACTTAGATAGATATGATGGCCGGATGTGTTGTTCTTTCATAGCAGGTAGCCGTATCCTGGATCTCACGGTAACGCTGGCTTCTAGATCGAAAGTGGTGACATTGTAGCTGGCATGGGGACAGAAGCAAAATGAACGTGATTTCAGTCAAGGCAGGCCAGGATCTTTCCGGTATATGTATCCTGTTACTAGGGAATATCTGAAGTTTCAGTGTTGATATATTTAATATATATTGTTGGTATCTTTAGGTGAACTACATGCTTAACCCCTAACATGTCACGTCCTACCAAGTTGAAGAAAAACAACCAAGCTCAATAAGGGGGATGCGCATCTCAGTCACATACTTTAATGCTACAACAGAAAAGATTGTATTTATTCTGGAACGGAGATTCTGTTCGTGCACATCGTACAATCCTGATTACTCTATACTCTCATGATAGCATCTCTCGATGATAGCTTAAAGCGTCATATATAAACATAAAAAGACGGTGTCAGGATGTTCCCACCACTAATTATGTATAACCGCTACCTGTAGAATGGGGCCTGCATTGCTACTTAACTAGTATCAGCCAGGTCTCGGCATTTGTAGATAATGTTGCTATGAACATTTCGCTGCCAGACCACTAGCACTCACTTTGCTACAGCCAGCTTACTCTCTTGCCGGTCACAACTCAAGCGGGAATAGCGCAAGGAAGAGTCCCAATCTCGTAGTTCAGAATTAGTATATGAGAGGCTGGATTCCCGAGCCCTTTGGAAGAGTTGGCGCTCTATTTTAGTAGTTGTGCATCTTTTGCCTTCCCCAAGACACCATCATGATCAATCTCGACATACATGCAATTAATCACACATGGCGACCAGCTTATCTTATTATTCGTAGACCAATCCCGGGATCTACAAGGCAACTTCGGAACACATAAAAGTTAAGCGCGCATGACAGTGCTTTGGGTGAGATTGACCAGTTTTGATTTGACTTCAAGATCAACTGAACAAAGGTCCAATAGGGGTGTAATTTGGGATACTGCGATCAGCCCAGTACCCTGCATTAAGTAAAGGCCATTTGAAAGGATCATATCACGATGGAAAGTAATAATGACGGTTGATCATGTTTTTATTGTTTTGGTTGGCACGTACGTGCGTGTGCTACTTGCTGCCGTGAAGGTGCTTAGAATCGCTGATGGCACCTCGGAATTCTAGATACCTATTTCGCTGTACAATGATGCTCTTATCATGATACAATTGAATGTGTGAGCTCAGGGGCCAAAATCGCTGGCGAGTGTCCAGCATCCATCTCGAGCTTGCACAAGGGAAGTTCTGTAAGACCCTTATTTTTCACTGCTACGGTTGGACTTCTTCCTGGACCCAGCGGCCACGACAGCCCAGGTGGTAGCAGCTTTCTTCTGGTTTTCTTTCCGAGAAACCTTCTTGGTGTGTTTCTGTTCAGCCTTCTGATTCTCCTTCTGGTTACCTATATGTCCCCCCGTCTGGCTGATCGGCGAATGCAGTGAAGTTGTCTGTTCTTCATGGAGGCCGCGTCTATTATCACGCGATAAAGCTTTCAAGGTGTTGTCGAATAAGACACGATCTGGCCCATCAACGTTTGTGCGCGTCGTAAAACCGTGGAGCAAAGTGCGGCCATCCTATTCGGCAGTCTTCGCACCATCAGTGGCGCCGTTCTGTCTCCAAAGACCGTAGGGACCCTCGCAGTTCTTCCACAGCTTGATGGTGCCATCCTCAGAGCCCGTGGCGTAAAGTTTGTTATCGGGCGCATATGCAATTGACCAAACAGGGCCATGATGTCCTTTGTGGATATCTAGAGAATAGTTAGCGCAGGCCTTCCGCATGAAGACGTCTTGGTACTCACCGAACTCGCTACCGTCTTCCCATCGGTACACTCTGGCCCAGGTAGCAGGGATGTCCTCTCCAACGATGAACTTCCTGTCCTTGGTGTCTATGGCGACACTAGCAACGGTATAGTCCATCTTCTGTCGCTTGAGCTCATCCATGGCACGATATCCGCCCCAAAAGTAGACTGATTTGCCAGCTGCAACCCCCAGTACCGGGAGACCTCCACCAATATCCGATTCCTCACGAATCTCAGGCGCAGGGGCGAAGAATTCACAGGAGCCGATTTCGCCATCCAATGCCTCTTGCTTGATCACGCTGCGGCTGGGCAGGTCAAACCAGCGCAACATATTACCCGAAGCAGTAACCAAGATGTTGGGGTCCTGAGTCCAAACAATGAACTTGATGGATGCGGTATGGATGCCAGCTCCGATTTCGAAGGCGTTGCTGGTGGAAATGGTCTTGGTAGAATCGGCTCCATTGGTCGCCTTCGGGGACTCGGTAAGGTCAAAGATACGCAGCTTCTTCTCCATACCGCCTGTTGCGATCAAGTCCGAGTTATCAGGGGGATACGCGACGGCGCGAACGATGTGGTCGTGCTGCAGAGTCCAGAGACACTCGCCCGAGTAGGTGTCCCAAACCTTGGCTGTGAAGTCAGCGGAGGCGGTGGCTGCGACCGAGGCATCGTGGCTCAGTCTTGCCTGCCAGACAGCGCCCTTGTGGCCGATGAAAGTGCCAATCCAGTCACCAGTAAGACCGTCGCGCAACATCGGATTGCCATCTGTTCAATCATAGTTGATCAGCCACCAGCAGTCCTGGACGAAGAATCTAACTCAGAGCCATACCTTTGCAAGCTGAAATCATGTAGTAGGTGCCCTCCTTGGTCAAGGTCGAGAAGCTGATATGCGGGACAGGCCGCGAATGACCGTGGCAGGTCAAAGGGACGCATTGTCTCGGTGTGTCGGTTGCCATTGCGTGGTTGTTTGCGCGAGCAGGGGCCAGGTCTATACGGGGATGTTGGTATAGTGGTGTCGCTCGACTCAGCCAATCGATGTTACAAGCAACACGGTCGGTGCATAAATATTATTCGAGTGGTTTTGAGTCGCGACCGAGATAACGTCGGGAGTTCGAGAGAATCGATCCTTTGTCGATTGGAAATTCGAGTACTAGCCAAGACGAAGTCTATGCAGTGTAGTCGATGTAATCGGTACAGTTTTCGTCCACCGCGAGGGGGAAGTCGGGAACACTGTTCGAGGTCGCGCAACGAATGTTGAGCCGGGGACAGAATCGAGGCGAGCTTTGGGGGGTTGATAGAATGTGATGTGATGCAATTTTTGGTATCTTATCGTGCAAGAGAAATGGTCGTGGTCGTCGTCAAAAGAAAGAGAAGTTCGTCAAAATTGGTGCATAAGCAGTCTGCTGGTTCCAAGAACACACACACAAATTGGGAGATGGGAGTAATTTGCGTGATGGGAATTGGGAAAACGAAGAAAAAGGACAGGCGAGTCAAGGTCCAAAAATTGCAGACACGGTCAAGGAGTTGGCAAGGCTGGACCCTGAAACAGCAGAAGTGGAAATAGTTGACCAGAGCCTTGGTCACTACGATCCCTATTTTGCGGTAGGAGGGTGCACTTTCCCATTTTCTGGTTCTAGTGAAACCATCTAACCTGACTTTAGGGGTTCTTAGGGGGGCAGCTGCGCTTATCTGGCCGACCGAGACTCACCGTGCATCGCGGGGCACTCGAGAGCACTTGCAGCACTCACAGGCCTCGGATGTCCATTCACCGCGCTCACCTTAGGCGGAGGCAGAACGGTTCACGGGCTCTCTAAAGGCCGACCCGATGTCATCAGCCCTTCCCCGCCAAAATCACTTACTAATCGACTGGGGTGCCACCTGGACAGCTCGGAGCTGGAGCTGCAATGATTGAATCGACAGGGAGCTAGGATCTTACAGCATTGATCATTGAGACCAGCTAACGTCTATCCATGCTGTCAGTGCTCCCACGGCGATTGATTGTTCAGTGTTCGATGTGCTTCTGCTGGTGACCAGACATCACTTCATTCCCGTAACAGACATTCACGGCCAACCTCTGGCTACCTTCAATACACTCCATTATCTCACTGCCCTACTTAGGCTAATTTGTCATTCTTTTCTTGACTCTGGTCTCATCTGTTTCTCTCCAAATCCTTGCGTGACTTGGATCTAGAACTTGCCAAATACTTACGTCAGTCCAAAGCGGCAGCAGTGTACCCCGCCAAACTGCACCCAAGCTGTTGTTGAGCAAGATAGAGAGCTGTCATCAGCTTCCATCAATCGACCATGGCTGACTTCAAGTTGTCCGCACAACTTGTTGGACACGAAAGCGATGTAGGTTTGCTCTGGCTTGTGCACTGTCGCACCGGCTTGCTTCAACTCGGAGAACCAGGCTTCAAATGCAATTACCTCGCTAATACATGCATTCACCTAGGTCCGTGACTTGGTGTTTCCCACGTCCGATCTAGTACTTTCGGCCTCAAGAGACCACACTGTCAGGGCATGGCGACGCTCTCCCACGAATCCTCCCTCCTACGAACCCACCATCGCAAACCAGATCCACGAATATGTGAACTCGGTCACATTCGTACCCCCCGTCATCAGAATACCCCGAAGGGCTGGTTGTCTCTGGTGGCAAGGATCCCTGCTTAGATGTCCGGAAGCCCACAGCCACGCTGTCAGACAACGCCGAACGTCTCCTTCCAGGCCACGCGAACAACGTGTGCTCTTTAGCTGCTGCACCCAATGGCGAATACGTTGTCTCGGGTAGCTGGGATCATACTGCCCGTGTCTGGAGCACCAAGAAGTGGGAGTCGGAAGTGACACTAGGTGGGCACGAGGGTGCGGTATGGGATGTATTGGCGCTGAGCGAAGCCATTGTTGTAACGGCATGCGCCGACAAGAACATTCGACTTTACGATTTACGGCAAGCAACAGCCGGCCAAGCAGCCCCTCGTTCCACGATCGTCACGCCCGATGTCGTGCGCGGCCTATGCCAAGTTCCTTCCGGTCACCCTAGTGGTGCCGAGATTGCCAGCTCCCACAACGACGGTATCATTCGATTATGGAAGCTGAGCGGCCAACAAGTGGGCGAGCTTCGCGGACACGACAGCTTCGTATACCGGTTGGCCACTTTGCCCACAGGCGAGATTGTGAGCGCTGCCGAGGACCGAACCGTCCGAGTTTGGAACGGTTTCGATTGCGTACAAACCATTACACACCCCGCCATCTCCGTCTGGACTGTTGCGGTTTGCCCCGAGAGTGGCGATCTTGTGACTGGCACAAGTGACGGTATCGCTCGCGTTTTCACAAGAAGTGCCGATCGTGTTGCGAGTGCAGAGGTGATTGAGATGTTCGAGGAGGCTATCAAGACATCATCTATACCTCAGCAACAGATGGGTGATATCAACAAGGAGAAGCTTCCAGGACCGGAGTTTCTGCAGTCGAGATCCGGCACCAAAGAGGGCCAGGTTCAGATGATCCGGGAGGCCAATGGATCAATCACTGCACACACTTGGTCCATGGGTGCCCAAAGCTGGGTGAACGTTGGCACTGTGGTAGATTCGGCTTCCAGCTCTGGCAGAAAAACCGAGTACCAAGGAAAGATGTACGACTTTGTGTTCGATGTAGCCATCGAGGAGGGCCAGCCTTCACTCAAGTTGCCCTACAATCTTTCGGATAACCCTTACGAAACGGCCACCAAGTTCATCAACGACAACGAGCTTTCACTCAACTACCTTGACCAAGTTGCGCAGTTCATCACCCAAAACACCCAAGGCGCCACGATTGGGGAGTCAAGCGGCAGTGGTGGTGCGGATCCGATGGGAACCGAAGCACGGTATCGACCTGGTGAGGGTGCTGCCTCAACCGGAGGCAGATACTTGCCACAAAAGGAGTACCTGGATATCACAAGCGCGAAGTATGAACGTAAGTTGGCAATGTTATGTTTATGGAAAGCTACATGCGCTAAACTTCACCAGCAATCTTCAAAAAGATCCTTTCCATCAACTCCAATCTTGTTGCAGCCGGCCGGAAGGACTTTTCCCTGAACCCTTCAGCTCAGACTTCCCTTGATACCATACGCAAATCCCTCGAGTCTAACAAGCCCGTCACCAACGAGGATGCCGTAGAGCTCCTCGTTATGATGTGCACCCAGTGGGACTATGCTGACCGACTGGCGCCTCTCGACGTCCTTCGCTGCACATCAACCTCACCTGTTGTTGCTACTTATAATAAGCCAGGTTTAGGCAGCGTGATCGAGATCGCCGGAGCTGCTGCCCTTGACGGCGTCCCGGCTGGAAGCCAACCGAACGAGAACTGCGCTATGATGGCTTTCCGTACGGTTGCCAATCTCTTCGCCACCTCCGAAGGCCGCAAACTGCTAGCGTCCGAAGCGTCCCGCGTGGCTGATTTGATGGAGCGTGTGTTGGGTATCAAGGGCGGCCAGGCCATTGGTCCACACAATCGCAACATGCAACTCGCCCTCAGCACCATGGTTATGAACTACGCGGTCATGGCGGTCAAGCAGACTGGTAGCGTGCCCAAGGATGTCCAGAAGCGTTTCATGACTGGGCTCTCGCAAATTCTACGAGACCAGGCTGACGGCGAGGTTCTATTCCGGGCTGCTGTCGCGGCTGGCACATTTGTCACTGCCGTCGGCAAGGAAGATGCTAAGGAATTGAGCTCTGCCGTGGCTATAGCGAAGGACCGCAGCTCGGATCCCAGAGTGAAGGATGCAGCCGCAGAGTGCATCATTTTGCTTCAGTGAGCAACTCTTTAGAGACGACGGCGAAATTGGTGCAACGGCTGCTATTCTCTCGATAAATTTTACGGCACATAATTAAACGACGCTCATGAGACCAGGAGATGCGTCATCAGTTCACAACTAGTTTAGCTCAAGAGGTCGATCAGATCGGAGCTTCTCTCCTAGAAGTAGGTCCTCGGATTTTGCTAAATAGAGTTGATTAAATCATGCGATGAATTTGACAAGACATTCATAGCCTCCAACGTAAAACTCCATCGGCCTCACGCAAAGATCCGGCCTGCTTCACTGCTTCACTACTTCACTGACTTTCGCAGGTGGGTATCGACGGTACATGCCCACAGGCTCCGGATGGTGAGACGAACATGCCGACTCTCCAGTTTGTAAATGTTAGAGAAGTACAAGATAAAATGTGATGGCCGATTATTGCGACCTTGTTTCGAGATACTGACAGGACTTGTCCACTCACATATCCATTGCCAGGAGACCCGCTTGGCCCGGATCCAAGGGGGCCGCACCTCTCTTCCTTAGTGGCCCTGACAATCCGGCCTAACGGGCCTTCGGGAACTTAGGGTGCGCGGTCTAGTAAGGAGGCAAAGTGGATGGACTTCTGACATATGCAGGAACGATGGTCGTCTGATGTGCGGGCGGCGGCCTCCTTCGCGGGCGGCTGCTGTGACCGACAGCTGCGGCCTATGTACTGGACGATTGGTGGAGTGGTGGGGTCAGTGAAGACACATGGTTGATGGATGGTGTGGTGTCGATATGAATCTGAGCTTAATAGGGGGACGTTGTGGGAAAGGGGGCTTTGGCCTCGTGTGCGATGAAGAAAAGAGAGATACTGATTCTTTATGGAGGTGCGGAGTCTTGCATCGTGACTGCATTGGCTCGCTGACTTGGAATTCACAAAAGAAAATTGTCCTGGAAGTTCACCATGGCAGCAAAGATATGGGAACAAGGTGTGAAGTTTGAACTATCGGTTCTTTCATTTTGATTCTTGTAAACGATAGATGGTAGGCCATTGATCTCATCCGGGTCTTAAAACCCCTAGAATGGATTCGACACTCGAAATAACCACCCAATAACCCCACGGTATCGATTCCGGAACGCCGCTGCAGATGCCACAATATACATAGCTTCCTCCCTCGAAGGAGTTGTAGATTTGTAGTTTGGTATATAACAATAATAAAATGGAAAAGAAAAGCCTCCGCCGTCGCCATTTGCGCTGCCATCTAAATGAGGAGCCAGAACACCCCCAGGACCAAAGGCACGTAGCCCATCACGCCGGCCCGTATCGAGCTGCCGATGGCCGTGGCGCGCGTCGTCGTCGCGTCGATGCTGGCGCCGACCTCCTTGGTCGTGATGGTGTAGATGTCGGCGAAGCCGAGGTCGGTGCTGTTGAAGCAGTTGGTCTCGTTGACGTGGCCGATGCGCGGGTCGCCGGGCGCGGCGAAGGTGATGTCGACGCACTATTCAGAACGAGTCAGTATACGGAATCTTCATCTTTTTGTATTGGTAAGCTTACCGAGTAGAGCGCAGCACCGTGCTGGGCCAGCTCGACGACCTGGATCGTCGCGTTGTCGCCGGGGTTCATGACGGTGTTAGCCGGCAGCGGCACCTGCGGCAGGCAGACGGTGCCCGGGTAGGGACCCTTGGAAGGGCCGAGCAGGCCAAAGGGCGGCACCATGGTGAAGGACATGTTCTTGGGCCCGTTGTCCGGGCCGTCGGTGCCGAAGCCGAGGTTGATGTAGATGGTGGCCTTGTCGTGGCCCTGGAACCAGCCGGGCTGGAAGGCGATGGCGCCGCCGAGCGTCGGCCAGAAGGTTCGGTTTCGCGTGGTGCCCATGCCGCCACCTTGGGGATAGAAAGTTAGTCTTCCGCCGTTCGTGGTAGAATGGGATGGGATGAGTGAGGGCAGCGAGCGAGCGAGCGCATTGTGTGCTAGATCATACTTACAAGGATACATCCATTGCATGCCGAATGGGAATGTGTCGTTCTCAATCAGGTTGTTGCCTCTCCATCCCGGATATGTGAGAATGACATGTGCCGTTGCCAATGTTGACAAGAGCAGTGTCGTGAATACTGAAGCCAGCATTTTGTGATGTGTGGTGTCGCGTTGGCGACGTTGTATAGACAATCGTGTGTAAGTTGGCTGTAAGCCGGGGCGCCACTGTAGTGTTGCGCAGTCGTCAGAGCTATCGTCGTGGATTCGGCAGGTCTTGATCCTCCAAGGTCTCCGCGCGATATCGCTTGGGCGAAGACGAAGAGAAAAAGCAATAGACGTTTCGTCAGAAGAGTCAGGCCTTCGAAGCTGTTTCGCACCGTTCTACTGGAGATGTATATTAAAGATAGGGAGCTAGGTCGCCGAGGAGCTTGCGTATAAGAAATATGGAGGAGAATGTAAGGTCTGACTGGAAGCAGGCCAGATGCGAACACAGCCCATCATTAGATATTAAGTGAAAAGCCGAAGCGAGGCCCCCAGAAGCCAGCAACCAACCAACCAACCGGTGCTGACTTTGCATGGGCAATTTTCCCGTGAGAAAGCAACCTGCATCCCCAATCTCGAAGGGCTGCAAGGACTGGACGGGGATTGGACATGTCCCCGCCCGATAGGGTCCGAATATGACCAGGGTTAAACAAGGGCAAGCAGCATTGCGATCACTGGAGCAGCCAGTCAAGATGGCTGGTCGACCTGCAGAGAGGTGGCAGACAACGGGTCCTTCCCATGTCGTTGATCGGTGGGACCAATAGCAGGGCGCTTACAGTAGCCAAGCGACGCGCTGAGGTGAGGTGCTGAGGGCGCTGATTGGCTCGCTGTCTGTCTGCCACTAGCCAATGGACGTCGCATGAGGGGCTGACCTCCAGAAGCTCGATTGCGCG
The DNA here is from genome assembly GCA_038363885.1 of Apiospora rasikravindrae. Lineage (NCBI taxonomy): Eukaryota > Fungi > Ascomycota > Sordariomycetes > Amphisphaeriales > Apiosporaceae > Apiospora > Apiospora rasikravindrae. The sequence goes on from JAQQWK010000011.1 coordinate 663,652, forward strand.
CTGTGAGTGGTAAAGACGGGTTGATGGTGTGCCATTTTGTGGTGGGACGAGGCAGACATAAGCGCCGAGAAGTAACGCTTGCGAACCGTGCAGACCAATCCCATCCCGCCATCTGGGGGAGACGGGTCAGCGCAGGGTTGCAGAGTGCGATGAGTGCGTCCCAGTGTCCCACACACAAAGCTATGGGCCTATTTTTGGCCACCTCCAAGGCGGCCATCAGTTCGCGATTCGAGGTGCAACCTGCTCCAATTTGGCTCAATGTGAAGAGAATACCCCCCAATTTGGACCAGATCCAGGGCCAGCTTGTAGGCTTATTAGATGGGACGACATGCCACCCTACAGCTGCTGCTGCTGCTTGTCGCATCTCTCGGCATAGCATGGCATGTTCGGATGCAGCTCCATTCCCCGAGAGAGAGTGTGTGTGAACCAACTGCTCGGTCGTCACACCAAGCAAGCGACAAGGCGACTATTTTGTTCCTGCGGTTGCCGGTCGGCGAGCGGACGGACGAGGTGATGCGACTGCACATTCGTGCAATGGTCTTCCATTCGGCGGTGTCGCTCGATGCAACTTTGAGTCGCTAAAACTATGTGGTCAGCAGCAATGACACCAGCACACCACACCACCTCGAAAAGCAATCTCAAGGAGCCGAGTGCAGCGTAAGAAGCAACCGTCTAGCCTTGTGCCCGCATGGCAGTTCAGCGGCACAGCATTCCCAAAAATAAGTTTCACCCAAGGCAAGGATCGTCGAATGTTACACTGCTTCTTAGTCGGAGTCAGGATTGACAGAAATCAGGCTCGGATCTATCGAGTGCGATCAGAGATGCAAGTGATCGCCATATTAACGTTTACGTATGTAGGTATTGTCTGATGTGGTTGATGAAAGTTTGAATGTCCACTGGCAGTCCTGGTGGAGGCGGGCGCACGCGGGCGTGAGGCCCATCCATACCTTCTGCCCATACACTAAAATTCAATGTCGGAAAATCGACGGACTTGGTTCCGACCCCAGCTTTGGTGAACTTTTCACAACGATGCAACACTTAACGACCAAAGTGCTTCAATTCACCGCTGTACTTCAAGGCGTAGAGGTGTCAAGTGACTGTTTCCGTCATGGAATCTTCTGAAGAAAAGGAATCATGGACCTATGTTGCCACCAAAAAGCGTCGCTCTGCAGCCCGTCGAAAGCCCAATGCACATGCATCAACAGCTGCCAAGATTGCTGACCATGCCCCTCAACCAACGAGCAGAGACTCGTACCTGACCGTTGCCGAGATCAAGACGGACCACCAACGGATTAAGGAGCAATGGCTGAATTCATCGTGCTGTCGCAACTTGAAGAAACTCATCACTTCCAGAGTGACTGATCGTGTCCCTTCTACGGCAGTTTGCCTGGGCATTGGAAGTTTTGATCCGCCAGACGGATCCTGGCAAGTCAAGCGTCGCACTCATGCGCAGCTTGCCGCGTTCCAGACGCTGGTAGAGCTATTCAATGAGCGCGCATCAGAGCCGATCCGTTGCTTATTTCAGGAGCCTTACTTTACTGCCGCAGACAGGGAGTTTCTCGAGGGCATGACCTACGAGATAGTTGATTCACCTCATGGCTACAAGTCTGTTGACGAGCACACTTTTTTGTACGGGATTCATCTATACAAGGAGACATATGCGGATGCCATCGCCACCCACATACCCGCAATCTTCATTGGTACCGGGTGGGATACATGGGAAGGGTAATTGCTTTTCGACCCCCGTGGACTTGAGCTATGGCTAACAGGAGACAGCTGCGCCAATCCCGAGTCTTTTGACTGGACAAGGATCAAAGAGCTCGACCAACTTTGTGACAAGGCGAACTTCCCCAAGGATGAGGACTTCTACCCTGCTTTTACTAGCACTGTAATCCATTGGCGAAAACGGTCAGATGAGCCAGTTGTTGCCGATGTGGAAGCAGCCTTAGAACAGCTCACACTCTCTGGGACGTGACGATACTAGCATTGGAGGTTTGCTATTGATGCTATTGAGTATCATTAACAGTTTGGGGCTTCCCCAAAGCTCAAGTCAAATACCTGACTGAAATCATCCCAGTCCCAACTTATATCATCAACACTACCAGCTGGCCAGGTCACATCCCGGAAGCTTACATCGCCCGTATTGCCCGTTGCCATTTCTGTCGTCTCCATCGCTACGGAGTTCACTGCCGGCGTACTTTCCAATGGCGGCATCCTTGCTACCTGTGGAAAACTGAAAACCGGCAATTCTCTTCTTGGGAATTTGCTACTCCCCATTGCGGTCATTTCGGTTGAAAAAGCGGTACTACTTCTCCTGTCTGACTTGGACTGCCCTGCTTGGACAGCAGCACCAATCTGATCTGTCAGCGACTTGAGTACCCTATGGAGCTTCCGATCCGAATGGTGTCTTTCATAAAGATCTTCGGCAAAATCGACGGCATTATGCATCAACTGCGAATAAGTTGTCAGTATTCGACGATCAACTCATTCGTTATATCTTATAATGACTTACGTTGAGGTCCGAGTTGGCTAGCCTGGAACCAGGATGGGTGAGTAGATGAACTGCTAGGACGTACACTGCATGTAGCGGGGTCGCCAGCGTCGACAGAGACGGACTCGTGCCCAGCTCATGGCCATCAATGAGAAGCTTGATAACGGTTCGTGCGGAATTGGCAGCGGCTGTCTGGCCATTCTGGATGACGGAGCTCCAAGGTTGGCCGGCAGCATACCTTTCGACAGCTATCCGTATTGCTTCATTGCTGATCAGAAAGCTGTTGCGGGATAGCAACATCAAGCTAAGGAAAGACATTGTAAGTAAGCCTGCCATGCCAGTTGTTATGGGGATTATGACTCACGCATTATTGTAGTGTATGGAGATAAACGATGCCAAGGGAAACTCGTCACGGCTGCAAATCAAATCGGACCTAGGTCTTAGTCTTTCTGGCACGCTGTCGGCCCACTGCATCAACAAGTGTACCGTCTCGCCCGTCAATCTAATCTTATCGCGGATGACGCCTTCGATATTGCGTTGAGAGGACCTTTCCTCTCGTATACGGCATCTGATCCCCGCCTCATTTATTTGTGAAAGAAGCCGAGCAAAGCTGGTAAGTATGCGAAACGACCAGGCACTCTGAGGGTTTGGTGGAAAAGTTGGTTCCATCTGGTTGCAGTCTGCATCGCGGACGAAGGACGGCCTACCGAACTCGAACGCGAAAAGCTTCTCGAAAGAGAAGATGCTCCACCACGTCCGGCGCTTCTTCTCTTCGCTCTCTTCGTCGACCGGGCTTGGGTCTTTTCGACTGGGTGTGCGTCTCCGGTGGATGCCCATGGACTGCGCCATTGAAATGCACAACGTTGTAACGTGCCAAGACGACGAGATCTGATCGCGTTGCCGGAGCGCGATGGCCAACATCAAGGCACATTGGATGGCCTCCAGTGACCTGACCGAAAGTACATGGCCAAGCATGGTTTGACCATAGTTGACATACTGCGTCGCCTTCTCGGGATCCAAATCAACATCACCACTGATGGAGCCGAGGACGATGACCAATTGGACTTGGAGTACCGATACGACGTCTCCGAGATGGGATAATACTGGTGGGCCTGACTTGATTGTCGATTCCGTGAGCCCCTGGATTCTCTGGAAATCCAACATGGGGAAGATCTGGTTGATGGTATTGAAGTAAGACTGGAGTGCAGCATAGCATACATCCGACCTAGCTAAGGAGGGCGGTGCCAGTGACAGGGCGATAGGCGTCGCCTTCTCCTTTCCCGCCTCTGCGTCGGAGTTGGCTCCGAGCTGACGGGGGATTCCGAGTCGGTAGAAAGCCAAATCCAGCCACCCTGTGAACATGTCCAACGTGTTGCTGCCCCTCAAGCGAGGCAACAATGGCAATAGACCACCATAGCGACCGGAAGCATCCTCCGCTGGCGGGTCTATAGACTCGATCCCGGCGTTGACATCGGCAGCCGTGGCAGACACCGGAGTTAAGTGATCTGTGTCGGTCGAATATTTCGACAGGGCCGAACTCAGCCTTCGGCTCTTTGACTGGCCCGGCCGAGAGTACGGGAGGTACCCACCTCCCATTCCCTCGTCGAGGTCAGTCGATTCCTCTTCAAAGACGACAGGGCTCTGCCGAGGCGAGCCAGCCGTCCGCCTCTCCACGTCGGCGCCGGGCCGGCGTTTATCTGTGGTTATGCATTTCACTCCGGCCACCAGGCAGGAGTGGCAAGACGGCTTGCGTTCATCACAGCGAGTCTTCCGCTCGCGGCAGTAATTGCAAGCGAAATTAAGACGCTTCCGCTTTTTGGGCTTCGGTATCGTTGTCGTTGGTGTTGTCGCTCTTGTCGCTGTTGTCTTGTTATTGTTATTGGTCTCCATAGTCCTCGGCTTGACCCGTCCTGTCCAGCGGTCGGTCGCTCGGTTGCTTCAGTCGTACGACAGACTCAATAATGGGTGCATAACGTACGATGATTCCGCGGAGTCTCGCGGGCTCCCTCTGCATATACATATACCGCGCCTATGCAAGCTAATTGGTGTGTAGACATCGGATCCCGAGGTACTGAGTGGGCGACTCGGCTTTTCTTCGCTACAGTGAGAGTGACCCGGAATGTGCGTGCGACTCAAGTCTCGTCTCCCCCACTAACGGGCCCCTGGTCTCACTTGTGGAAGTGCATCTTCCGGGTGTTTTGTGGAGGCGGGGCTTTTTTCTCAAGGGACGGAATGTGGAGGGAAGGTTGCGACGGACGGGCAACGCCAAAGGATAGGGAAACCGGTTAGGCGCTTCGCGATCTGTTTGATGTTCGGCTCAAATAAGCATTCTACGTCGGGTAGATCCATGGACTTAGGTGGATCCGGGATTCCAAATCCCATCACGCGCATTGGATTTTTACCAGGTTTTCCATCCGATGGTTTTTGGATAGGCAATATGCTTAAACCAAACAAGCTTCCTAGCATGACTTGAATCGAAACTAACACGATCTATGTAACTATGTGCCCACAGACTACACATCACTTCCGTGACGAGGAAGTAGGTAAGTAGGTATCCCTGGAACAACTCCTCTCCTGCTGCCGCGACTACGTCGTCGCCGCCGCGATATACGGGATCCCCGTCAACTTAAAGCCCCTCTCCGTCAACCTTACCGGCTGCCTCGGCGAGTTATCCCCGCTATAAGGACACGTCGTCCCGTCCTGCCGCTTCAGCGGCTGGTTGTGGTCGCGGACGTGCACCGCGTTGGGCCAGTGCGTCGTCCCCAGCGTCTGCTCGAACGCCGCCTTCTTGCGCGCCAGGTCCGCCTGCGACGCGTCCGCCGCCGGCATGTAGCACGTGTACGTCGCGAAGCGCGCGCGGTCGCCGGTCGGCGACATGTTGTAGTGCGGGGTGCGCGAGTCCCAGACCAGCAGGTCGCCGGGCTCGCACTCGATCTTGACCCATTCGCATCTGGGCCGGCCGCTGCTGTCGCGCTGAGCCTCGAGCCAGGCTAGGCCGGCGTCGGAGAAGCCGTACCATTCCGTCGTCCAGCGGAAGACGGGGTCCTGTTCGGACGCGGAGAAGTCGCGGTGGAACTGCTCCGAGAGCAGATGGGCGCCGCGGCAGACGATCAGGCCGCCGTCGTCGGGCCCGTTGGGTAAGAGGTTCACGATGCCCTGCAGGCAGCGGAACTCGGGCTTGGCCGGGTCCTGGTCCTGGTGCGGCCAGGGCCTGTTGGCGGGCAAATCCCGCCGGCCGGGCAGGGCCATGTTGACGGCGTCGAAGGAGACGAGGAGGTCGTCGGTGTCGTACACTTTGGCGAAGGCGTCGACGACGCCCGGCTCCTGCCGGATGGCCCAGGCGAAGTCCTCGTGGTTGACGCCGTAGCCGGAGCACATGCCCTTCTCGTTGATGACGGGGAGGTGGCGCTCGGTGTAGGTCGCCGGGTCGTCGCGCCGGAAACCCAGACCCCGGCCGTCGTTACGGAAGGTCTCGAGATAGGTCCACATGGCTTCGGCGTAGGCGTCGGCACGGGCGCGGGGGACGGCGGACTTGATGACGGCGTAGCCGTCGCGGAGGATGTCGTCGCGGAAGTCGTGGAAGGTTTGGGAGGGCTGGGCGAAGAGCTTGTTCGGGCCTGCGGGTTTGGGGGTGAGGTTGCTGCCGCTCCCGGCCTTGGTCTCCGGGGGAGGTGTTGGGAGTGGATCGATAGCCATTTTTGAAGTCATTCAGATTATATTTGAGATGGGTTCATTCAGTAACTTGAAATAGAATCAAATAACTATCACTAATTTAATCTGAGTGTAAAAGTGATGTCTATCTATTCTCTTATAACATCTTATGGGTGTTCTCTTTCGCGGATCGATAGAGGCAATCGCCACTGGTATTTTCCGAAGGACGTTCCGAAGCCGCGCGGATGTCGGAGGTCTTTCACTGATGAATCCCAATCCAGACGGCCATGCATACTGGTCATATTGCGCAGGGGAATCTAACCTATCATGTGTGGAGGGATGGCGGCAGCGCTTTCATCAGTTCCGTCGGAAGCTGTTGGACGTTGCCGAAACCATGCCCCGGCCCAGTTGGAGAGGCGTTGGTTGGGGTCTGGGGTTGATCCCGTCACCCCGCAGCGCAGCGAGTCAAACTCCATCTAAATTCTTCTTGTCAGACCATAGAAAAACGCTACTCTACTGTGTACTTTTGGCCGTATGCCAATTAGAAACTCCATATATGAAAATAAAAACCAAGTATCTATTGGTTCAAATTGGTCTAGATATCTACTTACTAGATCAAGGATATCCCGTTGACAACCGCCGTGACCCAACAGCGTCTGGGGGCGGCAACAGTGCTCAGCCCCACTATGAGCCGACTGCTGTTTGATGATTCCGGAATGAGGGGGAACCGTGGGAAAGGGATATTGAGATCTGTCGCGATGGAAAGACTACATATGGAAGGCTTTAAGAGCCGAAGTGTATGCTGCTACTTATGGCATTCATTGCTTGTCGTACTCCATTTGGCATTCGTCAATTGCTCACACCTTCCATAAGCCTATACATTGCATTGACGAACCCCCTGTACAGGAAAGCGCATTTCCAGGGGAGATCCCAATACAGCAGCACCATGATCTTGACCAAACCCCCGGTCGTGCCAATCGGCGAGCCCAAGGCGGGCGAAGGCGGTTACCAGCCCCTGAACCCCAGATCCGAAGTCCTTCCTGCTGGATGGAACGGTTCCGGCCACAAGGCCTTAACATGCGACATCCAAGTCGACCATGACTTCAGCCTCAAGATGCGCGACGGCACGACGCTGTACATGGACATCTACCGCCCCGCCAACACCGACGCCAAAGTGCCCGCCATCATCTGCTGGAGCCCCTTCGGCAAGAAGTTCAACGGCCTCATGTCGCTCCAGCTCATGACGCCCTGGAACCTCGGAGTGCCGGACGACGCGCTCAGCGGCCTCGAGAAGTTCGAAGCCCCGGATCCGGCCGACTGGGTGGCGAGGGGCTACGCCGTCGTCAACGTCGACTCCCGCGGCACCGGCGACTCGGAGGGCGTCATGGCCACCATGGGCACCCAGGAGGCGGAAGACGGCTACGACACCATCGAGGGCATCGCCAAGGAGGCCTGGTGCAACGGCAACATCGGCCTGGCGGGCAACTCCCACCTCGCCATCATCCAGTGGTTCATCGCCGCGCTGCGGCCGCCGAGCCTCAAGGCCATCGCCCCCTGGGAGGGCTGCGGCGATCTGTACCGCGAGCAGTTCGGGCGCGGCGGCATCTACGCGGGCGACCTGTTCGACAAGCTGATCGTCAAGTACATGCTCAAGGGCCGGCACGGCATGGAGAGCTTCAAGGAGATGTGGAAGCAGCACCCCCTGTCGAACTGGTGGTGGGAGGACAAGCGGCCCGACATGAAGAAGATCAACATCCCGACCTACATCACGGGGACGTGGACCAACACGATGCACGGCATGGGCGCGATCCGGGGCTGGCTCGAAGTCGACTCGCCGCACAAGTGGCTGCGCTGGCACCCGTGGCAGGAGTGGTACGACCTCTGGGGCAACCCGCAGGCCAAGGCGGAGCTGATGCAGTTCTTCGACCACTTCCTCAAGGGCGAGACGGACAACGGCTGGGACCGGACGCCCCGGGTCCGCATGGCCGTCCTCAAGTTCGGCCACAGCGCCCCGCTCGAGAACGTGGTCGAGGACGACTTCCCCATGGCCCGCACCGAGTACAAGAAGCTGTACCTGCAGCCGGGCAACCAGCTGGCCTTCGACGCGCCCCAGCAGCAGGGCCTGGCGAGCTACAACTCGGAGAGCGACGAGGACGCCGCCACGTTCACGTACACGTTCCCGCAGAAGACGCAGATCGTCGGCATGCCCAAGGCCGTCTTCTACATGTCGTGCGACGACCTGGACGACATGGACGTCTACGTGCTCATCGAGAAGCTCGACGCCCAAGGCCAGCCCATGCTGAACCTCAACATCCCCTGGAAGGGCATCCCCGTGCAGTCCTTTGACGAGTTCACGCGGGAGCAGTCGACCGAGGTCGTGCTGTACAAGGGCCCCTGCGGGATCCTGCGGGCGTCGCACCGCGCCATCGACTGGGACCGCTCGATGCACCCGAACTGGCCCTTCCACACGCACCAGACCGAGGAGAAGATCCGTCCCGGGACCGTGGTCAAGCTCGACATCGGGATCTGGGCCATGGGGATCGAGTACGAGGCCGGCGAGTCGCTGCGGGTCGTCGTCAGTGGGAGGAATAAGGCGGTGAATAACTTTGGGACGAACGAGTGGGTTAACAATACGGGGACGCATAAGTTGCATTTCGGGGGCGAGTATGCTAGTCACGTCATCTTGCCATTTGTTTGATTAGTGTAGTTAGGTGGGAGGCAAGCTGGCCCCTGTATCTAATAATGGAAACACTCGCTGTGCTCACCGGGTTTTTGGCCCCCTTTTTCGATGTTGTGACTTGCATTGCGATACACAGTGAGAAAAATACCGGAAAGTCGTGGGCATATCACTGCACCGACGTTTTCCAAGATTTCAGCCTTGATCAATCAATAAAATATATCTACCAAGTTCCTGGTCGGCAAAGGACCAATTACAGTCGCGCATCCAGCAGTCCTTGGTCGTAGACGCATATGTCCTTGTGCTGGCTTGGTATGTCACCGCCCTATGCCTATAAATGGAAACCAGGACACCAGTAAACCGCTAGCGGTTGCAGGGGCGGCTTGCTTCGAGTTTTAGGCACCTCTGGAGGGCAGTAACAGCGCAATATCGACCCCAACGCGGGGCTGATCTAGCGGTTCGTACCGCATCTCAGCCTAATCTCAACAGTACATTCGAGTATATGTTGCATCTAACCGTTACCTGAAGATTCAAAATAAGATCGTGAATTCCTAGAACTACATGCCCCCAACCCTCCCCGTCTCTTCTTCGCGAGCCACGCCCATCAGTACCTTCTCGCCCTTTTTGTTCTTCACAAGCCCGTACCGTATCCTTTCTTTCGCCATGCTCTTGGATAGCTCGACTGCCGGCAGCCGATCAGAACCTGGATGTAGCTCAAAGTGTTTCGAATCTCTAAACACGGTCGAAACATAACCCAAAGTCTCCGGGCCACGAGCCCTGTGAGCGAATACAACGCTCAAAACACCTGCTGCAAGCATGGCGACACAGGTAACGAGACAGAGCCCAGCCCAACCATCCGAGACGGCAAAGATGTTCACCTCCTTGCTGGATTCTGCATCGACCGAAACGCTGGGTCCTAATATGGACGTTTCATTCGCTCCGACGGTGACGTTGGTAGACAGTTGGCTTAACTGATAATACGTGTTCAGAAGTTGGCTGAGACGGGCTCCCAGGTCCTTGTCAGTAACATTCTCCAAAAAGCTATGACTCCCACCATTCATGCTGTTGAGACCAGGGTCCGCCAGGTAATGGAGGGACATTTCCGTTTGGTAGGAGATACTACCACCGATGGTCATAGTCATTTCTTTGGACATGTAGTAGAATACGATGGAAAATGATAGCGGCGATATGGTATCCGGGGCATGCACTTGTTGTGATGGTCGCTGGGCTGTAACCGAGCAGATCCGTGAGGTGTTGGTGGAGCGGGCACATGTGACACGAGATTCGATATATCGTTGAGTAACGCCACAGTTGCCAGTCAAGAAGAGTTGAGGCGCATAAAAGCTATCGGAGCATCTGGCTCGGAGAAGAAGCCTTGTTGGACCGGCCTCAATTCCCGCCTCGTTTTTGAAGAGGTTTGGTCGGTAGAAGTCTGGAGTGCGCGGGCCTTTCGCATATTTCTGGAATTCGGTGTAGTTGGTATTGTTGGCGCCAAACCACAACGGATCGAGAAAACGATCGAGTGCTAGACTCCATGTAGTCTCACTCTTGTTTCTTTGCATTGGGAAGCCGTGCCAAGTACCATTTGGGAGTAGATAGGTACCAATGTGTTGTTGACTGACAAAATTTCGATACGATCTTTCGAGCATTCCATAGTCCAGATTGTCACTAGAGGACCCGTCTGGCCAGCTGGAGTTGCTAGTAGTGGTATTGCTGCATTGAAGTTGCATGTAGCTTGACTCCAGCGAGAATGTCGTCTTGCTGTCCTGGCCGGCATGATGAAGAGGGACGCCAACCAAGGAGGAATACCTGTCGGCGCTAAGCTTCTGAGGCGTGTTACTCCAGTTGTTATCATTCGCAGACTCCAGAAATGGGACTTTAACGTTTCCCCAGAGATCCATAGTATCCTGCTTCAAGGTCTCGGGTGTCGAAACAACGGTCGTATACAATGATGCAAGGGCACGCAATTTCGCCGTTAAGCGCGGTTCTGAAGTTGGGCTGTATTCATATTCAGACCAATCCACCAGTTGACTCCTTGCGCTGTTGTCAAAGTAGGTGATGCTTGTTGTACCGAGTTCAATACCGGGCTGTAGTTTTGACATTCGCAGTAAGGATTGGGTTCCCATAGGCGAAAGAGCCCAGATGACCAGAAGTGCCGCAGTCAGGAGGTTCCAAGATTGGAACTGGAAGACGGTCATGACAGCCCCTCCGACTGTTCGACTACCCATCAATTGCTCTAATGAGCCCACGGTGGCGCCGCGTTCCAATCTCCACCGAGTGGCTTCGGACATGACACGCCCTACCACCGAGGCAAACACGATTGGAAGTGCTGTGGCCATCTCGAAGGGGTCAATACTAGGTAGAAGTTGTGTGAGGTAAAAGCTAGGTACTTACTACTGTGATAGCGTTCTGCCACCCATTGTGTGAGTCGCCAATGACACGAGACCCTTTCAAAGACCACACCAAGGCCACGAATACAACAAACCCGACAGGGAGCAGGATTGAGACGCAGTCGGCGACTATTTTGATCCAGTCAATTTTGCGTTTCGAATATTCGACAAAAGACGTAGCAGGATAGTCCGTAGCGACAGGCCTATGCGCTCCGGGGTCATCGTCGCCTGCATTCAAGGATGGGGCTTGCATGTCCTGGGGTCCGTTTCGCTCGCCAATGGATACTTGCTGGTCGTGTGAAATACGTGATGATATATTCGAATTAAAGGATTCTCGCGATGCTGCCGCCGTCGATGTACCTTGGGCGGAAATCAGAGACGGCGGCCGACTAGTTGGCCTCTCCATCGTCGTTATGGGTTGTGACCAGTGAAGGAAGTATACCACGAAACAGTAAACAGATAACACAGGACTATTACCTCGGTGGTGAAGGGCGAAGAGATGGAGGACACGAAGACGGGCAGAGAGTGCATCTTCTCTATGAAATACCTGGGATCGCCCGTCTGCGCCACCGCCTGCTAGCAGGCTTGCGTACCGTTATGCGGCCAGCAAGGCGGCTAGATGTCACCGCCTCAATGCTGCCAAACCTGACCTATAGAAGGACTTTACTACCACACATCTGATCTTACTTGTCTGTTTGGTTGGTCAGCCCCCACCAGCAAATATTCCCTGCGCGCATAAGTAGATACAGGGCAGACGATTGGCTGTAGAATTTGGAGAACACATTTGTGAAGTAAGCAGCAGACGCCACGTACCCGGCATCAGGCAGTGAACGGCGACGATTCTTACCATTTAATAACTTCATTGAACACCGAGCCACTGTGTGTTTCACGAGCCACGAAACATCACGGCGGAACTGGCAGCCATCGGGTTGGCTAACAATGTTCTTCAATTTGTCGATATTGGGATCACGCTCTTCAGAAATCTGAGCCGTATCCACAAGTCTGCAAAAGGGACAACCCAAGAAGTGGAAGATCTTGGAGCCAGCCTCAGCAACCGTGAGCGGATTGCAGATTCATTACAGAAGAGCGTCAACGGGTATTCGGCCCTCCTTCAGTCGACCGCGGTTGAACGGAATTCGATGTCGACAGCTTCAGAATGTAGCAGCTACGAAAAAGGTCTCTTGGGACAGCTGGAAAAAGCCAAGTTCGCCTCAAGTTCCGGATTCCGACGCAGATGGGAGAGTTTCAGGGTGGCCCTCTCCTCGTCCGGACACGAGTTGGAAAGTCACCAAACGAAGTTGGAGAACTTCCAAAGTCGCTTGCTTCTTGAACTCAGCGCGACTATGAAGTAAGTATGCTCAATCCGAGGAGCTCCTGTCATCACTACGCTAACCAGTTTCGGATCTAAGTGACCAGCAGTCCGCCACTGTTAATGCGATAACAAGACTTCGAGAAGCTAATGATGACCTACGAGCGGATACGGTGAAGCGTTTGGACGTACTGCTGCATGAGACCACCACCATGCTACAAGCCCAGAGCCACAGTATCGGTTTTAATACCATCGTGGATCGGCTGAATAGTGTTAGTGAAGAAGCAGCTGTTGTGCGAAAATAGCATGCCATACTGAAAAGCCTTCGCTTCCCAAGAATTCGCGCTAGAATATGTGACATAAAGAAAGAGCACGAGAAGGCCTTTGAATGGATCCTTTGCAGCGAAAAGACACTTTGGCCTACCTATACGCCAGACGCAGACGTACTGATTGTCCTGAACAAGCTACCTCTTGGATCACGCCGCCGACTCCAACGAGCGGGTCGCGTCCCTGCCGGGTGCAGCACCCAGTACCACAGTGTGGACGGCATTCCTGACGACCTGCTACGCGCTTGCGTGTAAGGGCCCCCCGCGTTTGCTCGCGGGCTGCCCGGGACGACTTATGTAAGGTAATGGTGGCGATGATGGACAAGGGTGCAGACCCTGTCATCACCATCCCTTCCATCAGCTCCGACAGAGAAAGCGAGACAGGAGGAGGAGGAGGAGGGGTAAGTGGCATCTCCCGCGCTCTCAAAGCTAGTATTGGTATTGCGGCGGTAGCGACAAGGATATTCGCCGACAGACGTCGGGTCGAGGCTGGCGAAGCGGCGCTGTGGAGACGAGAGGCCGAGACTCCGCTGTACTTGGCTTCCTTTATCAGTTGGTTACGATCAGGGAATCCGTGGGTGGAGCCCGCACAGAAAGGTCCTGGCTAAATAGGGTTATGAGCCTGCATAATTTCTAAATCTTTGGTTCTGTAGCGTCCTCGAACATGTAGTCTCATTCATGTATCTTCGATACCAGCTACAGAAGTTCATGGTGTGGGGCCGGAAGTAAGTACGATAAAATACGAAGCATCACTTAACGGTAGGAGACATGTATGACTCCTCCTGCAGGTAAACATGGAAACAGGGCTGGAAATTTAGGCATCAACTGACTAGTGTGGTTACGTCTGTCCTGCTACGTCTTCTCGTATGCGCAAAAAGTGCTGGTACCTCCCTGAGACGTCCGACTTAAATGTCCTTCGCGGCGATGACCAAAATCATCTAGGTTGCCATACTCAATCCTGCCAAGGCATTGAGCCCCTTTTGGACATGCTGCCACCCAGGCTTGCCGAAAACCCCCACGAGGCTGACGAGTCTCCCGCCGGCTGGGGCTCGTATGAACCGGTTGAAATTCCCATCGGGCCATCCCCAAACAACTTCTTTCCAGTTGGATGTTATCTGCTTGCAATGTCAGTTTTGTTGAGGCTCCCGAGTACGTTTGCCTACTGATTCTCTCCGTGTAGTTCTATGTTGAACCCTCGCCCAATAATGATGTGCTGGGATGGGATTTCACTTACCCGAACTGCCCGGCAGGGATGGCGTGCGCCTTCGCATATAGCGACTTCCGTGATGAATTCGGCTGCAGCGGTATTAATGTCGAATGTATGCCACTTGCCGTCTACACCAACCGGATCCGGCGTTCCGATGATCTGGCATGCCGGATAAGATGAAGCTCTTGTCTGCACGTCCGCCGGAGCAAAGTCGACCCTAATCGTGTGGATCAAGGGACTACCCGGAGAGGTCCACGCAGACAGACGTCGGAATCGGCCAAGGTGGGCGGGATTGGTGCCCCAAACCAGAGCTTCCAGGGCTATGGGGAGCGGGTTGTCCAGTTCGGAGGACCATGTAAAGACATTGCAGACTGGAAACGCCAGGTGCAGACCGGGAAAGTCCCAGATGCGGACGCTGCCCAGCAGGTGCCTGTAGTCAGACTTCCACAGATACCGGGCGAGATGTTCTTGTTCCAGCTCTAGGACACCAGCTTGTGGCTCTTGTTGGTTGCAGTCTCCACTGCCTTCGCCTTCATCCCTGTGGGGGGTCGTCCATAGGTTGTCGGTCATATGTCGGCGTCAGAGCATCTACGACGCTATAGCAAACAGCTCTTTCCTGACCATAGACAAGCTACATATATCAGTAAGTACAGTGCTTGCTATTTCATATCAAATGGCGGGGCATAGCTTACTCCGTACTGGCAAGACAGCCCGATAATAACAGCTTCATCGCATGAAGCTACAAGCGGGCGCATATGGTGTCCATTGTCGGTCTCCCCGAAGTTGAGCTCGTTCCCGGACTTCACGGCAAACTATAACAGCGGAGCCCACTGGTTAGCCACGGCACTTCTCACCATGCCAGGTCAGGTCTAGTTATTATGAAGTTCACATACCGTCACCCCTCTCGGTAGGATCGTGTAAGAGCTAGCCTTGTGACGATCGGGGTCAAAGGCCGGAATGTGGAGGATAAGTTGTCGAATCCAATCGCCGCAAGGGACCTCTGTCGCTTGTGGCTTTACGTCGACAAATGTATCACCTGGAAGGATGCCGGGCTCGTCGAGACACGGAGTGACGCGTATCGTATCCAAAGTCTCGTCGGTATGCCACTCAACGTCCACCAAGTGGCGTCTGGCTTCGGCAAGAGTGTCCCACGAGCGGAGCAGCGGCTGGTACCTCTCCATGTCATCCACCGCCGCCTGTTGCGGAAACGGCCAGGCGGTGCGGTACGCGTGGCCATACGTCAGATTGACCGACTCAAATCCCGTGAGGGATGACCTGGTAGGACCAGTATCGTGGCCCGCTAATGAGTCCACGTATCGTTGATGTAAGTCCTTGAACTGCAGACACGCTTGCCAGATCCGTCGACGGTTGGCGATGCCCGGAACTGGGGTTTCGTAGCCGGTTTCGGGACAAGTGCTCGAGTAGATCCACACACAAAGGTCCTTGGGGTGGTGACGTTCTAATAAACAATCCTCTTCTTTTTCGAGCTCTCTCAATTCAAGGTAGAATGGAATAATCTCTGTTTCCAGTATTCTCCCCCAAAGCCTTTGGTTATCACGTAGTTGGACGTTCACGACCCAAGATGCACGTGAGAGGTTCAAGAGGTCTGTCAGAGTAAAGTCCCAAGCGACCATGTGGATGATTTCGAATGGCAGCTTCGCAAACAGATCCTGCACAATCTTCGCGGCGAGATTAATGGAGGTAATCCGTGGCCGTGATAAGCTGGCGGATGACAGAAAGGCCCGCAGATACCCCTTCACCTCTTCGCTCCTGCTCGGATCGGAGAGAAGCCAATCCTGTTTGGGCTCATAGGCCCAGTACGACCTCCGACGCGGATCAATTTCGCCAAACCCGTAGTTCAACTCCAGATGGGCCGCCGAATAGGTCGTCAGACTCTGCATCGTGGTAAACAACGCATCCAGATCCTGTCCCGAAACATCCCGATCACCACCAAACAGGACCAGCGTGAGGAGCTGGTAGCACGGCTGATGGAACGGAAATGCCGGTCTGCTCGAATCTAGGTCCCGATACAGACGGCAAGACGGTTGCCACCCGAAGTATCCACGATGGTTGCTGGCCCAGTCGTTGTTACCATGATGCCTCCCTTCGCCCGCCACCAGGGTTCTGATAGGCCAGCCGCTCCAGGTATGTTCTTGCTTGAGGACCCATACGCCTTTGATCCAGTCGATGTTGGCCTCATGGCCAGCCCTAGCGTCGCGAAACGCAGAGTCATGGAGAGGTCCACTGCAGATAGCGCAGTAACAATTAGATGATTCGTTCATGGCCTGAGGAGGAGGCGGTTCGATGTTCTTGCATAAGGTTTATTCGTTTCGTTCGAGCAAAGATATATAGATTATTCCACGCAGACGGAGCACTGAATGCTGATTCCAAAACGACAAGGTAACAGAAACATACACATGTCCTTTCGGTGGCTAAGATCTAAGGCGGTTGAATGCTGCACGTGACGTGGCTTAATACCAGTACGCCACTTTTCAATCCTCCCTGCCGTCATGTCACCCTCAAGAGCGAAGGGATTAGTTAGCGTGCCCAGCATGATGCGCCAGCTCCAAGTAGACGGGACGTAGGAGGCGCTTTGGCTCACGCCACAATTGGTGTTAGTACGAGCCGACTCAGTCATGCAAGGGGGTGTAAAAGAATAAACGCAGGACCTTCGAGTTTCGGAATGAGTAGTATGAAGTTCTACAGTTCACTGCTTGCCATGTCCATAGGCAGGACGTTTGAAGGTACGGACACGTATATGGCGATAGGGAAGGGGTTGGACTGTGGAGTTCGGCCACAATCCAGAGTGTTTGTGATATAGTGGTGGCGAAGGTGTAACATGGTTGACGCATCCCGTGAAATGAATACCCTACTTACGCACATATGTATTTAGTTTCCGTGTTCTTGTGTCCGATTCGACATAGTATTGTGTGCACTATTCATCAACGCAAAACATATCAATCAATAAAGCTGTATTAGAGAATTCCATCCTTAATTAGAATTAACTACAAATAAACTTCAACGTATGTTTGGCGTAAGCATGGTGCGGGGTCCTATTACCATAACCCTACAAATCTGCAATTGGTCAGTCAGCTAAGTAACTACAGCTTCCGCCCCCAAGATGTCCGCATGCTGGCTGGGGTTCAGATCATCCACGCACATCGTCAAAGAGGGTCGGCTGGCTGTCGCTTGGGCTGAGTGCGACCAGGCAAGACTGTTGACTAAAACTAACCTCACTTGGTTCGTTGCTTCTTAAGACCTTGCAGACTTTTATAGAAACAGGATGCACAGTAGCTGAACCGGTTTCGACTGAGTTGCACTGGATTGCACAATGACATCAGTCATTGGTTGTCGTTCGGGTCCCAGGGTAGCGTTCCCGGGAGGGCGGAAACTACATGTCACAACCCGCCCATCCTTTTTTAGTTGCCTACCAACACCGAGCAACCAACACCAACCAACCAACACCAATCGCTCCTGATAGGCCAAGAGGAGGTGGGGTGTGAGTGAGGGGCCTCAGTACAAGTAGCAACACGCGTAAGCATGCATGGGAGTTCGCATTACAGCATTTAAGCCAGAGGAGCCTAGCCACACCGAAGCTCCTTCAGCAACTAGCCTCAGAAGCATTCCTCTTCATTCACTGCACGATTTTCCTAGATTGTCATTATATTCGGAAAATTCAGAACATGACTACTTCCCAAATCATCAAAGATTTGCAGCAGACCCTGCCGGACTCGCGCTTCGTCCTGCGGGGGGCAGAGGGTTATGAAGACTTGAACAAGGCATACCAATCTGCGCTGAACGTCGAATACAGTCCAAGTTGCATCTTCCTGCCCCAGTCCAAGGAAGAGATTTCCGCCTTCCTCAAGCATGTCGGGCCCCGCGCTCTGAGCGGCGAAGCCCCGATCGCCGTCTACGGCGCAGGATGCCAACCCCTGCCTGGCTGTGCCAATGTGCAAGACGGGATAACAGTGAACCTATCCAGGTTGAAGGGGGTTGCCATCGAGGAAGGGCATGTTTCCATTGCGGCCGGCGAGCGATGGGGCACTGTCTACGAGGAGCTGGGGAAGAAAGGACTTGGAGTCGCGGGCGGCCGATCAGCCAAATCAGGAATCGGCGGCCTCGCTTTGGAAGGTATGGGTAGCCCCTTTCTCGTGTCGCTCACTGGGTAGCGCTGACGAGTAATGATCAGGGGGTCTTTCTTTCCACTCCTCTCGCGATGGTTTCGTTTGCGACAACGTACGTTTCATCCAACTCGAGGCTCGCTCCAGGTAGGATCAGAAAGAGGGTTGCGTACTGACTTGGGGAAACCGCCAGGTCATCAACTACGAGGTCGTGCTAGCATCCGGAGAGATCGTCAACGCCAACGCCGAAACCAACGCCGACCTGTGGCGGGCGCTCCGCGGCGGCGGCAACAACTTCGGCATCGTCACCCGCTTCGACTTCCCCACCTTCCAGCAGGGGCCCATGTACGGCGGGAGCGTCTACTACTTCGCGCCCAGCTTCCCGCAGCAGATCCAGCACCTCGTCGACGAGCTGCAGAAGCCCGACCCGTCCAGGGACACGCACCTGATGATCAGCACCGGGTACGCCGCCATGTTCGGGCCGCAGATGATGTGCCAGAGCCAGGTCTATCATAACCATCCGGAGGAGAACCCGGACGTGCTCCGGCCGTTCACGTCGGTTAGCCCGCAGCTTGATCAGCTCAATTCGATGCGGGTCTTGAGCCTGACAGAGGCGGCGAAGGAGCAAGCTGGGGATTCGCCCCTCATTCAGAGGTACGTGATTATAACCGAAGTCGTACCCTTTTCTACTTCGACATCACAACAAACTGACTCAACTCGTTTAGGTCTGCATATTTCAACACAACCTTGAAAGCCGACGCCGGCATTCTCCAAGAGGCCGCCGAGACCTACACGGCCGGTCTGGAACCCATCAAGCCATGCGAAGGCCTGATCTGCTCCCTGACGCTGCAGCTGCACGCCCGCTCTCTCCTCGAAGCCTCGGCCGCCAAGGGCGGCAACTCGCTGGGGCTGAGCCCCGACGACGGACCGCTGGTCTCGGTGCTATTGCTCACGTACTGGTCGAACAAGAGCGACGACGCGGCCGTGCTGGGGACCATGGAGTCTATCTTAGAGTCCATCAAGTCGCGGGCCGCGGCCAGGGGTCAATTGATCCCCTACACGTACATGAACTACGCTTTCGCCTCGCAGGACCCCATTGGCTCGTACGGGGCAGAGAAAAAGGCGGAGCTTCAGCGCGTCAGTAGGCGGTACGACCCTCAAGGGCTATTCGAGAAAGGGGTTCCCGGGGGGTTCAAACTATTCACCTAAAGATCTATAGTCCCAATTTGGTTTCGAGATTACTGTGTTTGGATAGAAAGTAACAAATATATGGAATGACTCCGTCAGCACAGTAGAAACCCACTCCCTGGCTTCCTCGCTTCCGATGAGATGTTTCTCATCAGGACTTTCACCTCAAGTTCTGATATACAAAGCGTGGAGATTGACCCTGTGTTGACTGTTCTCAAGTCGCCGTCCCACGTAGGCCAGGCCCCTCGTCTTGATCTCTTCTATTGTAGTATATGGTACTCACGGAGACAAACTCCCATAGTATGAAGTAGCTGGGCAAGTGAATAAACAAGATTGAAAGAGTAAGCCATATGCCCAGTATTATCCTCTTAGTGCCCAGAGACCTATCAGCTTCGCTTGTGTTCTTCTGCCTGCTCAACTCCGCGGCCGTACAGCCGCAGACCCCGCCAATGAGCCAGCCGAGGTGGTGTGGCGTTGGGCTGAACATACCCCTGGCTTCTTGGTACGTACTGGGCACATCACGTGTTGAACGCATATTTCCCACATCGGCTCCCGATCTCCGAGACACCTCTTTCTGCGGCCAAGGCAGCGGTTGGCTAATATGTGCAACCAACCTCCACATTCCATACATGCGGATCGTACGGAGCATAGCAAACTCACGCCAAATCTACCATGCGGGAAAATGATCGTTGCTACTGCGCGATCTGTGGCGGGCCTCTCGGTCGGCGTTTCGATTTCGAGGCCCCACGCTCCGATCCCGGTCATGATGATTGGATCTGCTGGATGGAGAAGGCATGGACGATTGGCTGGCTAGGACGGAGTGATATACCGACCCAGGCCCATGTAACCGCCGCCGGGTTCTACATGGGCGACAACACATGGATCGGTCCACCGTTCAATGGCACGATCAATCCCGGCCAGTACCGCCGAACCACATATACGCAAAAGTGTCCTTTGTATAGGAAAATCGGATATTTCAAGCCGCTTTTCCCCTTTCATTGGCCGTGCTTTTTGATCCTCCAACGAACCCTGGTCGGCGATCGGGTTGTTACCCAGGCAGATTTAGATGCATTGTACGCAACAATGGAGAGCATGGTCGCCTACTCCGCCGCGGATTTGGCCTTGGACTATGGTTTCGTGGGAAAAGACCCACGTCAGGATTACTGGACCTGCTGTGATAGCCAGAGCTGGCTTTTGTCAGACCCGAGCACGAATGAGGCATTGCACGATCACTTGAGGGAAACCCTATCGTCCAATATTTTCACCCGGCTCGCATCTCCCCACGATCTTTTCTCAAAGGTGGCGTATGATCCATTTTGGAAAATGCCGCTGGAGATCATACACATGGTGGCCATGAGGCTCGACCTTGCGGATCTTCTGAATCTGTCCAAGGGATCGTGGATAGTAAACTATCAGCTCCGTGACGATCAGGGGTTTTGGAAAAAGATCCTACAGAATCACGTATTTCCTTTCTATCACGAATTGCACGACCTCGAGAAGAAGGAGCGCATTTTGCAACATTATAACGCCAAGGATATCTGCGTATGGGCGCATTCTAGCACATCCCCAGATAGGGGCAGCGCGACACTCTTCCTGGGTGTGACCAACCGACGACGTATCTGGAAGGTCTGCCTGCAACTCGAAGAGATTTGCCATAAGCTCTCGGCACTAATTTCAAATCGAGCTGCTCCTCCCTCAATCCCTCAAGAGTTTTGTTCAGATACCCTTGGTTACGGTCACTTGCATCAAGTCGCCTGGCCCTTGCCTCAATCAGAAGTGAAGGGGCCACAGGAATCATATTGGTGTCTTTTGCGATCGTGGAAGGCCCTTGCCGACAGTGGCCTTACGATGAACGTTGACTGGCACCTAGATGGCACTCTGGCGGCCATAGGCATTACTCCGCTCCCCTTGAGCACCGAGGGGCGGGATTTGGCTCAGTCAAATGCAGCTACGATTCCAAGGGGTGACTGGATTCGAGAAATCATCCTGCACATTCCGGGGTTTGACATACGTCGCCATAATGCTTCCTTCTACCATCTCCTTCCACGTGGCGTAACGGTAGGTTGGGCCGAAACGATAGGATATGTTAAAGGGGGCACCACTGACTATGGGATCTTTTGCAGGTCGTCTTGACTTCGGGGAAGGAGATCGCATTCGGCGAAACGGACCACGGCCACCATCTGCGTCCGCTCGTGGCGTATCGTGAAAATAGCACCATAGTCGGGCTCTTGTGCCGGCGTGGCGTAAGTCCGACCTTTCTAGAAGCGCGTAATGACACAGCTCTTCTAATGTGATCAAGCTTGTATATGGCCAAGAAAGGATCGTGCAATGTAGCGTCGTGGATGCACTACAATCTCCATGCGACAGCGATAACGGTGAGAAAAGGGACCAAAATGCCCAGCGCAAGCCTCCCGTAAGATTTGCAGAGTTGGAGAAGGATAGGTTGGCGCGATATCTATGGAAGTCCGACTACAAGGAGCTGCTCGGCGAACTACGTATCTGGAACGTTCCAGGCCTGCGCCTAACATACTACCAAAAGAGATGCATGAGAACGCTTAGCTGGGAGTCAGAAAGTGACAATCCTCAGCCGATAGCATTCGAAGCCATGATCTGGGCTACAAGGGCCGAGGACTTCTGCAAGGTCAAGCGTCTCTCGGCCTGCATGGTGCCGCGAGGCCTGCCTCTTGCGCTCCGGGTCGAGCTCGCGGGGGACGGGGCGGGTCAAGCTGCGACGTGCCAGACGATCGGGAACCCTTGCCGTGAAACCGGTTGGGGATACACCCTCGACTTGGACCGGGCCGAGGGCGAGTTTATTACTGAGATGGCCTTTCGTCCGGAGTCGTCGCCCCTGAGTAGGAACCTGTGCGAATCCGTCAAAGTACGTGTGATCGTTACCGCACTCGCGTTGACCGAGGGATGGGATGATAGTCCGGGGAAGTTGCTCGCTAAACAAACCATATTTGCAGATTACGACCAACTTGAGAGAAGTCACATGGGGGAGGAAAGGGATGAAAGCGACTGGAAGCATGTCGTACGAGCTCCCGCCGGCGAGAGACTGGTCGGTCTGGCTGCAACGTTTGGAAAGCCCGGATGGCAGCATGTGAGTATCATCTCCCATTGATTGGACCTGATCTTCCACGTCGTGTACTTCGATTAAATCGTCACTACTCGGTGACTCGTTACAAGAATCATTGATGGCATACATCAATACCTTCTCAAAATTAGCGATGTGGTACTGATATCACCTGAAAGATGACGCAGGGTCTCCACGCCTTCGCTGGCTTGAGCATGGCCATCTAAAGGGTGAAGCTGGTGTGGCTTCACGAGTCGAGGATTGTTAACATGTACCGAGGAGAACGGCCCTTCGACCCTTTCAATGTAGACGCAATTCTATCTGCATAAACAACTTGCGGTGTCGGCAACTACTCACGTAGTATCCATCTGAAAACAACGACATGGCATTTGCTGACATTGTGTTTGATCATTGAACTAGGCCTCATGCTATAGTTCTTCACTTTTGAGTTGGGTTTCTGTCTGCCGTTTGGCCTTCTCCAACTTGAGCTTTTGGTTCCATAATAGTGATAAGGAAGAAAGCCAACCCTTTATAATATTGTCTGCATGCTTCTGGTATCTTTTGATGTAAAAGAGATCGCGATAACGTTCGTTTTGGTAATCTGCCTCAGACGGGTGCAGACCGCAAAAGACGGCGAACTCAGGGCGAAGGCCCTCTGCCAAACCACCCTTGGCGTAATCATCTGATATGTTGTATTAGTACCACTCGAGTAAATGACTCTTTCCTCATCACGTTGGTATCGAGACTTACCATAGGATATGTCGAGCTCGTCAATTTCTGGTACAGCCCTTTCCATGAGTATAGTGTCAAAGCGATCCAATAAGGGAAATCGGAAGCCCTCAATAGGTAAATCCCCATTCATCTCGTTGAATTGGACAGCTACCTCCTCGGGGTCGGACGGGAAGTCGGCACGGTACTTCTCCAGAGCCCTGTTGATCATGGCCTCGTTCAGGCCCACGTACTGCAGTATGCCTCTCTTATCCTGCAAGTCTGGAAGTTGTATGTTCTCCGTGTATTTCGGGTTGAGTACACCGAATACTCCGGGCGTCAGTTGTACACTATGGGGAATGTCGGGTGCATGTCGCGACCGCGCGCGAGAACACGCTCTAGGTCTGGGGTCATGGTGAATGTGGGAATACGGGTGGGAGCCTCTTCTGCCATAATGGATGAAGTGGGAAGTATGTCAGGTGAGGGAAAGGCTGCACACCAACAACTTCCGGATACCAAAGCGCTGCTGGGTCAGTCAAAATAGCCGGCATAACATCAGTCACCCGATAGGGGTATCCATGCTACTTCAACAGGAGTACGCCCCTTGGGGTCCATGGAGAGTCTAGCTGTCAGCACCTCCGGGTGTTTCGATACTGAATAGCTAATAGTCATAGGACCGTGGTATACATTGTTATAGTATATCCAATTCGGTATTAATAATGAAATGACAATCGAATACTTTTGTACCAGGAAGCATCTCAAGATCTCAAGATCGCAAGTGGTCCAGCGATGTCCGAGATCGAGATTGACGAGCCCCGCGAACGAGAGTGGAGGTACTGGTGGTCAATCGTGCCACTGGGACAAGGAGAGACTGCGGTCTACAGGGATATTAACAGGGATAAGATACTAACCGTGGGTCTGCTCTACTCCCCTTGACCCGCCCCCTCTCGCACGCGGCATTTATCATGGCACCGATTCTCACGTCGTGCTATCTGGGCGTTTGCCCAGCTGTTTTGTATTACTTGCCATTAGGTCTTTCTTTTGAAGCAGTAATACGACACGAGAAGACCAATGGCGTCCACTACCCAAATCAAGAACGTGACGGTCGTCGGGGTAAGATGAACACATTTCCCAGCGTCGTATTGATGAGTGTGGATGTGGCTGAGGACTGTGCTTGTGACTAACCGTCTATCTACTGCATCTAGGCCGGCGGGCGGCTCGGGCGGCTCATCACGACGGCGCTCCTCGACGCCGGCTTCACAGTCGTCGCGCTGGCGCGGGCGGAGTCCACCACGACCGCGCTCCCCGACGGCGTCGCGGCGGTCCGGCGCGTAGACTTTACCTCCCTAGAGGACCTAACCGGCGCCCTCGAGGGCCAGGACGCCGTCGTCTCCGTCATCGGCACCATGGCCGTCGGGCAGCAGCGCGTGCTCGTCGAGGCGGCGGCCCGGGCCGGCGTCGGGCGCTTCGTGCCCTCCGAGTACGGGCTCGACACGCGCGCCCCGGGCCTGCGAACCACCAAGCTGGGCCGCATGCTGGGGCCCAAGATCGAGCTGGTGGATCGGTTGATCGAGCTCGCGGACGCGAGCGGGGGTCGTTTACCTGGACGGGGGTGGGGAACAATTTGTTCTTCGACTCGGTGAGTGAGGCTCTGGTCGAACGCGCTTTTTTGATGATAATCCCGACCACTAATCTTCTTTGTTCGTACGCAGTCCCTCGAGGCCGGTCTGTTGGGCATCGACATACCCAACCGCAAGGCCACCATTGTCGACTCGGGCGACGAGCCCTTTTCGGCCTCGAACCGCGAGCAGGTCGCCCGCGCCGTCGTCGCGGTGCTGCAGCGGCCCGCCGAGACGGCAAACCGGTACTTGATGGTACAATCCCTAACCACGACACAGAATAAGCTCCTGAAGGTCGTCGGCGAGGAAATGGGGCAAGAGTTCCAGGCCGTCGAGCGCGTCACGGCCGCGGATACGGAGAAGGCCGCGGACGACGCGCTGGCCGGGGGAACGCGTTTGACGCCTTCTGGGCCTATGTCCGCCAGTACCAGTTTGCGGATGGGGCGGGGCGCGCGCTCAGGGACGAAGAGACGGCGAATGAGCTCTTGGGGCTACGGGCCGAGGATCTGCGGGAGAGTGTTCGGGCGGTACTGAGGGGCATGCATGTGATCTGAGGGGGGAGAGGTGCAGTCACTCTTGTGCAGTGCTTGTCTTGCTGGAAATAATGGAAGCGTCGCGGAAAGGGTCGACCATGTTGGTACTGGCAGGTACTAATCGCTCGTGCTCCTATAAACTGCATAAACCTAAATCTCCCATATCCTGTACCCTGAGCTTCGAACCCCCTTTTACCCCCTTTATATTCACCGGGGTTTTAGCATTGGAGTTGAATGGGTTGCTTACCACTACCTCAAGCGAAATTATAGCTTTCACCCAAGAGCATATATGTATCCAGCTCTTTAGGAATCTGAATCACCAAAAGTAGACCGGTGGTTGAGAGGGCCTCGTATAGTATTGAGTACCTGCGAGCCGTGAAAAGTTGGACTAGACCGGCATCCGAATGCACAGATCCTGTATACTTGGACCAAGACCCAAACGAACTTGACATAAGGCCTGTGAAATTCATACCTTCTTAGTTTACTGACTCTATCATTCCGTTCTAGCCCTTACCCTCTGCTTGTAGCTGGCGATCCAGGAGTTTTAGTGACGCTTTCCCTCCCATTTCTCCTGCTCTGTCATGGTCCTAAACATGTCAGCTTCGCCCGAAGAAAATGGAACTGCTCGATGGGAACATACTTTCGGCGGAGGTCCACACGCTCCTGTTCGGCCGCCAAAGGCAGCCTCGGCCTTTGCCGAGCGCCGCCCATGTAGAACACGAGCCTGATACGCGAGCTCAGCACGTCGCCGCCGACGTCCGTGGCAGGACTCTGGGAGTAGTCGATGAACCGATACTGTGCGCCGCTCGTGATCTTCTCGCCAGGAACGGGTCGGAAGGGGCGAAACCCCTGTTCTTGGGCGTGGCGGTATACACCCGCTCGTACACGACGCAGTGGCCGGACCCGTCCGACCGCGTGTAGCACACGGCCAGCGCGCGGTTCCTCAAGTTGTCGGGGCTGAAGGCGGGACTGTCCCATCCCATTCTGTCCAGCAGGTCCTGGAAGGATTCGGTCAGGATCCCCCCGACCTGGAAACCACCGCCGCCAATCTCATAGCCGCTTGTTCGCTGGATGAGTTACACGATCGGTTTGGGAAGAAGCGCGGCACTCACTAGAAGTCTCTGCTGAGCGATGTGAGAAGCCCCTTGACGGCATTGGCGTGGATTCCCTCTATCCCTTGTGTCGGCGACAGCCCCGTGTTGAGTTTGAGCTTCTCGATGGTCATGCCGAGCAAATGTGCTACTGTGGCCCAGACGCAGTCATTACGGCCTCCATAGAGACTCAGGTTGCACGACTGTAATTGGGTGTCCAGCTTTGAAGGCTCCGGGGGTTCTACTTCTTGAGATGAGGACGATGCCATTGTTAGGCTGTAAGTATGGAGCTGAACGCCTTGGAATGAGTTTCACTTATGCTCTTCGCAATTTCGTCGCCGAACTAAAAGGAAGGACCAAAGCAATGGAATTATCAGAGGGGTGACCACTCCATTTGTAGCCTGTGCTTTATGTGTGTGTTGCTAGTGTCATGGCACTGCATTGCGGCCCGCGAATGGGCGTCGTAGGAACAGAGTCTAATCTCAGCCACCAGCAACCTGTTCGCCAACAGCTGCAGCCACGGCGTGTGAGGGTGTGTCAAGGCGGAAATCAAAGCAATCGTATGCCTATGGTTGCAATTTCAAGTCGAAGAGAGGTTCTCTAAGTATGACAAGAGTATAGGATACCAAAAGGCTCTGTAAGAACTTGGTATGAAGACATTAGCATACAATGAAGTCCACCTTTCGTATGTGTGTACCAGCGCCGTAATTAATGGTGTGGTGTACTGGGTGACTGCCCATGGGACGAGTCAAAGGCCTTAACAAAAGCCACATGCTCAAAGCTGACCTTCGGCCCATCTCGTCTGAGACAGCCAGCGGGCCAATAACCACTTGCCAACGTCCACATATGCAGGCATGGTCAGGTTGAACACATAGGACGAGTTGGAATGAACCGGGGCTTGCCAATACCCCTGTTTTGTCGTAATGGCTGCTCAGCTAGAACCTCGACGGCCAAAGGTGCACCGCTGGGCGGCTCGAAGAGGATTATTGTTTATTACGACTTTCCCTTACTGTCGTGGACCGTACTTGGTTTAAAGGGACCCGTTTTTGTGTCCCAACCTCCTGTAGATGGGTGCCCTTGATCCACGGCCATAACCTTTATGCAAGAGTTACTGGCGCCAAAGGAGGTACTTTTCTATAACAGCGAATAGAACCTCTGGGGCTCGAAGATGCAACCAAATACAACCATCTCCTATCAAATCGTTCAAGACGCCATTCCTGCAGCAAGTCTCGAAAACCGGCCATCGCGGCCCTCATCTGTCCGGCCACAACAGCAGATTACAAGGAACACCATCCCCCAAAGAACGTTTCGCAGTGGCCCGGTTGCTTGTGGTCACAGCTGTGTATATCGCAGGATCTTCGCGCAAACCCTTTTAGGGACAAACGTGCCGCCCAGCCCGCTCGTCTCAGCGCCATCCCAGACCCAGCTCCATGAGCATATTCGTAGCCAGCGGGGCAGGGACATGACGCAGGCCTATATATGTCTGTGTGCGAAAGCCCACGTTCACGCCATCGACGTCCAAATCGTCTCAATTACCATGCATCCTAGGGCATGACTGAACGAGACGGCGGTGCTTGACCAAGTGCCCATACCACGAGGGAGAGTTTGTCTTCAGTATGTCAACCCAAATAGGAATGCAAAATTTCAAAGTCGGATAATGTACAATCTGGAATAGGAGTGAAGAATTGGTTCGCGGAAAGGATTTGTAACTCCTTTCTTCGGGACCGCTGACCCGGACTTCCGAGGCGGACTTCGTCAACAAAGTAGCTTTGCAGCTGTCGAACCTGCTACGCAGTCATTTTCCTGGAGCTCAGGGTCCGGGTCTCTCAGAACCCGTGTGCGTTTTAGAACCCCCTTGCCACGAAAATGGCAGCTATTATGGGCCCCAACACCCTTGGCAGCACCCATGACAATGCCACCTCCTTGTTGGTACACATCTAGGTACGCTCCAACCAGGAGCGGCCCAGTTATCCGCTTGACTACCGAATACTGCATTGACAAGAGTGGGCTTAGGCTAGATCCTCAATCTGTGTAGTTTGATTGAGTGCAAGCGCGAAGAAGGTTAGCAAGTGGTTAACCGGTTACAGTGCACAACGGAAGAACCCGCGCTGTCCTTTTTTTATGTATGCTTTGCACGCGGCAACATTGCATAAAAACATAACCCCGCTCTAAATGCAGTACTTAGTAGCCAAGGGGCTACCAGCCCTAGCGTAGTACCTAGTAAGTACCGCTGGAAATGGGCCCGTAGTGGTCGGCATTGGCGCGCAGCGTTGGAGGCGAATGCGCGATACTTATTTGAGCTGTTGCACCACGAGCCATGCACCAAAGGGAAAGAGAGAAGACAAAGAAAGTAAAGGAGGACGGAAAGAAAAAAAAGGAAGAAGAAGAAAAAAGCCGAATCTCCACTCCTTCGGCGGTACTTGGCACTCAAGAATATAAGAACGTATTGGTTCTGGGTTTGGGTCATGGTGAAACCACAGGTCCCAATGCCCAAAGCCCGCCCCGAATACAGCTAGCGAACTACCCCTGGAGGCGCCCAACAGGCTCTAGCCGAGTTCCCAAACCCGGTATTTCTCAGGCCTGGTGCCTGGTGCCGGAATAATTATTCGCAGCCCCGGGGACCACGCCGCAGCACGACGCGACGGCTCTTCGGGACTCCCACGATCCAAGTCATCCATCACCAATCCATCGCTTTGAACACGAGAGCCACCCCGCCGAAGGGGCCAGATTCGAGCTGCACTAGAGCCGCAGGATACCGTGATGCTTCCCGACGGGTTGTAGCGCCAGGCCCAGCCGCCCGAAGATGGCATTTCTTGTAGTTGCCCATACGAAGCATCGCAGACTCGGCCGGATCCAATGCATGCACACCGAGAGGTGGAATTGTGGCATGTCGGCAGCGCCATGCCCCACCGGGGATGAGCCGCTTTCGGGCTCTTCAGCCGATGGAGTGGATGCTTGGGACTTGCATTTGTAGCGTCAAGTGGAGGCGCGAAGACTGAATACGGCTTTTAGCAGGGTCCCCTTCAATGCCGAGGTTCGTATAAGTATAGCGAAAGGTGAGTAAAAAGTCGTTTGACTCCGCCACACCCTGCTCGTACACCGATCCCCCGGCCCGCTTGTGGGTTTCATCTCAATGCACTAGTCCTGTTACCAAGGATGCTGGAAGCCCGCGAGATCTATCGAAGTGTTCTAGAAGTGCAACCCTTGTCGTGCGAACCCTCCAGTATATATACGCATAACGTGCCTTTACCGTCCTGAGATGAAGTCATCCAACTGCATCGGGTCTTTTATCCTACTACTACTACACTCATTCATCGGTACACACGTCCGTCGTGTATACTAACCCACGCTCGCTATCACCATGCACGTCTCTCACTTTTTGCTCCCCGGCCTCGCCGCCGCCGCCGCCGTCCTGCCGCGTGGCGTCGACCACACGAGCCCGGCCGCGCCCGCTCTCGTCTCCCGTCAAGGGGACGCCGCCGCCTGCACCGCTCCCCAGAAGCGCGTCGAATGGCGCACGTTGGACGCGGCCACGCAGAAGCAGTACACCGACGCAGTGCTGTGTCTCCGGACCAAGCCCTCCAAGCTGGGCTTGAGCACCACCCTTTACGATGACTTCACCTGGGTCCACGCTAACTTGGACAAAGCCAGTAAGTAGTGCAGCAGCAGCAGCGGTTGTTTCCTCTAGCACGCACCTGGAGCTTATTAGTTAACCTATAATCCGACGATCTACAGTTCACTTCGTCGCCCAGTTCCTGCCGTGGCACCGCTACTTTGTGCATCTCTATGAATCGGAGCTGAAAAACTGCGGTTACGAGGGCGTCATGTCGTAAGTTTGGAACCACCCCCCTCGACAGCCGTACCTGGTGTCCCCCCCTTTTACTTTTACTAAACAGTGGACTCCCAACCTTGCTGCAGATACTGGGATTGGACACTGGACATCGAGGACCCCTCCAAGTCGGCCATCTGGGACCCCGTCCGCGGCTTCGGCGGCAACGGCGTCGGCTACCACCGCTTCAACGGCGTGAACCCGGTCCTGGACGTGTGCGTGCAGGACGGTCCCTTCGCCAACATGACGGTGGCCTACACCAACGAGGTGCACTCGCCGCACTGCCTGTCGCGCAACTTCAACAACGGCATCGAGTTCCCGGGCGACATGCTGTCCTTTGCCTACTCGCCCAAGACCATCGCGGGCATCCAGGCCAAGCCCGGCTACGACGACTACCGCCAGTACCTCGAGGGCAACCCGCACGGCGCCATCCACAGCGCCATCAACGGCGACATGGGGCCGGCCTCCTCCCCCAACGACCCCATCTTCTTCCTCCACCACACCCAGATCGACCGCCTCTGGTGGCTCTGGCAGCAGGCCCGGCCCGAGCACCAGCTCGACTACGCCGGCCGCAAGACCCAGGACGTCGAGGAGTACACGCTGACCGCCTCGCTCGAGGACGTGATGCCGTACCTGGGCTTCGCCGAGGACCTCAAGGTGGCCGACGTGATGAACACCAAGACCTCGACGCTTTGTTACGAGTATTAATTAGCCCACCTCCGGGTGTCGAACACTAATATAACATCATCATCATCATCATCATCATTATAAAGACACCCGTGTTGTGAGCTTTTGAACAGCGCTAGTGGAGATATGTCGAGTAATTAATGGTTCGGAGCGTCGAGAGACTAGACAAATGACCTTGCCCATTCCAGTTTCCCCACGGCCTCCCAGTAATGCAGTACCTTTTTGACATCTCCCAATTCCACCTTTCGAAGCAAAGATGAATAGTGACCCCTGGCTTGCAGGGCTCGCATCCTCTCAGTTGGCGGTGATATGCCTTCGGCCTTGTCACCACTACCAGCATCGTAGTTGGACCCCATCGATTTTAATTCCGTATAAGCTCCTGGCCGGATGTAAGCCAAACTGGTCTTGGAGCAGATCAGATATGGATTTGTCGTGCTTTTCATCGATCTCCACGGGCAGGCCCAAGAGTCGCCTATGCATCCTGGTCAAATCTCTGGCCACGGACGGGGTTAGCTCAGCATTCTCCTCCTCATCACGAACCATGGCGTAGATGTGCATGCTGGTCACTCTTGAAGCCCACAAGGTGTCAGGTGGATTTCGGACCATGGCGGCTATGTCGGTATTTGTTCGGTTCAACACCTCGACCGCCTCTTCCAACTTGTCTTGGCTCACGTAGAGCAAAGCCAGCCCATTCATGAGAGTCAGCGTGTGCGGATGCGCGTCCCCATGGTCTCGCTTTGCGCTGCTGACCCTTCCATTCTGCATCTCGATTGCCGCCTCCGATACGCTATACGCATCACGTCGGCTTGAGTTGCGCCGGAACCCCTCGGCCTGCTCGTACAGATCCGCAACAGTGTTTACTGTTTCCATGACGGCGAGGTTCATCCGAATAATACAAGACAGATCCGCGAGGTATAGCGTCACAGCCCATCTCTGACGCGAGTGTTGAAAACAGACTTCGAGCGCAGGTCGTACAAGCTGCATGGATAATATTGGCATGTGCAGCTTCGCCGAACAAAAGGAGGCGACTTGAACCTGTAATTGAGCCCATAGGCGGGCGCCGACTATGTCATCTGGGCAGGCTGGTGCAAAGCACAGGATGGCTTCAACTATTTGAAGAAAATCCGCCGCTAGAAGCCAGTCCCTTTCCGGGATGGATTCCCGTAGGTGCTCAGACGCCCAAGTAGAGACCACGTAGGTGGAACTAGCATAACCAGTACGCGATGAGAAGAGGAAGGTCAGAGAAAGAAGGAGATAGTTTCGCCAACGTTCAAAACCATGACGCCCCGCAGTTTGAAGCCATCGTCGGGTGGCCAGTTGCACCAGGCTGTGCATTTCAACCCATTCCCCGTTGGGACTTATCGAGATCAAGGAACAGTCTGCTAGATGCAAAAGATCTTCATCAGAAGAACGCCGAGGCCATGAGTTGCACATGTCATGCAACGGACAAAGGCCATTGAGATAGGTCCCCTGTGGCTCATAAATGGGAGGTTGCAACACAATTCGCATGATATGCTGAGAGTTGAATACGCTCATGAATGAAAGGAGATGGGCTGCCGACGGTCTGGTCTGGTGGATGTGATCGAACATGAGCTGCCAGGTGATGATGATCGAGTTCTTGGCTTCCGGGTCTCGCCGCAGCTGCCCGCCTTCGAAGTTGAGCAGGTTTGCCTTGTCGTGGTCGCTCTGCGCAAACCTTTCCAGATACTGGTTGACGGAGCAAAGCGGTGCCAACCGAGTAATATAAGCTGCCGCCTGGACGATTGCTAGAGGCATGTACTCGAGGGAGTCGGCAAGGCATGCCATTTTTTCATCTGGCTTTCCCAATTTCCTCTCCGCCAGAGCCACCGCCTCCGCTTGGCTCATGGGGTCGACTTGTATGATGTTGGGCCGCTCGACGAGCTTCAAGGCCGCCTTCTTGTTTCGAGAGGTCACGAGGATGGAACCTTTGTCGCAACTGGGAAGATACGACACGAGATGTGGGCGGTCGGAATGGGGATTCTGGCTGCTGTCGAACAGAAACTCGGCACAGTCGACATTGTCGAGTATGATGACCCATTTCCCACTGCTTTCACTGACCAACCAGTTGGTAACCAACTGGAGGACGTCGGTTTGGGGGCTTTCTCGCCCTGGCAGCTTAGCGAAGCTGGCAATGTTACGGAGGTCCATCCCAAACCGTGTTGCGTTGCCTGCGAAGACCCAGAAGACCCAGGTCTCCGGCGACCGCTCACGGAGTTGGTATGCGTACTCGATGGCGAGTTTGGGATTTCCTGTTTAGGTCCGGTCAGAATTCGGACGAGGTACAGCGTTGGCAAAAGTGTCTATAGTACTGACCCTACTCCACCCAAGCCGACTAATGCAGTGCGTGAAAAGCTCTGGGCACAATGCTGATGAATTCGGTCCATGACGTCTCCACGCTGAACAAAATCCTTGTCGCGACTGAAGGGAATTAGCATGGTTGGATTTGGTCGTGTTTCTGATTGATCTTGAACAATTGTCAGTCAGTACCCGACGATGGTATGTATAGCTCGAGATGGTGCGAGATGGAGAATAAACGCACCGTGCAGTTGAACATCTCCCTGGACTATGCCCTGAAAAAGACGTCCCCCGCCGCTTATGGACGAGTTACCAAAGTTCTGGCTTATGTTTGATCCAGAAGCCGTGGTGTTCGACATGATCGTAGTGGAATTAGGTGATGCCTAAGACACGGGGCTGAAACTGAAGGACAATGTTCCGTTCGGAAAAGACCTGTGATCTGAGGAACAGGAAAGCATTGTGGATTGGAAGAGAAAGGGGCATGTGGACCAGAGACTAGACAGGCAGAACCAGTGGGAAAAAAAGCAGAGGTCTTTGAAATGGGATTACTAACCAATGAATCAGACATAAAACTGTCACATACGAGACTAAGGGGCAGAATGTCTGAAATGTTACCTATCAACATGATATTACTAGGCAGCTGAAAATCCATGCGGCCATAACAAAGCATACATATTTCCCGGACTCCTCCTGCCTTGCCCCTCACCGGCAACCTTGATTTATCGAGATTACCCCTCAACGCCATGGATCCGCTGAGCATCACAGGCAGCGTCATCGCCGTCGCCGGCCTCGCCGTGCAGAGCGCCCAAGCCGCCACCAAGGCCATCGACGGCCTGCAAGAGGCGCCGCAGGTCATTTCCCACTCGAGGGTGCTCCTTTCCGGGACAGAGGACACCCTGCGAGCGTTGGACGGCGTGTTGAGATCCAACAGCAGCAACACCACTACCGCTTCGACCCACCTGGGCGCGGTCCTGCGCGATATCCGCCTCCAAAGAGCCTTGGATTCCACCAAGTCGCTCTGCGACCGTTTCACGGCAGCAATCTCA
This sequence comes from Apiospora rasikravindrae, assembly GCA_038363885.1. Taxonomy (NCBI): domain Eukaryota; kingdom Fungi; phylum Ascomycota; class Sordariomycetes; order Amphisphaeriales; family Apiosporaceae; genus Apiospora; species Apiospora rasikravindrae. The sequence continues at coordinate 697,914 of JAQQWK010000011.1, forward strand.
CAGTACACTGCCCATTCGACAGGGCCGGCGCTCAGCAAGAGGGACAGACTGAACGTCGGCCTTCACGCGTCGGAGATTGCCCGGTTCAACCGCCAATTGAACGGATGCCAAGACACGATCACGGTCGCTGTAACAGCCGTCACATTGTAAGTCGGGGTCCTCACAACGCAAAATGAAGACTAATCAACCTACACAGACTCATTTCAAGTTGCACATCTCACGAAGTTTTGCGGATGGACTCTCGCTTTAGTGCCTTGGAACAGACCCTGTCGGCGTTGTCCCTAAAACTATCCCAAGAGGCCACCGACCATCCAATGCTGGAAGACAAGATGCAGCAGCTCGAGATTGAAGATGAGCAGTCCAGCCGCGACAGAAACGGGGCATTGCAGGATACTTGCAAGGCCGCCCTGAAGGCGTCACAGGCGACACGGACAGGCCAGACGTTTGGTGACATGCAGGCGGACAAATCCACGGCCATGCAGGGAATAGTCGGTGCAGCCCAAAAGGGGCTTGAGCAGACGTTCGGAAAGATGGTGGCTCAGAATGAGAGCAGGGCGTTTCAGGGGCAATTGGATTCAAACGCATTCGCCGCCATGTTCAAGTAGCAGGTCGTTGTCGTCTTGTTTATGGTCAATGAGCTTTTACCCCTATTCCTCCACACGAGATCTCTGCAATTGACACAACACGCTCAAAACTTTGGATTCAATATCGTATCTCATTAATTCGTACTAAGAGGTGTATCTATGCAGTATAGAAGACGCGAGTATTTCGCGTCAATCTTGACAGTCCCATAAAACTCTACGCCGCCACGGCGTAAGCAGTGCCGTAGGGCTCCAGCTTGGTACCTAGGATATCGACGTATCCGTACTTGGACCCATCCTTGCTCTCGCCCATCTCCTTGCCCCACTGCTGCATGGAGCTCTGGAAGGCCTTCAAGTGGTCGTCGTTGGTCAGGTCGAGCGGCTCCTTATCGTTGCCGACAAGGCGGATCTGTGTGCCCGCGGCAACGTTGGTGATGCCGAAGTCCTGCTCGTCGAGCTTGTAGTCGAGCGCGCCCGTCACCTTACCCGCGAGGATCTTGTTCGGCAAGTCAAACTCGTGCGTGATGGGCCTTGCGAGCCCGACTCCGTGCACCGACTTCAGCGCCTCGACCATCGCGCTCGCCGAGCGCAGCCCACCGGTGACGTACGCCTTGGTCTTCTTGAGCTGCGGCACGATCTGGTCCGCGAAGTCGAGGAAGAACGCCTCGCGCTTCTTGGTCGACTCGCGCTTGTGCTGGAAGCCCAACGCTTGATACGTGCCGCCCGAGAGCTCCACAAAGTCGAACTGGTGCTTCTCGAGCTCGACGCAGAGCTGCTGGCAGTCCTCGGTCGAGAAGCCGCCCTCCTGGAACTCGACGCTGTTGAGCTTGATGCTCAGGCCGAAGCCCTTGTCGGGCACGCGCGCGCGGATCGCGTCGGCGATCTCGAAGATGATGCGGGCGCGGTTCAGGAGGGTGCCGCCGTACTGGTCTGTTCGCTTGTTGGTGGAGGGGGCCAGGAACTGGGCGAGGAGGTATCCGCTAAGAAATGGTTAGCCTCTTTTCCTCCGGAGACACGCCACGGTTTAAGGGTGGAGGGGGTCAACTTACTGGGCTCCGTGCAGCTCGACTCCGTCGTAGCCGGCCTTGTACAGGTACTCGGCCGCATGAGCGAATCCGCCAATGACCTCGTCAAAGTCCTTCTTCTCCATGGGACGGGGCTTGCCGAACGTCATGCCCATGACCTCGCCCTCGAGCTGGACGTCGCTAGCACTGATCGGCGTCGGGTTAATCGCGTCCGTGACCTGGCGGCCCGGGTGCGACAGCTGCGCCACGATGAGACTGCCGTGCTTCTTGCCCTGGGCGGCGAGCTCCCGGAAGCGCTCGAAGCGCTCGCCCTCGAAGGGCGCGTCGGCCGGGATGATGGGGTTGCCCGCGGCCTCGAGCTGGTCGTAGGCGACCATGACGTTGCCCGTCAGGATGACGCCGTGGCCGCCCTCGCCCCAGCGGCGGTACACGTTGATGAGCTGCTCGGTCGGCACGCCGCGCTTCGGCTTGTCCGCGGGGTCCCAGGTCGACAGGCGCTCCGTCATGGCGCCCTTGAGGAAGCGGTTGGGCGCCGTCTTGCCGCTGAACTCGAAGTGCAGGGGCTGGGCCAGGGGCGAGACGTCGACCTTTTCGCTCGCGATGCGGGGGGACTGTGATGAAGCCATGGTTGGTTGAGGGAGTCGTTTGCGTCGTGTTTCGAAAGGTACAGTAACGTGAAAAAGGGTTCTCGCTGTTTGAGTTGATGGCGGGAAAGTATATGCAAAAATCACGGTCTAAATTTGGGTATCTTTAGAGTTGGGTAGGTGGTAGGTGGAAGCGAAATGGCAGTCGAGGACCAGCATCTTCTTAAATACGTTCCGACCATCTCCACCCCTTCTAGAAATGCGGTATATGATCCACGATCCAGCGCCCGTTCCTGGCAGCTAGTGTGCAGGAGGCGAGTATGGTGCGGGACAGGCGGACAGCAGATTCATGACTGTGGACCGTCTCGAGCTTCTATGACGTATTCTACCGTACTCGCCAATTAAGGCGACTGGCGGCAAGGAGCGTTTCCCGTCACGCCATCCCGCCATTGGTAAGACCGGCTATCGAAATTTACCATAAAGTTTCCATGCCAGTCATTACCAATCCGACTGCACGGTAATGGCAGATCTGATCTGGTGTTAAATTACCAATCCACGTGGTCGGAAAGAAGGTTTCTTTTTCTAGCACCGTCCTGATGGCAAACGGACGGGGTTCCGCCCGCACGTCATCAGCAAACCCCGACCGGCAGTGCCCCCCTCAGTGGGGGGGCGAATGCCCTATCTCCGACCCATCTGCCCGCCGCATCCTCCCGCGAAGTTAGGTTATTGCTAGTAGCCTCCAAAATCCAGTACGGAGTTTTTGGCCATGTCAAAATTCCATCATGAATCTCGGGTTTACTAAGCTGCATCTGTCATTGGTCTTGGCTAGACGATGGAACCAGGGAATAAGAGGAAATAAGATGTAGTGCCAGACTAGTCCCTAAGAGAGTTTTGTTTCTCACTGCTTAATAATTCAATGGCTACTCCTACATAGTGGCGGCACCAGGCGTAAACTCTACTGCCTCGGCAATTGAACATGCGTCAGGGGCTATTATTCCCCGTTCCATTCAATCGACCGACCCGGCGAAACCACACCGCGAAGCCAAAATCACGACCTGCCCGGCCAAACCTCCTCCGCGATACTCCTCACCAGCTCCAATTTGTCCCACATCCGCCCCATCGTCATCCCCACCCCGCCCGCGAGACTGCTACTGCTAAACCCGCACTGCGGGCTCAGCGCCAGGCACTCCAGCGCCTCCTCCGCACCAATCCCCTGCGCCGCCGCGACGACCGCAGCCGCCTCCCGGATCGCCGCGACCACGGCCCCGCGGTCCTCGAGCTCCACCCGCTTGGTCGACACCAGCCCCAACACCACGTTCTTCCCCCGCGGCAGGAACCGCAGCGGCTCGAACCCCCGCTGCGCGCCCGGTCGTCGAACTCCATCAGGTAGGTGCCGTAGTCCGTCTCGCGGAGCAGCTTGTACGCGATCGTCTCGTACGAGCCCGAGACCCAGTGCGTTGAGCCGGCCATGTTGCCGCGGCACAGGTGCACACCCACGTGCAGGTCCGCCGGCTTGTCGGCCAGTAGCCGGTTGTGCGTGCGGATGTACAGGTCCAGCAGGGCGTCGGGGTCGGTCCCGTCCTTCGCGCAGCCCGACACGAACTGCGGGGAGCAGAAGTAGGTTAGGTGCGGGTCGTCGATTTGGATGTGCCGGAGGCCGGCGGCGTGGAGGGTGCGCAGCTCGGCGGCGTAGCACACGGCCAGGTCGTCGAAGTATTGCTGGTCCGAGGTGTAGCCCGAGTCCGGCGTCCAGGCGGTCCCGGGCTTGAGCTGGATGTGCTGGTAGTTGGGCGTGGGTATCGTGATCTTCGCCTCCTTCCAGAGATCCTGTGGTAGAGTGTCGCGTAAGGCGAGCCACTCGGCCAGGTACGGTGACTCCTTGTACTCGATCTTGCCCGTGCACACGACGGCAGCGCGGGTCTTGGCCCCCATGCGGGCGAGGCCCGTGGTAGTGGGGAAGTCGGTGCGGAACGCGTCCGGGATGGGCAGGTCCGGCCGCGCCTCGAAGCCGGCCAGCTTCTCGAAGAAGCCGCCGTAGTAGATGTGGCGCGCGTACTCGCCGTCCGTGATGGGCCGGACGCCCCGTTCCAGCTGCTGCCGGACCACGTCGCGGACCGCCTGTGCCTCGGCCCGTTGGACGGCCTCGGGCACGTCGAGCGAGTACATCTTGGAGGGCGAGGCGAGCTCGGCGCGGGCGTCCAGCAGGCTCTGGGGGCGGAGCAGGGAGCCCACGTGATCGGCTCGGAAAGGGGGTGTCATGGTGACGGGCGCGTGCAGGTGCTAGCAAAATATATGGGCTAATTTCTGTTAACTAAATCTGAGAAAGAACAACCGTCGTAGTTCGAGCTCCTTGGCAGGTTAAAATAGGAAGACCAGGTGGGAGTGTCTTTCCCCGCACCATATCCGAGAGGGGGTCAGGGTGGGAGATCCGATGGGATGGGATGGTATGTTGTTGTGGAGACCCGTTTGGACTTTATTCCTGGTCCATCGGCCCCCAACTCTGTATGCATAAACATCTATTTGCCATGCTATTGGTCCGCTATCATGTAACCCACAGAAGGGCATAAAACAAGCCAAACAGGCTGATGATCATAAAAGGCAAGATGACGAGCAGCCTGCTTGCCACCCCGTCCACCAGTGCCATCGCCATCAACATCCCGTACACCGTGGCAAATAAGGGGTACAACACCGGTCTCTGGGAGAGGCCCGTCCCTAACAATAGCGCTGTAAGTAGCAAACACCACCACTTGTTCTGTTGGAGCCACAAGAACAGCCCCTGTCCCAGACCAAGTTGACCCTTCTCGGGGTCTTCAGAGATGAAGGAGATGTCGCCACCGTTTAGGTGTCGATTTATCTCCTCCTTCAGCGGCTTCTCCCTCAGAACGTGCGGGTCGATGCCAGTTTCGTCAAACTGCCGGCGCATGGTGTCGGCCAGGTACGACACCGCCCTCCAACCCTTGGTCACCTCTCGTTCCCTCCGCAGCGGGAGTTTGAACTGCGCGGCGAGCCACAAGAGCCAGAGGCCGACCGACCATACCGTCAACAGCATGCAGTTCATCAGGGCCTGGATGAAAGAGAATCCCCACTCGTAAACCTACGAAGAGAGGATATCATGGTCAATACAAGCTCGAAAGGTGTCCAAAAGGGCGGCGAGGTTTCGCTTACATTCATCAATGGCTGGCAAGCCCCGTTGGCCTTGATGTCGTCCATGGAGAAGAGCTGGCCGTGGGCGGTCCACATGAGCCGGCTGCTGTCGTTGAACGGGCAGTCACCGGTCCGGGGGTCCACCCACTCGTTGCCGTAGAGCATGTCTTCGGGGTCGGGGCCAGGCTCGTTGCTTAGATGGGAGCTCGTGAGGTAAAAGGCGGATATGTTTAGGGCCGGGGGCTCCAGGATAATCATGACGGGCGCCATGTCCCATTCGGACGTCGTGTTATTGCTTAGGCCGTAGAAGCCGTTTTTGGAAACATCTAGATACGGATAGGTGATTGGTTAGAAACACATGAATTTTCGATTTTGAGTGGAACCGATATACTTACAGATCGAAGTGGCGTTCTTGATCGCGCAGGCCCGGCTCGAGTCGGAGCAGTCGGGAGAAGGAATCGTAGCCAGGGGATCCTGCATCGACATGGCGTTTGCGTTATCCGAATACGGCACCACGTAGTCATCCGTCAAGTTGATGCGGTGCCCATCATGGATGACGTAGGCAGCATAGTCAAACCGCGCAAAGGGGATGGAGGTGCCGTTATGGTCCTTGACAAAGGTCATCATGACGCCGATGTACCCCGTCATCGACCCGACCAGCGTGGGGAAAACGAGGACATAGACGGTCGACAGGACCATAAACACCATGGCCGTCGCAGAGATGAGCCGCCGCCGTTTGATAAAGTCCCTGCTGAGCCGGAAGGGGGTGGCGACGTTGGCGTCGCCATTGATGAAGACGAGCCGGAAGGTTTGATAGGTCACGGGCGCCGACTGCATCGAGGCGGAGACGTAGTGGCGGAACACCTTCCAGGAGAATATGGCCATTAAGCCCTGGCCTCCGCGGCCGATTATCTTGTCATTCATAAGTCAGCATCACCAGGACATATAAGCAGTTTCGAGTATACTAGGTGATTGTAGCAAGAGGATGCAAGGCAAACCTACCACATCCCAGCAAATGTCAATAACCTTGACAGTGGCAAATGACATGGCGCCATTTCCGCCGACCGTATAAGTATTTGTCTTGAGCGTGATATCGAAAAACCCCATGCTGAAGAGGTTCTGCTGGTCGCGCCCCGGATTAACCGTGCCGTCTTCCATACAGGCAGACGGTGTCGACGAGATGCCCATGCCTGACCTCCCACGGCAAACGAGCACCACGGTGATGACGACGAGAAACGTCAGCCACAGAAAGAAAGGGACGAATAGAAGTTGCCTCTTCCATTGGACTGCCCGAAACTCGGCATCTATTTGCTGCCGTGTGTGTCGAGTAGAATCAGCAATCCGCTGGCGGATGTTCGCCAATCTTGAAGTCTGCGCTTGCTTCCCTGGCCCAAGGAGGTCTTCTTCGCTTTGGATCTGTAAGGGGTCGAGCCCCATCATCAATGATGGAGTACTCATAATGGAAACGTTTTCGGTAAAGACAGAGAGGATGGGGTCAGCAGGGGTTTTCCCGCCGGAAGGCCCTCCGCGGCGGCCCCAGGTCTCTTAAATGGGCCGGGGTATATCAGAGCCTCATACTGCTTCTTTTTCGCCTCAATGAGAAAAGCTCTTGCTATGAAGTAATGAGGTATTATGTCTATCTGACTCCTCCGACATTGGGGTAGCAGTGCAACTGCTGGCGAAAGTCAGCATGGCCCCCAAGAACGGCTGTCAGCCAACCATTGGCCCAGCCCAATATCCCCGGCAGAATGACAGAGACCAATTGGTGAAGTGCGTTCACGTGAGGGTGTGCCCCTCGCGTAGACCTCCGAAGGACTGTGGTGTAGGGCTGAGCTGCAGACGAGTGTGTATCCATTCTTATCAGCAAATCAGATATGTTAGCGAAGAAAGTAAGCACCGATTTTCCCGAATTCCTTCCCATTGGCCCGGAGAACCTGTCTTGCTTATGAGGGCTATTTTTAGCATACACCAATCGAACCAATTACTCTCTATACTAAATGTTGGCGTGCATCCAGGTGCCGAAAATGCCGGCTTTGGACTTGCACGGTGTTGGCATCCAACGAGGTCCCGGGTGCGTCAATCTCAGCCTATGCTATCCCGCGACTCCTCTGCCAACCGGGGAAGAAGTTCTCATTGCCTCCTCTCCATTGCCAAAACTTTGTGCATCGCATGCGTCTTGTCCGGGCATGCGAGCCCGAGCCCGTAGCACACCATACAAAGACACCACCTCCCTTCTTCGCAGTTCCCGCAATAGTAGTAGCGGTCGCCGGCCCGCAGGTCGCGACCGCAGCCAGGAATGTCGCAATAGGCCACTCGGTCCGAACCATGAGGCGTCTCTACGAACCCGTATTCGACGAAGGCGCTGTATCGCGTGAGGAAATGTTCCGTCGGGTGGTGGCATCGCTCGCCGCCCCAGTAGCAACTATGGCACAAGTCGAAGGTGCTGTCATCGCATTTGTGACAGTCTGCCCCATTTTGGTTAGTATGGTGCTAAACCAAGTACATACATATAGGAAGATGTTCCAGGAAACGCGAAAGAGAGAGAGAGAGAGAGGAGGCCTTACGGAAAAATACCCCTCGGGATATACATTTCCCGCACGTGTTGCAAAAGGCCGACCCATGTCCCGCCATGGTCTGGTATGGGGGCTGGTACTCGGGCGCCGGCGTCGCAGCCCAGAAAGAGGCTCGGAGGTTATGCTTCGTTGGGTTTTGGCACATGACGCCCTGGCGATAGCAGTTTACGCAGAGGTCGAAATTGCCCGAGTTACAGTCCAGACATTCTAAATGTCGCCATTCTTCCATTAGTCTTCGTCGTGGGATAGGAGGTAAGTCCACGATCTGATCACTTACGGTAGTATATCCCTTGCATAATTTTGTGGCTACACCGATCACACCTCAGGTACGGAAGCATGGGCGAAACGTACTGCCGGCTTGGAATATACGATTCGCCCGGGGTATGGGCCTGCAGAGTGTGCATTCCGGTACTGCAGGGACAACGTTTGCCAGCTAGGTAGCATGCACTACAAAGATCGTAATCGTCCCCCGGGCAGACACAACAATCTGTTTTCTTTAGGTCAGCCACCCGTGTTCCTGAACCCGAGGGGTTCCCCAAAGTAGTTACTCACGTTTGTAAGGCCCCTTCTCCACGGCGGTCTCACAGCTGTTACAAACGACAGCAAAGGGAGTCAGCAGGCGTCGGCAGCCCAGTTTCGCCACTATCCGCCCCCAGGCCGCTGCGTCCGGGATGGTTTCGGCAATCCAGGTCGATGTTGCTAATGCCGACTGGCCATATTGTGCGTCGCCCTGAGCAGCTTGGGCGAACTGGCGATGTGCTCTGGTGAGATCGAATGTCATCACGATGTGGCTGGACAGACTGTGTGCAAGCAGCAACCCATTCTGTGCCCAGAAACCAGCGACAAGCCCAGCGCCGGCGTAGTTTGCGGAAGCTAGCGTGCTGTTGGGGGCTATGTTGCCTGCGGGCACGGCCGGGGCCGGGGCCGGGGCCGGGGCCTGCGTCTGCGTGGGGAGTGGTCCCCCGCCGCCTTCGGTCAGCTGGATTAACACTTCCGCCTCGACCTCAACATCATCAGCTACGGACCCAGCATCGACAACATCAACGAGGCCGAAGTCGCCGCAATCCAACTCCAACCCCAGTATGGACGCGACGGCTGTGCTCATCAAGCCCTTGCTCATGGGCATGACAAAGTCCCTCCAGCCGAAGCGGTGGAGCGGTATGCCTCGGGCTCCAAGCTCCTGCCGGACCAAGACAAGCATATGTGCGCAGACAGAGTGATTACTCCACGCGCCGTCGATACTGGGTATGATGGTGCCGAGCGTTGCGATCGCGACGCCGAGCCCCAGGCTCGCGCGGTAGGCGTGGGCGTGCTTGGCCTGGAGGAGCTTTACCTCCAAGGCCCTCAACTGCCCATCTCTCATGCTTCCGAGCTGGGGTTCGTACTTGTTCTGAGATGTGCTGGACATCTTGACGGGCGTTTCAGTTGTTTGTCGGGGAGAAGTGACTAGATAACAGTACAGCGTCTGATGATCACTACAGCAAGAATGGCAGACTCTTGGCCTGGAGAGCTTCCGTTACTGTCGACTCCGAGGAGCGGTTCATGCCATAATATAGTATCACTTCCATACTCCAAATTACGTAAGACACGCCGACAGTGGTCTTGCGAAATAGTAACGATGTGCAATAAACTTTGGTAGCGTCGGAAGTTTATCCCTACCATACAGTAGATGTCAGTCTCAGCTCCCTCCTGCCCACCCCGACCCAGTTTACTCATTAGTTGACATTCTGGACGCGTCCCCTTGGTTGCCAACTAAGTTCCAAAAACCGGAACCGGCTTCTGGACAAATCTGAACACCAGGACTTGTCGAACCGCGAGACTTCACGCCGTCGAGGACTTGTAGCTCGTCCAGGCAACAACACAATCGGAAGTATCGAGCTGTCTCCAGTGTGTCGACCGCACATGGCAATGAAGGGGATATGCCCAGTGAGCCTTATTGAGGCTGTGGCCGTTAGCCTTGGCTAATGCTTGCCGCGACGCTACGTTACAGCCAAGTTAGATGCCTGCACTGGGCTCGGCGAGCATACCGATGTTGTCATCGTAGTATCTAGCCACTCGGAAGGTCGACTAATTTCTACTCTAAAGCCCTTAAGGGGCGAGACTCAATGCAGGTGTGACTCGATACGCCGGAATAGTGGAAAACGCCCCTCCCGGAAAAGGAGGGAAAGCCAAGAAAGAAAGGAGTCGAAAACCATTTCGAAAAGAAAGACTCTATCCCCTCGAGTGCTGAATACAACTTGAAGAGTGGGCACGATATCCCCCAACACCTAATTGGTGGCTTCGGCCACACGACGAAACGTGCAACCAGAATTGGAGGCGAATACACGAGAATTAATTAGGTGCACCCTTGACTTACTTACCATATACAAAGAGCTTCCTCTACTCTTTAAGCTGGTTTCAGTACTCAGGGGGATAAGCCACAACGTGGCTTGCAGGCATTAATGCTGCTCGGCTAGCATGCTGAGTGGATCAGCCAGATGGTGTCGGAGAGATGCACGAGTCAAGGTAAGATACTCGTAACGTCAACAGCAATTGAGTTTAGTCTCATTTGCCATCTCCCGTCCTGTCGCGGGGACATGATACTGGCCACTAGGGTCTTGAAGAAGTGACCTCACAGCCGGCAGTACCACGTCTTAAGGGTATATTTACACCCGCCTGTCATGTACCAAAGCTACCTAGTTGTCGCCCAGGTCGCAATCGAAGTTTAGAGGGTCTCCTTCTTTCCGGGTATATCGCCACCTGTACTGCCGCTACCACCCGGTAGTTCGTTGCCTGGCAGGAAAAGGCCTCTACGTGATACTACCAGTGATTCCTGCAGCACCACACCCGCTGCGCCCCAACTTGATTCATGGCAAGGTCAAGACATAGCCTCAGCCACCAGCAAGTAGAGCATCCAGGCGTTGAAGCAGATCCACTCTCCCCTAGACACTCCATCTGCAAGTTCCCCAAATACTAGCTCAAGTGGTGTAGGGCTGAGTAAATAGCTCTGCTACTTTTGCGGTCCAGAACGGCCTCTTCAAATGGATGCCGAAATGCTTAACTCGCTAATACCAGAAGACGCTTATCAACGGCAGTACGCAAACCCACAAGTATGACGTCTAGTCACCTTGGTCTTGGATTGCAGCTAACTCAGAGGGCTGTTGTGTGGCTAGTGTGGGTTGTTGGAGGTCAATCGAAGCTGGACATTCCCAGTTTCTAAACGTCATAACCACACGAACTAGCCATACCAGCCTCCCGCACTACACACACCTTTGGTCTCGATTGAGGGCTAAGCTTCTGAGGTAATCGTCTTGTCGCAATAGTTACTATCCTGGATGGGATAGTTTAACTCTGTTACCACTAGAAAAATGTACTTGGCAGGGGAAGTTAAACTATGTCCAGGAACATATGGAAACTCAGACACACAAGCTCCAATGGGACTCTTGGAACTAGCTCTGTAACGGTAAATATGAAGCTAGCTACTAGTAAGATGTTTCCTTCTTACCCTTTGACATAATAGTCCGATTGGTTCTTGTTTGTAACCACCGAGCCACGCCCAAGACGGCCGCGCCGCCGAGAACCGACAACCCCCCAAACGCCTGCGCATACCGGTACTGCCCCCCCATCCAGCGCAATCAACGCACCCGCAATCGGCGGGCCCGACAAACAGGCCACACTAAGGACCGTGAAGGCCATGCCGGTCCGCACGCCCATCTTGGCGGGGTCGGCCGTGAGGCCCGCGAGAGCTGACGGGAGCAATGTTTGGACCGCGTTGGCGCAGACTCCATACAACACCACAAAGCATATGTAGCTGGGCTCGGAGTACACTCCCATCCATCCCAGGAGCGCGGTACCGACGCCGACGGCGAACGGGATCAACAGGTTGAAGGAGCCCCAGTAGAGGTCGGCGAGGAGGGCGGGAGCCAAACGGCCGGGGACGCCGACGGCGTTCATGACGAGCAGCAGAAGTAACGATTCCGACGGCTCTAGTCCGATGATGTTGGTCCCGTACGAAGCGATCTAGTTTTTGGACACTCGGTTAGCCGGGGTCAACTTCAGGGTGCAGCAAGCACACAAATCACTTAGAGGGGAGTAAGGGAGAAAACTTACGAAGAAAGAAGCAAAGTTGAGACCCCAACCTACAAAAAAAGATACCGACCGCGAACAGCACATATATGGCGTCCTTCCAAGACTCCAAGTCGAACCAAGGCGCCGACACGGGCTTCTCTATAGCTTTCGGTTTCGCAATGGCCAGGATGACGGCGCAGTTGAAGAGGACGACGAAGCCCATGACCCGGATGGTCCAAGGATGGCCAATCTTCAAAGACAACTCCCTCGCAATCTGCATTCAAAGACTCATGAGATTTGGTGCCCAAATGTTTTCTTGGTACATATGTACGAAAGAGGGCGAAACGCAATTCAACTCACCATCGTGAAGATCACACCGCCGACCGGCGCACCAGAAGACGCAACCCCCAGCGCGAACGCCCGATAGCGCTTGAAGTAGAGCGACACCAACGTCACGCAAGGCGTGAAGAGGATCCCGTTGCCAAACCCCTGTACCATTCCCCTGCGCCAGCAGCAGCTGCGCGAACTGGCCCGGGCGCTCGACGAAGGAGGTCACCAAGATTCCCACGAGTTGCAGGAGGCAGCCCGTCACGAGCAGGCTGCGGAAGTAGCCCTGGTCCATCAGGCGGCCCGAGACGGCGCCTACGAAGGGTAATGAGAGCTGCAGCGACCCGGTCCAGGAGATGTCAGCTGGGGAGCGCTGGAGGGTGGTCTGCCAGTGCGATTGGAAGGCGCCGAAGGAGGAGTAGTAGCCGTATCCGTTGACCAGGAGCAGGAAACTGGCGAAGACCTGCAGCCATGCCTGGAGGGTGTGCTCACTTTGCTCCCTAGGCGATGTCGTCGTGTCGCATTTGAGGTCTTCGAGATCGGAATCCGAGCTGTATCTGGGAGGGGTATCGAACGGCGACGCCGCCCGTGGCGCCGTCGGTGGTGTGAACTTCCCCGTGGGCGACGAGTTCAAGGGCCCGGGTAGGGAGACTTTGATCTCTCTTATGATGACAGCAGTCTCCCATGGTGGCCCGACATCTGGACGCGCCAAAGTGGCCTGGGGTATGGAGGACGGCATGGTGCAAGAAAAGGGCCTTGCGTATTCGACAGAAGAAGGCCTTTTCTATCAAAGGACGAGGGTGTGACGCATTACAAATCGAATGACGACAGATGGCGTCTTCGCCGATACTTAAGAGAGAAAAGCCCAACAGAAAAGCCCCAGAGAAGCCTATGAAATGAGAGTTCAAAAAGAACGATCGACGAGCCACAGAACATCAAACAGACGTTTGCAGATCTTTCCCGGCAGCAGTGACGTATATGATTCAGCACCGGCTCGGATTTCTGGCAAGAACCACCGAGCGCATGATTCGCCTCTTTCCCTGGTGGAAGGTGCAGTCTACATCTGACAGCCCGTTTCCCCGTTTCCCCGTTTATCCCATTCCCAAGGGGCCCAATAGGGTAGCCGTCTGGACATGGTGTAGGAAACAAACCTGTGACATTCCTCTTTTGGCACATCTCAGCACGAACGGGCCAGCCATGTCGGACTCGGGTAGGCCGCAAAAGGCCAACCTGCGCAGTGTTCGCAGTCCATCGCCGTCCGAGGTGTGCGGGTGCTTACGTCGTGGTCCAGTTACAAACATATGGACGAAAGATTTAAGCTCGCGTTGGCAGACCTTGGCAATTCATGGCTGGTATACGAGGACTTGGGGCGGAAACAGGCCAAGAGGGCGAATAAGATCATATGCCGTCTTGGGAGAGGGATCTGGAAGGGTTAAATATAGCACGAGAGGCTCGGCAGGTGGGCCTGTCCTGCGGCATTTCTCCAGTCTTTGGGCATAACCCCTTTTCAACAGGGGCTAACCCCGTTCAACTAACAAGGGGTATACTGGGCGATTTGAAACCCGCAGCCCAACGCGCAGTCGATATGGGGACATGACTTGTTTGTATCGCCACAGCTTGCCAGGCAGTAGTATCAATGCCTCTCGGTGGGTACAAACTTTGTAGGGTGTTTGGCGGCGAATCTTGCGGTTGACAGACGCTACTGTCTAGAGCCAGAGCAGCAGATGATGTTTCGTTTCACGACACCATGGTCAATAGCATTAGGGGTTTCTTCCAATCAACAGTTACTGTTAAATTGCCACTGGCAACATGAGATACAGTTGCCTCACTGTAGCCCTCCCTTTATATACGAAACATGTCAAATGCTGTCCACTGTTTGTGGATCTCAATCTTTGTGGCGTACTGTGACCTATACATACTCATCAGCAGTTCCAGACAAAGGGCACCATGGCCCGATATGGATTATGTATATTTAATTAGACGTTCCTAGATGAAATCAAAGCAGAAACAAATATCCAGCAGGTCAGCTACCACTTGCATGACTATTCAAGTGAATCCAACTTGCAAGCACAATTGGGTACTTCTGATGGTGTCGGATGACTGGTGCCTCTCAAGAATAGCTTTGAGAGATGAGTTCAACTAGGAAGCAATGTGTTCCGCCCTGGATTCGTGGTATTCTCCAGAACATGATCAGGGTCGACCTCTCCTGGGCAGAAGCAGCAACCTATCAATTCTAGCTTATTCAACTTGAGACCTATATCCTCCTCCTTTCGAGCAGGTCTCAATCCGTGCATGCATTTATAGCTTTGGGTTCAATAACGTTTATGGCCTGTCTCTATCCCAATAGTAACGTATTCTTTGAGGCCACCCCCCAGACATTGAAATCATAATAGCACCTTACAGATACAAGGCCAAAAGTCCGAGACATGCATCGTTATCAGCCAGATGGAATGAATGCCCCCTTGGGCCAACTCATAAGCCAAACGCCTGATATGATACGTAGGTAGCCCCCGATTTATATCCCCTTTACACAACACCATCCGGGTTTAGTGGCAACATATATGAACTTAAATCACCTTTTTTGCAGCTTGTGACCGTGAAGTGGACGTTATTGATTTGGGAAGCCAATGTGAGGCATCCTTCGGTAGATTTGGATGCGAGATCAATGTAACCCTCCAATTGGATGGGCAAATGCTACTCGTGCGCTTGTGAGTGCCTTCCCCGGCTTCTCCATGGGGAAACGAAGAGATCACTCAGGGTCTCGAGGCATCACTCGCTTCATTCCAAGACAAGATGGGCGGGTAAGCAGGTTCAAAAATGCACAGAATTGGGGCGCTTGGACTAATCCAAGAACTCATGGCAGGGCCCTGTCCGCCAGGGCTTTTGCAAATCTATTGCCCATGCTGTCGGGATATTCTGTCTGACTTGTTGTTCTACATCTGGCCGGCCCTACGTCCGGATATCCTACTCTTGGGGGTGAAGGAATGAGAGTACCAGAACATGTCGGATGGGAGCGTCGTGGCCATACGAAGAAGCGAAAAACGCCGGGGGTTGACGCAAAGACAGGGTTTCCCCAGGTCGATCCTTCCCGGCATGAGGGGAAGATCGACAATAACATAAGAAGGGGAAATGCCACACCCGGGTTTGAGTAAAAGAAGGATCAATATCTGATCTATATATTTGGGCTTCATTCCAGCAACTTCTTCGTCGGGATTTTCTCGGGTCATTGCACCAATGCCATCATGGCGGACCCCAATCGTGAAGACAGTGGCCATCAGACTGGCTGGGCCGAGAAGTCCCATGAGGACGCCCAAGCCGGCAACATTGACGAGCACGCGATGACGGTCCGGGACGCTCTCATGAACCACCGCTGGGCTGTCGTTTGGTCACTGACGGTGTCCATGTCTGTCATCATGGAAGGTAAGTGCCGTTTCCTAACCTAGTCATTTGTCAATCGTCCGGGTTGGGGACGGCAGCGACTTACGATAACACGAACTGTCTAGGATATGACACGATCCTGATGGGGAATTTCCTCGGTTTCCCAGCGTTCCAGAAACAGTTCGGCGAAGACCACGGCGGTGAGTCGGGGTACCAGGTAGCGGCAGCTTGGCGTAAGTGAATGATCTCATTGTTATAGTGCTCCGCTGATGGTGTATTGCTAGAGTCGGCGCTGTGGGGAGGCTCAATAGCCGGCTGCATCATCGGCGTTTTCGTCAATGGCCACCTGATCAGCCGCTTCGGGTTCAAACGAGTGTTCCTGGCGTCGCTACTGTTAATGACTGCTTTCATCTTCCCGTCCTTCTTTGGGAAAAACCCCTGCCGTTCAGACCATCGGTCAAGTACTATGCGGGTAAGTATATACCCCAAACATGGGCTCGGATTGCGATGCGCTTGACTTATTTGACCCCACCATTACAGTATCCCGTGGGGAATCTTCGCCACAATTGGTCCTGCGTATGCGTCTGAAATTCTGCCGCTAGCCCTGCGCTCCTATCTGACCGCCTACGTCAACATGTGCTTCGCGATCGGTCAGTTCATCGGCGCGGGCGTGATCCAGGGCCTGCTGAAGCGGAACGATGAGTGGTCCTATCGCATCCCCTTCGCTGTGCAATGGGTGTGGCCGGTACCCCTCTTCGTGATCTGCCTTTTTATGCCCGAGAGCCCCTGGTGGCTGGTCCAGAAAGGCCGACTCGAAGAAGCTGAACATGTTCTGCGGCAGGTGACGTGCGGTCCGCAGCGGGACAAGGCGCCCCAGACCTTGGCTATGATGGTGCACACCAACGGCATTGAACACGAGATCGAAGTGGGCAGCTCGTACTTGGACTGCTTCCGGAGCAGCCACCGGCGGCGTACCGAGATCGCCTGCGTCTCCTTCGCGGGGCAAGTCCTTGCGGGCTCTCAATTCGCCTATTCGGGTACCTACTTCTTCCAGCAGGCCGGCATGGGCGCCGATGACGCGTACAAGCTGGGACTGGGCGGTACCGCCATCGCCTTCGTCGGGACGATCCTGTCCTGGTTCCTAATGCGGCGCATCGGGCGCCGGACCATCTACCTGTGCGGCATGTCAGGAATCGTCGCGTACCTCTTCACCATCGGCGTCTTGACAACCGCCTCCCCGCAACACCGGCGTAGTCTGGGCCCAATCCTCCCTCTGCCTCGTCTGGCTCTTTACCTTCTCGCTCTCGGTAGGCCCCATGGGCTGGACGATCCCGGCCGAAGTATCGTCGACGCGGCTGCGGGCCAAGACCATCTGCCTCTCGCGCAACGGGTACTACCTGACGCTGCTCTGGGCCAACATCCTGGAGCCCTACATGGTGAACCCGACGAGCTGGGACTGGCGCGGCTACACGGGCTTCTTCTGGTGCGGCTGGGCGGCGCTGACGCTGGCGTGGGCCTTCTTTCGGCTCGTCGAGACCAAGGATCGGACGTTTGAGGAGCTCGACCTCATGTTCGCGGCCGGGGTGCCGACGCGCCGGTTCGCGACGTACCACGTCGATGCTTACGCGGAGGACTTGGCCGTCAAGGATCGGGTGGTGGATAGAGATGTGGCCAAGAAGAAGAAAACAGAGGCTTAGGGTCGTCGTCATGTCTACTGGGGCGTAGCTTTAAAGTAACGTATGGTTGGAGAGGCGGAGCGTGGTTGAACGGTCTAGGCGCAAATAGACTCGCTTCTCTGAAACAACACCATATTTGAAAGCTATCGGCATCCCCGTATCTTTGCGCATTGCTCTCTTCCAAGCCAAGTGGTAGCGTGTTAATCAAAAGGTCTTGATGAACTGTTTCGAAACATTGCGATACGAATAGACCACTAGGGGAAGAAACGCGCAATCAAAAGGCAGACGAACAGCTCGTTGCTCGTAACTCTGTTTCGGGGCGCATATGGCGCTGGACTGATGGGCAAGGCGGGGGTTAGGTTAGTGGAGTTAGTGGGTGGAACATCCCACTTTACCCCGCGAACGCTTCCAGCTTTAGCGGCCTTGAGCCCTGTAAAGGCGCCGAGGAGCGAAATGACCCCAGCATGTTTTCATCGCGCCAGACGCTAGATATCTCATGAAAACCATATCAGTAACCCTACTATAATAACCTGCTAAATCAAATTTGGCAATATAGGCAGACAAGACCATAGCTTTAGCAATATCGTATCACCTATCTTGTTCCTCATATCGAAACCAGAAACTCCCCCTCCACACAGAAGACCCTCCTCCCCTCCAGCGTCGTCGCCTCCGCCCTTACCTTCCACTTCCCAATCGGCACGAACTCGGGATAAAGAAGCAAAGTGGGCGAGCTGATCTCGGCGTAGCCCCTCTGGATGTCGGAGGGGCAAGCCCGGTGCATTTCGGCGGGGGTGCTCCCAGTGCCAGACGGGAGCGGCAACGAGACCTTCTGGAATACGTTCAGGTCGCACAGGGGCAGCATGAACATGGGTTCGCCGCCGCGGCTGCGCCCGTTCACGGTGGCCGTGATGTTGAGCCAGGGCACGTCGCCGGTGGTGGTCGTGAAGTTGCCGAAGAGCTGGACTTCTTGATAGTGACCACTGTGGAAAGGGGTCAAGGTGTCAACATTGTTGTTCCTGCAGCCAGAGGCAGGCGGCAACGAACGAAAAGGTAATGAGGGTGGAGACAGCATACACGCGCGGCTTGGGGGGCTAAAGTCCAGCCGGTTGATCTGGAAGAGGTCCTCCGACGGATCGGAGCAGTAGTAGGCGGGCGATCGCCCGGGGGACTTTTAGACTACCCCCGGAGATCTCCGGTGATAGCGCCATGGGACTCTGATGTTCGGGTGTACCGGCCAAAGGTACGGCGCTCGTCACGGCGAACGACGCAAACGCCACCAGCAGACGTGGTAGAGGGAGCATAATGGTAGCAGGATAAACAGGCGGAGTTATTAGCACATGTAAGTTATCAAACATGATTCGTTTTTGCTGATTGGCTATTTACGTTACTTATGTGAATGGCCAGATGTGCTTTGGCTGGTGCCTAAGCTAACGCCCCTTTTGGGAAGTGGAAGCCTACCAGACTCCCGCTAGCACAAAGCGCAGTAAGCAACCGGAATGCCTAAGCGAAGCATTATCCTCACGTCCTTTAACGTGCGAATCTACGCCCAGGGTAGAAATGTTCTTCGTCGGCCATCTTGTTGGCCCGGAAATTGCAGTCTGTGGGAATTCGGGATATCTCTGTCGAGAAAGCCAGTCCCACGCGGTTTTTGAAGGGCTGAGTTGTCGTTCAACCAAAAGCCAGAAGACACCTTACATGTCATTCATGTAGGCGGTCCGCGCAAAACTCGTTTCCAACTCCTACTTCCTTCTCCTTGTAACAATGGCAACTACTTATGCCTAGTAGCCCGACAGATAGCTCAGTCCCGACCCAAGTCCAATATCCACAGGAAGCGGTGAAGAACGCGATCGGTCACCTCCCACAACATAACCGGAATGTTCCCCAAGATCGATCTGCGCCAGGCCTTCCGGTAGGCCGTCGCCGAGGGGCCCCAGATGGAGCCAAGGAAGGCGGCCGTGATGCCAGCTCGGACGATATAGATGAACGTGCGGCGGCTGCGATCGCTCGGGCCACCGCTTGCGCCGTTTGCGCGGCTCGCAAGATTAGCACCACCAGCGGGGTCGTCCTCGGTGGGAGCTTGACTGTTGTCGGGGTCGGCTTGCTGTGACATGTTTCTGAGTATGGTAGTTTGAATGATGGGGTGTGGCTGTTGGATATTTTGATAGTGTTGGGTGAGTACAGTAGCAAGATGATAAGAGAGCAAGAGTGAATAAGTGAATGTACTTTTAAATGTGCATTGCTCTCAGACATTGAGCGAAAGTAATGGAGATAGATACATCGTTTATTTTCAGGTTTTTCTCCGACCCATGGCATCGACGTTGATCAATTTGAAATCCATATTTTGGAAGTCAATGAGTCCATTCTTTGGGTTTGCATATTTCGTGGTAGGATGCTCTTTCCATAACCTCCGGCCTTCCTGGGTCGGACTGGTGTCTAAATCAGGTAGGTTATCGGAGAAAGCACAGCTCGGCCGTTGACACACTACTTGAATCCCAACTTTGGGCAGCGACTGCCGATGTGTTGATGCGCCACTCCCAATTCCACTGCTTAGTTGATGACCGCCGGGCTCAGTGCATTCCACAATGTTATTGTAGTTGTAGCAATCCGGCCTAAACTATATCTACTACCGATACAGCCAGCGGTCTAGGCGAATGGAAAGCCGCCCCAGACGTATTTCAGCATATCCTTCGACGTAATCTCCTCCTCCTTACCCTTGAGCTCGTCCACGTCCCAGTTGGCCCACACCATCCGGCCGCTGAGGGAACTTGGCCTCGGGCCGTGTGACCCAGAGGCAGAAACCAGAAAAGAGTTTGGCTATTAGGAGCAAACAGCCCGCATTAGTTCGTTTTCCCACAGATCGCTAGCTGATAGGGGTAAGGAGTTCTCAGTTTATCGAAAATGTGGAGGAACTCACGAGTGTCCATATGAACCATAGGCGAATCCGGCGTCGCCCCCGACTTCCGGAAAATAGGCGTATCCACCATGCCCGGATGCACGGCCGTCACGTTCAGATCCGGGTTCTCGACCGCGAGGTACTCGACCGTCTTGATCAGCGCGAGCTTCGAGACGACATATCCCGACAGCCCCGCCGTCACAGCCGCAGGAAACGCCACGGCGCCCGCGGGCACGGCCACGACGCTGGCGTCCTTGGCCGCCTTGGGGAACAGGTGCTTGGCGAGCAGGACGAGGCTCTTGACGTTGACCTCGTAGGCGCGCCAGTAGTCGGCCACGTCCGCGGTCTGGGCGACGGGCGCGGGCGCGTGAATGTGGCCGGCGGTGTGCACCAGGACGTTCCAGGTCCCGCCGCCGACGGTGTCGGCGATCTGCTGCACGTCGAAGTCGGCGGTGATGTGCGCGGGGACGGTCTTGACCTGTACGTCGTTGTTGACGTTGGCGACCTGGTAGGCCGTCTCGGTGAGCTTGGTGGCGTTGCGGCTCGTCAGGACCAGAGTCTTGGCGCCGGCTTTGGCGTACGCGAGGGCGGTCTCCCGGCCCAGTCCGCCTCCCCTAGATGCGGTTCAGTATGAGATGAAACTGGGGCGGTATGGTACTCCGGGGGTAACTGCTTACCGCGCCTGTGATCACCACCGTCTCGCCCTTGTGGCTGACCTTCTCATTGGTGTAGTCGATGGCGGGGTAGACATCGTTATGCCACTAGAAACACAGACATCAGCGATCAGGATCGGCGCCGAAAGTGTAGAATGCGTTGCAGATTCCTTACCGTGGGTGTCAATGACGGGTACGGGGGCTCCATTGTGGGTGAGATTACGATCAGCTTGGAGACGGCAAATAAGACTCTGACTTCTGGTCAAAAGCTGAAAGCAGCAGTGGAAATACGAGGAGGCATTTAAATGACATGCTGCATTCCGACAAAACCTCGCCTGTCAGGGATACGAATCCTGCCGGGTGTGGTGAGGGGGTCTCTCCGCTCTGCTCACTGCTGGCTCTTCAGGCTTCAAGTGGTTTCTCCTCTTGTGGAACCACCAATTGCGGCACGGGTGCTGGTTGCTGCGGTGTCAATCATGTTGGTTGTGCCGGTGGAATGGGAATGTAACGTCCTTTGCATTAGCGGATTTGTTCGATCGTAAGTATTTGGGCATCCGACCCGCAATTTCTCCTTTCCTCCGGCTGTCTTCCATTCTTCGGCCGAACACGGGGGCATCCTCACCAACCCCCTTGGTAATTGCCCCTTTTCCTTCACCAACAACCCCCGCGATGGACCTAAACAGTCGTACATCTGCCGATGAGTGAAACGATATCTATTTCATCGACATGTAACTAGCTGGGCTTACTGCGTCCTGCACAGCCCACCATCACCCCTCTCTTTCCACTCCTCACTGCCCACAGCCGTCCTAGCATACATAATACTCTCAGGATCATACTTGCGCTTAATCTCCAACAGCCTCCCGTAGTGATCCCCATAAAGCGTCCTCTGAAAGTCGCCCTGTTCAAAGTTCGCCTCATTCAAATAAGCCGCCCCACCCCCCGGCGTCAACCTCTCCAGCGCCGGAATCAAATCATGGGTAATCCGCTCCTGCCCCGCGAGCGTGGCGCTCCAGTCCGTATAGTTGACCGGCGTCCCGAGCGCGAGCCCGAACAGCGTCTTCCGGAAGTACGGGTGCGCCGCCACGTCGCCGGGGGACGCGACGCCGTGCGCGACGTTGTAGCTGACGCCCGACATGAAGGCCGTCGTGCTGATGTGCCGGACCGCCTCGACCAGCTCGTCGGTCCGCTCCAGCGCGAGGGCGCGCGCGATCAGGCGGCCGCCGACGTTGTAGTCCGAGACGTTCCAGCTCGTGCCCTGCGAGTAGAACTCGAAGCTCGCGAGGAAGTTCTTGTGCTGGGCGGAGGAGTATTGGTACTCCAGGCCGGCCTCCTTTAGGATGTCGACCATGGGCTGCATCAGCTTATCGAGCTCGGCCGACGTTAGTCCCGGTGCAACGGCGGGGGAGACCATGAAGCCGAACGGCGCGGCGATCCAGACTACGAAGGCGCCCGCGTCCACCAGGCCCGGCAATGCCTTTTGAATGAAGCCGCCGATCGCGGAGTATAATGCGTCTGCGTTGTCTCCGGTGTTCGCGACCATCATGGACGCCGTGGAACCATAAGTATCCGGGAACGCTTTAACAGTGGCAGAAGTAACAATACCGAAAGTACCACCGCCGCCGCCGCCGCGGAGCGCCCAAAACAGATCCGCATTCTCCCTCGCCGAGGCGGTGACGTACTGACCAGTCGGAGTCACCACTTCCATTTCAAGAACCGTATCGGCAGCCAACCCGTATTTTGATGCCAGCGGCCCATGGCCGCCGCCCTGAATGAACCCGCCCGCCATTGCCACAGTGGGGCAGTTTCCGCCGGCCACGACCAGATCGTGCGATGCGGCGAACTTGTAGGCTTCGAGCGATTCTACCCCGGCTCCCATCTTGATGGCCGGTCCAGTGTACTCGGAGCTTGAGTATTGGCCCAGAAGCTCGATAGACTTGAGCTTGTGCGTCCAGATGGAAAGAGAGTGGGCTCCCGTAGACTTCCCAAGGTAATCATGACCGGTATTGCGAACGACGAGCCTGATATTGTTCTCGGTGGCGAAGCGTACGCCCTCCTGTATGTCCGAGACCTCGGTAGCGTTGATCACGTAGACGGCATCTGTACCAGTCGTACAAGGAGTATCTGGGTCCGACCAAGGATTGCAGGTGTTGTTAGAGAACAAATAGGACATGGGCGAGGACGGTGAGCTGAGGTGTGTCTCTGGGAAGTGCCAGTGGTCTCGCAAGACGGCGCATTGCTCTTCGTCGTATAGACTGTTGGGCGCGCCGTTCAGGATCTTATGGCACGGCGCCGCGATGGGCACGGTCGCAATGAGCTTGCCGCCAACCGTATCGTTCAGTTTGGTCCATGCGGAGATATCCGGCCAGGCCGCGTCGCCCGGGATTGTTCGACATTCCGGGTATGCCGGAAAGAAGACGCGATCGCGGGCTAAGATGGCGGCGATGGCCACAAGGATGGCAGACCCCGCAAGTACACTACGAGTCGACATAGTGGTCTAGCTAAGCAAGGTCGGATAAAAGCGGACAGGTGGGTATAAGGCCAAGACCTAGAGATGTGTTTGTGAACAGGAAAGGAAAAGAATTCACATAAATGGGAGGGTCCTATAAAGAACACGGCAACACCAACGAAGCAGGGAATAGGCTCCACCGACTAGTTAGCAGTCAGCTGCTGTGCCGCTTTCTGCTGCCGTTGGTCCCGCCATGATGAATGTATGCATGCAGCTTACATGTGGACATGGATTACACCCAGCCAGCCATACGATGATTCCAGTTCCTCCGGTCGGAGAGATTATGCCTTTACGGATTTTACTTGGCTACGATACCACCTGCAGTCTTGTACTTTTTGGGGCTTGTTGGTTTCGCACAACTAGCTCTCTTCCACCTCTGACTCTCCTTTGCATATCATGATGTTCCTTTGTGGCAGCCTCTCGGTAAATACTACTACAGTTACTCTACCTAGATTCACGTCATGGCTAAATTACCACGTGGAACACCAGTCTGCCAACAGGGCCGGCTGTCACGTCTATGTCGACCAATATATATGCTAGATCAGGGGGTAGCAGGACAACCCCACTCCCACTGCCAAAACATCAAACTGCATATTTATACATATCCGAATCTTCACAGGCAGTGTCCAGTGCGGGCAAGACGCGATGGTCTAGCTGGAAGGGTCGAAAATGATAAACCAGAGCTGAAAACCATCCAGCAAGACTCCTTCATCCTTGGCCACCTTTCCGCCTCAAATAACCACCATGCCGACTAAAGAAACGGGTGATGCTGGCGTCACTTCCACCATCCGTCGTTCTCAACATAGGAAGGCAGCCGGAAAGACACCCCCCTTCCCCCTTCCCCCTTTTCGTAAGGGCAAAAGCCATCGAGAGTGGAATCCAGCTTATTCTTCTATAGTCGATATAAGACCTCTGAGAACTGATAAAGCACGGCAACAGGACGAAGGTCAGAAGGCAACAAGGTGCAGTAAGTTAGTTGCAATATAGGAATCACGGAGGAGGGCGGGTGGACGGCAGACAGTCTCCATTGGCAAGAAACACAGGCGCACTATTCGCATAACAGGCCAAGAGAAAAGCTGTGTAGCCGGCCCATTTGATCGATCTGGCTCACCCGGCTTGACCTAGTTTCGCATCGTACATATCAAGCCTCATAGTTCTACGATCTTTGATCTGGAATCTCACATTATTTTGATGGAGCCCACGGCCGGCAGTGAGATATGCACCGGCATGGAAGTATGATTGCTGAGCTAAATTTGATCATGGTTCAAGTTGGGACCCGAGTGTGGGTAGCCATGACACTACTACAGACATGCACAATTCCGTTTAACAGCATTCATTCCGATGCGTTTCTACGCGGCAGAAGTATGCTGGGGAAATGGGATACAGCTCAAGGGACCGCGAAAAACGAAGCAATTCTGATTTCTTGATATGACAGACTGATGATGTCTTGGAATGCCAACCAAGCAGGCAGGGTAGATATTCAGAACAAGCTTGACCAACTTCTGGGCGGATAGGTGTAGGTTACTTCTTCCGGGCACGCTGGGTGCAATGGATCATCATGCAATCGAAGTCAATCAAGCCGGTGTTCAGACAGGAAAACACCCCCCTGGAGCACGTGTGCAAACGCTGACTGCCAAGATCCGCAAGCATGCCTTGTCACGCGGGCATCAACTTGTGCTATCATGTGGACTCACAATTATTGGTGACAATCGGTAGACGCAAAGAATGCCTTAGGAGATGCCACTTATGATCGCATATCGGTTGTAGACTGGGCTTGTCGCTGACGTGTGCGAACCTGACAAGATCGCAATCAGCCTTGACGTCCAAGGCAGAGTTACTCCAGCCTCGTATTACATAAGGTATCTACCTTTGGCAGTGGTCAGGTTTAGAAACGACAAGAAAAGAAAAGCGTCGGCGTGGATGATTATAGGTCACTTCTCAAGTACAAACAAGAGGATAGTCAAGAGAGGCTGCCTTGTCGCATAGCATTTGGAAACCACTGCTGGTCTTGTCGCGTTGGTACCTAGCGACGCAATGGACACAGGGCGGCTGCTTGACAGGTCTTGGGGTGTAAGCAATACGCGTAGTTTGCCAGCATTGGATATGGCAAGGCACCGAGGAACGAGACCGACGTGCGATCGTGAAGCAAATGTGTAGGATACAATGTCACTGTAGGGCGTTGCGAACTGAATTGGCACCGTCAGACAGGTAGGTATTGTTTCTTGATACGTCGCGCGGTTCGATCGAGCCTTCGGAGACGTGACTGGCTGGCAACAAATGGTCGCCGTAATTGACCGAGGATCGTGGTACGAGGCTGTCGGCCGTGGTACGTGATGGTTGTCTTGGAAGTGGTCGGCCTGTCTGGTGCGATGTCGTCATCTCGTAGGATTGTCGATAGCAAAATTCTCAGTTGACAGACGCTGCGATGGGTGGAAACGGTGGTTGCACGAGGCAATGTCGACAGGACGTTCGTGACAGGTTGTTGGCATTCGCGGCATTGCCTGCGTGTTTTGTAAATCTCGTCAGACTGTTTGAGCATCCGAATCACCGGCAGCAAGCTGCGTCGAGGACAGTAATGGCAGACGGCCACAAAAGAAACGACCGCACCTCCAAACGTCCAGATCGCGTGGGAATTGTCAAGAGAACGAGGTAGATCGTCATTTGGGCAGAGGGACTGAATTAAATCGTGGATTGCTGCTCGCCGTCGCGCTTCTTCTTCGCTCCGTTCCGCGAAGGAACCAAAGAGATGAAAAAACAAAAGACATCTTCAAAGAGATTGAGGTTTCCAAAAATTCCCTACCCGGCCGAAGCCAAGTAGGAGCGGTCTTAGTTTAGTTTTCAACTAGCAAAAACGCAATCTCGGACGAATCCTCACTGATATGCGTAAAGCCCGTGCACCAGGATGGAGAAGAAAAGAGGAAGAGAAGTCTGAGAATCTGGGAGGGAGGTGAAATATTTATACCCTCCCACAAGGCCAGAAGTGGGTCCCCAGCTGATTTCGCAGATGACTGATTTGCCTGCTGGAAGCCTTACTTTTTTTGGTGGAGCACCAGGCTTCAGCAAGTAAATTGGGAAGCTACCACCTGAAAAATGAAGTTTGGTGCCTGGAATGACGAATGCTGATTTCTGATTGGCTCATAATTCCGGACACAACTCCCTCACAGCAGGCAGGTGTGCCAACAGAGTGACTCACCTGCAGGAAAAGTCACTGTATTCCAGGCTGCCATCAACTCACATCTTGTGACTCGAAGGGCACGACGGGAAGTTTTCAGCTGCCAATAATCCTCAAAATCTGATTACGCTTGGCACCACAAAGGCAGCGCGCAACCAATAGGGAGTAAAGCGCATTCCCTTGTCAGATAAGGACATTTCGCATCCTGGTGTAGATGCTGATACCGTGGCGTTTTCTGTCTGTACATGTGCTGAGGTGTACACTGCGTCACATCGACTCAGCTTCGACGTCGATCTACGGTCGTTGGGGAAGGTGTGGGCTGGCGCATGCACTTCGACTCAGCCTAAACTCGTCGCAAGAGATTCAACATGATCCATCTCCACCAACTCCTCCAGCGTGCGTACCTGCCTTGTTCGTATTGGCGGGGATACCAAACTTCAAGCAGTCCATTTGTGTTCCATTCCATTCAAGTTAGCTGCTGCTGCTGCTGCTACGCTGTTTCCGATAGTACTTGACTCTTCTCCAGCTGCCCCCTCATTCTTACCCCGCCATCTCCTGCTACTTCCGAAGCATCCAGATTGTCGTGCAGTAGTGCTGTGATGTGACTGTCCCCACGCATGCCTCGATATCCCAGAGGGCTTTCCCTTGAATATCGTGCTTTTGACTGCTTAGTGGTGGCCGACGAAGTATTTGCTGATGTCTTGATAGCCAATACTGTTGCGGGACGGCTCGAGCAGTGCAAGAACCTAAACACCACAATCTGTCTGGCCCGTCTTCGCCAACACTTTCCGACCTGAGATCCTGAACTCTACCCAGCCTGCCCGCCTGCCGTCATGGGCGGCAAGATCAGCTTGGGTGTGTTCGTCACCTTGCCCGCATGTTTGCTAGTGTGTCACTTCCGGCTGAATGGGATCCAAGCAGGATTAGATCATAGATATTTACATCCTTCCAGCGGGCAGGGCAGTCATGGATGCATACAAGATGCTGCAATGTGTCATGCCCTGCTGAGCGAAACCTGGTTATCGTGGTAATCCTCCCATCAATCGTTTTGCCTCTTGCCTCTCTCTTGTCACTTGGTCACTGCCCTCAGTTGTCCTCAATATGCGCTTTCTGTTACTAGTTGCTGCCGCCGGCACTGCCGTGGCCAAATACCCAACCAAGCCTCATGCTGTAGAGAACGTAATTGCGTTTGGCGACAGCTACACAGACTCGGGCCGCCTATCGGCTTACATAGCTAACCACGGTTCAGCGCCGCCGCCCGCTACCGACACCTCCACCAGCAATTTCACGGCGAGCGGTGGATACTCATGGGGTCATTTTGCGACACAGCAGCTGGGTGCCAAGTTCTATGACTACGCCGGTATGACTTCTTGACTGCATGTCCCATATGTCCCTGTTGTGCATGAACCCAAAACTCCAATTTTCATTGCTTCTTGCAGGCCTAGTTGCTTCGTTTTGACCGTGTGCACTAATAATGCTGCTTCTTCAATCAAGTGAGCGGTGCCTTTTGCTCCAACACCATCTTTGAGCGCTTCCTGCCCCAGATCAACCGGACCTTCCCCTCGGTCCTAGAAGACGAGATCCCCTCCTTCGTCGAGGACGTGGCCTTCGTCAACGCCTCGACGGGCACCAACACCTTCTACCCGAACCGCGCCGCCGCCAACACCGTCTACGCCCTCTGGATCGGCACCAACGACCTGGGTGGTGACGCCTTCCTGACCGACTCGCAGCACTCGGGGCTCACGATCACCGACTTCGTCGACTGCGTCTGGCGCGTCTTCGACGCCGTTTATCGCCAAGGCGGGCGCCGGTTCGTCCTGCTCAACCAGGCGCCCCTCGAGCGCTCCCCGCTGTACGCGGCGCCCCAGCACGGCGGTGCGGGCGACACGCATTACTGGCCCACCAAGACGAGGCACTTCAACAACACCGAGGTCGAGCAGAAGATGCTCGAGTACAGCACCAACGTCAACACCATGTTCGACTACGGCGCGCCGTTCCAGCTGCTGGTCAACAAGACGCGCCGCTGGCCCCATGCTTCGGTCACCGTGTTTAACGTCCACCAGCTGATGCGAGATATTTACGATAAGCCAGAGCAGTACTTGGATGCGCCCGCCAATGCCACGGGATATTACTACCACTGCGCCTTGGACGGGTCGAATTGTACAAACTCGCAGAACCCCCTCTCATCGTTCATGTGGTAAGTGGCCCTACAATACCGTCTCCGAATTCGGACGGGTCTGTTACTAATTGAATGAATAGGTACGATGAGCTACACCCATCCGAGAAGACTGGTAAGTACTTGACTATGGCACCCGTATGCTGGCGATCTCCCGGCACCCGTTTCTAACTTATCCGTAGATGAGATCATCGGGAAGGAATTCGCGAAAGCGGTCGGTGGCAAATCCAGCTATGCTGCCTACTGGTAGTTCTACATGTACTTGTTAGGGAGTTTTAACGCATTGATTAGATACCCATGTGTAGTTTCTGATGTCCATGATGAAAGAGCTATTCTATATTATTTGCTTCTGCCAGCCTGCCGGTATGAGAAGGGAAAGAAAATACCAAAAGTAAATACCATCATAAAACTGAAAATACAAACAACCAAGTCAACACGATACATTTGATACTCCCCAAATAGCAACAAAATACCTCGAGAATGTATGAAATCCAAACACATATTTTAGATCTGTGAACACCGCCATGCCGGATCTTCAAACTGAGCGCTCGCGTCCATGAAAGCAGTACCTGTCTCATGGCCCAAGCCTTCGGGGCTCCGTTCGTTGAACTCCAACTTGGACCCTTCCTTTCCAGTACGCAAGGTGGCTTTGGCGAGTTGGGAAAGGGACAGAATCGAAATGCTTATCCGTTTTGCTGTGTGGTTACAGCATGACCATGTTAGGGCTGGTCGCCCCTTTCTCCGAGGTCACTCTCCTCTCGAGGACGCTGTGCTGCGTCTTCCCCGTCGATAGCATGAAACCTCCACTTACCACCCCTTGCGGAGAAATCAACCTTGAGCTTCTTTGCTACTATATCAAGCTCTTTTGCAGTCTCAAGCCTAAGACCATCCCGTTGGTGCTGAGTTTCCAGGCCATACAATAACAGAGGCAGGACGGACGACTTCCAGATGGCTTCTTTGACGCAGCCGAACATACCACTGCTGGTAAGTAACACAATAATGAATAATATCAATGTCCCTATCAGCATGACAAGTGGATAGGCCAGCCAGACTGCGTCGAAGCGTGTACATACAGTAGTCTCCCACACAGTACCCGAGGCCACCAGGGTGTTGTTGTCCCAGTCCGTGCCGAAGGTCCGCAGTTGGTCTGTGAGACTTTTGACCCCGGCGCCTAAAAATGCACCAACGCTTGTGACCGTTGCATTCCCGCCGTTGTACAGATCATTTATCCACCATGCGTTGACACAGATCATGGCGGTGTAGTTTCCAGATTCGTAACAGACATCTCCCTTATTACCACCAGTGACGATGGTGGAAAGCCCGGAGAATATCGTGGTGTCTAAAGCTTGGTGCCAGTCGAGATTGAACCCGTAGAGACACTGTTTCGGAGCCGTCACGTCATCTACGGTGACAAGCCCGCCCGGAACGCTCGATATGTTTGAGCTAACATTGGTGTAAACCACGTCGTCGATTACGCAGTGATTCGAGAACCCGTAGTACCATAGTCCTCTGGGGGTCTTGCCTGTTGCTATTTCTTTTTCGTCCCCGCCAGCTGGAGAATGGCCGGTTCGCCAATGGGTTTTTCTGCAAGCCTACCGTTCGCAACCAAGCCAGAATAATGCTGTATTGACGCGTAGAAGTAACATTGGATTGCAGTGACGGAGAAGAAGCCAGGAAGCGTTTTAACGCCAGGCAAATTCAGCTGTGGACACGATGTTGTATTGATTGCTGGCAGTGGGCGTGTCGCTGATTCTAGGTATACCTGGTAATCTGCGGGATCCTGGCAGGGGTTGGTTGTCGGCATGAGGAATGTAATTGAGTCGAAAGAAGAGTCCCTAATACGTCTTTGCCGCTCCGTCAGAAGAGCATCGCCCAAGACCAGCTGATTATCCGACGCCATGAAATCGGATTGCGCAGCAAGAACAGACCCCCATCGACTTGAATCGCTCATCCATGATGTTACTTCCAAATAATATGAGAGGTTCAAGCCATTCGGCAAGCTGTAAACTGCGCTTTCCATGTGGGAAGGGCCGGGAACGCCCTGCGAGTCCCAGTAAAAAGGCCCGTACTGTTTGATGAGAGGCGAAGCATCTACGCACTCACTACTGAATCCAAGGCTCGAGTAGGTGATTTCATCTGTAGCCTGAAAGGTGCAATTCCCGGACGCGCAGTCTGACGAAAGGGAGTTGGGCGATTTGACGCCGGCAAGACCCGCGATAAGGGCCAATCTAAGGTCCATGCTCAGCATTGGTATTGGCTCGTCGCTATCGAGTTGCTGGAGTCCTCCGCGGCCGCCTATAGTTTGGGCAATAGGAACAGATGCCTTTCCTTGCAAGGCAGGCTTCTGGCACGACACTGTCTGCACCGCTTGTTGGGAGAATGTGCTTATGATAGTAGAGAAAACAGTTATGATGGTTCCGAACGTGGCCAACGTACTATCGATATATCAGTATGTACTTTGCGGTCACAGATGTTGACTACCCGCATTTGATTATTCAAGATAAACACGTACGGGCGGAAATAAGAAACAGCAAATGTCAAGGATCCCCAGGAGCCACGGCTCGCTTCGTCAAATGTCTCCATCCAGTTCAGCGAATGAGGACTGGAACGGAACCAGCGCCACTTCAGCTGCCCAATAACTAATAAGAGAGCGTCAACGTAATATTCAACGACGATGATTAGTTTGATTTTCTGCTACTCGTAAAAATTCGATAGAAGAGAGAAAAGGAAGAGTACAGACCAGAGCTGAGAACATTTTCAAGCATGGATCGGAAGATGGTAGCAAGCAGAGCAACCAGAGTACTCAAATTGAGAAAGTTGTCGTACGGGAGATGCAACAGCTTTTGCCCACTGAGTTTGGACAGAGTGGTAAACAGGGCGACAATACAGGCAGAGGCGACAATAAGCGATAGAATCTCAGGGATCCAGTGAGAAAACGGATTGCTTTCAGTTGCATTCGACGCAGACTGGCTAGGGCCAGAAGAGGTACGATAACAGTTGTTTCCCGAGCCTGTCGACACTGTCGTCTCGTGTGGGCCGTTCACTCGATCAATGAGTTCTATGGCATCCTCGCTGTTAGGGGCCCGTTAGTCTAGAAGAAGACTATCGAACGATGCGTTTCGCAGTGCGGATGATGGTCGCGATGATCCATAGACGATAGTACTCATGGTGAAAACAGTCTTTATGGTGATTGTATCGAGGGCCACGTCTTGAACTCAGAGAGCTATCTTAGCGTCGAGTCTGTGACTATGGCTTGCCTATGTATGAAGAGAGGATTCTAGATCAGGCTGGGCAAGAGAAGGCGTGGAAAGGGTTTGTCTGCATGACTGCCGATCTGCCGCCTCTCTAGATTCGTGGTCAGAACTGCGGCTGAGGCTGGGGTTGAGGTCGACCAATACTGAAACAAGATAAACGCCACTTGACGTAGGTGTGCTTCACCGCCCCTCACCGACCCTGTATTCAGGTTGCAGATGCATTGCCATGCCAATCAGACTGGGTAGGTGTCATCTCTAGCCCAATCACTAAACATGCTCTTCTGCCCCAGCTCCCGCTCCCAAGCTGGCACCGCCCGCTTGGTGATGCAATAAGATAGCATGACACGCACGCTTTAGACGTCACGCCCGGGCTCGTGTAACACAGATGCTGGTGCTACGTTTAATCGCCCGTGGCATATATTCTCTAGATGTTGCAACAAAGGACGTCGTCTCGACCGAATACCGACATTTTGATCAAACAGTTCATGAGCGGCTACCACTATGTATTCAAATCTATAACATCTATTACATGTAGTGTTTCTGCTTTGTTGTCGCAGTGAGATTGAGACCGGGGCCAGCCCCTTCTCAGATGCGTTTGGCGCGCTACGCTGGATGTTCCTTTTGTGTATATATACGCCCCACAGTGCCTTTCTCTTTTGCTCTTTTCTTTCCTTCCCTTAGCTAGCACTTCATGTCTCATCTGGTGCTCTCTACCGTGTGACATTTGTTTACTGACTTGCATCACGGCCCAACGTGTTGAGGTCGCTTCTCAAACTCCGCACCATACTCGCCTCCGCCGACCCGCATCGTAGCCTTGGCGAGATACCCAGGCAGTGCGCCCTTCCCGTCCAGATCCTCCTCCTCGATTTTGACGCTGAGCTCCGCGTTCCGGGTGATGCGGAGGATCGTCGAAAGGGAGCCGGTGTACGACCCGCGACTCGCGGCCGTGGCGATCAGGCCGAGGACGACACCCGCGAAGCTGGCGGCCGCGGCTGCGCCGTACGCCGCCCACAGTTTGTCGGGCGCGTAAATATAGACCGTTTGCGAGGTCGAGCGGGTGACGGGGACTTTTGGGGGCGCGGTGGAGGGGTCGGAGTAGTTGGGTCTGTATATGCGAGTCGATTAGTATAACGCCTTTTTGAATGGAGAATACGGCGCGGAGCCTTACTGGAACACTGTTGAGCTCATCAGGCTAACGGTAAAGTTTCGGAACATCGTCTCCAGGGTCTCGTTTACTCGCTGCCTCGGCTCTGTCGGGCCCATCTTCGAAAGACCACTCGTCGCAGGCTCGTTTGACTTCCGTAGCTTCCACTGGAGATCGGCGTATCTCATCCCATAAGATTCCGATGGCCACTTGTGGAGTTCGAAATCGGTCAGGTAGTTCAGCTCCTCGGTGCTAGTTAGAGCGGTGCTCAGGACACGCGAGTTCTGGGCCATCATTGGGCCGTCGTTGGTGGAGGGAAAGGAGACATCGCCCGTGATCCATGTCGAGAACGCTCGCAGGATGCTTTGGTAGGCGATTTGGGATAGTAACCTTTGGTCGACCTGGCAATCGTTGTTGTTCGTCTCCGTAAACACACTCTGCAGCGTTGCGCAGTTGTCCTGCGGGTCCACCGTCGTGTTCGGTCCTCTGACCCAGGTGGTGAACGGCACGTTATCTCCCAGCTCCCTTATCTTGATATCGATATCTTGTGCCCCTCTGGAGTACTGGAAGTTTGTGGCATATGTTGAATTGTACAGTTGACATTGGACAATAGTCTCGTTCCCACCGTATATACCAAACGGGTTCTCAGACATGTTCCCCGGTTTAGGAAGCCCAGAAACACAGTCGTTTCCGCCGTCTAATCTGGAAAAAGGCCGTTTCTGGAGCGCGTTGGGTAGAGTGGCCACGTACAAAGTGGACTCTTGCTTGACCCGCCTCTGCTCCCAGGGCAAGAGGAAAACCGAATCCGGATTACTCAGGGACAGAGGTGGACTGTCGTTGCGAACTAGAGAACTTCGAAAGTAAGGCCCCGCCATGGTCGAGTTGGGACCATAGGGCTCATGCCAAGCGACGTAGGTTGGAGTGTTATCACAGCTCGTCTCGTCCTGCGCGGTATAGGCATAAATGCTCCGGAGAATCCGTAGCCGCTCATGTGTCGGCGCGGGCTGGCATACCAGATTCGGGCCGGAGAATTCTAGCGACCAGCTGGCGTTGGGGAACGGAGGTACGATTGGAAGAATGGCCTTTTGGGCAACCACGCCCATGGACAGTTGCTTCAAGTGCTGGCTAGGATCGTTGTATGAGTAGTACTTGGACCCGTTTCTTGCTTCATCGTACACAGCCATGTTGGCTGCGTAGTTGAGATTGAGAAAGTCAATCTGCGGCACATCTTCCATCACAGTCTCAAGCACGCTATCGCGAAGAGATACGGATAATGTCGCTGGGGCTATGATGGATGCGATGGGTATTAGCCTGTCACCGGTTAGCTACTGACATCGGGTTTCCCTCACTGGTTGTATAGCCCATAACCTACCAAGCCGCTGCCGCCACAAGGAATAGCACAGGGTACTTGTACATCACCGGGGCGTTGAACAGCGAGCAAAGACTCTCCAACCCCGAATATAGCGAATCAGTATGCTCCACCGTCGATGGCCGACCCTTCTCCGTGTTGTATTTCAGCTGCCGCCAGAAGAGTTGGATGTAGGCTATCGATACACTGAAGACGAACGCGGCTTTGACCAAGAAGGCAAAGGCAGTACCGACGGCAAGGTTGAACTGCTGGCTCGAGTATGTCGAACCGAGGAATACGAAATCCGCCCCTTGTGTCGGTTTGGCGTCAAGGGACGCGTAGAAGAGGTGGTGGCCGACCGCGAACATGACACCGACGAGGAAAGATGCGACCATGAGAAAAGGGGTCCACCAGTACGAAGAGTGAACTCGAATCATGTTGGGCTGAGATAAACCACGCGGGCTCTAGCAACATCCGACATGTCGCTAGGCTCCTTTGTTCCAAGCGGATGGGTTCCCTTCAGAGAACCACGCAGGTTTTCAATGCTCGGAGAGTGGCGTAGAAGTAACTGTGAAACATATCAAGACTGTTGTTCAGTCAGGGATTTCGGCCCTGCTGAAACATGCAGTGACTTTGTTCGTATCTTACTCATCCAGCCAAAATGCCAGGGGCATTTGCCTGGAAGGATGCGTGGGGGCGCCATCCGCGCGTATATGTTCTGTAGGACACATCCAGTCATGACCTAAGCCTCCGCCAACACGCCAACGTAAGCTTCGGACTCGTCTGACAGGGACCAAAATAGTATCCTTGGAAGCTTTTACAGGTCGGCTGAAGCGAACAGAAGCTTTCGACGCACATGCGGCTTCCAAACTCGCCAAGACGGGAGCGTCTATGATATCCAATCGAAGCACCGTCAACGCTTCGGCGTTCTGGGTTGGCGCATTGCAGGAAAGGGGTCGGTTTTAGATACTGCTGGCTCAAAGTTGTGGTCAGGTCCCAGCAACCCGGAGCATAAGCTGGAACTGACCTAACGTGAGATAAGATGATATGCACGTCGGTTCCTCGGGTTGCTTGCTATCTTGTATCATGACGCAACTAGTAAATTTGATTGGCCAGCATCCGCCAGTCCTCAGTCCAAACGTTTCCCGGCGTCAGGCCGCTGACAAGCCCCTATGCCCACAAAACGAAAAGGTAAGCAGAAAGTAAAGAAAACAGTAGGGACCGTCAGCCCATGGCCTGGTCTCCACGCAATGCGACATCCACAACCATGATGATAAAGCGTGAGCGGTTGATGCGCAGACAGGGCCTGAGCGTACGTATCGCCCCTAGCCGTCCCCTGCATCATTCCTCGTACCCGTAGCGGCCGAGCTGCCCTGCCGAGCAAAACGGGCGACGAACCGGTTGAATGCCATACCCATGACCAGGCCCACGCCCGGGAGGACCGTGGGAATTGTCACGCCGATCTTGTTCTCGTCCGCCAGAGACGCGGTCCAGACGACGAGCTGAATGGCCGCGACAGCAACCATCATGACCAGAGACTGGAGTAGGAACTTGTTCATGCAGGCGATGGTCTCCACTCAGCCGGAGATCCGGCCGAGGTTCAAGGCCGTGAAGATGAAGGGCACTCAGAGGCCGGTGGATATTCCGACTGCGGTTCACACGAACGAATAGTAACCAGCATCCAGTCAGGCAAATTTGTGATACTTAGATCAAACCCCCATCTTGTTTGGGTAATATCATGAATGGCATGGAACTCACGCATATATAGGAGAACATTATTCAGCTCAAGCTTTCCATCGCTGTTCGTTGGGAATGTCGATATTTAGGGCGAAAAAAGGAGCCATGAATGATAACGGGAGCTAGCTCAGTCAGTCAGGAAGTATCACAAAGCGTCCATAAGTAATAAAGTTAGTATGTGAGAAGTTTGCTTACAAGGCTATGGTCACAATGTTGAAAAGAGTAAGGGTGCGGCCTTGCCTTGCCGACTTTGTAGCTATCTCGACACGCTGGTTCGCATAGGAGAAGGCCGTCAGCGCTTCCTCCTGACTGGCCTGCTTGTTCTTGTGGTCGAGCAGATAGAGAAGTTGGCAATCAGACTAAGTTTAGTAGCTGGAAGCATGGTAAGGTCGTCATAAATGGGAGGAGCCAAACCATCTTGTCCGTTCTGCGGGCTATTCTCTCCATTGCATTGAACCTCTCAAGTGCGAGTGGGCTTCAGATCTCTATACGTAGCTTCAAGCTTTCGGCTATGGTTCGGTGACGGCGACACGGAGTGCCTGGTAGTGCAGCTGCGGCTTTCGGGCACCAGCGATCCCTTAATTTGGTGCAGCTGACTCACGGCCCGCCGACCGAAATGATCTTTTACCCATTGATATGAGGATCCTTCATCCTCCTTGCCATTTTTTAACGCATGCTTAAGCCACGATAGTATCATCTTGGGCTGTCATTTTTGTCATTGCCGCGTTGCTATTATCTACCTACCGAGGTTGGTTTGCACAGGAGGGCAGTGACGGCTCTTAAAAGCTGGGGCGCTGATTCCATTTCAACCCATGTTGTATCTAACTCTCCTGGGCCTTCTTGCGAGCGGCTGCTTGAACGTAGCTTCTGCTTTCTGGCGAAATATTGGCATTTGTGCCCTGGTTCTCAGCTTCACGCATTTAACTATTTAGTTTGTGTCATGTACGTCAATTATCATCCGGCCAAGACGTGGATACTGGGTACGGTTTGGAAGTACGGTTGTAAAATTACTTTCTTCATGGCCACATGCAGGCCGCTTTCTCTGCGTCTAGCAAGAGTATGAATCTCGCAATTTCCTAGAATTTAAGGCACCCACCCACACTTGTTGGTCAAAACAGCAGATTGGGTACATGCCAAATCGGCAAACAAAACCAGCCAAGCCTTCGAACATGTTGTGTTGACGCATCGAAACTACAATAGCCACCTTGGAAATATGTCGAGCCGTTAAACCCAATTCTCCCAAATCCATTTCCTCCTACCTTCATGACACCCTCTTCTCACTGTTCGCACCTCAAATCTTATCATGACCTTGTCTACAAGTAATAGCGGCATTTCGCAGGCGCTGCCTGGAATTACTGACGCGAAAATCAACGACCTGTCCAATCTTTGCACCAAGATTCAAGAACTGAAGACCAAACTGGTCGAGTTGTTGGAGCTCGTGGACGACAGAACCGAGCGCCTTCTCATTCTTCGCGTCGGCATCAGGGCATGTCACTCCCTCAAGACATCCAAACTGAGCCAGCCAGTCGATTGCCCTCCCCAAGACGCGGATGATCCCTTGCCTTCCGTTCCATTTCATGAAACACTCGAGTCCTTTATTTACGGAACCCAACACGATCCCTCCATTTCAGATGCCGCTTTCGAGGATTGGGAGAAGCGTGCGTTGTCACACCTCGAGAGCATCTACACCAAACTCAACCACACATTTCTTCATGCCAAGTTGACAAAGGAAGTGTCTTGCTCTAGCAACACTGAGCCGATTGCGGGCAAGGTCACCGACAGTAAAGCTCAATCCGCCAAGGGTGCATATGAGCCACGAAAGTCCGCACACCAACGCCGGTGGGAACCAGATGCCCTCTCGCCAATATATGGCGTGGATTCCTGGAAGCTCTATCAGTTTTGACGACACCGCTCTGAGCGAGATCTCTGACGTTCTGAACTCGAGGATGGAAAATATATACTCTTGTTCATGGAGTGACAATGTATCCGTTGATTTCCGACGAACCGCCGGCAACACACACCAGATCGACATGAGAGTGGGCGTTCTCCACGCCATTTTCTTTCATTATATTGGAGTCAAATGGTCAATCTTCTTCAAGGAGGCTTTAAGCTCTTTCATCTCCTTCCCTGGCCCCTGGCTGAAGAGCCAACCTGACTTCAGTACACATTGCGGCTCTGAGATTTACGTACCGTATGTGAGAGACGAGTTTCATCGCAAACATTGTTTTGTCTCTCGTCTCATCGACCTTGGAAAACCAGGAGATCAAGAGAAACGAGACCTTATCAATGGTCGCACCGATGCCGAGCAAAAGATCTTCCAGGTCCTATCGACGGAGATCGCCGTCAACGTCAGGCTTCATGAAGACTTCACTGTGCTTCAATCATCATTCTGCCGGTGGGACCGTCTCCCCCACAAAACAGTGTACCAAATTCTCTCGTTTTTCGGCGTTTCAGAGAAGTGGCTTGAGTTCTTCCTTATCTTTCTCGAAGCACCTCTGAAGTTCCCTACCAGCCCCGGGAGCTCTGATGCCCGAACGCGCCTGCAGGGCACATCCCCATCGCCCGTTCTCAGCGACGTTCTCGGCGAAGTCATATTCTTCTGTCTCGATATGGCAGTAAATCAAGCAACACGCGGCGGTCTCTTACACCGCTCGTTCAATAACCTGTGGTTCTGGAGTCATTCGCAGGACCAAGTCGTCACTGCTTGGGCGACGATACAAAGGTTCGCCACGGTTACCGGTACTCAAATTCGCAAGCAAGAATCTGGCTGTGTTCGACTCTCCCATCCTCACAACCCTGCACTGCCATTGCATCAGTCTCTACCGCGGGGGGACATCAAATGGGGCCTCTGGCGACTGTCACCGACCAAAGCAAGGTTCGAGATCGACCAAATAGTGGTCGACAGATACGTGACCAAACTCCGATATGTACTGGAGAGCAAACAAACGGGCATAATCTCGCTCATCCAAACCTGGAATAGCCATGTGGAGAACTTGACGTCCATGTTTGCATTGCCGGCTAACTGTATGGGCCGAGACCATCTGGAGATGTTCATCGAAACGCACTCGCGGATCCAGCGAATGCTGTTCAAGGAAGGTCGCGGAGACGATGGAGATGGCATTTTCGAAGGCTTCGACAGATTCGACGATCACCTGAAGGCCTTGTTGGAGCAACGATACGATATAACCGATGTTCCGAATGCCTATCTGTTATTCCCTATCGAGCTAGGCGGTCTTCAATTAAACTCGCCCATTACTTGGTTATGTAAGTTGCAAGGCTTCGCCAAACACAGGCCATCATCTCTCCTCGACGAATTTCGAGACTTTGAACTCGAGACGTCTCGCAGGTTCGAAGCCCACATGTGGGGCGGGGAGGAAGACCGGCAATGGCCTTGCCCGTTTGACGGCACGCTGGTGGATGTCTATGGGAAGCTTCTCGAATTCCCTCTGGATATGGGTTCGTTGTATGACAAGAGTGATTTGAACACCTCCCTGCTCTGGCCAAGCAATCCTCACTGCCAATGGGACAGCGGCACCTATGACTACGATGATGCAGCTGGTGCTTATTACTACGACAATGTTGGTCATGTTGGTTACTACTGGCGATGGATCCTCAAGGAGCACGGCGAGGAGGCAATGGAGAAATTCGGTGGCCTGGAGTTGGTTGACATGAAGCTCTTACCCAGAGGCACGCTAGATCTGATGGAGGAGAGAAGAGCAGAAGAGGGATACTGAGGAGGGTTGTGAGTGGGATAAGGAGAGACCATATCTGGTTTTGGTGTCGATTACTGGGGATCCCTTGTCACTTGTATGGATATCTTGTATTGGAGGATAAAGTCTGCCGTTACTTGTGGCCAGCTTGGTTTCTAGTGGCCATCGCGATCTTCAGAGGCGGCTCAGGATGTTAATTCACGCACCGTCATGTCGCGATAGTAGCTACCAAGGACTGTAACCCGCGTAATCACAGCATACGCGTCACACAGTCTAGTACAGCCAAAGAGACGAACGTTTCCATAACTTGCCCCGTGCCTGTCCGACGTCCGTTTGTGTCTTACATCCCTGTTTTACTGTAAGCATAGGTCTTCCTGATCCACAGTCATGTCACGGCTATCACAGTGTAGCTGGAAAGACTCCCAT
Source organism: Apiospora rasikravindrae (assembly GCA_038363885.1). Lineage (NCBI taxonomy): Eukaryota > Fungi > Ascomycota > Sordariomycetes > Amphisphaeriales > Apiosporaceae > Apiospora > Apiospora rasikravindrae. Next base: position 738,268 of record JAQQWK010000011.1, read on the forward strand.
AACCCATGTGATGAAACCAATGTCAGAAGCCTTGAGTCGGACGCCACTCCGCCTGATCTACAGAATCCTTGAAAACGACTCATCTACTACTCACGCCCTTCCACCCCGCCGCCCGTCACACGTTTGCCGACTTTGAAAGTACTCCATGACGTCAAACCGTGGGCCACGGCGTCCACTCTAACGATAGGGTCGCGGATCTTCGCGTCCGGTTCTCAGGATAACCCAGCAATTTTTGTCTTCTGGAAGCCTGTACCAATTACCCCATCCACACTAGCAGGGAATCCGGCCTGGTTTAGAACCCCGTTCCATCAAAGATCGTGCATGGAGCCGATCCACGATGGCGAGTAGTACCGACGACGAGCCTCGGGATCGGCCGGGGCCTTAGAACCACACAAGTACCATGTCTTGGGCTCGCTCCAACCTCGACTCGGATCCGACGTTCAGGGCCCATCGGAGTCTGGCTCGATGGCAAGCAACCGGGATCCGAATCCCAGGCTACTAATCGAACACTTGTCATGGTGCGGCAAGCATATATCCTCATGCGTTCAACTTGACCCAAGATGCCGCATCTCGCAGCCCTTTCTTGCCGTAAAGGATGAAGATACGGTTTTTTTTCTTCTTCCTTCATTTGATTATTTCCTAAAACGTCATATTGCCACAGGCCTCTTTTGAATGTGTATTGTATTTTCTCCTACAGTATGCTAAACCGCCGACCCTAGAAGGTCCGGTTCCGTCTGGGTATTCGCGTTCCCAGTCCGAGTGCTTTTTCCGCCGCAGAACACGAGATAGAAAAACCGACTGAACGATCATGGATATCGACTCCGACATACTCGGTGGTAGGTAGGTAGCTAGGTATATATATACAGATAGATGGCCGAAATGGTGGCGTGCCGAATGAAGAACCGGGAAAAGGGGTTCATCAGAACCCTCTGGAAGTCCTGTGCGTTGCGCCACCGCTAAATTCATGAAAAAAATAGATTAAAACCAAAAACATTACAAGGCTCTCTCTTCCACTCTCTCACTCTCACATTATTGTGTCATCCACCGTGGTCAAGGCTTTGATAAGTATCGCCTCCTTGACGGCGGAGAGAATATACTGCATAGCAGCCTCGCCGCCCCCGTCGACTGTCATGCTGCAGGGCGAGATGAACAGCCTCTCGAGGTTGCGCGCCTGGAAGCCCTTCAAGACCTCATCGGCGGCCTTGGGGATGTTGACGTTGTCGCGGGGGTTGGCCGTGTTGCGCACAGTCCAGAGCGGGGGAACATTGAGCAGCAGGATGATGGACGCCGCCGCGAACCACTGCGAGTTGACGACGGCATTGAGAAGTTCCATCGTGTCGCGCATCACCTCGGGCTTGTCGTACTCCTCCAGGTCCACCACGAAAACGACGAAGCGCGCCTCCTCGAACTGATGGATCCACTTCTTCCACTTGCCCGTCAGGCCACCAATGTCGAGGAAGTCGACGCCGAGCTCGCGCTCGCGAATGTCCGTCTTGGTGATGCCTCCCGTCGTCGACGCGAATGTCGTTGCGTATATGATGTCCATACCGGTGGGAACGTAAGTCGGCATCGTTATCCGACGTAAAGACGAAAAGAAGCTGTGATAGTCAGGTCAGTCAAACGCCCTAGTGATGAGAACACGAGACGGGAAATTCCCTGGTGTCGCGAGCAGGACTTACTATTCGGCAGCTCTGGGCCAGGATGAGTCTTTCGGCTCCTTCGCTATGGTAGCTGATGGCGACGGCTTCACCATGCTTGCGATGTGAGGATCCTGGAGGATGTTCTCCAACGCGCTGTAAAACCTCTCGTCCAACTCGTCAGGTAGCCCGGTGTCAACGTCATTTATGCCGCCGTTGTAATAACTTTCCAACACCTCCACGTAGGCCCAGAGATACCTCGCATGCGTGTTGACCTGTTGTTGTCGCATTTCCCGGATGAGCTTGTGCGTGTATCTCCTCACCAACTTCAAAATCTGGGTCCTATAATCGTACAGTTCCTGGCTGGTATAAGACTTTGATTTATCGAGCATCTTGGCTGCTGTCAAGATGTGTAGTCGTGAGTCCGAGCCGAAAAGTAGCGCCTTGTATTGCTGCTGTTGCCTTTCCTTCCTGTAGTCCTCTTTCAGGGCGCTGTCGATCGCAAGCGACCGTTTCTGGTCCTCGCTCTTCTCACGCCTCTTGCGCAGGAGCTTCCATTTGCTTTTGGCGGACATGACACTATTGGAGCGGGCGGGCGCGAGCCAGCTTCCCGGGCGAGAACTAGTGGGTGTGAATGGGCTCTCCGACATGTCGTCCGTGAACCTGTCGCTGCTCTCTAATGAGGTGGGGGTAGCATTGACGAAATACTTCTCATTCGTATCTGTCGGGGTGGTGATGAATTTCTCCTGTGTCTCAACCGAGTCGACGACGATCTTGCCATCGTCTTCATCGCGCGGGAAGAGGATGAACTTGTCATTCGGCTCAACCTGCACCTGCTCTGGGATGGGCTCGGCCACGAACTTGTCGCCGTTTATGACTGGCGACAGCACGCTATACCTTCCTCCCCTTGAAGAACGACCGTTGGCCCTGCCAGCGACCGCAGAACTCTCGCCATTCTGGACTGGGTGATGTTCCTTCACATCGCCCAGTGACCGTTGCCAGTTCGGGTCCGTCGGCGGTTGGTAGGGTGGGGCCGCTTCCGTCGAGTTCTGGATCCAAGTTTCGTATATCCTAGATACGACAGGTCCGTTACTAAAGTCGGATTTAAGCGACGGTCGTGGTGTATTGGCAAAACCGGGACTGGTCATGGCGGTTGATGAAGAGGGCGACGACGCGCTCATATTGGGGTCTGAGTAGCGGGGTGCAAACAGTGCCGATGTGTCTTCTTCTATCGCCTGTAATGCACGTTTGGTCTGTGGTTGATCGAGCAGTTCTTTTTGTTGTGATATGGCAGCGCTGTAAATTCCATCCGGTTCAATTAGCGACAAGTTCCAGCGGGGGGTGCATTACATGTGCAGTGTTCGGATGCATTGCCGGCGACATGAAAGCTAGCTAGCGGGTAGCAGCAGCAGCAGCAAGCAGCAGCAGCATGGGCAGCGAAAAGCCACAGCTAATGATGGAAAGTGGAAAGCGAGTGGACTTACGCATTGAATGCGCCGAGCAGAAACATCAAAGCCGTCGTCTGCTGCTGGATCATGGGCTGCGACTTCTTCAGATTCCTCGTCCGCATCAATCGCAGCAGCTTGTTGGGCATGTTCTTGCTGACGACGGTGTTCTGGTGGATCTGGGTGACGTCCGAGTCGACATTGGCGATCAGCAGGCGGCAGCAGATCAAGCAGCGGTCGAGGTCCATGACCAGCTGCGAGTGCAGCTCGGGAAAGCCGACCGGCGACGCGGAGAAGCCATCGATCCAGTCCTTGATCTGGCCGAGCGCCGTGCGCAGCGTCGCGAGCTGGTTCTCGAGCAAAAGCACCGTCAGATCGGCGTCCTGCCAGTGTCCCCGCACCTCGGTCGTATTGGAGATGGTCCTGTCGAGCGCATTGAGCATGCTCGAGAGCGTGCTAGCCGTGGTTAAAATAGTAAGTGGATCCATGGCGTTCGGTAGGGCTTAATAGGTCAAGGGAACTAATAGTAGGCAAGGAAAAGGCATTCGTATAAGAACGACCTGGGGGGAGAGGGCAGCGGCAACTCTCGCGATGCATCCAATCTTCCGTCTATCTGCCTGGTTGTTGAGGGTTGCTTCGTTATGTCCACGTAAGTAAAGTAGGGTTAGGTAGGTAGGTAGTAGTAAGACGTAGGTCTGGTAGTAGGTAATCGCTCCGGGTCGGGTCAGTCAGAGTGGCAGGTTGGGTGATGACAAGGGACAAGGGGGGTAAAGAGGAGAAGAAAGTGCAGGCAGTCGGGCCAGTAAATGAGAAAGGGAGCGAGGGGTGCAGAGGCGTGCAGACGAGACGTTGCCAGGGAATGGAGCTGCTGACGTTTGAGGGATCAATACAGTATGCATGGCATGCAGGTGGCAACCACTTGAAGGGGACCGACTGCTCGAGGTGTGCGAGGGTGTACCGTACTCGACACTTGCTGTGCCGCCTCGGCCGCTTCTGCAGTGAGTGGTCTGCAGTGCTCGCGCATTTCTCGGGCGCGGATCGTAGCCCGAAGAAGTTGTAGGGGTGGTGCGACCTCTGGTCCAGTCATACTGCTAAAAATAATGCTGGGAAGCAGAGTGCAGCAGATGGGCCATGATGGGCCTGCAGATGCGCGCAGATGCGACTATGTTTAAAGCCAACTAAAAATGGGGGGTACTGGGCCCGAAAGAGATATATTTAAACCTCTAGCTTTCTCGAACATTGTGAAGCGGACCGTGTCGTCTTCTGGTCGCTGGTGTTGGTTCGGTTCCGTCAGGTCAGTGCTGGAGAACAAGGGAATTGTCGGGAGGTGCCGACTCCAATATCCACAAATCGGATGGCCGCCTGGGATGACCCCGAGAGTCTTCTCGAATCCCCGGTCGCCTTTGCATGGCCCATATCATATCTGGAGAAGTTCGTCGCTTCATTCAATACCTTCTCGCCCCTCTTCGTGGTGCTTTGCCAGCATGTACTCGAGGTTGGACCTCAAACCAACTAACCAGACTATCACTTCGCAGCTGATAGTTGCATAGCGAGATTATTGGCGACGACAGGCACACCCCGCTTCAGCAGGATGAGGCGAGATCGTACTCGCACTCTATTTGCTGACTGTCGAAGCTCCAGTGCCCAGCGCATCATCAGAGCTTTCTGAGTGCGGTACATTAGAGGCTATTTTTCCACATGGAATTGAGCGCCACTTGGACCCTGAAGTCAGGGAGTCATCACACTAAAGAATGCTTACCCCGTCGGTGGTGTCGATATCCGACAGGCCTGCGTGTAAGGAGGCACAGGAGACAGGACCATCTCACTAATTGCTGGGTAGAGAGTCCATATCCCTGCAGAAAAAGAACGTCGCGTCCGTCCCCCCGCGCATGGCTTGATCTTTGGCGTAGCCACGGCGGCTAGACTCTGTATCGCGACACCTCTCCCGAGCGGCGATTGGTAAAGCCCCGAATCTTATTTATTGCTTCTGGCAGATACGGCGTAGCATTCTAGGGCTGAGGGGGGAGGGGGAGGGAGGGGGCAGGCGCAGCTTTTTGCGTGGGCGCAGTTTGATGGTGCTTGGCTGTGTGTGTGTGTGTGTGTGTGTGCCTGTGTCTGTGTGAGCCATGGTGCGCAGCGCGTATGTACATAATACGAGAGAGCCTCCAAATTTACCTCTTGCAATGCCATGACGTTTGGTGAGACACAAACCCGTCGGTAAGTGCTTCTGGTTACTGCCTGGCTTGCTCAGCTCTCTCCGTGTCTCTCGGGGTCTAATCTATTTGGTGAAGGAGCCGCTAACCACGTGTGATACGGCGCGCGGGAAGGATTCTGCCATATGGCAGTCCTGCACATCTTTCCCCAAAGCAGGCAAGACTGAGGTCGGGATGCATCCTTCAGCAACGCTCATTTCGACGAGCAAGCCCGTGGCCGAAGCCATGGTTTGCAAGGGTTGGGCGTGTTGCAAGCGCGCCCGCTTCGGTGTTCGCTGGGGCCTGCCTGCCTGTCTTTGATCAATTCTCCCCGCGGCGGATCTTCCTCATCGGGCTATTTGGCACCAGGCTCTTTCAGGCAACAGGTCGGATGCTTGGCAGGGGAGGGGCAGCCGAAACAGTCCTGGGAAGTCCTAGGCAGACTGCTGCTCGGGCACAATTGGCCCTGGCTGGGTTGGCCTGGGCTGGGCGTTGGGGGGTCGACTTTTGTTCGGCCATGCTGTATGTAACTACCCGCTACATAACCGATCCCTTGTCGGAACTGGATGGCCAGATTGAGCTAATCGCGCTGCGAAAGCCGCCGAAGGATTTCGAATGATATCATGCTGTTCGTCATCTTGGCCTGATTGGGGAACGAGCTCGATGGGACAGATGCGACTTGACACCTCCTCCCACGCACGCATCCATGTTCCATCACAGAGGTAGGTTAGGGCCTAGGTTACCTAGTAGCGTGCCTGAATCCGGACCCGCACCGCACCACACCACTTGTACACTGCCTGCTCGCTATTGCTCCGCAGTTTTCATCTGGCCTAATTTTTTAGGCTCGAATCTGGCAGCTGCTTATTCGTCTGATCGCCTGCTCGCCTGTTCGTCTGAAAGAACCGTTGCGCTTAAACCTCGAGAACCACGTGGCGTGGGATGCTGGTCCCAGTCACTAACCGAGTCCATGCTCAAACCCCCATTCAAAGAAACGGGGTGGCTTCAGAATGCGCTTGTGCTAGCAATCAGTTCTGATGAGGGTGCGACAGGGCGCAACAGCTGATGGTAATCTGTGTAGCCCTAAGACTGAACGGCACCTGCAGTGTTCTTACTACATACGCAAGTGTGCGGCGCGGCCCTGCGTCATAGGTTCCTGCATTCGGTCCCTTTCGAAGAATTACGTATGTAGTGTACTAGGGCTCCCATGGCTTTAGATTCAGACCAAAATAAAAGTGTAAGCATTGGCCAACCAAACCGGCAATGTCGTCAATAATAAAGAAGGAGCGGCTGTCATTAGCTGGACAGGTTTTTGAGAAGTTACTTCAAGAAGGGCTTCGCTTTGAAAAAGCAGCGCAGTATAGAGAGCTTGGTAGAGAAGGAGGAAAAGAAACAAAGAGATTCGGTCTATTCGTATATTCCACACGTGCCTACCTAATGTAAATGATATAAATGCCACCCTATGTCCCATAGCTAATATCCCTAGCCGCTATCGCCGCTAACCCCCAACCACGCTCACCCGTCAGTCACCTTTTTCTACCGTCTTTGCTCTGCCACAGCATACCACTGACATGACCAGTGATACAGAGGATAAGTATGAGGAGAGTCCCTCAAGGCCACCAAATACCTCCATCAATAGGAATCAACTGCCCCGTAACAAACCCGGCGTCCGGTCCCGCGGCTCTCCCTCGCGCTTGACATGTATATTCCGATAGAGGTTCTCCGTGACCACGGAGCCCCTCATACCCATATCCGTATCGATGGGCCCCGGGGGCCACCACATTGATCGTAGCCCCGCGAGGCCCCAACTCCTCCTCTGCCATCGAGACCGACATGGCCGTCAAGGCTCCCTTGGACGCGCCGTCACTGTAAAGACCCGGTGGCCGATCTTGGCGATGATTCTGCCGATGTGGACGAACCGCCCGCTGGGCTGTATGTACGGCAAAGCGGCCTGGACGGTGGTGGGCCTGGAAGATGGCGTCCCAGGCACCCAAGCCGACGTCGGCGATCGTCGCGTGGGTGCGGGCCACAAGCCGGTGTTGTTGATAACGATGTCGATGGTGGTGATCTCGAAAGCGTCTAGCGTACTCCGGACCAATTTGGTGCCAAAGTCCGGGCTGGCGGCGTCGGCTTGGATATCTATTGCTTAGATCCCCATGTTCTGCAAGGTTTTGACGACGTCTTTTGCTCTTTCTTCGGACTCGGCGTAGCGGACGATGATCTTTAATAGAATTTCTTTAGCAAATGCCCGATATTATTTATGGGCAGTGTGAAGCGTCACCTACGTTTGCTCCTTGCTCAGCAAGAGCAACTGCAACTGCAACTGCATCCCCGATGCCATTGGACTTGAAGGAACCAGTCACGGCTAGGGCATACAATATTAAAGCTGCCTCCTCATATTTTCTCAAGGAGGTGTGAGACTCGAGCGGTTATACTTATTTCCTTTTTTTTTCTTTGCCGCCCAGTTGACCTTGTCTCGCCATCGCGGCTGATATGATATTGTTTATGGGAAACATGGGGAGACGATGAAAGACCAGTTCTTAGTACTTCTTGCGGTAAGGGATGGGAAAGCAAGTACGTCGGATACTGTTGAGTTGGTATCCCATTTCCCAGTCGACACGAAAGTTGCTGCGAGGATTTACTTGCATACGAAATCATGAGTCTCATATAATTACAACTTAACACCAACCACCAGAAACCATCGTACGAGAGATGCTCTGCTCTCTAACTCACATGTGCTATGTCCTTTGATTATACAAAAGCAGACATGTCGACAATTGCTAAGAATGGGGAGCCAAAACTAGTGCGAGGCGGAGAATATACCGTTGAACCCCAGGGCGATATTAAACAACTTGACGATAACTGCATTCAAATCTTCAATGTTCCATCATCTCTCCGGGCGGAGGGTGGTTGTTTGCCCGAACAGGAGATTTACACTGTAGGTAAAATTTCCAAAGCGGGACTTCGCTTTGGCCCAATGGAAGATTGGAACGTTGATGACATACACAAGGATATTGGAGCCCGGATAGCTATTCATATTCACAATATATTCGTAGGAGACTTCATGCATAGTACACTAAAATCGACTTTTAGTATTGCGGTCTCTCGTCCCTACGAAACGGACCGGGTCCCATTCTAATTTTTCACGATGAACAAGCGGTTGTCTTCGTTGCTGTGGTAGTTGGCACCGCTGTCTCCCGAGGTCGGTGGTTTGCTGTTTCTGTTTATAGCAGTAGCTATTACACAAATGCCCGTCTTCGCCACCGCATAGTCTCCTACTCATCCCCCTTTTTGGTCTTGAGCCCCAGAAGCCAGCTCAGGTAGCCGGCGGCGATCAAGCACCGCAAGTTTGCCCCTCTCGCTCCCGGGCACGAACAACAACACCTGCTTTCCTGCTGGACCTTCCGAATTACACGCGGCGGCCTGCCCGATAGGTAACCTTGGCCCTTGTTGAGATTCGACGTGTCCGTTCCAGCAGCGCAATGGGATCGCCGACACCGGGACCGGGACGCTGAAAGAGAGACACACACAGAGAGAGCCTCGCTGGGCGTGGGTGAACGGTCTGGCGAAACCGCTTCTCCCACCACGCTGTGCTGGCTCGGCCGATGCTGGCGCAAACCGTGGGCCTTCGGAGCGGTCGGCGCTTGCAGTGAAAGTTGTTGTCGTTGCTCTTTGTTGCAAAAGCGGTTGTGCCTGTGGTAGGCCCCGGCGGCGCCGTCACCGTCGTAGCTGCTGCTGGGCAATACCGCGTTCCCGGTTGCATGGCCGAACCAGGCTGTTTGTCTGCGCCGGGCAAGAGGGTGGAATCCGTCATATGTTCGATTAACGGGACCGATAAAAATATATTGGTCGAGTTGCTGTACTTGTGCTGTGTAAATAAATACTTAGCCGGGGGATCACATTGTTCTCGCGACTCTATGTTTTTCTATACGAACACCCCGCCAGACCCCCCGTCATCCGATCAACCCGCAAAGATGGCGGGGGCTCATACGGCCCAGCAATGCCTCGGCTCCGCGCCCGCGACGGGGCTCATCATGGTCCGCCCCTCGTCCTTCGGCAGGACGGCGGGAAGCGGCCCCAGCACCATGTCCTGGCTGCCGTGACCGGGCTCGTCACGACCGCCGCCGCCGCCGCCGCAGCCCCTTTCGTACAACGTCGAAGAGCCCGTCTGGCGCGTCGTGCTGGCGCGGTAGTAGGTGCTGCTGTCCCAGGACCCGGCGCTGCCGGACCCGGGCGGCAGAGCTCGCGCCGCCGCCGTGTGCTCGTTGTTGGTTATGCATTGGATAACTATGGCACTGAAGAGGACTGTTATACGTCAGCTACTTCTTGAACAAGAGTGTCAGATAAGGGGGAAGTGAATTAAGAATGAAGGAGGGGGGGACGAAAAATGAAAAATAAATACGAACCATCGGCACCACAGCAAAGCAGGCATAGCCAGTATGGTTGGCCATCGAAGACCATTTGTCCAACAAGATTACTGTCCGCAAGAACGTCCCTTAGCATCAGCCACCATCTGGGGGGGTTCGGGAGCAACGGGGATCTGACTTACGCCAAACTGCTGAGCAGCGTGCAGCATGTGCCCAAAAAGGTCTTCTTGGTCAAAGAGCGGAGCCTCGTATCCAGCGGTCCCCGTTTGGAATCCACGCTCCGTCCCTGGCCGCGGAACGAGTGGGACTGTATGATGGGCCGGAGGAAGAGGGTAGTCAGATAAACCTGGGGATGAGCAACACCATCATCAGCTCGGGTCCGACCGGGGAGAGAAAGCTGGAACGAATAACCTACATTGATAATGACATCGACGACCGTGATACAGATGAGAATGTCGTGGTTTACTGCAATTACGCAGAGGTTTTCTGAAGTGATGTCGTTGGCGTGGCTGTTGATATCCAGAAAGGATGGTCAGCACGTGTAATTCGACCCAGACAAATTTGCGAAAGGGGGGTCTTACAATGCGAGTAACAGGATCAGGAAGACAAAATTGGTGGCTACAAGGGCAGTTAGAATCATCATTATCATGAGGTTTATCATAGTAAGCCGCAACGAGTGGAAGCCCCATTAAACCTACTTACCCAAGATGAAACCGAGATGGAAGAGGTATAGCCTGGATTTAAGCCTGGGCTTCAACGTGTCTCGGACGATGTACTGTTGCAGAGAAGAAGCGTGAGTTGCTGGTCGGTCATGGCCTTCTTGGTAAGGTACATGTAGGCGGAACAAGAGGAGTGGAAACTCACGGCCCTGTCCACCAGGAAGAGGTAGATGAGAAGCTTGCTAGAGAGGTAGGCTGTGATGCACAGCAAGATGGTCGCCCGGCATACCCGAACGTTGGCGTTGGCGTCCAGGGTAAACTGCATCAGCGAGGAGCCGAGCATGAACAGCAGCGAGTCGACGTATATGGCGATGACCACTAGAGGTTGCGCACAGGGTCAGTCGGTAGTTCCATCGAGCATAACAGGAGGCGGGCAGTTGCAGTTCTTCGTCCACTATTGCTGCCTTGCCTTGCCTGGGAGTTTGGGACGGGGTGGAGGCTTACGCCATATTATGTAGGGGACGCGGCGCCAAGCACGAACAGTGGTGCATCGATGATCTGTGACAATGGGCGTGAGCTACTTTACTGACAACCCGGGTTCCAAGAAGCGATGCAAGCAGTGCCAGATGGGTAAGCAAGTAGGTGTAGGTCGTTACTCACAGATGAAGGCGCCGCAGACACCACTGCCGAAGATGACGAGAAGGAGGTTGACAACACGACCGGCCACCGTCTCGTGGTAACGGGAGAGGTCGAGTCCCCGCATTGTCAAGAGGAAGTGGGTCGTCGTGCTACCGTAAAAGGTATGTGGTTTGGGGGAGGGAGGTAGGACGTCGCATCGCCGGGGGGAGAGATGTCGAGCAGCAGCTACCTAAAGGGGCTGACTCGTCGTTGGATATCGCATTCGAGGACTGCAATATTATCAAAGATTTTGACAAGAATTGAGAAATCCTGGCTCTGCCCGCATAAACATCAACCCCTTCTTTCCTCTGCCCAGAGATATTGTTCGTTGGCCCGATCTGTGTTCCTGCGTCGGACGGGAATTTCAAAATGATGGGGCAGTGATGTATATATCCATCATCCGCCACGGTGGCCTGTCGTGGCCTGCACGTATCCGAATGGCACTTGTCTCTGCTGGTGGAAGATAAAGTTTGGGGCTTGAGCATGATTGAATACAAGCATTCTCGAGCTGATGAAGCATTTTGGCCGAGGATTAATCCCAATCGAGTAAATCGAGTACATCGAGCAGATCATCTCCGTGAGCCTGGCCCCTCAAGAACCACACCGTCGCCACCTAGCGTCGAGCTGGCCCTCAACAACGGCCAACCGATGGTCTACGATTGCGGGGGAATGTATGTATCCTTTGTCAAAGCACGCTAAAACGAGACCGGGAATCATTCTCGCGAAAATGGATTTCGGAACCAGAGCAGCAGCTCTAATAGCAGATGGAAGCGCACTCACTCTTCCGATGGTTGGGAGCTCTCTTTGTTTTTCAATGGTAACGGGACCTTGCTTGCTTCCTTAATCCGATCGTTTTTTCCGCCCTAGAGATATTGGGCGACTTTTGCCACTCCGAGATCCCTCCCGTTATCCAGCCGCCTTGAATCTGGGGGCATGCGTATGTTTGTATGGGGGAAAAAAAGGAGCCCGCCTCTTCCTCCGCTTTGCTTTCTCTTTGAATTCTAAGTTCAATGGTTTCCCGAAAACTCCCATTTTTCAACCGCCATTTGGAATGCGGCCGCAGCGCGCCCGCAACAGAATGACCCGGACGACCGGAATGTGCGAGACGGCAATGCTGTCAAAGCCCATTAAAAACGCCTCCTCATCCCCAAGGGAGGCTAGTCCGGCGGGAGGTGGAACAGCGCTTTCCCGACTACAACCAAAAACCCAACGATTCCTGCCTATCCCTCTAATCGGCCCGAGAACTCCCTACACGGTGAAACATTAATGTACAACATGACTCCTGCCCCGGATTAAGTGGTTTACAGCCTCATGATCTGAGCCTCGAGTCCTCGGCCGATATCGTCATGACCCAGGCCTCGCGCCCTCGGCTCGTCTCGGCTCAAGCTGTTTGACCTGCTTCCCCACGTCGCTCAAATGCCCCGACAAGCTGCCTAGCAACCTCTTCATCTCGTCCGCGACAGCCCGCTGCGTCGCGCGGCCCTCCATGACCTGCGCCGATGGGGGATCGACCACGGTCCGAAGCCAGAACGGCCCGTGGTCGTTTTCGTCGTGTTCATCGTCATCGCCGCCCCCGCTCCCGGCCCCGCCCTGAAAGTCCAAGTCTTCGTCCTCTTCGTCCGGCGGGGAGAGGAGGAAGTTCGCCGGGGCGGGAAAGTTTCGGGGATTGGGAGGAGTATAATCCATCATGTTATTGGAGGGTATCGCTGGTGGTAAAGCAGTTCCATCAAAGGGGCTCATTGACAGCCCGTCCTCGCCAAAGAACATGCCCGCCGAAGACCAGGGGGCGGCGGTGCCGTTGGCGGTTCGCGGCGGCGTGCTCGGGTACTCGGGCGAGGTGTGTTTGTTGGTGGAATCGTCGGTAATGCCAAACAGGCTCTCGTCCAGGTCGATCAGGCTGTTGAGCGAAGCACGGTCGGCCGGCGTCGGCATCATCAAGGGGCTAGGGCTGGGGCTGCGACCGCGGCCATTCGACGTGTTGTTCTGATGATGAGTGTAACTGTTACCTGCTGTGGAGCGACGCGCGCCTCCTCCTGCACTGCTGCTTCGGGGCAAGGGCGGGACGTTGACTGGGAACCGCCACTCCGCCTGGCGCTGTTGGGCGAAAATAGACGTGGTATTGCTCCTGATTGGTTTGGGCATCGCCCCGTTCTTCCCAGGAGGCTGCGGGCTTGGCATGGGCTTAGAGCTGTTAGGAAAGAACGAGCCATTCAGAGGTAGAGGAGGCGGGCCAGGGCCTCGTCTCGGTGTTCCTCGGTTGGATAGCCCGCTAGGTGGTTCATACGAAGCGCCCGAGTGCGGAAAGGCCCGGGGCCCAGGGGCAGCGGGTCGGAGAGTAGTCATGTCATCCATTGAAGATGTTGGGGTATCAAAGCCATCCCCGAGAGAGGCATCGAGGTCGATCAGCGACTCTCGTATTGCAGCTGTGTTGGAGTCGTCTCGAAGTGGAAGATCCGGTGCCGAGGACGACGGCATGCCACCACCGCTACCACCACCACCATCACCATCACCACTATCGCCACCGCCAGGAGCGTAATACGTTCTCGAGTTCTCTGTGTAATTTGTCCTGGTGTTGGGGTCAAAGACTTTCTCCAGAGGGGCCTTGAGCCGTTCTAGGACGTGAGGAGGGGGCCGACGTCTGCCCTTCGGTCGTAGTGGCGGGGGCACCATATTTTGTGAAAGTTCTTGCTGCGAGGGGCCAGTGCCCTCGACTTGCTGGTCAAACTCCAAAGTCGTGCTGAAGTTCCATTCGTCCTGTTCTGAATCGGCTGCCGTACGGTCAGCCGCTACCTGTGCCCCGATGTTAGGATTGAGTAGTGATTGTCTGACACCTCCCTGCTGCTCCCACAGCCTGTAATTCCGCACAAGCTGGGAGAGTGAGGCAGCTGGATATGCCAAAGAGGTATGGCGGATGTATGGGTGGTTTACGACGCGGTCTATCGTGGGGCGGCGGTCAGGCTCCTTCTCCAGGCAAAATGCCACCAGATCCTTCAGCCCATCGGAATACTCAGGTCCTTCGAGCCGCGGAATGTGGCCGTTAAGGAACTCTCCAAACTGCGAGGGGTCGACTCGCGCCCTATGCGACTCCATGGCATTTGGGGGTAGTCCGCAGGCCATTTCGTAGGCCACTGCTCCGAACGCCCAGATGTCCACGGCAGGCCCGTACGAGACGACGGAATCGAAAAGCTCCGGTGCCATCCAGTGTAGGGTCCCAATGACGGTACGCCTCTTGTCGAACTTGGTCTGGACCATGGCCGCCACACCGAAGTCGCCCAGCTGGACACCGCCCTCTTGGGTGACGAAGATGTTGGCGCACTTGATGTCGCGATGAATGACACCGTGGTTGTGGATCCAGCGGATGGCTTCGGCCACCTCCCGCAAGATCGGGATGATCCACTTCTCGTCAAGCCGCAGACCACTGCTCCCCATCGACGCCGCCGCATTAAAAGGCTTCATCAGCGTCGCGACGCTACCTCCAGCGCAGTAGTCCGTAACGATCCACATGGACTGCTCGACCATGAAGGCGTCGACGACGAGGTTGACGTTGGCGGCGCCGACGTCGCGGAGCAGCTTGAGCGTGCTGATCTCCTTCTGGATGTCGCCGTAGGTGTCCGCGGCGCCCGGCTTGACGCCGTCTCCTTCCTCAATGTCGACCATCTTGATGGCCACGACGCCGCCCGTCTGCCGGTCCGTTGCCTTGTAGACGCGGCCGTAGCTGCCCTTGCCGATGAGCTCGGACAGCAAGTAAGGGGGCGCGCTCCTCCCGGCATCCCGGCAGGCCAGCTCGGTGGCCGACTGCATCTCCTTGGCGTCGTCCATCATGGCCTTTCGGGTCTCCATGTTGACGATTTGGGCTGGGTCCAGTGTCGGGGTGGTGGCCGTGACACGAGTTTCGGCCAGGAACTCATGGTAGGCGATGTTCCCCATCTGGATGGACAGACGGGGATCACGGCCGGCAGGGGATTTAATCCTCATCGGGAACAACAAGGGTGATGGTGGTGAACTGGTAAGATTCCGATCAAAGCGATATTACCGGGATGAACGCATTTAGCCTTAGTACTTCGATATCACCCCCTCGCGTCCTGCATATCTCGGAAAGGAAGCTGGGCGTGATCGAGATGCCAGGTACGTTTTTGTATGGCCTACGCTGTTGGACAACCACGCTGCCGGGGAGTCGGGTGAACGGGTCTGCATCCGGGAGCAGGGGGCGTGGGTGAACACTGCATAAGCGAAAACCACGGATCCCAATCAATTGGCCCGGCCCAGGCACAATCGATGGGCGGTTCGCAAATCCCGACACTGTCGGTCTGGCCGGTCTGGCTAAACAATGGGGGCTATCCCTTTCTTTCAATTCCAAGACACGCGAGATGTTGGTACTGCACGCATCTCATCTCTTGATATAGCTGCCGTGCGTCTTTGCAGCTTCAGGGCACGATGCAGCACCGTCGCGTAAACGTTGCTATTGGCCGTGCCTGCTGCCGATCCAAGGACATTCAATGAGACTGGTTAAGTGAGGCCACATGTGAGAGTGCACAATGCATGGTATGGGCTGTTGATTGGGCTTCGAAACTGAGGTCATATTAAAGAAAGTGGATAGTAACAGCTGATAGTCGTCATCAAATGGATCAAAGCGAAGAGCCGCAATCATGTCGGTGTAGTAGAAATCCAGAAGCCCCATCTTGACCGATCAGCATCAGGCCGATTTGTACCTGGCACTATCTTGATCGCTACCAGGGTCATCGAAAGGGGAAATATTGGAATTATCCGGGGTTGTGAAATGTTGATGGGGGAGAAGAGACGGGCAACTGGTGAAATGCAAGTTGTGTGGCATGGAATCTCGGTCGCGTCTGTATCTCCGCAAACCCCGAACATTCCCCATCGCTGCCAGCCGCCACCTTCCCTACGGTCGCTAATCACCACCACTAAAGCCTAAGTACTTAGGTAGGTACTCTTCTAGAGGTGGGTGCACTGCACAAAGGGCGACTCGATACCCATCTCGAGGACCATCTGCAACTGAGTCTTGCTTATCATCTCTACTGGCTAGAGAGTCTTTCTCTCTCTCTATTTGGCGACCATGCCTCCCCAGAAGCGAAAACTCTTCTCACTTTGCGATGCGAGCGACGACACCGACGACGTTCCCGCCACGACACCAAAGAACCCCAAACGACCTCGGCTCGCCCCCCACCACGATCACCTCTCGCCGCTCTCCGATGAGGTCCTCATCCGCATCCTCAGGTGCCTGGCCCTGCCGTCTCTCCTCAACGTCGCGCCAGTCTCGCGCCGCTTCCACCGCCTCGCCGAAGACTCGCAACTATGGAAGCGGCTCTACTACGACCGCTTCGTGCTGCCGCGCGCCATGCGCATCCCGGGCTTCCGCAACGGCTCTGCGCGCGAGGGCAAGCTGCACTACTCGTCGCGCCGGGCTATCTGGGCCGACGGCAGGAGGGGCGGCTGGGTCGATATGCGCAGTAGCAGTAATAACAATAGCGACAATGACAATGGCGGCGGCGGCGTCGATCGGCCTTCGACGTCGCGGGATTGGAAGGGGCAATACAAGCTGCGACACAATTGGTCCAAGGGCAAGGCAGCCGTGGAAGAGCTACATGTTGGCGACCATACGGCGGCTGCCAGCACAGAAGAACCAATTGCGACAACGGCGCGGCCGATGCTGGTCAAGATATCCGAGGGCGTAGCAGTAACGGCCGATCTTTCTTCGGGTCTGCGCGCATGGGATTTAAGGACAAAGGAGCTGGTCGCGCAAAGCACATTTCTCGAGTCCGAGTCCGAGTCGACGAGCCCGGCGATCCCTAGCTGCCTGGCCGTGGACGACCAAGAACTACATTCCCGGGTTCTGGATGTCGCTGTGGGTTTCGAAGATGGCAGCTTCGGCGTCTGGAGGCTGGATGTCGGGAAGAACAAATTAATACGGAAGT
Source organism: Apiospora rasikravindrae (assembly GCA_038363885.1). Taxonomy (NCBI): domain Eukaryota; kingdom Fungi; phylum Ascomycota; class Sordariomycetes; order Amphisphaeriales; family Apiosporaceae; genus Apiospora; species Apiospora rasikravindrae. The sequence continues at coordinate 755,176 of JAQQWK010000011.1, forward strand.
ACCGGCACGAGAAGTCGACCAACGGTGAGCTGGTTGGGATCGCATACTCGCACCCTTACCTGTTAACGGCCACCGAATCCGTCTTGATATCACTATACACGTTCGATTTTACAGACGATCGCAGGTTTACCACTGCGCCGGCGCAAGATAAACCAAATGCGGAGTCGAACAGTAGAACTTCGGAAATGAATAGTCTGGCTGAGGGAGAAGTCGGTAGGGTTGGGTCCGATCCCAAGACGCCTCCAATGGCGAATGCGCCGACGGGATCTCTACAGGCACCATTATTGCTCACTTCTCTCAAGTCGCACACTTCAAGAGCCCCTTTGGCACTTTCCATACGCAAGACAGCAAGCACCACAATAGCGTCAATCGCATACACATTCTCAACCCTACAAGGCTGGTCGCTTGGTATTCAAGACCTGCATCTACGAGCATCATCCTCGAAAACGAAAACGACGCCCGATATCACAACAACACGCATCGCGTACTCCCCGCCCGTGCGCTCTTCATCGTCCCAAGTCCCATCGCCGCCGTCTTCACCAGCACAGGCGACGACCGCATCATCCAGCAGGCACACCGACGACGGCCCAACAAACATCTGCTATAACCACCCCTATCTTCTCGCCACCTTGCCCGACAACACATTGATCCTCCACCTCTGCACCTCCAACGCCACAACCCTCTCCGTCTCGCCCGGCATCCGCCTCTGGGGCCACACCTCGGGCATCAGCGACGCCGAGATCACCTCGCGCGGCAAGGCCGTCAGCGTCAGCTGCCGCGGCGAGGAGATCCGCGTCTGGGAGCTCGAAGGGCGGGCGGAGGCCCGGAGCATCGAGGTGCGGCCCAGCGTTCCCGCCAAAGCGGGAGCAGAGTCGGATAATAGCAATGGCAATACGCTCGCGACGTTTGACGAGAAACGGAATTGGGTCGGGTTTGACGACGAAATGGTCATCGTCTTGAAAGAGTCCAGTCAGGGCAGGGAAAGCTTGATGGTTTACGACTTTACTTGAAGTGGGGAGGCGCTTATGGAATGAATGATACCCTTTACTTTACCTACCCGGTCAGATCGTACTAGCACTTCTTACCTGTTTTGAGGTTCAATCGAGAACAGTGAGTGGTTCTTTGCAGATCATGCAGACAGATCCTGTCGCGTAGACGTATGCACTGCGAGCCATGAATTTGCCTGCCAGTGTGGCCAAATCGCAATTTCCGAAGCAGAAATCCGAACTGGGAAATGCTAGCTACGCGACTTTACGAGATGCGAACCGCTTGTAACGTAAGCTTCCCAGTTCCTAAAAGGGGGTGGTCTAGTCGCGATTATCCATCGTATCGTTTTGTGAAGATCGGGTCTGGCGAACACTGCGGCCGCGCGTTCAGCTGTCGGCCAAAAGTGAAGTCGCCAAAGCCGAACCGAGCATCATGCTGCTGATTTCTGCGCAACGTATCCGTCGGTGTATGCGCGTTATATACACATCGTCCTCGTCGTCCAAGGTCAAGTGCACCAGCACCACCACGATGGTTGGTAGCACACGTCATGAGTAACATCGCCACCGAGCAAATCCAACCGTTCATGCCATTCCCTGCCAAACGCCACTGGCGGCGTGTATGCCACTTGGAATACCACTGCATTGACTCATGGCCAAGTCCGTCGGTGACAGCATTGAATCCAATATCGTCAAGAATGTCGACAAAAACCTGCTATGATGGAAGATTGGGGCAATGATCATTGCCCATGGGATAGGCATTATCTCCCATGGACATCATATAGACGATAGACGGAGCAATCCAAGTTTATTCAGTAGGCCAGTACGAGATGACTGCAAAACCGATTCATTGGGATATCAACAAAAGCACACTAAAACGTAGTCTGCAGCTTCGGGTAGTCCTTCGCGCTGGCACCGAGATCCGCAAAGATGGCCTTGGCGTCGTCCTCGCTCAGGTCCTTCATGCGCTGCGCGTCTTCTTCTTCGAGCTTGACCAGCTCCTCCTCGGGCTCCTCCTTGCCGTCCTTTTGATCCTGCTTCTGCGGCTCCATGGCCTTGTCGATACCCGAGCCCTCCCCGATCAGCAAAACCTGCGTGTTGACGTAGTCGAGATGCTTGGGGGTCGTGCCGGACCAGCGGAGAGACCGGAAGTCGTCCTTCACCCTGTAAAGAATACATAAGTTAGTAAGAAGCAAGGCATAGGCGAATAAACAATGAATGTCTTACTCTTTGGGGTAATCCGGGCCCTCAGGCAGTTGCGCGTACTTGGGCGGCGGGTAATCCGGATTGCGCGTGCTGAGGACGAAGCTGCCCTTCTCGCGAAGCCCCATGTCCTTCTGCGTCTCGCCAAGCTCTTGCGGCAGCGTCAGCATGTACGCCAGGTGACTCTCGCGGCCCGTCGACGTGATCGCGTAAACGCCCTCGCCGATGGGGGTAGCGGTCGGCGAGTGGCGCGTGCCGGCCGTCTTGGTCTCGTAGTCGTCGGCCGCGAGGAACTCGCCCTTGAGGGTCGCGAACGACGCGTCCACCTTCTCGACGAAGGCGATCCACTTGTCCCGCCCGCTGAGCGGCAGCTTCTTCTTGGGGATCGCGACGAGCCGGCTGTTGCCCGCGTCGCCGATGGGGCCGTCGCCCAGCTTGCCTTCGCGCGCCATCGGGCGCAAGACCTGTCGAGGTTGGGAGGTTAGCTATTTGTCTTCTAGAATGAACATCATATCCGAAAAGAGCATAAGCGCAGCCCCTCGGATAAACAGTGCATCTATTACTCAAGAGACACTGGACTAGTGTGGAATAAACACTGGAAGAGAAAGTAATTTGAAACACCATAGGTCCGCTTACTAGGTAAGTTCGGGCGATGTCGTCGACGCCGCTCGGTTCATCGATGCCCACACGGCCGCGGAAGAAGAAGTAGATGATGCCCTTCTCCAGGATGCTCGCAGGCACCTCACCCTCGCGGGCTTCGGGCTCCACCGCGCTGGCCCCGTTCTCTTCGCTCTTGGGCTGCTGCTCATCGTCGGCGACGGGAGCGGGTTTCTCGTTCTCCTTGTCATCGGGCTGCTTATCCTCCTTCTCTTGCTGGGGCTCTTGCTTCTTCTCCTCTTTGGGCTCATCCTCTAGATTCTTCTCCTCACTAGCGTCGACTTTGCCATTGTCATCGGCGTCATCGGCTTTCTTGGTCTCAGCAGCACCGCCATCAGCACTGGAAATCGGCAAGGTTAGTGACGATGGCCCTGGGGGAAAGCATGGCCGGGGGCAAACATACTCGGGCATGGACTCCTCGATGGTCAACTGTGTCTTCTCATCGTCCACCTTCTTGGTGCGCTTTGGTGCTGGCGATGTCTTCTCTTCCATCTCGTGTTTTGCGCCTGCACCTTGGTCGGTAGACTCGGCGTTCTTCTCAGACGAGCGTGTGGACGGCATTTTGAAGGAAACGCTTGCAGCTTGCTAAGGTGACTGAAATGAGGTAGGTGAGATGAGTGTCAAAAAGCGGGGTGCGATTGAAGAATGTATTGAAACTCTTGTTCTGGAGATTCAGAAAAGATCTCGTAAAATGCAGTTCAGTTCAGTAGGGAAAGAACACTGGAGATTTTGGTGCAGGGTCGTGGGCTGTTCAAGTACAAATGACAAGGCAGTGACGAAATGTTTACTGTAGATCCGCCTTCACCTCATAATGCATGCTTCTCTCTTCACAGAGTAGCAGGAATACGCCCCAATCTTGAGCTAACATACGATCGCCCATTTTTTCTTCCAAACCCGTCACCTAATAGCCGGTGGCTGGCTGTGACATGTAACAAAAAAGGAAGCTTACCCCGGATTTTGAGGCTCTGATCTGATGTCATGGATCGTGTTAGTGCCAGGTACGCGCCCCTCCCATCAATGGGCGATCGCCGTAAAACGGGCACATTGGCTCGGGCGCGCTGCGGCTGCCAACTGGGTGATGATGAATGGACCCCTGGAAAAGACAGATAGGTACCCACTAACCGTAAATCCATTTAGTCACCTGCTGGAAGCTGAACTGGAACAGAAACACCCATCAATCTATCGGTCAACCTATCGTGAAAGAATAGACCCGGATACTGACAGACCAGAGGTCTCACCAATGATGGAAGTGGCATAGCTATGTAGTACTACTTTCCAGCACACAAGACCAGAGTTTCCGTGTGCTGGCTCTGAATGGTCATGTATCAACGCTGCGTGTCTCAAACCGCCTCATGCAGCTTGCCAATTACGAGCCGCACCTCCGACAAAAGCAAACTTCGCAACTGACAGTATGGTCGACCGTCATTCGTCATCTGATTCATGTGGCTTGGCAAGCTCCAGCTGAGCTCGCATGCAGGCTTTCCGGAAAGGTGGATGAATGCGGACATCCGTGTTTCAATGGGTTTGCAAACATGATATCGCAAAATTTCATTCATGTATCGCCTAAACATTATACACGTTCCTTCTATTCTTCTATTTGGTCGATATGCAATTGCTCTGCTTCATGTTCTTGGTAATCCCCCTCCAAATCACCATCGCCATCCCCACCGTCAAACTCATCAAGACAGCTCTTAAAGGACTCATTGTCGCTGTCGGTATCGTCGTCCCCCACGAACCCGCTGTCGTTGTGCTTGTGGCTTGGGCTATCCACCACCATGTCTTCTTCGTCGTAGCCGGAATCGTCAAAATCGCCGTCCCCCTCGCCCTCCATCAGGTTCTCGAGTAGGCCGGGAAGCTCCTCGACGTCCGCAATGTATGGTTTCTCACTGTCGCTATCGGTACCGGCATCGTCCGTTTCTTTGGTGTTCTTCTTCTCCGGTAGATGGACCTGTGATGACAGATGCTGCTCGGCGAGATCGAGGTACTCTTGCCTGATCATCTCCATGAACTCGTAGTCGTCCATTTCCTCCTCCGCCTCCTCTTCTCCGTAGCAGTCGCGATTGACATGGCAATCACCATCATCATGCGAAGCGGGATGATTCCAGTTAAACTCCGCCAGGTCGGTGTCATCCTCCTCGAAGTAAATCGGTATCTCTTCCGTGTGCGTCGAGGGCATGAATGCGTCTTCGTCATCTGCGTAGTAGTAATGAGGCGCATCCGCTTCTGGGTGCATCATGGGCGGTACCATGGAACCTGCTTCTTCTTCCCCCTCAATGTATTCGTCTCTGAGCGCCAGCGTGCGACCGGACCGTTGATGGCGTCTCTGCCGTAGCTTCTGCTTCCGCGCCTGCGGTCGCCATTGAGCGCTGTCGTAAGAAGGCGATGATGGTGATAGGCGCGCCACGACCTCCTCACAGAACAACGTCCAGGCGTCGCCGCTGCGCTTACTGAGCTCGGCGGCCTCGGCGTGCAGGTCGACTAGTTGGTAGTAGACTTCTTCGCTGCCGTCATCGTCGTCATTCTCTTCCAGGTCATATTCAGGCAGTTCTGTGAACTCCTCGAGGCCATCATGCTCGTAGTCAGTGATGGACTTGAGAGAAGTGCTCCGACCCCGAGGCTCTTGCGACGAGAAGTACTCGCCCTCGAGCTCCCAGATGAGGTCGGCGAGCTCGAGGCTCTGGTCCAGCAGCGCGGTCGCTTCGTGCTGGAGGTCGAGGAGCTCGGGGCCTAGGATCTCCTCCAGGACGTTGGGGTGTGCATCTTGCGCGACCATCGGCATCGCCATGTTTGCCTGCTCTCTTTTGTTTCAATTTTGCGATTGACTAGTTTTGTGAGTTCTTTGATTTCGGGGAAGGGCGAACGTTTCCCGCGGTTGAAACAAAGTTGAGCACATTTAGATCAGATTCCTCACTGCTGGTGAAGAGATGACGCCTTGCATCGCACTCATTCAGACCATGCACTTCGCGAGTCAGTAGTTCGGACGGAGGAACCACTTCCTGCTTGCTGGTGTTGAGCTAGTAATGAGAGATGATGGATTGGGATGAGGGATCCCGTGAATGGGTGATGGCCACGAGTTCCGCGATGAGCTGAACCGCGTGCGTGTGCATGTCTTGTCGTGTCTCTCCCCCAAAAACAAGGCAAGGAAACGAAACTTCAGGTGATGACTGGTTGAAAACCTAATCAATTGTTTCCATTGCTGGCTTCCATGGAAGGAAGGTTGCATGTCTCGACTTAGAGTTTTCCCACGCTCCATCAATCAATTAATCCCAAAATAGGCGACACCTCAGTCGTGTCTTTGTCCGTTTGCGTCGGCAAGCGAACGGTGGATTGACCCGTGGCATGCATCCCTTTTCAGAGAAGCCTGGCATGACATGCACCAACGACAGCCGCATTCCAAGAACAGCTGGCGATTGGAAGCAGCCACGCCCAAGTATCAGGTGTCAATCAATCTGCGATTATTTCCGAATTTGAAGCCCGACACTCCAATTCTGGCGACAAGGCATAATATAGGGTAAATGAGGGTCGATCCTTTATCGGTTCTGCCTCGTCCGCAGTCACTTGATTCTGCGGCTGAGATTTAACCAAGATGAGGCCCGTCGGCCATTCGTAATCCTGCCCATTTCAAATTCAACTTTTCCAATATTATGTCACTTTCATTGAAACTCGTTACCAATATTTCGCCCGATTTGGACGAAATGTTACATCAGATATCTCCAAAGGGACAACCTACCTGCAATACACGTAACCCAAGAAGCCAGCACATCCTGTAGACCTGTAAACGATAGATGGACAATTCAAACAAAGTCCACCCAGGTGATGGGTATGCCCTTACCTATCGCCATCTCGGGCGTCACTGATTTAGCATCGTCAACGCCAAAAGTCCTCCTTACCCTTTCCTTCTCATACTCTGTATCCCGCTCGGTGCTCACAACATCATTACCCCGTACGACCATTTTGTGGATTTCAGAATGCCAGTGACCCCTCTCGTTTGCCTGACGCCCGACGACGCAATAGTTGGAAGGTAACGGCCCGTAGAGGATTTCACCCGACATCAGCCCGGTCACGTAACATGGGCCGACAAGCAAGTACTGGCGTGGACCGTCTCCTTCTTCATCCAATTCACCATCGGGGGGAACGGGAGCTGGGCGCACCAGCACGGGGAAGGATGAGCCCCAAGGAAAGAACAGGGTGTCGCCGGGGGACGTTGACAGCGGGCCCAGTCCAATGTAACCATCCTCAGTAAGGAAGATGACACGCCCCTCCCATATAAATTGCCCGGAAAATATAAAATCTTCAAGATGCCAATCAATGAGGTTGCCACTGCTGGCGCTGTTGGGCGCCCGGAGCCCGGATGGTGACAATCCCAAGGAGAGCAAGTGACGTGCAACGAAACGCATCTTTGCCAAGGAGGCATCACCAGGCAGTTCAGGGATTCTGCAATGACTATAATGCCCAGCGTAGACTGCACAGCAGAGGGCATGGATGAAGGACTCATTTCCTCCCACGTATTCCCCATCGGCGTGGGGTGCCATCCGCAGTATACGAATGATCGCCTCTGTTGCTTCTTCAAGCCACGAGCCCATTGACTCGAAAGTCTTTACCTTCGAAGAATGTTTTATCACGCCTGCCAAGCGCATAACTTCTCCGGTCCCTGGGGGAACTCGACAGATGGAACCGTGTTCGTGGCGGCATATGAACCAGAATAAAAGTGTGCGTTCTCAGGACTGGTCGACCAATCCGGAACCCAACTTGGCAGATCGGCCATGCGGTCGGGAGTCAGCTCGCATGACATCAGGATATGGAGAGCCTCTGCATTCCGGAAAACGTGTGTCGCAACCGCTGTGTAGACCTCGGCGGGGGAAAGGCTGTAATCGACTTCGGGCAGGCCCGCATCGTTGGTGTCTATCAATGCGAGCAGGCCGTAAACCCTGTCTCGGGGGTTGGCACACTGTAGCCCCTTCAACACGTCCCTTACCTCAAACCAATCTATTGGGAAGGTGCCTACCAAATACATCAGAGAGGTGGCCTTCTGGATACCGAAGAACTCGGAAGCCAGGACCAAGGCCCCCTTTCGGAAGTCGGCCCACCCCATCGCGCTCGTGCCGCAGAAAACGACAGCCTGCCGAGCTAGGAAAACCTCTTGACGCACCCATACCCTTTTGAACCACTCCCGTTCCAGCAATGAATATACGGGATCGACATTTGCGAGATCAGAAAACGCCGTGTCAAATTCTGCCTCAACATCGGCCTCGTAGTCGTCATCTACTCCCGTGTATGCATACGACGCCCAGTCGACCTCGACCCTTGCCCCGGTAAACTCTATCAGACGCATGGCGAGGGCGCTATTATCGCATTCGGGGCCCAGCCAAACGAGAACGCGGACGGCCGACTTGTAGATGACGGTCATGAGAGGGACCTGGATACTCTTTTCGCCCGTGTCCGCTTGGTTGATACAGAGCGCGTCGATCCATAGCGTCTTATTGGCTGCTGCGGTGTGGCGGATGCGTCTCATGGCTTCCGCCAGATTATCCGTGATGGATAGCATGAACTGCAGGTTACCATTGCTGCCGCCGTCCTCGTCTGTCTCCACCAAGACGCGCTGTCGTCTTGAGTACGAGGTGCCCCAAGTATACGACAATGCCTCGTATTCTGGAAGGCTCAAGTCCCCAGTTTCCGAGTTGGCGTCAATGTCCGAGTCGGTAGGCGGTAGCTTGACGTGGCGGAGGCGGATGCGGATCTCGTCTGGTTCATCCCCGGGGTACAGGGTCAAGAGCCGTACTTGTGATGGCCCGAGAGGTTGATAGGTATAAGAGATCACGGTGGGGACCCGGTCCAGCGCGCGCGCTGGCAGGTCAAGGGACATACTAGTGGCCTGAGATCGTAGGTAGTCGCGAAAATCAATCACTCAGTGAGCGAACATCGAGATGTGTACTCAACCCGGCGCTACTTACGCCTCCACAGAGCACCCAGTTGCACAGATTGAAGGGGACACTCCTTGATTCAGCTGTAAGGTTCATAGAAAAAGCCCAACATTACCTCCTGATTGACCTGAACCCCAGCTTGACGGAAGTAGGTATCTCACAGGGGGACATCATCATTGGAGCGCCTGGCGCATTACCCCGCCTCCACGCCGAAAGAAGAAACTGTCCCTACCTTGCTATCGCGTGTAGCAACACTGTGTATGAGAGGTAGGAATGCATCCCGTCGTTCGTCGCCGTCCATCGGTAAAATCTGGAACTTGCCTTCCGGCCTTGCAACGACAGGAGTCCTAACAATGTGGTCGAAGCCAACCCGTGTTAGAAACACTCCGCCTGAAAGCCCAAGAGCTCTTAGTCAGGCTAGGCCTATCATGGTGCCGTACCGGGGGGTGGCGAAATCTCTCAACGAGAGGCCACTCGCCATCCTCGACAAACGCCAGGACCTGACGTTGGGCATATGGCCCTCGGCTAGCTTCCGGCCTGGCAGGGCTTGCTGGAGGTGTGCTAATTTTTACCTAGTGATACAGCACGTGGCAGCTAGGTTGACGGGTATGAACGTATCCGTGCTGATTACGTGCAGTTGGACTAGTCGGCGGGCCCTGGCCCCAGGTTCCACATGATTCGAGCGTGGACCACCATGACATTTCCTGACAGCTTCAATAATTCGCGCGCCGAGTTTGGGGGCTCATAGATGCGGCAACTCCTGAAGTAGCAGGAGGGTCCATAGGAGATTACTCGGGGTGTACCTGGCGTTGATCGAAACAGTGTCGTCGAGGCGGGACGGTAATCACTCAATCATATGCGACCGACGATGTACAAAAGCAGGAGTCGGGGTCTTTGCCGGTTGCGGGATGTGACTGCAGACCACTAGAGTTTCTGAAGTCGGTCCCAGGCAGGCAAAACGAAAGGGCTTCGGGCCCGGGACCGACACAGACTCTGGCCGTGATCGAGGCAGGAGACGTGATCGAGATTTCTAGCAGACGGGCGGACTTAAACCTCCCTTTGAGCATAAAAAAAATCTCGGGATGGAGGGATTCCAGTACACTAGAGAGAGGTCCGGTCGCTGTGGCTAATTCGGAGAGGAATAATGTTCTCCGCTTTTGATTTCACTAGGCATTGACTTAAGGATGAACGAACCGTTACCACTACGTTCTCGTGGTCTAAGGGGATTTTGAATGCTTCCTAGAATAAGCCCATGCTTAAAAGTGATGGTTATAATGGGTACAATTGTGCTGGGTGGGACTGGAACCAGCCGATCTTTACCTATTCGAGGTAATATTGAGGCTGACTGGCTGAATGTGTCCGGCAGTCCGGGTAGCTATGGCACAAGCACCGGCTGGTCAATCGTGCAGGGTGCATGCATGTATTGGGGGAGGATCCGGTTTTAGTAGTTCTCGATGATGGGGTTGGAAATGCCCAAATGGGAATCGAGCAATTGCATGCAGGCGTGCTCGGCCCTGGCTGAAATGGCAGACCGGCAGAGAGGGCCCCAGGGAGGGGCAGAGGGAGGGGCATAGGCCAGGAGTCTAGACCCCAAGCTCAGGCTCCGCACTAAGCCAACTGGACTTTGAGTCCTTGACTTTGGCCATCTCACCAGCAATCAATATGCAGCTGGCTAGCATGCCAGCAGCCGCCCTACTGGCCGCCCTTCCTTCTCTGCTACAGCTGGGTTGGCGCCCGCCGGCTTGGAAGAGGATTTGCACTTTCTCTTCTCTCACCTCCCCGCCCCTCGACATGAATCTGCCGCCTCTGCGCAAATTCGACCCGTCTCTCCAGGCGTCGAAGATCCGACTGACCGGCGATCTGATGCCTTTCGCTCTGTGTGCTTGTTATCGAAATGGGCAGTCGCGTACGTGAATCGGTCCGCGAGCGTGAGGTGCTGAGGTAAGCCTGTGTTTGTCGGGGAGTCAAAAGAGAAACAAAAACGCCTGTTCTGATAGATCCCACCTGCACAGCTACGACCCAGCGCTGCTTGACAACATCACGTACAACGACACGGCCGTTCCGATCCCCGACGCTCAGTTGCGGACCTCGCATGACCCTGTCCTCACGTCCCTCGCCCAATTGGGAGCCTGCCGCACGGGAACCGCGCGCGGCATCATCTCGCTCTTTGATAAGGAGTGGCAGTTCATTGTCGCCGAAGCTACCCAAAACATCTCGCTTCTTCCCAATCTTGGCGCCGAAGACAGAGATGGCGAAGAGTTATGGCTTTGCCAGACGGCCATCCCTCGAACCCACGGAGTCTGCGAATGGACTCTACTCTACGACGGAGAGACCGAAGCATCTAGCGAAGAGCTGCCTGTGACCATAGTCAACGACCTGCAAGCCGACGACCGCTTTTGCCTAAAACCATACTGTGCACCTGGCTCGCCCGCCAGATTTTACGCTTCAGTGCCCATACGATCGCCCCGAGGCATCAACATTGGCGTGTACTGTTTGATGCATACCGAACCTATAGCTGAGCAAGACGCCAAGGCCGCAGGGATAGATGTCGTAATTCGCCATGTCACCCGCACTATCATGAACCATCTTGAGTTGCGGCGTTCCGCTGTCGCCTTAAAACGATCCGAGAATATGATGCTTGGCGTCGCATCCTACATCAGCAACGATAATACAGCCACAAACGGTTTCCAAACCAACATTCACCCACCACACTCCAAAGAAAAGGGTTCCAACTCTCCGGCACCAATCTCCTCACGCCACACCGACAATATTGAATCATCAAACCAGCCTGATGAAGCTTCCACCCGCTTGTCTATAGATGTCTGCGGCGACAAGGATCATAGTGCTGGAGGGAACATACAGGGAGGTAATGCAGGCACTGGCAGCCACAATGGTGACTGTGCATCTCAGACGGATGTGTCATCTCGCACCATCTGTGCAACGTCCATCCCAGCCGGATTGTCCTTATCGTCAGATGGCGATGACCTGTCGCTTGGAGGTATATTTACGAGGGCCGCTAGTGTGGTTTGTAGGAGCCTCAACATTGGTGACGTAACGTTCTTCAGTGCGTCTTCTGGCTCTTTCGGTTCTCGGGTGGACACGCTGCCCGGCCGTGATCAGCCTTCGGATCCTTTTCGCACTTCATACAGTAGCTATGGGACACCGCAGCAATCAAGGGGCCACGATAGCGGAACTTGCCCTATGTTAGGGACGTCAAGACCGGACATTTCGGATAGCAATGCCCCTTCTTCAATTGGAGCCCCCAGGTCGCTCTCTGCGAGCCTGCTTTCCTCCTTGCTAAAGCGACATCCACGCGGTAGAGTATTCAACTTCGACGAACACGGGGTGTTACAAACGAGCGAGTCATCTGAAGACAGTGCCAAGTTTCTTCGGGATGGCATACCGACACAAAAGTCACATAAGACCACTATGAAGACCCGCTGGTCTAGGCAACGCCGAGGAAAGGCATTGTTGGATATATTTCCCGGCGCTCGCAGCATATGTTTCGCTCCGATATGGGACGATAGAAGAGAGCGATGGTATGCCGGAGGCCTGGCTTGTACCTATGAGCACAATCGTATATTGACTCCATCCGTGGAGCTCAGTTATCTGAGGGCGTTCGGTACTCTACTCATGGCGGATGTTCATCGCTTTGAGACGACTCGCTCACACCAGGCTCAGTCGGACGTGCTTGGTTCAATATCACACGAGCTGAGATCTCCCCTCCACGGCTTGATTCTCAGCGCCGAACTTCTTGCCGACACCCACATAGATGCGTTACAGGAAAATATCCTCCACACAATCGAAACATGCGGACGGACGCTTCTCGATACGGTGGATCATCTTCTGGACTACTCAAAAGTCAACCACTTTATGAATTCGAATAGGAGACGCAAGGCGCGAGGCACGCGCGGGAAGGGCCTGTCGATCGAAGATGGAATGAAAACCCAAGTATCAGATGTCAGACTCGACACGCTTGTCGAGGAAGTTGTGGAAAGTGTGTTCGCGGGCTTTCGCCGTATGTCGACTGAATATTCCTTGCATCATGATCGGAGGAGGGCCACTGACCCTGACATTGGTGCTGTCCGAGCCTCTAGTTTAGGTGTCGGGGATACGATGCATCCTTGGAACTCTTCGCACCACGGTGATGGGAAGTCGCCATCCATGCCAGCCAGTGTTGCGCTCTATGTCGACATAGAACCCAGTGAATCATACAAGTGCCGCACTGATGCTGGCGCGATTCGACGGGTGGTCATGAACCTTCTCGGCAACTCTTTGAAATATACGGAGAGAGGGCGGATCGAGGTGCGGTTATCCCGGGATGCAGTATCCACAAGGAGACGTGGCGTGAGGCAAAAAATGATACGTATTGTTGTGGCAGACACTGGGAAAGGCATGTCGAAAGATTTCCTCGCCAACTACCTTTACAAGCCTTTCTCACAGGAAGATCCACTCAGTGCTGGCACAGGACTTGGGCTCAGCTTGGTGAAGAAGCTTGTGTCCTCCCTAGGGGGCGAAATCTCGGTGAAAAGCGAGTTGAACGTCGGCAGTGCGGTTACTGTACTGCTTCCCTTGCCACCAGCTGACCATGAGGCCGCGGAGCACAAAGAAGAGGAAGGTTTCGCAGCTCAACGGCAGATGCTAAAAGGGCTTCGTGTTCGTCTGGTCGGGTATAATCATGCAACCGATGAAAGCGAGACCAGTACTTTTGGTGGTGTATCGACAGTTGAGAAGGTTTGTAAAGGATGGTTAGGCATGGAGGTCATCTCGGAGTCATCTGACCTTACCCCAGACGTGATTGTGTGTGTGAATTCCAGCCTTGAAGCGGCACTGGGGACACAGGCGTTCGCGGCTAAGCCTCCAATGGTCGTGGTGTGCCCCAACGCTGTTATCGCACACTCTCGGACCATGAACTCGTCGCTGCCCCGCGATGGACAGGTGTACGAGTTCATCTCCCAGCCGTAAGTTGCTGACTCAACTTGTACCGTGGCCTACTTCAATAATTTAGCTAATAACTTGTCCAGGACTGGTCCTCGGAAGCTCGCAAGGGTTTTGCTTCTTGCTTTTAACCGATGGCTTGAACTACAAGACGTCTCGGTTCCCATTAGCTCGAGACCATTGGTAACTACACCATCCACTGAGACAGAATCACCATCCACGCCCCCCAACAAACCACGGTGCCGGGTGGCTCAACCCTTCGGGAACTGGTTCTGTGGCCACACAAATGGAATCTTATTTCCCCATGACTGAAAGCCCACAGAAGATATCTGACACGTCGGAAGCCGAATCTCACCGCCCGCAGGAGACATCCGATTGCCCAACGGGAGCGATGCTGTGCCCGCTTCGCCCAGCGTTACCGCCCGCTTCTCCCTCCCGCCCATCCACCCCTTCGTCTCAGTCCGGACCTACATCCACGTCTGCAACGGAATTTCTCCTCGTCGACGATAATCCTATCAATCTTAGGATCTTGTGTGCGTACATGAAGAAGCTCAATCGAGCTTTCACCACGGCCGTTGACGGGATGGAAGCCGTCGAGGCGTTCAAGGCCAACCCGGGGCGCTTTACCTGCATCCTGATGGACATTAACATGCCACGCCTGGACGGGCTCAAGGCCACGCAGCAGATCCGGTCGTACGAGCGCGACCTGGGCGCCGAGAAGGCCTGTCCCATCTTCGCGCTCACCGGGCTCGCGTCGGCCGAGACGCAGAGGGAGGCGTTTGAGAGCGGGATCGGCCTGTTCCTGACGAAACCGGTGAAATTGAAAGAGCTGAGCGAAATCTTGCGTGCGCGAGGGCTGATTTGAGTACATCTACCTCTGCATCATTTCATTCCACCTCAATTGGATAATACTGCAGGGTAGGTTTCGGAGATACACGACATATGGCCTTTTGTCGCTTTGCTGGTGGGCGCTATCTATACCACGGCGATCTTATTGTTGAAAGCTTAAGGGATCTATTTACCCTTGCTATTGAGCTGATGTTGCTTGTACACTACCATTAAAACACGTTCTATCCGTCAGCCCCTAGCTTTCGCGGTGTAGCGGGGCACGTTATGGGAGACGACGGCTCAGCAGCGGCAGGATCAGAACTGCCCGTACATAAAATTTAATTATAGAGAAACAAATGAAAAAAAAGAAGAACAAAAAGAAAAAAAAAGATTTATGGGTTTTATTTGCATGTATTTTGGCAATCGATACTGGCGCGGAGACATTCTAGTTCCTGCGTATATCTTCTTTTGTCGTGGCTAGCGATCCCTTTAGGCGGCGCGGGCCCTTGACAAGGGCTACTGCCGCTATGGCTGTTGTTTGGGCCTGCAGCCCACGCTAATTCAGCACTGCTTATAGCGCCAACGTGCCAGCACTGACATGCCTGATTTGCCACTGTCCCCAAGGCACAGAGCCTCCTACGATGAGGAAAAAAAACATAACATTTTGAGGTAAACCCGAAGAATCATTACGTGAGGCAGGATTGCGTTTCATGGGTTAGCTTCACGCGGCCCGTAAATGGTGCTAGATCCTCTTGAAGGGGTGGTCGCGGAGTGCTTGTCGCATCTTGGGCCATTGTCGCCCACCACCAATGCGAGCACCGGTAGGTTTGGGCTCTTTACGGACAGGCTCGACTTCGAGATTCGCGACACCACGACGGTGGGCAACAAAGACCATGTCTTGGTCTTTCGCGAGAGGGTCTGGCACGAGTTCTCGGGTGACCTGACGAACGACCGGCCGGCGCTTCCCCTTTATGGCCCACGGGCTGGATTTACCAGGGGCGCATGCTGTCGCCTCGCGCGTCCTGCACTTTGGCTACCGCGACTGTCACCATCTTCCTCGCCACCAATAGTCGCCCTCAACCATCAGCCTAGGGTTTGCTTTCAAACCAAGACTCGGGCGCCGACTTCTGTAGTGTGATGTATGCTTCCTCTTCCTGCCCCACGAACTCGAGGCTCTTGGCCTCGCTCACGAAGTGCCCCAATCTGTCGTACCAGGCTTGCTTCCGGTACCCGACGGGCTCGACGGCGAGCCGTTGGAGCTCCTCGGCGGTGAAGCACGCGAACAGCTTGAGGAACAACTCGTCCCATCCACAACAGTTCTGGTGCAGTTCGTGCCGCAGCTCGTCGTCCGAGTCCATGACCTCCTCGAAGATCCGCAGCATGTTCTCGGCGGCGTTGTACTTGGACGCATAGGACGAATGGGGCTTGGTCTCGTCCGCCATCTTTCTGAGAAGCTCCTCAATCTCCAGCTCGACGTCTGAGGAGATCTCGAACAGCTTCGACGAGCTCAACTGGCTGTACTTTTTGTTGAGGATGTAATCCTGCCTTGGACGTAAGCTCTCATGTAATTATATAGACATGCAATACCGATTGGGGGGAGAAAGGCTAACTGAGCCTGGATAGGAGGATTGCTACTTACGACCTTCTTGGGATACGAGTCATAGTTGCGGTTCACTTGCATCTCCTGCAGCCTTTGGCTGTGACACCTGTCCATGACGCCACGGGCCAGGGCAGGGAGGAGCGGCGCATACTGAACCAGCAGTTGCTTTGCCGCCTCGTCGGACAAGGATTGAAGATCGGCCTCCAATTGCTGCTGATACCCAGGTGATATTGGTGGTGGTGGTGGTACTGGCTGGGCCGTCCTCACCAGTGGCCAACTCCAAGTGAGGGAACCTCGTTCCAGCTGATCTTCACTATCTAATTGAGAATCGACGTTCTTCAACCCGACCCAACTCCTCAAGTCTCCTCAACTCATCCAGGGATTGGAGGCCGACAGTCCAACATGGTCCGACATATAGATAGTGGTCTTCCTTCTTCCTCAATATGACTGTGAGTGTGCAGTGGTGAAACATGCACAACTCGTCGTCCACGGCTAAGCTAGGTGGCCCCAAGCCAATATACCCGTCTTCGGTCTCAAAGAAACGATGATATAAGAACTCATCGGGTGGACGATCGCGAACATCCCAGATATATTCGTCAAAACTCTCAATCATGGAAGTGTTATCAGATGTAAAGCCTAGGTTCTTCATGTACCAACTGGCTGCCTCCTTGCGGGTAGTGAATGGTCGTTGAAAGTATGGATGGAATATTCGGTGATTGTCCAGAAAGCCTCCATTAATGTCCATTAACAATGCTAAGACTTTGGCCATTTTCGAAGCCTGAAGATTTGGGAGAGGATCCTCGTTTTGATCCAACGCTCTGCAAATCGCCTGCAATATGGGTATCCCATTGGGGTAGTCTTTCTCCTGCAAAATTAGGTCACGAAGATGACTCAAGAAATCCTTATCTACCATACGACGCTTCTTGGAAGGTGCTGCCTTGTCCTGGACATCCAGGGCGATGGAGGAGCTTCTCTTTATTCGTTGGATGCAGATTCCTGTGGGATTGAACTCGGGATAGTTGATTGTCCCTAAAAGGTGAGGAGCTGGATCTTTGGCGGTATCAACAGGCTCTTTCAGAATTTCCACACGGTTATGAGAGAACTGAATGCATCCGATGTCGCGTCTACCAAAGGTCTGAAAGTTCGGCGACCAGGACGGCATATTCGTATCACCTGACCAGGCATCGATGCCACCAAATAGCAGAAAGTGATATCGGTACTTCATGCTCGTCAAAGACAGGTCTCCTTCATCCTGGTGAGATGACCCTGGTGATTGTATCCAGTATTGGACATAATCTGCGTTGACCTCACCCAGGCTTTTGGTGTAGTCGACTTTGATATCAAGCTTGCTTAATCCAAGGAGGCCATACACCAAATCTCTGGGATCTGTGGCGTTTAGAGGTTTCATCTCCAGGAATATTTTCATTGCGCAAGGAAGTCTATCTTCATCACTCGTATGGTCCCGGATCAGATGGCGTAGATGGAAGATCCGTGTGGCAAAGCGAGAATTGGATTCCCAGCATTTATCGCACCATCTCTGGTGACATTTCGAATCAAGATGTCCCTTGGTCTCACACCATCCTGAGGCTTCGCGTGCTAGTCGAATAATCGAGACACATTCAACAATGCGTTTTAAATCCATTGATGTATCGTCGCACATCAGAAGAACATTCTCCCCTAGAAGAAGTTCTTGGACCACCCAGACCCGGCTCCAGTAGGGAAGGTTCCCCAGTTTCCGAAGCGATATCCACATTGGGTTCCCGCTCTCTTCATCGCAGGTCCGCAAGAATTCTTCTTCCGTCATGGGAGGAACAGACAGTACACTAGTTCCAGGGAGCCCGTCGCTGATTTTGGATCGCCTTCGTTCTTCAGCGAGCACCTGTCCAACTTGATCTCTGTGCTTATAGTCCTCGGGAACCAAGTAAGGAACTCTTTTCATCCACTCTTCATTTGTAAGATCAGAGAAGCTCATGTGGGGTGTAGAATCGCTCAGAAGGGTATTGCAAATATTCCGATACATTTTCAACGCAAATCTGATGATACCGTCCTCTGAGGCGATGGATGAAATGACAAGCTCGGCCACGCTATAGATCTCTCCCATCAAAGGAACCTGAAAATTCTTCTCTTCGTTGTCCTCTTGATTGATACAGATGGCATCTGCCCAAAGGAGAAACTCGGAGCTGTCTCTGCCTTGGAAATATTTCTGCCAGTGATGCTTGATCCAACGCAAAGCATTAGCCAGATTCTTCGTGATTCGAAAAGGCTCTCCATTAAGCAGGATCTCTTCATTGGATGCGGGATCCCCCCACATGTATGACAGAGCTGTGAAAGCTAGACTGGGCTGTAATGTAACTGTGCGTAGTCTACACTGGATCTTGCTGTTCGGGGTTGCAGGCTCGAGCAGCTCCAAAACCCGAATCTCTGTTCCTGTATGGTCTAATGGATGGTATGGTGACTTGGGTGTACATGGACCGAGTCTGCTGTTGACTGCATCATCTCCTATGTGAGTAGTATCGGCCGTTTTGAAGACATTGGTGCCTCGGTCGTTGCTAGGCTGTTCTTGTCCCCCTGGGGATCCAGGGTCGACTTTGAAATGACAGGACTCTCATACCTGTTGGTAGGAATTGGTGGCTGAATATTGAAGTAGGACCGAATTCGATCAACACTCTGGCGATCAAACTGATCGGCAAACCGCTCAATTTCCTTCATGGCATGACGCGTTATAGTTGGGGTATTCGCTTTCAATGCCTCTTTGAAATGACACATTTTGAGTACTCTCGTTCGATTCGATATCTCTTCTCCCATGGACTCAAGTTCAGACTGGGATGTAGTGGCTGCATGGATACATACTGCTCTTAGATCAGAGCCTGAGTACTTCTCCGTCATGCTGGCTAAGTCGGAAAGGCGTACGTTCCTATCCAAATCCTCGTCCCGCAGGTAAATACGAAACATGGCCTCTCGGGCTTTCGATGATGGAGGCCCAAGGTATACTCTTCCGGGGATACGCCGTAATACAGCATGGTCCAGGTTGTTGGGATAATTAGTGGCCAGAATGAGAAAAGGACGGGCCTTTTCATTTTTCAATAAGCCGTCAGACTCATTCAACAGCTGATTTACCCGACTTGTCTCCCAGTTCTGATCACCGGCGGCGCGCATGCGGAATAGGGCGTCGGCCTCGTCGATAAAGATGATGGAGGGAGACACCATCCTTCCGAGGTGGAACAGAGCCTTGACGAGCTTCTCGGTTTCTCCTACGTATTTGCTTTCGATTGATGCTGCTGAAATCTGGATCATGCTGGCATTGGACTCCTTCGCTAGAACTCGTGCGAGGTGTGTTTTGCCTGTTCCAGGAGGCCCGTAGAGCAACGCGCCACCGGTTTGGGCCCGCTTTAGGATTCCATATGCCTCGGGTTTCTCAATGCTTTGAGACACCATACGCATAACAATTTGTTTGACCTCGGGTTCAAGTGCAATATCGTTCCAGGCATCTTCAATAAGGGCTAGGTGTCTGTAAGCCAATTATACTCCGCGTTGTCGCAAAAGGGGGCGGAGGGCATTTACTTACCAGGGTTGACCAATGAGCTCACCAGCTTCCTTTCCCAGTCAAATTTATGTGCGTAATCGTTTTCAATCTTGTTGATAACGTCGCGAACGTTCTTCGAAAAACCCGGTTTATCATCGACTGGTTCTGCGTCTTCGTCGTCTGATGTTTCGTTATCAGCAGGTTGCCAATGGCGAAGAATTTCTTTCTGATGCTCAATTAGAGTCTTATGAATGGCAATGGCACAATCGATGCTCTCAATCGTAATGTTGGGCGCGACCTTTCTAGCGATCAGTTGCACTGCTTTGTGATCCAGGTCACCATCATTGAGAATCTGCCAACTCTGGCTCTCGCCTGGAAATTGCCAAGGGGTATATGGTTGCAGGAGTTGTGGAATACTCTTTCCAGCTAGCAGGGTCATTGCATCTTTTAGTTTGCTGATATTTCGAGTTTCAGTCGCTTTCCGGCTATGATTGGCATCAATCTTGCCCAGAAATCTCAATTGGGATCCCGAGTTCAAAGGAGAAATATCGATAGAAGGTATTGCATGATTAGCAACCAAGCTCGGCAATGAATCGAGACTGGAGCTCATAGGGTGAAATCTAGGGGTCGCTGGAGGCATTCCAGGATACCCTGGAGGAGGCCCTGGAGGCATCCTTGGATTCATCGGGCGAGGTCCTGAATTTGTTGGGGATATTATAATGTATTCGTCATCCTGTTCGGTTTGAATAACGAATATTGCTATTTTCCCTTTTACCGCCGGGAATGCACTCCTCAAAGCAGGAAGATTTGTCGTTGGCATCCTTTGGATGTTATCGAGAAAGATAACAATAGGGACCGGCGAGTTGATAACCTCGTTCGGCAGGTCTCGGGAAATGTCACCCCATCGTCCAGCGGTGAAGACATTGATATAGAAATTAAGTTCGCCGCTGGAGTAATTCAGACCTTCATCACTATCGATTGACTAAAATTGTCTGTTAGCAAATAGGTAAAGTCAATGATGTTCCAGAGCAGTCACCCACATGAGTTTCTTCTTCATTCGCATATCCAAACTTTCCAGATGATGGTGGGGCCGATTGGGACCTTTGGAGATGCTTGGTCAAGTTCCGCAAGATGTCTTCGTTCAATGTTACCAGATCAGCGCCAATATCCCGGGCGAAATACTCTACAACAGAGTTCAGGAACTGCTGAGCGCCTCCACCAGGACGGGCAAATCTTAGCACAACTCCATCGTATGCGAAACGCAGAGTAGGAGTAGACTGGGCTTTGGATTCTGTGTCCAGATTCACCAAGGATTGCTTGAAGAAACGAAATCTCTGGTGAGGTCGCAATGAAGCTGCGGTGCTGAAGAACGGCGGTGTCGTCACTCCCATATAGATGAGAAAGTTATGAAGAGTCTTGACCGGTAAGAAAATAGCCACAAAGAAAACAAGCATGTCAGCAGCGAGTCTGAACACACTGAGTCTGGCCAATGTGACACGGAGAAAGAACACTGCGAATCCAAGCATTCGAAGGCGTGCCGTTTGGTGTCGTGACCCTGTCAAAGTATCCTCGGGCTCCCGGGGCAAGACCATATCTCGGAGATTCTGATACATCGTCGATTCCAACTCAAAGGAACATGAGGCATCGTTGTCCGTATCTGCATCATCGAATGTCTGCGTGTCTGGCTTGGCATCTGGTTCCTGTAGAAAGAACTCGGGCAGGGACGGTTGGCCGCCTTCATCCTGCGCCTGAGAACTGTTATCTGGGGCCTGAACAGGTGCATTGCCATCTTCCGCACACTCAGTTGCAGAAAACGGGGATACAGTCTCGGACGACGGTGATGATGGACTGGAAACCAAGTTTCTCCCCAATTCTTTCTTCGCATCAAAATCCGTCTCCCGTATGATAAGGGGTATATGTTGCTCTCTCAGCTGCGACGCCGTCTTCACACAGTTTTCGACGAACCAGGCCGGCAAATCTACCGCCCGGTGAGACATTGCAGGAGGTGGCCTAATCTGCACGGTATGTATTGGCGCTTCGAGTATTGATCAAGACGCAACTTGAGAGTCAGGGGTCTGAGATGAACTACGACAAGCAGTGATTGCGACAGTCAAGCATGGGCATACCAACCGATTCTAGAGTGAGTAGAGCAGCACAGGTAATATGCCTGAAGATGGCCTTTGCAATTGATCGTCCCGCTTCTGAGGAGTTCAATATGCCTAATGTGACCCCAACCAGTGATTGCAGTCAATGTATAACAATGCGTCAGTGTAACCACACCTTCTGCGGATGCAGCCGGCGATAAGTCAATCAAGGACCAGAGATGGCTGAGAGGCCAACCGGTGTCGTGGCGACCGTCACACTGCGATATTGCAATGCAACCGCATTATTGGAAGTGGAATTACTGAGCCGCAATATGGTAGCAGTGAGGCAGCAACGAGGCAGAGCGCTACCAAGTCGATGATGCTCATCTCCAGTCACATTTCGGCCAAGCGCCTGGTCGGCAGACGAATAGCCCAAGGTCCAGACACTGGAGTAGAGGGAAATTAAGCCTAGAACCTTCGTTTGTGCACACAGCCTTGGCAACGTGCGACCATTGAGTGAGGTATCATGCCACCTGAGAATGAAGCACCATTACTAGAATGAAACGTTACATTTGACGTTTCCAGCTCTTCCAATGCATATGTATCTACACATAGATGTAACAATAAGGACCACCCATGGAGCTGAGGTGGTTCTTGACGGCGCTGGCCGGCGCAGTGTAGTGCAGATCCAACAGGTCCTCGATGCTGGCCTCGGGACTGGTCGGGTAGTTCAAGATCGTCCGCGTGCCGGCAATCTGGAAGACGCGCTCAAGCGGCCTCTGGTTCTGCCAGATCCACCACGTCCGGTCGATCTGGCCGTGGTGCAGCCAGAACATCGGGTCCGTTGGCGAGTTGGCAACCTGCCAAAGGACGAAACGAAATATTAGCTGATCGGGTATTTGTCACTGTGTCGTGTGGGAACGAGAGGGAGCGCTGGAGATACTTACATCACCGCCCGGGTCGCCGCCCCAGGTAAAGTGGCCGGCACTGTGCACGCCGAAGAACGAGGACGTGAAGATGTCCGAGACATTGCCACCCTGCAAGCGGTCTTGAAAAGCGCGGATGTCCGTCTGGTAGGCCGGGTTGGTGAGGAGGTCGACCGACTGGGCGTCGGTGGACCACTGCCGCGACACCCAGGACGAGATGTCGCGCTTCACGCACCGCGGCTGGTATCCCAAGCGCGGGAGCCCCGTCCGGATCCCCGGAAACGTCGGACCCGTCGCCGACAAGTTCGCGACCATCCCCGCATAGGGTCCGGTCTCCATGCACCCGCCCCCCTTCCCGGGCGGGACGCAGCCCTTCCCGCTAATAAGCGCAGGCGTGCAATTATGCGGCGCGTACGCCCCATTCCCGCCCTGCGACGTCGGGCTCCCGTCCAGGTACGGGGAGTTCTCGGGGTCCCGCGCCGACTTGCCCCAGTTCCAGTAGGGCAGGAACCCGCCGTAGCCGCACTCGTCCCGCAGCGCGGTCTCGAACGCCCAGATGTAGTACCGGTGCCAGCTCAGGAAGTTGCCGGTGAAATGGATCGTGCTGGTCGCGTTGATGTGCGTGGCCACGAAGTCGTCGTACCGCGACCGCACGCCCGGGGCCAGGCCCGGCGGGGTCCGCGGCGGGGCGGCCATCAGGCACTTGATGGCGGCGGTGTAGGCGAGCTTCTCCTTGCTGGTCAGGGTGGAGCTACGGAGGGGACGAGGTGTCGAGAGGTTAGTCGGAAATGATCCCGGGAAGGGCCATTGACAGAAAAAAAAAGGGGGAACCCGAGGAGACAGAGCGGGGAGACACGTACTATTCCCTCCGGATGGCGGCATTCTCCAAGGTACAGGCTTGGGCCACATCATGCTCAGCCAGCGTCTTGTTCAATGAGCCATCCGCGACCGCGTCGCGGAGATTGCAAAGGCTTTGCTCCGCCAATAGGTCCGTTCCGTCGGTGGGTTCAAGCACATAACAGTGATTGCCGTCGGCCAAAGACAGCAGTGTAGTGGCGCTCAGGGCCAGACGCAGGAGGTGCATTGTTTCGAATAGTAGCTGCAAATGCAGCAGCGACAGGAACGACGACCGGTGTATGCGTCGTCAAAGGGGAGGTATCATTTCAGATAGACGAGCAGGCAGCGGTGGGAACCAATAAGTATTTGGTCTGGCCTGGGCTGCGGGCGTGGAAATAGCAAAACGCCACGACACGGGAGGGTGTAGCACCGACATATAAATCAGGTGTTGTTTCTACAGATATCCGGGGCTATTCGGTTTCTTCTTGATAAGCGAGGCGGTGTTGCCAAATGACAACTCACCTCGGATCTCAGATAACAACTAAAGGGGGAGCGCAGGGAGAGCCGCCATGATCTCATGATGCCTCTGGCTCTTCCATGTCGCTGGCATGTGCCTCGCGTGACCGTCTAAGCGAGGTATAATAGAAAAAAACCAAGAAGGATATCTGACCATGGGATTAGCGGGCGCTGCCTGGGTTCTTCAACAGACCTAGCATGCTGGTCTTTATTACGTCCAATATTACCTCGATCCCGCTGCGTTTGACATGGAATTGTTTCGGCTTGTGCATGCAGTCAGGTATGACAACGTGACCAAGGATGTGTCCCCTGGAAATAGGCGTTTATTCCTGTTAAGTTGGTTTCATGAGAAACCGAGACCACTACCACGTGGAGATGATTGCTCGGTAAAGGGGTAACGGATAAAACAGGCTCACGGGCAATGCAATCGCAAGGGCGCCTGGGCGTCTGTAAGAGATATGCCCCTCGGGACAGCTAGCCCCAAACACACCGGTGTGCAAAATTACCATCGAGGCACAATCGATGGAAGGAGTGAGATATCCCTGTTCCTACCTGTCCAGTCCCTGCATGCATTAGCGCAACTCTGCGAGGGGGGGCTTTCGGTTATCGGCCCATGCGAGGTACACCGAGACGAAGAGACGAGCCAGACCCGAGTCAGAAATAAATGGAACTGAGCTGTGACAACGTCTCTGGGCGGAGAATTGCACACCATATCGTAGAAGAATACAAAGTCGGATAGATCACTGTTTCACCGAGGTTCTTTGCGCCCCCCTCTTCTTCGAGGCCAGGCTCGTAGTTGCATTGTATCTAGACCGAGCTTACCCTGTCACAGCTGCAGTTTGGCGGGAAGGTGAGGGAAGCCAGGTACCTTCCATTATGTTGCAGTTCGCCGAGTTCCAAACGCGCGAAGAGCACGATTTTGTCAGATGTGACCATCGAACATCGGATCTGATCGTGCGGGCGGAACTCCGCTTGGCCCTGTTCCGGCATACCCCTCAGATCAACAACACGACAATCGATGCGCCGGTGCCAGACACATCGAAAACCGGTTGGCCATCCTTGCTATAAGGGGTGTCGCGTCGTGACGACGTTTTTTCAAAATATGACCGGTCACATAGATTCGGAAAATAAATACAAGCGTTCCAATTTGCTACCAGCGCTGGGTGGCGATCGAGCGGAATCGACAGATCGACTTGGCAACCTAGACGGATAAACTCCGTTACATCCGCGAAAAACCCCAGTATAGGTTAGGTGTTATGCAAGTCGCCATGGAGATGATTCCTCCCTTCGCCTGTTGTCTTTAGGGGCAACGGCGCTTGTGGGCCTGATCCGGCGCCAGGGTCGGCAACTAACCCAGATGTTGCGCACATGCCAGCAGCCGCAAATGCATAGAAGGGGTTATAGTAGCAGAGCTCTAGATCTCACTAACTACCGGAAGTCCAGGTACGGAAAGAGAGTGGCGCGTGATGGAGGGCAGGCGACGAATGCAGCGAGGTGGTATCTCATATGCCGAGGGCAAATTGGCGTTACCGTGTGGCTGGCCCATGACCTGTCCCTATGGGTGGGAGTCCCATTTAGCCTTAAGTCAACCATCAGGCTTATTACGACGTGCAGCGACTCGCTACTACCCTATAATGTCCACCGCCAGGCCAATTAGGGAGTGTCATTACGCAACCCTTCGCCTCCAATTTCTTCAACAGCTGAGACCTCTACGAATGAACAATATTGAAAAGCTTGCGTACAAGCAACTAGTTTTATGGACACTGGCATATTCCACCCCTTTTTCAAAACCATGAAGCTTTCAATACATCTCATTATCCACGCGCCTCAGGCCTTACGACGATTCAAGCGATCCTGATACCGAGAAATGAGATGGTTGCATGACTAGATGCTTACTCCGCATCTTGTGCGACGGGCGGGTTCCACCATATGCAAGCCCCAGAAAGACGCTGGTCACTGTGCAGGGCAGGTCAGTACCCGATCCCGGTGGTCGCAAAGGTATCGTGCACCTCATGAAGGTAATCATATTTCTATTCTCGATCTTTGAGACAGTGGGTTGTATCGTGCGATCTCATAGCAAAATGCCACCAAAAGTTCAAGCCATGCTATGCATAATACACCAAGTACAGGCGCGGTTGGGTGCCAAGCCCGCAAGCCACCAGAGACGCATTGAGATCATTCTTGTCGTAGTTACGATTCCCTAGACGCCTTGTATGGGCAAGGGAAACGGGTGGTCTATTGGATTCGTTTGGTTGGTGCCCATGGCCGTCCAGTGAAGCGCTTGCTATCCGGGTGGTGGTAGATCGCTGCTATTGCCAGTGGCAGAATGTGCCTAGATTACCCTCTCTGGCATAATCACGTGCCGACCAATCGGTATATCGCCCGTCGGGGTGCGTTTCTTCAAGCGTCGGCAGATGCTGTTGACATGGTTCCTACCAGGCACTTTTGGCCTGCAAGTCTCCGCGACGCGCTCAAAATCAATTTGTTTTGTATATTGCCCACCACCTACCAAGGAATGCACACACGTCCCTTTTCGGTGGTAGTGGGAGGTATTGCACCCACCCCCGGAGGAGGTGAAGTCACTACACTTAACAGAGTGTACTATTCGGTATGCCCTCCCAGGGGCCCCCTTCTCGGGGCAACTTTTGCCAGACGTCTTTCGACCTTTCTTCCCCTGTCGCGAATCCCGCCCTCCCTATACCCCTGGCGAATTCACCATCTGCCAGGCGAAGAGTTTGATCTTCTCCTGACATTCGACCAAGCCATTGCGGAGAAAAGAAAGAGAAAAAGAGAGGAAAGGGGAGCTATAGAAAGTGCAAACATCGCAGAAAAACCTCGGATGTTCAGCATGGGTTGGCCGTAGAGACGTTTCTATCGCTCATCGATGAAGAGTCACATATACTGGCCTCTGGCGCAACTCCCGTCCTCCGTGGTCCCGACTACTTCCACTCTTTATACACTGACACTCACTCCCACTCTCTGCAAATACTTCGGTATACATAGACTCGATTGGTCTACCGCCCGGCTCTCCGAATTCCGTCCGCCGCACGTCACTGTGGCTTCAATAGTTATCAAAGGTGCAGGAGAGCCCCGGCCACGATGCAGATCAGCGCAAGACAGACCCCACCACCACTCCCTCCGGGACCCTCCCCGACGGCGGGCGACTCCAATACCGGCATGATCCTCTCGGTCTCGGGCCTCATGATGGGTCTCTCTTTCGCCATAGTCGGGCTACGGATATGGGTGCGACAGCTCATCATCAAGACCCTTGGCTTCGACGATGTGGTGATGATTGCAGCTTTGGTAAGCATGATACGCACATGGCCCCGGGCCCCTCCCCGTTACAACATACTTAGACCGGCGACTAACTAATCTTGAATCGCGGTAATCAGATAGCTGCTATAGGCTCCATGGTCTGCTTCGTCGGCGAGTGCGAGACGGGCGCCGGGAAACACTTTTGGGACCTCGACTTCACCCTGTTTCCGGCCTTTCTCCGGTGGCAGTACATCCACGGGATCCTGTTGGTGGTCGGTATAAGTCTGGTCAAGATTTCCATCGGGTTCTTTCTATTGCGCCTCATCCAGAACAAGTGGTACCGTCGGATTGTCATCTTCACGCAGGGTATGTCGAGCACTATCCAGATGTTCCCCACCGAGGACGTACATGTAGTACCCCAGGTAACTGACACTTTGCGGTTCAGTCTTTATCGCTTTGTTCACCATATCCTGCGTTTGCACCTTGGTCCTGCAGTGCGTCCCCCCTGAGGCCACGTTCGCGTTGGTACGGCCGCCCACGGCGAAATGCTTCGACCAAGCTACGTTCACCAACATCGGAATATTCAATGGAGGTAAGCGCATGATCTATCTTGGGCTCATCGGGGTTTCGGAGTACCATGCTAACCCGTGAGCAGCTGTGAATATCACAACCGATGTCGTTTTCGTGTTGCTCCCCATCCCCATGATCTTAAAGCTCCAAGTCAACAATCGAACCAAGGCGACTCTGATCGTTGCTCTGAGCCTCGGTATCTTGTGGGCATCCTCATCCGGAAGTATTCCGAGCCAGGCTGACATGACCAACCAGTGCCTGCATCGCCGCCATCGTCCGTGTCTACCTGGGCGCCCACATCTTCGAGAACGCGGACTTCACCTGGTGAGACGAAACCCCGAAAAATAACAAGTTTCGATTTGCTAACAAGCCAACATTAAATAGGTCAAATGCCTTCTTTCTGTGGAATACGTAGGTGTCTTCATTCCGTGGGTCTGTAGCTGCATCAACTAACCCATGTTCCCTCCACCCCCTTCTTAGCGCCGAACTCCACGCCGGCATCCTCGCAGCCTCCCTCCCGACCCTGCGACCGCTCTTCAAGAGCCTCCTCGAGACCACGTCGCGCCACATGCGCTCGCACGGCTACACGTACGGGTCCCGGTACGGCCCCGGCGGGCGCAAGAGCGGCAGCGGCGCCCTGGGCCTCGGCAGCAGCAGCACCAACGGCGGCGGCGGCGGCATCACGCGGAGCGGGACCCTGAGAAGCGTCGGGTATCGGCGGCACAGCAACGCCGCGGACGACCTCTACGCTCTCAATATGATGGATAGCTTGGGCGGCCGGCATAATTATAACAAGTCGTCTGATACCAATGTGCTGGGGATGGGGTTGGGGTACAATGCGCGCATCACTAGTCGCGAGGCGGCGACGACATTGGGCGGCGGGGATAGCTCCGAGGAGTGCATATTGCCGCCGCCGCCGGCTGGTGCTATTACGAAGCGGACGGAAGTTGTGGTACAGGAGTCTTGAGGAGCTATTTCACCGGAGTATCAGGTTGTATATAGTCGGATACAGGAGTGCAGTACAAACAGGACTGGGGATTTCGGGTTACAACCCATTTCTTAATACGTATATATAAATATAGTTGATACCAAACTTGCTCAAGTACCCGAAAATATTTGAATGGCATTTTGAGGACACATTTGCTTATGACGTATCCCCTCGACTGAACATGATACGGACAGCAAAAGTAATGAAACACATTACACCACTCTATCCATCTTCTCCGGATAGTTGCGCTCCCATAGCATGATCAAGGCACACCCCAAGTCGACTCCAGCATCGGCCCAGCATCCTTCGCGTTCCGCGAACACTGCATCGGCCTGAAGATCCCGCTCCCCTCTTGATCGCTATTCCGAATATAAAACGCCGTATCCGCCTCGGGATCGAGCTCCGTCTGCGAAAACCCGTTCCCCAAGTACGCGAACCGGTTCGCCCCCCCGACGATACACGACCTCGTAGTCGTCGTAGCGCGGCTCCGACAGCGCCTCCATGTAGTGCGGCACCGACCCGGGCCAGAGCGCGGTCACGCGGCCCGTCGCGCGGCTGCGGTACCAGGACTCGCATTTGGACCAGACGGCGCGCGCGTCCATGAAGGCGTCCTTGTGGGCCATGAAGTCGGCGACGGCGGCGCGCTTGGGCTCGAAGGACGCCAGGCCGGGACCTTGCTTTTGCCACCGGTTCAGGAAATGGGCCATGTATTCGCCGGCTAACTCGATCAGGATGATGATGGGACCGTTGCCGATCGGGCAGTTGGGGCCTAGGAACATGAAGTAGTTGGGGTAGCCGTGGGCGGCGAGGCTGAGGTAGGTCTCGGGGCCGCGGCCGCCTTCCGAGGTCGTTGTTGACCCATTGCCGTTGGTTGGCGCCGTCGTCGGCTTGGTAAGCGCGGTCTCCGACCACTCTTCGGCCATGGAGCGTCCGCCACGGCCAATGATGGGGAACCGTGGTCGGAAGGTCGTGTCGAACCCCGTGGCGCAGATGAGGACGTCGAGGGGCCACTCCTTTCCGTCCGCGGTGACGCAGCCTTCGGGGGTCATCCGTACGACACCGCCGCCTCGAGCTACTGTCACGTTGGGTTTCGTCAGGCTTTCCAGGTAGCCGACTCCGGGCTGTTGCGGAAGAGACGGAGCCAGTCAACAAAGATGCATATATAGTCAATTACGGTGGGACAAAACGCTTACCGTCAGCCTCCGGCACCCAAAAGGGAAGTCCGGGATCAACTTGTCGAGCTCGGTGTCGAGGTCCGCGGAGCCAGTCGTGAGCTTCTCCTTCATGGCTTCTCTCATGGCGTCCGTAATCTTCGTCTGGGCGACGGATCCCCGGACAAAGACGGGGAATACGGCGGTGATGGCGCGTTCGGTCTCCTTGCGCAGTTTGAGGTGGCTTTCGGGATCTTCGCGGAAGCCTTGCTGTTCTTCCGGGCTGTACTTGTGGTAGCCCATTCCTTGTTGCGGGACGACGTAGGTGGGCTGGCGGATGAATGTCGTGACATGGTCCGCGACTCTGTTCGGGGAAGGGATACCAAGTAAGCAAACAATACATCAAATATGAGTTAATAGGGTCGGGAGGGAACCCACGCTTGCATTTGGGGGAGTATCTGGATGGCAGACGATCTGTAATAGGGGCAGTCAGCGATTGTCAGCTGACTGAAAGGAGATGTCAATAAAGGGGTATAATAACCCATTGCCTATCAATCCAACCCGTTTCCCCTTAACTTCAACACCCTCATCCCACGCCGCACTATGAATCTTAGGCCCCTTGAAGGAGTCGAAATCGGCGATATCGGGCCACTTCCACTTATTCAAGATCCCCGACGCGTTGATGAGGAAGTCGGCACGGCGACGGGTCGTGTTCCCGCCGCCGCCATTGCCGTCGTCCTGCCGGACATCCACGATCCATTCGTTGGTGTCTTCGTCCCACTGGGCGCCGACGACCTCGTGGCTGAAAGAGATGTACTGGCGCAGGTCGTATTTGGTCGCGAAATCGGAGAAGTACCGGAAGATCTCGCTCGAGGAGGCGTAGTTGGAGGACCAGTCCCACTTGGGCTCGAAGGAGTAAGTGTAGTTGTGTCTGTCAAGACGATCGTTAGATGCTGTCTGCCACAAATACGGCGATGTTAAGCAGTTTGGACTCACGCGGGAGCATCGCAAGCACCTGTAATGGCATTTTGTCTTAGTTTGTTGTCATTTACCATGTGGGTATTTGAGGGCCACTTACACCCTGGATAGCGATTTTCGAACCATGTGCCTCCGATATCCGGGTTCTTCTCAAAGACGTCAAGCGTGAAGTCGGTGAAGTCCTTTCTCAGCTTATAGGCGAGATACAGGCCCGAAGCCCCAGCGCCTATGCAGATGACTCTGAGATGCCGGTTGGCATGAATTGGAGTATCACTGCACTGGTAGTTGACATGGCCATTGGCCCCGTTGGGATCATCCTGAGAGCCCATATTCGTCTCCAGAAAGGAGGGGGGTCGAGATGATATATGTAAGCAACCAATGGACCATTCAGCGTTCTTATGGTAAGCTAAGGAGGTGAGCCTGCTAGAGATTTTACAAAATGATACTCGAGTAGAAGGAAACAATACCTAGGTTAAACGAATAGACCGTCTCACTGGCGGACTCACCCATTAATATCCACGAACTTGGGTGCCCATACAGTAAGCATGACTATAACAGCAACCTCATATGTCTGCACCTCCCCGCATCTAATACCTTTAAACGATATACGACATCCGCATGCCGGCAAACGATGCCTACATTACGCCACCTATTAAAGACCCTATGTACGAGAGGCCATTGGCTATGTGTAGGGAGGTGAACTGCACCCCTGCGATCAGATCGCGTGTTCTGCGGGCCTTGGTGGCCCATTGCAACGACGGAACCCGGCTTTGGTGCACATGTTTCCATGTCGTGACATAACCAATGGCAAATCCCTTTGCCGAGGCGACGCTTTTCTGTTTGGCCGTATGTAGTGGATCAGCGTACTGGTGGGGATGTCTCGGGGCTTCATGAAACATGCATGCATTGCATCTGTCAAGTGTGACCTTGCCCGGTCGTGCAGGTAGCCCTATACACCATCAGCACGAGTCAGTAACGTTTAATTATAGCTTAGTAAAGGGGATGACTGAACGGCGCACATACTGTTTGAGTAACTCTCGCAGTGGCCAGCCGAGACTACTGGCATTGCCTCCCCACCGTTGGTGCATAGTGATGACGAAACACTGGCATCCCCTGCATGGGCATCAGCTGCTTCGAACTCCCAACATCCAATGGCCGGGAGTTCGACTCACTAGCGCTCCCATAGCTCTGCAGTGATTGCTGGTTAGAGTGGTGATTTACTTACAGGAGAAGAGGGGTTATGGTGGTGATTTACTTACAGGAGAAGAGGGGTTATGGTGGAAATACGGGATACCCCTCGTTATACCACATATCATCCCGAGAAAATATGTTGTATATGTGATACATCAGTTAAAGTACCGTATTCCCTAATGTAGCAGAAATGAAGTAAACTTCGGCGATAAGATAACGGACTTAACTCCAGTTTTGTCCTGCACGATGCGTAATGGGCATGATGCGACCTAGACTTGCTGTCTTGGTTGGGCGAGTGTGTCGGGTACTAGACCAGACACGTGTAACAGTCAGGTACAACATGTCAATTGCCCTCCACGGTATGTGCGTCGAATCGTACAGCTTATGCAATGCGCCATGGCCATTTTGGGCATCCCGCTCGTACAAGGTCCCTCCCAAGGCAATGGTCGAATCCCGGACTTTTTGGTGATGGTGCGAGTACTTTGGCTTGCGCCATCCTAGCTCGTGGCCGACTGGTCGTGCTGATCAATCTTCCCACGGCGACGCTGTAGAATGGAAGGTAGAAAGGCCATCCTCAAACACGCCTGGCATCAGAGAAGTCGGGCTGAAAAGAGAAAGGACTTATCCAGGGGTGACCAAGATGAAGTCGTCTGGTCGATCGGGTATTTTGGCAGATTGCGACTTCCAATTAAGCTGGCGGGGGCTCAACCCCGCCACCTCCAGCTTGGAGCTTGGAGCTTGGGTCGGAGTGAGTGATCGGCAATCGGCATCGTGTTGCAGCTTGTCAACTCTGTGCGAACCGATGGCGATCACTTGGGATCTCTGGCCTTTGAAATGCGAGTTTGGATAAGCTTACGGAGGGTGCAATGGGATGTTGCGGTATCATTTCTACCAGGTTCTCGTGGTCGTATCTGTGGTATTGGAACTTACGGATGACCGTTGAGCTTGTTAGCCGTGCAATTCCGTCTCGGTCAGTCTCGTAAGAAACGGGGCCTGGGTAGGTAGGAGCTACAATTGAGGCATCGGTTACTTGGGACGAGAACAGCAAGGACGTTCCTTGCGAAAGCCCCAAACGGGACTGAGCTTAATTAGACCTACCGATGGCAGGGGCAGACGGCTCGAGACGGGCTTCAACCTTCTGCGATGGTCTCTCGTCAACAACTGGGTTCAGCAATTGACAGACAGTCTTGGTCCAATCTCTAGCCCAGTCGTACCAAAAATGGCCATCCAGAGGTTCGGTCTCGCTTGATGACTTTTGATCTGAATCTAGCGCCTCCCTTTGCTTACTATCCAAACACACGAGCATAGCCTTTCTTCGATATACGACAGTAGTGAGATGGGTCGTGGATGATGATGAGATAGCTGGGGTTACGATGTCGCATCGCATATACGAGATGTCTGCTGGTTGTGTCTGTGTCAGCAAAATCCGTCCGCTGCGCAACATGGGAAGTCAGGAGCCGAAATTCGATTCGATGGGAAAGAACAGAGGCATTCTCGCATTCTCCCCATTTGTCGAATTTGGGCAGTGCCTGACGGGACCCATCAATCTAGTCGTAAGACTAAACTTAAACACTAAACCAGTGGATGGAAATCGCAGTCCACTTAGTACGGCCGGATTGCGGTGCGGTGCCCTTTTGCCGGGAAGGAACAAGCGATGGCTGGACAACGGCTGAACAGCGAGTGAGATCTGCATATTTTCCATCTCTGATGGCAAGATCAACAACCACCATTCAAGAGCCAACAAGCCTCCCGCTCTCTCATACATTCGCCAACATCGAGGTCTTATTTAACTGCATCACTGTCTATTGCATTGGTTTCCAGTGTCTGTTACATCCAACTCTCATTACTTTATTGTACATTATCTTGCGACACAGTCGTCATCAGCCAACACACATCATGAAGTTCTCGCTGTCTGCGTCCCTGTTGGCTCTCGCAGCCTCAGCTGTGCAGGCCCAGCAACCCCAGAACCAGACCGGTCCGTTCTTCTTGCACATCACCGGCAAAGACAACAAGGATATCGATGGTAGGCCACCTACATAATCCCTTGCACCAATAACGTTGAACCTTTCCCCCGAGGAAACTAACATGCTTCTTATGCAGGCTACGCGGGTGCGTGCCATGCCGGCGCCGCCATTGAGGGCCTGTGCTACTCCAACGGCCCCAAGCCCAGCGGCGACAATCTGAACTACGCCTCCTTCTTCTTCAACTACACCGGCAACCAGAACATTGACGGGGCCGAGGTGGGCTTCCTGTCGTGGAATCTGCAGCTTGCACAGGGCAGCGACCCGGCCTTCGTGCCCTCGCCCATGAGCTTCACCTTCTCGACCACAAGCAACGTGGCGCAGCCCATGTTCGGGACCGGCAGCAGCCAGCAGTCGGTCGGATTCGACAAGGACGGCAAGCTGTTTGTCTATGGCGCCTTGGACGACGCGACCTTCAAGCCCGACAACCGCCCGCCCAACCCCTACCAGCCCAAGGCCTACTACAACTGGTTCGTCTGCTGGCAGTACTTCACTAGTTATTACTACCACGCCGTCGGCTGGGCCACCACGCTGCCGCCGCACAACCCGACTTGCCAGGCCGTGGACATCACGCAGGTGATGATCTAGTCGACCAGTGACCGCGATTCCGATAATTCTGCCACCAGAAGCCCTATTGATTACACGATTGCATGCATACCTACTTTGTTAATGATAATGGGTCTAATGAATGTTTACGGAAGTTGGCATTGGTAAGGAGGAGGAGGACCTTTGCTGGAGGAATTGGGGAGAATCCCATGGCACATTGTCAGTGGCCGGAGAGCCAGGATTGTTTGCTTGAGGATTGAGTAATGTTAGATAATGACGCCAAAACGAGCAGAGCAATTGAACATCCCATCAGGGTTTTCAGGCATACCTCCAAGACTTTTAACACCTCTGTCAGTGGATTTGTTTCGATGGGTTCATCTCTAGATGCAAGATTAGGCCCCTAGGCCCCTCTACCCCGCCAAAACCCTCCACCAACGGCTGCCATCTGCCGCCTCCAATTGACGTCAGACCCGCTAGCACTTGGCTCACTAGGGCCAAAAAGTGCCGGGTAATGAATGGGGCATCGACATCGTCACCTTGAACCCTTGATTTCAAAGCTGAAGAATCTGGGCGTCCCGACCAGCTGATTCTACCTCGACCGCTTTCGCATGAAATCTATTGGACTGATAGATCTTTACCCTCAAGTCTGTCTGATGCAGTGCTGCTTGACATAGTCACGGCGGCCATAACAATGATGGCGACGACCGAGCAACCCCTCGACCGTCTACCCGACGAGCTGCTACTCTCAATCGCGTCCCACCTTCCGCCCGCCGAGGCCATCGCATTTTCCCTCACAAACGAGCGCCACAACCGCATCGTCGGCGAGACTTTGCGATGGCGTAAGCTTTGCCTATCCAGATGGCGATACGGGCTTGCCCCACGCTACCGACCAAACCTCGCCGAGAACTTCCCACTCGAGGTGCCATGGCGCCAACTGGTCGAGACGAGACAGGCGACCGATCAAAAGGCCGAGGCTCTATTTGACGATCTGCTGAGGACACAGCAGGGTCGCATCCGGAGAATGGAGGAGGTCGCGGCGCTGGGGTACGACGTCAAGGATCTACTGCTTCGATGGCAGGACAAGACGCCCGATGATGCCGACGATGTGCTCGCTCGCCGATTCTACGCCAGCGCCATTCTGGATTTGATACATCGCACGATCGCAATCGATATTTGGACCCGTTTAGCAAAAGATGATATGAAGATAGAGCTCGTTGATGCGCTCGGTGCCTATGACTTGTTCGTGCTGAACGGAAAATGGGGCGACCTCGAGGATATCCACGAAGAACTTGGCAAAATAGCAGACGATGTACCGGGGCACTACGGTCGGAAAGGATGGGATGCTTGTGACAAAAAGCAGCGGGCATTGAAGATCGCCGAGTTTCTCCGGGAGAGAAACCTACTCGGCAACCCCGACGGCACGGCCTATCACGACCTGCGGAACAACTTCCTGTCGATGGCGCTCTTCGCGCCGCCCCACACCAGCCTACCGCTGCAGAGCGTGGCCCTCTACTGCGCCGTCGCGCAGCGCCACGACATCAACGCCCAACCGTCCAACTACCCGGGACACGTCTACGCCGTCGTCGACGGGCCTTGGTCCTCGCGGAACGACGAGGGGCAACTCGGTTCCGAGCTCGCCGACGACAACCCCCCGCTCAGCTCCGGGAGCGCCCACACGACCGGCCAGCGCATGTACCTGGACCCTTTCAACAGCGCCCACGAGGTCGCCGCCATCCACCTGGCCCGCAGTCTGCAGGATCGCCGCCTCCCTGCGGGACAGGTCGCGACCATGATGGGTCCCACATCGGTCGCAGAGGCCGCGCGCCGCGCCGGCCGCAATATCCTGAGATCGGCCCAGAGCGCGTTCCACGAGGATGGCGGGCCGCTCGCTTATGAGACAGCTACCTACGTTGGGCTCTGGAACGCGGTGCTGCTGGGCGACGGGCAGGTGCGCACGCGCGAGAATACGCTTGAGCAGAGTCGGCTATATGCGGCGCCGCTGCTGGAGCGGCTCTTGCGACACTTCCCCCAGGAGATCGGTTTAGCAGAGAAACTGTATGCGTCCTTGTTCCCCCATGACGAGGAGGAGGGCAGCAGTAACCAGGAGCCGCACCCAATGGACCCGAGTGAGGAGATCGCCGCGTTTAGGACGGCTGACGACCAGCCCCGGACGCCCAAGACACGACCTACCAATGATGCAGAAGGCTTAGAGGTCAAGTACCGCGTGGGACAGTATTTTGAGCACAGGCGTTATCAGTACGAGGGGATCGTCACCGGCTGGGACGAGATTTGCAAGATGCCTGAGGCGTGGATTCAGCAGATGCGCGTTGATGATCTCGAGGATGGCCGCGGTCAGCCGTTTTATCACATCATGTACGTTTCTTCGGACTCCAACTAATCTTTTCCTCTCTATGTGCCACTCCTCCCCCTCCCCTTTTCCTCCCTTGCATGGCCATCATGGTCTGGATGGCAGTGCTCTTTCTTGCTGACACCCACATCTTCAGTGATACACACCGGACTGCGCGATACGTGGCTCAGGAGAATATCTTGCCACTCACGAGGGAACCGACGGGCGATCTCATTACGAAGATTGCCGGTCGTTACTTCAAGCGCTGGGACTCGGAGGCATGTGTCTTTGTCAGTAACCTCAAGGAGGAGTATCCCGAGGATTAGGCAAAAGAAACTCTCCCTCAAGCATGTCTTCTCTTTATATATGTAGGATTATAGGGAGATCATTTTCTGTCGGGGGCTGGTCAGTTTTTATTTTCCCGACCGTGATTCTGGAGAAGCATGATCTATCTGTATGAGTGATGGGAGACTCGGAATCCACCTTGTCTCGAGGTGGGGCACGGGGGAGGACCCGGGAAAGTCAACGGATAGGTAGCGAATGCAGACATCCAAACTTTACAAAGTCAGGCCAACACTTCAGTCACATTTTCGGCATAACTCTTGGTGTTATTGAGGGTGCCGCGTTCGAGTACTAGAATTGTGTGTTCCTACCCCTCCTTGCCCTTGAATGACTTGACTTCGATGACGTAATCGTTGTTTCGTGAGCAAAGTATTGCCGTTAACTCCGGACTTAAGAATCAGATAAACCCCAATCCGGACAGGAAGGAAAACAAAGATCGCAATTCTTCAAAACACACATTCTTCAAAGAGAGAGACACACATACACACAAGACGAAAAGGAAAAAAAAGCAGAGGAAAAGCAATGTCCAAAATCTTCATCACCGGCTCCTCCGACGGCCTCGGCCTGCTCTCGGCCCAGGCCCTCGCGAAGCGCGGCCACGCCGTGACGCTGCACGCGCGCAACGAGTCGCGGGCCGCGGACGTGCTGGTCGCGGACCTGGCGTCGCTCGAGGAGACGAAGCGGCTGGCGGCGCAGCTGAATGAGAGGGGGCCCTGGGACGCGGTTGTGCATAATGCAGGGATCATGACGAGACGGCCGGGAGGCGGGGGAGGGGGAGGGGGAGGGGACAAGAAGAATGAGCTGTTCGCGGTCAATACGCTGGCGCCGTACGTGTTGACGTGTCTGGTCCGGCCGCCGGCGGGGAGGTATGTGTTTTTGAGCAGTAGCATGCACGTGGGCGGGGACGCGTCGCTGAGGGATGTTGAGGGGGCGGGGTATAGCGACACGAAGCTGCATAACGTCATGTTGGCGAAGTGGTTTGCGCGGCGCCTGGAGGGGGTGGATTGTAGCAGCATGGACCCGGGCTGGGTGCCGACCAAGATGGGCGGGGCGGGGGCTACGGACGATATAGGGAAGTCGGTCGCTACGTACGTCTTGCTGGCGGAGGGGGCGGCGGCGGAGGTGAAGGAGGCGGGGGCGGGAAGTTACTGGCGGGATAGTCGGGTTAAGGCGCCCATCGCCGCGGCGGGGGATGAGGCAATGCAGGATCGGTTGGTGGAGATGTTGAAGGGGATTTCGGGGGTTTTGCCGCCGGAGTAGAAGAAGGTTGACACGCAGGTAGGTAACAATCAGATCGTTACATTCAGAGTCCTGACTGACAATTTCTCGTGGAGTGCTTACTCTACTCGGTGGCAGAACACTAGAAAGACATGTGTTCAAAGTGGCACGCCTTTGAAAGCGCTGGCTGGCAGTACATTTCCAATAAGGATCATTGGCAGGTAACAAAGGATACAAGAATCTTCCCAACAATTGCATTGTTTTTGAAGTCGTTTTTCTTATACTAGCAAAGCAAACAAAAGCGTACCCATCTAAAGGAGATCCTTTGTGCCAAGTTGTCAAAAAGGGGATTGTCAGATGGCCTCGGACCATGGCAATATGGGTATTTAGAATATTCATGGAACGCCAGCTTTACTCAGGCTCACCAGTATGATTTTTAACCACGATCATCCCGCCATACTTTCACAACTCATCCGAGACTATCATACAACTCATGAATATGTATTTCTATATGCCTATTATATACATTATGATGGCTAGATGCTGTGAGGAGTGATGGTTGTGATCGTGGCGGTAATGGCATACGAAAAGGTTCTGGGTGATGCAGCAGGTGCAGCGATTGCTGAGAAATTGCATAGACTCCCAGGGCTATAATCAAGTAGCAATTTAAACTGAGATATTCACCCCCCCCTTTGAAGATTAGTATGCATTCAATACGTGAACGCCTCTAAAATCCTAGTCTCTTTGAACCGGATGGAACCGGACCCAGAACGTTGGCTTGTTCCACATTGCGTACATGCTGAAATCCCTCTCAAACTCGATGCTCTGGCCTGGTAGCATTTCCACGTCAAATGTCCACAGCACCTTGGCAAGGAAGAGTTTGGTTTGCTGCCAGGCTAGAGGCATACCGACGCAAGACCTCGGCCCCTGGCTAAAGGGGTGAAACTGGTCGGTGGCATCGTTCTGGAAGGCGGGGTCCCAGTGTGGGTGGTCCTTCGGAAGCCATCGTTGGGGCCGATAGCTACAAGCGTCGTGGAAGTAGCGTGGGCTGCGAGTGAAGGCGAGGAAGCCGTAGGATACGTTGACCTGTAGTGACATCATATCAGCAATGGAGGAGTAGAGGACTTGTGTGTACGGGATAAAAGAAGCATACATACACCTTTAGGAATATAATGCCCATCGACCATAGCTCCTGGGCTGACACGGGCCTGTCCGCTGCTTTGTAAGACCGTAAAGCGCAACGTCTCCATCAAGGCGGCATGAAGAAACTGAAGGGACGCGAGTTTGTTCGGGCGAATATCGTCGTAGGTATGGAATGCACCTCTGATCTCCTGTACGAGCAGGTCGAGACATTGGGGCTCCAGCGCCGAGAACATGATGGTGCCGTATACCTGGCTCGCAATGGGCTCGTAGCCGGCCACAACTAAATGCCCGGTGATGACCTCGATGTGCTTCTGCTCCTTTTTGTCAGGAAGGGGGCCATCCGCAGGAACGAACTGCTCAAAGTGGTCGAGGTGGTCGACTTTGCCTCGACGCTCGATACGCGACGCAAGTGCTTGCTCGTTCAGTCTCTTGACCTCGGAGAATCCGGCCACAAATGCCGGCGGAACGAAGAGGAACTTGAGTGGGCTCAGTAGGGGGAGCTTCTTGAAGACCTGGTTGGCGGTAATGAAGACGCTTGCTTGCCAGAGCTGGTCGAGGAACCGGCTGCTTTTCACTGCACGCCGACATTAGTACCGGTGCAACAGGGAATAGCCGGATGATCGGAGTTTGGCCTACTGTCTCGAAGGTGATGCATCTCCCGGCTATATTCCAAATCCGCGGCTGCATCCATGGCGAACCAGTCCGTCGTCTGTACTTACAAGTTAATGATCAACTTCTTCTTTTCACTGCAAGTGTTAAATTACTTACAGTCTTGAGCTCGATACCGTCTTCCCGACCTCCAACTTGCTTCATCTTTTCGACAAATGCGTCCGTATACTTGTGCAAAATTGGTTCTTTGGCCCTTAGCGCCTTCGGACTGAAGGCCGGGGCCAGTCTTTTGGCGTCTGCGTGGTGCTTCTCGGGGCTCCGTTCCCAAGTGATCCCGTCATCTCCCAGTCCCAGATCCATGAAGTCGTTCTTGGGGAAATGCTCTCGGCCATTTGTGTAAGTGTTATAAATATCTGCAGTTGTAGGTCAGCTTGGGTTTATTCCACAGGAAGGAGGGACTGTGAAACGTGGGTGCATACCAGAGAATGCCTCAGGTGTGATGAAGACCAGTTCGTTTGGAGCTACGCGGACAACGTCGCCTGGGTATCCGTGAGCACAGTCAAGGGACTGCACAGCGTTCGCCTCAGCGCGCGAGGGTAGGGGAAGCAACTCACCATACTTCTCCAGGGCTTTCAGAACCGCCGACGGATACTTCCCAGAACCCCTGTACGCATTGTCAGACGTCATCATCGCGCTGCATGAAATAGGAACACGGCCCACTCACCAGTGGTACGCGTACCATATGTTCGATACGGCGGCAATCCTGGGACCGGGGAATCGGGAGGCGGGATGAAAATAAGCATTGTATACATAGCGAAGCGTTGCATAAAGAAAGATCTGGAAACTCATTAATAAATGGTACTTTGAATGACGACTGTCTCAACTTACTGCCCCAAAAGCAATATTAAGGAGATTACTGGTGAAAGTCTCGAAGACAGGGTGCAGCAACAGATCCGATGCCATGATGTTGGAGATGGGCGATGATCTATCATAAACACCTAAAGGAAGCCATGGTAGAAGAGCACGTATACCCCTTAAAAAGCCCCAATCCCTCATCTTTCGCCTTTTTTGCGAACTGCGAAGATCGAACTAGGCTCGCGTTGTTGGTTCTGAGTGATTTGGATGTTGGGCCATTAAACCGGGTCTTCCAGAGCGATTGTGACGCTGTAATGCAAGGGGTCGTTGTAACCCCTGCTCTTGCCCAGCCTTGCCGGACCAACACCAACAACCAACCGATGATACTCCGGCGGTTCTACTAGAAGTGAGTCATCTCTGGTATCACACAACCTCAGCACAAGAATCTAAGCTGTAGTCCATCCGCCCATACGCACAGCAACCAAAGTTCAAGCGTTGAATACCATGGAAAGCGCCACCAAGACATCCTGAGAAATTATGGTCCAGGTTCGCCAGCTCAGGCTACACGCGATGCTCCAGGCTTAAAGGAGAACCAGTTACTGGGTAACTCCAAGTAATCGCCGTCGCAGGAATCCAGACGCCAAATCCGCTCCCGGACCATCGAGCGGAATATACGGCGGGGCGATGATGGGCGCCTTCGCATGCCGATTGCGGGCGACGGCTTGCCCGGATTCGAGACAAACGGCGGCACCACCATTTCGGTGCACATCCGCAGAACAGACCGGCGCCTGCGGCCGGGCCATGCCGGAGACCATACTTGACAAGAGGTTTAGAGGGTTTTCTCGCACGGCATTGGGCCCGGGCCTAGGATGGAAGTTCTTCCGATGACGATATGCCCAGGAGGAAACTTCAAAAGGAAGACCCACACCAGCCCGAAACGGGTACCCCCACACGCTACCGAGGCGGTACTGTACAGTCAGTACCTTAGGGCGCTGCAGTCAGAACGATACGACTAAACACGCCAGGGGTTCTGCCCACACCATGTTCTACTCAGCGGGGGGTAAACCACTCTGATCTCCTCCAAGACGGGCCTGGGAGCAGGCTTCTACGCTCTCCTCCCGCGTAACATCTCAGCTCTTGAGAGCCGCATGCTCCAAGAATCGGTCACGTGGGTGTGAGTGTCGGGAATTAGAGCGGCCGTAGTTCATCAACGGCTCCTTCGTACCCGAAAGGACAATGAACTTGGTTTCCCATATGTTGTTGCTGGTCGATGGGTTCAACGTACATAATCACCGGCA
Source organism: Apiospora rasikravindrae (assembly GCA_038363885.1). NCBI lineage: Eukaryota > Fungi > Ascomycota > Sordariomycetes > Amphisphaeriales > Apiosporaceae > Apiospora > Apiospora rasikravindrae. Next base: position 797,704 of record JAQQWK010000011.1, read on the forward strand.
TGTTAGAATATGACGTGTCATCTACTTAAGAACATGTGCAGCTGGGGTCGGGGATGGCCCGATACTGCTACTCGTACGTGCGGATCATATGACGTCGCGAGTAATGTACTGCTGGTAAATCAAAGCTCTAATGCGGATAGCGGAAGCAATTAGTTCACGATTGTGCTGCCCCAGTTTCTTGCGTCCATGCTGCCTATTCAATCAATTCCAGTTACGCACCTGGATGTGGGTTCTGATTCTTCCCCAGACAAAGTTACCCCGAGCTGGCCCCTTATTTTTGATTGCCGCCCCAGTCTACCCCATGGGTACCCCCCATTGTTGGCGGGGACCATGATCCTCTATGGGAGGAGTGTTACATCCAGGACCCAACCGGGGCCATGTCGTGATGCCCGATACTGCAAGTGATCAACACCCTCCGCACTTGTCAACGAGCGGCATCTCCCCCGCAAATCAAAAAATCTTGACTCGGCTGCTCGGCGAAACTGGCAGCTTGCACTAGCAGCTGCATTGCCTAGTCGCGGGAGGGGAGACTGGCATGCCGGCTCGCTACCTCGGGGATAATGTTAATAAGGTTGGCCACTGGACTGGGCTTTAAGCATTAGGCTCCCGTGCGACAATGGGAAGGCCCTCCCCCGAAAAGCACATCATCTAGACTACCGAGCTTTCCATCTCGGGGTTCTATCTACGTTGCGACCCGAAAGATCTGACAGACATCATGGCGAACTGGTACACGTTAGGTGTCGCGCTCTTTGCAGCGATCGGCACTCTCCTTTTCGTAAGTATTTGGTGATTCTCGAAGTCCTTATAGACGCGGCTTGCTAAGACTGGAAGTAGGGGTTTGACACTGGTATCGCGACGACAAGTGAGTATCAATGAACAGTCTCATTCATGTTGATCGACCTCAACCCTTCTTCAGACGTGAAAGCTAAATGGTATTCTTTCCCCAGCCATTGCCCACCAGAGCTGGATTGACTACATGGGCCACCCGTCCGACGGCCTCACTGGCGCCGTGGTAGCGGTGTACATCGCCGGCGAGGCCGCGGGTGCCCTGACCCAGACCTTCCTCGGCGACCGCCTGGGACGCATCGGTTTCATGCAGATGATGTGTGTCGCCGTAACGGTAGGGACCATCATCCAGACGGCCTCGGTCAACATGGGCATGTTCCTGGCCGGCCGCGTGCTGGCAGGCTACGCCGTCGGCGGCATGGTGGGTACCGTGCCCATTTACCTGAGCGAGATCGCGGCGCCGCAGCAGCGCGGCCTCATCGGCGGCATCTCGGGCTGCGGCATCGCCTTCGGCACGATGCTGTCCAACTGGGTCGGGTTCGCGTGCGGCTACGCCCCCTACGGCGCGACGCAGTGGCGGCTCCCGCTGGGGATCCAGATCCCGTGGGGCGTCGTGCTGTTCGCGGGCCTCGCGACCTTCATGCCGGACTCGCCGCGGCAGCTGATCCGGAACGGGAAGCCCGAGCGGGCCCGGGAGCAGTTCGCGCGCATCCGGCGGGACCTGCGGGGCGCGGACGCGGTGGCCGACGAGTTCGCCCTCATGCGGGCGCAGATCGAGTACGAGATGGCGCGCGAGATCACGTCGTATAGCGAGATCTGGCGCCTGTACCGCCACCGCGTCCTCGTCTCCGTCGCCGTGCAGACCATGACGAGCCTGACGGGCGTCAACGTCATCCAGTACTACCAGACCCGCCTGTACAAGTCGCTCGGCATCGACGCGCACGCGATCCTGGCGCTGGCCGCCGTGTACGGCACGGTGTCGTTCGTGGCCAACTGCGTCACGACGCAGTGGCTGACGGACCAGTGGGGGCGGCGCAAGATGATCCTCGCGGGGCTGGGCGGGATCGTGCTCATTGAAATTTATGCGGCCGTCATGCAGCGCGAGTTCCAGAACACGGACAACCGCGTCGGGAAGGGATTCGCCATCCTGGGCATCTATCTGTTCGTGGTGTGCTACTACGGCATGCTGAACAGCACGACCTGGCTGTACGGCGCCGAGGTGCTGCCCATCGCGCTGCGCAGCCGGGTCATGGGCCTCGCGGCCTGTTCGCACTTTGTCGTCAACGTCGCCATCACGGAGGCCGGGCCCAGCGCCTTCAGCCGCATCGGGGAGAACTACTACTACGTGTTCGTGGGGTGCAGCGCGTTCTTCTTCGCGGTGGCCTACTTCTACTTCCCCGAGACCCGCAAGAAGACGCTCGAGGAGATCGCGAGCACGTTTGGCGACCGCGTCGCGGTCTTGGCGCACGATGAGGGGGCGTCGGGTTCGAGGGCTATTGCGCCGGACGGGGCGGTGAAGAAGGTCGTTAGTGAGGATGGCACGGTCGAGAACGTGGAGCACTCGAAAGTCTGAAGGCGTAGAAGAGTCAAATCGCTGGCTTATCATCAAGGATATTGGCAGGTGTGGTGCGCGGGGTTTAGGGAACTAGCCAACAGCCGTTTCGATTGTAACCTTCTATTATTTCCAAACGTCGTATTATTTCATTGAACTAGGTATGATCGATCGGCCTTAATGATAGCCTTGTTGGTTGTCGATACAGAGCATCGGCGTGCCACCCATCTGACTTGGCCAAGCCCTCGCTGTCACAAACAAACATGTCGTTTACTTCTGTGTGACAGGATCCCGAATCATGACCCAGTTCTTGTAAAGACCGTTCCGCTTCGTGGTCAGCTCGTCCCAGTCGAACTCGAGCACCTCGACCAGGCGGAAGCCGAGCTTCTCGTAGAGCGGCTTGCCGGCGGCGGTAGCCTCCAAGTACGTCTTCCGCCCCTCCGCATCGGCGATGTCTAGCATGGGAGTAAGGAGCGCCGACGCGATTCCCTTTCTGAAGTACTTTGGCGATACGCAAAGCAGTGAAAGCCCTTTCAGTGATTGTTAGCTTCGAGGTTTACCAAGCGAGTTTGCAGAGAGGGGGATGAAGGGGATGCGAGATAGGTAAGCACACTCACCTAGCATATCATCGGTCTTCCACTTCTTCTGCGAAGCATTCAGCGCCGAGAAGAACCGATCCGCAATCTCCACGTTCCCGCCCTCCGGATAATCCCCCGGCGCCGGCGCCGCCGCATCAGCACTGGCCGTCAACGGCGCCTTCGTCTCTGCCACTGCCGCCGCCGCCGCCGCAGTCCCATCGCTGCCGCTCTCCTCCGCCAGGCCCGTGACGTCCACCTTGTCGTGTTCGAGCCACGTGCCGAACCGGGTGGAGCCGGCGGGCACATCCCAGCGCGCGAAGGCGACCATCTCGCCGGCCTCGGTGCCCGCGGTGATCTTGAAGATGCGCACGAGGGGGTCGCGGAGCTTCAGCTTCATGCGGCCGCTGCACCAGGCGAGCAGCGGGGGCAGCTCTTTGGGCCACCAGGACCCGTTCGCCGGGTCCACCTTGAAGGCGTCGTAGTAGACGACCGCGGCGGCGTCGGTGTCTGCGTCGGTCAGGGGGGACAGGACGAGGCCGGGGGCTAGCGAGGCCGGAGCGAGGGACGGTAGCGTCATGGTGGGTGCGGATTGGCTCGTCAATGTAGAATAGCTTGGGCAATTCAGGAAAAGCTGCGAAGTCACAAGTTCCAGGGCTACGTTCAGTGCGAGGCTCTTGCAGTTTCCAGGTGGGCGATGGTTGCTTCTATGGGGAAATCGTAAATCTCGGAGCACACCCCGCCAAGTATCATAGGCAGCCTTTTGAACACCGCTTCCGTAGGTACGTGGCGACCCGAAACCGAGCAGGTTTTCTAATGTCAGCTTTGCCGATGACTGTTCGCCGGTTTTCCACGCTAGAAAGGATTGAGACCCGACCCCCGGGCGACCCACCTGTGTGTGCGTGAGAGGTCTTACTGAGTATCATCATATCATGTCAGCATTTCCATCCGCTTGAGTATGTCCCGGCATGCTTGTAAGAAAATCAAGCTTCAAAGATCTTCTGGGAATCATGACGAAGCATTGAAGATGATCACAATAAGACGATTTTGAGGGACGACGACATGGTCGCTGGTTCTGCGCTGGTCGCTGGATGATCGGCATCCGCAGGGTTGAGCGGTATGGCCATATGCAGGGCGCTCTTAAAGTGCCCGACAGCGCTTGACTTCAGGAGGCTTCCTCGCCGACATTTCGCATCGTGGACGGAACTCGGTCCGTTGGTATGTCGGGCACCCGCTATCACCTTCGTATAAGGGCAATATTACTGAATGGACGTCCAGGCTACCCGGAGCCTCGGGGCAGTACAGTATGTCCGGTAGTCGCTGGACTGCTGCCATACCCCTCTTGGGACGGAGCAGATGGTATGATGCATGCAGAAAGCCATAGTTCTCGAACGACGTGAACCGATAGATAGAACAACCAGCCCGCGGTGCTTGCTGCATATGCCATGCACGCTGCTGCTGTTGCTTTTTAAAGTCAGTTGTGTGTCGCGGTCCCTTATTCTCGTGAATCAATTCAGGCCAATAGAACCCCTGTGAAAATCTCCAGGTGCCGCGTTGCCGTTTCGTTTCGTGTCTGTGCCCGGCATAGCCACCCTCGACCCTCTCCCCCACTGGAGCATAGGCCCATCCGTTACAGCCATTGACGATCAGTGACAAGTGACAGGGTACTTCGGTTATGGATTTGGCATAGATTGGCAATGGAGGTTTTATGACCTTGATTGAGTATTGTCCTAGATTCTGTCTTGGATTTGTAAATCAAAAATCGTGAAATGAGAAATGCGTGAATATCTGCGTAAGTACGGTACCCGAGCTCACCGAGCTGACCGATCGAGGGGATTCTTTTACCAAGCTTCCACAAGTAGATTTCTTGTTGGCGCTGCTAGTCGCAATGCTGTGGTAGCCCTCAGCTCCAGCAGCCTGCAAAAGCCAACATCCCTGGAGCAGGCGATGCTTAGCGGCAATTTCAGGTGGTCTATGCGAGCCTTTTTATTGAGCTGTTTGGCCTGCTGCAGGAGACCGATCTCACCATTGCATCAGTTGGCTACCCGAGCTTTGGCGTGTCAAGAGTCAAGCATGTAAAGAGCATAAACATAAGCGCCGTGCATGGACTTTGCAGACCACGAGGTGTTGCGATATGTATCATTGACGTGAGCTCAAGCATAGAACGAATGTTCTCAGAAAGTCTCGTCTCATGCAACGTCGAATGCAAACGTGAAGCAAACATGGACCTGACCTGAGGGGTACCCAACGCCTTACTCAACGTGCAGTAGGTTCAATGTTGTAGAAGACTACATTGCGCCATTGAGCAGCACGCAGGCGTAAAAAGGTCCCCTAAAACGCCACTGGTCTAGAAATGGGCTGGGCGCGCTGGCCTGGATCGGTCCTCACTGCCGTAACCCGGGCTATTTCTTGGCACATTGCTCAAAGTCATGAGATCACGGTCGTCCCAGCAGGCCAGGTCAGAAAGCTGAGCGCCTGATTGATCCGATGATTCGACGTTGGCAGTTGGCTTCTGGAGCTGGTCGGGTGGATGTGCAGCAATAGATTGTAGCGACAGTCAGGTGCATATGCAATGACTTCCATGCATACTTCCTTCTTCCCTCTATTGGGAAAGAATTCATCGCATTGGCGAGAGAAAGCTGCTCGGGCTGGTTTTTTTTTTTTTGCAGGTCCAAGAGCTGAAATAATTCTGGCCTAGGTCTGTACATGCGACCAAGCTTGTTTGATATCATCGTCACCATTATCGGCCCCATGAAACGAAAACACAGCCTGCCCCTCCTCCCCAGCCAAGCCAAAACTCCCGTCGCTTCCCTCTCTGTCCATCGCATTTTCGACAAAAAAGAACCAACTCCTCTTTTTGATTAATTAACCCCGTATTCCATATCACGTAACCCCTTGCTGCTTGATTGCCAGACCCTGGCGATACCCGCTGCCCGCCTGCTTCTCTGACTCTCTGCCATCTGCAGTGCAGGTGCAGGCCCCTGGTCGTTTTTTATTCTGGAGCCGCGATTTGGGCATTCATCCTTGTGCCTGGCATCCTGGCATCGCGTGCAGGCGTGTGTGTGCGTGCATGCCCATGTCCATGCCCCGAGTGCCCTTCTTGCTTCTGGAGTAGTTGCCATTGCCCCTCGCCTGCCCGTCCGCCCGTCAAGTCAGAGAGAGCCTCGTTAAGCAAGTCTGGTCTGATCTGCCCACTTTCAACTCTCGGGCTCCGCCTGGTGGTTTTAACCTTACCTAACCACCTGCTTGCCTTGACGGACTGACTTTTAGCGACTGCATGACCCGACCACTTACAACAACCCCCCAAATACGCCAGCCAATACTTACCTCATTGCCTGGTCTTGTCTCACAAGCCTTCTGCAAGTTGCTCGGTTCTTGCCTTTCCTCATTTCTCATCTTCCGGTTTCTTCGCTGTCCACCACCAGTGTCTTACTTTTCCTCTTTCTGCTCTTTCTTGTCGCCCCAAATTCCTCCCGTACGCAAACAGCAATGACTAGGTCCCGTTTTACAGTTTGATTGAAACCAACGAGTTAATGAATGTCGCCGCTTCAAGAGACTTTCCTGGCCGAGCTTACAGCTCGCCCGAGTGCGTGCAACCCAGGCTTTAGAGTTACACGGACGCCCGACACCCAGCACACGATTCGGCGGCAACGTTGAGAAGTCAGGAAATCCTGCCCATTCGAAAAAAAAAACAAAGCATACCAATATACAGCCCATTCGACTTCCTTTTCGTTCCACTATCATATATCCATTTAGTCATATTTTTTGACTTGGCGGCGGCTTGGTTCGGTTGGGCCGCTCGCGCATCGTCTTTGCTGCATCATCCTTTTGCTGTCGTTAGCAGCGGCAACCACCCACCGTCGGGTTCAATCTGGGCTTCGTCTGGAATTACGAGCCTGGGTGGCACAGCCTTGCAGACCTCAGCAGCGTCGTCTGCCTCGACTGCACGCACGCCTCTCTGGACACGCGACCTGCTACCCTTAGCAGTATACTCCATTGAATATCAACTACTCGGTTCCAAACCCACTCTCCCGCGCTATCAGCAACGATGCGTCCACCACGCATCGTCATACTCGCCCTCTTCTTCGCCGCCTGCCTCTTCCTCCTCTGCCGCGCCATCACATCGACTCTGGCCCCGGCAGCCCCGACCATCGTAACGACCCCAGCCAATTCCGAGAAGAGCCGGTTCAAGTCTCTATTCTCCCTCTCCGCTCCATTCGCTTTGTTCCTGCCGAATGCGGTCATCACCATCGCCGCAGATAATACCACGTCGTTTGCCGCCCGACCCGCGGGGTTCGGTCCTCAACTCCCCAACAAAGGCCTGAATGGGCAGCTATGGATAGGAAGCGGCTTCACCGAGGAGACACTGCAGGACGATGTCGGAGAAGGTGAACTCGGATGTAGTGACGTACCGGGCTGGAACGACGGCAACACCAATGTCGTTCTCAAGACAACATCCATCAAGGAGGGCCAGGATAAGTCCAGCTCGATCAAAACCCCGAGCGGCAAATCGAAGAGGCGGGCCAAGCGCGACGACATTTCCAAGGAAGCTGCGACTGCCTTGAAGCAAGAGACCAAGTCCTCCAAGGTCCCCGTGAACGACGGTACAGATGATTATCTACATGTCGGCTTGGACCGGTCCCCGAAGCTGCAGAAGGATGCGTCGGGTCTTGTCAGCTCAGGCCATGCCGATATCCAGTCCATACAAGAGGGTGCAGAGATCGCCGGCAAGATTGTGCTGCTCAGCCGTGGCGGTTGCGGTTTTCTCGAGAAGGTCAAATGGGCGCAGCGACGGGGAGCTGTTGCGCTCGTCGTCGGCGATAACGTCCGAGGTGGTCCATTGATCCAGATGTACGCACACGGCGACACATCCAATATCACCATCCCCTCGGTTTTCACATCCCGGACAACTGCCTATCTGTTGTCCTTGATGATGCAGCCTGGTAGTTACATTGAGGATTTCATCGACGAAAACGGGAAGCCGACCCAGAAGGTCCAGCAAACGGAGAAGAAGAAGGCCCGCCAACAGCAAGCGGCAGCGAAGGTTCAGAAGCCCAGGGACGCAGTTGCCGGCAAGACGAAAGCGGCCGCAACCAAGGACGCCGAGTCCTCCGCCAATGATGGCTCCGCTGCACCCGCGGCAGACAACCGAAGCTGGTTTGCTCGTGTTTTCAGTTGGCGTTCGTCATCGACCACCAGTGGTACGAGTCGGCCCCCAAGCAGTGGTCAGCACGACTGGGTCCTAGTGGAGGATTTCTCGGACGAGAAGGATAAGATCATTCGGGACAGCATGGAAAAGGCGGCCAAGGGCAGCTCGACATCCGGCTCGAAGGCGACGGCAGACCAGAAACAAGGTGACGGCTTCAGAATCGGTGTCCATGATTGGCGAGACCCCGACTTGGTCCCCGATCTGCGAGAACAAGACGCGAAGACGAATGCGAAGACGAACGAGATGGATGCAGCATCTAAACAAAACGCGAAGAAGCCCAAGGGTCACAACGGCCCCCAGGGTGGCAGCATAACTCCCAGCAGTGGAGAGTATGCTACCAAAGAAGAGCCATCCACGAAGTCGAAATTGGGAGAGGCAAAGGAACACAGCAGCAAAGGAGGCTTCTTCTGGCGCTTATTCGGTAGTCATACTGATGCGCATCGCGTCGAATTGCCGCCTGCTCCCACCAACACGCCCATCGTGAAAGCCGCGCCGCCTACCCATACGGCAATCCACCCTCCCCCTGGTGATCATGAGGGGCTATGGATTGTTATCACGCCAACAAACGGGGCCAGTCCGTTCCTCGATACCCTATTGGTCTTGGTTATCAGTCCGCTGATCACGTTGACTGTGGTATATGCTCTGCTTATTTTACGTGCGCGGATCCGCCGCCGGAGATGGAGAGCACCCAAGTCGGTGGTTGAGAGGCTTCCAGTCCGCACTTATCACACGGTGGCATCTACCCCAAGCCATTCGCCCAGAATCCCCTCCCCTTCACCACCCTCGCCCACCACACCATTGCTGCAGAGCCAACATGGTCCTTCAAGGTCGCGGCCTCGTTCACGGACCACTACGGGCGTTGCTGGGGATCTGTTACAGGCCAACTCGGCGTTGCAGCTGCCAGGCCCCTCGCCATCACACGAGAAGCCGAGCGAGTGGAAGAAGTACATGGGCAGGCAAGTGGAGTGCGTTGTCTGCTTGGAGGAATACGTCGACGGTGTCAGTCAGGTCATGAGTCTGCCTTGTGGCCACGAGTTCCACGTCGAGTGCATGTGAGTAACCCGTTGACTTGCATCGATCCCCATTTCTCCCCGAATCATCTTTACTGACCCGAAGTACAGAACGCCTTGGTTGACGACACGTCGACGCACATGCCCCATCTGCAAGGGAGACGTTGTGAGATCTTTGGCACGTGGATCCCCCTCGAGTCCCCGTTACGAACCCTACCGGGACGATAGCGACGATGATTTCTCTCTACAAGCATCTTCCTCGTCATCAAATTCCTCGAGCCACATGCCCATCCGGAACGATGACACAGATGTTGAACGTGGCATCTTGTCGCCAGCACCACGAGGGTCTCGCGAACCGGCACGGCCGGATGGCTGGTTGGGGATGATTTCGCACAGTTTCCGGTCCATGTCATCCAGGCCACGTTCTGCCGGTCCATCGGAAGACCGTAATAGGTGATAGGACACTTATCCTGGCTTTTGGTTTGATTTTTTTGCTCTTTTCGTCCCTTCGCATAGCACTTGCCGATGGAGTTTTGGTTGGTTCTTTTTTAATAGCGATATGGCACGGTTTTCCATTCGTCAGTCACAATGCATTGGATTGGCGTCCCTATGTCAGGCCGACAACACGTGTTGCCAATGGGGGCAACTACATAACCTCCACGGTGTTGGTTTCTGGCTGTACATACACATCGACTTCCTTGAGATAGAAAGGATATACGATCGGAAGACATACTTTTTTGGCGGGCCTGGACAATGGGTGACGGGTGATGACGGGTAATGGGCTATGACGCCCAGTAGTTCAATACGAGACTATCGAGTAGATATGGGCGATGGGGTTTGACCATCTCAACTTCTACATTAAGTGATATATATACCATCAAGTTATCGTTCTGTTCATCGTTGCTGACTTGACATGACTAGTGACAAGCAGCCGTTTCAGGCTGGACTTGTATTCAATTACTAAGATATGTCGTGGCAACTACCCCGCTGCTCTTGAACGCTACCGGGCCCTATGAATAAAGCTACCGAGGCTCCCAACCCAACGGTTTCATAAGGCTGTCGAGCTTACGGGACACCTGGAGATGGCGTCGCTCAAGGGATCGAGGGACCCCACCGAAACCTCCGAGAGATTTCGACTGCATGAGGGCTATTTGGTAACACCGCCGAACCCGCCCTCCACTTCTGCGTCCACACGGAGTGGTCTAATTGGTGGTATACCTTACTAGTGACTTGCAGGGCCACGCTGGTTCCACCCCTCTTACGATCCGGCCAAGATGCTATATACGGACTAAATCCTCACTTAGATGGGGGACGGTGGGTCAGCTGAAGGAAAGACCTACCGGGATATAACCTACCATCCCCTCATATAAAGGTGCTGTCACCGCCTACGCCGAGGGGTCACGATGCCTCTCGTTTTGGTTTCCTACTAAACCGTGGGATCATTTTAGACATTATTGGTTTGGGAAATCTGCCGAGAAAGAAGAAAAGAGAAGCCAAGTAGTTCTCTATTTCATCAGAGTACCAGTCAAACGTTTCCAGCACTCTTGACCTATGTGAGTCTAATAATATCAGGGGCATACATCCGGCAGTGGGTTCCAGCGATCTCACTCCCACTCTCCCACCTGCACCTGTCTCTCTTACCTACGGATATTTTGCTCATCAACAAACCAGATACGAACCAACGGTTCCCAAAAAAAAAAAGAGAGAGAAAAAAAAAAGAAAAGATGTCACGACCTACCGAAACGAGACAATGGGTCCTGGCCAAGAAGCCGGCCGGCCTCCCCGTCCTCTCGGGCCCGGACGCCACCTTCCGGCTCGAGACGGTTCCGCTGCCCCCGTTGCAGGAGGGCCAGCTCCTCTGCAAGTCGCGCTACTTCTCCAACGACGCGGGGCAACGCGGCTTCATCGAGTCCCCCGTGCCCGCGGACCGCTACTACATCAACACGGTACCTATCGGCGCGCCCATGTTCACGGGCGTCATCGCCGAGGTGGTCGAGGCGCACGCCAGCGTCGCGGAGAACCACAAGCCGGGTAGCCTCGTCATGAGCCTGCACATGGGCATCTGGAGCGAGTACTTTGTCCTCGACGCGGCCCATGCACAGCCGGTGGTGCAGAACGACAAGATCGCCATGACGCACCACCTCGGCGCGTTCGGGGGCCCCGGCCTCGCCGCGTACACGGGCCTGCACTACGCCGCCCGCATCAAGCCCGACGACATCGTGGTGGTGTCGGCGGCCGCGGGCGCGACGGGCTCGGTGGCGGTGCAGATCGCCGCGAACCTGGTCGGGTGCCGGCGCGTCGTGGGCATCGCGGGCGGCGAGGCCAAGTGCGCCTGGGTGCGGTCGCTGCTGGCCAAGGGGAACGACAACGGGGCGCAGCACGCGTGCGTCGACTACAAGAGCGCGAGCTTCGCCGAGGATTTGAAAAGGGCCACCGAGGGCGGCAACGCGACGGTGTACTTTGATAACGTCGGCGGGGAGGTGCTGGACACGGTGCTCGGCTGCATGGCGCTCGCGGGGCGGGTCGCGGTCTGCGGGGCCGTGAGCTCGTACAATACCGAGGCGCCGATGGCGCTGCGGAACTGGTTCGAGATTATTAATAAGCGGCTTACGCTGCAGGGGTTCATCCTGCTGGACTTTGCGGACAAGCTGCCCGGCGCGGTCGCGGAGCTGATGGAGGCGGCGACGAGTGGGAAGTTGGCGCTCGCGGAGGAGGGAAGCGAGACGGTGGTCGAGGTCGGGATTGAGGGGGTGCCCGGGGTTTGGCTGGGGTTGTATGAGGGGGTGAATCGGGGGAAGTTGGTGACCAAGTTGGTGGTGTAGAGGGGGCAAGAGGGGAGGGAGTAAGGAGGGATACTCTGGCAGAGATGAAAGGAGGCATATATCAAGAGTAACGTGAACACCCCACCTTTGCACGTCCTGCACGTGGGTTTCGAGACATATTTGGGGCTGCCCATGCCTGTTGGCTGCATCGAAAAGCTGGCAGGGGATAGATATCCCGTTACCGTTGTAATTTGCCCAAGAGACTGGCCGGCCTTTTCTGTGGACGAAGAATCAGGAGCTAGAGGCGGCTTATCCGCCGAGCTCAGCCGCAGGCAGGTGTGAATATACAAAACCTGACAGCTATTCGCCGCTATTGGTAGGGAGAGACAGGGTTAGACCACTGCTGCCTAACTTCCGTATAACATCCGGCATTTATAGATTCATCTCACCTTTATCCCTTCACTATTTATCTCTGGTGATATTTTGAACGAAGCTAATTATCTGCGGTTTTGACCGTGACCTAGTACTTACTGCTTGGATCGCCTAGACTGACCAGGTAGCACATTCTCTTCGGCGATACCAGATGCTGAGTGATCTTGCGCAAAGCAAAGCGAAGCCGCCGAGTACACCGCCGTCATCGCGATAGGACGCAAAGCGCGACAGCGTCGCTATGCGGACGTGTTTGGCTAGGGTAGCGGCGGGGAGTCGGGACCGGCTTCTGCTACTTCCAATAGGAACAATACACCACGGGCGTTTCTGGGCATGGTGGATATACTGGGCGACCACGGTGCCGCTGACTATACTCGCATTCCTCGTGTGGTGCCTCTGGCCCAGGAGGGAGAACCGGAAGAGCGATGAGCGGCTGAGGATTCATCGCACGAAGAAAGCCTCCGTGGCCGGTCTCCTGGGGTCAGAGTTGCTGCGGCGGCGTTGCGGTCTGTTGGCCTCGCTCGCGGGGATTTGTCCACTTGGTTTCCAAACCTGGTTTCTGCAACCTAGAATACATCTTCCTGGGTGACTATAGCGAGGATCTTACATACAAGACAGCTTGGCCACATTACCCTTGGGAAGACTAAAATAATAATATAAAAAAAAGCTCCAGCTTTTTCCCGGTTAATCCGAGATTTTATTTATACTCATTAAAATGTAATAATATACAGTTTAAAAAGCGACCGGTTAATAACCAAGGTATTAATTTTATGGTTTCGGTTTATTCACTCGTTGGAACTCCATACCGTGTACTTATTTAATTCTACTTTTCATCTATGGTGACACTGAAATTTCTTGGCTTCAACGTCTTCAATTCATCACAATCCACGTCTATTCCGATCCTCTCATTTGCCAACTTTCCAAGTTTCTATCTGGTTAACATTTCAACCATGTCTGTCTTCTATGCACGACTAACCGTGTCGTTGTTCGAATTCATCCCGTCTCCCGTCAACATTCTCCACGTAAAGACCTTGCCTCACAAAGATCTCAAGCGGCTGGAAGATCCTGAATCCCGCGCTGTCACGGTGCCCGATCCCAGCCAGCCTGCGTCCTTCCCACAGTTCAACTCCCTGCCGCCCGAGCTGCGCCTGATGATCTGGCGCTGGGCCCTGGCGCTCGAGGAAGGGGCGAGGCGAGTCGACCTCGAGGGCCAGAGTATGGCAAGAATCTACATTGGCTGGGTCTCGCCTACCCGGTCCCTCATCCCCGCCCTCCTGCTCGTGAACCGCGAGGCCCGCGCCGAGGCGCTACGACGCTACCCCAACTCCCTCCGCGTCTACCGCGACGTGCCGGTGTCGGAGCAGCGCCAACGGCGGGCGCGCGCGGGACGGCTGCACATGAGCTGGCACCACGACGCGTTCTACGTGGGCGTCATCCGCCTCGTCCGGCATGGGCGGGAGAGGGGGGCCGTGGGCTCCCGCCATGGCGCACTGGGTTCAGCGTCGTGCCGAGGTCCGGGACGATCGGGATGGAGGAGAGACGGGGGCGATTCGGATCGCGTTCGAGGCCAGGCCGGAAGGGTGGTGTTATCTTCCGCGACAACGGTCGGGCCGGAAGGAAGAGATGGACGATATCATCCTGGCGGTTCGCAAACTCTTCATCTGATGTACGGGTTTCATGGAGGACTCTTCTGCAGAGCGAACGGGCTCTCGTCGGACATGTATGAAAAAGGGTACACGGAAGACAAGAAACAGAATCCTACAGAAGCGGTGCTAAACCGACCATTTTACCTTTCTTTTGGGTTTATGATTTCAATGGTAGCCTTTTGTCATTCACCCAGCATCGAGTTGCAGTCAAAAGAGAGAAGATTGCGCGTTCGGGGTTAGAGACAGGATAGACATAAGAAAATAATTCCCTCTGCCTATCTTTCTGCGGAGTGCAGACGGATATAATTCCAACTTCTTTCACGTCACCACGTCTCCCCTATTCCATAAGAGACCGGCCAATATTGCTCGACTTGGCCTTTTCGACCATAAATTCACTAGCATACGCGCACTTTCTCAACGGAAGATAGACTACTTAACCCAACACGATGTCCGTCGCGCTTATATTACACACCGTTCCCCATCCACTGTCTTTGCGGGACAGGTTCGTCAGCAAGGGTCCGAAGCCGGCTGATGAGTTCCGGTCTTTCCAGTCCCTCCCACCTGAGCTGCGCCTGATGATCTGGGACTTGGTCCTGGACTTGGAGGAGCGAGGCAGAGAGGTCAATATCTGTCAACATGGCGTGCAACCCACCAAGTCCCTCATCTCGCCCCTCCTGCTCGTCAATGCGGAAAGTCGCAGCCTAGCACTGAGTCGGTACCCCGACGCCCTTCCGGTTTGGCATTACCAGGGGCTCAGAGAAGTGCAAGCCGGCGTGGTGTATATCAGCTGGCCCAACGATGCCATCTTCCGGCGACTGGAGACTGTGTCTAACCCCATCCGCCGAGGGCTCGGCTATAGCAGTGATGAACTCGTTGCGAAGAGGCTCTGGGTGCCCGCCTTGATCACCTGGTTGTACCAACACTCGGACCGTTGCTACTATAGGGATCCATTTACATACGGACTACGGCCCATCTGGTCCTGCATCGAGGGTTGGCTCGCCCTGGGTTATCTGCCTCCGTTGAGCGATGCACCACCGCCAAACCAAGGTGAGCTCGACCTCTTCTTCAAGTCAATGATTGCTATGCAACCTGACAGAACGTGTTTTGGTCAAATATCCGCTCGGTGGGTGGTTTGAGTAATCTCAAGTCTGAAATGTGGCTATGAAACA
The DNA here is from genome assembly GCA_038363885.1 of Apiospora rasikravindrae. Classification (NCBI taxonomy): domain Eukaryota; kingdom Fungi; phylum Ascomycota; class Sordariomycetes; order Amphisphaeriales; family Apiosporaceae; genus Apiospora; species Apiospora rasikravindrae. The sequence continues at coordinate 812,842 of JAQQWK010000011.1, forward strand.
CACGCAGCACAACCAAGCAGGTGCATACCTTAGCCAACCTGTGACATACTCGTGGCCGATTCCAGATAGAGAATGGCCTACGGATGAATATTGAAACAATACTATACGAATCACGATATTTTTAATAAGCATAAAATAGCCGTTTTGAATAAATTATAGTGCCGATATATGATACATTCTTCGTCACATTTATCTCCTGTAGATGGGATAGTTTCTAGGCTGTCGGGAGTTATATTTTCTGACTCAAGACCCCTTCGCATCCTATTCCAATTGGTCCACCCCTACTGCTGAAGTACGGCCAGAACTTGGCGCGTCGGATTTGCGCCATTGATCGGTGTCCCACTCGTTGCGTTCTTCACCGCGCATGCTTTGCTGTCTGTAACTCCCGTATGCTAGAGTCAGCTCGCTTTTCTGTTGTTGTCTCGTCATCCTACAATCACGTGTGTTAATGGACGAAACTACGTACCGGCGTTGAACTCCACCGCCGTACACTCGTTGCGATTCCGGTTCTTGTTGTAGCTCGTGCAGGCCCGGACGCAGTCTTCGAGGACGTACGATGCCAAGTACACAATGTCGTACTCCGACCCCGTGATGTCCTTTCCGCATTTGTACTCGAAGGTCCACTTCTTGTCAAACTTCTCCAATGTCCCGTCGATTTTGGGACAGTCGAGCTTGATGGGCAGAGGGATGCTAGATGATGATGATGCAGGCGACGATGATGTGGATGAATCTGGGAGCGGCCTCGGAGAAGGCGACGACGAGGCCATTGGGGACTGTATATCTGATCCCATGTTGTTCCTTGCCGATGGAAATAGGAGATCCTGTCAGCCCAATGGACATTTGCAGTCCTCCTGTCGGAAGTGTACATTAGTAGATCACGTACCGCGCCGCCAAGCCGCCACCCACGCCACCGCCTATGCCCGCACCCAAGATGACGAGTGCCACGATGCAGAGGATCAAGAAGTTGCGTTGAGTTAGCCCACATATCGCCCTCTCCGCCGCCTCCTTTTCCGGTAGATGAGACGACACCGGAAGAACGTCCGTGCTTGTATAGCGAGCTGGCGAGGGGTAGTTGGAAGTCGAACCGGATCCGCGGTCCTGCGGATAGTGGGCCGTCACCGGTTCTAGATGGGCGTATTTCTGGTGCACGGCCTCCTTGAGCGCGGGGAGCGTGGTGAGCGCCTCGGGCGCGTTGTTCTCGTTGTACATGGCGGCGGGTCGGTGACGAACCTCCGGGACGGAGTAAATTGCATCAAGCTTACCACAATAGAAAGCAAGAGAGAGTTGTTAGTTTTGTTAACACTGGGACGGAACTAACGCGAGGAAAGTGTGTGAGAGAAAGGTGGAAGGGCCGGTGAAGGGGTTTCATTTTCGCAGCCTGCGTTTTAGCATTGGGTGGGCGCGTTTTGTCACCCAACATGCGTTTTTGTGCAACGAGCTACGGCCTTGAGCTATAAATACAGTTGCACGTTACATCAAGGGGGCCGCCAAGCAGTCCAGCCCAGCCAGGCGAGACACAAAACCTTCCGGCGTCAAGTGTTTGCTGTAACACTGCATCGGGGAGTGATGAGGCAGGCCAATCGCCGTGGCCCCCTGTGAATTGGGGGTAATTAACGTGCTGACCAACGAAACCGGAAGAAAGACTGCGCCACGTTGGGGGCCTATGCACGTTGGGGGTAAGATGGATGCTAGACGATATTCTTCTTGTTCTATAGCCCAGGACACGAAGTTGTACCCTGCTAGGCTGCGTAAGGACCAATTCTGTCACGATTACCCCGACGTTTTAATAACAATTAATTCTGCACCATGTGCTAAGCTTCCCTACTATCCTTTTGATTGGTCTACTTTCTTCCCCAGAGGTTACATGTGTGAAAGGGATTTGTACATCGTATAAAACACGGAGCTAATGTTAATGGCAAACTTTCCCACGAGTTCACGTTAGGGACCTGGTTTGCTTACACCAGCGCAGCAAGCTCTTCCGGCACCGACACACCTGAGGGCAACAGAACATAATGTTCAGTATACGTACCCGTAGCTATCGTGACTTTGGTCACCGGCGCACTTCACTAGCACAACTCCGCCTGCTGACTTGGGCAGAAGGTTTACCAAAAGGGCCATTACCTTCAGCGAACACTCGACTCAAGGACTTGATCCTTTTGGCAGCTAGAGGGTGAGCAGACTTGTTCGACTGAGAAAATTGATTGCGGTATAGAAACGTTTGTGCAACAGCAATGGCACAGTAATTTATACTCTTCGTCCATTATGCAATCAAGGCCATATGACTTTGGTCGGTCACCCACATATTAAAAGACTCTTTAGTGAGTGAAACGATTGCTAATACTCGCGATGCATACGCGGTGATATGGCGTTCCTGCGGCGTTGAGTACTGGTTGCCTGAATCCAGATGGGCCGATCTAGAGCGCTCGACCACACGACATCTACAGGTGGCTTGTCTTGCAACTGGAATTTCTATTTGTCTTATTCCTACGCTAATTACTGCAAAACCACCAAAGGTGAGGCCGGATCAAAAGGGAATGAATGAAGGCCATAGAAGCTAGCCACGACGCATCAATTGCACCTCTGATCCCTCGATGGTATTTATGATGTCCGAGGAAGAACTAAATGAAGGTGTAGCACATCCCACACCACTCAGGAGGTTAGAGCAGCAAACAAAACATACACTCCCGCCAGAGCATATATGGGAATTTGTCAACATGCTTGCATCTTTGGTATACCCAGTGCCATGACCATTGCTTACGAGCCCCCTGGCTGATCCTCGTCTCCTCAAACTACCAATCACATCGACGTACGCTGCTGCTCGAAGGAGCCACGATAGTTCGCGAAAGGCCGATTTGGAGCTGGGTCTGCGAGAGCTGCATCCCTGGGGTCGGCGGGCATTAATGTCGGTGAGCAAGTCGGTCATGGTCTCCCCCTCCGTACCACCTATAACGTTGGCTCTATCTTGACGGTAGTACGGGAATGGCCGTAGTAATCGTGGACGAAAGCATCAGCCTTATCGGGAACATCCGAAAAGCGAAGTCGAATGAGAAGTGCACTGTCAGCTGGTAGGTGGAAAACAAGTATAGCCATAGGGGATGTTTCAGCCAGCTACATTCCTTCGTAGGCCATATATTTCAGCGGTGTGTTTTCTCCTCTAGCCAGCTTTGGTCGAAGAATCAACCGGCTTGCATCCGATGTCGGTCACCTCTACCCATCAAATCATATAGAAAGATCTGGTTAACTCAAGCAGCCACGAACTTGAGCGCTGATTCTCGAAGAGCTTTGCGGGTCAACATGTTCATCATTGGTGCTGTAAGGGATACGGGATGCTTGGGGTACGGTGCTGTCTGTCGTTCTGTTGCCTTGCATCGTTAGCGTCGGTAACGTCGATGAGAGCATCAGCCGGTTCCGCCAATCGAGGGGGCCATTGGAAAGCAAACACTGCCTTCTAAGTTACCTATTACCAAAAGTCCAAGTGGCGCTTTTAGTGCCTAAAGTAAGCATCAATCAACTAAGCGGCAGGTCTACCTACATGACTACCTACTGCCACGCCCATTTCTCGATCTTTCTCAATGCCAGTCCAAACCTCACTGCGAGCGCATAAATGTGCAAACACCATCACGCCCTGTCTAGTTCGAGGGCCCTCACTCTGATCTTTCCCCGGATTTCAATACTCCCACCACGGGCTTGTAATCTTGTCAGGGTACAACAGCGTCTACCTCCTGGCCAACGTATCTCTTCCGCCACTATGCATACCCCCCTCCCCCCCACCCGGTCGTCAAATCCCCCAGGTAATAGCAAGCGGAGATTTGAACCCATCACTTTGCCATGTGAATGAGTCGAGGACTACCGGCCTGGCGGTTTCCATCCTGTACATCTCGGCGACCTTTTTCACAATGGACAATACAAGCTCATCAGGAAGCTTGGTCAGGGTTCCTTCTCGACGGTTTGGCTAGCACGGGATCAAAGGTAAGTACATCGTCGCCCCTGACTGACCCCCATCGAGACTTTCGATCACCGAGACTCATTTTCCGCAAGTAACAACCGCTATATCGCCTTGAAGGTCCTTGTCGCAGCTTCCAAGTCAGCCAAAGAGCTACAGATCCTGCATCGCCTTGCTCAGGTCACACCAAAACGGACGACGCAGTGCACTGCGCCGCTGTTGGACAGTTTCTAACACGTCGGTCCCGATGGGCCGAGCGTCAATTCCATGGTCGAGGAGCTGCCCCAATTCAAGCCGCGCCGGTTCGGGATGAAGGTACGCTACCCGCCAGCAATGGCCAAAAGCATTCTGAGGCAGGCCTTGCAGGGCCTGGCCGTTCTCCACGACAACGGGATCGCCCATGGAGACTTCCAACCGGGCAACCTGCTGTTCTCCCTCGACGACATTGATTCGGAACCCGAGAATGTGTTGCGGCAGGATGAAAATGCGCAGCCTGGCCCCGTCTCGGCCAAGGTACAGAGGCTGGACAGCAAGCCGGATAAATGGGCCCCGCGAGAGCTCTACGTCGCACAACCGCTGGCGCCTTTCAGCAACATCGCGGAAAGCTTCCAGGTTAAGTTATCCGACATGGGCGGTGGTGCGTTCTCCCACTGTGGTTTTGGCTTATTCTGCCGATTTGCTCAGCTAATAAAAATCTCCCACATCAGCCTTCTTCTTCACGGACCCGCCAATTAAACCCGTCGTCCCACTCGGCCTTCGATCTCCCGAGCTGGTCCTGGCGGGCGAAGTCAACAAGACCATTGACGTGTGGAGTTTCGGCTGCCTCGTCTTTGAACTAATGACCGGGCAGCCCCTTTTCTGCGTCCCCTGGACGAACTCCCAGACCGACCAAGACGACGACCATCTCCTTTCCCTTACTACTTGCCTCGGTCCCTTGCCCGAAGCGCTGTATCAGAAGTGGAAGACGGCTCCGCTGTACTTGACATCTGGCCGGCGACTTTTCAACTTGCAGCTCGGGGGTGTGCCGGAAGGGGAGAGCCGCTGATGTTGGAGCAGGTGTCCATGGAGGAGATGTTTGACCGGGCTAACCCGATATCGATGCGGAGGAAGCGGACAAGGTGAAAAAGCTAGTTCGGCGGATCTTGCAGTACGACCCGGCGCAACGACCCTCGCCTGCGGATATTCTGAGGGATCCGTGGTTGTGTGACGGCGAGAGTGGGAGCGGCTCATCCTAGCCAAAATCTATTTAGTCTAGATATACACCTACAGTACTATGCTCAGCCACAACGGAGACATAATGGTTGCGTATGCAAAGTTGCCCAAAGGGGATCATGCGGACAGCGCTGTACTCAGTTCTTCTCGGGAAAGATATCGATATACCGACCATCGTGTTAATAACAGCGGCAGCAACATGCCCCGGCTAGCCAATATCATACACATAAACCCAAGGGCTATCTAGCCAAAGCTAATATCCAGCGTCGTTTTGCACATCTCTGCCAGCTCCGGATCGCCCCCCGCCTCGCGAACCACGAGGTCGTACACGACCAGTATGCGCCAGACCCCCTTGAGGTACTCCCGCAGCCCCTCCATGTCCGCCAAGACGTCCTTGACCTCGTCCCGGTTGTAGTCGTCCTCGCCGCGGGTGAAGAAGTAGTCCCAGTGCACCAGGTTCTGCGCGTCGCCGTCGTACTCGCCCGCGACCGAGCCGAGCAGGCGGCTGTAGCTCTTGAGGTCCATGTAGTTCCGGCGCTCGCGGATCTCCTCGCCGGAGCCGGACCGGGCAAAGGCGCAGACGTCGGAGCCCTGCTCCTGCATCACCACGAGCAGGTTCAGGTACAGGTACACCCGCACCGCCTCCTCGGCGGCCCGGCAGACGCCGTGGCGGTGGCCGTGGCGCGCCGTCAGGAAGGTGGGCAGCTTGGCCTCGGGCTTGTTCGCGATCAGGAGCAGCGACTCCATGATGTCCGTCTTGAGCGCGGCCCGGTTGGGCGCCGCGCAGAGGGCCGGCGGCGTGCCGGCCGCCTCCATCATCATGATCTTGACCGTGTCGGCGTGGCCGATCCGGCTGCCGTGCGGGCAGTCGGTCCACTGGCTCAGCGGCCGGAGGTCCTTGCTGTGCAGCGCCGCGACCCGGGTCGGGAGGTCGGCGCCCTCCTTGTGGCCTTCCTCGAGGTAGCGGAACTGCATCTCGTTGGGGTACACCATCCGCGTCTCGGTCTCGGTCTCGGCGCTGCCGGCAGGCCGTCGCGGTCCCAAGGCGTCCGTGACGACGGACCGGGTCCAGGTCCTGGCGCGCTCCCGGAGCTCGGCCTGGGGCCGGTACTTGGCCCGTTCCGTCTCGGCGAACTCCTGCACGCGCTGGGCGAGGGCGCGGCAGAAGTAGTCGATCTCCTTGCTGTCGCCGCCGCTCTCGGCGGGGAAGATGTCCTTGCGCTGCGGCTCGTGGGTGTAGGACATCTTGTACTGGTAGTGTTTGGCCAGGGTGTTCCACGGCAATGCGTGGGCTTGGTGGGCCATGGTGAAGTTTTTCTGAGCGACCAAGGTGAGCGGTGGGTTGCGGTCGATCTGTTTTTCTTTCGTTTTTTTCTTTCTAGGTGGAACGGAACTCAAAGAAAAGAGGGAATAAGGAGAAGATGAGGAAAGCAAGTATGCAACGGTATTCGTACGCTCCGTTTAAAAAGGCGACACGCTCAGGCTGTATTTTGCGAGCGGACAACACATCTCCGCCTCCTTCAATGAGTCTTCGCCTTCCTGCGGCATGACTCTAGCGGCGGGACGAGTTGCTTGAAACCCCGTCCAAGCTGTGGATACAGGGAACCTGACTCGTGGCACCACCACCTTGACCATCTTTGACTATGCCCCACCAACCAGCCTCCACAGCCTCATTTGTACTTGGCCTGGCGCCACCCCCTTTTGATCTTGACTCCCCCTATTCACCAAGATAGAAGGGTCACCCTCATCGCATGCACAAAGGCATTGAATCGGCAGACTATCTGTACCATTTTCCCCCATTTTCGGAACATTGACGTCTGGATAGGAGCTGAAGTATGGAGACAGGCATACCCATGTTATCCTTGGCGGTTATGTGTCGTTAATAACTGAGGATGTATCAAAGTCTACTTGAAGACTCTTGATTGTACCCAATAGCCGTCGCAAGAAGTTTCATTATTTTTCAAGGCCAGGTACGTTAACTTATAACAACTGGGTAGGTCTCACACGAAATAGGGGGATGATACTAAGATAGCCTCATGTGTAGGAGTCGTCCACACCATGACCGCGGGTGCTATCTTTCGGTCCTGGTTATTGCCCAGGACGAGCCCAAGAGGATTACATTTCTCGTGCATAGATATCGGCGCAAATACGCGGTAAATTTTTTGAGATAGGATAAAATCTTAGAGAAAAGTGAAAATCCATCCCGACGTTTATCATTACGCATGTATCTATCTATATGTACAAGTTTAAAACCGCCTCGAGGTGTTCTAATCACGTTTTGTGCCCACCTTGAGCTCACAGCTGGCCGAAGTATCGGAGTATCCAGAGTCCACCGGAGACTCGAGCATCTCTTCCTCTAAGGAAGATATCTTCCCGCCGGTATCGCTGTTAATAGTGATCTTCTCATCAATCCGCGGCTGCTTGAAAGCACATAGATATCTGCCCAACGCCATGATAGGGAAGTAATGCCGGTAGAGAGAGTATCCAATGTAGAAGAAGTTCGGGAACCCCGTGCCCGTGTATTGCCTCTCCAACCACGTGGCCGTCCTCCTTTGGGATTCGTGCTCGCCGTTGCCGCTGTACACCTGCGTCTCGACCAGGTGCTTCACGCCAGACTCGATCGCGGGACTCGTCTTGCCGTTACAGACGGCCAGAAGCCCCATGAGAGCCCACGCGGTCTGCGACGGCGTCGACGGGCCGCCCCGGCCGGCGCGCTCCGGGTAGCGGTAGGACTGCAAGTCCTCACCCCAGCCGCCGTCGGGGTTCTGCACGCTCTCGAGCCAGCCTGCAGCGGCCCGGGCCGCGTCCTCGACCGGCTTGTCTCCCTCGGAGAAGTACGCGAGCCCGCACAGGACGTTGCTAGTTCCGTAGATGTAGTTGGCGCCCCAGCGACCGTACCAGGCCCCGGACGGCTCCTGCTGCCGCAGCAGGTACGCCACCCCGCGCGGACAGGCGCGGGAGAGGAGGGCGAGGGTGCGCGCGTTGAGGAACTCGCCCTGGCCCGCGAGGCGCCGCATGAGCCCGAAGGCCTCGAGGATGCGGCCCGTGACGTCGGCGCTCGAGGGGTCGCACAGGGCGTCCATGTCGGAGAAGGGGATGCGGTTGAGCCAGAGCCGGTCGTTGTCCCGGTCAAAGGCCGCCCAGCCGCCGTCCCGGTTCTGCATCCCGCAGATCCAGGCCGCCGCGCTCGTCACCGTCGCCGAGTCGAGCGCACCGGACGGGTCGTGGTTCACGAGGGCCAGGATCGCGGCCGCTGTGTCGTCCACGTCCGGGTAACACGTGTTGCTGTACTCGAAGCTGAAGCCGCCGGGCTCGAGGGCGGGGTTGTAGATCCGCCAGTCACCTTCGGGGCCGAGGAGCTGGTGGCTCTTGATCCAGCGGATGGTCTGGCGCAGTCGCTCGTCGTCGAGGTGCGGACCCTTTTCTTCTTCGTTTCCTTGATATCCGGTGGTGCTGGGTCCGTCGCACAGGGCCCGAGTCATCAGCACCGTGTCCCAGACGGGTGAGACACACGACTGCAAGCGCTTGCCCCCTTTGTCCTGCCACGTGAACCGCTCGATGGCGGCGATGGCCGACTGGATCCGGGAGCTTTCCAGCTTGTAGCCCTCCAGCAGCAGCGCTTGTACGCCGGCGTGCATCGGTGGGATGATGCCGGCCCAGTCCCCCTGCTTCTCCTGGCGGTCCAGTATCCACTGCACACACTTCCGACGCGCATAGCTCCGCAGGGGCCAGAAGGGCTTCAGCCCGCCTAGCCAGTAGAGGGCCGTATCGATCCCACCAAACATCAAAGACCACAGGTCGCTCTCCCACGGCCGCGCCAAGCTCGGACCGTACGGCACGTGCTTGTTCCCGGGATGGATCCAGAGCTCGTCGAGGAACTTACTCTGCGGGTCCGGCCTGCCGTCGGCGCCTTCGGGGTCGGGCAGGGGGTAGATCTTCTGGTGGTGCCGGATGATGAGCAGCGGGACCAGCGTGGACCGGACCCAGGACGAGAGCCGGTACACGCTGATCGGGGCGAAGGCGGGGCAGAGGATGAACTCGGCGGGCAGCTGCGGGACGGCGTCCCAGGGGAACAGGCCGAACTGGGCGAAGAAGATGCGCGTGAAGATGCGGACCGCGGCGACGCCGCCGCTGCGCCGGATGAAGTCGCGCCCGCGCCGCATGGCCTCGTGGTGCGGCGGCACCCCCAGGATCTTGAGGGCGAGATAGGCCTCGGCGCTCGCGGAGACGTCGCCGGGGTAGTCGGGCGCGATGCTCCAGGAGCCGTCGGGCTGCTGGCCCGCGAGCAGGTAGTGCCGGTACGCGTCGCCGTCAGGGATCGGGGTTATGCCCAGGGACTGGTAGAAGAAGACCTGCTCGGCCGTGATGGTGGCGTTGGACAGTAGTTCGCCATTCCAGTGCCCGTCTGGCCGCCGGGTCTCCCAGGCGTGTTCGACCGCCAGCTTGTGGGCATTTTGGGCGAGCGCGTAGAGGTCGCCGTCTGCCTCTCTGGTGAGAGGCGCGATCACCTTTGTCGCTGGCTCCATCTGGACGTCCTACGGAGGGCCTGCAGGCACCATGAAGAACGGAAGGAGGATGAGGAAACTTGGAGGGCTCGTGTAACCGACCCTGTCTGGGTTTTGTCAAGTGGTGTCTGTTAATGCTCATCTGGACCAAAGTACTGGAGTATGTTTGTCTACTTAGAGGAGACTTAGGTGTGGGAGAGGATCATGCAGACAGATTCTCGCATCCTAAAATCTACGTCCGGGACCAATCAGGTTGAGAGGTCCGACACACGAGATCCCTTAACGTATGCAGCCTGCACCGATCAAACCTTACTCGCTGACTCCGTCTTCGTATGATGATCGCTAAGGCCCACCGTTCATTGGTGCATTCTCGGTGTCAGTCAAAGTTGTCGTTAGTAAGGCGCCCACGGACTTCCGACAGTACAGAGCCAACACGACAATGCTCATTGGTCGTCGAATTGGTGTCTCGCCATTGCTTGTGGTCTTATGTGAGCGACCGACCGATATAGAAGTGTACATGATGTTTTATCTTACCGTGGGTGGGTTTAAGATTAGGGGACGGTGACTTACACGGCTTTACGCGTATCAAGCGGCTTCGGCCCGTCTCGATGCGGACGAAGACGTCATCTATGGCGAGAACTGGCGCCTGAGCGCTGGAGCGTGGTCAAACGGAAATCTCACCTTTTTCCCTGTGTCTCATCGGATCTCGCAGGGGTCTCACCAAATCTCGCTTTGATGCGGTAACCGTGTGCCGGTCTCTAGACCTCCTCCCGCCGCGGGAAAAAACGGCCGTGCTCAGTCAGGACACACGGGTGTCACTGTCTAACTTTGCAGAGCCGCCTCGATACCCACGCTGACCGTCAATGGAAATCCCAGCAAGGGTTCATGCGGTGTAGCCTCTCGACCAAGAGCCACCGATGGGTCTGTCTCATCGGCAAGAGCGCCAATGGGTATGCGGCACGTGTGAGACCTCTAGGGAACACATTACTTCATCGAGTCTTATATGTGATTTGACCTATAGACCATCTATATGGGAAGCACTGGCATTTTGGGGGCGGGCTGTTTTTCGGAATGGGCCTGAGATGCGGCGCTATGTGGCAACGGCACAGGCTCAACACTTGCTCTATCTCGTTCGTTCCAGCCACCATGGCTTCCTGGACTATATTCACCATGTAGGTATAACCTCAAAACTTGTCATGGGCCAACTGACTTTTCTTGCCCCTCTTTTTGGCCTCCTTCGAGATTCCCGTTGCCAGGGATGGGATGATCCTAACTGGGAAATTCCTCGCGTCTTCCTTCACCATATTCTTCCTTTCCACTGCACTGTACGCCTCCCCCAAGATCTCGCCAAACCAGCTGTACGTTTTGTACTTTTATCCGCCGCGGATTGGTTCCCTTTCCCTCCTTCCATCCCCGTCTAGCAAGCTCAAGAATCGTAATGGCCCTTTGGAATAGGTGGATTCAGTGTATGTCGTGTGTGCAGAACGAACAGCCATGATTGGGAAGACAGACTTACTCCCTGCCGCTGCGCCATGATAGTCGGTTCGCCCTCCGCATCTCGCTTGTAGAAGATGCCGTGGGCATCAGCGATAACCTTGCACCTATCGGGACGATGCAGACTTGCCTCATCATTCGGCAACGGCAACCCGACCAACAGGTTGCTGTGGTAAGATGTCAGATCCAGTCCAGTCTGGCGTCGTAGTTTATGGTGGCTTCCGATGCGTACACGAACTTGATCAACGTCTCCGAGTCACGCTCACCGTAGGTGAACATTTGGTGATAAGCCGTTATTGGTCTAACCCTCGCATTGTGAACTGATCATGTGATTAAGGGGGTGACCTGCTATGCGTAGGACGGTGTCCCGGATGTTCTCCTTGCCTAGCAAACAACTTTGGATAGCATACGTGATAGCCATGTTCTTGCCGAGCTGCAATACACTGGGGCATGTGTATTTTAAACTGATTAGAATATCGAGGCTTGCTTGCTTCAAAGGCGGACGTCCGTACTGACTTCGGTATAGGAGTGAGCGGGGCACGTCACCTGGGCACCTTTCGGACTTTAATGATTTGGTAGCTCGCAGGGTCATGACACGCAACAGATTCGGGTTCTTATGTCCGATCATCCGCCCGATGCTTACGGCCGACGCTATCGCGCCCTCAAAGCATCATGGTAATCGAAGAGGTCTTTTCCAATCACTGGACCGTAAATAAAATCAAGAGTAAGCACGGCCACAAATGATTAATACATATGACATTCTGTGTTAGAGCGGAGCTCGCATTGACCCAATACTTACGATTCCACGTGCATACTACCAACTTGGAGGCCCTTTGGGGGCCCGACAATATCCGGTCAGCACTGTTAAATTCTCCAAGACTTGCGTGAGGTGGTTGTTGTGCTACATGGGTAACCAAAGGAGCAGCAATCGGGAAGGCCAAGCCTCGAACTCCCATGAGGTGGCGACGGCGAACCCCTGTTGTGTCACAGGGAGGCTGGCAAACATTATGACATATCGGAACGAGGCTTCGGTTGCACTTTCCCTTGCAAACGAAGTCGCCCTGTGATTGGCTTGCATACCCCGGTCGACGTTACTTGGAACGTTGCCTCTGCAGAATCTCATGGATAGCTGCTGCTGTATCCCCGCTACGCGGAAAGATGATTGATAACGGGCGACATGCTTTCCCAATCCGGCTGGCCTTATGTGCCACCCACGGGGAGGACCGGCACCAAATGCATCTTTTAGAGATGTTCCCACGAATTGTGCAGGATTTGCAGGAAATAACTTTGAGTAAGATACCACTTTTGTATTCCGATGCATACAGAGAAATGGAAATATAAATCTATCATATGAATATGGGGTGTTGCATTCCAGGATCTCGCAATACGATCCAATTTTAGTTGCGTGGAATGTGTCAGTCCAAATATGTTGAACGTGGGGGAGCACTGCCCTTGCGACATGTAATAGTGACATGTAATATCATCCGTAATACTCACACCACCAGCTAGGCTTGCCAATCCTGTACAGAGGAAGGTAGAGAACTACTTCCTGATCACACCTTCCTGTTTCACTTTCTTCCAGGCGGCACCTTCTGGGAGGTTTGTTTCCTTCCATTTGATACGAGAATACATTGTGCATACTCTCCGACCCTTTTCAGCCCCAGTGCATCCCCGTCAGGTTTCACAACTGGCTCGGCGGAACTCATCTCGCCCCCGACCATTACACACTCATTAGAAACTGGGCTCGATCGTCAAGGAACATTAACAAAAGCATGTGGAACTACATCATCATCGGCGGCGGTACCGCCGGCATGGTGGTTGCCTCGAGACTCAGCGAGGACCCCAACGTGAGGGTCTTGGTCATCGAGGCCGGCGCCGACAAAAGCTCCGACCCGAGTGTCCTGACGCCGGGCTTGTTCTCTACGCAGATCGGGAATCCCGAGTACGACTGGATGTTTCGCTCCACTCGTCAGGTAACATAAACCCTAACCCGTCCCAGTTTCCGCCATTGGAGTTTTCACTTGCTGATGATAAGCCCTCACCGTCGCGCCAGTCGCATCTCAATGACCGTATCATCGCGCAGCCACGCGGCAAACAGCTGGGTGGCACGTCTGCAATGAACATCATGGTCATGATGTATCCGTCGCGGGACAACATCGATGCCTGGGGCGCTCTAGGCAACAAGGGCTGGTCCTTCGACGAACTGGCTCCCCTACTTCCGAAAGATGGCAACCGTCACGCCGCCCGGCGCCAACGCCCGGAAAGTGGCGCAAGTAGACAAGTGGCACGATCCGGCCCTCGACGGTCACGCCGGACCGCTTCAGATTGGTTGGGGCAAGGACTACCCCGAGACCCTGAACGGCGCGTGGGTGAAGACGTTTGACAACCTCCTCGGTTCCCGCATGACGGGGGATCCGCGCAACGGTGAAGCAATCGGAGGCTTTCAGAATATGGAATCGGTGTCGCCCGAGACGAGATGTCGGAGCTACGCGGGCAACGCCTACTACGGCCCGGCGGAGCGAGGCCGCGAAAACCTGACGGTCTTGACAAGCACCCGGGTCGTCAGCATCACGACCAAAGAGACATCGAGGGGCCTCCGCGCCCTCGGTGTCCTTGCCCGGATGCCGGACGGGCTCGGCGAGTACCTCGAAGCTTCCGAGGAAGTCATACTGTGCGCGGGCGCGGTCCAGTCGCCCCAGCTCCTAGAGCTGTCGGGGATTGGCGGTCGGGCGCTGCTGGAGCAGCACGGGATCCCGGTCCGGATTGACAATCCCCATGTCGGGGAGAACTTGCAGGACCATCCTATCGTGGGGCAAATGTTCGAAGTGAAGGACGGGATTCGATCTCTCGATTTGTTGAAGGAGCCGGAGTACGCTGAGGCGGCTTTGGACCAATTCTCACGCGGAACCGGTCTCCTTTCGCAGTCGCCACTGGCTTCGGCATATACCCCCTTCGTGGACAAAGATGGTGTTATGCCTGAGGCCGAGATCGAACGCTTATTCGATGAGCATTTCCGTTACGGCACAGATTGCAGCCATGACAAGAAGAAGGAACACCAGATTCTTCGAAGCTGTATGGAAAAGCCAAGATCTAACCAGGTGCAATACCACCTCCTACCCGCAAGCCTTCCAGTCCCAGATCCCAACGGCATCGCTCCCGTCTTTCACAAACCCCAAGTCGCCGTCATGGCTATACTGAGTCATCCCCTGGGACGTGGCAACGTGCACATAACGTCCCCATCGATCGACCACGCGCCAGCGCTGGACCCGTGCTACCTGGAGCACCCCTTGGACATGGAGATCCTCGCCCGCAGCGTGCAGTTCACCGAGCGCATCGTTTCTACGCCCCCCTTCGCCGACGCCCTGACCGGCGCCCGCTACCCAGATTATCCGAGCGCTGACACGTCGCTCGACCGCGCCAAGGAGATTGTGCGTCAGGTCACATTCTCGTGTTATCACCCGGCCGGCACCTGCGCCATGAAACCCCGCGGCGACGGAGGCGTCGTGGATGCGCGGCTCGTCGTGCATGGAACCGTCAACTTGCGGGTGGTCGATGCCAGCGTCTTCCCGCTCATGCCTTCGGGGAATATCCAGGCCACCGTCTACGCGGTTGCGGAGAGGGCGGCTGCCTTCATCAAGGAATCAGCAGGTCGGTGCACCGCAAGGTCCACCGGTAGCACGAGCAGTGTTGATGGCAGTCCTGATGGCAGTGTTGGGACCAGTGTTCATGGTAGTGTTGATGGGAACGGCAGCAACGCTAGTACATGAGGCTTCCTCGGCATTTTGGAAAGGCCTTGCCGGGCTAGTATGCGGATTGTGTTCCGAAGCTTGTTTGGAGAATGTATATGTAAAGTGGTACGGGAGATGCAGTCGGTCAAATGTTGTATTGATTTGACGTATTATTTCATTTTCTACTCCAAGGATGAGGAAACAAATAGGGGTATCGTCTTCAATCGAATCGTTGACTACCAAAAGCCTCTGAGAACTTCGCCTAACCCATTTACGTGTCCTAGTAACTTTTGGGTGAGTGAGATACTCTAATAGATCATTATAGTTCCCGCATAGAAATTTATATCAGCTAAAGACGTTTGCTTGGTTTCTATAGTCGAGAACCCGCTGTCGCACCTCACCCGGGTTTTTAGGTAGCTTATCCCCAGACATGCTCATTTACTAGCCACATGTAAGCCACATTAGCCCGGTAGCCACATGCCTCCGTTTCCAGGCCTCCAATTGATTTTAGTCCAGTACGTCTCAATCTTCAACCTCAATACTATCGCAAGGCAGTGAACCTCCTCGAGGCGAGCCACACAAAAACAAGGCAGTGAACCTTCTCTCAAGGCGAGCCACGGAAAACACACAGAAAAGCAATAATGTCGTTACCACCTGATACCGCAGCTTGGCCCCTGGCCGATCCAGGTCTGGCACAGGAGCTGCTTGACCTAATCCAGCAAGCATCGTACCATCGCCAGGCCAAGAAGGGCGCCAACGAAGGGCCAACGAAGGTTCGTCTACCTCCAATTCTTTTAATGTCGAGAAGATTCATCGCTGACCTGCTTTGACGCAGTCACCAAGGCCCTCAACCGAGGCGTGTGCAAAATCGCCGTCCTCGCCGCCGACGCCAATCCGCTGGCGATCCTGCTTCATCTTCCTCTGCTCAGCGAGGACAAGAACACGCCGTACGTGTACGTGCCGAGCAAGATCGCGCTCGGGCGGGCTTGCGGCGTTTACCGCTCGGTCGTCGCTGCTTGCGTCACGGCCAACGAAGGCGGCGACCTCGCCGGCCACATCAAGGCTATGCGTGACAAGATTGAGCGGCTGGCGATTTGAGGTGTTGGCGATGGGAAGGTGATCGGTGATGCTGGGCCACGACGACTGAGCTTCTCCTCTTCCGATTCCTTTCAGTAGGTAATTGGGTCAAAGGAGGTTGAGTTTCAGCGTGTGTCCATTCCGTACATCCTAGGTCTAGTCTAGATACGTCAATTACTAGATCGATGTTGTTGTTTCCGCCCGGCCGCCTCGTTTATTGTGTTATGATTTGCCCATGCAGAAAGTGTGTCGTCTAGTATTGAGAAACGGATTATAGCAAGTGTTTCAAATTACCAACGTCATACTACGGCGTTTTTAATTAGGTAAAGAATCCTTAGGCCCACCGTTTAATACAGGCTCAACAAGGTGCGGAGATGAAAACCCATTCAGCTTGCCATTCAGCTTGCCATTCAGCTTCCCAGTCAGCTTCCCGTTCAGCTTCCGATCGGACTTGCTAATGCCATCAACACTAAGCTTTCTCATCCCAGACAGTTGATCTCCAGTACCGTTTGGAGCCGACTGCATCGTAATCTTCTTCCTGGCGCTCTTGACGGGCGTGGCGTGTACCGTCCCGTGATCCGGGCTCGGTTGCTCTCGGCGGGCTCGATCGACCTGGAAAGCCTCAGCCGTTTGGAGTCCGCCCGTGGCCAGGTTACAGGCCAGCATGACGGCGATGGGGACCTGACGAGAGGCCGGGTCCTTGTCGTTCACGGCCACGGCGTAGGAGAGGGCGGACGCGTACGCGGTCAGGTTGGCGACCTCCCCCAGAATCGCCGACGTGCGGGCCTTGCTCGCGGGAACCTGGCTCAGCTCGTAAAAGTGCCACCCGGTCGCGAAGATCCGGGGGATCAGGAGAACGGCGCTGACGATGGCCCCCGTGGCGCGCCCGTCGTCGACCGCGAGGCCCGAGAACTTGCTGTCCGAGGTCGCGAGCTTGCCCTGGACGTACCCGCTGAACAGCACCTTGGAGATAAGCCCGACGGCCGTGGTAGCGGTGGAGATGGCGCTGACGGCGGTGTTCTCAATGGGACACATGGGCACGAGGACGCCGGACGCCCCGTCCAGAATGCCTACCATGCCGCTGAGGACCGCGGCAGGGATGGAGAAGGGGTTCTCTCCCGTCAAAGCTTCGGCCTCGAATCCGACGAGGAAGTCGCCCATGAAGAGGCAGAAGCCGGCTGTGGCGTGCCCGGCAATATGGATCCCCTGGCGCAGGGCCTGAGGCAAAGAGCGCGGTGACGCGCCTCGCCCGCCCGCTTTGTTGCTCTTGGTGCCGTTAGTTGCACCAGCTCGATCAAAGAACGAAGGCTCAGTAAAAGTAGTCTTCCCGAGCAAGTTTGTGAGACTTTCCCAACTCTCCGCCGAGATGATGGCCTTCACATCGTTATTGTCCGGGAATGGTGCCTCGCCATAAACAATCTTGTAGACCACATCGTAACTCACTGCACCGATCCACAAAAACAGATCGAGGTATGAGATGGTGGGGATACCGATCATGTCGAGGATGTCCGATATGACCGGGATGCGGATCTCGGTGTCCATGATCTCCATAACTTTGCTTCCCAGGGCGCTGAGGGTGTCCAGGAGTGCGTCCACTACGACCTGTGCAGAGAGCAAGATGCCCTCTGCGAGAACGGCGGCGAGTGCCTTCAGAGCTTCCGAAACGCTCATCGTGGGTAGCTTCGAAGCTACGGTCGCGAGATCCGAGTAGACTCCCGACAATGCTTGCCCCTCGTCCGACAGGGCCTTGAGTAGCGCTTCGACGACATCCCCGACTTGGGCCTTGGACGCTGCGCTGTTGCCTGACTTGACCGTTATGCTACTGGCATTGTTCCGAAAGTGCGCCGCGAACAGCATCGAGGATGAAGTCTGGCCTTTGGCCGGGCTGCTCGCGCTTCCGCTGGCGGGTTTGGAAGACGCGTCGCCCAGTGAAGACCAGTCATCCATGCCAGCCCACTGATGGAGGGACTTCTGGGCATCCACGATGTGATCGTCGAAGGCGGCCTTGGTGGCGCTCAGTTGGCCCATTTGGTGTCCCATGTACAGTTTCACCAGACTGTGCAGGACGTCCTTGGTTCGTTTGATGTCGCCCCATTCGAACAGGAACTTGACGAACTGGATCAGCTTCTCGACCGCGGTCTCGATGACGGTGAAGATCCATTCGATGGCGCCGACCACCGCCTCCACCGTGTCCAGAACGGCGCGGTAGACCTTGCCGGCGATGGTGGCCACGAAGTGCCAGGCATCCGTTGCGGCGTGTTTGACCAGCTCGATGACGGCCTCGACCCCCGTCTTCAACCATCGGAACAGATCGCCCGCGGCAATGGCAATGAAGTCGAAGGCGCCTCGTGCCGCGGGCAGGCCCAGGAAGGCGGTTGCCGGCACCACGCGGGAGCAAGTACGGTCCAGCCTCGCCAAACGCGTGAAACTGGGCGGCTGCGCGTCGCTCCAGGCCTCTTGAAGGTTGGCCATCCCCGAGGCTATCGTTTGGAGCTCCGCGGTGCTCGTCGCGGAGTCGACAAGGTTCGAGTGGCTGGTCGGCCCCAGCGTACCGCCCGCAACGGTTTCCGTTTCCGCAGGGAACGACGCGTCACGAAGAGCGCTTTCGGAGTCGAGGCTGGCTATCTTGGCGAAGGCCTTCTGCATCGGGTTGATGATGGTGCTCAGCGGGCCATTGCGAATCGACACAGTGAGGATGGAGGCATTGAGGCCAACGGCGGCCTCTACGACGGTCGCGACGCCCGCCGAATTGGTGGAAACCACGACCGGCTTCGGGCCAACCAGGTAATACAGGCCATTGATGTAGAAGGGGGTCAGAGCGTCCGCCGAGATCTCCAACGCGGCATCCGCCGCCGGCAGATCCTCTTTGTCACTGACGTGGATCGTAGTCGTGTAAGAGCTGAAGGACAGCGGCTTCTCGGCAGCCGGCACGGCCAGGGTGATCTCCTGCGGTCGCCATAGCTTTGCGCCGGTAGCGGTCGACTGGGTCAATTTGAAGAGCTTTCCGCCACCCGAGGCGAAGACCGTGTTGCCCCCGTCCGCCCGATTGATGTACGTGGAGAACTGCTCGACGCCCGACAAGATCGGCACGACGGCCGACCAGGCGCCTGGTTGGTCAACCTGCGATGCCAGGCAAGATGTGTAGAATAGCTCGTCGTTTCCGTTCTTTCCGCAGACTGTTTCAAAGTTAGCTTGGGAGCGGCACGAGAAGCTGGTGACTGGATCGTCACGCGCGGGAGAACTCACTGGTTATTACTTCGTCGTCCATCGTGGCTTGCAGCTGGTTGGTCCCGGAAAGACAGTCGCTCGTAATCAAGGGCGAAGCCTTGGATCCATCCGATTGCTTGTCAGCGGCGAAGCGGTACAGCGTAGATCCGCCGACGCAGAAGAGATCCGTGAGCTCGAAGAACTTGGAAGACCGAATCCCACAACGGGTTGCGGCAATGGAATAGGTGGGCATATCGTCTGGCAGGCTCAGTCTCCGTGGAGTTGGCGGCCCGGAACCGTAGATGTTCTCTACTGGCACATACACCAGCTGGGGAGTGCTGCCGCTGAATCCGGAGGTGTAGACGCCGTCGACACGGCCATTCGAGACTCGACCGACGATGCTCTTGTAGTTGCCGTCTTCGATGTCCACGGGGACGTCATGTTTCACCCAGTATCTCCCGGTTGTCGAGGAAAGATCGATGTGGTAGCGAGCAATGAATTGGTTCGAAGACTTCGCTGAAGTGGGACGGTCGATGTCGACGACGAGGTATTCCTTCTTGTTGGAGGTCTCCACAAACATGACGCTCACAATCTTGAGTGCGGTTGGGGTCTCCGAGACGTCGTCAAATGGGATTCGTGTCCACCCCGGGACAGACGTCCAGTCCACATCGGAGCTGTCCTTTCCTAGAGAGACGAAAAGCGTGTCGACCCCGCCGTCAGAGATGGCCAAGGCGAGGTTGATGGTGCCGTCCACGGCACTCTGTCCCACGTCAAAGGTGCGCGCCGCGGCAGTGTCGGAATCGGGGTACCATTGCGCCAGGACGGGAGAGGAGAGGTCTTCGAGCTGCCACCCATTGTTTGAGGTCCCGCTTTGCTCTTTGATGACGTGGAAAACTCCCGACGTATCGATGGCGAACAGCAGAGCGTGGCCGTCGCCGGTCTGCAGGGCCTCGAACTTGCTGCACGGCGACACGATTTCTCCTTGGACGTAATTGTCCAGCATTTCCGATGCGTACGTGAGTTTCAAGCCGTTCTGGTCGGGGAAATCGCCCTGCAGGAGGGCATGGCCCTGGTTCTTTGCCCCATCGCGCAGCTGGGTCTGAGTGACACGAGTCTCGCTGGGGTTGGCGTAGGTGATCTTGCATAAGAGATCCTGGTAGTCTGAGAAGACGGGCGACTTGAACGCGAAGGTCCTGGAGCCCGGAAAGATGAAAGATTGCAGAGTATCAAACGCAATCGGTTCCAAATTGATGGGTCCGATATCTTCGATGTCACGCTTGATAGAATTGATGATCTCGTTGAGCGGGACAAACAGATCAATAAACCAACCCGTATGCGGTTTTTCTGACCCGTCCGCTGTGTCGTAGTCACTCCAGACCACATTCAGATCCCCGTATTGACCGACAGAGATGTTGTACCGGTCGGTTCGCTTTGGGTTGTAAACAGTCAGCTCATCGCTGTTGTTGGCAGCCCGTAAATACATGTGGACTTTGTAGTCCTGGGTGATCTTGATGGTAGTTCCGTAGAAATACACCTTGACTGTGTAGTCGGTCGTGATGTTGAAGTCGGCGCTGTACCAGCCGTATTCGTCATAATCTTTGAGGTATCGATGGTATTTGATCTCGATGACCTGCGAAGTCTCCGAGTGGTTCCCAACGTCCACACTATCCGGCTTACCATCCTTCTGCGGGGACACCTCGTAGTCAGGAACCCAGGCCGGGAAGTAACCCTTGACCCAAGGCTTGACGCTGACGCAATGTTTCGAGATGGCCGGGCCAATCTGTTGCACGAGGAAATTGCCGACTGCTTTTTGATTGACAGCAATCACGCCACTCTCGTCGTCTACTTCGTCCTTTTCCACCCAGTTCCAACTGAAGCTTGCGGCGCCTGGCATCGTCTTGCCGTCCGTAACGCACAGGAAGTCCAACGTGGAGACGGCTTGTTCCTCCGCGGTCGGGTTTTTGATCTCGTTGCCCTTGCCGTCTTTGAGATGGGACACCTGGCGTTGGAAGCTGGTCATCTGCAGCTGCGACGGATCGGGCGACTGTGGCGTGGCCGCCACGGCGACGAGCGGCAGGCCTTCGGCTTGGCAGTGTTTTGCGTAGACGTTGATGAAGTACTTGGTCAGCAGATACTCGGGGGTGGATCCTGCCTCGATGCCCTCGATGTCGGGCAGGTTCACCATGGCGGCATGTTCCAGGTCGTAGAGGATCTGCTGCAGGTCGAACGATGTCGAAGATATCTTGCTGAGCTGGCGCAATATCGCGTCCTTCTCCGACGTGTGTTTCTGGAAATAGATGGGGCCATCCAAGCTCTTGTCGAGCTCGGCAACGGTGAGGTTGACTCGCGTACTGAAATACCAGCACTTGTCATCAGGCTGCTCCCACACCTCCCATTTCCCGTCGTCGTAACCAGGTGGGACGCAGTTGATGACGGTGAGCTCGGAGCATAACATGTTGAAACCCACGGCGCCAGCGTCCGACCCAAAGTTGACTACCGATGGCAAGTCCTTCGGCATCACCCCGGAGGGTAGGCCCATTCGAATCTTTATGGCAGCCATGAATCTGGCACCAAGGAGATCCTTCCTGATCCGGGGATCATCGAACGGTGTATCTGGCGGTATGTCGAACGGGTTCACGCCGTTGCTCTTCTTGAGAAGATTGTCAAGCTCAATCTCGACGGGAGCAGAGTCTTCGTTGGCGACAAAGAAGAGACAAGTGGCCTCCTGCTCGGAGTTGTCCAAGAACTCCAAGAGACCAGAGTTGATGCTGGCCTGGGTGGTAGAGATAACAAAGTCATAGCCGTACTTTGGGTTTGACAAGTCGGACTGTGAAGCCATGTTGAAGGCTGTTCAGTATCTGCGTATATTGGTTGACGTAAGAAGTGATAATGTAAGGAAGTTGATAAAGAGGTATGAGAGTGGAAATTCCAAGACGAGATGTCCTTCTATATATCTCCTTGTTAATCCGATAGCCCATGTCGTCACTTGAAATTCGAGGACAGCCTTACTTAATAATTATCTCCTTCCTTCGCTGACTTTTCCAGGGCCGGGTTCCGATTAGCCGCCGTAAATTTCAGGGTCTCATTCTTTGAAAGTTACACGGGCGTTGTACTGAAGTGTAACGGGCAGGGTCCCGGAATCCCCGCATTCCACTGCTCGCGGCAGGCGGTTCACCAAAGTAAAGCTAATGCAAGGATGATCAGAGCAAACCCTAAAGCGAGCCGTCCCGCTACATATTCCGAACCTTCTCGGTGCTTCGTGCAGAGTTGTGAGGTCAAGGACATATGCCAAGGGACAAGTCCAGTTCAAACTCCCACTCATCGGATTTGGTGGATTATGGGCTCGGTCAAGAAGAGCTGCAAGTATTATGTCAACAATGTCAGCCAATGCGATGGTGATGTACGGGTACTATATTCGAACACGGGCGAAAACGCTTAATCAAATGCCGCGGCAGATCGGTTTCGCAATGTCTCGGCTACTGCCTGCTGGGTAACATGAAATGATGGGGTAGTCTAACACTGACTCCAACTCAGTAATTTGAGACAAGCGAAGTATGTAGATCTGCCTCCTTGTCGGCTTGCTGCCACCATGAATGTGCTTTCTGGGCTGTGGCCAATCCCGAATTGTGGGGCGATTTCAAAGGCGACTTTGTTCGCCCTTGTGCAAAGTTCCCTTGCAGCTGCAGTCGGCGCGATAGAGTGTCCAGCCAGGTAAGACCGACAGCAGGTCTCCAATCCGAGAAGTGATTCGGCCGTAAGTATTCTTGAATTTACATCTACCACTGTCACAACATATAAGTCACGCCACTTCGGTATGGTACATTGATGAACGCACGCTGGGGGTTTCTCCTTTCTTCGGAACTGGGGGTTTCAAATATGGTGGGACTGCGTCCTTTCCGTTTCTGACCACGAATTCAACCATCTCCCTCTCTGCGAGTATATAGGCATACTAGGCGCTGACTTTGATACCCGGCAACTTTGAGAACCAAGAACACGCTTGGCTGCAGGGTTTGTTCTCCGCTCCAAGTGATTGAAAGGGCCATTGCAGGGGCCCTGTGTCACGAATCGAGATACTCTGGCGTGATCCAGCAGTTTTGGTAAAACCACTTGGTCACCAATTCCAGTCACAGCGGCGACTTCGCTTACCGAGTGGCAGACATTGCATCCCTTGAAGAAGTCGTGCCATGGCCGGGAAGACAACCCGATACTCTTTGCCACAAACGGGACCATGATGAGGGCCCCGGTGGCGAAGGAGAAGTAGTGGAACGGTCGCCGTTGTGGAGCCTGGGCGCGAGGACAAAGGCCATTGCCACAAGGTCGCAGAAAAGTAGGACGCCGGCCATGTACCAGGGGCATTAGACGGTGACGGATCTACCCCCAATGGTTCCATCTTTAGAGCTTTGACGTCACGCGATGTTTCTCGTAGTCAAGGTGGTGGAAGCCGTTATGGCCGAGTCCGGCTGCGTCGGGGGATGTATGTGGCCGACATATTGCTAATATGCTCTGGATAGCCACTGCTGTGCACCGTGAACCCGATAGGTGGAATGCTGGTATTGGATAGGATGGAAGAGTGGAGCAGTGGACTATCTCGCTCGGTGCCCAACGAGAGAGGTGTGATCATCGGTCCGGCCATCTCGCCCCCAGGCGGGCCCGCGCATAGAGGGACAGTGGAATCGACAGAAATAGTAACGCATCCATTATGTGCACCTCCAGATTCGAAGTGTGATTGGAGTTCCCCGCAGCTTGATGACAATCCATTCGCACAACAGCAGGCGCGGCACCAAACGGAGCTGGGGTGGGTGGTATGTGCGGGTTCGCCAAGTACAAAAGAGTTTTCGTACACAAGAGTCGGGCCTGTGCGACAGAAGCTGATATGCCGCACATACTATTCGGTCCGGGCCCACAGTGAAGATGCGTATGCTGCTCTGGAAGAAACGATCGTTCCGCCATGATAACGGTGCCAGACTTAGCAATTCCGGAGCGCGCTTCAGGGCTGCTGTGACGAACCTCTGCCTTGCTTGACTGCGGCTGATGTAGTCATCCGCGAATGTCTCATCATAATTCTTCAAGATGCTCTCTTCGTCGGATGGAAGGCTATTCGGAGAGTTTTCTCCGTTGCCGATCGAGATTCCCGTGAGGTTAGACTGGGCGCAATGCAGGCTTGCTCCTGCTTGCGGCGACGTGCTGTGCGTTAGTAACGTCAGCTTCACAGCTATTTGTCTGGGCACAGAAATGTTGACCGTGGACCACATATCGCCAGTAGCGTAGCTCTGCAAGAGGCGGGCGACGCAGCTGGTGGTATAGTCGATCAATGTTTTGTATAGCTTTTCCATCGCACTCGCATCGAGCGATATAGGGTCGAAACGGGTCGGCTGCTGAACACATGACCAGCTGGCTCTCTGATACAATGAGCTCAGAGCATTGGTAGCCGTTCGCACAATGTTTGGTGGGCGAGCTGTTTCCAGAACAGCGCAAAGATTGTCGATGTCAATTATAGACAGGTGGCTAAGGAGCTGATGGGCCATGAATGATAGCTTGCGTCGTTCGGAGTCCTGCACAGCACCGAGGTGCCCGTTGTTGTTGAATGACAGTGGGGTCTAAGTAGCAGAAGCATGAAGCAGACGACCAACTTCCGACTCCAAAAGGCATTGCTGCTTTTCGATTCTGGTCTCTCCTGATGGGAGGCTGTACCACCCGGGCAGTTCTCAATGCGTTGGGGACGGTGTTATACCCCCTTCTCCCAAGACGCCCCCTGGACAGTATTTACCCTGGGTGTAGTGTAATTGCCTCCCTTGAATCGAGCCCGGGATTTTGGCTCTCACGGTCTTCGATAACGGCATTATACTGGCTGTCGAGATCCGCCTTGGGTTCTATTGGAAGCGCGTTACCATATGAGAAGAGAGCAAGTGGTTGTACCTTAAGGTGGCTGCTGAGTTGGTTGCCTGGTAAATTAGCCACCAGAATGTATGTTTTGCATACGCACTCCATACAAGAGATAATAGACCTAATAGATACGAATTTGGTCGAATCAATGTGCATTCGGCGGTCTTCCATCTACTATCTGCTTGAGATTCCCGTGGCTAACACTGCGCCAACAGCTCCCTGGACCGTCAATCCCTATGGCCTTCGTTCACCTGACATTTCACCACGTGTATGAATAAATGCAATACTTATCATTTTCGGTAAACATTTTTCGGCCATGGGAAATTGTATGCGTTATTAAAAACGAGGTTGAGACTTTCAAAGTCATTACTTTCAATGATTAGTTCCGAGTTTAGTACGCTTACGATATTTACGAAGTCCGATACTATCAAGGGATGATCATCTCTGTTGTGCTGTTTGTTTCGGATGGGCCTGTCTAGTATGAACCAATGCAGCAAGCACAGGTGCTGGTTTGCTGGCTGATTGGATTTGAGCAGCACATCATGATGGTACGTGGATATGACTTGTGAACTATAAAACCCTGGAAGAAGTAGGTATGTTCTTTTGTCATCTGATGGGCGTCGGGCAGGATATCGAACCCATATAGCCCTCGCAACTTTTCGGGGTTTTGCGTTGGACTGGGACTATCCGGTTTGTTCGTCCCAGTCTGGTTTATCCTATGGGCAGTATCTGATAGCGAGTCCTACATCCTTCATGCCTAACAACATGGGAGCTGGGCGTCATACGTGAGCCTCGCCTAGAAGATGAGGCGGCGAGCCGTGAGAATTAATAACGTTTCCTCTTCTTTCACTCGCAGGTTTGTCATTCATTTGCGCTGCGTTCTTCAAGGGGAGCTGTGTAGGCAATCAAGTGGTACGTTTGCGTCTTCCTTGGCCAAAACTTGTTGTCGGATCTAGACTGAAGTAGCCGTAGTATGCTTATAGGGGTGAACTGGCGATTAGGCTGCGCTTGCGCCGGTGATATTTCGTAGGATCACCACCTAATAGTGTAACCAAGATGCTCAGAACAGACGATCGCTTGACACACAATGCGGGTTAATGTGGTGGATTTTCTCCGCATTTCAAATGAAGAGAAGCATCAGGACATACATCGAGGCATGCCAGTCAAATTATCTGTAAAGCGCCAGTTGATCTCGAATTGTCGGGTTGATGTCGCACCACGTGACTTGAGTTCGACCCCTGACCCAGACTAACCAATTCACGCCAAGTACCTGGGTTAGATTGAAAGATCAACTCACTGGAATAATACTTGACGTCTGGTCAGTACCCAGTCAATGAAAGAAAGGACCACAAGGCGTAGCCACTAACCTAGATGTTTCTCTGGTATTCTGGCCTGGTTCTTCGAAATGTTTGAGATAGATCAAGCGTTTCGTGAGGTGATCGGGATGATATGTCCTGATTATGAGATGATTTGGGGGCGCGGGAAAGCTCGGGACGCGCGGAAGCCGCCGTTTTTTAGGCTTCCCCTTTGGCCGCGCTCGGCCAAACTCGAACACGAATACAGGCAGACTATCAATCGAAAGCCGATCGAGAATGGACTTCTTTCTATTTACCGTGATTAACCATTGTATACTTTTCTACGCGTATTTTTAGCATCCAAAGAAGTCACGTTGAGTTTTGGTGGTGAAATACTTGGGATTGGATTGGATTCGATTGAGACCAACCACCCAGCCATGGACGCCGAAGCCGAGACGATGGGTGGAGCCAGCCCGCCAGGCGTTCGGAGAGCCGTAAGTTCCAATGTCCAATCACTCAACCCGTTTGCCGGGTCCTGCCCCCTTCGAGCCTTGCATCCGACGGCCTCCCTCGGCCGCCGATATGCTTTGAGATGTCCAAGATGACCCGTCTCGTGCAGTGCAGCCATAACATTCCATCCAAAGACTGACACTGACATTGATTGGTGCTCTACGTATAGTGTGATCAGTGTCGTTTACGCAAGGTAAGTCACGTCGACCCAAACCCTATGAGTGTAAGAGACATCTTGACTGAGCCCATCTGGTTAGATTCGCTGCGATAAGGAAACACCATGTTCCAATTGCCGGAGCGCCAAGCGCTCCTGTAGCTCTACCGGCCTGGGCCAGAAGCCCAAGGAGCCCCGGCAAAGGGTCCTGATCTCAAGCCAATAGTACGGTGCCTACCCCCAACCTGAATGTGATGTCTCCTGACACCCTACAGTGAAAAGAAGATAGACTTTATGGGCGATCGGCTGGCCACAATCGAGGCCCTGTTGAGAGATCTATCTACCAGCCCGCGACCAGCAAACAACAGCTCCCTGGCATCATCCTCTAATACGCCCTCAGACCAGGACAGGAGGGCGCGGCAACAGAACAACGAAACGCCAACAACAACTCCGGGCGGAGCTTCGGACAACCTATCGCCGTCAAAGACCCCGTACGACGACACTTCCACGGTCTTTGAGCCAGATGACTCCGAGACCTTCGAGGGATCCACCTCCCTGGCGGCCCACGCCGCCTTCGCCTCCGACTTCGTGGCTACGGCCTCGATCGCCGTGGCGCCCTTCTCCGGCTCCAACCCGCGCATGGAGGCGGCCCTGTCCTCGCTGAAGCAGATGGTGGAGCTGCAGAACTCGCGGACGGGGCCGGGCAGCACGACGAGCTACTTCGACGGCACCACCTCCACCGCCCGCGCCGCCACCGCCGGCAAGCACCGCAGCGGCAAGGGCTACGTCCGGCTCAAGGACCTGCCCATGCCGCCCATGGAGCTCGTCATCTCGGAGCTGCGCGAGCTGCAGTCGGCGCCCGGCTCCATGATGCTGCTGGTGGTGACGTGCTTCACGGACCAGGAGGTGTTCGTGGAGCGGTGCCGGCGCCTCTACTTCCACACGGACCACAGCGACATCCCCGAGGCCCTGTTCCTCAACGTCAACGCGGGCCTCATCTACCTCTTCTTCGAGAAGAGCATCCGCGCCCCCGCCGGCACGGCCGCGAAAGCCACCCTGGAGAAGTGCACGGCCATGTGCCAGCTCAACATGGAGACGGCCATCGCGCAGCTGCCCCTGCTCCTGCCCGCGACGCTCGAGAACTGCGAGGCCCTGCTCATGGGCGCCAGCTTCGCCGTCGACGTCTCCCGGCCCTCGCTCGCCTGGCTCCTGACCGAGCGCGCCGCCAACATGTGCCGCACCCTCGGCCTGCACCAGGAGCACACGCTGCGCGGCGACCCGCCCGAGCTGCGGCGCACCAAGGCCCTCGTCTTCTGGAGCGCGTACATGCTGGACAAGGGCCTGAGCCTGCGCCTGGGCCGCGCCAGCGTCCTGCAGGACTACGACATCGGCGTGCCGAGCGTGCTGGAGCGCACCGCGCTCGACGATACGAACTACGGCGGCGTCGCGGGAAGCGGACACTCGACGGCCATCCTCAGCCTCTGGATCAAGCACGCCGAGGTCCAGGGCCGCATCTACCAGCGCCTGTACTCGCCCGGGGCGCTGCGGCAGGCCGGGAGCACGCGCGCCGCGCAGGTGCACGCCGTCATTGCGGATCTGCAGTTCCTGCTGCGCGAGACCAACCGGCTGCTCGAGGAGGCGGCCGCGCGCGCTGGCGCGGCGGGGACCGCGAGTCCCAGATGTTCGCGCTCATCCTCAAGAGCGACGAGGTCGGGTACTGGAGCAGCGCCGCCCTGGCGTACCGCGCGCTGCCGCCGAGTACCACCAACAACGGTGGCGGTGGTGGCGGCGGCGGCGGAGCAGGAGACGTCTCGGGTGCTGCGGGTGGCAAGGGCAACAAGAGCCGGACTTTCGCGGATGAGTGTACGGATGCCGCACGGGCGGCGATGCGGAGTCACCAGGAGTGCATGGACATGATGAACGACACGAGCCTGAAAGTGATATATCTGCACTGGTAAGTTGCCCCTCCTCCTTCCCAACCTATACCCTATTTCTCCTATTTCTTTCTCTCCCACCTACTTACATCCATCGCAAAATACAGGACCATCCTCTACGCCCCCTTCATCCCCTTCATCGTCATCTTCTGCCAAGTGATCGAGAACGCCGGCAGCGACGCCTCGACCTCGGACCTGCGCCACCTCGAGCGCTTCATCCAGTCGCTCGAGGCCGGGTGCGGCATCAGCCCCGCCGTCGAGAAGCTGCACCGGCTCTCGACGGTGCTCTACAACGTCGCCCTCCTCTACGCCGAGGCGAAAGCCCAGCAGGCCTGGGACCAGGACATGGTGCCCGTCGGCAACGAGTTCGACCTGTACCTGAGCCAGCTGGGCATCATGCCCATGGACGAGAGCGGGGGCAGTGGGAGTACCGATCCGACTGGTGCTGGCAACGATGTCAATGGTGCTGGGGCTGGTGCGGGAGGTGGTGGTAGTGGTACTGATGATATAATGAGGAATGTGCAGTTGGGCGATTGGTTCTCGGGCAACAATCACATCTTGGGACTCGTCGAGGAAGATCTGTCAAGCTTCAATACTTCAATGTGGTGAGCGTTATTGTGGCTGTGTATATAATATGATAGGCAATGTGTTAAAGGTCACGTGTAAATACTTAGGAGATTGAGTTAGAGGAGTATTCGTACGGGTATGGCAGGTTTTTGCGAGACACAATGACAAATGACAGCTTTAGTTTGATTTCTTCCTGTTCTCTCCGAGAAGCCGCCATCTTTTGTCCGGCGGCTCCTGATATACAATATGTACAGAATGCTCCGCGTCCTTGCCTGCCTTCCAACCACCACCTTGTCAGAGGCACGATAGTGTGATCCCATCTTTCGCAATGCCCCGAGTACCACCACCACCACCAAACCCTGGCCAGTTTTGTTTTGATTCCTTTTTCTGTTGGGTTTACGCCAGAGTAACGGCCTCGCCCTGGGCCTTGCCGGTGCGCTCGCCCTCGAGCTCGCGCTCGGCGGCGCGGTAGTACTTGGCCGTGTCGACGCCGTGCTGGTTGTGGTTGACAAAGTTGAACCACGGGATGCCGTACATGAAGAGGGCCGAGTAGCGGCTCTGGCGCGCGGCCACGCCCTGCATATGCGGGGTGAGCCGGGACTCGCCGTACAGCGTCTCGCCCTTCTTGACCTTGTCCACCATCTCGCGCATGTCCATCTCGACCTCGCGGGCGTTCTCGGCCATGCCGTAGAAGCGCACTGCAGTTCACACGTCAGACGTTAGTTTCCTCTCTCTGTCTCTCTCGCCCTCTCACTGGTCTTCTTCTCCCTCAACCTTCGAACCTGGGGCTTGGAAACGTACTCGTTGATCGCTGGTAGTAGTAGAGGAAGCCACCGATGGCGCCAATGACACCGGTCAGGCGCATCGCTTGCGCAAATCCACCTCGACCAACTTGCGAGGGTGCAAACTTCTCCATGGCGTAGAGCGCACCGGGTCCGGCAATGGCGGCAGTTACGCCGTGGATGTAGTCGGAGGGTCTAGCATAGCCAACGACTCGCTTGAAGTGACTGTTGCCGTATCAGTACCATGAACTCTTCATTCGTATCCCTCCTTCTGCATGTGCTCTCGCAGCGTCGGGTCGTCGTCGTCGGTCCGAGGAAGTGGGAACTCACGGGTCATTGTCAATGAGCTACGACGTCAAGCAAGGTCAGCCAGTTTCCACCAACGCCAATTGGGCCGCCGGAACCACAGGACAGAAACTCACGGGATAGTCGGTCTTCAAGACCTTGCTGGGGACGTAGGTCGGTTGCTGAGGAGTCGACATGGCGGGCGGACTCAATTGAGTGGTCCAGTCCAGTACTTTGAGCTGCCAGAACCTCTTTCAATGCGCTTTCCGGTCAATGGGATCGAGGTCGAAGCTGGAGCTCTCCAATTCGCGAATTGCCAACCGCTCGGGGATTACCTAAGCGGCTCAATCTCGGCTACTGCTTTGCTTCTCTGACCTTTTATGTGGCTTGGCTGGGTTTTCGACTTTGCATGTGGCTAAGCAACTCAACAGTAAGCCACACCATTAGCACCCCGCCAAACTGGGACCGTCAATTAATGCTCAATTGGATGCGACGCGCTTTCGAGTTGACAAACGCGTCTCCTAGGGATTAGAGAACCCATCTTCAGTAGATTCTACCATTGTTGATGGTACCCTATCTACGCTATTGCATTCGTCAAATACAACGCAAACATGGCTGCAACTAAATCGAATCGCCCAACCGTCGACGATGACTTAGACAATTTCGATGTCGACGACTTTGCCGATCCGTTTGCCGACTCGGGCGACGAGAACGCCAAGGGGAAAAGCCGATCCCCAGTCCAAGAAGCGCAAAGATGCCAGCGGACTTGGTATCGAAGAAGAAGTCAACGTAGCGAAGAAGCAGAGGGTTCCCAATGTGAAATTGGACACGCCTCGGTTACTATCAGACAAGGGTATACCCAAGCTACGGAGGAAGGCCCGCGAGCTGAAGTTCAAGGGCAAAGGCCATGAGGTATGCCGTCTCGACTTATTCGCCACGACACTTTAGATCACAGGACTGACTAGTCTCATAGTATTCGGACACTGCACGGCTATTGTCCTTCTACCAACTATGGCTCGACGATCTATTCCCCAAGGCCAAGTTCCTCGACGCCCTAGCCATGATCGAGAAGACGGGCCACACCAAGCACATGCAGATGGAGAGGCTCGGGTGGATCAACGAAGGAAAGCCCAGACCCCACAGGGACGACGATGACGAAGACGAAGTGCCCGAAATCATTACCGACATTCTCGGCCGCGACGCCGCCGTCCTCCCGGCCAGGATAGCACCCATCTTCCAGAACGGGCAATCTAGCGAGCGGCCGACGACACCTGCGGTTGGCGATGATCTGTTCGGGGATGAAGATATTTACGATGCTACGCCAAGAGGATCGAAGAAGACCGCGGCGCCTGCAGTCGATGCTACGGGAGGCGAACCGGACGAAGAGGATCTCGATGCGCTTATGGCCGAGGAAGAGGCACAGCGGGCGGCCCCGTCCACCTCGCTATTCGGCAACGGTGGCTCCTTATTCGGCAGCGGAAAAGCCGCCGCCCCCAAGCCACCCGCGGCCCGACCGGCCGTGCCAGACGACGAAGACGACCTGGACGCGCTGATGGCGGAAGCGGAAGCTCAGTCGTCGAAGCCATTACAACCGCCAGCGGCGTCGAAACCGAGCAATACTAAACCGGCCCCGGCCGCCGATTATGAGGAAGACGATTTGGACGCCTTGATGGCAGAGGCCGAAGCTGCGGAGGCTCGTCCGCCCCCTAAATCACAACCACCCCCGAAGGCCGAGAGGAGTGCGGACGCCGATGAAGAAGAAGCGATGGCGGAGATGGATGGATTGTGGTAATGCACATCGACCCCGTGTATAGTTGCATGTATTACATAGATTATACCCTGATTAATGATGAATGACAAGTAATCGACCCCTTTGGTATCATTTCCATTGCTGCTACTCACTCCATGCATACAGAGAACGAGACACCCAAAGCTCACCAACGACCCTTACTTGGTGGCTATGTATGCATGGGATGAATCGTTTTCGGAAGATCCCCGAATGGAGCACAGACATGCGAAGCTGTTTAGGATTCTGCAATCCGAGGGCTTTTCCTTTCGAACATGGTACCAGCCATTTTAGCCAATCATCTGTATCCGACGCCGTGCTCTGGATCACAATGAACAGTATTATGGGGAAAACAAGATCGTGGGGGCCTGGGCGCGACACTAATCTGTACCTTGTTTTTAAGCTTACCCTGTCGACCCTCTCTCTCATTCACTATGTAGGTATTTTCAACCTCAATTGCTATGTTTCTTTCAAGTTATCATAGCCTGTAGAGAAGAGACTGCAGCGGTGATGATCGAGAATTCTCATCTCTTCGAGCTGAAATCAATTCTCCCTGGGGGTAGGAACTAGCTATCGACCAGGGCTTCCAATAAGTGGATGATGCTGGGGCCTGGCATCCCCAATGCCACAGAACAGTGGCAAGACTACTCAGGATAAACTCGATGTTGCCCAACAGGATAGGCGCTGTAAGATTTTCAGATACGGATTGCATCGTATTTGCTCCGGAAATCACCAGAAGCTCCTTCTCTCATCCCTTCGCTGCCAGCCACATGGCCAGGTAAAGTGGGCAAGGCTGTAAGGGAGGGCGACAGAGAGTCGCGATCGATCCTCGGACGGGAATTGGCCAGCAGTCTTGAATGAGAGGCCGCTACCCACGTTACCCAGATGCGCGGGATATCGGGTCTAAAGTAGTCAGCACACCGACTCTACGAGCTAGCATCCGACATCGTTTTTGGCGCGCGGTCGCCGTCGTATGGTATGGTAATGATGACATGACATTGCCTCCTCGCCTTGGCCGTAACACGAGCAGAGTTCGCGGCCTACACGCCAGGGTTGGGATTGCATCACATGGTTCTCTCGTTGATTGCCAACATGAGCACTCGGCAGTGTAGGGAAAGGGCATAAGCAAACTCAGGTAGAGTCACGTGTCGGTAAGCGAGAGCCGCGGCATTAGGAAAAGCAATTAAAAGGCAGCAGATGAACTATACCACGTGGTATCCTATTGCAAAGCTGAATGCAACGTGGATGGGTTTTCGGTAAGGTACCCAAGCTTACCCATGTACAGTAGACACTCACGGAATGCAGAAACTTTCCTGGCAGCTGGGTAGGGGGGTTCAACCGGTCACCAGGGCCGATTCATGTCGCAAGGGGGCTGGACGTTCAATTGGGTAGCAGAGCTTTTCCCGCAACAGTCCAGAAACGAATCATTCTCCCAAAGGAATGGGCCAGAAGCCAGTTTTTCCTGCCGTGTCACCTAACTACTATGTCCTAGTGTGTGCGGTAAAGTCCCTGTTTTGGGTGTCTATTTTCTTCCTCCCTTCCCCCTCTGCTAAGCTGGGGATTGAGACGAGACAAAGTCAGCCGGGCGGTGAGCGGCGAGAGATGATTCGTCTCATTCCAACCACATGGTGCCGGCGGTGTCTCGGTGGGACTCTTCCTCGGGTCCCAAGTATCGTGCGAGAGGCGTTGCCAGGGTTGCTATACTTGGTACGCCCAGCTGCTTGGTGGCTGCTTTCTCTCTCTCTCTGTCTTGCTTGATCCGACAGCAAGGATAACAAACATGAGAGGCCGCATGATTGGTTACCTAACCGATGCAGCTCAGCAGGCCCAGCAGAGCGCCTAGGGTGGAAGGGAGAGACGGATGGATGGATGGATGGATGCGCACTCGGGGTAATTACACACGTCAACGTTCACGAATGATATGTAACATCCAGAGCGTCGGAATCGGTCGAGGCGACCATTTTCCCCCAAAATGAACCGGGATCTAATGGTCGTGGATAAATGCAACACACAAGCTAAAACAAAGGTTGGTCATCATGTCTGGAGAAACTGCGGAGAAGGATTGAGCCTGGAGAAGAGAAAAGCTGGAGAACTGGGGGAATGCGGGGTAGCGTGTAGTGATGGTAGTGGTAGTGGTGGTGGAAGCGGGCTCCACGAACTGAATCGGGGTTGCGCCCCGGCCTGTGGACAGCTAGGGCCCTAGGGGGAGGATAGGTTTAGGGGGCCCCGGTTGACAAAAGTCGCTGTTCGAAGATGCGCACCCATCACGTCCCCGGATTCCTACATGGGTAGTTGTGCAGTAGCGAATTGGGTTCGCTGAACTCTACTGCAAGAATTGATCCACGTATCATGCGCACACTTTTCCAATCTCGAATACGCATCCACTGCGCGAGTTACATGCGGTCCCGGGCAAACCCTTGCGCAATCTCACCTGCACCCGCCTTTTTCTTTCCCCCAGATCCTTACACCTTACCTAGCTAGCTGGAAACATGGGGTAATATCGAACGAACGAGACCAAGACAAGAGACAAACACAACGGGGGACGGCTGGCAGACGCGGGCCGGGTAGGGATGTAGAAAAGTCAAGACTATATAAGCACCAACTTGGCGCCTTATCTGCTCGCTCTTAGCCTCTTGTCCTTCTTGGCCTGCCCACCGTTCCCCAATCTTCCCACCTTGTATTTCTCTTACACGTAGGTGGTCCGGTAATATCTTCGAAGCCGTGTTGACAATAGCGCGTCCCGTGAGTGATTGTGGGCAGAAGAGCAAGCAGAATAGCCACCGCTTTTGGCGAACGCGAAGATGTCGTCCGACGACAACGCCGCTCATATGAAGGAGACCAAGGAGGGTCTGCACAGCGATCACCATGTCGACATCCTGCACGCCGAGGTCCTGGCCAGCTCGGATCTCATGAACGATGCCTTTGACGGCGAGAACCACGAGCACTCGCAGGGCCTGTGGCAGTCCGTCAAGAGCCACCCGTGGGCTTGCCTCTGGGCCTTCATCATGTGCTTCACCATTGTCAGTTTCTTCCCCTCATCTTCGTTCACCCACTCACTCTCTGCCTCTCTCTCTACCTTTACTTTCCCCCTCGCATGCAGATTTCGTATCCGCGATTTTGGGAGGGGGGCGGGAGGAACGGGTGGTGGCCGCGGGCTAGTCGTGGCTTACATCTTACATGCTGGCAACCTGCATTGCATATAATCCACCTACCTAAATCCGTGTAGTCCCGAAAAACAGAAAGTCATGAGCTAATTGGATCTTTTATCACCGCGCAGGTCATGGAATCCTTCGACATGTTCCTGAACGGCAATTTCGTCGCCCTTCCCGCGTTCCAGAGGCAATACGGCGTCGAAACGGCAGATGGGAAATGGGAAATCGAGACCAAGTGGCAGAGCTCCCTCTTCCAGGCCGGCCAATGTGGCGCTTTCGTTGGCGTCTTCCTGGCCGGCCCCGTCACCAACCGCCTCGGGTACCGTTGGACTACCATCTTGGCCCTGGTCATGATGAACGCCACCATCTTCATTAGTTTCTTCGTAAGCGGCACATCCCCCCTTAGCCTCTGTTTCTGTTGCGGCAGTTTTACTGCAGTACTAAGTCAAGCATACTTGTACGAAGTGACTGTTACTAAACTTGAATTTTTGCAGGCCAACTCGCTCACGCTCCTGGTCATTGGCCAAGCGTTCGAAGGTGTCCCTTGGGGCTTCTTCATCGCCAATGCCCCAGCTTATGCCAGTGAGATCGTGCCCCTAGCCCTCCGTGGTGCCTGCACGGCGACGCTGCAGATGAGTTGGTCCATCGGCTCCATCATCGTCGCCGCGGCTACCTATGGCTACAACAAGCGGGATGATGAGTGGTCGTGGAGAGTCCCTCTGGCTCTGCAGTGGATCTTCCCCGTGAGTACACAACAGCTCCCCTGTCGTTCTCCTGGCAATGACTAATCAGCCAATCATCTGACTACTAGACACCGCTCATGATCCTCATCTTCATCGCGCCCGAGTCACCCTGGTGGCTCCTCCGCCGCGGCAAGAAGGCCCAGGCCCTCCGATCCATCGAGCGCCTCGGCAGCAACACCAACGCCGAGGGGACACAGCAGACCCTCGCGATGATGGAGCGAACCGTCGAGATCGAGAAGAAGCTAGGTGGCGAACCCTCCCTGCTGGACCTGTTCAAGGGCGTCGACCGGAGGCGGACCATCATCACCTGCTTGATGTACGCGTCGCAGAACTTTGCCGGAAACTTGATCGCCAACCAGGCCACCTACTTCTTTGAACGTGAGTACTTTTCTTCCTATTTACATAATCCCCCCCGATATACTCAATGAACATGCGTCGCTGACCACCCCTTTTCTATACCTACAGAGGCCGGCATGACGCCCGAGTTCGCCTTCCAGCTCAACCTGATCAACTCCTGCCTCCAATTCGTCGCCAACGCCCTCTCCTGGCCCCTAACCGCCTGGTTCGGCCGCCGCACCATCTACCTGTGGGGCACGGCGACCAACATCCTCCTGCTCATGCTGCTGGGCATCTGCGCCTCGATCCCGCAGAACAGCTCGACCAACTACGCGCAGGCGTGCCTGGGCGTCATCATCTCCTTCGTCTTCGCGGGCACCCTGGGCCCCATCTCGTACACCATCATCGCCGAGACCTCGTCGGTCCGGCTGCGCGCCCTCAGCACGGGCGTCGGGCGCGCGGCGTACTACGTCGCCGAGATCCCGATGATCTACCTCGCGTCCTGGATGCTGAACCCGACCGGCGGCAACATCGCGGGCAAGTGCGGGTACGTCTGGGGCGGGACCGCCGTCGTCTGCTTCGTGTCGGCGTACTTCTTCTTGCCGGAGCTGAAGCATCGGTCCTACCGCGAGGCGGATATCCTGTTCAACCGCAAGGTGCCGGCGCGCAAGTTCAAGTCGACCGTCATCGACGTCCGCGAGAACGAGTAAGGAGAGCAGGGCGAGTTATGGCATTATTCGTCGTCGTCTTCATCGTCGGCTGCGTGGGAAGTTGTCTTGACTTGTTGTGTCCGTTGACGGTTCTAATGTTGGCTTCTTGCGGCCTGAGAGAAATCATCTATATAATAAATAGATAGATATATACGGCACTTGTATATTCTGACACTCAGCCCGTGATTCTAGCAATGTTGGAGGCTCCTAGTATTTCGTCTCTGATGGTGTCTCATAAAGCAAGTATCTCATGTCGTACAAGTAGCCACAGCCTTCACTACCTTGCCTCAACTTTTATTATGCCCTACGTATGAGGAGTTTATTTGTGCCCAAAAACGAAAACAAAATGTTTGTTCCTTCACACCGCTTAGTATGCCTGCCCTCGTTTTGTTCAGACGCCGAGTTTCTTGTGTCCCTCTTTTCGGGTATCAAGGTGCGAATCACTAGTAAAGTCAGGTACGGACCGACCACGATCGTTTATAAAGTTCAATCTAAGGTACTGTGTGTGTGTTAGTCGAAGTTCTAGGCTGCTCTGTTGAGTGAAGAAAGCTAATACCCTCATATAGGTATCTAGAGCCCGGAAACATCCATACCACAATACCCAATCCTGCTGTGTTTTCATGATGAATTTTCTTTTCTTTTACTTTTTTTCTTCTCTTTCCTCCCACTGTCATGAAACAGGCGTTCCCTAACAGGTGCAATAACAGATCTTTCTATGGTGCATGGAAGCAGCAGTGCATTTGTCTTTTGCAGACTATATGATATGCACCGTTGACAACTACATAGTTGATGGGAGCGCGTGGAGTTTATAGTCGCCGCAAGAAACAGTACAATACTCTACATCATATCTCACAGACACATCTTACCGTCTTTATAAAACGACTATGAACGTAACTGTTCCGTTTTCAACCCTTCTTCATAAGTCGCGGCACGTTACCGACGGTAGTGAGCTTGGCATGTTTGTTACCGAGCTCAAGAGGTTCAGCTTCTGACAGAGCTGGAGTCTAGGCCGTCCACGCCGGCTCGGACAGATTCAAGCCGAAGACGCTTACGCAGCGAAATGAAAGGCCTGACGGAGCTGTGAAAACTTCCTGGCTTAAAATAGCACGTTTAGAACTGAAATTCGATGCAATGCCAGTATAAGAGGGTAAAGAAGTACACGGTGGTAGTTGCCCATTCTTCGGCAACATGGTGTGGGCTTTGAATATTGAATCAAACATGCAGAACTGAACTGCCAATTCCCAATCCGAGCAGTTGTAGATAGTGGATGCGGGAAGCCCACCCATACCATGCATGGAAAGGACTGGGGTTGATCTGCAAACATAGCAAGAGCCAGGACCAGTATTGCGGTCTGTTTGCCTGGGTATGTTATGAAGCCAGACATCAATGACGCTGTCTCTGCCGGCCGCCGAGCTGTGGGGCCAAGCTGAGATGGGAGAGATCTCAATGCCATCAATCTGCAGTGGCCCGGGAAATATCAATGGTAACCCGTATGCAGTAACCTGCAATAGAATATAGAGATATATTAGGTTGAAGCGAAAGGCATGACCCGAAAGTGGAATTGTATCGTCTCATTGAAGTAGCAATTCAAGTTACATCCTTATGGCCAGTCACACAGCTGGTGGATTTGACGTATCATGGATGAGGTCAATCGATCTCCACCCCGCTCTCCCCCACCAGAACAAAGCTCCAGGTGCTCGTAATTGGGGCGATGGAGCTTGCCAACATCCCACCAAGACCTAAGGTTAGCCTAGTTCGAGCAAGGAAGCAAATCATTAATC
Organism: Apiospora rasikravindrae; assembly: GCA_038363885.1. Classification (NCBI taxonomy): domain Eukaryota; kingdom Fungi; phylum Ascomycota; class Sordariomycetes; order Amphisphaeriales; family Apiosporaceae; genus Apiospora; species Apiospora rasikravindrae. The sequence goes on from JAQQWK010000011.1 coordinate 851,926, forward strand.
ACCAAAGATGACAGCAGTCTTCTTGTAGATCCGAACAATCACAATCCAGAACCTACCTTGAGATCCTCTGCTGTATCTTGTTGGAAACCCCCCAACAGCCAGATACGCAGGTACGCCCCCGACCCCCATCATGGCGTCACCACCGGACCTCGCAGACATCCTCAGCGAGCTGCGCCTCTCCGCCGACTCCGACGACGTCGGCACCATCGACGACCTGCTCTACCAGCGCCGCCCCCGCAAGCGCGTGAAGCCCGACCCGGACGCCGTCAAGGCCCAGCTCGAGCGCGACTTCCTGACGCCCTCGAGCGCCTTCAACACCGAATGGCTCAACCGCCTGCAGCAGCGCTGGGACGCCCCCGCCGACCTCACCGAGCTCTTCCGCATCGCCCCGACCCAGACGAGGACCGTCACCCGCTTCAAGCGCCAAGGGCTCGAGGGCCGCGTCGTCGGCTACGAAAATGTCACCGTCCCCGCCAACAGCGCCACGGCCAAGAACTCCACCAGCATGGCGAGGAAGCCCGCGAGTCGCGCCGACTTCGTTCGGGGTGCGGCGGGCTTCGTGCCCTTCGCGCCCGGTGGTCTGGAGGGCGTGGACGCCATTGCGGCTTCGGAGGACCAGATGCACCGCCCTACGCCCGGCGCAACGAATGGACCGGGTAACAAGCTGGAACGGGTCATCAAGCTGGGTGCCGAAGGCGGCTTGTTAGAAATTGCCCCCCGGCCTCGATCGTGGTATCGACTTTAGCAAGAAGAAGAAGAACAAGGCGAGCGAGTCTGATGCCAAAGCCGTTGAGCAAGAACTGGACCAAGAGCCCGAGAACGCCCCCGAGAGGTCGGACGACGTTGACGGTAGCAAGACGAATGGCGCTACCGGCGAGGATGCCGACGCCGAGGGCGAGGAGGAAGACGGCGAAGACATCGATGCGCTTTTGCCTGTCGAGTTCCCTGCACTCAATCCCCACGGGAACCTTGCTTTGTCCAGCGCTAGAAAGGCTGGGCGCGAGTGGGCGCACATGGTGGACATCAAACGCGACATTCCCAATTTCCGAGAACTGGTCCCCGATATGGCCAGAGAGTGGCCCTTCGAGCTCGATAATTTCCAGAAGGAAGCGGTCTACCACTTGGAGAATGGCGACTCGGTCTTCGTCGCAGCACACACTTCGGCCGGAAAGACGGTCGTGGCCGAATATGCCATTGCGCTGGCAGCGCGGCACATGACCAAAGCTATCTACACTTCGCCCATCAAGGCGCTCAGCAACCAGAAGTTCCGTGATTTCAGACAGACCTTCGACGAAGTGGGTATCTTGACGGGTGATGTCCAGATCAACCCCGAGGCCAGCTGTTTGATTATGACGACTGAGATTTTGAGGAGTATGCTCTACAGAGGAGCCGATCTAATCCGGGATGTTGAATTCGTCATCTTCGACGAGGTACACTACGTGAACGATATTGAACGTGGTGTGGTCTGGGAAGAGGTCATCATCATGTTGCCGGAGCATGTATCTCTTATTCTTCTCTCGGCTACGGTTCCCAACACATACGAATTCGCATCCTGGGTTGGACGCACGAAACAAAAGGACATTTATGTTATTTCCACCCCGAAGAGACCTGTTCCTCTCGAGCACTACCTCTGGGCGAATAAGGACATTCACAAGATCGTGAGCGCCGATAAAAAGTTCAGTGAGGTGGGATGGAAGGCGGCCGATCAAGCACTGCGCGGCAAGGACAAGGTATTACCGCCAGCTGCTGGACAAGGCCGAGGCGGCGGCGGTAACCAACGCGGAAACCAGCGCGGAAATCAGCGAGGTGGACAACAAGGCCGTGGCGGGCCCAGGGGTGGGGGTCAGCAGCGAGGTCGTGGAGGTCCCCCGAGAGCTAGTCACAACCCTGGCCACATGGGCCGAGCTGGTCGACCTGGTGGTTTCACTTCGATGGCGCAAGATAAGAACCTTTGGGTGCATATGGTGCAGTTCTTGAAGAAGTCCAACTTGCTCCCTGCTTGCATTTTCGTCTTCTCCAAGAAGCGTTGCGAGGAGAATGCTGATGCTCTGAGTAACCAAGACTTCTCTACCGCGCAAGAGAAAAGTCACATTCATATGATCATTGAGAAATCGGTAGCCCGACTGCGACCAGATGATCGCAACTTGCCGCAAATCATTCGGATGAGAGAGCTACTTGCCAGGGGTATTGCTGTGCATCATGGTGGTCTCTTACCTATCGTCAAGGAAGTTGTGGAGATCCTGTTTGCCCAGACGCTGGTCAAGGTGCTCTTCGCGACCGAGACTTTTGCCATGGGTCTCAACCTGCCCACACGTACAGTCGTCTTTTCGGGCTACCGCAAACACGACGGGCACTCATTCCGAAACCTGCTACCCGGCGAGTACACCCAGATGGCCGGCCGTGCTGGCCGCCGAGGTCTGGACACCGTTGGTTCCGTCATCATCGTGCCCCCTGGGGGTGGAGACGAAGCGCCTCCCGCTCTCGATCTGCAGAAGATGATCCTGGGAGAGCCTAGCAAGCTCCGGTCCCAGTTCAGACTCACGTACAACATGATATTGAACTTGCTGCGTGTGGAAGCACTGAAGATCGAGGAAATGATTAAGCGTAGTTTCTCCGAACACGCGACACAGCAGCTGCTGCCGGAGCACGAGCAGGCCGTCAAGGTCTCTGAGGCCGATCTGGCCAAGATCAAGCGGGATTCCTGCGACGTATGTGATCCTGTCATGGACCAGTGCCACCAAGCCGCCATGAACTTCCGCCAGATGACGCAGGAACTCTACCAGGGCCTGGTCGCCATTCCTGTCGGGCGCAAGATGTTCTCGCAGTCGCGGCTTATCGTTTTCCAGAAGGACGGTGTACGCACTCCTGGCATTCTTCTGTCTGACGGAATCAGCGTAAAGACGTTAGGCGGCCAGCCCACCGTTCACGTCTTCGAGATCCGGTCCATGCGGGAAACTCGCGACTCTACCGACTTGCTGCCGTTCACTTCGTCGTTCTTCCACGCGTTCACCCCTCTGCCCCAGAAGAAGAAGGATATCCATTTCCGGTGCGTGCACGTGCCGCTCAGCGACGTCGAGTGCCTCACCAAGAAACTGACCAAGGGCATCGTGCCCGAGGTCTTCCAGGGCGGCGAGGCGTACGTCAAGGCCAAGGAAAAAATGTTCGGCATCTGCAAGAGCTGGGACTCGGACATGTGGGAGGAGATGGACCTGGGCAAGATCAAGAGCCTGCCGCTGCAGGAGCTGATGGGCAAGCGCAAGAAGGAGGAGGTCGAGGCCTCGGACAAGGCGCCGCTCTGGTGCAAGAACTTCCTGAAGCACTTCGCCATGTGCCACGACCAGTGGCTCATCAAGGAGACGATCGCGTCGCTGCGGCAGTCGCTCTCGAACCAGAATCTGCAGCTGCTGCCCGACTACGAGCAGCGGATTCAGGTGCTCAAGGATCTGTCGTTCATTGATGCCGACTCCCGCATCCAGCTCAAGGGCAAGGTCGCCTGCGAGATCCACAGCGCCGACGAGCTCGTCCTCACCGAGCTCATCCTCGACAACGTCCTGGCCGAGTACGAGCCCGCCGAGATCGCGGCGCTGCTGTCGGCGTTTGTGTTCCAGGAGAAGACGGACACGGTGCCGAACCTGCCGGGCAACCTGGAGCGGGGGATCAAGACGGTGGTGGAGATCTCGGAAAAGGTCAACGCGGTGCAGACGCTGCACCAGGTCATCCAGTCGGCCGAGGACAGCAACGACTTCGTGTCGCGGCCCCGCTTCGGGCTCGTCGAGGTTGTCTACGAGTGGGCGCGCGGCATGAGCTTCCGCAAGATCACGGAGCTGACGGACGTGCTCGAGGGGACGATTGTGAGGACGATTACGCGGCTCGACGAGACGTGTCGCGAGGTCAAGAATGCGGCGCGGATTATTGGGGATCCGGAGCTGTACCAGAAGATGCAGGAGGCGCAGGAGATGATTAAGCGGGACATCACGGCGGTGGCTAGTCTGTACATGTAGAGTAGAAGTGGTGTGACGTCTGGAGTACATGTTGATGAGACAGCTTGGTTCATGATGAGAAATGAATGATCAGACAAGACAAGAACGGACGGAGACTACGGCGTTTGCGGTTTATTGGTGGTAGACTTAGTTCATTGAGGAAATTTCCTGGAAAAAAAGAGGTCCGCGGACAGGGGGTTGTCTAGAAAAGAATTCAACGGACTGCATTGCATTGCATTGGAAGGACGGGACCAATATACGAATGACTGATTGATAGAATGAGGTCTAGTGACAACGATGGGGGAAGAATATGTGTGGACCATAATGACTACGCAAAACCCCAGGAGACTCCCAAATACCCGACCCATTTGAAAAAAAGCAAAAGAAAAGCCAAAAAAGGAAACCAAAGCCTACTCCCAAGTGATGCCCTCTTCTCTTCTGTTTCGGCTTGGATGTGGCGTTATTTCCAGGCTATAGACTGTGACCGCCGCGCTAAATTCCATGCTCGCGCCCTCAAAGTAGAAGATATGCTCTGCCGTGGGCTTTAGAGGGCCCAAGCCTGGTAATCTCGTTCAACATATATCGTCGAATACTCATATGGTGAGACTCGGGGTTGCAGCAACCTCAGTATGAGGGGCGAACGAGGGCACGGATGCCCATTTCCGACTTTCCCGCCCGCACATTTCCGTTTCTTCATCCAGTGATTTATGTTTCCTCCCACGTGCCCGCCCTTGCGGCCTCTGCTTCTACGCTCTCTCCCTTATGCGCGCAGAGCCCGCAGTCGCTGCTGCAGCGCGTCCTCCTCCTCGGCCGTGGGCTCGCTGCTGGCCTGGGGCTTGACGGGCTCGGCCGTGGAGGGCTGGGCGGCGCTGAACTCGGCGCTCAGCTGGACGCCGGCGTCGTCGGCGAGCTGGCCGAGCAGCTCGTGGACGGCGTCCTCGCTGACCTGGGTGCTGGTGGTGTCGGCGACGGCCTGGTCGTGCATGGCGGACTTGATGGCGAGCTCGTCGTTCTGCTGCTTGTTCTGCTCGAGCACACTGAGGGTGCGCTCCGAGTTCATGGAACGCGAGGCCGCGCCCATGACTTTCGTCGACTGCGCCACCATGGCCGTCATCCGGTTCATGGCGTTGTTGGCCTTCATCTGCGAGGCCTGCAGCTCGGCCTGGTCGGCCTGGTTGTCGAGCTTGTCGGCGAGGGACTGCTGGGCCAGCAGCAGCTTGGCCTTTTGGTAGGCTTGCTGCTTCTTGCCCTTCTTGAGCAGGTCTTGGATCTGCTTGCGCAGGGTGCCGTCCTGGCGCCGGGCCTTTTTGGCGTCGTTGCGGAGTTGGCGCGCGATGAACTGTGAGGGGGGCGGTTGGTCAGCGGGATTCCTTTCTTCACTCCATCATTATTCCTTTTTTCGCCCTTGTGGTATGTTCGAGTGCAACTTGAGGAAGGGCGTGGGGCTTTTGGCCGTCGGGCGTTTGGGCGCTGGGCCGCTGGAAGCAGACGTACCGAGGCCTGGAACTCGAGCTCGATCGCTCTGTTATTCATCTTGACGGTAATGTGTTGGTCGGAAAACCGGAATTTGGAGGAGGATGGTTTCTTTTAAGTGCCGAGATGCTCAAGTCGACGATGGGAAGGGTAGCAATCTAGGGGGTATCGTGTTTGGTGGTTGCGGAAGTCGGTGTTTCAAGGAGGGAGATGGATTCTTGTCGCTGGGCTGGCGATAGTGGCGGACTGGGGGTGCTGGAGTACTAAAGTGAACCCCCAATCGACAACTAAAAAGGTGTGGGGATTTGGGCAGTTCCAGGCGTGTCAGGCTGGCGCGGGTTGAACTTATCAGATGTCGGAAGGGTTTTGGCGGGGTTGACTCGCAACCATCTGCTGGAGGCAGGTCGAGCCACGCGCTATGACGCAGCCCTGGACATAGGCTGGGGGACTTGGGTCATCTCCTTCCAGCCACACATTCTTCGGCCACACCGGCGAGCCACAGCTTGGCTTAATAACAGTGCCGTCTAATGTAGAGACGTTCAAAAGTCGATGACGCCGGCGACTGATGGGAGGACAACTGGGAGTTCTGTTTTCTCAAGTTTCAGTAATTCTTCCGGAAAAGGAAATTCTACAAAGAATTAATGAAAACTACATTCACCAGGCTCCTTACTGCCATGTCCGCAAAACCCAAGTTGAATGTCCAGTCGTTCCCGAGGCCGCCGCTACTGGAGCGCACTCCCAGGCACTTACAAGTCAAGTGGAACGGCCAACTCATTGCCGACACCAAGGAGGCATACTGGGTGCTGGAAACCCATCATCCCCCAAGTACATGATATATCCACCGGCAATCCATTACTGATCCTTTACATACTGGCTAACTCTTCGAAGCATACTATCTACCGCCCTCCTCCATGCTGGTCCCGCTCACCCAAACCTCCCGTTCCTCGTTCTGCGAGTGGAAGGGCCGGGCCACCTACTACTCCATCACGGCGCCGTCCCAAGACAACAATAGCAACGCCGGTACCACTGTATCCAATCGCATATGGTCGTACAATAGCCCTACCAAGCCCTTCGAAACTATCAAGGGCTACCTGTCGTTGTATGCGGGACCGTGGGATTGCTACGTGGATGGGGAACGGGTCGAGCCGCAGCCGGGCGACTTTTACGGCGGTTGGGTGACGAGCGACATTGATGGCATCGTCAAGGGCAGGCATGGGAACTTCGACCCTGTCGTCTGACCTGGTCAATTGGCATTTTCCTTCGAGAACCCATTGGCTCGGGTAATGGCCAAGCTACTACATGTATAATTGAATATTACATTTTCTTTCACGGCATCATTTGTCCATCCTTCTGTGGTGAGTGTGTTTAGTGAATAATGTAAGTACGGAGTATTAGTGGCGCTACTCCCCGCAGTCGGGGAATCGGGTAGGGCTTTAGGGGCATCAGCAAACGGGTGGGGGATATTTGCGAACGGGCTGGCACGCCTAATCTAATACATCGAACCATATCTTCGGTAGAAGTATTCACCTGCATCAGTATTTTCCACCAATCCCAACATTAGAATTCCACATATACTCGAAATTGTCTCGAGCGTCGAACATGGCTGTACCTGCATCTTCCCAAGTCCTTGGCCATCCCCAGTCTCCCCGAGTCTTGGTAGCTATACCTTCTATATAGCTTTCCATTGTGTGCGCTCAACTCGCACGGTCAAGCAAGATGAAGGTGACACTATGGATAGCGTGCCTCAGCACAGCTATTGACTTGGTCGCTGCGGCAGATGATATCTCCCCACGCCCGTGTCTGTCTTTTTTCCCCTAGGGCACCTTACCATGCCGTCGTTGAGCCCAAGGAGCGATCCAAGACTTGTCTCATTGATAGCCACGGCGACGGCGTGACCGACGACTCGCCAAGCATCCTGGATGCTTTCGAGAGCTGCAACGATGGAGGCCGTGCTGTGTTCAGACGGAACCAGACGTATATTATTGGTACCGCTATGGACTGGACGTTTTTGAACCACATCGACATCGGTAAGTCGACCCTAGCGTTTACTGAATTGCCGATAAGGACTCCTGCTAACCATTACCAGACATCCAGGGCAAGATCCTGTTCACCAACGACACCACATACTGGCAAGCCAACTCTTTCAAGTTCGGCTTTCAGAACGTCACCTCGTTCTTCAAGCTAGGAGGAAACGATGTTTGGATCTACGGTGGTAAGTAACCTTCAGCAACCCTCTGGCTCGCAAACGCGCAACACTGCTAACACCCAACAACAGGCGGCACGGTCGACGGTAATGGCCAGATCTGGTACGACGCGCACGCCAAGGACATCTACACACTGCGGCCTGTGCTATTTGGCATCGACGGTCTGCATGATAGCGTCATCTCCGATCTCGTGTTGAGATACAGCCCGCAGTACTACCACTTCGTGGCCAACTCGACGAACGTGGTTTTCAACAACATCGACATTGCTGGCCGAAGCACCAGTAAGCACGCGGCAAAGAACACGTGAGGAACCTCTCCAAAACAGCACAGGGGGTAAGTGTGTAACATTCAAGCTAACGGTCTATAGCGACGGGTGGGACACGTACCGCAGCGATGGCGTGACGATTCAGAATTCAGTTATCAACAACGGCGACGGTAAGCAATACTAGTCTCGGACAAGGACTAGTAGCGAGAGGCTAACCCTCCCGGTTCCCCAGACTGCGTCGCCTTCAAGCCCAACTCGACCAACATCCTAGTCCAGAACCTCTTCTGCAACGGCTCCCACGGCATCAGCGTCGGCTCGCTGGGCCAGTACGCCGGCACCTACGACATCGTCGAGGACATCTGGGTGGGCAATATCTCGATGCACAACGCCTCCGACGGCGCGCGCATCAAGGTCTGGCCCAACACGCCCTCGGCGCTCTCGGGCGACCTGCAGGGCGGCGGCGGAGACGGGCGCGTCCGTAACATCACCTATTCGGATATGGTCATTGACAATGTCGACTATGCGATTGAGATTGACCAGTGCTATGGACAGAAGAACCTGACGCTTTGTCTGCAGTACCCGAGCCCCTTGACCATTTCGGATATCGTCTTTGAGGGGTTTCGGGGGCGCACGAGTAAAACGTACCAGCCCCTTATCGGCGCGCTGGCTTGCAGCTCGGATACGGCGTGCGCCAATATCCGCGCTGAGGGCATCAACGTTATGAGTCCTAACGGCACGCGGGATGCTTACTGCCTGAACATGAACGGGACGTCATTGGACTTGACCTGCACCGATAACTACAAAGGGTTCAACTGATGGAAGCTTCTGAAGCAGACGCCGTCAACTGTAGTCAACTACCTGAGCGAGCCACAGGCTCTGCACGAAAGACAGGTTTGCATTCTCTCCGGGGTCCGGCATCGATCTCCTATCATCCGGGACGCCCAATTATCGGCGTTAATATGCCAAGAAAACCTGTCAATCTACCGCATGCCGTCCCAATCTATATTCGTAAAGATTGACCAATTAATGGCCTTCAAGTCTATGAATGCGACGTCGGCACTTCCTCCACAACTTCCATTGGCCGAAAGCTTGCCGTGAGCCGTTGGTCCATCATCCAGGTACATATAGCCTGATAAAACACCACGGGGCACCATACATGTAGCAAAAGCCACCCTTTTCTACCCCATCTGCTGCCACCAGTGATTCCCAATCCTGTTTCCTTCACTCGGTAGGTGCCCAAGCAGAAAGGCCAAACCTCGAAAATGCACTGGTTCCGTCTCACAGTCCAGGCCGGGCTCACCCGCGCCGCCCTCCGCTTCGGCTGCGCGACCGTCTCCTCGCAGCGCCTGGACCCGCTCGTCGAGCCGGGCCGGGTCCCCTCGGCCCACGTGCACCAGATCGTGGGCGGCAACGCCTTCAACGCGACCATGACGGGCGACATTGGCGAGCAGGGGACCTGCACGACCTGCGCCTACACCGAGGACTTCTCCAACTACTGGACCGCCGTCCTCTACTTCCGGCACCCGACCAACGGGTCCTATAAGCGCGTGCCGCAATACCCCAACGCCCAGCTCGGGTACGAGGGGCGGGACGCGCCCGACATCAAGGGCGGCATGACGATTTACTACACCGAGAGCGACTTCGAGACGGACGGGGATCAGTACGTCAGCGCGTTTCAGCCGGTACGTGGGCAATGAATGCGATGAATGACCTCCTTTTTGTTTCATGAAAGACTGACGGGAGCGCGCTCTAGGGCTTCCGCATGACCGTCGGCAGCCCCACCATCACCAACCGCAGCGACGCCGAGCGCCAGCCGGGCCTGCGCTACACCTGCCTCGAGACGATCCTGACGCGCAGCCACGAGACGTACGAGCTGCCGTCGCACCCGTGCCCCGCCGGCATCATGGCGATCCACCACTTCCCGACGTGCTGGGACGGCGTGCACCTCGACAGCCCGGACCACCAGTCGCACATGCTGAACGTCAAGCCGCCGGGCGACGGGGGATTCCTCAACCGGGCCGCGTGTCCGGAGTCGCATCCGGTAAGTGACTTTGGGGGGTTCATTTTCTGCTCTGTTACTGGAACGTCCATACTCACGCTGAGAGCGAATAGGTCAAGATGCCGCAGCTCGCCTACGAGACCATGTGGAACACGACCGCCTTCGCCGACCTGTGGCCCCGCGACGCCAACGGGACGCTGCTGCCGGAGCAGCCGTTCGTCTGGTCCTTTATGGACGACCAGGGCTACGGCACCCACGCCGACTACGTCTTCGGCTGGAAGGGCGACTCGCTGCAGCGCGCCCTCAACAGCTCCTGCATGTTCCACGGCTGCGGCAGCCCCGGGATGCCGGGCGTGTTGGCGACGCAGCCTGTCGCCGACATGAACAGGTGCGCCGTGGAGAACACGGTCACGGAGGATACCGAGGGGTGGCTTACAGAGCTTCCGGGGCAGCAGATGACGAGGTATTGATATTTAGCGATGTTGTGATGAATGATTTCAAAGTGGTCGCATAGGGACGGCGGGGTCCGGGTTCGTTCGGAAGAGTCTCCTGGTGACATGGGATAGAACAGCGAGGAAGTGGACGCCATCATCTGATGACCATGAGTGAGCATTATGAGTACAGTATCTATCGATGAATTGTGTATGTGCCAGTCATGGCCTAGTAAAGCTATTTGAGTAATCTTCTGTCCCTCGGTAGTAATGCGCGGCTAGGCATCATATCAAGGAATCAAGGAAACTAGCGTATTCCCCTCTCGCCACACCTCGACCTTACCCCCGGGCCCAACCCAGTCAGCACAGATTGCAATCAACTCCTTCGGCGCCTTCCAGTTCGTGTGCTCACTTTCGCTAATCGTCCATCGACGCACCGTCGTGTCCACCTGACTCGCATGAGCCATTTCCAATGGTTCGCCTGCCTCGAAGCAGTCCAGTGTGATGATAATCAAGCCCGCAAAGGCTTCCGGTTCTATGCAGAACTCACAGGTCTTGAGCCGCGGCATCCGCTTCACAGCGGCAGCTAGGTCCATGGCCAGAGGATCAAATACTTTCGGGCTCGGGCTTCTGCGCCAGTCGTGTACCAGGATGTCTCCGCCGAAATCGTAAATCTCGGGCTTAATGTCGTCTTTGTTGCCTGTATAGTACCACCTGCCGCTTGGTGCGACCATGGAAGCCAATATCTCTAAGCGCTGGAGCGAAGGCCACTCCTTCTGCTCTTCTTGGTCCTCGTGATCGTTAATAGCTGGCCGTTGTCGACGATCTCGGAAGAGGTCTGGCGAGATGAGTTCGTTCCATAACTTCAGCTTTACGAGTCTACTTGTCTCGGCAAGCTTTCGAACAGATTCGCATAGCAGGTCTATCGTGACGCCTGTTCCGTCATCAACCTCCAAACAGGGGTTCTTGAAACTGTGATTTGATGGTTCTTTGGAGCCAGTCCGATAAATGGTCAGCTCTGGCAAGTGAGATAGCTGACCGAGGCAGTTGATGCCATCGGCCAGCGAAGAGCGAATAATCTTTCGCAGCGGCGATCTTATTGATCCCGGGTCCAGGTACTCCAGCTTCAAACTTTGTAAGGTAGAGAAATGGGTGGCGAGTTGACATGACGTGAAGGGGTGGATCGTTTGGTGCCCGATGGCCGAAAGCTCCAGGAGCGAGACACATCGTAGCTTGGGCAGCGCTTCCATATCTTCATCCAGGAACTTGAAATAGCGTTCCAATAAAAATGTCCTATGCCAGGAAACCTCGCATGGCTCCTCTCTGGGCTGAAGTGTGATCTGGAGGCATATAGGTCCTAAGCTGGCAGCGCTGCAGTGTGAGACATCCTGTGTATTCTTCTCCAAGGTGTCCAGTTGACCTAGGAGTGAGGCTATCGAGGAAAAGACGACCCACTGGGTTCCGTGCTGGTTCGCCCACGATTCGCTATCTGTAGGCAGGCCGACTACCAAACAGAGGTGGCGCAACGCCGCGAGGCGAAATGGCGACGCCGAGATGACAGCTTGAAAGGGACCCGGGTCCTTCAAGGTGAGACTGGCAAAGGTTTGCCTTTCAACGGCTGCCTGCCATTGACGTGAGATGGTCGAATAAGGCGCGAGCTTCGATTTACCATCAGGCCCACGCAGCTCGGCCAGAATGAGAGAGACGACCTCGAAGCTGAGTTTATCCATCGTTTGTCTTGGGGGACCGTTCGATGTGATGTGGGGGTTCTGTGACGAGAAGATTGATGTCAATGATTGGGAGGTGTTGGTTTGTCTGCTGCATGGAAATGGGTAGGGAATGAGGAAAAATGGAAGAGATGACCAACATTTTGGCAAGGTTACTGGGTTTTACCGAAGAGGTTGACCGTGTGGAAACTACGATCATGGCTCGCAGCTGTACGAATAAACTAAGTAGTCAACCCCAGTGGCTGTACTAAAATCACACCACCCATCCTTTATTGTACCGAGAAATAAAAGACGAATCTGGAATGATTATTCTGTTGAAACTATTACATTTTTTTTCTTTTTACTGCTGTGATGATTACTGGACCAAACCATGACGCAGTTACTCTGTTTATTCGACTGTGTAAAGCATTGAAGGAAGGCACCACCAGCAAGATTGGTTGTGCAGGTGGGCCGTATCAAAAGGCACCTGCCGAGCATTGGGTATTGACGTTTTGCAGGTTCTTCCAGTCTGTGAATTTGTTTCGCTCTTGCCAAAGGCCAGAGAAATCAATTCGCTATTGTAGCTGCAATCGGGTGACCCGGATGTCACGCTCAAACCACCGCTGTCTCACCAGATTTGGTGGCCTTGTGAAGCAATTTGTGATGCTGTAAGGGCTGAGTGTTGCCATACTGAGTTTCTATCCACATACACGGAACAATGCGTAAAGTAAGTATGCTGACCAGAGGAGAAACGTTCCTTGAAGAAGCCCCCCCACAGTTTCTCCAGCCCGTGTTTGTGTACGGCGTGGTGCCGGACCCCCAGTTGACCACGAGCGTGTCTTCGGCCATTTTCAAGGCCGCCTACACCCGCGCTACTGGCTTTATCTATCTGTTGCGTACCGTTTGGCACGTACGTATTCAAGAATAGACATATATTAGTCAAAACTCCGAGATTGTCGACTCCAAGTTCAGTCGTCCCGGACACCTGAGCTCCGACTCCAGTAGGTACTCCCAGTTATCCTCTGTCCAGATAATACGATCTGGGTAGTATAAACGCGTCTCTTCCTCGTTATCGCCCCATTCAACTCCGATCAGTTCCGAATTCCGTCGCTCTTCTTCGGTCATCCGCTTGCTCTCGATATCTCCCAGTATGATGGGCAATTCAGTTTGCCAGTAGCTATCGCAGCATTCTTGCAGCTCACCCAATCCGTTCTCCACTTTATTGAATCTGCTTTCCATATCACTGCATATGTTTCTAAAGGTCTCGATGAGGTCATGTTCTTCGTCTTGGATCTCCGCAACTTCCTCTTCGTCCATCTTTCGGTCCGGATCCCACGTATAACAGCAGCTATGGTCAGTGTAACAACACGTGTGGGTCAGTCCCAGAGCCTCGAACGTTTCGAATTGCAGAGCAGAGATGTATAACCCGTTCGCCTCCTCCGTCGTAAGTTTCTGGAAGATCTTGTGATGGTCGAGGGCGTCCGTGACTGACGGGCGTGACCGTCCCTTGAGGTAGCATGTAAACGGTGTACATCCCCCAGGAGAACAGACATAGTGGCAACCGTCTGTCTGGGGAGCTAAGGTGAGCACGGCGGTGATACGCGACAATGCATCAAAGTAAGGCTCCCAAACCAATTTCCATAGAGATCCATCCACTTGGCAACCCTGAACATTACTTCATGCGCGTTCGTAATCCAACGGTCTCTAACTCTTCGTCTCGGCACTTTACGCCGTCAAGGTACGCGGAGATACAGCCAGTGACTTAGAGACTAAATGAAGCAAGTCCAACAGCCGTAGCCGTCAGTGACAATGGGTTCATATCCGCACCTGAGTGTAACTTGTATCTTACAAGTAGATGTTGGCGGGTGGCAGCTTGCTCTCGATATGATGGAACAACCCCTCGTGGGATGAGGGATTATGATTCCGACGCGACGTTAATCAGGAGGCACAGCAACACTGATGCGGATAGGACGGACGTACAACAGGCGAATCTAATTGGCTGTAGAAGTTAGGGTCGGATAAACCACCGGATACTGTACGGCTGAGAAGAAAGAAAAAAAAAAAAAAGAAATCTAAGATGTCCGTACTTTCTCTACCCGCTATATGTACTTATTTTGGCATTTTATCTTGTGGCCATCGGGTGGAAGAGATTCTTTACCATCTACCAGTGCCCTGGGGTTTCGAATAGGTCAAGAGTTCAGGGGCTCAAGGTTCCAGGGATTAGGACAACTCACCTTCGCAGATCTGGTTGCGCCCTTTCGTTCTCTATTCTCTTTTAGGACTTGAGGACACAAGGCCACTCTGACGGAGGCAGGATGTATTGAATGCCCAAGATCTTGGCCAACAGCCAGGGGTAACATGCATAGATAAACGACATTGGCCAAGAGAGATGGATGCAACCTACTCCACAGGAGTGGAGCTCGAATCACATGCCATCAGGAAATGAGCGCCGCTCAATCCCACTATATTGAGGGTCGACCCCGGCTCATCGTAGCATCGTGCGCCCATATCGTCAATGTGACGAATCGGGCAATGCCGTAGACCGAAAAGGAAGGAGCGTAAACCTCTGCACCACTATCTATCTTCTTCTGCCCAAGGCCTTCGCGAAAGGATCCTCATCTCGGTTCCTAGGACGACGACCTGATCAAATCTGTCGCTGTTGCCTGGGACTCTCTTTGACCAGCAAGCGCAATGAGGGCATCTTGGACCATCTTCGCCTCACTCTTGGCCGTCGTCGCAGCCAGCCCGGTTTGGCCGAAAGCTCCATCGCAAAATGTGGCATCCACCATTCAGCGACGCGTTGTCCCTGCTGGCTTCGCCAGTACCAACGGCACACAGTTCACCGTCGACGGCCAGACGCAGTACCTCGTGGGCACCAACGTTTACTGGCTCGCCTTCCAGATGAACGACGCCGACATCGACCTGGTCCTAGACCAGCTCGCCGCCTCGGGCGTCAAGGTGGTGCGCATCTGGGGCTTCAACGACGTGACGACGATCCCCACGGACCCGGCAACGGTCTGGTTTCAGCACCTGTCGTCCGCCGTCTCCGTCATCAACACGGGCCCCAACGGCCTGCAGCGGCTCGACTACGTCGTCGCGGGCGCCGAGAAGCGCGGCCTGAAGCTCGTTATCCCCTTTGTCAACAACTGGAAGGACTACGGCGGCATCCCCGCCTACACCGCCGCGTTCGGGTCCGGCAGCTCCACCTGGTTCAAGCACGCCCCCGCGCAGGCTCAGTACCGGGCCTACATCCGGGCCGTGGTGGCGCGGTACGCGCGCTCGCCCGCCATCTTCGCCTGGGAGCTCGGCAACGAGCCGCGGTGCATGCTCTGCAGCACCGACGACATCTTCGACTGGGCCACGGCGACGTCGGCTTTCGTCAAGTCCTTGGACCCGGACCACATGGTCACGCTCGGCGACGAGGGCATGGGGCTGACGGGGGTGCATGGTTGCCGTACTGGCTCACGTACGGGTTGGACTACTGGCGGAACTTGCAGATCGAGACGATTGATTTTGGGACATTTCACATGTACCCGACGAATTGTAAGTCAACAAAGTCATGACAAAATACTAAACCATCTTGCGGTGACATGTGTGCTGACCGTCCCTGTCCGGGGTTTCAGGGGGCGTTCCGCTTAGCTTCGCCAATTCGTGGATCACATCTCACGCGTCGAAATGTGTGGCAGCTGGGAAACCCTGCTTCTTCGAAGAATGTGAGTAAGCACCTTTTGCGCGCGCACGCATAGTATTCTCTTCCCATCCAGCTGGACACCGGACTGACTCCATACCGTACAGACGGTGTTCCTTCGTCGCAAGGCCACTGCGCCATCGAGCGGCCGTGGCAGGAGCTGGCCGTCCAGACCGAGGGGATTGCGGCTGACGCGTTCTGGCAGGCGGGTACGGTTCTGAGTACGGGCAAGACTCACGACGACACGTTCACCTTGTACCATGACACCGATGAGTGGACGTGCCTCGTCACAGATCGCGTGGCAGCCATTCGAGATGGGACGAGTGTCTAATTTTACGACTTTTAGGCCCCTCCGTAATGTGTCATATGCCGTCAACTTAATCGTGCCACATAAAACCTAATATGATTGATTTTCAGGTATTTATATTTGTGCTTATCCTACCACCATTATGTCATAGAGACTACGTTCTGGAGATGTGGGTGGAGAAACGTAGGACGCTGGCACTCACATCAGATAGCAGTGGTGACAGTAGCCATGCTAGCTAGCGGATATCTCCAGCTCGGTAATCAAATTGATCTGTTTCCCTGTCTTTCCGCTATCTTTAGTGCTAGCCGTCATGTATCCTCGCGCTGCATCACCATAAATACTGCTCCTGTTGACGGATAGCGTGTATATGAACGACGTAAAGAGTAAAGATTGCTGTCCTTTGGGAAGCACTTGGGTAACACAGACACTATAGTACAGTACCTGCTTTCAGCGGTGTCAGCATCGATACATTCAAGCGCCGCCGGTCATTTTTGGATGCTTATGCAAGTATCGTCTAGCAACACTCTATGTGGCACACCATTTCTAGTTTCTTTGCGCCACATGTCAGATCCCACATCGGTAATGACTCACGACGAGGAGAGCAATCGCGACCTCGGCTACTTTTCGAGTCCGAAGGCGCGAGACCATGGTAGGAGTCAGACGCATGACCTGCACGGTCAACCATCCTTGTGTTCTCGCCCGTAAATATAAAGGCTTTCATGTTCTCTCCAGAAAGCCACCAGCAAGCATAACTCCACATTTCATCAAACACCTATTCGAAGCTTATTAGAATGTCTTCAACCCGGCGATCAGTTGCTTTTATCGGCCTTCATTCTGATGCCCCATTCCCAGAATCGTTCGTCCAAAAATACGGCACAGCGGATGTGCTCCAAGCCAAGTTGGACTCTGAGATTGCTCGTGCAGATAAAGCCGGTTTCGATATCGTCTTGCACCACATCGAGCTTGATAATGCCACAAAGGATCTGGCCAAACTCGAGGAAGAATTGAAGCGGGGGAAATATCAAGGGGTGATGATTGGGGCTGGTGTGAGGACTATATCCAAGCATACTGTTTTGTTTGAGACACTTGTGAATATGTGCAGGATATTTGCACCTGACATCCCATTGATGTTTAACAGTGAGCCGGGAACGAATTGCGAGGCTCTAGAAAGAGGGTACGGAATGTCTATGTGAGACTATATGCAACAAGGATTACTGAGCTGCCGAGCGAGAAATGATAAAGCTAAGCGGCGTAAAGAGATGGGCTCGTTGACCCCGGCAGAATGCGTGGTAATATGTCTTGTATGTAATATCCAGGCTACCAACCCATGTGGCCCATTCTGTAGGGTGTATACTAAAGAGCGAGACCGGAAAGCGACACGACCACTTTTCCGAATTATGTGTGAAACTCAGGCAAGAGAAAAGCCACATGTAAAAGGAAACCACATCCCCATACCCACCAGATTCCAAGCTCAAGCAGTCACCAGCCTGCACTATTCGAAATACCATGAGCGCTGATTGTACTGCCCTCTTTGCACTGTCTGTCCTCGCTCTGCATCCTGGCAACAGTCCGTGTCGCACGGCAAAGAGCGTCAGATGATACATAAAGTGCTAACTAAAGGAAGGTGAAAATAAGACAAAGAAAAGGGCACTGCGGTGCGTATATATACACAAAAGAGACCTCCACTGTGACGCGCTAAGCGCGGTAAGGGGTTAGACCCCTGTCGCCATTCCCCTGCGACAGTCCGCCTATGCCTGGGATTTATCCGAATGCGCTGTTCCGTCACTGGATAGCTCGGACTCCAGCGAAAAAGCTCTAGTCCTCGCCTGCCAACTCCAAATGCTGAAACTTTCTAGCAATGTCTTAATGCTCTTCTCGGAAATTCTTCGCTGTAATCACCACATTTGCCAAATTCTGCTTATTGGTCCGAGGGTAATCCAGAAGCTGAGCAGTAGTAAACAGAGTCCGGATGTCCCGGCCGGCGAACCGTCGCATAAGCTCCTTGTCGGTTTTAACCTCCTTGAAGTAGTCACCGAGGGCTTGCTTCTCCTGTGCGGTATATACTTCCCCCTTGCCTTAAAGTTACGACGTGAAAGTATTTTAGATTTTAGTGAAGTTATCCTTATTTAAAAATAAACGTAGGGATGGGCTTCAATCACCGTCGTTACTGAAAACAAATAAAGAGGTTGTAATCAGAACAATCCCATTGATGGCGTTTATTGTTGCTTTGTCGGCATGAGTTACACAATCATTTTGTTGTGTGGCTTTATCGACTATAAATGCGGACCAAAGCACCCGCAAAGTCTCGTTCTCGGAAAGGTATGGTCTCAGATCACGTCACAGTTTGATACATCTGCCAAAAGAGGACACGGCATTCTGACACCACTGCAACAATGGATTTCGTTAGACGCGTAAGAGACCTACGGCTAAGCCCGTTCATGCTTGCGGGGTGGTTTTTCTTTTTGTTCTGCGTATGTCCGCTTCTACCAAACATGTTCAGAGGCACCATGTGCCGACTACCGACGGTTGTCCGCCCTGCGACGTGCACGAATCAACTGTACGATAACAACTTCGACGTGGGCGCGCTGTTCCTCGCCGCCTCGAGTTCCTCCAGCCCCGTGGGCGAGTTCTACGGCCGCGCCTGCGAGAGCGAGGGGGACAGAGAGGGCGACACCAAGCTCCTCCACCATCTGTTCGGCTTCAACCGGCACGACAAGTGGATCCTCCCCGACGAGGACGACAAGGGGAAAAAGGACTTCTACTACCACCTGTCCCAGACCAACGTGCTCCTTCGGGAGGAGGTACGCAGAAGCGTCTCGTCCCGGGAAACCGTGGCCAACTTGAACGATATGTGCATGGTAATTCGCGAGGGACGCCAAGAGGGTAGACAGACTTACCGGGACCTGGCGCGCGCCCTGTACGACACTACGGGACTGTGGGCACGCCTCAAACACCGAATGTACATCTCCATCATCGACGAGACGCGCGTGAACGCCCTGGCCACCGCCTTCCTCGCGCGGCGCGACAAGACGTTCGAGGCGTGGGCGGCGATGCGCCGCCAGATTCGCAGGACGCTGGACAGCATGGAGCACCTCGAGCGCCGCAACGCGCAGATCGGGAAGACGGCGGCGCGGGCGCAGGACAAAATGGAGAGCGATATGAAATTCCTGGCCGTGTTGGACATAGAGAACCTGACGGAGCCCGTGGCCACGTTCCGCGTGTGGGACCTTCTGCGGCACCCGTCGAGGTTCGTTCGGGACGCGGCCGCGGTGACGAGGGAGGAGATCGACAATCTCGGGGAGAGCTTGGAGCACGTGCAGCACACGGCGGAATGGGGCCAGAAGGGTATGGACGACATCCGGTCGCTCCTGGACGACTTCGACGGGAAGCTGGAGAAACTGGAAGGGAACTTTGATTGGATGAAGCCCCTCGACCGACAGACGCTCCTAGAGGACTGGAGGCAGCACGAGGGCCGGATCGCGCTCAAGGGGAGTGACTGGTGCCAAATCCTGTTCAGGCGCTACGGATTCAAGACCTGGGCTTCCATCTTCTTCATGGACGACCAATGGAAATTCGGGGATCTTTCTGTCCTTTTGCAAATGGCCTTTGAGCCGATCCTCATCCTCCTTTTGCTCGTCTACTTGAACCCGATGCCCGATGACGGACTCTTGCATTACCCCCTGATGTGTTTCGGCTGGCTCGGGATTTTCGCCCTCTTCGGCTTCTTTGTGGATGTCGTTGGTGTGATGACCCAGAAATCATTCTGGGACTCCCTTTATTTCTTCTCTCTTGTCTGGGAAGCCTTGTAGGACTTGCTACAAGAGGAAGTTGCAGGGTAGGTATACGGTTGGGATGCGTACGGGTTCTTTGGCGTTTCGAAGATACTAGGTAAGACTCTTTGTTTTCTTTGTTTCGCTTTCTGTTTAAGTTCATACCGACACGGTATACGAGCTTGTGTTTTTGATGATTTCATTACTACTAAAGTAGATTAAAATACAAAAAGTTGACCAAAAGAAAAAAAAGAAAAAAAAGAAAAAAAAAAAAAAAAAGAAAAAAAAAAAAAAAAAAACCTCTGTAGATTTCTAAGGTAATTATCTTAGAAGTTAGAAGTAAAGACTACACCACTTCCGTTTTACACCCTCTTCGTCGCGGACCACAACTGTGTCACTGCCCGTTTAATCAGCACCCGTTCTCACTTATTATAAATGACCACATGTACTCACCATAAGTAAACTTCAGCAATACGTCCGGCTGGTCAGCATAGAGGCTGTCGATGCTCTTTCTCGACGTATGGTCTACATCGAACCCGATCAGATCTGCAAGGTGGAGCACTTCTTCCGCGGACAGCTGGAGAGCGGTGTGGGTGCCCCATTTCAATGCTGCAATTCTAAACATCAGCCCGACTTCGGTGGTGAAACGGATCGTAAGAAGAGGGTATTCGATACTAGTGTTCACAGGAATGGAGGACAAGTAACGTACGTCCAAGGTTGATCCACAATCCGCCAGGCTTCAGCAGCCTATGTATGTTGCTCAGGAAGTCAATCGCGTTCGCGGCCATATCGATGAAGAACAACGTGACGACGGCATCGAACTCGCCGTCCCGGGGGAACATCTCCAGGAAGTCGCCCTCGACGAGCTTGACGGCCTTGTTGGGCCAGTGGTCCGGCACCGTCAGGGCGGAGTAGCGCGAGGAGGGGTTGGCCTGATGCGTCCACTTGGTCACGAAGGGATACAGAGTATGCTGGTGCAGCGAGGTCGTATGGTTCGTGAGCAGGTGGTAGGCCAAGATGGAGCCGTAGTCCAGCTCATTGGCCACGACGTCGTACCCTGCGCCAATGTGAGGTCACGGCTTTGACGAAGTCAACAAGGTAAGAAGGGTGGACGCACCGAAATCAGCGATATCGCTCGCCAGCCTGCCCAGGCCGCTTCCCGGTACAAGCACCTTGTTCCCTCTCTCGTTCCCGCCAAAATGTTGCTCGAGTCCAGCCAGAACAGGCGGAAACACGGCCTGCCTCTCCTTTGCTCCTTGGCTGCTCCAGTCTCGCGAAAGATGCGCAAATGCCAGGTCCACAAGCCCGAACTCTGCGTCTTCCTCGTCCTCCAGCGCTCGCGGGCCTGTGCGATAACCCTCCCTCGCAATTTGCGCAATCTGCTCTGAGAACCGGGCGTTTACCTCGATCCCCTTCCTGGCTTTCTCGAAATGTGCAGGATAGCCGAGCTTTCTGCTCATGGACTTCTGCGCGGGAGTCTGCTTGGCATACCGTGTATACTTCCGCTGGAGCACTTGCTCGGCGAGGAACGGATACTTCTCGAAGGAGTTGATGCAGTGCGCCAGTCCATCGGGAAGGGTGGGGTATCTCTTCTCTTTCCCGCCTTTGGGTGAGCGCACAGGTCGGGCGGGCTCGCCGGGCGCCTTGAAGGCTTCTTGGGAGTTGAGTGAGGGAGGCGCGACAAGCGGCGAGATGAGCGCGACGTGAAGGGCCTCGGCGCGCTCGGAAAGGGAGGAAAAGAGAAGTGCTATGTCGGACAACGAGGCAGAGCCACGAATGGCGAGGTACAGGGGAAAGACAATGCAGAGGAGGAGGGCGACGAGGCGGGAGAGGTAGCCTGAGGTGAGCATCGTTGTGCTGGTGGCTTCAAGATGGACGTGGGTAAGACGGGTTAGTGCTTGCTTTTAGTATCTAGCATGAGGGGAGGGCGGGAGAGCGGCAAGGTATTGCAAGCAAAAGTTACAGTAACTGTACATGGTACCACTGGAATACAGCTATATAGTCGGTGCACGCTTTATATACAAGAGAAAAGGCTTACGCCGCTGCTTTGCAACAAGGGAAATCAACTAGCCTAATGGCTCTGCTGACGAGTCATCCCCCGGTAAAGGAGGTGGGGTCTGCCCATGCTCTGCATCAATGGTAAGTAGTTATCTAGTGGCCCGTCACAAGCATGCTGACCAGACGCCCTTTTCCATCATGCACAATAAGCTGACTATCAACGTTTTCATTTAATACTGCTACTATCGCGACCTCACCATCTATCTTCTGTACCTGTTTTTTATCCCTTTCCTAGCCGAATAATAACCATGGACCGCTCGATTCTGTTCTTCTGCGTTATACTCGCCGTCCTCGCCGTCCACCCCAGCGCCCAAGGACAACCACAAAAATGCAGCAAGCTGCTGATACGCAAAGAATGGCGGACATTAACGCATGACGAGAAGACTAAGTGGGTGGGAGCTGTCAAAGTACACCATCCTTCCTCCTTCGGTCATCACGTACGTTGCTAACGCCCGAGCAGTGTTTAGCAAGCATAGAACACGAACGGCTATCCTTGACCAAGGATAATACGGTGCTTGGGGGCAAGAGGAGCCTCTACGACGACTTCTCTTACTCTCACGCAGCAGTGGGGGACCGCGTGCATGGGAATGCCTACTTTTTGCCGTGGCGTGCGTTCTTTTTATCTCCTTCCCTTCTCCAAGCATATACTGACATGCGCGTAGACCGCTGGTATACCTATCTATTCGACACCTCCCTCCGCCAAACCTGCGGGTACAGCGGTCCAACCCCATACTGGGACTGGACGCGCGACCACGCCAATCTCTTCGGCGCGCCAGTGTTCGAGGACTCGGCAGAGTACGGACTGGGCGGCACGGGCGACTGTGATTCCTCTCCCGAGGCAGATTGTGCCGTCACGACCGGCGCTTTCGCCCCGTCCGCCGGGACCTTCGAGCTGGCCTGGCCAGTCCCCCATCCGCTGCGGAGGAACCTGACGCTCTTGACCGGCTGGTTTCCCCACGAGCGGCCTCAAAACCGCACCCTCGGCCCGGACTATGTGCGCAACGTGACCGAGCAGACCACGGGCGACTTCTTCCGGTTCCAGCACGCAATGGAATTGCTGCACAACCACGTACACAATTTCGTCGGGGGCGATTTGGCGGGAGACTGTCCGAAGGCCATTCCGGAGGACGATTGCCAAGGCATGGCTGACAGCTTTACCCCGAACGAGCCGCTCTTCTGGCTGCACCACGCGCAGCTTGACCGGCTGTGGAGTGAGGTGCGTCACCCCCGCTCACATGTATGCTGCAGTACAACCTTGCTGACATGAGTTGGTCATATAGTGGCAGCACCACCACCCATCCAACTTCGCTGCCTTCTCCGGCATGCCCCTAGCCCCGCACAATCTGACGGACCCACGGTATGACGCTGAGGCGCACGCAGATCATCAGATGCCCTTTGACATTCAGAGTGTGCCCGTGGCGCCGAGGCGGGTTTTTGATACGGAGAGTTGGCCGCTGTGTTACCGGTATACGAACGAGGAGTGACGGGTACTAGTCTAGACTAACATCATGCATATGTACCTTAGATTTCGATCACATCAGGGTCGCCTTCACTCGAGTAGAAGTTCTTATACGACGTATAATCTTTATAGACCCACTATAGACTAGACTCGTGAAACCTCTCATGCATCTCCGGTGTCCACTTGTCATACTGGCTCTCCATCCAATCATGGACCTGTCTCCAGTCCCGACAGGTATGCACCGTCCCCCCTCCCGCGGCCACTTTGTCGCCATTGGGCAATGTCTTACTCGTCCCGCCCGGCTCCAGGGTGGTGTCAGCGGCGCAGAGGATGCCCTGTCGCAGGTAATGGAAGCAGTGCGCCGTATGGTCCGACCCGTCGTCCCCGTTGACCAGCACCGCGCGAATGTGATTCAGGCAGTGCATCTGGTGCCACATGGACACGCCGAACGCAAAGTGCTCCTCCCCCAGGAATACGAAGCCCTTGCCGGGCGGCCGGATGGCGTTCCATTCGGCCGTGGCCGCGACGCCCTCCATCCCGTAGTGGGAGGGGTCGTCGTGGAAGCCGGCTTGGACGGTGCGAACATGGAGGGGGAGCTCGCGAGGGCGGTCGCCGCTGAGGTAGGCTATATTGTGCGTTAGTCATGCGTGTCGAAGGATAAGGCTGGGATGTGATTTGTTACTGTATCCCTGCGTCCCGCGCGTCAAGATGCGAAGGGAGAAGAGGAGGGCGCCCAGATTCAGGACGAGGCATACGCTTAGCACTGCGAGCAGGCCCAGAGAGGGGCTGCGTAACTGGGGTGTCAGGGACTTGGGGAACATCTTGGGTATGCTGGTAGGGTGGTTTGTTGAGTGTAGCAGATAGAGGCGAGGATGTCGTTCAGTATCAGGAGGGACCTCAAAGTGTTGAACACATTATATGACCGCATAAGCTTTTACCTGGGTGCTCAAAGTAAGGCAGGAGATTGCGCTTGGCTAGCCTGATGACGACTTCGATGTGTAGCTCGTCCCATGCGATCGTAACAAACAGATAGAGTGGAGGACTATACTGTCGGGTGATAGGGGGCCAATGGGAATACCTGCCGAATACGATGGAGCAGCTGTTGGTTGAAAAGAAATATAGTCGTCCATCGTGGTAGCCCCGAAGAGCGGGGTAGTAGGAAACGCAATTGTTCAGGTGTTCTATTCGCCCGCGCTATCATTCGAAGGGCGTCGTGGCTGACGTGGACGACGTGAGTAAGCGGTGAATACAATGCATGAGGCTAGCCAATTGTCTCCTTTCTTTTCAATGCAGCTACTATAGACTCGCTGACGGTCAGATCGATACGACGTATCTGCTCGTCCTGTGCCACCTACACCTTTGAATATACTGCTCTGCCAATAGTCTCGAGCTTTCCTTGCTGTGATACGCGATGCCACTTCGGACCCTTCGGCTCTATGCATCGCAAGGTTATAATGCGGTTTGATTACAGCAGAAACGCAAATATCACCTCAGCACGGGGACGAAGGCGTGTGTCCATTGGGTTCTCTTGCCCGTTGGGTTCTCTTGCCCTTTTCTAAACTAACGTACCCGTCTTACCATAAGCACAGCGTGGCATGCAAAGAATCGCACTAAAAGTATGCAGTATAACAGCAATCATGCGTTACTCATCGCTGCTCTAAAATCGATCGTCGACCAAGCGCGAGGAAGACTCGGAAGCACCACCACGGGCCCCCTCATGTTGGCATCGTGACTGCATTGGTCGAGCTCAAGTCCTGGCTACCAAATGGATAGCAGACATAGATCGTCATACCAAGTTACCCCTTGCAAATAGATGGTATCCTTCGGATCGCGAAAGACATAAATTCCCAAGGGTATGACTAGCAAAACCAACATCTGGTCAACGGGCACGAACAACATCTCAACAACGAACCACCTCTTCATCTCGCCCAGCAAAAACGTCCACTCACCGCCAAGCTCCAACAATGCAATTCACCACCGCCCTGCTCAGCCTTGCCAGCCTCGGCCTCAACGTCCTCCCTGCCCAGTCCGCAGCGGTTCCTGCCGCTGCTCTGGCTCCACGCTCCCAGGCGTCGATCAATCATGTCTCTTACGCCCGTGATGAAGACCGTGTTGCTCACGAGAAACGTCACACTTATGGCGTAGATGAGGATGAGGTTGCCCACGAGAAGCGCCACACCTACGGAGTGGACGCGGACGAGGTCGCCCACGAGAAGCGTCACACCTACGGAGTGGACGCGGATGAGGTCGCTCATGAGAAGCGTCACACTTACGGGGTTGACGCGGATGAGGTCGCCCACGAGAAGCGTCACACCTACGGAGTGGACGCGGACGAGGTCGCCCATGAGAAGCGTCACACCTACGGAGTGGACGCGGATGAGGTCGCTCATGAGAAGCGTCACACTTACGGGGTTGACGCGGATGAGGTCGCCCACGAGAAGCGTCACACCTACGGAGTGGACGCGGACGAGGTCGCCCATGAGAAGCGTCACACCTACGGAGTGGACGCGGATGAGGTCGCCCATGAGAAGCGTCACACCTACGGAGTGGACGAAGATGAGGTCGCTCATGAGAAGCGTCACACTTACGGGGTTGACGCGGATGAGGTCGCCCACGAGAAGCGTCACACCTACGGAGTGGACGCGGACGAGGTCGCCCATGAGAAGCGTCACACTTATGGTGTGGACGAGGATGAGGCTGCTCACGAAAAGCGTCACACCTACGGAGTGGATGAAGATGAGAACGCATAAATGCAGCAGCGACAATATCGAAAGCCAGCACATCTACCGCTCGGCTGCCGATGACTTAAGTCTCGGATGGAACGAAGGCGAGCGACGTCATCAACCAACTTTTCACGCTCTTTAAGCGTACTGTTTTTCACCACGGTCCCTACATAGCAGTATACATCTATCTAAACAGGAGAATACCAAACAGTATCTCGAGTATCGTTTCTGCATGTACGAATATTTCGTCTAGTTTCTCTACCACTTGTGCAACTCATTGGAGACTGGGGATTTAGACCCGATAGATCTCCTAGACACTCGTCTTGAATAAAATATGCTTCGTCTTGCACTGCTTTCGCTCCGCCGCTGCTTCTTTAATTTTCTCAGGGCTTGCGATTACAATGAACCCTACGTTATAGATGGCAGTAGCACCATGAAAGATACTCCGGGTTTAAAAGTAACCAATAGATGAGCTAGAAAGCTGGATATCTACTAGAATGTCCACGCGTCGATATATTGTACTATGGAAAGAAGAGAAGGTTGCTTAGTTGCACGTGTTGAAACGAGCCACACACGAGAATTGCAGGTCGTGGCAGCTCTCCAGCGCGTATTTACAAGTACTCATCCGGCATCGGGATAAGCGTCTCGTTCCCCGCCGCACACATAGCCGGATGCTCCTCCGGAAGAGCTTCCATGTCCGCCATCTTGACGTCGGAGCACTATCTTTGCATCAGCATCAGCCTTCACTACTTGTAGGGCGGAGCAACTCACATGGTGTTGGACGGTCCCCGTCCTCGGATCCCTCGCCTCGAAGTACATGACGCCCATCTCGTCGACCTTGGTCGAAAATGGTATCGTGACGTTCACGCACAGCTGCCCCGAAGCCTGGATGGGCACATCCTCCAGGATGACGTCGGAGAAGTCGTCTCTCTTCCTCGGGACCCTGTTCCGGGTGTAGAGGGCCGTCACAAGGTCTCCAGGATGGCCTGAGAAGGAGAGGAAAGTGCGGGAGTGGCGGGAGTATCGTTGGGGGTTATGCACTATCTCCCCTTTTCACTGCATCAGCCTACTTTGCCGCTGCACTGGGGGACGGAGGGGGGACATACTGCAGAATGGGTTGTACCGATCTATCTCTGGCCGGGTCCTGGGGTTTGGACCGCGGGACATCCATGGGAACTGGACGTGGAAACCGGCGTGTGCGGCGGATGTGAGGTTGATGCTGATGCTGAGGGCAAGCAGGGAGCATATTGCGGTCAGGCGGGAGGGCATGGTTGGCATAGTTCAACGCTAGCACGATACAGTGAGTGAGGACAAAGTCGAAGTATGTGGTGTCGAGCCAAAGTGATAACACTTTAGTCAAGAATTGTGTATAGGGAATAAAAGCTCGACAATACTGAACTATCCTTGCACAGCTCAAGCACAATTCCACAACCCCGGCGGATCGTCTACAAGTCTTGGTTGATCAAATTGGCTATCACACTTAGCATGAATATTTCATGCTCAGATGGTGTAACCCCCTTTGGACCGACCAATAGGGGCCTGGTTGGCAATGCCAAAGGCGGACTTTACGATGGACCGTAAGCTTACTATTCTGGCGAGCGGGGTAAAGAGCCAAAGGTACAGTGATTATACCCCTGAAACTGCATAACGGAGACACTGCATATGTGGTAATTACTACCAGCTGCATACGAAAGTCGAGGCTCTTCCTTACGAGCGGGGTAAACCAACAGTATGTGAAACATACCCGCCGTTATGCACTGTCATTCTCTAGGTAACCACACCGAAAGCGTGACTGGAGGAACCGCCCGGCACTACATAATCATCTGAATTGGTACTTACTAATACCCACTTTCTGGCTTTTCATGCGCTTCTCTGGCGGCCAATGGTTCACCATATTACAGAAACGACTTGTCATTCAGAGCGAGGCGACGGAGTTCAGTCTTACAGCGACTCCTGTCAGCCGTACCATCAAACCTCGTATCGTGTCGTATTGTGAATTCCCTCACAGATCGGCGTAAATGCGGTCAGTGGCGCACCAGGCCAATACCTCAGGCGGGGAAAAGCGAATCCAAACAGCCGCAGACGTAGGCTGCTCATCTAGACAAGGCTACTCTAACCTTGCTTTCAACCACGCCGCATCCTCTCTCGCCTCTCGCTCCCACTCTCTACCCTCCCGCCCCCTTCTCTCTTCTTTCGCTCGCTCTGTTCTGCTCGGCCATGTTCTCCCCCAAAGCAAAGCCCAGCTCTTCCCAGTATGCGCCCCTTGCGCGACAGGACGATAGCGAGGGATCCAACGCGACTCCCGAGAAGCGCTCGTCCTCAGAGGACGACCACTCTGCCCCCTTGCTGGAAGCCTCGGACAGCCTCCCCACTCAGGCGCCATCCAAGCCCTCCCAGCTGCCCAACCTCATTCTCTACTTCTCCTTCGGCCTGGCGCTGCTATCAGCCGTGAACGTCGCTCTCCTTCCGGCTACACTATCAAAGTACCATGCCTACCCCTTTTCCGACACTGAAATCGAGGCCCTCCCTTATGGCGATGCTCAGCTGGGGTTAGACCGGGCAGCGAAAATGATGCCCCCTCCCCAGGTCTATCACCATGCTTGGCCGGATAGAATTGCCCGGGTGAGCCGGAAGTTGAAGAATGCCGTCTGGGGCCAGGGCGTGCAGGTCTATGTTACCGTCGAGGTTCGTATCCCGTTCTTGTCCCTTCTTCCCTCTCTCGAATAAGCCTTTTCACCCGTTGTCTGCCGCCATGTGCGCAGCTGCTGACGCGAGACAAAGGACTCGACAATCATGCGGTTCCCCATCCCTTCCGCCGGCGTGAACGCCTGCGCTCTCTCCTGGCGGCCGCCCCCCGAGTTCTCTGCGCGCGCCAACGACGTCACGACCAAGGGTGACATAACGGAAATCGAAGTCTGGCAGCTTATGGCCGTTTCGGCCACCTCCGCTCACGACTCTGCTTCCAGTATGGACGAGCTTGACTACGACACCTTGTCGTACTCGACGCTTCCCGTGCGCGGAGAGCTGCTCGGGGTGCTGGACCTCACGGCCAAGCCGAACAGTACCACGGTGGAGTTCGCCTGTCCCAGAGAGGCGGAGAGTCTGGTGGTGGAGATGCGGTGCCAGCGCGTGGCGTGTCATGTGAGCTTTATGCAGATTGATATGCTACCGAGGTTCGGGTTTGAGTTGGTGAGGAGAAGAGAATGAGCGGGAACGGATGGCTATGTTTGTTTCAGTCAGCGTCATTGTTCATGTAGAATCGATCTCTTCTGTAAAGTAGATACGTATGGTGACTTTCCGAAGCAATGGTTCCCTCCACCACAGTACACTTACTTACGCCTGTGGCCTACTGCGCAAATGGCTCTCCCGCACATTGAATTGGACTCATATGTTGAATACTGGTGGGCACGTCGTATCACTTTGGCAAGGGGATGACTGATGTTGTATCGATGTTGTTACTTTGGATCAGTCTGGTTTCGCACAACACTGTCTTACTCATCAGGTCATTCATTGGCCTCAAAGGCGGGGTAATTACTTTACGTAGTACTTGATTCAGTAGCAGGGGTGTTTCTAAGCGACCCCCCAAGCCTACCTACTTACTGCCTTGAATGCTCAGCGGTTTGTGAAACATGTTCTCATCCGCAGCTCCTCCCAGTTCCCAAGCTAAATTTCTTTTAATAAAGGCTTTCGTTCGGCATTCCCATCACCTAGCTACACGAAGCCAACGCAAACTCCGTGCACCCCAAACCGATCAAGCACGCAACATGTCTACTCAACTCGACGCCGCCTCGATCGCCCGTGCCTCCTTACACGACCCCGCCCACTTCCACATCCAGCACTCACAAACCCTTCACCGCCTAGCGCTCCTGCAGCACTGGAACATTCCCACTGGATCCAAGGTACTGGAACTAGGATGCGGGCAGGGTGACTGCACGACTGTCCTTGCCTCTGCGGTAGGCGAGCAAGGGAGCGTGGTGGCCGTCGATCCCGCCGATTTGGATTATGGTGAGTCCTTTTGCTCTTCTCCCTCTGCTACCTCCACCTACCTGTCCTGGCGGTGCGAGTAGTGTTCAGCCGACTGATGGCTCCTGCAGGTGCCCCATATACGCTCGGCCAAGCGCAGGATCACATCTCGCAAGGCCCGCTGGGTGGGCGGATTACTTGGGTCCAACAACCGCCTCAGGACTATCTCTCCTCCCTTCCCTCCTCGCTGCACGCCAGCGCCAGCGAAAGCAAGGCCTTTGACGCGACGGTGTTCGCCCACTGCCTATGGTACTTCGGGTCGCCCGCCGGCGTTCTGTCCACCTTCCGCGCCCTCAAGCAGCACAGCAAGCGTCTCCTCCTTGCGGAGTGGTCGTTGGTGGCGACGCACCCCCTCTGCCCAGCCTCACGTCCTAGCTGCGCTCACCCAGGCAGCTCTGGAGTGCCGTAAGCCGTCGGCCAGCAGCGACTCGAACGTCCGCACGGTGCTGGGGCCAAAGCGGCTGACCGAGCTGGCCCTGGCGGCCGGGTGGCAGCTCGAGAGCGAGAGCCGTGTGCAATGTGGGGAAGGGGTGTTGGACGGACAATGGGAAGTTGCTGCTTGTCTTTCTTCCTCTTTCGAAAAAGAGGTAGAGGAGCAAGTCGGCGATGAGAGGGAACGGGCGGTGGTTCTTGCGTCACGGGATGCGTGTGAGGCGAGCTTGGAGGGTGTTCAGGGGGTAAGAAAGGAGTTAGGTCCATGGATGTTTGGGTTGCTAGTTTCTTCTGATCAGGTCGGACTGAGCGTGTCGCTGTCCTCCTCTGGACCCGATCGCTGTCCCTGCTTTATGTAGACAACATGGTAAACCAACACAAACAATAAGCATCTCCATAACGTTATGAGCTCCTTCGTAAGCGCTCCCTCGCGTACCATTGATCCGGCTTGCCCTTCCATGAAGTCATGCAGATACATCTCACCAACAAGTCTCCTAGGCATTGCTGATCCAGCGCCACCACCAGCATTCAGGAGCTCCGGCCGAAGAAGGAACGGTACGGACCCGCCCTGCACAACGGCGCACACGTCGCCTGGTCTGCAAATGCCGGGTGCCAGTCCGTAGTAGCCTTTCTTGGTGATGACGAAAGCGCGACCCTGACAAAGGGTTTCTGCTCGCCAGTAGAACGGTCCCATTTCCTGTTTCCAATCATGGCTTTCATGGTTAGAGGATAAGTATTCAGCAAACCTCCGCAAAAGGTTGTTATCTTCGTATTGGCCATCCCATGGCTGGCCACACAGGGTATGGGCTAATATGGCGGCTTTGATAGTACTGTATGCAAACGGTGTAGACGTGTCTTGCTCGAGCGCCGGAGCGAACAGGGTGAGGGGTTGCCAGTGGTCGTCACCCGCGGAATGAAAAAGGATTTGGAGTCGGTTGGGCACTACGCGGATTGAAAAGACGGCGAGAACGGAGTCAACCACGACACCCTCGATTTGCAGCGAGTTCCTATTTAACTCCCAGGCTGGACCAGTGCCGAGTCCTACGCCAGAGTTGTACATTGGGCTGTATGGATTCCATATGTTATTGAACGTGGGAGTGACGTCCCATCGGACCACCCACGACGGGGCCTCTTCCTTTATCGTCTGCGGATCATGCTCCACCGATGCCAGAGTCCGGATTCCCGAGTCATGAAGCAGCAGTATCGTGGTTTCCTGGAAGACCTGGAGCTTGGGTTTAGTATAGTCGGGGATGATGGGCCCCGCCGCAGATGCGAAAGGGTGCCCAAGGAAGGCGTAAATGCGGTCCCGCGGGTCGTGGCACTTTAATAAAGCGCCTTGATCCAGGAGATCCAAGAACTGGCAATGGGCGCTTAGTTCTAGTGCTTGTGCTTCTGGCTGTGACCAGTTCAGCCACGAATCATGAACCATCAACCCTTCGATCCCCATGTACACTGCAAAATTGGGCATTCGCGAGCGCGTCCACGCAATCACGCGCCGCAGTAGCCGGTAGCTGAACTCCTCCACGCCAACCGTATCATCCGGCCCCCCTCCATAGATGACTCGCGGGTTTTGCGCCAGCCCGACTTCCTGCAATACCCACACTCGTCCAAACCAGGGAGCACTCGTCAGCGCCCCTAGCGCCCTCCATTGCACATCCTCGACATCGATGTCGGTCCCGGCTGTGGCTGCAGAAGCCTCCCACTCCGACAACAGCGAGGCGACAAGCGACCCGCCGGCAAAGCTTAGCTCTGGCCCCATGCACACCAGCACGCTCCGTGCCTTTGCATAGATCCGGCTCATCATGGCAACCTGGGCGCCGCGCTCCACATCGTCGCGCTGATTGATGCACAGGGCGTCCGCCCAAACGACGACGTCTGCGGCGCTGTCGGGCTGGCGGCGCCGCCGTGCGCGCGTCAGGGCCCAGTGCAGATTCTCGGTGATGCGGAAAGAGAGGCCGTCGCAAAGAACGGACACCGTGTCGGTAGCATCACCCCATACGTAGGAGATGGCGTCGTACGGGGTGGTGCGTCAATATCAGTGGGGACTAGTCGGACCCTCAGGGGTCCGTCATCGTGGGAGCTCGGCTCCAAGAGAGCTAGGCGGATCTCGTTGGTCTTTAAGGGTTGATAGGTGTATGACGTTGCAGCGTCGGCGTGGAGGCTCATGGTGTCCATTAGGGGGGATGTGCTTGGATTTCCAACCCCGAGATACTGCGTCCAGTTGATTTGGGTGCTTTAGCGACATCCAAACCTGAAAGTGAAAATGTGGCCTCTTGTCTCGACTGTAGTGATGATCCTGGAATATGCAGCCAAGAATTTCTTGGTCTCAGCTCAACCCCCGACGAAGCGCCTCTTCTCACAAAGCGCCGTTGCCATTCGTCCAATATGTCCATGTTACCGAAAATAGCGTAGCATCCCTCGGCGATTAGCGCCGCATCATTACGCCCGAAAAGTAACTCCGCCGAAAAGTGTTGCGGTACGTGACTGTCTTGTACCACCTGTATCTGATTTGACATTAATCTCATTGCGCCCATGATATCTCGCAAGAAACCCCGTGGGTAAAAAAAGGTTCAAACACTTATTCAACTATGCTTAATCCCTCAAGTATTCAATGATGAAGGCTCAGGAACATATCATTCACTACAACAGACCCCTGTTCGGTGCGTCCGCCATCTCCCATCAAATAACGGCAACGCCTGAGATACTCGTACAGGTATCTCAAACGGTGTCCATTAAATAACGAACCTTCAGAGGTGGACGTGTATATGATTCGATGTGCCGATGCCGGATATGACGGTTGGCGCTACCCCTGGGATTCCTGGTCATCATGGGTGTTGATGTCGATCAACACCCGGACTTCTTAGACTACTGTTGATGCTGCATCTGTTACATACGACCATAGCTCTCAGACAACTTGGGATCCCGTCCGCTCTCCCCTAAATAAGCTGAGAAGCGCCGGACTAGTACTAGAGTCGGTGACGATCTGGGAATCCCCGGTGTTGTATGTTTTTGGTTCGTTTTTTTGCCAGACGGGTAGGTCTTTAGTCTTGTCTTGCAATTGCCCCAGCGCACTTCAGGGATCAAGTGGGATATGCAAAGCCAAAAACTCATTAAGTATCGTTTGAAGCATTCAGTCATACAGATTCGATGTTCATAGTCTACTTAGATAGACTTATCCACCCCCAGAAGCCCCTTAGACCCACCCGCATGGCAGCTCCACATACATCCCCGGATGTTGACGATCCACCTTAACCCCAGACTTCATTGTTCAGTTCGTCGGTTCTCCAAGCCCTCGTCTCCCGAATTACAGGCCCTGCCCGAGGGCAACCAGTCCGATAGAGCCCAGCACGCCCATCAACGCAGGAGTGAGTGCGCCCGCCGCACCGGACGCGGGCTTGGACGCCGCGCTGCTGCTGCCGCCACCGCCCATTGTCATGTTCTTCTTGCTGCCGCTCATGTCCATGCCGGGCATGTTGGGGTCCATGTCGCCATCGCCGTCGTTCATGCCCCCGTGGGCGGAGACGGCGGCGGCGGCGAAGAGTGTGACGAGGACTGCGTGGAACTGCATGGTATAGATCGGGTTTGTCTTTGCTTGGTGGTTTTGGTGGTTTTGGGGAAGAGTGGTAGTTGTTTTACCGCGCCTGTTATTGGTAATGCGACTTGGGTATTCTACCGAGAGGTCCGCTGGTGAAGAAATGACTGTAAGAATAGAATACTGGCCAGCAGTGCAGAAGAGAAGAGAAGGATCGAGATGGGTAGTTCGACGGATTGACGGATTGGGTGAT
Source organism: Apiospora rasikravindrae (assembly GCA_038363885.1). NCBI lineage: Eukaryota > Fungi > Ascomycota > Sordariomycetes > Amphisphaeriales > Apiosporaceae > Apiospora > Apiospora rasikravindrae. The sequence goes on from JAQQWK010000011.1 coordinate 886,229, forward strand.
GATTTCGTGGCACTCGAAGAAGCGACCAAAAGACCTTCATATATAGAAATCCGTTGCCATCTGAAGTCATCATCTAAGGCGAGGCCGGCTGTATGAGCAAGTTGCTTCACAGTTATCGAACTAGTGTTTCATTCCCCGTAGTACGGTTCAGCTGAGGAATGTTTACGCGGCCCACACGGACCAGGGACATAATGCTGAAGAAGGCTTGGCCATTTTCGCCTGGTCTAGACTAACTGTAGGTGAAGGATGGGATAGATAGCCTTCTTGATCATGTATGCCTTAACCGGTGAGAAGTTTTCGTTTGGTCGGATGTTTGATGTCGATGGGACGATGCGAGACAACCTTCTCAATTTTGCTCGCGCATATGCTTTGCAGAGCGTTCGCTGATAGGCGCTTGGCGGCAGGGGGCTTACACGCGGTTTCACCTTGGCGTCACAGGGATCAGGGGTCCATATGGCGAGAACCGATTGCGGTTCTTGCATAGATTTCTGTGCATTGGTGGTAGTGCCTACGATCTTCTCGATAGAAGAACTGTTATCACGATGGAACACATTCTTGGATACAGCTTTCTGGAAAAGATATTGTGGTATCTGATCTCGGCATGGATCTCCTATTAAACCTTGGAACATATAAACTTGTATACATAATAGTACCGTCTACGTTCAAGTTCATTTGAAAACATTTTGATATCCAAATGAAGATTGTACAACGTCTTGCGACAGACCAAATGCCGTCATAAAAGCTTCGCTAGTTTCTCGGCCGCTGAGTTACTCGTCATCTGCAGCTGCTTCAGCTGATTTGACACAATTCCAATCCATACACAGTGCGGCCAGCATCCCCAAAGAGACGAGCGTCACACAGACCCAAAACGTGCTCGTGAGGGCAAAGTTGTACACATCGAGTACTTGTGCCTTCTCCGTCTCCGGTACGGCCTTGAGCAACTCTGTTGCCCCTTGGCGGATGAGGGCATCCGCATCCACCCCCGGTATATCGCGGAGGCCCCGTCGAAGCAGATTCGCGAACACGTTCTGGGAGATGGACGTGGACAGCGCCGCGCCGATGCTAATGGCGAAGCTCACCGCGCTCATTCCCAACGGGACCTCCTTGGCCGCGAGCGCTGTCTGTATGGCCGACCATGGCTGCGTGATTGCGAAGCCCATTCCGAGTCCGAAGATGACCTGCCAGCCGATCCAGGCGGCGGGCCCTGATGTCGGGGTCAAAGTCGTGAGGAGGCCGGACCCGATACCCATCAGTGGTGAGCCGATCAGCATGTGCGGCGTGTAATACCCAATGGCAGAAACGATGAATCCAGAACTGAAAGCTGCCACGGAGAGGGATATGATGGATGGCAGAAGCATTTGTCCAGACTCGGCGGCGGAAGCCCCTTTTATTGCTTGAAACCAAATGGGGAGCTAAGGTGAAAGTAAGTCATGGATTCCGTTGTTCAATGCCTAGCTGGTGAAAACAACTTACGAAGTAATCCACGACGTTGAAAGCCGCCGACGCACCGAATGCATACAGAAGACATAGCCCCGCCGTCTTGTTGAACACGACCGAGGTGGGTATGGTAGCCAGGTCCTTTTGTGCAGCTTCTAGACCAACGAAGCCCGCGAAGAGAGCACCAGACACGACGAGGAGAGCAATGATCCTACCACTACTCCAACTGTAAGTGGTACCGCCCCATTCGAGCGCCATCAATAAGCAAACGACACTGGCAGTGAAGATGAAGAGATTCGGGATATTGAGTTGTCGGAGTTTAGTGACGGTAGAGCACTTGGCGATAGTTTGATTCTCGGGGTTCTTGAAAAGCAGCATGATGATGACGATGGTGAAGGCACCTATTGGCAAGTTGAGCCAGAAGCTGGGCTCCCACAAAGGCGTCTGTAAGCTATGCACAGTCTTCTCGGGAGCAATTCGGAAGCCACTCACCACCATCGCCAACTCGCATAAGTCGTCAGGGCGCCCCCAACCACCGGGGCTACCGTCATCGCAACGCACTCGAGAGCCCCGACCGTGCTGTTGTAGATAGGCCTCAAGCGCAGCGGGACCGAATGTGATATAGCTCTAGTGTAGTTCGCGGGGTCAGTTCCGTAAAGAGAATACTGGGTAAGTGATGAGCGTATGGCGGTTGGCTTACATGAAAACTCCGGTCACGATCCCAGAGGCACCAGAACCCGCGATTGCCCGCCCGATGATGAAAGCAGTCGAGGTCGGTGCCGAGGCGCATACGATGGACCCGAGCTCTAGGATAATCACCGATGCCACAAATATCCACTTCACGCGGAACTGCTCGTAGAGTTTGCCGTAGAAGAATTGGGTGGAGCATGTGGTGACGCGGTCTAACGCACTTCGTCAGTGGCCGTCCCGTGAAGAATGGTGTATCACTTACATGCAGAGCCATACCATCCGATCCCCGTCAAGGAATGAAACTCGTTGGTGATGGTGGGAGTCGCAGTGCCGACGATGGTGTTGTCCTTTGATTCTGCAAGTCAGCCATAGCTACGTGTACCGGTGATGAACTCGCGTAGCCCTTACAAGGCCCAAGATGAATATGGCGAGTCCCATGGCAATAGAGAGTGGGATCAACTTCAGTGGTCCTGGGTACTCCGTCTCGGGTACAGCTCTATCTTGGATTGAGGTCGCCCCCGTTTCGGCTTCCTGAGCCGAACCGTAGTTGGGGGCATGAGTCGCGGCGAGTAGTTTCGTAGAATCCGTGGACATGGTGAGAGTTACTTCAACAGGGGGCAGGATGTGAGCCAAGAAAGGTGTAAGAGGACAAAAGAGAAAAATCGCCCAAAAGTCGTGGGACCGCATTGCAATATGGTTGCAGTAGCAGGATAAGCCGCAGCGGAAGCCAGCCAATCGGGATCACGACTTGCCAAGCCATCCTGGCCATCGCAGTGGGCCATTCGCAAAAAAGCCCCTTTAGGCGACCAAGTAAGCACTGGGACTGACGATCATCCAATCATGATGAATAGACTGGGCCAATAATGACGCCTACCGCCATGCCAACAGGTCAACCCACTTACAGCCGGCTTATTCCCTGGGCACATTCGTGATATCAGGTTCGGGGTTTTACATACGGTGGTCTAGCGGGCAAGTTTCCGTAAAAGGATGTAACCAGTATTAATAGCCCGGTTAATACTCGAAATCGCTGAATAGGTACCACGATCTGGAAATCTTTCGATGGTCCAACAATTAAATGTGTCTCGTCGTACAGTCCCATAATTACTATCCCCTCCTTTTTCGCTAACCTTCCCGTATATTGGAAAAAGCAATATAGTAATCCCGGTTCCTAATCATACTTAAGCAGATTTCGGTGTCGTTGACCCAATATCACCCCAGCGTATATTCGAGAACGTGACCGCCACATTCGGGTTTGCCGCGAGGACCTTATCCGGCGCCCCGTCGTCCGGCCCGCAAGGCCCCGCCGCCCCCGAGTCCAGCCAGTTCATGTTCGTCTTCAAGTCGTTCCAAATACTAAAGATGAGCACCATGCCGCGATCCAGCGCCTCGCCCGCCGCCTCCATCCCGCCGAGCCGGTTAAACGCGTCCTGCTTGTTGCTCGCGCAGAACTCAGCCGTGACGGTATTATTCGTCCCACCCCCGCCGCCTCGCCCTCGGGGGACGCGGCACTAATACTGCGGCCGTCCTGGATGTAGATCCTACGAATATCGCTCAGCTTTTTGGTTTGACGATCGGTCCAGAACTGCGTCACCACGGTGAAGGGCCGCTTGGTGTCGACGGTCTTGCCGGGGCCGTAGAAGTCCGGGCCGACCGTCTTGTACGGGTTCAGGCCGCAGCCGGACTTGTCGCACACACCCAGCGCGTCCCTGCCGCACTCGGCGCCGGTGCAGAGGAAGGGGCCGGGCTTGCTGCAGGTGTGGGGCGTGAGGGCGGTGGCGACGTTGTTGGCTTCCCAGATGTCCATTTCGTGGCAGCAGGCACCGCTGTTGTTGAGGTTGGGCTTTCCGGTGAAGGTGTTAGTTATTCGTCTGAGAGAACAGAGCTGGGGGGAGGAAATGTGAGGGGGAGGAGGCGTTTGTGTACTTACCGCACCGTTGATCATGGTCTTGTTGTAGCACTGGGCGTCGCAGTAGCCGGTGCCGTACTGGGCTCCAGCCGGGTTGGTCTCACTCCGAGACCCGCTAAAGTCCATCTCGTCTAAGTAGAGGGCGCCGTTCAGTCCGCATCCCAACGTCGACATATCGACATCGAAGCTCATCTCCTGATTCAGCAGGCGGATGGGCTCATAGTTCACATCGTCCTCGGCAAGCAAGTAGAGCCGGGGCGAAACCCGGGTATAGCCGCCCGTCTGGTTCGGCAAAAACAGCCGCATCGTGAGCGCGGAGCCCTCGGTCGTCACGCCGAGGCTCTTGTAGTCGACTCCCTCGTACTCGCAGACCTTGCCGCACGTCTCGGCATCGGGGCAGATGCTGCGGTCGATGAGGTACTCGTCCGAGCCCCGCGGGTTGGGGTTGCAGCTCTTGCTCATGTCGCCGACCACGTGGAAGGGGTGGGAGAGGGCGTCTGTGACGACGCTGGTGCCCTGCGTGACGCAGCCTCCGGCGGTCGTGCATTTTTGCGTCAGGAGCTTGGGATGTACCTCGGGGATCGCGGTGCCAATCTGCTGGGCTTCGGCGACGCCAGCCGAGACCAGCAGAAGTGATGCGAGCATGTAGGCCATTTTGAGCGAGCGCGCTCAAGGAGGGTATCCGGGTAGGCTTTGAATGGGTAAATGGAAAGGAATGACTATGTTATTGGAAACATGGTGCGCAGCTGGGCGTGATGTTATACTCCGTTTCCGACAACTGATCTCGCTTCACCGCCTCAAGTCGTGTTTGAGTGATATATTCACCCACGATTCAAGGTAGCATTGCCACGAGTCAGAGGAGGATATCGGGAAAGTTTCGACGACAGGCAATGAGATCGTAAGTTTCAAGGTTGAACTTATGCTCCCCGTGGGCTGGCAACTTTACCAGCCCTTGTACTTTGATGTTTGGTTAATATAGCTATGGAGCTGGTATAGAAGGTTGATCTTCGTATATCCCTACTATTCTTACCTTTGCGTGTCGGTGCATTGAGTGGGCTTTAATGAGCATGCAGGCAATACTAGCGGCGCGAGTCATGTAGCCCCTTAACGAACGTTTGGGGCCGCGCGCTTGCGGCGACATACGAGGGAATACTCCGTAGTCGCAATGATTGGCCCAACCATGCAACTGTTAAACTCGCCATGAACTAGGGGATGAAGAAATGGCTGGGCCGGACGATGCTACCTAACCCCTGCGCTATCTTCCGAAGGCGATGGCTGGGGTATGTCGGGTCCCAAACTTGGAAGAATACTCAAACTCAAAAGATCAAATCAAACTGTATTCTCACTATCAAACATGCCATGGGAAAATATCATTCCGTACATGTACGTAGTATGCACATCGGGAGCTTACCTAACCAGTCGGCCCATCTGTACGCCAAGTTCGAACTTCGTAACAACATGACCTGTAGACTATTTCCCCCAGCCCCCGAAATGACCCTCTTGTGATCACGGAAAGGACGGCTATGTAGACCATGGTCGGCAGGCCGAAGCAGACCGAAATAGACCGAGAATCGTAAGGGGTTCGTACAACGTTCCAAGGCAACACCGCCTATTCCCCCGCATCTCCCCGCATCTACGACCCTTGCATCACTCCACAGTTGCAGTAGCTTCCAGCAGTGCCAAGACATACGAGCAAGGGCGCTGACTAGATTTTGTGTGTGCACTTGCATAAAGAGAAACTAGTTCCCCCGTGCTTACTCTCCCGTCGCCTTTCTCCCCCGCCTTGAGTAATCAGACGTTTCGTTTCCCAGCACGACGTCCAAGACCGGCGTCAGATTAAAACCAAGATGCGTGGACTCTCTGCCCAAGCGGTTCTGGCCGCCGCCGTTCTGGGCCCGTCATCCCTGCCGGTCCCCGCTAACGCGGCTTGGGCCGACTACCCGGCGCGCAGCAGGATCCCGTCCACGTGCCCGGACTACAACGATTACTCCAAGACGCGCCATGAGCCGTTCTCGTCCGGGGCCCTCGCGCTGCCGAATATGCGGCCCAGTCCGGAGTGTCGGACTTTCAATAGCTCGGCTGTCGAGGTAGGTTTTGTTTTAGGGGGGTCGACATGAGATGAGGACTAATGGTACCAAATTTTTAGAAAGTCATCAGTGATATGCAGGCCCGTCTGAAGGATCCTGATATGGCCGTGCTGTTCGCAAATACGTTTCCCTCGACCCTCGATACGACGGTGAGGTATTTCGACCCGGATCTGAACCTGGCATTTATCATTACTGGTGTAAGCAAACTGCCCCACCACCTACTTAGATACTGGGCATAAAACTATATATATCTTCATTACTGACTATTTGCCTTAGGACATTACGTAGGTGTATCCCTCGGCGAACCCCCTTGTTCTACGCTGCTCGTTTCTAATGCATCTATAGCGCCCAATGGCTGCGAGACACGGGGAATCAGTTCGCACACTTGTACAGACTCCTGCCCCAGGACCCAAATCTCCAGGCCCTCGTCAAAGCAGTGATCAATACCGAGTCGCGGTACATTGCGGAATATCCATACTGCGGAGCGTTTCAACCACCGCCGGAGAGCGGCCTTGCACCATCCCACAACGTAAGGACCTTAACCAAATATTTGTGTTAGTAAGACTTTATGCTAACAACTTCGAATCAGGACTGGGCTGATAACGTGAGGGTTAATCCGTACGTACAATCTTTCCAGTTCATCGTGAGCTTATTCTGACGACCTTGACTTAGCCCCGTCAGCAACCAGACCGTCTTTGAATGCAAGGTAAGATACAGTAGTTGGAGTATCCCATGTGTTAGCTCCTATTTAGCTTTACGGATGCTAACCCGCAATTGTCATTTCGCAGTATGAGCTCGACTCCCTAGCCGGGTTCTTGAAGATCTCACGTTCCTACTACGCCAACACCAACGATTCTTCTTTCATGAACGACAACTGTAAGTCCGGGTCGACATTTCTCATACAAGCAAGGAGTCTATGACTGATGTATTTGCGCATTCCCTAGGGAAATCGGCTATGAGCGCCATCATGACCACGATCCACGACCAGTCGCAGAGCACGTGGACCGACGACTGGCAGTACATCAGCTACTACAACTGGACGGGCACCGCCGGCGCGCTCTCGCCGCAGGTGCCCAACGGCGGCAACGGCGAGCCCAAGATGGCCAACGGTCTGGTAGCGTCGAGCCACAGGCCGTCCGACGATCTCTGTGTGTTCAGTAAGTCACTGGCGAGACCAACATGGTGCGCCATCAGGGGAAATGAAAATTTCAAGACTAAAGCTACCCGACAGACTTCATCACCTCGGACAACGCCATGATCTCCGTCGAGCTCGACCATATCGCCGACATGCTTGACAAGGCCGGTACCCAGGCCGACCTGTCGAAGCAGGCGCGGGGCTACGCGTCCACCATCCGGGACGCCGTTTTGAACACGACTCTCACTCTGAACGGTGTCTTCGCCTACGAGACCAACGGCTACGGCGGCTACTACGTCATGGACGACGCCAACGTGCCTAGCCTTGTCTCGTTGCCCTACCTGGGTTTCCTGAAGCGCGACGACCCCAACTACGTCAAGACAAAGGAACACTTGTTCAGTCGGCTGAATCCTTACTATGCCGAGGGCAAGAGTTTCAGTGGAATCGGGTCAGTAAAGTTCTTCCTTATCTCTTTGCTACCTCTCTTTCTTACCCTCAGTATGAGAAATGCTTACATTCAATCTTCATAGCGGCCCCCACGTCAACGCCACCTACCCCTGGCCCATGTCCCAAGTCTCCGCCATCTACGGCAGCGACGACGACGCCGAGATCACGCAGCGGCTCGACGTGCTCCTGAAGAACACGGCGGGGCTCGGCCTGATCCACGAGAGCGTGTCCATCTACAACGAGACCGACTACACGAGGCCCTGGTTCGCCTGGGCCAACAGCTACTTCGCCGAGATGCTGCTGGACCTGGCGGAGCGGAAGCCGGGGCTGATCTTCAAGGAGGATACGCCGTATGTGGTGGGACGGTAAGGAGGTAAAAGGCAATGTGAAAGACAAGAATCGCCTGTGTAAAGAGAAAGGTTTGGCGGGTCATATCAAGAGAAGATGATAGTGGAAAGTTCCGTGTGATAAGACTATATACCCTAGGAAGCGAGGGCGACAAGCGACTTGGCATACCTAGACGGCGATCATGCTGGATGTAAATTCTTATGACCGCCTTAACTTTGACGAACGTGCCTAACTTCAGGCTATCAACGGCTTCCCCATTGAGCTCGGCTTGAACGTGACTTGATTTGGGGACAGAAATGCAGCTCTGGTTTGCCAGCTTGGTCGGATAAAGGGCTTTTTTCAATGTATGTGTATGGAAAGTGATTGTGATATTCTTTTGATTTTATTTATTTACTTCTTAAACTATGAAAGAAACAGGTAAACAGAAAAACAAATACTTAGATACTCCAATAACGGCGGCTACAACACCAAAGATACTAACCTCACGCTGACGCTATGTGCCGTGCTATATCCCGCAATGTCAAGATAAGCTCAGAGTCGCCGCGCTGGAGCGGAACCCCTTCCATCTGCAAGCTGTGCAGCACGATGACACGGCACCCAATCGCGAGGACGAGCCCCGAGAGGAGCACGTAGACGCACTTGGAGGCCCGCCCGCCCGAGGGGAGAAGCCAGATGGTGACGACGACCAGCAACGCGTTGGTGACGGGCTCGAAGGCGAGCTCCAGCAGCCAGAAGTGGTTGACGGCGACGTTGGCCCAGCCGCCCAGCGCCGCGACGCGCGACAGCCAGAAGTCCAGGCTCGAGAGCCGGAACCCGTGCAGCTGCGCGAGCGCCTGCCGCCACGCCCCCGCGCGCCACACGATCTGCCCCTCGTGCCGGTCCCAGTCCCGCAGCAGCCCGAGGCCCGAGACGGACCGCAGGGACTCGACCTGCAGCTCGAGCTCCGCGACGGCCTCGTCGAGGCGCGCCAGGGGGTAGTCGATCCCCCGCATCGCCACGCCGGCCTTGTCGGCCTGCCGGCGTACGGGCTCCAGGCTGTCGACCCAGTGCCGCAGCTTCGTGTCGGAAACGACGCGCGGGCGGCGGTAGAGGCCCCACAGGTTCGCCAGGGCGCGGGGCTCCTTGTAGAGCCCGGTCCAGTGGAAGGGGAGGGTCGCGAGGTCCGTCGTGACGCTTGCGTGCTCGCGCTCCGCCGTGGCCAGGATCCACTCGTTGCCCCGCTGCAGCCGGCTCAGCATCTCCCGCGCGTCCCGGACCCGGCCGTGGACCTCTGCCCAGCGCTCGCGCGTCGCCCGCGCCGCGGCGAGGGTCGCGAAGGCCAGGTCGTCGACGCGGTCCTGGCTGATCCCGAGCGCGGGCACGCCCGTCTTGTTGAGTAGGAGTGAGACGGGGCTGGTCGTGCGGTAGAGGCTCTGCGCGAGCTCGCCGTGTTCGCGGCCCGCGGCGTCGGGGTGCCGGGGCGCCGTCAGCTCGCAGAGGGCGTCGAAGTGGTCGGCCGTGGCGTCGTAGAGCTGGGTCCGCTTGAGCTCGTCCTGGGACAGTGAGCCGTTGGTGGGGGTACGGAAGCGGCCGAGGTCGCTCTCGGGGGCGGCGTCGCGCACGGCGGAGACGGGGAAAGAGAGGAGCTGGTCGGTGATGTGGTCGGCGCGGATGTCCTTGCGGTTGACCTTGTGGCGGCAGTTGGCGGCGTGGAACTTGCCCATGGAGTCGTCGAGGCGGAGGTGGGTATCCAACAGGGCGCCGAGCTGGAAGTGTGGGGAGGCGTCGAGGGGGGGACAGGTGTTGGGGAGGCGGCAGAGGGTGCCGACAAAGAGGGTGGGCAGGAGGGGGGAGGAAGACGGACAATAGTACGGACGTACCGAATAGTCGGGTTAGGTAGGAGGTTACGGACCAGAGTCTGTGCCCCCAGGGCCAGGCAGGCGGTTGGTCTATTTCTCTGTCCATATTGTATGACGTGGGCAAGACAAGAACAGCAAGTCGGAAGTTTAGTTCTTGGGTTTTTCTTTGGTTGCTTGATAGCACTGATGAATACGCGTAGAAAAGACTCGCAGAGGACTATAATATAAGGCCACACGACAAAGGGGCCACGAACAGTATTGCACTCTACAAAGTGATTGTTTTAGCATCAGTGACTGTGGCTTCCTAATTCAACCTCTTTGTTGTTCATCATACATTGTTTGGCACAATGGCATTTGTACAACGAAGGGAGAAAAAACGGTATTAATGACTTGAAGTTCTTCTTTATTCTTCTCTGCTCACAATGCCTTGTCGCCTCGTGGTTCCGGCATGACCAGGCACGTCGTTGTTGCGTCAATGCAGTAGTGTACGTGGCTCACACTTGTAAAACCCTATCGGCACTTCCTTGAAAATGAGCTTAGTCTCGGCTACGTGCTAAACACAAGGGATCCCGTTAATGTGCAAGCCGGCTGAACAGAGCGAGGGCGTGCCCACCGCAGTATCGCCACCTGATTGTTGCCCCCTTTCATTTTAAGCAGTGCGAGCTGAAGTCCAGTGGCAGTGAAGATGAACATGCCTCTTCATCCCATGGCACCAATAACCGTTATGTGTCTGAGTCATAACATAGGCAAGTGCAACAAGATATATGTGTTTGTATTGACCTTTAATCCCGGTCTGGTATCGTACGTTGTAGTCAAAATCATACAGTCGTGTAAAGAGCCCCCTAGGGGCCGCCCACATTGGTTGGTAACGCCTATAGAAAAACGATTAAATGCAGTAAACTCCAAAAGATAGCCATGAAATGGGGAAACATCATCAAAACGCCACTGCGCACTGTAAGGATATAGCCAAGAACGATCTCAGAGAAGCAATAAACGCAGCGCGCTTGCGATCGTGCCAAAGCACGGAAATCGGTAGAGCCACGTTAAATCCATCATTGAGTGGACCGCGCCTGTACCACCAGTATGTTCGCGTTGAGGTCCGAAGACGCAATGAACGTAGCCGCCGTGTCGCCGAGGCAGTGACGCGCGTCAGTATCGTTGCCACTACTGGAAGACCCCTCAGCCTCGTGGTGGCTGCGACCGAGCACCACGAGGTTATACCAGCTAGTCTTGCCACGGGAGCCATCGTTATCGTCAGAGCGGATCTCGGAAAGCGCGCGACTCAGGGCGGCCTCGGACCCCTTATCGGCGTGGAACTTGTCGACAGTGATCTTGCCTGTATCCCTGTGACGCGAGGAGATGACGGTAGCGACGTCGAGACCCGCCGCGGACGGATCGGTGAACTGCACAATAGTAGCCGTCGTATGGCTAGCCTCGCAAAGCTGAGTCACAAGCGAGAGCGCGACCTCGTCGTCGGCGCCGCCGAAGAAGGGGAAGAAGATGTGGTACGATTTATTCAAAACTGGAATGCTGGGAATCCCATGTCCCTGCTGCGGCAGGTCCTTGAACGAGAGGGCGCGGGTGAGTTCCAGGCGCTTGGCCGACGGCTCCTCGTTGGGCAGCATGCGCTTAGGGTTGTGGGGCAGGAAGAGGGCGATGTTGTGGTCCTTGGACGCGAGCAGGGCCGAGACAAACTGCAGATAGGACGCCGACAGGACTATATCGTCGGCCGTCTCGGTCGACGAGTCCGAGATCGCGCCCGTGCCGGTCCAGGGGACGAGGAGGAGGTCGGATGTGGTGTCGGATGCCTTGGCTAGGAGGGCCTCGGCGAAGCGGGATTGGGGCATCATGGCTACCTCGCCGGAGACTGCAATCTTGAGGAATTGGCCTACGGTGCGGAAGATGTTGACGACCGAGTCGTGCCGTGTGTACTCGTCGACCTGGGAGACGGTGAGGACGTTGGAGTCACGGTCACCGAGTTGCAAGAGGCGCATTCCGTGGATGCGGACCGTCTTCTTGTGGGCCGGTGTCACACTAGTCTGGGCCTCCTTGGAGTCGATTGCCTCCTTAGTCTCCTTCTTGGTATCATTCCCCATGCCGAACAGATACAGCAGGTTGAGGGTGTCGGGCATGTTATCCAGTCGGAGATAGACGAGCATGCTGTTGACACGGCTCATGCCCGCGCCCATGTTGAGGGTCGAACGGTTAGCGGTAGCAAGGTGTGACAGGGTGGCTCCGGTGTCCCAATCAATCTCGCCGCGCTTCCAGGCCGCAATCTTCTTCTGGTACCAAGGTGGGTAGAGCCATGAGACCAGCGGCGTTGTCGCAAACGTCGTCAGGAGGGCCATGACGACGAAGATGGTGAACGTCCTCGTGCTCAGAATCTTTGCCTGGAGACCAATGTTCTGCAGGACGCGTTAGTAAACCAGTTGCGCATTGGGAAGTTATCATGACAAGGAGCGTACCAAAACGATGAGTTCCACAAGACCCTTACAACTCATCAGAGCACCAATGGTGAGAGATTCTCTCCAGACCATACCATTAAGCCGACTTGCGAGGGTGGCACCGAGGATCTTGGTGAAGAAGGCACTGAAGGTGACAGCGAACACGTAACCCCACGTAATACCGTTATCCAAAAGACCAATGTTCGTCTTCAAACCCGACAGCGTGAAGTAAAGCGGCAGCAGAATGGCGCCGATAAGATCCTCGAGCTTCTCAATAACCTTGACGTTAAAGTTGCGCTCGCGGGGCAGAATGAGACCGACCATGAAACCGCCGAAGATGGCGTGGACGCCGATGATGGCAGTGAAGAAGGCGGAACCCAGGGCAACGAGGAGCACGAGACCGATGGCGCTCTGGGAAGGGCCATTGTCGATGTTGCCGGTGCGGCGAAGAATCCAAGTCAGTGCTGGTTTCACGGCAAATAACAAGAAGAGCATGAAGCCGAGACAGCAGAGTAAGATCCAGAGGGCGGTGAGCCCGGTGCCGGCGTTGGCGAGCGCGACACAGAGAGCAAGCAAAACCCAGCCTAGTAGTTGGTTCAGTCAGTCACCAATTGCGAAGACGGTAATAGAGTTTTTTCAAACATGAATTTCAGAGACACAACATACCGACGACATCGTTGGCGACACCGGCGGAAAGGGTGATGACACCGACCGAGGTTTCAAGAAGTTTAAGCTCAGTCAAGATACGACAGAGCACGGGGAAAGCCTAATTGAGAATGGTCAGTAGGCGTTTTGATCGAGGGCAGTAAAGGCGGCAAGTATGATAATAGACACTAACAGTAATGGCGATAGCGACACCGACGAAAAGCATATACGTCGAGAAGGCGATGGGTTGGACGCCCGGCTCATTGGCGAATTGATGGTAAATACCCCAAGCCAAGCCACAGCCGACCGCAAACGGCAGCACGAGGCCACCGACGGCGACCGAAGTGGCGACGCGCCAGTTCTTGAGGAGAAAGGGGACGTCGGTCTCGAGGCCGATACTAAAGAGATACAGGACCAATCCGATGTTGGCGACGAGGGTCAGGTTCGGGATGGAGGTGTCGGGGAAAATGGCATTCTTGAAGCCGGGGATGCGGCCCATCACCGAAGGCCCCAGCAGGATGCCGCCGATGACCTCGGCGATGACGCGGGGCTGGCGGATCTTGCTGAGCGGCCAGTGCAGCAGGTGGCAGAGGATGAGGATCAGGCCGGCCTGGATGATGAAGATGGTGAGCGGGTCGGTCGGGTTGTAATGCGACGGGTTGGACCCCTCGAGGACGCCGCCCTGGGACGGGGCTCTGTTTCCATCGCCGGTCGAGTTCATCTTGTTCTGTGTCTCTGTATATCTCTTCCGCTCCTAAGAACCGAGAGATAGAGACGACAGTATGTAATTTGAGGAGAGAGTGTTGTGTGTCAATGTCTGTCGCTGACTGACGACAATGATTATTTTGCGAAATCAATCAATCAAAATGCTGACGGGGCTGCAGCATTTGTAACAAAAGCACATTCCTTCTCTTCCCTTCCGTCCCTTTGTCGAGAGCAAGATACATACATATGTAATCATGTGCTTATTCTCCGTAGCGAGCACATCCCTCCTCTCTCTTCTTCTGATTTCTTCCCCTTGGCAACCAGCACGAACCCATGCTCAGATGATGGGATGCCGAGAATCCCCATTCCAACCCTGCGAACGCCATGCCAAGAGGAAAGAAAGTCTGACTAGCCCGCTGCTGTAGCTCTAGCGACCACCGCTTTAGCGAGAACCACCAGCCCCAGGGCCTAGACCTCTCTGCTCCGCGAGCCGCAAGCAAGTCATTCTCCCCCGCAGAGAGCAGCATTAAGGTGCCCTAATCTAGTGCGCGCATCGTTAGAGTTTGGCGTTGATATAATTGACTTGGCTTGGCGGGTATGATCCAAGAATACCGGGGAACGGCCGCATGGCACACACACGCAAACGCCAATCTTGGTTTTAACAGCTGAGAAGCTGGGGCCCCGGAAGATGCCCCCAGACAAAAAAAAAAAAACATAGCGGAGTTGCCAGGAATAGTGTGCGATTGCTCATCGGTCAAGCTCCAGGGTGTTTGCGCCCCCGCATCCTTCCCAGCTCCCCCGGCCAGCTTGCCAGCCTAGCCTATTGGAATATCATATCTAGCAGCAGCTGCATAATGCTGGTATGGTCACAGTCACCGCCCGCTTGATCACGCTCAATGGCGCCGATGGGATGCCAAGGGCTTGGATCAGCCTCTTGTTTGATTGACCGCTGCGTTGGGTACCAAACAGCAAACCGGCTACGGTCAACTTGCCCATGACACGTGCTTCCCGCCGTACGCGCTACTGTTGCACATACAGCACCCGATATCATTCGTCTTTATCCCATCCATTTGCCCTCAGCGGGTGAGGATATGCGACTGTAGTACACATGATACATCACCGTGTTCTAGCTATGTACGTCGTATGAGGCTGGGCGGGCGCGGCGCTCGAGGCTGCTGACCGTATCACGCTCGCAGCGAGGGCTTATGCCAGCCAATCTCGGCAGTCTAGATCTTTTCTGTAGCTTTACATCGTGGGCGGCTTGCTTGCCACTCTGTGCGCTCCTCGGAGCGGGAAAACCATGCCACAAAATGTTTCTGACATTGCTTGGGTTACTTGCTTTGTTTGGTGTGCGGCAGCCATCAGCTTTGAGACAGAACCCGTCGTGTTGATTTGCTTCATGTCTCAGTGGCACACCGTACACCGAGGTCATCCAACCAAACCCCTCCACGCCGAACCATTGATTTCAGCTGTATATAGCCACCTGAAGGGTTCATCTGTGCCTGCATCCGTGGGCACCATATCCCCTAGACAGCTCTGCAGAGCATGGTGGGAGATAGCCACACACTGTCCCTACGTCCATTCGCGTTCCGAGGGGCCGGGTAGGCAGGTATGCGGGATACTGTACGCTAGATGCCAGCTACATTGCATGCATGATCAAGTAGCATACCTAATGTAAGCTTCGCGAACCTGATAGTGCGAATCTGGGCTTCCAGTAAAACTTTAAGCTGATGTCGAAATACCTTCGTGCGTTCCGACCGTGGATCACCCACCGATTTAGCATTCCCCTATCGATCGGCTTGCCATATCAAGCTCGGCCGCCTTCCCGCGCGTGATACTGTACAACAATGGGAGATGGCGGCGCCGCATCGTTTTTGGGGCTTACTTCCAGTGCGGCTGGCCCGCCTTGCTCCAGAAGCGTCGATGGTCCCTAGCGGCAACTCTACATCGAAAGCCCTGCCACCACAACCGCGCCGGAAGACGTAAATACTACATAGCCTTGCCAACAAGAGAAACTGTCAGTCAGCGGTATTAAAAATAAACCAGACTCGACCCACGCCGGCATTGCCTTCATCTCAAGCCAGCTGCTAGAGCCGATTCAACGACGGACTTTTAGATATCTACAGATCGGTCTGGCCCTGCCCACTTGTCTAGCAAAAACCCAGACAGACTAACGGGCCGCTGTTAGCACTACTAGTCAGCCTAACCAACGGATCTAGTAACGTTGCCAACCGTTTGAACTCTTCGCGGCAGGGCGCAGATTGTCGAGGTTGCGGAGACACGGGAAGAACAAGCTAGACAAAGAGAGGGGGAAAGGGAAAAAAGAAGAAGAAAAAAACCAGAAGAAAAAAAATAGATGTCCAGTTTAGTACAAAAAAGCGAAGGTGTTCATCTACGATGAACGCATCAGGAATTGAGCCCGATGCGGGGGTCGAACCCGCAGCCTTGAGATTATCTCCTTGCGCAAGCACAGTAAGAGTCTCACGCTCTACCGATTGAGCTAACCAGGCGGGTTTATTGTTTGTTGAAGACAGCAGCGGCTAAGACACCTTATGCTGACTGGAGGGTGACGAGAAAGGGGACGGCGTGGTGTGGTGTGGTGTGATTGATGTGACAGCTTCGGAAGAAACGGGTTGGATGGGTTGGTGTTGGTCAGGGGTGACCCAAGTAAAAAGCCTGACGAGCTTGCTTTGGTCCAGTGGGGCCGGCTCCCTTGGTACGACGACAAGCTCAAAGCAACTGCTGTGCAACATACCTGGACTA
Source organism: Apiospora rasikravindrae (assembly GCA_038363885.1). NCBI lineage: Eukaryota > Fungi > Ascomycota > Sordariomycetes > Amphisphaeriales > Apiosporaceae > Apiospora > Apiospora rasikravindrae. Next base: position 902,674 of record JAQQWK010000011.1, read on the forward strand.
CAAAAGGGTGATACGGTTAGAAAAAGGGAGCAGATATGCTCGTAAGAGCAGCTTGACAAGTGCACAAAGATGAAGACGGAGAGAAAACACCATGAGTAAGGCCGCCCCATGAGGACATGGCACTCATGTAAATAGGCTATAAAGAACAGACCACTGCTCACATATATCATTGGATGTCTATTGATCATTACAAGATTCTACTATACAAGCTTACCGCCCCGGCTTACCCAGGTTCTGCACGGCATTCATCCACTTCTGTTCGTCGTTTCTGTCCATCGTGTTAGCCAGTTATTAAAGTAGAGATTCATAATCACCAGGGGAGGGGGGACAACAAAACTTACCGATCGAACTTGAGGAGCTTGCCCAACACAGGAACAAGCTGCCCCCTCACCTTCTCGTCCTTGACCTCGAGGAACTGCAGCAAGATCGTCTTGAGATACATCGTATCCGGCCCCTGCGCCGCCGCCGCCGCCCCATTGGACCCGGACCGCGTACTGTCCATGCTGCCGCGGCTGCTGCTCGCCGGCGGCGCCGCCACGAGCTTGCCCTGCACCGTCTTGAGCTCCTTCTGCAGCTTCTCGTACCGCGCGCGCGACTCGTCTAGCAGCTTGCGCAGGTCCGCCCGCTGCTTCTCCGCCTCGCGCACCTGCCCCTCGGACGCGTCGAGCGCGGTCCGCAGGTTCGCCACCACCGACCGCATCTCCTCGACCTCGGCCGCCGACTTCTCCTCGACCTGCTCGAGCTCCTCGCGGCGCTTCTTCCACTCCCGCTCCCGGGCCTCGAGCTCCTCCTCCTTTTCGGTGCCCAGCGTCTTGACGTCGCGCTCGAGGTCCCGCGCCTTGGTCCGCAGCTCCTCATTCTCGCGCGCCCGCTTCCGCGCCAGCGTCGAGGACTCGTCTTCCATCCGGTCGCGCTCCTCGACCGCCGCCTCCATCCGGGCGCGCATCTCGCGTACCTTGGAGTCGGCGCGCTCGTCCACCTCGTTGATCATGCGGCGCATCGACTCGCCCTCCCTGGTCCTTTCCTGAAGGTGCTTCTGCACCTCGGCGAGTTCCTCCTCCAGCGACTCGGCGGAGCCGCGGGCTTCCTTCAGCTGGACGCTGAGCTCGGCCGTCTGGTCGCGCATAGAGCCCAACAGACCTTGGCAGGAGTTGTACTGCGCTGTCTTCAGATCGACTTCCTCCTTAAGGGAATCGCGCTCCTTCTCCAGCGCCTCCACGTTCTCTTCCAAGGCCTTGATCTTGGGTCGTACCTGCGCCAGTTCGGACTGCAGCGACTCGAGCTCCCTAGTGGCCTTCTCCGCCTTGGCCGACAATTCGACCTTCTCGGCCTCGGAGCGCCTGTAGTCGCGACCAGCCACTCTCTTCTCATCTTCTAGACGTGCGCGGGTCTTACCCTCGGCGGCCAGACGGTCGTTCAGGTTCCTTATCTCGCCTTCGCGATCAGTTCCCACTCGCTGAACACGGGCTACCTCGGCCTTGAGCTGGGTTTCCCGCTTCTCCAGGTTGCGAATCTCGGTCTGCTTGGCCGCCAGCTCCTCCTTGGTGGTCTTGAGAAGTGCAGAATCTTGGCGGAGTGACTTGAGCTCCGGCTGGGCCTTGGAGAGGACCTCGCGAAGATCTGTAAGATCCTTGTATCGCGACTGCGCAAGCTGCTGCGCGGCACCCAAGTCCGTACTCAAGGTCTGCGACTTGGTCCTGAGTTCTTCATACTCATCCTTCATCGTCTTGTACTCGGCTTCGAGCTTGGCGGTGCTCTCGGAATTCTTCGCGCCGGAGGCAATTTCAGCCTCCAGTTCCTCAATGCGGGATTGAAGGGACTTCTTTTCCGACTCCAACTCCTTGATTCGCTCCTTGGCTTCGACGTGGTCTTGACCGATATGAAGCAGGTTTTCTTGCATGTTCTCAACCTCTTCACGCAGGTCCTCCTCCGTCTTGCGTTGCTTGGAGAGCTTCTCAATCTGGGAGTCCTTCTGGGAGATGTCTTGCTTGAGTTTCGCGAGCTCCTCGCGCAATGCGGCTGTATCCGGGCTTTCCATAGGCGACAGGGGTGGCGCTTCTGACGTCTCGGACGGCGTAGCCTCAGCAGCGGCGGCAGCGGCAGCGCCGCCCTTCTTCTTCTTCTTATTGTTCTTCTTCTTTTGGCTAGTGGTTTGTCCAGACGGCGCCGGAACCGCAAGATTGCCTGCGGCGGGGGCAGGGGCTGGGGAGGCAACTGGAGTCGCTGGCTTGGATTGAATAGCATCATTCAGTTGCTTCTCGAGCTCCTCGACCTTGGCGAGGCTCTCAGCCTTAGCCTTGCTCATAGTATCGATTTCTGAAGTCAAATCCTTGATCTTCTTCTCCAGCGAAGTATACGACTCGCTTGCCTTCTTGAGCTCTCCCGTCATCTTGGACTTTTCCTCGCTAGCCGCCTTGGTTTCAGCTTGGTGTTTCTTGACAACTTCAGCAGCTGATTCCTTCTCTTGCTTCAGGCTTGACTCAACCTCTCTGAGCTGGGTTTGCGCAGCCTCGAGCTTTTCGGTCAGAGAAGCGATCTCGACGTTCCTAGCATCTAGTTGGGTCTGGAGCGAGTTGTCGACAGCCGTCTTGTCCCTTGACTCGCTGAGCTCCCGGGTAGCCTTCTCCAAGCTCTCGACAAGCTCGGCGCTGTTCTCCTTTGCCACGGCCATTTCGTCCTTCAAGTTTCGAACTTCGGATTGGAGCTTGGCAATCTGCTCGGTTTTCGAGGCGACCTCGGCCTGCAGCTGGGGAATTTCGTCATCGTAAGAGAACATGTCCTCACTGACATCCTTGTTGTCGTTCTCGGCAGTTTGGGGCTTCTGTTTCGGAGAGAAGACGCCAAGAATCGACGTGACAGGCGACTTGGCGGACGATGTCGGCTCTTCCGGAGCAGTGGCCTCTTTCTTCGTAGCGTCGCCCTCGGCAGCCTTGGTCGCTTCGGGAGTCTCGGTCGAGGTTGCTGGAGGGCTTGCAGCCTTCAATGCCGCCATCTCTTCCTTCAGGGCGGTAAGTTCTTGGGTGGTTTCGTCGTGCTTTTTCTTAAGCGTATCCTTCTCGGCGGAGACCCGCTTGAATTCGTCCATGACCATGTCGCCTTTCAGGTTAAGTTGGTTGAGGTACTCGACCAGCGCATCCGTGTCTTTGATAGAGGTCAAGGGTGTGTGCTCGCGCAGGGCTCGTTCGAAGGGCTCGATGGCAGTGGCGCGGCCATGCGCAATTCGATAGGAGCGTAGCAGTTCTGGTAGCACGACGAAGTATTAGTGCGACTGTCTGAAAGAGAAGACAAACAAGTCTTGTGACCAGTACCACACCAATACATTGAATGCGAAGTTGCAATACGTACCCGGATATGTCTTCTCGAGCTTCTCGAGCTTGCGCAGCCTGGCCTGGACCTCAGGGGGCAATTCCGCCGCCGTAGCTGGGGTGGCCTTTTTCTTCTCGTCGCCATTGGTTTCCGCCTTCTCGTTTTCGGCTGTCTCCTTGCCTTCGGGTTTCTCGGAGTTCGCTGCGTCGGCGGACTCGTCCCCCTTCACGCCCTTTTCTGAGACATCGCCGTTCTCGGTCTTTGCGACGGCAGCCTTTTCCTCGGCTTCCTCCTCATCTAGGGCAAAGGCGGCCTCGAAGACGGCGGGATCGGTGTTGGGGAGGCTGTCAGCGCCATTGGCAGCATCCTGGCCTGGTTTCTTCGCCTTGCGCTTCGCCGAACTGTTGTTACGTGAAACCGATTGTGCCCGGCTGCCCGATGCAGGGGAGTTGCTTCGTTGTTCCGCTAGGGATTTCTGGCGTGCCTGCTCCTCGGCTATCGACTTGTCGAGGGCGCTTTTGAATCGCTAGAGGACGGATGGTGTAAGTTATGGGTGGTTGTGCTGGAGTAGGGTGGTAGTGGAGGGGGAAAGATCAAATGTACCTGGAACATGATGGGCAATCCGTGGTTCCGCCTATCCCCTTTGCTACTACTACAAGAATAAATACAGATCGGTCGTGGATGCCATGCACTTATTTATGCTGGTGCAGCAGACCGTTGCGCAATGCCTGTGTTGGCGGTGGTGAGATTTCGTTACATGTGCTGGAGAGGACATGTATCGAATCGCTGGCGCATTTGTCTTTTTGCTGGTGTACCACAGCCGACCAGGACTGGCCACTAGGAATTGGGTCCGTAGACAGAGCCACTACTTTTGTAGTATGCACTGACGTTGCGCAAGAAGAAAAGGCCAGAAAATGTGAATTGGCGGAATATATACAACTGTGTGTGTATATCATACCATAATAATCAGTGGAATAAAGAGAGAAAGAAAGAAAGACAAGAAAAAAAGTCTAACAAGTTTCAAGATCAATAGTCTATATTCGATATCGAGCCAACACTTTTCGCTGGAGCTTGCAGCAGTGTCAAGTCGGCAAAGATGCGCCAGATGTCCGCTTACCGTTGCAAAGACGCCCTAAGCTCGAAAAGTGTACAGTGTAGGGGTCTCTCCCCCAGTGTTTTAGCCTGCATCAAAGCGCTGCGATGCGCTACGGAAGCTGATCCCAGGCGATCAATCCTAGTGCAGGTGCTGTGCAGACTGCAGTTTTGGTTTGCAGCTGCTGTCGCGCAGGAGTCAGGACTGCTCCGACTCAATTGAACGACTGTGCCGTCGGCGTCTGGGAAGTGCCGGTCCCGGGTCTGTGTGTCGCTCATTCGCCCAGACGCTCTGAGACTCCCTTTTTCCCTGCAAAGGCCGATGAGTGGTGAGGTCTCTCTCTATACCCGCCAACCAGCCAAGCAAGCCAGGTGTAACCCCGAAGGACGTAGTTCGCCTAATGAGGTAGCTCGGGTGAGGACACCCTACCAGCCTACGACCACCCTACCTGCTTTAGACCTGCCCTGCAGTATGACCACACAACATTGAAGATGTCGTCACATTGATCTTCACTCACCTCCTGCAATTCCAACTCTCGTATCCCGTTGCGCTTTCCGTTTGTCGCCCTGTCTCCCGCCCTCTTCTTCACCTACTTTTAGTCTCAAATTACCTTCATTTGTCCAGCTTCCCCTTTCTTCTCCTATTCCGACACGTAGCTGCTGGCAATCAAACAGCTGTCGTCCAAATCTATTTTATTTACCTCCGATTCCATTCGTCTGCTTTAAATCGGTTTCGAGCCATGAGCTAGCACTGCCCGCCTTTTTACAACCAACCATCTTGCTCGCGAAGATGGTTTCCTTTGGCCCTGGAAGGTACGTTCATGCGGATTACGTGGCGACAACTCCTCCTATGTGTGTGTGTTACATATGAATGTATGGTTAGCTGACTTGACACCCTTTCTCTCCAGGGCGAGGACTCCTCACCGGCCTCCTTCGAAAAGGCGCTCTCGACCTTGTCCGCCAAGATCACCGCTACCCAACTCCAACTCGACAAAGTCCGCACGAGATCGCGGCGCATCAAAGTACTATGGACGCTCTATTTGTCCTTCGCCTACCTGGTCTACGCGATCGTCCTCATCCTCGTGGTCGGTTATGCGAACCTGGGCGTCTGGGAATGGGTCGGCATGGCAGGCGGTCCGGTACTGATCTATGTCATGCGCACCCTCACCCATACCTATTTCACCATGCGCATCGAGACTCTCGAGGCAAGACTCAAGGACCTGCAAACTGAGCGTGCCACCACGATCCAGAAGCTCAAGGATGCCACCAAGTACGATTCCACCCACGAATTGCTCGAGAAATACGGAGGCGAGAAGCCCAAGCGCGCTATCCAAAACAACGACGACGATGAGAGGCACAACAAGAATACCAAGGACGGGGACAATAGACGAGGCCGGCACTCGAGCCTTGGGCCGAATGGACCTCCCTCAAGAACGAACTTCGCACCTCCGGCGACTGCCAACATCCAGCGACCCCCATCAGCCCAGGGCGCACCCACCTCTATAAGGCACCCGAACCTGATCCCCTTGCCTCCCTCGCGTCCGTCGTCTTCGCACATCTCACCGCCGCGCCACAACCAGCAACAGCACGATTTCACCGCCGAATTCGCACCAAATGCCGACGACCTGCCCCATACTCCTTACCCACAATACGACCACAACCCAAACAACACTCCTCGGTGGTACGACCGCATTCTCGACCTGATGCTCGGCGAGGACGAAACGGCGCCTAAGAATCGCATCGTGCTGATCTGCCAAAACTGCCGCCTGGTCAATGGCCAAGCCCCGCCCGGAACCAAGGCGCTGGCCGATGTGGGCCTCTGGAAGTGCATGAGCTGTGGGTCGATGAATGGAGAGATGGACGAGGGCAAGAAGATTATGCGCGAGGTTCTAGGTGGCGCCGACACGATCCGGCCCAGCATTGAAGTCACCGACAACAGCGACGGCGGCGCCGACGAGGTCGGCGCGCAGATCATGGCCGAAGACGCCATGGCGACGGGCCTCGAAGAGCGCTCGTCAATGGGCCCCAGGACCCGATCGCGGAAGTCGGGACGAAATAAGGCATAGGAGCCTAACCTCCACCTCGGAGAGAGTTCGGACGATCATGGGTCTGGGGAGTGGGTACAGCATTAGGCAAGCGACGGTTGTTTTGTGTGACTGCCCACGATACCTCTAGATAGCTGGTGATAAGCAACGCTTTTTTGAAAAAATACATTTTTTTGTTAATCCAAGTCGAACTGATTCGGATAACTCTCATTGGGCGCTTGTCCGAAGTACATGTACAGTAAGAGCTAGGGGGTAGTCTCGACATAACATTTCACTGTGTGGATAGTCATCGATGTCCATGTTCGTGACGATGCCAATGCAAATATTAGGTACGGCAAGGTTGTTATATAAATGTTTCAACGAGACTGTCGTAGACAAGTCAATGGATATGACAGTCGACGATAGTAGGTTTGGAGATACGGGGACAGTCCTGGGAAATAACTCAATTTTTCGGGATGCATATTTGCATATCAGATCTGGCAAACATCAGATTCAGTAGCTTGGCCGTAAGGTTGAGATTGAAACTGTATATTCTATTCTCCGAATTTTAATGCTAATTGGCTCACCTTTCAAAAGCCAGGGGGCCCGCCAGTGCTCTATCGTCTCTTCTTTCTGGCTCTCGGGCCTGACCCCCTAATCTGCCAATATATCGGACTCTGTCCGACTGTATCTTCACTCCCTTCCTTCAACCCAAGAGCCACCCTTCCACTCCACCACCTGCCCTTCACTTCACTCCACGGGCCAGTAATGCCGCCGCGTCCAAAGCCGGATCCGCTTCCCGAGGAAGAACGCGGGCACGCCGACCAGGCTCACGACCCCACAAACGACGGCGTACATGTTCATGGCGCCGTCGTAGCCGAGCCTGTCCACCGACGGCACGGTCGCGTACCCGAGCCCGAACGAGATGAACCCGCGCCCGGCCGCGACGACGAGCAGGAGCGCGCCCGCCTCGCGCGGCCAGCTGTCCAGCACGTACGTGATGCCCACCGTGTTGGCGCCCAGGAAGGCGGCGTAGCCCACGGCGTAGGGGACGGCGATGCCGGCCCAGGAGGACCACTGGGGCCGGTCGGGGTGCGCGCCCGTCTGGCCGAAGATGACGCAGGAGACGACGGCGGCGGCGGCGGGGAGGATGCCGGTGAGGAGGCGGAACTCGGGCTGTTTTGCACCGTTAGCTGGGTTTCAGAAGAGGGAACGAACATGTCTTGGTACGCTTCTGAAAGAGGGGACCGAGAGAACATGGGCTTGCTGCTACTCACCTCGTAGACCCCCTTATTGATCCGACTCGCCAACTTGATCAGATAATCCGACCCGTAGCCCACCACCGGCAACGCGACCAGGTTCGCCACAATCAGCGCCATCTGCACGAAGCCCAACCACTCGGACGCGAGCCCAAACGGGGGCGCCAACAGGATTCCCGCGAACGTGGACGACTGGAACACGTAGACCCCCAGGAACGCGCCGTTGAGCACGAGCAGCCACAGGATCGTGGGGACCGTGAACCCCCGCGCCGCGTCGCGGTACAGCGTCGCCATCCTGTCCCACCGGGGGGCGGGCAGGGCGAAGATGCGCAGGTCCCGTCGCCAGGTCCGCGGGCCATAGCGCGCGTAGTCCAGGGTGTGGTTCGCGGTCGTGGTCACGCGCTCAATTTTGGGGCTGTCCGAGGTGGTGGAGGAGTTGGATTCGTGAGTCTCGCCGTCTGCTCGATGCCAAAGTGAGTCAGTATCCATCCAATCAGGGAGAGAGAGTCCAGGTCGGAAAGTAGGTAGGAGGAACGGAAGGCTTCACGATGCAGGTACGTACCATAGTCTTCCACGACCCTCGTGTACAGCGTCTCCGGCACGAAGACGAACGCAAAGATCAAAATGAGGGCATTGACAATGGTGATGATGCCATACCACCACTTGAGCCCCCAAGCCGGCACCAGGTACGTCGTCGCCACGAACATGGCCCCGCAAACGCTCCCCTGGATAGCCGCGTTCCACGTCCCCTTGGTAGCGCGCTGATGCACGAAGCTGACCTCCTGGACCATGAGCGCGGTGAGCGCCTCGCTCTGGCCCGCGGCCATGCTGAGGACGTCCCGCGCCGCAATGTGCGACCGGAGCGACCCGCCGGAGCACGCGCACCAGACGCCCGCGACGATGGCCAGGGCCAGCGAGCCCAGGAACACGGGCCGGCGCCCCACGGCGTCGCTCAGCGGCATCGCGAACAAATTGCCAATGCCCATGAAGAGCGTCGGGTAGGTCAGCAGGTCCGTCACGCGCGCCGGGTCGTCGTCCGGGTACATGGCCGTCACCACGGGCGCGATGGCGCCCATGCCCGACGTCGCGAGCACGGCGAAGGCCGAGTACAGGCCGATGATGAGGACGATGAGGTTCTTGTGCCATTCGGGGAGGTTCAGGGGGTCTGTGATGAAAAGCGAACATCCCGCGTATTAGCCAGTACGTTCTTTGACCATCGCTTTGCTTTTTGGGGGGTTGTTTCTTCTCCGGAGAAGGAAGTCAACATACCGTACGGGTCCCGGCTGGGAGTTGGAATCAGCACCACATGCTTCGAGTCGATCAACTGAACTGTGCCATTTGCGTGATCGTGTGTGTGCCCATGACGTTCCTTGATATTCTCAATCGTCTCAGTCCGACCCTCTTCCATTTTGGTGTCTGACATGTTTGGCGTAGGAGGGCTTCTCTCTCGCTAAACTCGACGATGGACAGCCAGCTGCTCTTTTCTAGAGGATCGAGAGGGATAATTGAAACGGCTTCCCCATTATACTATACTTGCTCTTGAGTCTATCCACCCCGGGTATCAAACAGGATCCCGCCCGCTGCGCCCATTCCCTCCCTATTTAGCTGGCCAGTGTGGAGGTAGACAGGCCAGCAAGCACCTAGGGGTCAGTTCCGTAGGCATATCCTGTGACGACTGAGTCGAGCATTGTACTGAATGCAGTAAAGATCGCTCCACAGTAGTTCGTTTACCCCAGAATGGGTGCATAGCCGGTGGGGGACATGGGTTGATGGGCTCTCCCGGTGTGGGGTATACCCTTGTTGTTCACCATCTGGGGATCTACAAATGCAATGCTGGCCCAGATAGAGTTATTATGGACTCCGAGCCGCCCGCCCCCATCCACTCCGCGGAATCTGGGGTTGACGATCGGTATTTAGAGACTGCTACGGTGCTGCTTCTGCTTCTCTCCCATCGGTCCTTTTGGGTTTCATTAGGACCGCAACTGCAAGGACAAATCATGAAATTGGCACAGCTGATGTTACAGATCACACAGCATGGTATCATTATGTTTGATTGATCACGACGACTGCAGCATCGTACGGAGAGCTGCCGGACGATCTTGGGGCTATCGTGTCCGAACCACCAGTCACCCTGCCCCTACAGAGCCGACTCCGACCCAGACTAATCTTCCCCTCATTCACGCATAGGATTCCGGCCTAGCTGCGGCAGGTCTTAGGTCTACATAGTCGATCCGCACTATTGGCCAACAGACCATGAGGCTAAGTCGAAACCAGAAACGGCCATGATGCATCGTACCCGGAATGAAAACAGTAGACAGAAACCAACATCGCGTCGCAATATCGATGGATCTATCTGCTCACCTGGTCGCCACGTCGCGGTAGCCAAGCCGGCATGTCTGACCCCAGTGGCTTCGGCATCTCATCCCAGCCCATCCCATCCCGGGGCGCACCCATCAACAGCCGCGGAGTGCCATGCCCCTCTCAATTCCCCGAAGCCTGTCCTGCGTGTTTCAAACACCTCCGGGTCCATGTCCACCGCGGTCTGTAAATCAGGCCCATGATCAAACCCGATATTCCCTTATTCTGCCCTAGACTGCGCAAATACTTCAGGGCCCCGACCAGAGACACTTCGACAACGTAAGACCCCCTCTCTTCACCAGTGGCTTTCCTCTGCAATGAAGCACAGATCCCAGAAACCAGAAAATAGCCCGCAGCATGATCTCGCCCCTGGCATAGCGCTGATCGCGCTGGCTCGCCGGCCCCGTAGTGCTCTGCTTTCGACACATTCATTCCGGAACAGGTCTATAACAGTGAGTCGAACCCCATTCGCGACCATAGACACATGTCCCCCGTTCTCCAGGCCGCCGTTTCCAGCTCGACTTTGTTCCACCCCCGCGTCGCATTGGAGACGTCGGCACGCGTGGCGGTGGGTTCTTGCGATAGCAGACCCAGGACCTGTAGGATGATCGGGTGAGCTATCGCGGATTCACACATAACCATTCTTTGTGGGATGCACGCTTCCAATCGGCCCCCAGAGATTCCGGGGCGTCGGCTCCCCGTCGAGGTGATAGATTTGCTCTGATTTGAACTCGGCAACGGCATGCTGGACCGGCTTGATGGTCTTGAGCGGCGTCTTGAACAACGTCCTCTGCAGTCTTCTCTGCGCGAGCGTCGTCCGGGTGCGCCGTGGCGCGGAGTCCTTAGGAGAGCTGTATTGGTCCGCCGATATCTGACCAGGCTGTAAGTAAGATAAGACACCACCAATTGCTGCAGATGCGAAACGAATGGAAAAGTGCAACAATATCGCCCGACTTTCTGTTATTCAGCAAGCCATCCAGACAAGCTCAGCCAATGTAGTCGTAATCATTCCAGTTCCCTTCATCATACTTGCACCGAGTTTGCATCATGCCGGACGTGATGGATTCGGGGCAATGGGAAGGTGCGTGTGTAACGGGTTAGTTGCGAGGTTGGCAGCTCCAGGCCAGCGACGCCAATGGGGATGAGCCCCCTCAAGACAGTGACGGGCGAAGAGGTAATGAACAAGAAGCATCATGGGAGTCAGTTTCTTTCTATTTATGGTTGAAGTACGTTTGCCATCTGAGGTTCACACTTTGGAACCCTGGCTACGACACGTCCTCGGCCCTTTCTTTCGCCTATCCGTATGCGGACGCTACGATAGGCACACGTCCACTCTCCAGCTGTGTATACTGCAGCTTCCTCCCTCCAGCCAAACGTCGCTTTTCTCCTTATCACAACTTGGAAGCCAACACCTTTGCCCCTATATTTCCAATGCCCCAAGCTACTGACACAGCCCATTGGGCCGTTGGTAACTGCGGCTGCGCGTGCAGCTCCTACTCCATGACCTCCACAGCTGCATTTGTGGAGGTACATGACTTGTTAGGTGGGAGTAGACGGATCTGCAGAGGGCAATCCGGCTCCCATCGTTAGATCGGGGGTCCATCTTGGAGCGGCAAAAGCTGCCTCCGTCCAAAGTTACCCCCTTTGCTCAACACTCACGACCGACTGAAGCAGAGAGTGAGGAGTCATAGCCCTTATCCTCACGGTGCCGGTGCGGGTAACATCTAGGTTGACGAGCCCATAAGCTATCTTACCCTACCCCTCTATAACCAGAATGCCTGCGTACTAAATCAATTGTCGGCCACCACATCCGTGGTAGGGGTGTGCGCCATTAAGCTTGCGGCCTCGGTCGATGATGGACTTGGCTCCATTCCCATCTGCCCCAGCCCCCTTCGCTTCCCCTTTCCGACTATGATAGCGAAGACGGTGGTTGCTCTGCCCACCATATCATGAATGACGACGGAGTGTGAACACGAAGGATTCATCAGATGCTCATGGCGGGAGACTCGAGCGGACTGACAGCAGGTCCGCTGGACTCGTCGAGCACCATCTTGTCGGCAGCCCAAAGATGCGACGCGATCTGGGGCACGTCGTCGCTGAGGATATACCACGCATGCCAGACCAGGGCCGAGGCGGGTGGAAGTAAGTAGAGGGCCATGGCGGCGGCGGAGAGCGTGAAGAGGACCAGGACCAGGGAGTAGAAGAAGACCTTCTCGAGCGGCGTATAGGCATTCACGGCGTAGGTCACCTCGATCTGGTACTGCTTCAGCTTGGCCCAGCGGCGCAACGCCTCGAGCTTCTCGGAAAAGGACGCGGTGTTGTTGGACTGTTGACCCATGTTCTCCAAATGGAAGTTGGGTAAAGAGAAGTAGGTAATCAGGAAGGCGTGTCTTTCGGATTGAATACGGGACCTATACGGTTGTGCAAAGAGGATGTAACCAACGAGTGGTAGATTGGATAAGTTCACAACACATTCAGCGACAACGATGCGCTTTTAAGCGGCCTCGTCTGCGAGACAGCGACATCATGGCTGTAAATACCCTCATGCTTCGGAGCAGTCGGGACATGGTCCCCAACTACCTATCTGCCAACCGCCCGAAGCACCCGAATATACAATACCATTTTGGGTATAACCTCACTTTAGAACAGCTATCTATAATTTATTTGTGTCACTGAAAAAGGCGCCCATAATCAGGATGCCAGTCTAAGTGGGTGGTGCTAAGTGGGGACGATGCACAATGGTGTAAGTCCGGAGGCGGGCACCATGCAAATTGCAGCAGTTTAGAAATAAGTGCATGGCTGGCGACTGGGTAGCCAACATCGTAGTTACCGAAGCCTCCGAATTGGAGAGGGAAAAAATATCTCATGATCGTTCGTTGGTGGAAGCTGAGGACGGCGATCGAGATTTGATAGTGCAAAAACCAGTTTGATGTTGCGTGAGGAAATGCGACAGCCCTGGTTGCTGATGGCATTCGGGGAGATGGTGGAATGCCGATGGCCGAAAAAGACGATCCCATACAGATCTTCTACCACACGTTCTGCCAGTTTCTTAAGTTGTAATTCTCTCACCTCTATACCGGTCCGTTACGTTTAACCTTGAAGATACCCCGTGTTCTCCTATCACACAGCTGAGTAAAGCGCGGTGACATGGTGACGTTCCATTGGCATTATGGCGAAAATCGGGCATGGAGAAGCATTGAACTGAATTCCTTCATGCGAGACTTTTTTAGTGACAAGTCTTCGGCACTTCGCTGTTTTGGTGCGTGGTGTTAGGTTAGTGGTCGAACGACTTACATATTGATTAATTGGGGGCTTCAGATGGGTCTGGTGCTCAATTTTTACACGTCTGTTATGCTCCCGCATCCACGCCGATTCTGCGTTCAAACCCTCCATCTCACAATTTTCAAGATATAAGTATTCTTAGATCTAAATTAACTTGCAGCTATACCATTGAGATATAGATAGACCATTAAGAGGAGTGTTCATGAGATTGTAAGTATATTAGGTAAGGTAGGATCAAGCTCTGGTGCTGTAGACAAACAAGCCCACTAAACTACCTAGGTAGTGGAGACATTAATGCCCCCCACCTGCTTTCGCTGCTAAGCCTTGTGGTGATCCTACTTAAGATGTACCTGCTCAACGGTCAAAAGCTTCTTGAAGATCGCGACTTACCAAATTTCGCATACAGAAGCTGCTTCACATGTTACACTCATAAAGGCTCCAATCTAGACCGTCTTTTACTTCAGCTGACTAAAAACGTAAATGCAGATTGTTTCCCTCCAGATACAGAATTTCTGCTGCAGCGGGTCACCAGGCGCAAAGCAAACCGCAAAGCAATCCCATGCATCACGAACCCTCCGAATACTGCCTCATCTTATTCAGTGTATGAGAGACCGGATCACCTACACGTACTCTGCCCTTCACTGGGTGGCGGGGTATGGCTGGCTGAATTACTTGATCAATGGTGCATATCAGACAGCCACAGCTTCGGAGCATTGGTGGTTGTCTAAGTGGCGGTGCGTTCAATTGCTTGACCAATTCGTCTCTCCGGGTTGTACCATCTAAATCCACTATCCGGTTGCCCTTTTTGTACGGCGACATTTGTTTCTGTGTGGCTTTTATTGGGCGTCGTCTTTTTGTGTATGGCCCCGGTCTTCTGGGGTAGGGCCCCGGTTCCCTGGTCATGTTTGCGCCGGCCTCTTGCAGGAGCTTGGTGACTTCTGGCTTGAAGGAAGTATTGGTCCAGTTCTCCCCTGGGGCATCGACTTTGGCCCCCTTTTCTAGTAGCAGCTCAACAATGCGAGGATTCCCAAACACGCAGGCCGCCCTTAGCGCAGACCCCTCCACTGATCCGGGGGCGTTGGCATCAGCCCCTCTATCCAGCAGTAGCTTAACGATGCTGAGGTGACCTAGCACGCATGCCGCTCTCAACGCAGTCCCATGGCCTTCTCCGGAATCGTTGACATGGGCCCCCCCATTCAGCAGTAGCTCAACAATACTATGGTAGCCATGAAGACTTGCAGCGCTCAACGCTGTCCCTTGAATTCGCCCGTGAGCATTGACATTGGCTCTTGCATTCAGCAATGTTCTGACAACACCTTCATGGCCTCGCATGCATGCGCAGATCAACGCAGTCCCATGAATACCTTTCTCTGCGTTGACTTCAGCACCTCTGCGAAGTAGATTGTTGACAATATTGACATTGCCATTGTGGCATGCCGCCTGCAGCGGAGTGTTCCATACCCCACCCTTACAGTTAACATCTGCCCCAGCCTTCAAAAGTAACTGAACAGTCGTTTCGTGGCCATTTGCACAAGCCTCATGAAGTGCGAATTTGAAACTTAACCCTGGAATGTTGGAGTACTCCTCAAGTAGAATCATGACGATGTCGCTGTGGCCTTTGGCAGACGATAGCTCCAACGGCGAGCCGAGGTTGCCAGACCCGGCAGCGTTGGCACCCTTGCGCAGCAGCAACTCGACAATCCGTTTGTGGCCATTTGCACACGCGGCCCCCAGCGCGGAACCATAGAATCCCGTTGGAGTGTTGACGTCGACACCTTTGGAAATAAGTCTGTGGACGATCTCTTCGTTGCCTTCGAAAGCTGCATTGTAAATTGCCAGACTGGAGGCGGCACGTTTTGCCTTGCCGGGGTTGTTGAATATGTATCTTCTCCCTGCTACGACAAGCTCCACGGGCAGCTCATTGGGCCCGGCCACGGACTGTCGCTCGTCAAAATCATCGGGGCCTTCCCAGACAGTCGCATCAGCTGCAAGGTCCGGGTTGTGGCCCAGTACAATGCTCCCTTGGCCAGTTGTTTCCTCGAACTCAGTCTCCCCACTCTGGCTATTCTGGCCAAGGGGGGTCGATGCATCCGTTGGAGACAAGAGTAGCCTCTGCAGCCAAGATGTGATCAAGGCCGTTGAATCCACTGGACTGCTAGGCCTATATTCGTCATTGTCCAGGATGCTTGGCGAGTGCTCGACAGGCTCCCCGAACTTGTTTGGTAGAAAGTCGCCATTGAGCGCCATGACCGCGTCGACGGTTTCCTGCCCGGCTTGCGCAAGCCACTCGAAATAAGGTTTTCCCAGGAGCAGCTCGCTTCGTTCCAACTTCGCTTTCTGGTCGATCCAAGTGCGGGCAGCAATCTCTGCGGTCGGGTTGTCAGCAATGGATATATGAGACTGCGGATACAGGCCCCCATGCATGGCCCGGATTTCACTGTCGAGCCCCTGCTCGCCAGTTTTCCAAGGCTCCAAGCGTGACGTTTTGAAACCTGCTTTGAATTTACCCTTCGAGGTAATCACATCGGGCAAACGGGTACAAGACGCGAACAATAGCTCTGGGTACTCCTTTCTCAGTTCCAAGCTGACATCGATCATGGCTCGGTCAACAAGGCTGTTGAAAATAACTTGCGGGTCTTGTAGTTCTGTGCCATTCAGGGGATTCACTGCTTTTTTTGTCTTCACATCGTATCCCAGTCCGAGACCGCTATGAGCAAGCTCGAGGATGAAGTTGTAGGAGTCCGCCCCAATTCGAACGTAGGACGAAACTTGTTTCATGACAACGTCCCGAATATGCTCGTAGCTCCTTACATCCCAGTTTGGGTCAGCAGGTTTCGTTTTCTCTGCAAGCTTGATGATTGGCCAGGTCGAGAAAACCATTATCAAGGGCGGAAGCATGTGTAGGTGCCGCGTTTCGAAGTAATTCCTCCCGTATGTTGCTATAGATTTCTTCTTGATCTCCTCCTGAAGATGATCGAAAGAATCGAAACGGATATTGTAGCCTTTCAGCATCGTTGACTGGAAAAGTTTCCACGCTGTGGTATGATGTGCACCACGGAGATGCGAGTACTGGTACACTCGTTTGGAAATGTGGTAACAGTAATGGGGAATTGCCTGCGCAAAATCGTCCTCCCTAAGGTCGATTTGAAGGGTGCGACCAACGGGTTCGAGTCTTTCGTCCCAAAGTATATTCAAGAGACTAAGCACTTTCTCACTCGTCGTAAGATATGTGCTAGCAAAGTCTGGGCCATCACGGGCAGGGTTGTCCACGTCGGCTCCCCTTGTCACCAGAGCAGTCTTGAGGATCTCATGAAGACTGTACGTCTTCCACGGCTCCGTCTTCGATGTGACACGCCATGGAATTTCATCGTGGGCTATCACTGCGTCATCCAGTCTGTCCAAGACGAACGCATCAAACTCATGAAGGAACAGCCCCTTCTCTATCCCATTTGCCATTGCGGCGGCTGAATTGTCGAGTTTCCTCGCAGCACGTTCGTAGAGTCCACGGTGGCAGAACACGTAGCCATGTTTGTGCTTCAACTTCAACTGTCCATGGGATGCTTCTTCCAGTAAGTTGCGTGGGGAGTAACGGTGCTTTTGGATACCCCAGTCATATCCCGCAGGAAGCCCCGGATCGACTCTGCGATGTTTAAAACACCTGTAAATAGATCCCGGGTTCGTAATCTCCGAAGAAGGTATATCTTGCTCCATGTTGCTTATATCAAGGACGGTTTCTGGCAAGAATTCAGTCGAGATTGATGTAGCAATTCTCGTAAACGAAACAGGCGTTCAAAGTTGGTTTAGCCTCAATCCCTTTCTGATTGGCAAGTGTTGTGTGTTGGATAGTTTTGTTGCTGTGCAGTGAGAACTGTGAATCCCATACATGAGCACTGTAGGACAGACAAATAACCAGCAGATAGAGAAGGCTAGATGCCAGCTTGGCAACATATAAATACACTTGACTGCTGACCTCTTGGCTACTCTGGGGGGGGAGGGGGTAAAACAACGGTACATATTTCAGAACCAGACACGCCATCCATCCACCCGAGACTCACCAAACGTACCACCGTTTGGCGCGATCTGATCCAGATGATGATGATGTAGCATATAGAAGGGACTTTTCTCGACAACAGCTTCGCATTCTGCGACCAAAGCTGCATTGCAGCCGTACATGGATAATAAAGTCACACTTGGTTCAATGTTTCTTAATTGCAATGCATTGTATTTTACCGAATTGTCGTCCGAAAAAATGGAGGCGGCATCACTGCATTAGTCTGTGAGGGGGTCATGCACCTCAACGTACACCAAGCCAATCAGGTACTTTTTTCGCCCAGTCACACCCATATCACATTTTCGGTCTGGAAGCAACATGTCACAAGTGCTTGGATTTATCAATTTGATTCGCTACTTATCTGCCGTCCATCCCCTGACGTGGTGAGAAGTAGGGAGGGTGGTCTCAGCCTTCGCGTGGTAACAGAAGCTTACCAAGAGCTAATAATGATGGCTGTGCCCTCCAAGACTCAGGCTTCCAGACGTACAGCGACGTCGTATCAGCCGCACTGGAAAGAGCACCGGGGAACACCGTCGGTGCGTCAATATTCTAAACTTGTTTCCGCCCCCTGGTTGCGTACACCCACCACAAATCACGGAAAACATGCAGCCTGATTGACGGCAGTAATTAGATTGCGTGCCGCTGAACCTCGTATTGAGCTGCTAAAGGTAAACTGGACGCGAGAATCTGATAGATCAGAAAGAGGTAAGTGTGCCAGTCGCGGGAGGGGGACATAACCATACCTGTAGGTGTTTATGTAATAATATTTAACGATTAAACAAGCGCTCTTGTGTGGCGAGGCTCATGACATAACATGCAATGCTTACTGAAGCATTTGGAAAAGCTTTCCTCCCATTAAACTGAAGCCTTCATCTCCAGTGTGTTCTAGCCAGCTTCACGAGGGGTTTTGACTTTCCATGATGGACGTTCTCGAACCTATCTGTGTTATTCTCGCCACTGTGGCCAAAGCTATCCAAGTGTGTCAGAAGCGCGAGAATGTCAACATAGAGTGGAAGTCAGAGAAGGCATTTTGTTCCAGACTTCAGTTAACACTCGAGAGCATCATAGAATGCTCGCCGATTGATGAGAGCTTCAAACACTCACAAGAACTCGGTCTCCTCGTCCAGGCTGTCTTGCAGCACCTCCCTCACTTCTACGATGTCATTGCGCCGTGCATACACAACTTGCAGAGCGCTTGCGAACCGTATCCTTCACAAGAAGCTATTGCCCAATTGGCATCACAGTTGAGAAAGCTTGTGGTCCAGGCTGTCCAGACCTTAAGAGACCAGGTGGACAGGTACCTGAAGGGAATCAACACTTTGCTCCTTTTGTATATTATGTATGTCGTTGCCAAAGGCTGATGATATATCCGCCCTAACTTGTTTCACAGTGATATTCTCTCCAGCGAGCCCCTTGAAGTGGTGTCAGAAGAACAGCTGGTGGAATTGCATAATTTGAAGCGGAGGGCCAAGGTCGCGTCCTTGCAAGATCTCGAACAGCTATCTAGACTCTTTTCGGCCCAGACATTGAACCTCGAAGAGCAGCAAAGATGTCTTGTTTTAATGAGGAGCGACATCGAGCACTATTGGGAAGCCGTGCAAATGACGCTCCATGGAGTCTGGAGTAAGTCCAAAGCCCGCATCGGTTGGCTTTCCGTACTAACTGTCATAGGCGAGGCTACGAACGACACCGATGACGAGATGTATGCATCTGAGAGCAGCCTGGACATTGATGATGGATCTTGCAATCGGCAGTTTCCTTCAAGCCAGGGCCAGCGGCCTGGTCCGAGTAATATTATCCCTAGCACCTCCGGGACAAACAACGGCAATAATGGCACGAACATTCGCCCTCGGGCGCCACCACCGGGTCGGATGAGCCCTGGGGTAATGGCGAAACAAGTTGGCTCGACCAATAGATCGACACCCCCACGTACCACGAAAACATACGATAGTCAGACCAAGGTCACACCTAATTCACCACAGCAGACTGTGGTTCGTGAAAAACCACAACCTGGGCGCGGACAGTTTCAACAAGCTGCTCGTTATCCCGGTCGAGAGCAAAGCCACGGTGCCAGTACCATTCCCGGAGGCAGAACGATCAGTCGTGATGTTGATTATAATGAGTCAGTCCTTTCCTGCATTACCACGTTTGATTTATATACCGTATCCGAACAGCGCCAATCAGCTTCCAAACGTTATTAGATACAAAGCAGCATCAAACTCTAATAAATACTTCGTATAGCGAACTCACTTCGGTTGAACTACAACAAGTCAACATGGCATCAAACACCCACGGAGACTTTCGAGGTGACCAGACTCAGGCCCAACAAGTACGGACCGAAGATGATGAGCATTATCAGAACTATCAGCAATCACAGCGACAGCCGCAGCAGCCTAATACCAACGCCCAAGGGCAGAAACATCATAAGTATGTCAGCACTCCACAGCCGATCTACCATCATGAGAGCGGGAACAGTGCCTATGGCTCTCAGGCGCTCATGCGTCCGACGAATGAGATCCGCAACAGACCTCAACCGACAGCCGGCTACGTCACAGCAGGAGTAGCGGGCGGAACGGTAATCGGGGCCGCTGCTGCGGCAGGATATGTAGCTAACGAAGGCGAAGAGAATACTGATGGCTGTTGTGAAAGCGGATGCTGTAACATTTGTGGAGGTGGTGAAAATGGATGCCTGTCTAACTGTTGCTGCTGTTCTGACAACGAGAACACAGCGAATCGCAACGAGGGCAATTCTTGCTGTCTTCTAATGTAACAAATGACGATGATAATGTAATATTAGCATCTAGACACCCGGGGGTGGAATGCTAGACTCGAAAGGCACTTAAGGGGCAAGACTCGATACAGGGGGTAACGCAATGTAATAGAAAACTAGGGGTATGCTTCACCTCATTGTAATATTATCAGGCTAACACTTGCAATTCCTCAGTACTGTTAGATTGGTTGTTCTAACAAGGAAGTCGAAAAATAACACCCGGTTGGTAAGATAACCACGTACCATCTTGTCTGCACTTCTGCTGCATTGTGCAGTCAGCGTCAGATTAGCCTTGACAGCCTGATATCGCCCCCGCACCCTACCTATTCTCCGTCCTTCATGATTTCCTCCAACTGAAAATAGGCAGAAGAACAGCCAATGAATACATTCTCACTTCCGCTTATCTATTTATTTCGGTGTGTGTGGAGGTTGCAGTGAGTCGGCCACATTTGTTCCAAGTACTATACTATTGGTCGACTTATTATCTTGCCGTGGGGTAGTACAACACATCAGTCTCTTGGCCGCAGCCTGACCTTCGAGCTACATAACGTGTGTCCCCACGTCTATGTGACAGTGGTTTCCTGATGCCAACGATCAAATGTCATTCAGGGTTTGCTCCATCCCTATGATCCGCACAATAGCCCCTGTCAAGATTGACCAGAGACTTCCCACATAGATTATCTTATTGATTGCCCAGTTGCCTCAGTCTTTCCATCATGTGCCAAGATACGTCTTACACGTACGAGCCGGTCCTTCCTAACCAAATACGGTTGTTGAAATTCAGCGACGACGAGAATAAGATATCCGCTGTTCTTCAAACTTTCTCTGTCGAAGCACCGCTTCCCCCATATCTTGCCATCTCCTACAGATGGGCTTCCGATAAAACGGGTCTCGCAAATTCCTGGGCAATTCAAATCGGCAAAATGACGCTCCCTGTCCTCGATTCATTGTATCCATTCTTCCAGGCCCTGAGATCCAAGGGTGCGCTGCTCGACGGGAGGTGGTGGTGGATCGATTCGTTATGTATCGACCAAGGCAATCTGGCAGAACGAGCTCAACAAGTACAACTCATGCAGTACATCTATCGCCAGGCTCAGCAGGTCATCATTTGGCTCGGCGAGGAATCGAGTGACAGCGACCTTGCCATTGACTTCATCAAACTACATGACAAGATTACCAGAGAGGGTCACAGCATTCAAAAGCTCCGCATGATTCTACAGAAAGAACAATATCATCCACACTGGAATGCACTTTTGAATTTCCTCTCTCGCGATTGGTGGTCTAGGATTTGGACCGTTCAAGAATTTGTGATACCGTCAAGCATATCATTCTGGTGTGGTATGCAGAATGTCAGCAGGACTGCGGTATGCCATAGTATCTCGGTTGCGGATAGGTGCACTTCGAGTGGCCTCAAAGAAACACTCGCCTTCCGCCATGGGTTCAACCGGAGACGAGCGTGGAAGTTGTACAAAACTGGGAAATATGTTGACCTCAACCTGTCTCTTCTGGCACTGGCGGCCTATTTTTCCTGTATGGACGCCACCGATGACCGGGATCGGCTGTACGGCCTCATGGCACTTTCTACCGATAGATGTTTTTTGGACGTCAGTTACTCTCCCAGTAGCGAAGAGGTCTATCAGGGGTTCACGGAAGCTTTCATCGCACGTCACAAATCTCTGGATATCATCTGCTTTGCTTCGATATACGTTGCTCAACCTGGCTCCTTTCTACCATCCTGGGTACCTGATTGGCGACGGAAAGATGCATTTTTGGTGATTCCCTTAATGGTCAGTCACAGTTCTAATACCCATGTAGGGAATCTCCGCGGCCCTAGATACCTCGAATATGACCCCACGATATACTATTCGGCATCTAGGAGCAGAGCAGCTGTGTATGCGTTCCAAGGTCCGACACTACTCGCTCATGGGGCTATTATTGATGAAGTCGATGGATTAGCCGGATCCAAAGATTCCAAGTTGGTCCGAAGTTCCATATGGGACGCCGTTCCACTTTGCAACTGCTCTGATTCCACATACTCGCCGACGGAGATTCTAAAAATTGTGTGCAGATGTCTGGTTCTGGACCGCAAGGATCGCTGTTTGCAATACCCCATGCCTACGGAGGAGTTCTTCCACGACTTTATACTGCTGTGTGCGATGCTCGTGGCAGAGTCGAGTCCCTCTATTCCTATTGAATTACAGGAATGGTTCGAACGAACCAGGTCTCTTCAGATCCACGGCCGCCCCTTCGAGATTATCCTGCGTGACAGCATCCGAGCCAACGATGGCCTCTCAGACTCTACACCGAACCTAGATGAGTACATCCAAGACTCGTTCATCGGGAGATTTTTCGACACAGTTGTAAGAATGGCGCTTCGTCTGATGGCCAGTCGTGAAGGACGTATTGGTATGGCTTCGGAAAGGGCGGTGAAAGGGGATTTGGTTTGCATATTATTTGGCTGCAGTGTTCCTGTCATATTGCGGAAATCTGAGCTTGGTGACAGTTTTATTTTCATAGGAGAATGCTTTCTCGACGGATGCATGTACGGGTCAGTCTTGGATCAGCCCCACCTTTCAGAAAGGATATTTTGTATTCAGTAAAGGGATGAAAGTGTAGAGTGTTTATTTTGGGAACAGTGACATGTTGTCTCCGGATGCATAACTGTAACCAATGTGAATCTGGAAGAGGTTTGGCATCATTATCAGGCCTCAAACAAAGAGCACCTTCTAGTAACCGTGAAGGAGAAATATTGAGAGTCTCTAGGACGGTTTTGAGGTGTTAAAGTAGCCTTGAGTATCTAATGCAAATACAGTTGCAATGAGCTTTGTGGGTTGAGTACCACTAATAGCAACCTAATGGAAACGCGTTTGCTACGCGCCGACAAACGCGCCAGCCCAGAGCAACACAAAAGAACAGGCAGCCACGGATCGATGCGAGTTACTACATAAGGCAGAATCCTCCCAACTACCTACCTCTTCCACATCCCTCTGCAACTACTGGTCTCTCACCATACCAGACTCACCATGGGCCTTTTCTATAGTTGTTTCCGTCGGCATTGCGGCTTCGCCACTACCAAAAAGGTCGACTTCCTCCGTCTTCCTCGAGAGATCCGCGACCAGATATATGAATACTGCCTCGTCACCGAAAACGACGCCTACGCCAAAGCCCTCCATCCCTGGATACGCCCCAGCATCCACAAGGATTTGGAGTCCAAGCCCACTGTGGGCCTGTTCGGCGTGAGTAAGCAGGTCCGCCACGAGGCCGCCGTCGTGTTCTACAGCCAGAACCTCCTGGACTTCACCATGGTCGAACCCGACGAAATCACCGGATTCCTAAAGCGGATAGGCCGCAACGCCGAACACATTCGTCATCTCGTCATCATGTTTCCCACTTTCGATTCCTTGGAGTCGCAGGACCTCGGCCACATCGCCATCGATCCCGAATACGTCGCCATTCGCGACGCCATCCGACAAGGCTGCCCCAACCTGCAGACGCTCACGACGAGCCAATGGAGTACCTATTGCGTGGTTCGTTGGCAGCTAGCGGCCCACTGTGCTTGGAATTGGGACCAGCCCGGCGACAGGGAGCTCGTGAAAGAAGCGTTCAACGTAGCGGACGCGTATCTTCGCAGCTTTGCGTCGTCGCTCGGCAAGCTAGTTGTCGAGTTGCACACGGAGAGTCTCTGGCGGCATGATCCCCGCAGCCAGACCACGGGCAGAATGCGAGAAGAAGACATGCTCCGCCATCACGTACGGCAGGAGATAGAAAGTCACGGATGGAAGATCCGACCGACGGACCGATCACACGACGAAGATGCGCCAGAAAGGCGAATGGCTCAGATACGTCGCGAGTCCAGAATATTCATGCTCTCCGAGTCGACGCTGGACAAGCATGAGGATGAGTACTTCCGGAGCATGTTTTGAGATACATGCGCTCCGGTTTGCTACATCACGTTGGCGTGGAGGATGGGGAAAGAGTGAAGGGAGATCTCCCAAGAGTAACTTGGATGAATTTCGGCTGATGTTAGTTATTTCCTTTTACCATTCCTGCCCTGAACGAAACACCTTCCAGCGTTAGCGATGCTTTGTACTGTATCTGCATACAATAAACAATGTTATGAATCATGATTCTTTCTTACTGTCTAGTTCCAAC
Source organism: Apiospora rasikravindrae (assembly GCA_038363885.1). NCBI lineage: Eukaryota > Fungi > Ascomycota > Sordariomycetes > Amphisphaeriales > Apiosporaceae > Apiospora > Apiospora rasikravindrae. Next base: position 926,968 of record JAQQWK010000011.1, read on the forward strand.
CATGACAACCACTCGTGACGATTCCACGAACTTCTAGCAGCAGAGTTTGCTAAAGAACCTCCAAGTTTTGGACGGCTTTGCCCTGCGTGGTTCACCTAGGCCCAACTCCGCCTTCTTATCTTCCAGATATTGTACTTGTTGCAGTAGTATCTCCTTCATCTCTTTGTATTGTTGGTACATTTCCCTTTCTTCCTTTCTCAGACGACGCTCTTCCGTGGCCGTCTCCTGACCAGAATACATTTGTAACTCTGTCTGCATTCTGGTCATCATGGCCTTATGCACTTCCGACTCCTCTGCCGTCCCCTTTACCCAGATGTGAGTCGGCCCATCGTATTGCGTCTTGCTACAGTGCTGGCCTGGGTCTCCCGGTGGTGAGCTTTCTGTGCCGTGCTCTTCCTCTACGTGTCCTGAGGGGGCTCGTCGACCGGGAATGTCGCCCGGCATAGGTGACAGTAGTCAAACGGCACCTGTGAATCCCGTGTCCGCTTATATGAGGACCTCCACTTCTTCTCGACCGATCCGGCACCAGGTGATAATATGAAGGGAGGCTCAGTGGTGTCTTTGACGCGTGTGAGGGCCCATCCGGTCCTTATGATCTGCGTAGAGCTACGGATCGCTGGACCATCGTCTCCCAGTTGGCATTTTACCAGCCAGTGATCTTCAGATTTGCAGTAGTTTCCTATGCCCACGCATATATCGCAGATATCCAGATCGCCGCAGGTGCTACAATGGTAGTAGTCCTGGTCTATTGTATGCTTACAGTGCCAACAAACGTCAGCGTTGGCGACGATCCTGAAATCTGATGAGCCGAGGTGGGCTTCTTGAGTATTTGTCTCAACCCCCTCTTGATCAGCCGTAGGTCCTGTTGGATCGGTCTCTGGCCATTCTATGGCGCTGGTGAAATTTCTGAAGAGCACGCTATTGGCATCTGAGCCTAAAGATGAAGTATCGGTGGTTTCCCCATTGCGAGCCTGGGTTGGCTCAGCCGGGAGTTCGTAGTCGTCCCAATCTGGGGTGGATGACATCTTAGACTGGATAGTTCAAGTATACCTTCTACTGGTCCAAAATGAGGGGCCGCCTCTCTGTAAGTCGAGATCTTACCGCCGACAACAGAGCGCGGGAGAATTATTGTGCGAGATCACGGTCTGCTGTTCACAGACCGCACGAAAGCTCTTCCCTCGAAGATGAGAGATGGGGATATATTTCAGTATAGGATACGCTTCCTAGGAACTCTCACCCTTCAAGTTGTATAGGCTTCGCGGTGCAAGACGACACAGCTGCCAAGAACGCCCCGCCACTACCACCACCAGTGTTGAGCGGCAGTTCGCGCCAGAAGGCCTCCTAGATGCACCAAGGGCTTTGTTCTAGTGCTTAGTCCTTACAAAAAGGGACCAAAGCTGTTGGCCGGAAATGGTAATAGATTGGCATCGAGCTGACCGCAATGGGGGTTGCTGAGGCATGACGTCACAAAGAGAGAAAGCAACCTGTCGACAACGATTATTGAGCTTTACAGCTCTACAATGGCTCCAGCAATCCCATCATCGGATTGAAGCCGAACAACCTGCGTAAATGTCCTGGGTGGTCCGTGAAACATGAAACAGGAATACCAGCCAGTAATCACATAACAAGCATCCTCCTCCTATACTGTTAGAAGTCGTGGTTATCTACTCGAGTTGGCTATGGGACTATTTGCAAGTACCTGGATGTCGAAGCAGCCGCTGACCCGACTTCGGCGTATCCCGGCTGCCCCCAAACTCCAAGTCAGGGGTCGAAGTCAGAAGAGTGGACCCCGCACCAACTGTAGGCATTATATTTAAAGCAGCTAGCAGCTAGCATCGGTCCCTTTCCCCCTCCTCCATAACCTTCTTCCATTCGAGAGCATATTATACACACTTGGGCACTTAACCGAAACAGTGGAACGATTAGACCGAAAAATGAGACATTTTCCCTTTCGAGACAATGACAGTCATCGCCCAGTATTTGATGCAAGGACCGATGCCGAGTCTCGAAAGTACTACAGACTGACTCGAGGCTGAGGTTGTCGCTCAAGGGCGACCGGCACCCTTGTCGCGCATCCTCACCCCCTTCACTCTCATGCTTAAGCCGGAACAGCTCATGCATGCAGGGCCGGGTCATAATGGTCCCTAAGAAGGAAAATGGGGCAATGATGAAGTTGCGCACTCGTCTGGAATCTTCTTTACGATAAGAGTTGAGAAGAACGGACTTGGTGGGTGCTGTTTCTGAGTCCCGAAGCTGAGCTCGAGGCTGGTAGCAGCCCTACGAAAGCAAGAGTTTGCGATGCTCGTCGAGTGGCCATACGCACAGCAACGTATAGAAATGTTTTGACTAGCGAACGCCATCCATTTACACCCATCAATATCCATGCTCCCCCTCTGCCATTCCATTTGATCCCCCTCCCAATCATCCCCTTCCCTCCACCTAGGCCTTCGCACAGGCGACGTGGTACACGCTAATCCCCTTCATCGCCTCCAACCCGCGAATCATCCCAATGCTCTCGCGGAACGCATCGGTGTCACGGTACTGCATGTGCGCCTCGACGCTCTTCCAGCCAATCATGACGACCAGCACCCGGCCCTTGTCCTCCTTGAACTCCCGCTCCTCCACCGCCCAGCCCACAGCCGGGGTCCCCACCAACAAATCCATTCCCTCCTTCCCTGCCGCCTTCTCCGAGATCGCAAAGAACTCCCCGATCGTCTTCAGGACCACTTCCTGCTTCTCCGCGCCGTAGTCGGCCGGGAAATGCAAATGTAGCACCTCGACCGCGGGCGCGACGTCCAGGACGCCCGTGGCGGGCGGGTTGAAGGCGACGTGGTACGGCGACGGCGCCGTGGTGCTCAGAGGCGCGAGCGAGGCGAAGAAGGGACTGTAGATGTCGCTCTTGGCGCAGAAGGCCTCGTGCGCGGCGACCGAGTCCCAGTCGACGTAGAGCGTCAGCTTGGCCGCGTCCTCGTGGTGGCGCGAGTAGCGCGCGCCGCGGCAGCCGGGCTGCTGCGTTAGGGTGGTGACGGCGGCGGGGAAGGCCGACTCGAGATCCGCGGAGGGCGGGAGGGCGAAGTCGACTAGTTCTGTGACGGGAGAAGCCATGGTGGTGGTTATGAGTTGTTGTTTATGGGTTATGATGAGATGTATCGAGGATGGGAATCATGAGGTGAGGAGGGGTGAGGTGGGGTTGCGAGTAAGTGAAAGAGGATATGATGTCTGTCTTATTAAGCCGTGGTGGGGTTCGAATTCGGATAGCGCTCGGGTGAAAAGCAAACGCTTGATGGAGGACGGCCCCGGCAGGCACAACTCTACCAATCAGTATGATCAATACCATTCAAGTAGCTCGTAGGGGGAAAAATAAGTAGAAATCATCTGAGCCTAACATGGTGTCGCGCGTTGTTGGTTACACAGCTTTGAGGCCAAAGCTAAACCCCGCTGTTTTCACGAATCTACTGCACAAACGTATCTCTGACAGCTTCCAAGTCGGATGTAAGCGCTGACAATCTTTTTCCTAATAAGCCCAAGTTCTTTGATAAAGATATCCGCTGATTTCTCAGCAATAGTGATTGCCGTGTTGGCGCAGTTGGAACTGGGCGTCTGCGGACAAACACTCAAGTCCGCCACCTTCAGCCCCTCAACACCGTAGACGCCCAGAGTCGCGTCAACGACCCCGTTCTTCTCAAACGGGGCCATTTTGCACGTTACCATGGGATGCCAGATCGAGTCGATATGGTCTCTTATCCATTTCTCGATGAGCTTGTCGTCATCGGCCGAGTCCTCGAGGTATTGCACCTCGGTAAAGGGTAAACCGGCCGGCTCTGGAATCGGCGAGTGCCAGCCTTCGATCTCTCCGCGAAAGACGGCCATGCGGTGCGCTACTTCGTGCTGCTTCTTGTACATCCAGACGTGGGTCTTGATGTCTAGACCGCGGGGTTCGGAAGCTACTGCGGGATCGAAGTCTGGTAGGTTTTCGATCTTGAGCCTGGAGATGTGTAAATGTCCACGGGATAACGGCAGGTTCAAAGGTGATCATGGAGAAATGGTGTCTTATCGGAACAGGCATTGGGTATCTAGGGTATCTGTTTCACGTAAGTCAACATGTTCAATGCTAGTGAATGCCGTTCTCTCTTTCTCCAGCCTCACCCCTATTGCTGGAATTGTACACCACAGGGGAGAATTGGCTTACCCAGCAAATGGTGACAACATCATCAGCGCTTATCCGGAACAGGACTAAAGTCTCTATCTCAGAACTTTTTGGAATTACGGCCCTAACATAACCACATCAGCATCCATGGGCCGAAGCTTGGCCTGAGCATCGACCGCGTTCCATCCAATCATCTTGTTACCATTCGCGATCAGCGTTGCCGGATCCAAAGCAACCGCGTTGAGGGCATCCACCGTCTCGTCCGGCCCCAGGCTCTACTTGTAGGTGTACATCATACCGTGGTGATGAAGGTAGTCATGCCCGACACCGGGCACGCTGGCGACCAGAGGAACGCCGGCGCGCTCCAGAATCTGGGGATGGCCGATGCCAGACCTCTCGAGCAACAGGGGAGAATCGAATGGGCCGCCAGTGAGAATGACCCTTCGCTTTGCTCTGGTCGTTCGAGACGGAGGAGACTGAACACCATCGGCCGAAGGCTGAAAGGCCGAATTTGGTCGGTGGACGACGCCCACCGCCGTATCGTTTGCGTTGGTTTCATTCCAGAGCTCTGGGAACAGCGGCACAACTTCAGCTATTTCCCCGTAGGCTGCAGAGCAACTCATGCCCCATACGGAATTTTTTCTGCATGCTATTTTCCCGCTGTGGGAAACCAGTGAATGATGATATCTGGTGGCAGGTATTAAGACCTTCCATCATCCAATTCAGGGGGAAAGTCAAAAGAGTGGGTGTGCCCTGAAGCTCTCGGCAAATTCAAAAAGGCAGAAGGTCACATTTTCTGTTTTTTCTTCTTCTTTCCATTCTCCTTTCTTTTTCCAGATGCATACCACTTGGGCACTAGACAACGGGTTGCGGCACGATGGAAAAGACGTTGGACGAGGCGATGATGAAGCTGTGCACTCGTCCGAAACTGCCTCCTTCCTTGGGGCAAATCAGACATATGGGTGCTAATCCTGAGCCCTGAAGCAGACCTCAAGTGTGGTTGACACTGCTCTCCATTCGTTTCTTACGTCACACTTTGGCCCAGGATTGACCGCCCTTGGATGGCAGAATGAGAGCACCTGTTCCTGTTTGCGATCTATAATTACACATAGGAGGAAGGAGCGGCCTCGGAGTAGTTTCCCGCGTTTTTTGGCTAGCGTGAGGTCGCGTGGGCTTCTGCCAGCAAATGCAACAGCGAGAGGGGAACATTGAAGGAGCAATACTCAGTTTGGGGTTCCCTCCAGGCACCTAACTTCAACCTGCAACCAGTTCCTACAAGCAAGCCTCAAGCTGGGCAGATCAGAAGGCAGGTACCCCTTGGGCTGCAGTAGGTACAACGTGACGCGGATCAATGGCACTGCAAGATGTTTGTTCTTGGGAAAGAACCTTCCGTCTTGGGCCGGAGGCGACGGGAGGGTTTATGTCATGAATACTAGGTACTGCGGATGACTCCGCTGTTCTCCCGCGCTGGCTTGCAAGAAGGGAGGCAGTGGCCATTCACTGTCTGTATGGGCGAACAGAGACTGATACGAACACATTGGTCAATGAAAGCATCCACGTATCTATTTTGCACATGTGAAACTAAAAGGTGACTTCTCTCTTTGTCCGCGTATTAGACCGATAGGTTGGATTTAGTAGAGAAAGCAATATTGGCCACAAAGCGGTTGAGGAGATTTAAATTCTGGACTTTGTTATTTTAGGTAGCTTCGACTGCCAGACGAAGTTCTGCTCTGGAACCGCAATAACCTCCTGACGTACCGAGGGCCCTTCCATCCTCCGTATTGCGAACACCTATCGACTTCCTGATATCAGGCTCGAGATTGCCAGTGACTGTGGTGAAAGTCTTTATTCATAGATTGACGCTACCAAGAGGTTTGGCATGATGGTCCATAGCAGGCCGCGAGCATTCACATCTACCTAACGCTACCTGACAAGTCAAGTGGATCAAGACGAGGAAAGCTCAGATCTGTTGAAGCTTTCTTCGTGCGTATTTGGATGCTCATCAACCTGCTCGTGTAATAGAAGCTACATCCGTCTGTTCAAGACGATATTTGTGAGACTGTTTCACGTCTACGTGGTTCAAACCTTCTAGAGCCCTGTCTTGGATCTGGGACAAGCCTTCGTCTATCTTGGACTGTTTCTACCAGGTAAAAGGATGGCACTTCGCCCAGCGCCTGTAGGCACCGGCGCTTGTCTTGTAAAACACGTATGGGTTCCATCAGTTCACTGCATGGTGCCATAATGCAATGGCCAACTCCAAGACCAAGTGGCCACTAAACATCACTGTACATATGTCTCAACTATATCGGTAGTCTAACTTGTGCCGCATACCCGTTGCTTTCAGATTTAGTTTATAACTTAAGTATGCTAGGGAAAGAAAAGGGGTTTCGTGTCTCGATGTTACTCATTCGGCCAGTCACCTGCGCACTGAATGGTGAGGCTCGGGTGTTGTAGCACTTGAGTAATGTCGAGCACGCCTTGCTAAACCAGCCTGTTCGTTTCCAAATACACACGAAGAAATAAAAACCAACATTTTCATTATAATGTTTGATTGGAGATCAACACATCTCAACATACGCACTCCAACTGAAGAGTGCACCTGTCGCAAGATGACGCACTGATGTCATGGTACAGATCAACCCGGGTCTTGGTGAATCGAAACACACAAGTGAGCAAGACTTTCCAAGCATTAGAGGGAGGCGATGTTAATGTTAGTCTTTTACGAGTGCACGCCGCAGGGAAAGCGAGGTCACACATTTTTCGGTGGTGACTCTCCTGGAAAATGGGGCGAAAGCCGGTGATTGGCGGCGCGGGGGTGCTAGTGGCAGTCACACCCTCCCAAACGAGCCGTCAGCTGATTGATGATTGGGGCATCTGGCACTACCAACTCCCTCCAAGGTATGCCATCTGACTGGTCGCATCAGCAGGCAGAAACAGGAGTGTTCACTTGCTAGCAGGCAGAAAGTCTCTCATGGAAGAATATGTGAACATTTAAAAAGAGACATGAAGGCACCAGGTTTGCTCGCTGTGTCTGGCGACAAGGGTTTGCATTCCCGCTATTTCATTCCATCCATTCAGACGCACTTCAGCAACACAACCCACGTGCGCTCTCACCAACAACCTACACTGCGCGCGACTCTGACTTGACTTCAGTCAACTTCGAGTCCCCCAAAGGACGAAAAGAAGAATAGGAAGAAAGGCGAAAAAGAAGGAAAACACATAAAACCAGAACATGGGCGGCTCCGACAACGACTCCCTCGAGCTGGCCGACTTCATCCTGGGCGCCTTCGGCGCGGCCCTGACGCTGCTGAACCTGATCGCCCTGTACGCCGACATGGTGGCGACGATCCGCCAGGCCCCCAAGCAGATGCGCGAGGCCTTTGGCAACGTGCGCCAGCAGCTCGGCGAGGAGCGCGAGGCCCTCACCCACCAGATGCGCCAGAGCCGGCTGACCCAGGAGCAGCAGCGCAAGCTGCGCGACAGCCATGCCGCGGTGGCAGCGGCGAACGGTCACGGGAATGGGAGTGGCGGGAATGAGAATGGCGGGGTGGTGCTCCTGCCGCTCACGTACACGGACGAGACGCTGCTGCTGCACTACAACACCCTGAAGAACCTCTGGGTGCAGTTCAAAGAGCTCGAGCGGCCCTTCCTACTACCGCTCGACGAAGTCCACCTAGCCGAGTCGGCCGCCTACCAGCTCGACCGCGACGACTCGTGGAACACGGAGCACTTCCGCGCCGCGCGCCTGGACCCTCCGCTCCCGCCCCCACCACGCCAGCACGGCTCCCAGCACAGGAGCAAGAAGACGAAGAGCTACGACCACAAGCACGAGTTCCTGGGCCCCGAGGCCCTCGAGTCCCTGTACCAGTGCTCCTTCGTGCACCGCTTCATCTGGTGGCGGACCAAGCCCGACGTGAAGCGGCTGGGCGAGAAGGTCGTCAAGATCATGCTCAGGCGCATGGAGCGCGAGGTCACGCAGACGCGCCTCATGGTCATGCAGAGCCGGGGCATGGACTTCAAGTACGACGGGCTCTTTTACGAGAACAACGCGGCGGCCCTGGGCGGAGACGATCACGGGGATCACGGGTACGACGCCAGAGGGGCAGCGGCGGCGGCGGCGGAGGCGGAGCATCGAAAGATGGCGCATCGCCGGTCGAGCCGGCGCGGTACGGCCGCCGTCCCGACGACGATGGGTGCGGATGGGTGGAGGCCGCGAAGAGCCTCCTCCGCGGGACCGAGTCCAGTGGTGATAAGGGATGATCGAATCTACAGACAGCGCGAGGACGCCGATCGTGGCAGAGAGTACTACGTGACAAGGCCGGAGGCCGCCAACTGGTGGGGACCACGGGGTGGTATTCGGCATAGCAGATCTAGATCGCCGAGAAGGAGCTGATGGAGAGGGGACGAAGGAAGAACGCCAAGCACTAATTATGTATGTATTCAAGTCTATTATACCAAATCAGTTATTCAAAAGTGACATCGGCATACGTCGCGCGATGATCGCTAACTTTCATACCATCCACATTGTTATCGATGATCTCCCACCGCTGCGCCGTCGTGAGATTCTCCTTATTGGGCCCCATCCAAATAAAGTCGATGCGACTGATGCCGTCCGTATTGAAGTCAGTCCAGGTGGTCGTGATATCGCCAATCTTCTGCGCGCCCGAGTCGGCCACCTCAGTAAGGTAATCCAGCCCCGCCAGCGTCTGAAACGCGTCCCCGTCCCCCTTGGCCCCCGGCGCCGAGTTGAAGTCGCCCGTCAGCGTGACGCCCAGCCCGGGGTGCTTCTCCCGCACCGCCTGGACGACCTGCACCGCGACCTTGATCCCCTCGGCGCGCGCCTGCAGGCTCGCGTTGTCGAGGTGCGTGTTGGCGTGGATGAACCGCTTGCCCGTCGCGACGTGCTCAAACACGCCCACCACCACGACGCGCCGGCTGCCCGCGCCCCAGCTCAGCGAGGGCGTGTCCGGCGTCGTCGACAGCCACTTCATCTCCTCGTACACCAGCCGCACCTGGTCCGGCCGGTAGAAGATCGGGTTGTACTCGCCCGCGTGGTAGCCGTCGTCGCGGCCGTGGCCGATGCGGGACCAGGTCCCTGTACCCCCGACAGGCCCTTGTTGATGTCGTCGACTTGGTTCTGGAGGGCTTCTTGGAGGGCGATGATGCTGGCGGCGCCCGGGGCGGCACCCTCGGCCCCGTCGACCATGGATTGGATTTGCGCGATCACGTGGGGTTGACGGCAGCGGCTCTTCGAGATGGAACAGAGTAGGTCCCACCACGGCTTCTCGCCGGATACGGGGCTCGAGGTCGCGTAGCGGATGTTCCAATCTACGATGCGCACGGGGAGGCCGGCTGCCGTTGCTGCAGAGATCATAGCGGCGACGAGGCCGATTGCCCGGCTGATCTTTAGACGATGCATGACGGAGTGCTGGATGCTGGCCGGCGAAGAGAAGGGGTGATGATTATCGGTGGATTTCCGTGACGAGCTGACAGAGCATCCGAGAGCGAGACGGCCAAGGACATCACGTCGTTCATATAACCAACGACGGCTAAACTCAGCCACCGGAATCCCAGTCGCCGATGCTACCTCATTTAACATTCCCCTAGGCCACCCCGGAACGCCAGGAGTCTAATCCGCATTCGCATCGATGCTTATCGGGGTTCATCCAAAGAAGGCTCGAACTGTCCGCCCGGCACGCTTAGTCTTGGAGTGTTCTTATTGGACAGAAGCCTCCGGATTGAGCGGTTCTATGAATAGACCATCACGCTCTGGGGCCGAGTTTTCGGGAGGCTTGACTCGTGATAGCTTCAGGGGTTCGTTTCAGAAATCGCGTTCAGCCACACTTTCTCTTAGGCTTCCCCGGACAATAGGTCCACTGGTATGGGAAGGTAAGTGAGGTGCTTATCGCCAGTGGTATCGATCTGGGAGGCTATAGCATTGCACTTGCTGCACCGCCGCCATCCTGGCGAGACTACCTGCCTGCCTGCATCGACAAGGCCTACCAGACCCTAGGCGTGAACAACCGGCCAGCCAAGAAACTCAGACCTGTGCTCCGGTCGTTGCTTCCTTGATCTGGCCAAAATGCTCTGTCGACTGCCCACCATCCAGCAACACGTGCAATCCCTTGCAAATGCATCCTTCGTTAGCATCTATCTTTGGACATCATCCCCGGGGCTCATCCCCATCGCCCGAGCATAACAGTGGTGAGTGTCCTCTCTTGGCATGTCGAAGAGCGCATGTGATGCAGTCCTCTCCCAGGTCTTTGTGTTAGCTTCAGCAACCCCGACTCTGTCGCAATGAACCGCCTGCAGACACACATCACGCCAATCGCGCTTATCTTGCGCCAGGCTACGTCAGACTTGCCGTGCTTGCCAGAAGGTGACTCACTCGCCTTCAAGTCTTCTCGTGGAGATCGTCGGCGAGGCCGAGGTGGTGGACTTGAGCATCATGGGTTATCATCGCGAGGGCGTTTACAGCGTGCTGTTGATTTGCGCGCCGTTGACCGCCGCTTCCTGGTGTGGCACTTGGGGGGGCGTCCTAACGGGGTGGGTTTTTTTTCTTTCTTTCTTCAAGAGATCCGCATTGCCCACAGTGGACTTTGACGATTGATGCCCAAACTTAATTGAGGGTTGATATGAACGAAACGATGGCTAGTCTTCTGGCTAGTCGGCCGTTGAGCGGTGTGTGGGCTATTCTAGAAGGCAGTTCGAGAGGCAGAGAGGAGCTCTCTTGGTGAGGGGTAGAGTCAAGCTAGGAGGGATTGAATTGTGCATGTGGTGTGGTGAAGCTAGCTTGTGACAAGGAAGTATCTTCGGCGACAGCACTAAAATGGAAGTGCCGGGTGACCTAAAATAGTGTACGGGACTACAGGCTCGTCGACGAGTCGCACCTTCTATTCCAGGGACTCTTGTTTAGCACCGTTTCTCTAGCTGCACTCACCGTCAATCCCTTACTGCAACGACACCTCGAGATTTTGATCGCTGGAGGTATGACGAGATCACCGGCAGTGTTGCACAGTAGTGCGGGGCAACTTCTCCTGCTCCTGAAAGCTATGATCACTCCTTGATCTAGGTCAACCCCCAACGCGAAAATAGAAAGACACGATAGCACTGGCCAGTAGTACACTGACGTCAGAGCTCGGATGATATGACTGTATGATCCTCGATATTTTGACATGGCTGTTTCCGTTCCAGCCTCGATCTATCTTCGAGGTCTCGACGCTGCCAAATGCATGCAATGGAAATGGCACCCGTATCGTCCTGCCTTATCTGATGGACATTGTTCACCTTGGGGCCCTTGCAGGCCTGGCCGCTTTCAATAATTCGGGTGCTTAGCGCCCGTGACTGCAGATCGTCAAGCCACTAATCACAAGCCCCTGACCCAAGTTCAGGGCCCCTAATCTTACCTGGACGACCTTCCCCCGCGACCCCTGGCGCTTGAACTCTTTCAGCCTTCTCTCTACCCAACGCTACGCTACGTCAGAAACGAGGTTCATCACATTTCCACGTAAACACCACCCAATACCTACACACAAACAACCAAGCCAAACCACACTACTACGACTCCTCCGATCGCCCCCTCCCTCCCCCGATTCTAAACGACGCCATGGAATTCACGAGCCAGACGATTGGTGCCGGCGCCACACCCGTCGCCACCTCGAGCGGGCTACAGTACAAGCCCCGCACCGCCGACGAACGCGAAGCCGACGCCAAGAAGAACGCCCCCAAGTACGCGCGCCAGAAGACCGTCGGCTCCATCCTGACGGCCAAGTACCTCAAGGCGAAGGCGACCTTCGACGGCTACTACAACTACGATGTCGACGCCGCGTGGGACGCCGAAGCCGGCGCCTGGGACGAGGACAAGGACCCCTGGCTGCGCATCAAGGAGACCCTGCCCGAGTTCCTCGAGGGCTACACCAAGAAGCGCGCCGAGGAGGACCAGGCCCTGACGGGCGAAGAGCTGGAAATCCTCGCCCACGCCGTCCTTCGACTGGCCAAGAAGGACTTGGAGGGTGCCGGTCGGGACCCCAAGGTGCTGGATGACGCGTTTGCCGCACAAGTCCAGGCTACGGTGCAGAAGGTGAAGGACCAACATAACATGCCCCAGACGCGTCCGGAAGAGGACGACGAGGAGGAAGAGGTTGAAGAGGAGGAATGAAAGGGCGGCAAGCCAAGGACGGAGCTCCATCATGCAATTGGAGCCCTCTTTCTCTTCGTTTTAGGCAGGAGCTGTAGCAAATTCACTTCTTCCGAGGATGGTGTGGATCGGGGTTGCTACCGCTTCGGCCCCCAACTTTGAAAGGCCCGGACCTTCCAGTTTATGTTGCGTCCAGGCCCCACAGGCATCGCCGCTTTCTGCAGGAACCGTACGGCCAATGAAGTCGTTGGGCATGAGGGTTGGAATATCACACGTGTCCTCTTCCTTCAAGGTTACCATGGGCCGCTCGAAGATAGCGTCAAGATCTGCTCGCCAGCAGCAGTCTCCAAAGGGCAGGCGACGATCGGCGCGCCCAAGGCCCCGATGTATGTAGTACTCTGAGAGGGTGTAATTGGGGATGGTAAACTACACAATTGCAATAAAAGAGGCCGGGCAAATTTTTTTTTCCTGCTGCTGTCCCAGTTTCCAGATTTACACGCATTAGCCTCCAATTCGCCAAAGCCAGTCAGAACGTGTGAATGCTGGCCAAATGGGCATCAACAAGCACGTGTTCACCACCGTTCAATTGCGATCAGGTCGAGATAGCGGAGGTAAAGCGGCGACTTAGTGGTACGATGAGGGTCACCCACCAACCGTCTGACTTCAGGCATGCCGTTTTCCCGTGGTGGTAATCGGACCTTTGCATGTGTATGTCTCGACTGCATCTTTAGCCACGACTGCCGCCGGTTCCTATCGGATTCTATTAATGAGATGTCTGTAATCTAATTTTTCCATCCATTGCCAGGGCCGTGCATGGCATACACACTTTACAGGCGGCTGAAGCGTACCTACAGGACCTTGACGCATGCAGATCTCCAAACTGGAGACAGTGACATTTTGAGGGGGGGTATGATCCCACACCGGCCCCCCACCATCATTGTCACTTGTTACAAGTTGAGAAGGTGCATGAATCATGCCCGCCCTGAACGCAGAGTGACAATCGGGCAGTGTGATTTACGTGCGTCTGTAGCAGACCCCGTTTAGATTGGGCATGGTCGTAAAGCGGCCCGGCCCGGGCTTTTCTTTAATATTATTTTCTCTAAAACATCACCTTCCCTACGTGGCATGGGTTTCGCCGTTTGACCCAGGTTCGCTCCTCCGTGTTGGGTTGCAATATCATGCAACTATTGTGCCAAGGCGCTCATCGGCCTCGAAGGGGCATTTGCTGCAAGCTGCGTATGTATGCTGACAGCAGTGTCGCATGCATGCTATACGAGAAGGGGGGCCGCGTCAACCGCGCGCCTAGACGAGTTGGGGTATTATGAACTTATGCAGGAGAAGACGCTGCATTCTTCAACGGATGCTTGATGTATATCACTCAATGAGGCTCTTTCATGCATGCTAAAATATGTTCGCTACTACTCTAAATATAGAATCATACATCACTATACTCTTTGATCACATAACATCAAACTGGTCACTATCACACGACGCGGTGGTAGTCGGGGAATGAATTTGTGTATTCTTCGCCGAACCGGAATGGACAGTGTATGCTTGCAAGCAGCCCGTTGAAAGGGCAAGGCAGTTAGTTATATGGTAGTAGTATGAACAAGCCAAACTATAAATAGGCATCATAATCCACCCGGATCCATCAACTATAGTCTTTATATTAAATGTTCTGGCTTATTCATTTATAACACGTAAGTAAATCATCCGAGAACCTCTGGACTCGATCTTTTCTAAGACCACTATGATAGAATAGGAGATTTGACAACTTATTATCTTTATCGTAACCGCAAAGCCGTCCGGCCAACACAAAATGCAGATTATAACGATGCTAGCCAGCTTGCTGCTCGGAGCCGCTGTGCTGGGCGCACCACTATCTAAGCGCAACGGAAACCTCGAACCTGTTGAGTACGCCACTGGTTCTTTGAACACAGAGAAGGACAATGCGGGTGGTACGGGGTTTGCAACAAAGGGCTTCGGGATACACACCAGGTAGTACGACCAGACCCGGGGTACATGAAGTCTGGGTTCACAAAGGTTGTTCGAGTACCACGGTGCAACCGTCTAGACTTTCTCTCAACAGATGCCGATCAAAAATTGGCCATCCAACTTGATTGGTACTCATTTACGGCAAAACAGGAGCGGAAATGATGGATCAAATCTGAGCCAGAGAGGCGGTGTTCCGAAACCTCGAGGAACCCCAAATTTCTCGAGCTGTACTTGTTTTTTCCCATTCAGTATCTCAAGAAAAGAAAAGCTTATCGTTTGTCCGGAATTCCCAAGTTCCATCCGGTTGGTCCTTTGACGGGTCCTTCATTGTAAAGCTGGGGTATTGCCTGTACCCCCTTTTGGATATCAAACGAGAAACAACAAATTGAGGTAATTTGCATTGCTTTTGTGTCCGCCCCCTCAAGCGAAAACATTTTCTCGCCTTCATTTCTTTTCCTGCAGATCGACGCGTGGCATGTCGGCACTACAGCTGCTGTACCGTGTTTCGTTTTTCTGGGCGTCGACCTATTACATGTATGGAGCGTTACACAGCATTCTCTTTGCATGGTGGCGGCCTGCCCGAGGCTGTTATTGCATCAATTCCTGTAGCCCGCCGGATGTTCCTGCATTAGCTCACATACTACGTGTCAAGCACGTCACCAAAACAAGAGGACGCGAAGAGGCTCCGTCTCGCATGGAATCTGAAATTTCCCCTTTTTCGTTGTTGCTACTAGATTGTGTGTAGTAAGCAGTCAGTCTACGTGCCACCCTTAATGACCGGGCTGTCTCATCTCAAAGTGATCGGTCATAGTGGGTTTCATCTCCGGTTTCGACGGCTAAAAGCAAAATTACCATCAAAGGCCTTTACCTGCAAGTCCTTCTAAATGAAAGGCCATTGCTGCAGGTCTTTGAGGTGCATGATTCGGCTCTTCAACCGGGAGCGAAAATTGACAGGTCTAAATACGGCCTGACCGTCACACTCCCTCCCTGCATCATCGCTTTGTCACGGGAATGGGGCTGAGGTTCCCCAATACTTTGATATTAAACATGTGTATTCGTTTCAAGAGGGATGTTGTGTCACCTCGTTTTGTGTTTAGCTCCAGCAGAGAGGGAAACCCTCATGGGGTGCGTCTCACGGTGTTACCTAGCTCAGATGACGCTTTACTACATGGAATTCGCACATCATGTACGAGGTGTTGCTTGTCATTTTGTTGGGGGAAGGCGATGCAAGATGCGCCACCAAGACGAAGCTATTTGTTTCGAGTTGGAAAAAGACAATATGGTGGACTTCACGGTACTTTCAGTCGAGGTAAAATAGGTGTGGTTCTATGATCCTTGTGTCGCGATACTCAAGCTGAGGGTCATGGGTGTTGTGTTGCCATCTCACAAGCCACGACGGCATGGGATATGCGCGACAAGGGTGGAAATCGTGGTTAATTTCGGCTCCCGCTGGGGGCTCAGGTACAGTTACAACTCAGCTGGGTGCGCTAGTAAGGGCACAGCACAGCACTTGACCGGGCACTCGGGGGCGTGTGGAAGAAGGCAGCATACACGCCCGTCTGTTTGCTTTCTCGGCAGTCGCGACAGGGGTCTTTGGGCCAATCACAGCTGGCTATTTCCACTGTATAGGCTCCTTACTTCGGTACCGGCCCCATGGGACGGGATAGACGACAGGAAATAGTCCGTTGGGTAATGACGTTGGGGGAGGGAAATAGCACGGAACGAATCATCGGGCCTGGTGGACACGGACCGTTTCGAGTGGGCTCAGGGCTGTCACCCAAAGAGTCGCACACGCGCGGCATGCACAAACGGTTAGCAAGTGCATAAAATCCCAGGTTGAGGTCTCTCCGCGAACCGACTGACCGGTAACAGGCAGGGGTCCTGGCCCGATGTTGGTATAATCTAGATTTGACGTGCAGGCAAACGGTGGTATCTGGCATCGTTTGCACTCTTGGAACCCGGCAAACGACCAGCATCACGACCAGGTAAGAACAACAGCAATTTGAAAGAGGAAAATCAAAGAAACCAGGGCAGAGGGGATCGCAGAGTATCCCAACGGCCTGGGATCTGCGAGCCCGAGGGCCATCGAACGTGCTGCCGTCCAGTGCCAGAGCCACATGTCGGGGTACTCTCTGGACAAAGTCAGAAGAGTCATGGCGATGTACCCCACTGGCCGGGCCCCAAGAGCATGGGGACGGGCTTGAAGATTTTTTGATCTGCAAGTCTGACAGCAGGCCAATCGTTGGATGGGGTAGCGACAGGGTCGGCAGGGTCGCAGGGGCTGAGGGGTTGGAATTAAACGGACCCCTGTCGCCATTTGCACATTTTATCATTTCTCACCCCGCCATGGACCAGCCTCTCAGAGGCGGGATGTGCTTGCATTGGCTGTGCACCACAATGCGGTTCCTTGCAGTCTCGTTTGCCAAGCTTCGCAACGCCATATTGCAGCTCCCTGCACCCTCCCTGCAACTACGTGCTGATTGGCCCTGCACTCTGGCCCTGGAAACCTGATCACACTCGTAAGAGCGAACTCAGTCAGAATTCTCCTGCGCTTTTGCCGGTTTGTTCTTTCAGATAAAAGAACTTTCCGGCCAGCCATTGACCATTCATGCGGTCAAAAGTGATGTATTCCTTGATTCGTTTTCTTACCGCCGGCACTATCGTAGTCCGAGACCCAAGTCCGATGGCAAGCGTCGTCCGACTTGACGCCTGAGTATCGTCTACATCCGGTACCTCCTTCTGGCCCTTCTCCCGAAGCACTTCTCCATGCTTCCCACTGGGTATCCTATACCTTCACCGACTCGATATCTCGACTACTGAGCCTAATCTTTCGTCACATTCCATGTTGTTCCTCCACTGCCGTCATGTATCTCGGTATCTTCTTGGAGACATCACTCGATCCCTCAAGCGTTTGTCATGGCTTGTCTTACACAGATATATAAAGGGGCTCGAGATGCGTTCAATGCAGCAAGTGTTACATTCCATCTTCAGCAACATCTCCAACAGTACTTCCAAGACTAGCATATAAGAGCCTCTCGAGATACTCTCTCCATCTTCTCATACATCCTTCTCCATCTTCGTCCTCATCAAGCATCACGTCACAGTGACCTACCTGTTCATACAGCACTCCACCCCAAACCTTCAAGATGCAGACCAGAACTCTTCTCTTTGGCTTGACCGTCGTCGCCAGCGCGCTCGCTGCCCCAGTGCCAGCGTCCAATGATAACGCCGTCGCTACCCAGAGCAGCGGTGCCGGCATCTGGACGCGCGCTGAGGTCACAGAGGCCGAGAAGCGCGAGGAAGACGCTGTGATGCACACCGAAGGGGCCGGCATCTGGACGCGGGCCGAGACCGAGGAGAGCAAGGAGGCCGAGCAGACCGAGGAGACTGAGGAGGACGGTGTCATGCACACTGCCGGAGCCGGTATCTGGACGAGGACTGAGGTACGACGAGTCTACGGCAGACCTTCAATTTGTTCACGCACTAACATGGCCATCTACAGGCGTCATCCGACAATGCATCCCAACTGAGCAAGCGTACCGGCTTCGGTATCATCAGCGGGGGCAACGACGAAGCTTGAGCGGCCCTAGAAACCCTAGAAGAAGCCCTAGAAGGATTCTCAAGGAATTGATCTGTGGGAGCAGATCGAATTGCGCTACGATCATGGGTCACGGACCCGCGATCAGAGGTGCAGGTGCAGGTGCAGCAGCTGTGGATCCCGAATCGGGCGCTGCTGCAGCGCACGGTAACGGCTCCAGTCCTGTCGCCAAGCGCCCGCCAGGCCTTACCGACTTCTGCTTTGGCACCGCCTGACCACCATCGTCAACCCAAATACCCCATACCCATACCCCATTAGAGCCAAACGGCAACGGTTTTTTCTTGTTTTCGACTCGATCATTTTGAGCCAACCCTTCACCCTTCAGCATTGCATCATTAGGCGGATTTGGGAAAAAAGGCGTCCAAAGGTGTTTTTGCATTGCTTGCAGTTCACGTACCTGTGCATATGTCACATACTTTACATACTAACGGGAGGCCAATTGGCCTACCTTTCTCTCATAGAATTAGTTGGAAAAGGACATGTTCAAAACAAGACCCTTGCAGCGGTCGCATTGCTTCAATTGGCGCCATTGTGTGTGTGTGTGTGTGTGGTGTGAGCGGGCGACAACAGCCTCAATTCGTGCAATTGGGTAGGGGTCTGGGGGTCTAGGGGCTCTGGCGATCTGGACCTCAAACGACCAGTCGATGTGTTTGAAACAAGGTCACGTGCACGACTCAGATTTCAAACAGAACAAACCCGGCTACTGATGAAAAGCACTGACTTTGCACTAGCCTTAAGCTTAGCACGTCAACTACTGTACAGATTACTGACTGTACGACCTGGTGTAACCCTTGGCCTTGGGGGAGAGCTAAGACGACTGCAGATCTTCACTTCGATACGAAGCAGCGAGGTGCTGAAATGAGGGAGGACTGGCTCGATAAGAGCAGCGGGAGGAGCAACGGGAAGAGAAGGCTGGCGGCTAATATGAGCCAACAAGCCAATCATGAGGGAGAATCGCCCGGGAAGAGTGGAGAGCTAACCCCGCATCGGACTAGTCTCACAGACTTGACCTGTTTGAGAGGGACGGGCAAGGATCTTAACGGCCGCCATTGGCTGATCACCGTTAGGTGGCCGTCTCGGCGCAGGGCCAATCATCCAGTCATGGCTGCTGCTGGCCTGATCCTTCGTCCTCACTGGAGTCCCAGGAACGACCAGGGGGAGCTGCACAGATCGAAGTCTTTTGACCCGCCTCAGCCCACCCCGTCCTCGCCTACTCGTTCTTTACTCCCTCTCACCAATTCACCTGCAAGGAAGCAACCGATTCCACGGCGAACCCGGACGGCGAACCTCGAGTAAGACAGACACCTTCCTTCCGGCACGTATTGCTTCTTCCGGCCAATTCCCGGCCACCATGGATCCGACACGGAGCGGAATGGCCACCACCATGGACTCCCAGTCCAAGTGGGCCAAGCCCGAAGACTGGGCAAAGTACAAGAACACCATCTCGGCTCTCTTCATGTGCCACTCGTTGCCCAACGTGATGCGCATCATGCGGGAAGACCACGAATTCCACGCGACGTAAGCCATTCTTCATCAATCCCATGCTTCTCACTCACACCACGATGCAGCCCAAAGATGTACCAGGTGCACATCTACCAGAAATGGGGCCTGCGCAAGGGTCGTCCCGAGCCAAAGAGCAACAAGAAGAGACGCCGGGCCCCGACTGAAGAACCGGAAGAGAGTGTTGCGTCGTCGTCGCATACAAACACATACTCAAACCTCCAGTCCAATGCACAGTCAAATGTCCAGTCGAATGCGCATTCGAATGTGCATTCAAGTGCACTGACTAGCGCAATGTCGCTCGACAATGTGAACCAACGCTTGCAGCTTCCTGTCCAGGACTTCAGCGCGCCCGATGACATGGAACACACCCGGGCACTGCAACTCGTGGAGCAACAGCATGCACAGCTCTATGATAAGAACACATGGGCGAGAGAACCGATCTCATATCATGAAGGCGATTATCGACTTCGACAGAGCCCGCCACGTTACATACATCCTCCCGAAGGCACAGATGAGGGAGACCATCTGACTCAAGCTGGTATCGCGGGTTATACTAATGAGCACGCAGGGAGGCTTGGTCCTGCGTTGCGACATGTTGTGGCGGCTCAAAGCCAGGAGGTGGCCCCGCCGAACACATGGCAAGACTTCATCGGCACGTCGCACTTGGACCCAGCCAATCAGCACAACACCACCACACTGCCACAGCGAGGTGCGCCCGTCCCGAGCTATGCCTTTAGCGAAATGACGGATCCCTCCATTGATGATTCGGGCACATGGATGTCGACTGTGCTGGACCAAACCCAGCCAAGTTCTGTCACCGCATCGACGCGCTTTAGCAACAAGTCCGCCAAGAGAGACTCGGGGCAAGGTCCTGGAATGGGCTCTGGCGCCTCACAAGCATCTTCCAGATCGCGCGTGTCCCGTGGCTCTCATGCTTCGTCTTCACGTGAGACCTTGCTGTCCACCGGATCATCGCTCTCCTTCAAGTCCAAGACCAAGTCGAATTCAAGCCGCAGTACACAGTCGAGGATGACATTGCCCACTGGCACAATTCGTCTCATGGCATCGCCCGATACCCTCATGTTTTCGGAAAAGTCCATGTTCTTTGCCCGACATTACATATCCAGTACCTTCTCGACCGGTTTATGGACGTTGTCGCAGAACACCGACACATCTCTCCTGGACACCGAGTGCGTCAAACTTGATGCATGGTACAATGACTTCAACCCTGGCTTTGAGTTCTTGTACGAGAACCGCTCCAATCAGCCCGACAGGATCAAGCGCGCGTTCTGCATTTTCCAACGTTGCTTTGCTGCCACGGAATATATCATTGAGCCTCAAGATCCCCGCCTTGTCATTTATATCTGCCAACAGACCATTCGCTTCATGTTCTACGACACCGTGGGCAGGAACTTGGCCCAGACTTTCCTCAGGTACGTGAGTGGTCTGTGCAAGAAGATGTTTGGTGAGAGCCATCCGTTGTACATCATCATGTCCCAACTGGCTCGGATGGACCAGTTTGAATTCGCACAGAACGTTCCAGCCCTAATGGAATGCTACTTCGACCACCTTGAGCCATTCTTGGGCGAGGAGACGTCCGCCTTTGGCTTTGTCAACGATCTACGTGGGCTCACTATCAGCATCATGGAGGCTACTGGCATGATGGGTCTCTACGAAGCCAAGCCCATCCTTGACCGGCTCGTCAAGCGGGCGGAGAAGCTTGGCCATAACAGACTGCATCTCATGATCGAACAAGCCGCGATCTTCCAGAGGAACCGTTACTACATGGAGGCCCGCAACATGCTCCGGAATATCCGCAACTCGCAGGAGGGGAAGAATGACCCATACGAACGTGTGTACGCTAGTATCGTACTCATGGTGGTCTTCCGCAAGATGCGAGACTCGGACGCCGGCATCCATCTGGGCTACGAGATGGTCGATTACATTGAGAACTTCGAGCGGCGCAGGGACATGCCCGAGTTCAACTACGAGCTGTTCAAGGGGCTCGGGCCCAGCACCCTGATGATCTTCCTCGGAAAGCTCGAGGTGGAGCTGCGGGAGGTCCAGCGCTTTGACGAGGCGGACGAAGTCAAGGCAAAGATGGACCAGGTGATGAACTCGCAGTACGAGTACAACGTCAACCAACAGCAGGAGGGGCTGGATCAGAACACCCAGAACACGGTTGCCACTGCTGCCTGAGTCTAGACAGATTTGCCCTTTGCTTTCTTTTCTTCTTTTTTGTTCGTGGGGTTTCTTCGTTTCTTTCCGGGTATAGTCTCGAGGCACCCGCCACTTTCTCTTTTATGTTCTCAGTACCGCAGGGTTGGTCTTATTTGGGTTTCTTTTCGCAAAGACAATGGCGTTTCGGTTTTCGGTGATATAGCTATGTGCCACACTTGGCAAGGCATCTATAGCGTGGCGTCTATTTACGAGATTGTACTTAGCAGACATAACAAGACTGTACCACTATGCTCTATTTTTCTTTTACACTCGGAAAATGTCGTGGCTTGTGATCGTGGGGTTCGAGCTCCTGGATATTCACTAGATATAATGACAACCCGTTAGCATTGGTAATGTAGGATACATGACAAGGCCTCTACAAGTTTCTTACTGTTCTGTGACTTGACCGATAGACTGAACCTCCATATTCGACCGACGTGGGCGGGAGATGAAACGCCGCCTCATCCTTCACTGGTCGTAATTTCTGAAGTTGACACAAAGCCTGGAAGTGCAACATGTCCATGAAAGACGTGTCTAGGGTCTCTGGAGCGGAAGATCAGCATCGCCCGGAACCCTCTTCGCATCAGCATATGTTTGCTAGTTAATTTTGGAATCAACGTTGCGAGGGCAAACCGCCCCTACCTATTCATAGAGCAAACCCCCGAGGGGTCGAAGCGGTACTTAGCTCCCACGTACTGCGTGAGTATATCTCTCCCGCCGCCACTTTGATGCGCCCAGGTTACTCCGCCGGTCTCCCCGGAGGTTGCTGCGCCCACAGCTAATATAACATTATTTTTGTTGTTGTAATGAAGGCAGAAATGGGAACTCGCGAGGACGCAGGGCGTGCGAGGGGCGCCAGAAAGAGACAGAGTAGAAACAACAGAGCAAAGGGAGATAAATCAGGGGACACGGCGACATTAATTCAGAGGGAAAAAGACGAGATGAGAGAGGGGGCATGTGTGTATGCATGAATTACAGGGTGTATGGGCTTTTTATCGGTTGTATCAGCGATACATGGGCAGGCGTTAGCTGCATGGTCCTCGCTAGTAAAAGTTCTGACTCCGCTGCGTCTTGGTGAGCTCCCTGCATAACCATCCAAGTGAGGAACGACTCAAATCTTCCGATCCACCTAAAGGATAAAGTAGGTATTCTGTACCGGTACGCATCACCACCCCCTGCGGGGTTTGATGTCTAATGGGTGTCGGTTTACAGGTCATACGACGTACCTAATTGCCTGGAGTATGTACGGGAGACTTCGATCAACCCATGCATGACATGTACAAAGTAGTCGAATTAGCAGGATGAACTCCCGCAGGCTCGGTGGCTGCATGGGTCCGTGACGGTAGAAGCGACTTGTGGGATACTAATAACACAGGGAGTTATCATACACCGATTGTAGGGACCGCATGCCAATACCGAGCGTACAAAACAGAACCGATCTGGAAAGGGAGACACAAGGCACCCACGTTCTAAGTAGGCAGTTATGCCCATGTACTTCGAGGCTGTTTCACTTCAGGTCTCTTATTTCGGCGCCTAAGTAACGAAATTGCTTCCAGAACAAGTATTGGAGAATGATGATAATATGTGCAGCGTTGCAAACATATCACATTAGTCGAGCTGTATGGTCTGGTAGGTGATCATGGGGTACGACGGGTATCGAATTGGTTTTTACATGTTTGCTATCTTAACACAAAGGTTCCTCTAGATACTCTCGACTGGCCAATGTTCAGGATGGGAACATGTCGATGGTACCGCCGAGTGAAAATCAACCAAAATGCAGCGCCAAGGCTGATATTAGGTTGCAAGTAGGTTCGTAGTAGGATGTGTATATTGGCAAGCTGATGGCCAATTTCCTTTTGGCGCTACTGGATTAAGATGGGTTGTGCGTTGTTGGCGGAGTCTGAGATACTGACGACACTGCGATACCAGTCTTTTCGGACGGGGGCTTTGGTTATGTTTCCGTTTGGATTGTCCTCGCTTGGCCGACATAATTCTGATACATGATGGAGAAGTACGTACCATTAAGATAATTAAGTATAATGGCGTGAGCCTACTGAGCTCCATGGACTTGGTAGCGAATTGACCCTAAGAAAGTCTGGATACTACAACGTTTGCTTCTCTTCGCGAGGGAGATCAGACAGGTGGTGTGTCTCTAACATGCGAACCCCTTTCGTGCTTTACAACAACCTTAATCTTGCAAAACTCCTTATATATCCCGAAAATAGGGTGGAACACCACGGCGAAGCAACCTGAGGATATTGTCAGCTCTTTGCATAGTATAGCGGGGACTGGGGCTCAGCGTATTGAGCCAGTTACCAACCAGCACTTATCTTGAAGAAGATATTAGTAATGCCCTGTAGGAGCCCCTTTAGGCATCCTTGGCTTCCTCCACCATCCCTTACAGCTTTGTACGGTAATGTGATCCAGTCCGTCAACCCATCGTACAATCCGTAACACAGTCCCTGAAAGGAAAGAGGTAAAAGGTCTCAGTTATCATCATCCGTGCTATGCCTACAGGCCGGAGAGAGAGGTTGGGAAATTTGATAATACGTACCAGACAACCTGCGACACATCCGTGAGGAAATCCTGTGACCCGGGGCCACTTGCGCACCGTCTTGTCACCGTACAACTCCGGAGTATGGTGCAGGGCTTTGCCCATTCCGTCTCCAATGACGAGTGGGATTTTCAGTAGTCCTATCACGATCAGCCAGATACCGAGAAAAATATCTCTCCACGATAGCCAAAACGGGTGGCATTCGGCCTCGTCGTGATCATCTTCCTGCCGGCCCGCTTCTTCTCGTTGCCGCTTCTCTGCATAGCCTAGAGGCTCCACAGGGGGCTTTTGCTGTTCCGCCGCGGCGGGATCATGGCTCTGCAGGTATGGTTGCTGCCAATGGGGCTGGGGCGGCTCTCTAGTGGTGGTCTCCGCAGTTGGTTGTGCAGTTGGCTGGACCCTCGTCACCGTGCCCGGCATCGCGTCCAGGCCCCCAATGAATTTCACCCCAAAGTCCATGGCGTGCGCAGCATCCAACTCCGAAATCATGTCGCTTGACGACGGGGGCGGTTGATCATGAACGGCGTTTGTTGGTCGCGAATTGCCACTATCGACGGTTTGGTTCTGCTGATGCTGCGCCGCCCCAACGGGCGCCGGGACGTCTGCTGCAACAGTCCCATGGTGTTGGTGTCGGTCATATGACTGCGGTTGGGAGTTTGCTGCTGCCCTGCCATCGGGCCCCGAGTTGGTAAGTCGCATGGCGTTCCCGATTTGATTGTCATATGCAGTGAACGACTGGGTTGAGAGTCCGTGTGCTGTCGAAAAGTCGTGCCCTGCAGTAGTGCTTGATCGGTAAAGGGAGTTGGTTCCCGGGGGAAGCGAAAAAAACCCGGTAACAAACGAGATGACAAGCCGATCAGGTACATCACCAAAGCCTTGGGGAGCCAGACCCCTTCTGGCAGTCGGTTGTGTTGATCGCTCATTTCTAGGCACCGAAATAAACACGCCGGTGATTGGCTAGCTCGGCCGTTTTCTGGCCCACCCCGGCCTCCTTTTGATGCTATTACAAGGGTGATATATTTACTAGATACTATAGACTAAAACGGTAATCATAGTAAGGGATACATGGATCTACGGAAACTTTCGTTCCGAGTATATTATGTTGTTCACGGCGGCGATAATGGCTTCAAAGTCACCGAGATAGTTCACTCCTGGTATTTCATAGTGAGTATCAGGGTGCGGTTCCCTGTAACCTCTACGGTACCGTTTGTATGCATGTATATAATTACACGCATCTGATATCACTTCACGAGTTGGTCTACCCGGAATTATAACGATAATTCGGTACAGGCGGTGTTTAATGAGCAAGCAATCAATACACATCACCTCAGGAGCTGAACCTATTGACCGTAGTAGCATCTCTGCTTTATCTGGCCAGAACTAGGTAGACATTTCCTACTGAGAATGTTCCATTATGTAACACAGGTCATCGAGCTCCGTTAAATCGAATCGTCGCTGCAGCAACGCCAAATGGTGCTCTGGTATTGTCATCTGGACTTGGTACTCTGACCGAACTATGTCAGAACATGTGCAGCAGTGCCCAGCTTGGTGACTTTGGGTATAGTACAAGGTTCCTTGCTGGATTAAAAAAGATATATGAAAAGAGTCACATTTGATGGAACCAATGGTACGTATTTGGTTGAAAAGGCAGAGAGGAGGGGAAAACGGAGCGGATAGGGGGGGGTAGAATCTAGCAGTCAGACATTGATTAATACGGGGTGAGAGCAGTGCTACGGTCCTGTGAGCTCAGTAAAAGGGGTAAGCACATAATCTAATAACATTTTGCTTGCGGTTTGATTTGGACTAGTCCTGAGATGTCTTGGGAAGAAGGCCACGATACGCCACATTTTGTGACCTCAAGCATATTACCATCCTGCATACTGGGTCTCGACGTAAATACCATAGCAGAAAACTGTAATTCTATATACGAACTTGCTTCGAGAACCATTTCTCCCGTAACCGAACATAAGATTCCATAGAGTAGAACGCTGTCCTTCATCCCGTGATGTATCTATGCCTGGGACTTGACCAATTGCCCGCAAACAAACACCTGTTCGATATTCCGGTCATCACCCGTCATGACAAACTTCTCAAACACCGTGGCCAGCGAGTCCTCATCCTCGACCATAGTCATGACCCCGGGCCGCACCGGATCCGCATTGATGAGGAGGGCATCGAACTCCTTGCCGACCTCGAGAGTGCCAACCTTGTCCGTCAACCCACAAACCCTCGCCCCGCCCAGCGTAGCCAAGTGGAACACCTCAGGAATGGTTAACCCTTTCAGCTGCCCCTTACTCTGCACCTCGCGCGCATTGGACGCCACGATAGCCTGTCGCATGGCATCAAGCATGCTAGACGAGAACCCGCCGCCGCTGTCGGTGCCGAGGCCGACGGGGATACCACGGTCAAGGAACGCGCGGACGGGCGCCGCCATGAACCCGCCGCCAACCGTCATGTTGGAGACGGGGCAGTGCGTGACGCCGCAGCCGAGCTGCATGAGCCGGTCCAGCTCAGAGTCCGTCGCGTAGCAGCAGTGCGCGAGAATGGTCCGCGGCGTCAGCAGGCCAAAGTGCGAATAGAGTTCCACCTCGTCGCGGAACTCGGGGAAGAGTCCGCGCGTCGACGCCATTTCTTGCTCGGCTTCGTTGAAGTGGGTCTGGATCGCCATGCCCTCAGGATGATCATGACCATTACCGTTGGTGGTTTTCTTGCTCCGTGCCGCGATGTCGCCGAGGCCGCGCAGCAGCTCCGGCGTGCACGTGATGGCGAACCGGGGCGTAAGGACATATTGCAGCAGACGGCCCTCCGGATCCACGGAGCGGACGTGCGCGATGCAGGCCTCGGTGTCGCGCAGGGACTCCTCGGCGTCGGTATCGCGGTAAGTGTCCGGCGCGTTGCGGTCCATGTTGCATTTGCCAACGAGGGCGCGCTGGCCCTGCTCGAAGCAGACGTCGGCGAGGACGTCGGTGGCCTCGGCGTGGCGCGAGCCGTAGTACGATGCCGTGGTAACGCCCTGCTGCAGGAAGCCCGCGACGCAGCGGCCGTAGACGCGCCGGGCGTGCGTCGGGTCTGCGAAGCGCGCCTCGTGCGGGAATGTGATGCGGTCGAGCCAGTCGAGGATGTGCAGGCCCTGGCCGAGCCCGCGCATCCCCACTGCGGGGCGTGGTTGTGGGTGTCGACGAAGCCGGGGACGAGAAACTGCGTGCGCGCGAGGTAGTGGACGTTGCTCTCGTCGCCGTGCTGGTTTCCGGGCGCCATGCCGCGGGCTTGGAGAAGGGCGGGAACTTCCCCGCGAGCTACGCGGGGTTCGACTAGCTCGATCCGGCCATTGTCTGCGACGAGCAGCAGGGTGTCCTCGAGGATCTCGAGTTCGCCTAGCTTCAAGGAGTGGATCACTGTTCCGTGGAATGCTTTCATTTTGACGGTCATGGAATTATGGTCATCTGAGATTGGAAGCAAGCAGCATGGTTAGGGGTCTTTGGATGCATTGTGGTGGGGGCGGGGTTCTGTCACGGGCGCGTGAGATAACGTAGCAACATACATCTTACCGTTTTCCCGCCTTTTGTCTCCCGAAACATGCTGAAGATACTTGAGCACTATTTAACCACGTTCACGGCAAGTTCTTGCTTCTGCAAGGGCGTTACAATACCTTCGTTAAACATAGTGGATGAAAGTTGGCTCCAGCTGTCCGAGCCAAGTGAACTATGGGAGTTACTTCACTTACGAATGCCCACGATCCGGAGAACACGACAGCATGCAGTTCACAGAAACGCTATCTCCCATTATGTAAGTAATGCAAACCAGACGGGATTCAGGCAGCGTAGCTACCTCGAATTCACACATTCGGCATTTGTTATGTGGACAGCCTGTAGGTCATGAGGTGGAAGTGGGCTGGGTTGGCAAGGCACATGCATGCACTGGTCGAGTCGGTTTCAAGAGGCAGGTGCTTGAAGTTTTGGGAAGGAACCCTTTTAGAATCCATGGTTGCTTCCTTTGGACGAACCGTGCCGCAACCTCCCCCATACGCTCCTTTGGTATCTGCGCGATTCTGTTCGATTCTACCCCCAATTGAGCAATTGGGACACTGTTTTCCGATTCCATAGGTGTCCATCCATATCAATGGAGTGATTGCCTTTGCTGTTTCTCGCTCATCTTCACGTTCCCACATTCGGCATCATGGCCTCGACCATGGGCCAGAAGTTCCGGCTCGCAGCGCCCCGGGCATGGCGGTCATTGCCCAGTAGTACGGAGGCAAACTCGGAACAATCCTATTTGACGGGACGGCCAAAGTACTCGTGGACCTTCTCGCTGTTCCCATCCGGCCGAAGAATACTTTGCCCGTCCTAGAGCCTCACCTACTCGAGGCACATTCCCAAACGGAAGATGGCGCAGCTAGTCTCGCCACTAACAGCCCGCTTGAAGGTCTCTCAGGAGAAGCATCTGCAAAACGGAAAGCCGATTCAGTCGGGGCTTCGAGGAGTGACAAGCGGGCAAAACTGAACAGCGGCCAAGCCACTTCTGACACCAGGCACCCCATCACTTTCTCCAACCTCCCAGAAGATGTGCATTGGCTCATCTTCGACCACCTCGAGTCCATCGAAGATGCCGTGTGTCTTGGTCTTACGAGTCGGTACTTCTGGGCCATTGGCCGGGCACGCCTTCACAACTATTATTGCTCGTTTGTGGGCCGTTGGGCGGGTATGCGCATCGTTTGCGCAGGAGAAAATGTCGCCGCAGGCGACTACCCGCCTGCACTCTTCTCCGCGGAGGACGTGAAGGTACTCAATGGTATGAAGATGGTGGATTTCTACCGTGCAGGTTTTCCCGAAGTCCCGCTTACGTTGTATCATCTCGCCGACCGTTTCAACGACATTCTCACCTACCCTGTAGAGGAAGTTAACTGTCTAGAGGTCGAATCGAGGAAGGTATACAACAAATCTGGATATCAGGGCGGACAGTCACGGACTGAGAGGGAAAAGGTTTTCTCAGTGGCGGCCGAGGAACTGCTCGTTGACAACCAAACATATTTCCCATCCGACCAAACGTGGATCCTCCGCAACCAGACGACAAAGGAGTTTGTCCGCTCGGAAGCCATCGCTCTGAGACCAGAGTTCATCCACGGACCCAAGATCGACGTGATAGGCTTCGGGGAAGTCGTCCTGTCACGGATCTGCTGGTCCACGTCGGACTCTGTCAATATGAAGAACACCACAAATATCACACGGGGAGTCTGGGCCGGCCATGCCTTTGACATCACCACGCTGGCGAGACACGAAGATGAGACCAAGGTCATCGAAGCTTGGAGAGGTGTATGGAGAGATGTGAGCGAAGAAGTTGCTCACGAGATTGCGGATATCTGGGAGAGTCAGTACGGCCCTGGTTGGCGTCAATTGGCGATTGACCGTCGAATGCCTGGATCATCATAGCGATGGCAATGGCGGTCGCGAGTTGCGGGTTGTGTTTACTGGCCACTTGCATGGAATAATACAGCCTGTCTACAGCTATATTGAGGGAAACAGTAGCTTTAGAACATTCAGAGTCGTCACCAGCACTAGGTCCCATGCAGCAGTAGTAGTCTAGATCACTTTGGAATGGAATGGTAAGGATACCTATCGTGAAATACCATGGTGATTGCGCCCCCGGGATCTCCCTGGGAAGTGTCGCAGATGCTTTACGGCTGGGGACCAAGCCCGAACTTGGCCCTACCATGATATATCATTAGAAGGCTCTTCCTCAGCTCATACTGATATTGAAAGTGAGAGTTGAAAGGGAGCGCAAAAGATAGTCCAGCCCCTGATATGTGAGACAGATTGCAAATACTTCGTAGTCATGAGCTTGATCGACAACCAGTTCTCAAGGTTGAAGATTGTGTTTCTCTTGTAGATCCTTGTTGCATTCTCGTTTCCATGTGCTGGCCGCCTCCTTATTGCAGCACCAGATATCCCACTTAACCTGACCCTTTACATCAACCCATTCCAGGCACGCATGACAATTAAAAGGAATATTGTCAAGGTTGCCCTCTGTCTACCTGATATATAGAATTAGATGCGTCTTTACCAATCTACTGAATTTACATTACAGTAGTAAAAGTATCTACTTGCAATGATCCAGGCAAGAGGCAACCATATGGTGACTTGCCGAGGACGACGGGCAAATCTGGAAGACGCAGACTCCTAAGGCTGGGAAACCCGTTCTATTGCTGTTATGCCCGTTGGAGATAACTGCTTTGGTATTGGGGTTCAAAACCAAGACTGTCCAGGCCGACGCGTCGATTGTTTGTGAAGCTGCTGTTGCTGTGGCAAGAGCGAGTACTGGTTGATAGCTCCTTCCTTCGGCTACGCCCACTCCTCAATCGCCGCCTGAAAACCAAAACAAGGCAGGCAGCAGACGCGTCTCAAGAATTGCATGTACCTTACCTTATACCACAATACCCACCCACAATCTTGAAGCCATCCACCGTCCTTTCCTCACCACCCACCCGACACTTTCCCCTCAACAATCAACACAGGAAACAACACGACGCGTTAGACACCATGAAGGACGTTTCCATCGACTCATCGTCTCAGGACAGCGGCGGCGGCGGCAGCGGTGGTCCTATTCCTAATGACATTCTCGTCCGCGCTGGCCTCTGTGGCCTAGATTACCGCGCATCACACCTCGCCCAGCGGGAGACCGACGAGACGACCAGCGCAGTGGTCAAGTATCTGATGGCGGAGGCTGACGCTGAAGAGTTCCGAACTCTCTCTGCTTTGCGACGCAAGGTAAATATGCCTTAAACAAATCCCCATCCCTTCTCCCCCTTGCGGTATTGCCAGCTATATCTGTAGAAGCTTGTTGATTCAAGACCTTTGCTGACGCTGTTGTCGTGAATAGGGATGGGAGAGTTCCGATGGCGACAAAGCCTTCCAAGAGCAGCGCAAACGCGCCGACAACCTCAGCAAGGACGTCTCCGAGTTCAACTACAAGCTGATGGGCAAGATCGCCGACGAGCTCCATACTGCGACGGGCGCCTTCCAGATGCCGCCGCGCCCCTGCAGCGTGCTCGACCTCTGCGCCGCGCCGGGCGGCTTCCTCAACCACGCCATGCGCGTCAACCCGGGCTGCGGCGCGGTCGGCTTCAGCCTCGACCCGGCCGACGGCGGCTACCCCAACCTCCTGAGCCCCTTTCGGCGCCGTTGCATGAAGTTCCTCGACGTCACCATGTTGGCTGAGGACATGATGGGCACGACCGACATCCCCGCGGACCATCCGGATGCTGACAAGTTTCTCCCGCGCCAGCTCGGTGAAGATGACCGCTTCGATCTTGTGCTTTGCGACGGCCACATCCTCCGGACCCAAGACAGAAGCAGCAGCGACTCGACCAATAAGGACAGCGACGCGGTCAACGATAACAAGAACTACCGCGAGCTGTACGAGATCTACCGCCTCAAGTACGTCCAGCTTGCCCTGGGCCTCGAACACCTCAAACCCGGCGGCACCATCATCGTCCTCCTGCACAAGGTCGAGATGTGGAACACTCTCTGCACGATCCGGCACTTCACGCGCATCTCCAAGAGCGTCCGCTTGCACAAGCCGCGCGTCAGCCACACGACGCGCTCCTCGTTCTACCTGGTCGCCACGGGGGTGGACAGCGCGCATCCCGAGGCGGCCGGCGCCGTCGCCAAGTGGAAGGCGGTCTAGCAGGCCGCGACGTTTGGCGGGTGCGATGCGGGATCTGAAGAGAAGGTCGCCGGGGCGCTTCGGCTGGGCGAGCCGAGCGTGGAGGAGATGCTCGAGGAGTTCGGGCCGGAGTTGGTCAAGCAGGGTAAGGATGTTTGGAGAGTGCAGGCGGAGGCTCTGGCACGGGCTCCGTACATCCGGGGTCATTGATCCCGATCCCGATAAGTAAGAGCACAGGTGGCTGCTGTAACGAGTTGAGTGAACTGTACGATGAGCGGTATCTCCATGGCAATGGATCAATCAGATGGAGGGGCATCATTCTCTCAATGATTCAGGCGTTATGGAAATTGGCAACGGAAATGCGCTTAGTTCAGGGAGGAGTTGAGGCTATCAGACCGAATTTGCATTTGTTCGCAGTTCACGAGTAGCTAGGTATGGAGGAACACAGGACAGCCCTGAGAAGGATGGAATCAATGGATGAATCATTTACAAGAGTTCTTTATTCTCGTTGCCAAGAATATCCAGAGGGTATATCGCTAAAACCAATCGCTCGTAACATGCCAAAAACAGATCCCAATTCTTAATGACTCATATCCATGTTTCCCACAGCGAGAATGGGCGAATGTAAACAAAACAGCCGCAGGAGTAAAACTGCAAGCTTCACCAAGTAGGTAGGTAGATGCCCACTCTCCGCTGTCGCTCCTCTTAGCGAGCCCCTTTCCCCATCCACCCCCGGCATCCCCAACATCACGACGTCCGCCTCCTCCCCACACTGGCGACCGTCGCTGCTGCCGCCGCCGCCCTCTTCCGTCGAGATGGACTGCCGCATCAGCCTCTGCTGCATCTCCGCATCCCGCTCGATGCCCCCGTTCCGCTGCACCCGCAGCTGCCGCTCCTGCATCAGCACGACTGCCCGCTGCTTCCGCATCGCCCGGTGGTACAGGTACTGCTGCAGCGAGGCTGCGTGTCGCGCTTCGTACAGTTGTCGGTCCGTCTCGCGGTGGGGCACGGGGTCGCCCGTCTCGATGTCCGTGCCCAGGCTGGGGTTGGGGTTGAAGCGGACGGCTTTCTTCTTTCTTGGGGCGCCGTTGTTGTTGTTGTTGTTGTTAACGCCGCGTTGCTTGAGGCAGGAGCGTCGTGGCTTGGGCTGGGTCTTGAGCGTTCGGGGTATCGGTCCTCCACGAGCCGGTTGCTTTTGCTGTGGCTGCTGCTGCGGCTGGGTGGTCGACGATGGTGGTAGTGGTCCTCTACGAGCCGTTTGCCTTTGCTGTGGTGGCGGCTGGGGCAGCTGCCGTTGCTGCTGATCCGGTTCCTGCTGCGGTTTGGGCAGCGGCTTCTGTAGTATACCACCACCATACCGCCCCAGCTCTTCCTCCCGCCTCTGCTCTCTCCTCTTCTCTTCTTCCATCCGCCTCTGCTCCAGACCCATCCTCTCCCGCTCCTCCCCCACCCGCCTCAACTTCCCCCTTCGCCTCTCCCCCTCCCTCCTCCAATCCCGCACCAACAACCCCCTCACCCGCCCCGCACCAACCCCGACCGCCCCCGCCGCCCGTGCGTCCGGCGGCGCATAGTGCGGCGGCACCAGCGCCGTCCTTACGTACGGCCGCGGCGCGACCCGCGGATCGCGCCGGCTGTCGGACGCGCTGCTGCCCTCGACGACCCTATCGGACATATAGGGACTGCGCGGGACGCCCGGGTGTCGCGGGGGCCCGATCAGTTGCGAGGGCGACAGGTGACGGTGGCGGTCGTGGACGAAGACGGCGCCGACGCGGGACGTCGAGAATTGGTGTACTATGGCGTCGTTTTGGCGGGCCGTCGCGGCGCCGTAGAAGGTGGGGAGGCGCGCGGGCGCGGGCCGGTGTGGGTGTTTCTTTGGGTGAGTCGGTGGCGGATTCGGAAGCAGCGGCCGCTGGTTGGTGTATGGGCTTTTCTTCTTCGCGGACCACATGCTGTGTGGATGATGTTTGGTTATTGCCCCCCTTCTGGTGTCGTGGTAAGAGATGGGACTTGTTACGATTCCCAAGGTTTGGTCGCTCGAGCTGTTAACCTGCAAAGGCGGTCGACCCTGTGTGTTCTTGGTCGATTGTAGATACCTAACAAAAAGTCTGAAAGAATAGACTAGAAATCAAACAATTCGGTTGATACCATATAGGCAGGTAGGCCTATATAAAAGTGTTATAGGATAGACAATGCCAATGTTGAGGTATTGGCCTTTCTCAGGACATGCTATTGTAGAAGGGAGATAAAGGAGGCTTTGAGAACTGGAAAGAGTGTTGTAGAAATATCCATTTGTATGTCTGTCATATGGACAAAGACGCTTGGTAACCTCCCCCATCTCTTTATTCGGTTCACACGGTGATGTTGGTTGCTCAGTCAAGTCATGGTCGTTACGATCCTCGTCAAGGCTGTCGAATTAAATAATAATTGGCTGAACGCTGGTCTAAATTATCATCCTTCTTCCTACCACTCCTGCCCCCTCCAATACTAGTTTGCAAGCGCTCCGTACCAAACACCCAAATATGTAGTGAAGTAAAAATAAAGCTAAATGATTGTAAATGCTCAAAGAACGATATGATGGGGTATGTGGCTTTTGGTATTTCGCAAATAAATAACAGAATCGAACAAGCAAGACTTGGAACATGAACAAGTATATCCAGAAATCGTGATAACAGGAAGAAGCGTCATCATGATACGTATGTCATGAATAGTCCCTCGCGGGTATGGAGTGTGATTAGAGATCGTATCGCATCAACCGAAATGAGTCGTCAAGAAGGGTAACCCAATCGTTTAACCTTCAAAGTCGCCAAACTCGCCATACCCGTACGGGTTCCATTCTTGTCCCGGGTACGACGTGGCGCTCATAACGGGGATACCGTCATCCAGGTCATCCGGAGCGGCAGCCAACTCGACGGGCTGGTCAACAAGAATCTTCTCCTCCGGCTCCGCAGGTGCCTCGGACTGTGGCTGCTGCTGCCCGCCCGACTGGTCATATGGCGTAGCAGGATAATCCCCAGGAGCTGCCGGGGTCGAGGTTTCTGTAATGATAGATGGTGTGCCACCAGCTGCGACATCATAGTTGCCACCGTTCGGCGCCTGCACGAAATAGCTACCATTATGGGCCATATCACCCTGCGCCGCAGCGCCAGCAGTGATGCCGAGAGCAGCGCCTCCCACAGCTGCAGCGCCGATAGCCCCTGCGTGGTTGTTGCTGCCAGGCTGCTGTTGAGATCCAGGAACCTCATCAGTGGGGGGATCGCATCTTGCGGGGCGTAGCGTCATATATATCCTCCGTGTCAGACGATTGGCTATTGGCTTTGCCGACGTTGATGTTCAGCGTGGGATTAGACACCTGGTGGTGAGGAGCTCGAGACGGATCTGGGCTAAGCGAGGCGCTTTGCGTACGATCTTCGGCAACCGGAAAGTTGTGAGTCATGGCAACACCCGGTCCATTTACACCACTTCGAGGTGAAGGCGTGTGGCTGATGTCACTGATATTTCCCCTCTCTGTAGCAGGCTCTGACCCATGCACGGATTCCGCTGCAGGAGCAGGCGGGTTCGGTAGACGGCCGGCTGCAGGGTTGACAGGAGAGAAAGTGGCCGCTGAATCAGGCAGGGGATAGTTTTGAGGAGAGCCCGGGTGCTGGATGTGAGGATTTGGCTGCTGCTGCTGAGACTGCTGCGGTGCATTTAGAGTCGTGGCAATGTGCTGCAAGTTCGGCTTGGGCATACCGCCGTCATTTTGGGGCGACATGCTGCTGACGCGGGACGAAGGATCTGCTTGAGTCAGATCTTGCGAACTCTCCGGCGATATCATCCGGCGTTGGCCGTCCGCAGATGGCCGTCCGAGCTGTTGTCCTTGAGGTGGCGGGGTATGCATCATTGGCTGCTGCGGCGGAGGGCTCTGAGAATGGTGTGGACTAGGTTGAGGTTGACCTTGAGGGAATCCCTGAGCTTGGGCGAACTGTTGTTGAGGAGGGCCTTGAGCCATGCCCATTTGCATACCACCTTGTTGGAATTGTGGTTGAGCCTGGCCAAACGGCGACTGGCCTGAAGGCGGCGAGTTGGAAGGGTTTGGACCAAATTGCTGCTGCTGCTGCTGCATTGGCCCCGGGTACCCTTGGAATTGCTGCCCATACATATGCGGCGAGAAAGCCGCTCCACCGGTGTTGCCGTACCCATGCACAGGCTGGTACCCTTGAGGAATGGGAACTGGACCGTACTGAGGCTCCTGGCCACGGCCGGGGGCCGTTGGCTGCTGCGGTGGTGCTTGGCCCCGGCCCGCCATCATGTGAGGAGGCATCTGTCCACGACCAGCCTGCAATTGCATTTGCTGGAGCATTTGAGGAGGAATCTGACCAGGAAGAAACATGCCCCGCCCAGCCTGCACAGGCGGCATCTGACCACGGCCCTGCCCAGCTTGCATGGGTCCAGGGGGTTGGCCAGGACCCGGGAATGAACCTTGAGGTGTACCGTTGGGTCCCATGGGAGGACGTTGCATTCCCGGCGGCATGGGCTGACCTGGTACGCCACGACCGCCCTGCATCATGTGCATAGACATCTGCTGTTGTTGGCCTTGAGGACGTTGCTGTTGCTGTTGCTGCTGCTGCTGTTGGTTCGGCTCCGGAACCTTCGAGCTCCGCTTGAACACGCTCTTCAACTTATCTTTAGTGCTCTCCTTCGACTGAGCGGAAGAATTTGAGGGCTGCAGAGCCGCCTGCTGTTTCTTGGACCCACCGAAGAACTTCGACATCGTGCTCTTCTGATGCTCTGGCTTCGGCGGCTCTGGGCTTAGCCCAGGAGCAGGACCTGTTTGGGCTCTCAACTGGTTCTGCATTTGCTGTGGGTTCTGCGGCTGAGGTCCAGAGCCCTGCGTGGTCCCAGGTCGCGACGGGTTCTGAGGGCCCCACGTCTGGGCAAGTGGATTTTGCGGCAGAGCGAGACCAGGAGAACTGCCACGCGGAGGACCAGTAAATTGCTGTCTGTCCGCCGGAGCTGCCGTATTTGGTGCCTGCACACTGAAGCCAGTGGAAGGCTTGGGCGAAAGCTGCTGCTGAGAATGGCTCGGGGATCTATTGGCATCTTGGCTTATCGGCGACTGGGTTTGCGCAACTGACAAGACAGACGGGGTGGGTATGGACAGTTGACTGGACAGTTGACGTCCATGCCCAAATCCGCCCATCTCTCCAATGTGCGTCAGCGACGGCTGGTCGTTCAAAGCCGGATGATCCTCCACGGGCTCTACATTGACAGAGGAGTTTGACTTGACATGATGAAGCTTGGAAGTAGGAGCCGTCGGAGCCGCATTCTGCGTAGTGGCGACAGTAGGTAGGTTAACCGACGAGAAGGAGAAGTCTCGATCTTGTCTCGATGGACCAGAACCAACTGGCTTTCTGGCCGGAGAGTTACGCGGTACCAAAGACGCGCCGCCGATACTTATTCTCTCCTGGGAGGACTTTCGTGAAAGCGGAGGGGAGGCTGTCACACTCGTATCGTGGGATGAGCCGTTCACTGATGTGTTACTAGCCTCCGTATCTCCCATTGGTCGTAGTAGTTCATACTCGTCTGGACGGTCTTGGGCAAAGGAGTTCTTCTGCGAGGGAAGAGTGGGTCGGTCATCTCGCGATGCTTGCTGTAGCGGCGACACGGCACCTTGCCGGTTCGGAGCAATAACATCTTGCTGAGGCTGCTGAGGATTCATAGCACCCCCTAGACCTGGCAGAGTAGACGCCCGAGTCCGATTCGGTGAGCCCTGCCCGCTTCCGCTCTGAATGGTGATCATCTTTGGGCGCTGGCCCGCTTGCACAGGCATCTGGATAAAACCCTGCGAATTCCGACCGCCCTGGGGAGGACTGGACTGCTGCTGCGGAGAGGCAAACCGGCCAACACCCGTCATCATGGTATCGAAAGTGGGTCCTTGTACAGGCTGCGGCATCTGACCTGGCCGGGACTGCTGCTGGCCAGGTTGCGGCGGTGACTGGCCCTGCGGAGGCATGGGCTGTCCGCCAAGTGCCGGTTGCCCATGTGTTGATCTTGAGCCTGGTCGATTATTGAACAGGCCGAGGAAACCACCAGAGGGTTTCTTTAAGCTCTCATCCCCGTTGTTCGGCGGCTGCATACTATTGAGTTGCATTCCTCCAGCTGGTTGGCGTAGAGGTTCCTGCATACTCTGTCTTTCTTTGGGAGCAGGTTGTACAAGTCCAGGGCCGGGGCCGGGGCCAGACTGACCAGGGCGACCTGGTTGTTGATGCCATATAGGTATCTGAGCGCCCTGTTGAGGTCGAGAGGGGTCCGACATCGAGGGTCGGCCAGCCTGAGCTTGAGCTTGAGGGGCACTTGGGTTTGCCAGCTGATCTTCGTCGTGTCCATTGTTTTTGAACATGTCCTTGAGCTCTGACAACCGTTTCCTGGCACCACCACGGCCATGCTCTTTGCCAGGCGGCGGATCATTCCTCGTACTAGAAGGATCGGAGTTGACGACGCTGAACGAAGACTGTTGTTTCCCAATCCCACCGAAGAAGGTCTTCTTCTTCTTCTCGTGTGGATTACCATCAGGCCCCCTACATGCTCGCTGACGCTTGGGAAGTGCTGCATCGGTTGCGAATGAGGCTGGTTGCCGTTCGTCGCAGGAGGACTCTGCGAAACCTGCAGAGATGCTCGTCTATCTTGCTCACTAGGATCGAATCCTACCACATCGCTATTCTCAGAAACATCATCACTCCGAATCGACCCAGCAGCCCCGTCGGTGCTGCCTCGTCCATTGAACCTGCCGCCCATTTCCTTCGAGAGACTTGGATTGCGCCTGAGATCGTTGTCGTCACCCGGCTGGAACTCATTAGCAATAGGCTTTGACAAGGCAATGGCATCTTGGCGAGGGCCTGATGTAACTTGGATCTGATCCTGCCGGGGTGCTTGTGAAAAATGGCTTGGCTGGTGGTTGGAGGCGCCAGCCGGAAAGAGCCCCGGCCATTTCTGTGCAGCCACCGGCGGCAGACCCATGTTTCTTATCCGCTGAGGCGGTTGCGGCGGGGCATTACTCACTTGAGACTTCACGCCCGTTTCCTTATCAAGAGGATCATTATATTTAGGTTGAGGGCTATGTGTCTTTCTCGAAACGAGAGGCTGAGATAGCTGGGACTCTTGAAGGTTCCACCTCGGCGATGGCGGAAGCTGATTGACAGGGTTTCCCGTTGAGACCCCTCCGGGTCTCAAAGACGACATGAACGGCTGACCTTGCATCAGAGGTGATGTGGTTTGCCGGGGCATCTGACCAGGCTGGCTCAACGACGGACTGCCTCGACCCATGGCCGGGTGCTGAGGTCCGCTTGTGATGTGTGGTGAGTTCCGACTTGCATCTGATACAGAGCCACCGTAGCCATTGATAGCCTGCTGAGACGGCTCAGGGCCATACCCGTTCGCAACCGGGCTGTGGGGGGCTAGCTGACCTGCAATGTGGTGCGACATTGAGGCGGAAGGGTGCGAAGGTGAAGATGGTGCTTGGGCCGAGATATGACCGTAATACGGCTGCTGCCCTGGGGCTGACTGCGGGACGTTATCGATGGGTGAGGCGCCACGCGAGTCTGGAGAAAAAGCGTCCTCTTCACCCGATGTATCGGGGTCTATTGGCAGAGGCGGTGGGCTCTTTCCATCTGAGCGACCGCCGGGGGACGGACCTCTTCGGTCGTCCTCAGTCGAGCTTTTCTTACTGCCCCAGCCAAAGGACGTTGTTCGAGGAATAGACGGGAGCCCGAAGGATGTCTGTCGTGATGGGGGCGCTGGGGACTGCTGTGGCTGCTGCTGTTGCTGCTGTTGATGTTGATATGGCGGTTGTTGGATGTAGGGTTCAGCAGCAGGGGGTTGCGGGTCGGCGGCGAAGGTAGCAGCCATAGGGGCGGCCATGTTGTCGGGTCCGGCGTGGGTCGATCGGCAGTAGCCGGGGGCGGGCTCGCGACGAAGGAGAGTTTCTGTCTGCGATGTTACTTGGACCCAATTATGCGACCTGTGACTTCATAGGAGGTAAGGTTAGATGCGGAGCAAAAGAGATAAAGTTCGCGGGCGCGACCGGAAAAGTAGAGAAACTAACCAGGCCGATGACCACCTGCGAAGGGCGGGTCGAGATCGAAACCCTCTTCTTCAAGCAGAGGAGTACCCGTGGAGGAATCCCAGGTGGGTTGGGATTTGCTGATCGGGGCAGGTGGTGCCAATTGAGGGAGATGCGAGTCAGACTCGTGGACGCGTTCGTCCCAACCGCGAAAGGCTGGGCTCGAGGAAGAGGGTAAAGAGGGTGCAGCGGCGGCGGCGGTCGGGGCCGCTATGGAGCCTAGCGGGCGACCCGACGAATTGAGAGGCGCTTGCTGTGCAGCGGCCCGGTCGCGATTGTCGCTCTCAGAAGGAACTGCTGGATCAGACAATATACCAGCTTCGGGTGTCACTGACGATGGCGGCTGCCAGGGAGAAGAAGATTGGTTGCTACGACCGAATGATTTGAACGGTGAGATGCTAGACAGAAAAGGAAGTGAGAACTGGGAGTTCCTAGCCGGACGAGTCTTGCCGTTGGCCCTAGCTGCTGACGGTGCTGCCGCTGCTGCTACTGCTGATGGTAGCACTGCGGTTGTTGGGGTCGATTTGTGCGGCTGGAGCATCAGTGGCAGGGAACGAGAATGACTATGATGGCCGCCTTGCTGCAGTGGTGCAGCTGTTGGCCGATCGTGCTGCTGCTGCTGCTGCCGTTGCTGCTGATCCTGCTGCGCACCATGACCAAGTCGTCCTTGTGCCAGCCCGGGTGGTGCATCTGCATCTGCATGCAAGCGGCGCGGTCGCCAATGAAGGCGTGTACTACTGGGGGCAGTGGTGGTACCGGTGGTACTACTGGTAGGGTTCAATTGCGAGGACGATTCCCTGCGCCATCTCCAGACGCTAAAGCCCCAGGAGGTACGATGCTCATTTCGTTTTCTGGGTACCGCTGTCGAAGGCTGGGTGGGCGGGGTGTCGAGTGCCTGGCCCGACGCCTGCAAATCCTAGATCCATTAAAAATATGTCAACAACCAGGCCCAGCTCCATGATGGAGAACGAGAGAGTGTGTGTGTGTGTCTATTAATAAAACCCCAATGTCTTGAATCGCGACATTTGATTTGGACAGGCATTGCCAATTTGAAGGGAGGGGCCACTTGGTCGCTGTAGTTCAAATGTTAATTGCTGCCGAAAGCATGCAACACGGGTGGGACCGCCTGGAAAGGAAAGATGTGAACAAGGAAATAAAAGAAAAAAGGTTAGGAATATGACATGTACACAGGAACCGTTTGCCTGTCAGCTCACACACTAGGTAGGTCTCCTCCCGTATAACATAATACCACTTGGGACTTATTAG
This sequence comes from Apiospora rasikravindrae, assembly GCA_038363885.1. NCBI lineage: Eukaryota > Fungi > Ascomycota > Sordariomycetes > Amphisphaeriales > Apiosporaceae > Apiospora > Apiospora rasikravindrae. Next base: position 968,145 of record JAQQWK010000011.1, read on the forward strand.
GAGGAAGAGAACAGGAGGGTTGGAGGGGTGGTTCGGCGGATGATTGTTAGTGTGTGCATGTCAGCATGCAACCAGATTCGAGGTAGCGGAAGCGAAAAGGCGTGTAAGATTGCCAAGTCTAGAAGTAGCCATGGCTGACTTCCATTCTGCTTTGGGGATGTTTTTTGTATTCGTACACACAATCTCAACCACCCATCCACCCAGCTCTAGTTAGGCCGATACATACTTAAGTATTTCTTCCTCTCTCTCTTTCTTTCGTTGCCTCCCTCGCCCATCGCTTAATTCGCTTTCTCTTTCGCTCTCTTTCGCTTCCTCACTCTCGCATACACTTGCAGGGAGCCTCCCCGCGATCATCGAGATGAGATTCTAGGATCCTGAATAGAAACACGGCACAGCGCGTGGTTGGCACCTCAGCCCTTGGCCCCCACGGTAGGCAACCAGTCAGCCGTGCAGATGTGTATATGTATGTAAGCTCCGCCAAAAAGAGGCATCTTCGGTCCGCCTCTTCGCTCGTGGCGCAGTAAGAATAGGGTAAGCCCGGCTGCATGCTGACTCTCACCCACGTGGTAGCTTCTATCGGTACATACGAGTAGAAGTCGTTTCGGGGTGGTGGCCAGTAGATGATTCATAGTGGGGGTAGAAGGTGCAAGGGGAAAAAAGAAGAAGAAAAAGAAGAGAAGATTATGCATCCCCGCAGGCCAGATGTGTAGTGCTACACTCAGAATACTAGGTAGGTATAGGTAGGTTTTCCATATGAAAAGAAGAAACAATCATTGAAATACCTTATCACCACCAGTAGCACCAGTAGCGGTCCCCGCTCGAAATCTGCTCTTGCCCTTGTTGAACAATTTCATACCCGACTTGATACCCGTTCTGGTTCCCTTGTTGGCAAAGCCAGCCGCGGCTTGGAGTAGCTCCTTGCCCTTCGTCCCTACTTGGTTGCCGGATGCGCCAAACCCGGCCGATATGGACCCGCTCGGCTGCCGGCCTAGGCCTTGTTGCGATGCAGACGCAACGTTGGGATTGCTCGCGTTGAGGTACTGCTGGTAATATGGTTGCTGAGCAGATGCCGGGGCACCCGCTGAAGTCGGACTCTGCCCTGCCAGCGTAAGGTCCGTCTCGGACCCAGCCGCATTTACGCCGTTTGCTTGACCCTGCATATGCAGCAACCAATTTGACAGGCCGGAATCCATCTCTGCGTACTGTGCCCTTGCCTCTTCAAACTTCGCTGCCCGCATGGGAAGCGTCGGGAGGCTGAGTATCTCCCTCCAAGCCATTATCTTGGGTTGATTGAGAGACGTTGGACCTGAGGTAGCCGGCGGCGCGGCTGTATCCTCCTCCATTGGCTCTTCAGCTGCTGGTGCCTGGAAAAGGGCAGGATGCTGAGCATGTGGCGGACTCGGGGGTTGAGATATCTCTTCCATAAGCGACTTCTCATCAGCAAGCGACAGACGCTTGGAGTTGTCGGTTGCTGGTGAAACTAGACTTTTTCGACGATTCGAAAGGATCGATACAGGTGATGGCGGCTCAAGACCAGCGATTCCTAGTCCCTCAGGGCCACGGCTGCTGACCAAGGAGACTTGATGAGACATGGACCCGTCATTGTCTGCATCGATATGTACTGCCGGAGGTGGCGCTGTAAGGGCAGAAGGCGAAGAGGTGGGTGACTTGGCTGGATCCTGTGACGTGTCTGCACCAAATACTGGAGCGTTGGTATCCGTAGTGGGACCTACAGAAACTTCTTCGGGGTCTCCTTCCCACGAGAACCGTCTCTTAGAAGTTGGTGCTCTGGTAGTATTTGATTGTGGTTGGTTGGTGGACTCAGAAGATTTCATCTGTGAAGGCAGCTGATATAACGACTGGTTATTGTTGCCGGCATCTTTCATTGCCTGCCCAGTCTCCTGTAACGACTTATCCTCTGCGGGACCTAAATAATCGTCGTATACTCCGGACAAGTACGTGCTTTCTCTTGTTAGAGTAGTATTGTCCAATGAGCCAGAACTTGGTCCGAGCAAGCCATCAGCACCTGAGGGATGGATCGGAGTGGCGTTCAAAGACTTCATGATGTCGTCTCTTAGCCGGTCGTTTTCATTGGGCGAAGCTGTCTCGATGGAACTCATTGTTAGGTTCCGCGGAGGCATGCGGGCAACAAATTCGCCTTCTGCCGTGTCGCCGCGTCGAGGATTGAGAGGGGCCGTTGGGATAAATTGAGAAGGAGACGGCTCTGGCTGCGAAGTCGTACTCGCCGAATTTGAACTGTTGTCTCGTTGCATACCCGATAAACCTTCGGGAGCACTTGTTTGCAGAGGAGGCAGCGACAGAGGAGTAGCATGAGATGCGGGCCCGGTAGGAGCCACCTCTTCGGCAACATCCTGATCATGTTTGCCTGTCGCGCCTCCAAATCCATCATGCTGGGGAACCATCTTGGGAGTAGTATCGACAGGTTGAGCCTGCTTGACTGCGGTCGTTGGTACCAGGTCCTCCCCACCAGACTCAGTAACTGGCGAGATTTCTTCTTGCGGCGGGGACAACTGCCTCGTTCGAAAATCGGGGGTTTCCATAGGCGTCGGGGTTTCTGACCCTATATTTGTTGTTTCGGAAACCCAGCCACCAGGAATTGATGGCCTAGGCGCTTTGGGCGTCTCGGAAGCCGCCGTTTGATTATGTTTTACGTCGAAACCACCAGAGGTTGCTGCGGTATTGGCTTCTGCGGGAAAGTTTGATGCAGGCTGCGCTGTCGAGTCCTTAGTGTCCCGACTGGCTACGAGGGCCGGGCCTTCGATAAGGCTGGGAGCCCTATGAGGTTGATCGGAGGCAGAGGTCTCAGTGGTGGAAAGTCCACGAGGCCCAGTAATTGGATCGGGATCCTCAGCGAAATACTGGGGCTGTTCTTCGGTAGTTGCGGTAAGGTGAGAACCTCCGAAGAAGTCTTCTCCAAACCCCGACATGCGTGTCAGGTCCGGCAACTGGGGGCTAACTGAAAGACGCCGCGAGCTTTGAAGTTCTAACTTGTTCAGGCGCGACTGTTCCTCGGTTATGTGATTCCCCTTGGCGCCGTCCGTGGGGCTTAAAGCACGAGAAGTATCTGCTGCATCGTTGTTCTGGTTGGACATTAAGCGATCCATTCCGTACTCGCTCCTCCTCTCTGCCACCGGCGCCAAGGTTGTCTTCAATCCTCGTGGGGCATCGGATAGGGGGTCGTCCCTCTCGAAACTTGGTCGCCGTCGTTCGCTGGTGGGTGATCGCATGGCATTGCCATCGTTACTGTCCATGCTCGGCCTGCTGGAGTCCAAAGAAGTCCTTTGTTTCTCTTCCTCCATGCGACGATAGATATCTGCCGGCCGTACGAATGGCAAAGGCTTCCCCGACGTATTGGCTGCCTGGCTTGGAGAGTTCGACTTCTCGTCCATCCATGGCCGCGCCGAGCCCGAGCTTGAGCCCGGCCGGGAACCTGATCGAGGCCTCGATATATCGGCAGGGTCGGGCATATCTTGTCGGCTCATACTGCTCTTGCGCGGAGGGAAACGTGAGGATGCCGGACTACCCGATGCCTGGGTAGAAGAAGTTGCCCGCCCACGGGTTTGGGCCGTAGGGGACATCACAGGTCCTGTCTGCTCTGGCCGACCTGAGTAAGCCGCATTTGGGGGTTCTGGCGAGGCATGCCCGGTGGCTGAGGGAATGAGTTCGTGATGGAGGAAGGCAAACTACTAGTGCCGCCCGAACTGGAAGTGTAATGTTGCTCATTTGGGAAATTGGTCTGATGTTGTTGTGTCTGAACGTGCAGCGGAGGAGCGCCGCTCGGTGTCCTTAGACCAGTCGAGGTCTTTCTAACGTGGCTCGGCATCGGCATGGCGCGGGGTCCTATTGTATGAGGAGTCGGCGTCTGACCATAAGGCGACGTCACCGGCGTGCTCTCGGTTGCGCCTTGACCCGGTTGTCGAAGACCCGTCGGTTTGGTCGGAGGCGGCGGTTCTTCCGGCTCTTCATCGTCGTAGTCGTCGCCCCAATCATCGCCATCGTAGTTTTGGACTTTTGCTTCTACCCATTTCCTCGTCTTGGTACGGTTGATGTTGGTCTGGTAAGCACTCGGCGTGCTAGGCGTCCTATTGAAACAAGAAAAAAAACATCAACTGTCAACGGCCGTCTACTGTAGGTTGTAGTTTATGTATGAAACTTTACGAAAGAGTTGGCTCGATGCCGATTAGTGCTCACATTGGCGAGGCAGTCCTGCCTGCGTAGACATTGCCATAAGTGCCGTCCATTGTACCGATTCTTCACCATAAAATGGAACAGAGGCGCGGTTTATTGCGACAACATGCCGAGCCGTCGAACGGAATGAGCTGTGTGGTGGCAAGCGGTTGGGACCGAGTCGCAAACCGCATCTATCGCGAGGTGTTGGGCTGTGGGGAGAGCGACCGCACGGGAAAGGTGAGGAGGCTACAATAGGTTTAAGGCAGTGTTTACAGGATACGATGGAATGTAATGGGTAGGTCCACCAGAGCGTATCGCGATGGTTGAAAAGCGGGCTAGATGGAGGTCACCAGGCCGTGGTCGTCGGGCAACTCAGCTCATTGGGAACACCCTTGCGAGTTGCGAGCGAGATAGAGTGAGAGACAGACAGACAGAGCCGGGGGGGCAAGGGATGACGTGGAGGGGAGGCGATGCTGGAGTGGGCAGATATGACAATGGCCTTTTCCGGGAAGGGCTGGAACGGAATCGACCAGTCAAGTGGTGCAGGGAGAATATGCCAGTATATACGAGAAATATGCTATTAAGTCGTGGGCCAGAAGTTGAGGCCGAAAATGCTGGTGGCAGAAAACGAATGCTGGATTGCGACAAGGCGTGCAGCTGGTTGTTGGCCGAACTGCGAAGTTGTCCCAATAAACACTTTATGGTTCAAGGCCGTTCGATTCGCAGTGCAGTAGGCTGGGCTAGGACAGTACTACTACAGTGGGCAGCAAGGCAGTAAGGGGAAAAGCGGGTGGGTGATGGCATGGCCGGAAAATTCAAGGTGATGAATTGTAATAAGGAAATTCGGCCTAGCACCCCTCCAACCCTTCCGAGTTTTCAGATGGTTCATTTCGTATTGCAACCGGCAGGGCATTAGTGCTGTCTAGAATTCATATTTTTTACATACTTGCTGACGTCCGTCATCTTCAGGTTGACATTCTCCTGCTAGGCGTCGCGTCAACCAAGGCAATGATGGGCATTTGCGTGTTGCTGGTAAAATCTCGTGAACACAGACCAAGCGATCGACAAGACTGATCTCCAGTGTGATGACGATGCTCAGATACTACGTAGCACAAACAAAGCCTACCCAGCCTGCTGTCGTCTTCTACGGTGGTTCGTCCAGTGATACGGGAGACGGGCGCTCCTCTCTCTTTCAATTGTTCTGTCTCTGTTACATCGGTGCGGGCGATGACCGATGGCATCCACTCGAGTAGCACAAGTCCTGGTGCAGCATTGTGTCCTGCGGGTAGGTCAACTCGGCTACGGCGGGAGACGAAACAACCCTCTCCACCTGCTAATAACTTGAGGACTGTAGAGTGACCGACTCTGGTCTGTCTGCTTCTTGCTGGCATCGGATTCCAATGCTGCTAGCATGTAAACTTGTCCCTTAGCTCTGTCACCGTCTGGCGCTTGTTCCTGCATATTGTTTTCTTTTCAGCTGCGGGACCTCCCAGCCAGCTAGAGGTAGATAGGCACATCAACCTGGACTTGAGGGTTGCGAAAGAGTGCGCAAGTAGGTATTCTGACTGCAACTGCAACTTAAGACTTCGAGTGTCGCCTCGTATTGTAGACACATGGTATGATATGTAACTGTTATTATTAGCATCTGAGACAATGTGAATAATGGATACATCTACGTCTACCTGCATCCATGCTGCATGCTACCTCACGACTGTCAAAACCGAATCTGGGGAAGGCGACTAGCGTCTCCTTTTTCTTCGTGTTTTCTAGCCACCTGCCCTGTACGACTTTTTGCACAGCCACTGTGGTGGCCAGTCAGCCCGGTTGGCGGTCGGTTTTTCGTTGATTGATCGTCTCGAACACGTTTCCCCAAAACCCTTTGGGTTCTGAAGCAGCTAGAACCGAAGCAAATCAGCGCCCAGCGCCAGCCAAATGAACGAATTACAGTGGAGCACTGGCCGCGCAACCACCACCCGACCAAAGGAACCTTGGAACAGTCAAGTCAAGTGAGCGCGATTCGTAGACGACCCTTCCATATGCCACATACTCCATTCAATTCCATCATTGTTTCCCAGCACTCCTCCATCAGTCGCATTTCGCTTCGCTTGCCAGCCTGTCTAGGTGACACTTCACTTCATAGACTCTTTTCGTGATACCCCCAATCTTCCTGTAATAACCTGTCGTCGGCCTGCGAGACATCCTAAGTCATACCCCATTCCTCAGCTGCCAGCGACTCAGACAACGACAACATCGGGGTCCTTAGTAACATCCTAACTCCGAACCTCGCCCACCACCGCAACTCCTCCAGATTGTACTGTACTCTACCGCCAAACCAATACACCTAACTCCCAGCCTTCACGTTTGCGGAATCTTTTTTATCGCGCCGGACGCCCAAGGACGACATTCTGTCGAGCTCGGTATTAAGAGCAAAAATTGGTGGAAGAGAACCAAAGTTTGTTGGGAAAACACACATCGACCAACGGCCAACAAAATGGCTGTCGCATCCATTCAGGACCGGACCGCCGAGTTCAAGTCGGTCCTAACTCAAGTCCAAAAACGACAAGCGCAATCCAAAGTTGGCTCGCAGCGACGATCCCTCCTAACGGACCAGCAAAAAGCCGAAGCCAATGGCGACGCCACGGGCCAACGGCCGCGGCGATCCGAGTTCGCGCGCAAGGCGGCGGACATCGGCCGCGGCATCGCGGGTACCATGGGGAAGCTCGAGAAGCTGGCGCAGCTGGCGAAGCGCAAGACGCTCTTCGACGACCGGCCTGTCGAGATCAACGAGCTCACCTTCATCATCAAGCAGGATCTCTCCTCGCTCAACCAGCAAATCCACGGGCTCCAGGACCTGACGCGGCAGCAGCACCCGGCCGCCCGCTCCGGCGGCGACCAGGTCGGCGAGCACAACAAGAATGTTGTCTTCATGCTGCAGGGCAAGCTGACCGACGTCTCGGCCAACTTCAAGGAGGTCCTCGAGGTCCGCACCAAGAACATCCAGGCCTCGCGGTCGCGCACAGAGAACTTCGTCTCCTCGGTGGCGCAGCACGCCCAGCCCGCGATACAGCAGTCCGCCTCGCCGCTTTACGGCACACCTAGTAGGGGCACGCCGTCGCCGGGCGGCGATACCCTGTCTCTGAATCCCGTCGGCGATCAGCAGCTCCTGATGATGGAGGAGGCGCAACCACAGAACACTTACATCGCGCAAAGAGGCGAGGCGATCGAGGCGATCGAACGGACCATCGGCGAGCTGGGCTCCATCTTTGGTCAACTAGCTCAGATGGTGTCGGAACAGAGCGAGCAGATTCAGCGTATAGACGCCAACACCGAAGACGTCGTGGACAATGTCCAAGGCGCGCAGAAGGAGCTGCTGAAGTACTGGTCGAGAGTCTCCAGCAACCGATGGCTGATCGCCAAGATGTTCGGCGTGCTGATGATATTTTTCCTGTAAGTCCTACATCTCCCCCCTATTTCCTGCCCTGGTGATATACTGACTTTTTGTTCCATAGCTTATGGGTCCTGATTGCGGGTTAAAAGAACGAATAGACGGGAACTGAACTACACGAATAACAAGAGAACGAGACTGCGGCGAACCGGCGTTAGTGTGTGTACCATCACTTCTGTATATTACTTCCTGTCCCCTTTTAGCAATCCCCAAGCGGCGCTGGGGCCGGACAAAATTAGATGTTCTAATGCCAGCGAATACGTCACATGTTACTGGTAGCCATATATTACTATAACTATTTTCTTGCTTCATTATATCCTCGAGTACTGTTGCAGTGATACCCCTGGAGCATCAAAGATTAGGCTAGTTGAGACAGTGAGTGGGCAACTTGCTTTTGGCGTGTAACCCTGGGTCTCGTTGCTTCCCAATATCCGAGTATCATAGCATGCGGCCATATACGCCCTACCTATACACCTAAGGATACCCAATTTAAACCACGATTCCTTAGACTTTCGAGGTCGGGAGTGCTCAGACCTTGTACATTGGGAAATGGCTGCTGGATAAGCTACTTCGAGATTGTCTCTTGGACAATCGGGGAAGCCAGACCTAGAAAAACGGCATTGGTGGTTTGGCTCCTCAAGCCTCTTGCTCTAGTTGCCTTAGCAAAGTCTTACCAAGATATGTTTTTAATTTACGCGATATTCATATTCCTCGATCGATATGGTCCTCCATTCTATGTATCAAGAGACGGCAGGGAATAGGGGCGGTTTATGTACGAGACTTAACTCTTGAGCAAGTGGTACTCTTGTTCCCTACCGTGCTTGGTAGCTTTCCCCTGTGTCGAGATAGAGGGCCCAATCGAAGTACGCGACTCGTAGCATTCCATGTAGTCTGACGAAACCCGGCGTCGTTCAGGCTGCATTAAGCCGCCGGCGAGATAGATGCCAGGGTCATCAGTCGCTGAAGACTTTATCCGTGTACCAATCCAAGTGCTCCAGGTCTGGTACATGGAGCTCTTCGTACCACTCCAGCACCTCCACCATACTGTCAAAGACCTCGACGCCGTTCTGCCCCATGTCAGCCACGTACCGCCACTGCCAGCTGGTGTCGCCGCTGTCGTCGTCCTCCTCCTCCTCCTTCTCCTCAGCACGACAGTAGAGAACGTAGCAAATAGTTTCGGGTCCACCCCCGCATTCCCACCCGGCCAGAACTTCCCAGCCCTCTAGGTCCAGCTCGGCAGGGTCTACCAGGCTCTGCTCGACCTCAGCCGCCGACGCCCCTAGGCCGTCCCAGAACCGGACCTGTTGGCCACGCTCGCGGTACTGCGGCCATCCATGGCCCTCCAGCCTATCCACCAGACCCATCAGGGTCCAGAGGTCGTCGGGGAACCCTAGATGCGCGGCGTCGCGCGCCCGCAGCCCGGCCAGGATACCCTCTCGGTATGCGGTGCGGTCGGCCTCCCGTTTCTTGTCATCTCTGCCTACGGTGACACCATCCAGGGCAAAGGCGCGCACCAGCGCGGGCCACTTGAGGTGGACGTCGGCGGGGGACACGATGCGCTCCGCCGGGTTCTGATGCAGCTCCGGGCGCGTGATGCCGAGGAGGCCACGGATGAAGCGGAGGCGCGCTGCTGCCAGGCCCTCGGCCGTCTTGGGAGTGTTGGGCTCCGCGGTCTCGGCCATGTGGACGAGTCGGGCGAAGGCTTCTCGGTTGTGGGAGACGATGCGCTCGCGGTAATGCGCCAGCGCCGCTGAGACTTGGGGTTTAGTCGGCTGCATCTTTGGCATCTTTCTCCTTTTAAAGGTGCTGCGGGCCTGGTTATCCCCTTAAGATATACTGCCGGATCTGACCTGCTGCTGCTGCTGTTAATGTAGTTTTAGCTCAGTATGAATAGAAGTATTCGCTAGGTGCTATATTGAAGCATTAAAGGACATGCAATAAAGAATGACAAGAGGGCTCCTATCAAGTAAGTGCACCCGCGTCCTCGTAACTTCGATTCCAAACAAGTACATACACCCGAAGGCATTTCAAGTTTCCAATTAGGCATGTAGGCAAGGAGTACATGCACGTACCTCCTTAACAGCTAGCTACCTACGCCGCCAGTTGTAACACCACGCGGCAAAGGGAGAAGCACTGCCTGTGCATCCGAATGCTCTGCCCCCTCGTCTAGATGCGACAGTCCCTCGGCCCGTTCTCTCGCGGCTCCTGGATCGCCCGCACTGATGGCCGCGTCTTGGGGCGTACACGACCGCAGCCCCCGGTGGTCGAACGGCTCTCTGCGCATCCTCGTCATTCTCGTCGACGATGGGGAGCTTCCCTGTCCGCCTCGAAATGCCGCGGCGCGTACGCTTTGCATTGTTGCTAGCAGCCTAGCGGCTCGCCGATGGCTAATTCACTCGCCAATCTCCGTCGCGATTATCTGCATAGGCTCTGCCTAGTGTATGCAACGTCGATGGAGGCTTTTGTCAATGATCCCGCCGCCCATATTTTTCTTCTCTCGGTCCATGTCAGGCCGAAGCTACGTGACTCCAAACCCCCCACCATCTCCACCCCCGCCATCCGCCCAGAATTTCCACAAACAGCAGAGTCGCTGCTACTTGCTCCTGTTTTCCATGCTTGACAGACCTGCAGTAGTTCCTGATGGAGACCTATTCTCAGTTAGGGCGCCTGTAGATCTGATTTGTGATTATGTATCAACCTCCATTAGTATTGGCCGTGAGTCTCCAATGAGTAAGAGAGGAGGGGCGCCTTGCACCACATCCCCGTGTTCGTCAGCAATCCCCAACTTTCACATGGAACACACAACCGGGCTTGACCGGGCAATGGAAGAGAAAGGGCGTCCACAATGGTGTTTCTAACATGGAACCTGCCGTTAGTCAATGGCCAAGTTGCAGATACTCCACGCGCTGCGGAGTAGGATCCGATGTTGCCCATGTATCCCGCGGGGTATTAGTGATGTGACATCGCGGGGAGGCGGATACATCATACCCCATACCTTTCATTCTGCCTGATATACTGCATAAATAGCCCCCGATAGGCCGCAAGCTATCGTGAGCCCGTCGCATTGCTGTTCCCAGTTGAAGAGATATCTTTTTGTGTTTTCGCCTTATTCCTCCTTTATACAGTAATACTTGTCAGTTGGAATCAGAGTACATATCAGTAATACCACGAACCATGGCGCCAACGACTTTCAAACTTAACACCGGCCAGGAGATGCCAGCCGTGGGGTTCGGTAAGTCTGCCCCGCAAACTGAACATCAATACATGGAAGAACCCACAGAATCGAATCCCGGGTACAAGAGAATAAGAAAAGCTATTTACTAACGCCCTCCCCTCCGCCCGTCGACAGGAACCTGGCAAGCACCCCCGGCCAAGTCGCCCAAGCCGTCGAAACGGCCCTAAAGGCCGGCTACAAGCTGATCGACGCCGCGTACTGCTACGGCAACGAGTCCGAAGTAGGCGAGGGCCTGCGCGCCGCCTTCGCGTCGGGCATCAAGCGCGAGGACATCTTCGTCGTGACGAAGCTGTGGACGACCTACTCCACGCGCGTCGAGCACGGCCTCGACAAGTCCCTGAAAGCGCTGGGTCTCGACTACGTCGATCTGTTCCTCGTCCACTGGGCCATCGGCATGAACCCGGACGGCACCCGCCCGGACGGCGGCGACGCGGACCGGTTCCCGTTGTTGGCGAACGGGGAGCGCGATATCCTCTGGGACCACGACCACGTCGAGACCTGGAAGCACATGGAGGCGCTGCCGGCTACGGGCAAGGCGCGCGCTGTGGGTGTGTGCAATTATAGTAAGGTCTACCTCGAGAACCTGCTCAAGCATGCGTCGGTCGTCCCCGCCGTGAACCAGATCGAGAACCACCCGGAGTGCCCGCAGCAAGAGGTCGTCGACCTCTGCCGGGAGAAGGGCGTCCACGTCATGGCGTACTCGCCTCTGGGCAGCACGGGCGGGCCGCTGCTGCAGAGCGAGCCGGTCGTTAAGCTGGCGGAGAAGAAGGGCGTGAGCCCGGGCACGATCCTGCTGAGCTACCATGGTAAGCTTTCCCTCCTTTCCACATTGATATCTACCTCGGGATTGGCTGGGGAAAAGATGTTGGGTGCGTGTTCATGAGCCGAGGCTGATCTGGATTGTCTTTTGTAGTCGCGAGGGGTAGCACGGTGCTTGCCAAGTCGGTGACGGAGTCGCGCATCAAGGAGAACCTCAAGATCGTGGATCTGGACAGCGAGGAGTTGAAGCTCTTGACGGAGGGCACAGCCAAGAAGAGATACGTCTACCCTCCATTCGGTATAAACTTTGGGTTCCCCGATAAGCTGGAGGGCAAGAAAATGAAGAACGGGGTACCGTAATAAGCGTTTTCATAGACACGGTCATATCTTCTCAGGCAAAAACTCCAATTATGTATGTCCCGAGTATCCTAAATACCTGAGCTATATAGAACGAAAAGTAGGGCTCAGCATGAAATCTCCTGGACTCCATCCCGGTCCTTAAACGATTATACGCAGATCCCATTCAAGAAGTTGCCTTGAGTTTTCCCGTCAGCGACTTCACCCAGCTGCCGAACTTACTACATATCCTCGATCCTCTGCTTCTCGGCGTATGTACGGCCGTTGATTTGTCATTGGGTGCAGCTTCAATCCTGTGAGAAGCTGATTCGACGACTCCGTCCTTCTCCTTCACGGAACAACCCTCTTGTTCCCTGGATGCGGCACTGGGCTTCACATCTCTACTATTAGACTTCAACGGTGCGGCTGTAAGAGTCTGATGTGAGAGTACCATGTTTTTTTTAGGGTTTTCGTCTGCGCCCGCGGTCTCGTCTCCGGTGGTGGGCGCAGGAAAAATGAGGTTGCCCTCGAGGTCCCATTCTTGTTCGATGGCCCCTTCGTCTTCCAACAGTTTGACCAAACATCCTAGGAGTGATTTTATGCGTACTAATGCCGTGTGCGGCCACTCTGCGCCTTTGTTGGTATCGATACTGCCCGACGCGACGTATTGGGTAGCGAGTTGATGCGATCGCCGGGCGGCCATATAAAGGGTGCAGATTGTCACCGTCTGCCCAAAATCATCATCGCTATGATTGAACATGTGGCGGCATGAACTCGGCTCATGCCACGCGATTCGTCCATGGATGTCAGCACCGACGCTCAGTAGTCCCAGCATGACTCTCATGTCTGTCAGGTCGCCGACCCAGAGAGGGAATCTTGCTTGAGGGAGCCCGTCATAGGACATGCAGCCTCTCTTGGTTCGCAGGTACCAGTCCCACACAGTTCTGCCGCAGAATTCTTCGTGAGGGCTGCTTCCGTTGGTAACCAAAACCCTTGCAACCTCTGGCGTAACAAATGTTGTGGATTTGTACCATGGCCACTGAAAACACAAAGCGTAGCCCAAAAGAGGTAAACCGTCTTTTCGCAGTACGGATTTGCCATGTATATTGATTAGGTATTGCAGGGGCCCTTCTAGGCCAACTACCACAAGGAAAGACATGAAGGAGGCTTGTCGGCCTCGCCTTGGTACGTCACCCGTGAAGGAAGGATGACTTACGGGGCGTTCCCTGTGGGACAACTCTTCCGATCCTCTATCGTAGCAAGACGACCAATGCGCGTCACACGATTCGACTCGCACAAGCCCATGCTCTTGGCCCAGAGAGTCCCATGGGGCAAGTAGTTGGGCGGCCATGTGTTCTGACATGATATTGTCAAGCTCTTTCAGTAGCTTGAGCTGGTAGCCGGGATCAACACACAGGTCCTTGAGGTCCCTACTAAGGCGTCGGACTCGACTACTAACAAATCCAGCCAGTTTGATCAATACGGCCCAATCTGTGGGCTTGCCTGGGATGAATTCCTTGACCATGGCAATGGCGGAGCGTGCTAATGCTACGTTCGGGTTGAAAGTCGAAAGGCTGGGAATATCGACAAACCGGGCTCTTATGTCTTTCTTCGAGAGAAACTCGGAGACCGTGCGATGGATGAACTTGACACGAAGATTTAGATACTCATTATTCGGGTCGTATATGTCGCTAGTGGGAGAGTACTTCCAATCACAAAGCGTTTCAGCTGTCGTAGAGCTTGCTTGTATCTCGATCAAGCCTAGGCATCTACTTTTCAGCCGGCCGGTCATTTCGCCAGTGCGAGCCACGATTTGGTCTTGGCTGATCGGGTTTGTCCCTGTACCAAACAGGTCTTCGTCTGTCCACTGATCGGCATACCAAAGACCCAGTAGGCTGAGCTCGAATATTTTCCCCGTGTCCTTTTCCACGAGTCGGATCAGCTTTGCCGTCTGAGGGATATAGTTTGATGGGATCCTTGACAGCACTACCGAATAAAGTGTATGCAAATCATGGGGTAGCTCTTCGAGTCTTGCCTGAAGTTATTCGAGTCCGTCAGAGTTCTCCAGGCCTTCGAGAAGTGACTTGACCACGAGCCGAACCCATAAAAAGACACCGGAAGAATTGTCGCCGATAGACTGAATTAAAGTTCTGGCTCGAGCCTCATCTCGGGACATCAGCAACTTCATCCTGGGATGCGATTGGAGTTCACCAGACACGTATGAATGGATATCGTCTCGCGTTAGGTCGTGAATCGCCAAAGAAGGACAGTCGGCGAACCCCTGTTCGAAAGTAGATAGTGGTCGACTAGAGAGGATAAGCTTCGTGTTGCTGAGATCGCTCAAACTCCGCGTGAGCTGCAACAAACTGGCAACTTCGGTGGTGGAAACCTTCGGATCAAACTCATCCAATCCGTCAACAGTCAGAAAGAAGAATAGGTCTGGGTTGCGCCGAATGATTTCCGTCAAAGATCTTCTACATTCGAAGATGGATGGCCGTTGGTAAGAAATTCGACCCCCACCAAGAGCAGCCTCAAATCGTTCTTTGAAGCCGACAGGTATCAAATCCCTCTCCTTTTCAGGAGTGCGTATAGCAAAGATGAAAGTAGTCCCAGCTCCGACTTCTGCATGTCACCGCCGTTGTAGAAGAAATAGAAAGAAGCCCTCAGGACTCTCTTGCCACCAGACCAGTGCTGAAGAATTTCGGCAGTTCTGGGATCGCCTAGCAGAAACTTCATGGCGGTGCTTTTGCCTGACCCGGGTTTACCAGTGATCCAGTACGCCTTCGTGGTGTCCGATTTAAGAAATCCGACCAAGCTGCTGAAAGGAACCTGAGAGGTAAGTGGATCTTGCAAAAGCCATTCGAAGGTTTTCTTGTGGGCGTCGCTTATGCTGTCCTCGCGGTCATTCCTGCCCGGGTACCACAACGATGCCAGTATGGCATCCTCCACTTGCTTTCTGGTCGTATCTTCGCCTGCATTTTGCGCCCGGGACGTCACGAGCAATTGCTGAGCTGTCCTGAACTCTGCCAACATTTGCTGCCTTGTCACGAGAATTTCGTCTTTCAACGACAAGGCCAACTCCTCAGCTTTGGTGAGAGATTCCATCATTCGTTTCCTGTCGTCTGCGGACTGAGATTCATGCTTTACGAGGCTCTCCAGCGTCGTGAGCATTGGTTCGTAGGGCTCGTCCTGGGGGCCTTTCAAGCTTTCCCTAATGCTTACGAGCACCCTCAGTTGCAACTCGTTTCGCACATTGTTCAGCCTGACCTCGATCTTCTTGATGTCATCGGCATTCCAATTTCCACGAATAACAGCTTTGAAAGCTTTGAACTTGGACTTCTCGTCGATCAGGGCTTTGCCCAGGGCTTCTGATAGCTCTTTGCCAACAGTGGATGCTCGTATGGCTAATTGGCGAAGTTCCTAAGGGTATGTCAGTTATGTCAACGAGTGAAAGCAACCACCGGCATACATGAGTCTGTGGTTTGTCACATGGAAATTGAAAGATAGAAAATGTCGACTTACTTGATCTTGGGTATTGATCTGATTCTCACCATCGGGGCTCGCGGCATGTGGTTTTGTCCGATCTAGTTGCTCCTCAAGGCTCGCAGATGCACTCTGGATATCCCGCGCTACAGCCTCGAGGTCGCGATTGTTGTCTGTCCCGCCTTTCGCGTAGACCTGTTTGGCATCGCCGACGAACTCGATCCCCGCAATCACCACCTTGTACACCGTCCCCGCGAGACCGATTGCCGTGCCTGGGTCCATATCTCTCGACTCAACCAAGGTCAAACACAAGTCAATACACAAGAAGGTAGTTCGAATACCGAGAATTAACAAGTATGTATGATGATTTTATGAAGCACGCCCAATGAATCTATGACATGATCAACCCAAGCTAAGCTGGCGATAAACCACGCGCCACCTCGCTGCCTTGTCTCGTCGTTCGATGGCAATCACAGCCCCGCATCACACAGCCCTGGTGCCCCTGGCTGCCCCAATCAACAGCCGGCTTGGGTAACATGTTGGTTGCAACAGCGACAGCACGCATGCATGCGCCTCTATAGGTCACACCCCGAGGTGGTTGCGATTGCGGGAACTGGAGAATCGACCATGGTATTGCAAGAGACGTTGGCTTGATGACACAAGAGTTTCAGTATTCCCAGCAAACATGTCGCTTGCCAAGCCAGTAAGCAAGCCACTTCCAAGCTCCATGGCATTGGGATCTGACTACATAGAAACCACCACCTTCAGAACCAGATTGCTATCCGCATCCTTCACTTTGCCCGCCATGTCGAAAGCCTCCGGGATCTTATCCAGCCCCTCGAACCGCTGCGTCACAAGCTTCGCGACATCTGGCAGTGTGGCGTTCTTAGCCGACAGCATGTTGATGACCTCCGGGTAGTTGTTCGCGTAACGGAACACGCCTACCAGATCCACCTCCCTCAGCGCGGCGGCCGATATGGGCAGTGTCTGGATCGGCGTGCCCATGCCGATAATCATGATCTTGCCGCCGGCTTGTGTTGCCTGGGATCCAGTCAGTATAGGGAGACCACCTCTCTCATTCTAGACAGAAAAACGCAGTGACTTACGTAGATGGCCGTCTGCATGCAAGACTCAACCCCAGTGCATTCGAACGTGACGCCCACCTCGCCCACCTCTTCATCCCCAGCGCCCGCCTTGGACGATATCACCCGCGCGGCGAGCTCCTTCGCGTAGGCCAGCTTGTCTTCGATGGTCTGCGGCCTTGCCATGGGCACGACGATGGCCACGTCGGCGAAGCCATTCTGAACGGCGAAGTTGACGCGATCTTCCTGGATATCCGCGATAACCACGGCCTTGGCCCCGGAAGCTTTACACGCCGCCGCGCATAGCAGGCCGACGGCCCCGGCCCCAAGCACCAATACCGTAGAGCCGGGCTTCAGCTGCGCTCGATCGCGCGCGTGCATGGCTACAGATAATGGCTCGACTAGTGCACCCTGCTCCAGAGTGACGCTCTCAGGTAACCTGCCAATAGACTTATTAGCCAGTTGAGCTCTGCAGCCTCTTTACGATGATTCGAAAGGGGACACATACTTGTGCACCCACTTCGCCGGGTGATTGATGCGCTCCTGCAGCGTCCCCTGAAAATGCGGAAAAGCCTTGGCCGAGCTCCGGAAGCGCATGCCCTTGCAGATATTGTACCGGCCCTCCTTGCAGAGCGCACAGTCCTCGCAGGGCAGGCCGACCTCGAGCGCGACGCGGTCGCCGACCTGCAGGTGGTTGATGTCGGCGCCGACGCCCGTCACCACGCCGGCCGACTCGTGGCCCAGCGTCATGGGCTCACGCACGAGGATGTCGCCATTGCGGTAGTGGGAGAAGTAGTGCAGGTCCGAGCCGCAGAGGCCGGTGGCCTGGACGGCGACTTGGACTTCGGTGGCGGAGGGGGCGGGGAGGGCTCGGGTTTCCTGTGCGGGACATTGGGTGTGAGTTGGCGCTTTTACGCCTTGTTGAGATGATGCGCGTCGGGGACACTTACAACCCGGAGGTCCTTGGCCCCATGGAGGACCGAAGCCCTGACTTCTGAGCTGCTCATTGCTTGCTTCTGAAGTTGGAAAGAGGATGGGTGGTCTTATTGGCGATACAATTGTTTAAAGAATCCGCCAGCAACCGACGCTATAGACAGCTTGAGAGTAGCTTTCTATCTGCACGTTATGATGCCGAAGAGATGAAAGTAAACAGGATACACTCGCAGCACTTCGCAATCGGTGGATTATCAGCCAAGGACGTGAATCATCAATCTGAGCGGATTCATCTCGACGCTAGGAAGCCTGGAAATTACGGGAATGCTCCGATCTCGAAGGCCAGGCAACCCCACGAGGAGAGAAAACCGGTCCATGATCACAGGCTGCTGCTGCACTGCTGCAACCCTGTAGGATCCAGTAGCGGCATCGACGCCGACGCGGGGTTTGTGGGGTTCATTCACAAAAGTTGGATCCCTGATCCCGTTGGGGGAAGGAGGACGCTACCCCAAACCAACCCCAAATGAGAATCTTTCTTCCTGCCCCAATAACGCTACCATTGGGCAGGGGCTCATTGACACTGAAACGAAAACGAAGACCATTCCAGCTACGCACACATCATATGAATGTCCTTATCCAGGAAATATTGTTTCGCCCATCTGAGATATTCCCTTTTCTTTGGGCAGTTCCAATGTCGCTAGGAATATGACAAGCTCCCTAACACGAGAGCTAGTTCAGTCTCTAGCAACGGGTCTAGTCGGAGCATCTGTCGGCGAGCATTGCCGATTTTGAGTCCTCTCGAGCTGCCGTCGTCGTTCGGCTTGACCCGCATTCCCCCACGTCGACCCAGTAAATCGCTGTTTACCCGTAGGTTCTCCCAGTTTCCCCTCAGTTGGCCCCCTCATGAAAACATGCTACAACGGGTGAGTAGCCCGAAGCCATCACGATATACCGTTCGACTCGTGAGCATACAGTACCTGTCCTTGGTCCAGCCTGGTTGTTTAGCAGGGATTGGGCACGCCGGTTCAGGCCAAGCGACGAGACCATCATTTTGGAGAAGCGCTAGTTAGTTCCCGACAAGCTCCAACAATTCCTCCATGCCCCGCCAACCTGCCAACTTGAATCGCGGGGCACTTCTACAATTGACGCTGTTTCCTTGGTATTAGTGAGAACACCAATGTTCTCTGACACTCCCGTAGAACATATGATCAGAATCGAGTCTCGAGTCAATTCTACGCAAACATGAGCTCTCTGTTTTCTCTACAAGGCGAGACCGCCCTGGTCACCGGCGGTACCAGAGGTATCGGCCAAGCCTGTGCCATTGCTCTAGCTGAGGCCGGAGCCGACCTCATTCTCATCCAGGTATATCATCGCCACCCACCATAAAGCTTTCTAAACTTTGTGCTTCGTCCCATGCGTATAACTCACGTTACTCATGGACCATGGTTGACGTGCGACAATAATCAATGAGAGATCAATTGACTAAATCCAGTGCGCTTACAACAGAGAAACACGACCGCGACCGAGACGAAACAGGCCGTCGAGGCCCTCGGCCGCAAAGCGACCGTCTACACAGCTGACCTGTCCTCGCAAGACGATGTCGCCAAGCTCGTCCCCAAGATCCTCGCCGACGGCCATACGATCCGGATCCTGATCAACTGCGCCGGAATCCAAATCCGGCACCCGGTCGAGGTGTTCCCCGATAACGACTTCAACCAGGTTCGTCGTCGTAATCTCTGCCCCTTATTGATTTCCTCATCCCACCCGTCCCCAGATCCACAACCACGACTTAGGACCCAACCTCTAGTTACTTACCAACTTACACGTGACCCCCCCAATCTAACCAACCGTCCGTAGGTCATGCAAGTAAACCTAAACTCCGTCTTCACCCTCTGCCGCGACGCCGGCGCACACATGCTGAACCTGTCCCCCTCCCCCACAACCGGCCGCCGCGGCAGCATCATCAACTTCGCCTCCCTCCTGACGTTCCAAGGCGGCCTGAACGTGCCCGCCTACGCCGCCTCGAAAGGCGCCGTCGGCCAGCTGACCAAGAGCATGGCCAACGGCTGGACCGACAAGGGCGTCACCGTCAACTGCATCGCGCCGGGCTACATCGAGACCGAGATGAACTCGGCCCTGCTCGCGGACCCGAAGCGGCTCGCGAGCATCAGCGAGCGCATCCCCGCGGGCCGCTGGGGCACGCCCGACGACTTCAAGGGGAGCGTCGTTTACCTCGCGAGCAAGGCGGGGGCGTATGTGAGTGGGCATACGTTGGTAGTGGACGGGGGCTGGATGGGACGATAGGTAGGAGGAAAGAAGGAGATCAGATGCTGTTGTGGGATGTCGCGTTCCATTGAAATATCAGTGCGCACAACTCAAGTCTTACGAATCATAGTCTACACACCTACCAATAGATCTGTGGCCACGGGGCTGCTTCTCGCGTATAGATGAATATCGTCCTCAAACGGTAATGGTTCACATGAGCCATACTACGAATAATAGACGATTTCCTTTGAAATTGGTAACGTAGATAAATATTGCCTACTACATTCAATTACTTATACATAAAACATCATAAAACCCAAGGCTAACCCAACTACTCAATTACTCAGTAAACCCAACTGTGTTTTACAAACTTCCAATCGACCGACCTTGCTTGCTTTGCTCTGCTATGTGCGCGTAACGCCAAAGTGACTTATTCCTTTTTGTAGCCCATCACCTCCTCCATCCAGGGGTATACCGAAGAATTCGCCAAGGGGTAGCCCATATGCAGCGCATTGGAGAAGAAGCGCGCCTCCTTAGGGGATCCGTACTCAAACAGCATCATCGAGTCCTCAATTGGCATGAGACCGTCCAGGGTGCCCTGACGTTTGCCTCGTTAGTATAATGCATCATAATCGGAAAGGGGACACCAATACTCACATTGACCAGCAACAGCCGACAAGAAGCCCCCCTGGATAATCCCACTCTCCAACAGCGAGAACTTCTTCTGCACCCCCCGCCTTGTACGCCTCCACGCTCTCGAACCCATGTTTCATCGCAAACGCCGGGCTCAGCACGAACGGGTACTCGTGCCCGTCCGCGCGCTCCATCCAGTCGGCGTCGAAGAAGTGGTGGACGCCCGCCCCCTGCGCGACGGACCCGCGAATCTTGTCCTTGTGCGTGTGCGCGATGCGCACGGCGTAGTACCCGCCGGCACTCAGGCCCCAGACCAGCAGGCGCGACATGTCGAAGCGGCCGTCCTGTTCCATCCAGGCCAGCACGCTGTCCCACAGACGGTCGGGCGACGTCGGGTCCGCCGAGTCGGCCGGGCAGTCCGCGGTCCCCCGGGATCTCGACCACAACGGCGGCCCAGCCGCGCGCCAGGAACTCCTCGCAACGGACCGTGTTGTCGGGCCGGTAGCCGTCGAGACCGGTGAAGAGCAGGACAGCGGGGAACTTGGGCATCTGGATGTCCTCGCCCTCGCCCGCCACGTCGTGAACGGTATCGGCGTGGCCAGGTACGCGGACGTAAGCTGGAATGACGTCGCGGTCGCGGCCCTGGGCGTGCACGTGCGGGATGTCGACCTCGACGACGGGCTCGTCCCAGGAGGCGCCGGCCTTCATGTAGACGCGCTTCTGCCACTCCCAGGCGTGAAACTTCTCGGGGCAGCTAACCTCGGGGAAGGCGGTGACGTAGGGGAATCGGGCAATGCGCAGGACGCAGGCGGCGCGCAGGTATAGGTCGGATGCTTCTTTCTTGTTACCGGCTTTCATGGCGGCGTCGCCCCGCTCCTCAAGCGAAGCAGCTGCCGGGAAGAAAGCCTGGGTGTAGGCGAAGGCATTGCCGTCGTTGACATCGTCGGCGATGAGCTGCTCGAACACGGGCGCGAAGTCCTCGTAGGCGCCGTCGTGGAAGGGGTAGAGCGACTTGGTACAGGGGAACTTCCATTTTGTCTCCCAAAGCGCCTTCATCCCGGAGTGGTGAGGCATGACTCGCTCAAAGGCCTCGTCGCCCATCAGCCAGCGGCGGGGCTGCGAGGCGCTAAAGACATCGGTGGCGGCTCCGTTGGATTTGCCATTGCCGGAGCCAGGTGTGGAGTAAGTGACGGCGGTGGGCCCGGACGCGGGCGCCGTGTTGATGGGTAATTCGATTCTATGGGGAGACATGGTGATATGTAGGTGGGTGGGTCGAGGAAAAAAAGGGGGCGAGATCGACGACGGTACGTGAATTCGAGATTGGATGTACAGGTAGGTTGCGCAAACAGAGATAGGTCGACGCCGCGGTGGCTGACGAATAATAGTACAATAATAGTTTGGAAAAGAGGTTATACTTCGACGATCTCGTAACCGGCGTCGGCGGCGTAGCTGGCGGGAGTGCCAAGGCGCGAGACGATGACCTTGCCTGAGCGCTTGCGGATGACGACTCTGGGAGTGTTGTACCAGTTACTCTTCTCACGGACTCTGTTAAATCACCATATTAGTAACAATTGCATCTGACTTGATGCTCAATAGGTTAATAAGACGATGAGGCACCAGACGCACCATGGGTAGCTGCCAGGTCCAACTATACTATCGTGCAGCAACCTTGAGGTTAAACCCCCTTTTCCCTGCAAGTATATGCTTGCCACTTGATGAGAGAAGATGGAGCGTGGTAATGGGTGGCTTGAGTGGGGGACCTTGGTACTTTCTACCATGCCGGGCCAGGAAACTTACTGTCGTTGAAGAAGGGCGATATTGGTTCGAATCAATAGACCGCGAAATTGCTTGTCGGATTGGGAGCCCATGATGGTAAAGATATAGGCCAGCAGGCTCGCTACGGCTGAGACGGGGGAAGAGCGAGATCACGGAGCCGGAGGTAGATTGCCTGCGCGACAGCTGGATTCGAGTGGGAGCCCCGCAAAGCCCAGAGTTGGGGATATCCGGAGTCCGAGTGGTGAGCTGACGAGCACGAAGCGGGAGCTCAAAAGGAAAGTAGGTAGTAGATCAGATAAGCAAGCGCGGGGGTTGGTAGGAGTTTGGTATTATCAAGAAAGTCAAGAAGCCGGTATGCGACTGTCTTGTTTGGCAAGTATGTATGCTGATTGCTACAGATAGATGAGGTGGTGCGATGCGACAGGTAAGTAAGTATGTAGGTAGGTAGAATGTTTCTTTGATGACCTGTTGGAGAGAGGAGCGAACGATTGTGGTCTTTAAGTAACGTAGGGCGCAGCGATGAGGTCTCCCGTGTCCGGATGAGGAGAAGGAGAGGGGGTCTCGTCCTGTTGCAGGGTGCTGTTGCTGGCTGGCCTCGCTCTGACTCGAAATAGGGTTAGCGGGTTGTCAGTGTAGGAAATGTACGATTTAGCATGTGCGTTTTCGTCGTGCATGTGTCAGAGAGGCGCATGCGACTGTGTAGAGCTCACGTAAGTGGAAGTAAGGCAAAGGGGAGGTACATCATCATTGACTGGAACTTGGAGCTGTCTCACAATTCCATGTCGGCAGCGCCCGCATTTTAGTTAGTCTTCAGGTGGGTTCTGGCCTGGCCGGGGGAGGGAAGGGGAAGGGGAAGGGGCGATGGATGGATGGAACGGGGGAGATTCGACATAGAGCTGTTGCCGTGGTTTGCACACGGCTGGTTGCGCTGGCTTTGGTTCACACTATCTCCCGCCCAAGTCTAACGGGCGACCCGGCATTCCTCCACCCGGCGACAGGATCAGCTAGCGGTATATGCGAGATCTCCAGGACCTACATACTTTAATCATTGGCTTCATCGTTGTGAAATTATAGTCTTGCGGCCACCCAGTCGCTGACTGTGTTGATGTGCTTCAATATCAATTGGTAGAGTTTTGGCAGAGATCATGGGATATGCGCCTCGTTGCTGGGCATAGCAACAATTGCCAAGCGAACTCCTTTTTCACATGCCAACGGCGGCTGGTTTTGCCTAGACACGCTTGGGGTAATGGCATAACGTCTTGATGATTCTTGCGGTGTGTCTTGGAGTGTGCCCCTCTTTCGGCCGCACACGTCAGTAGCCCACTGCCGTCTATCACGTACTGCTGCATGTATCATCACGTCTATCAATCATTGGTCCATTCCTCTTGTATCCCAGCTGGCGGCGTGTCTGTCGTAGTATGTATGTCCCATCCGATCCGATGCCCAATCCAACCTAAATCACAACTCTATAACTTGGCGTCTACAAGGCTTGCTCAAATCAGCCCCCTGAATCTCTCAAACGCCTATACTCGGGCGTATTTCCCGGGTATTGTATGCCTTCTATAGATGTCACGGAGAAAATGCCTCCGCGTTGGACGTGCGAGGTGAAACAAGAAGCATCGCTGCTCCTCCTCCTCTACTGGGCAGGCTTACTCTTGTCACCGGTGTAGTAGTGTGCCATCTCCAGACCGGCCCGTCGGAAGCCGCACTTGACGTAGAAGCCCTCGTTGGCCTCGCTGCAGTCGAGAATGGTCTTGTAGCAGCCCACCTTCTCTGCGACGTAGTCGAGCGCCTGGATCAGACGGAGACCCAGCTTCTTGCCCTGTTGATCTTTCGCGACGGCGATGTCTTCGATGTGACCGACGAGACCGAGGCTGTGGATGCTGTGCATCGAGAAAAAATGGGGGTTAGCACTCTCTTGCACACATGCATCGTATAGAGCTGAATGCGCTCCAACTATGCTTCCCTCCTCCAGTTGGGGCCCATCCTTGGCCGAGGGAAATGTTTCTTACAATTTGCGCTCCACGATCAGGGCGCCAGTGCCGACGATGACGGGCTTCTCGTTGCTCGCGTCCTCAATGACCAGCAGGTAGTAGCTGTCGTTCTTTGCCATCCAGTTGTACCGCTCGGTGAAGGCCTCTTTCGAGATCTCGCCGACCGTGGTCAGGACGCGCAGGCAGTCGAGGAAGCCGGCATCGTAGTCGGAGAGGCGGAGGGCGCGGGCAGTGTAGCCGGCAGGGAGGGCGGCTTGCACCTCGGGGTTGATGAGGTCGGACGAGAAGAGGCCTTGTTCCGCCATTGTAGATGACGATCGGAGGGATCTGGTGATTAAGACTTGGCACAGGAAGCTTAAAATCGGGAAAGTCGAGGAGTTGCAGGTGGGTATCTGCAGGCGTGGTGGTGGTGCAAAAGAGCAAATGTCTGTCAACAATAACAAAAGGCTTGCCCCTGCTGAATGATCGTGCTTTCGAAGCGAGTGCGAGAGTCGGAATCAGAGTTTGATGAAAGGAGGGGAAGATGTCAAAGAACAATTGACGGGACGATATGACGAGATCCCTTTGTATATGCCTAGTCGGGCCGTCCACTTGCTGTTGAATTGACCAAGAAAACAAACACCCAGAACACGAGGGTCACACTGGCGGGCGAGCGAACGGGACACCAAAGCAGGTTCACGTCCGTCTAGGTATTCTTCAATTCGTCCCCTGACTGGCTGCCGGAGCTCAGCCTCACAGCCTGTGTTGAGGCAGGGTCCCATAGCTGGCCCCGGAACCAGGGACCAATGCGACAGAACGGGCCTAAGCACGGAGGCACGCAGGCACGGTGTCGGTTATTAGTAGCTAATAATAGCGCTGGCCTTTTCGCGAGTCGCATCCATCTCAGCCAGCCGTAGCACCATCGGACACGGCGGTAGTGGACGATCACTTCATTCATTACCCAGCACTTATGCATCCAATAGTTCAGAGGAGGAGCTGCTTCCATATACGTGTTACCTAACACGTACCTGGTGAAATATCAATCGAATCTTGGCGGCTTCTAGAGCCCTTCTATTGCGGAGATGGACTTGCTCGACGAGATGGGATGGAATTCTGGCTAAAGACACCCAAGCTTAAACAAAACGGACTGGTTCCGGATCGAGTCTCCCACCATGGAAAACCGGCAATTCCATCAGTTTTCGCCGGTGCCACGATGCGCAAAGTCGGCTACACGAAGGAAAGGGATTCATCAATACAACTTCATCTTTCCTTTCCTCTCCTCCGCATTTGTGTTCCCGTCGTCTTTTTTTTCTTTTCTTCCTATTTGCTGTTCCCTGTACATTATTTGTTAATTGGCTAAAAATCCCGCTATCTTATATCTGAACCAAAGCCAACCCATTGCTGTATCTGTCGCAATTAGAGATATCCATTACCTGTCGACTGTGGAATAAGGTACATGCACTATCACTTAAATCGATCAATTGAATTTGCAGGTGTTCTCTGGTTGACTACGACCCACGACTCTTTTCCGTCCCTACTAATTTCAATATGTAATCAATTGAATTAATTCGACTTCACGTGAAAACAACGCCATTTTCGTCCCGACCCTGGCCAAGTATTAGTACCTGCACTGGTTTGTTGTCCCTTGCCTCTTCGATGCGGCCCCATTTTCCATGCCACGTTTGGCCCAACAAGAAAGCGCTGGGGACCTGCATTTCGTCATCCGTCACCTTCATTAGGGAGGCACTCGTCCATTTATTCAGGGGAATTCAATCAATGCATATCATATCGCCTTACCGGGCGGATCGTCGATCTCTCTCCAGTATCCCACGCAGAAGTCGCCCATTGCAAGCCAATGTGTGACCTATTATACCCGACCCCGAGTATCATTTGATTACTTGCGCAGCAGCAGCAAATCATAGGCCGTATCGGCCTGTTACTCACTCTCTTTGCCTAGGTACACACTTTTTGGCCGGCGTTTTCAAGCTCTGCCCCGCGTCGTCACATGCCTCTTCGTCATACGCCAGATCCAACCCTCTGTTGAACTTTGGACGAAAACGTCCGATCTAGTATCGCCACCAATGTAATTCGGCGGCCGTCCTTTAATGAAGAGCTGGTAATCCATCACCATTACCATCGCAACCTGGTTTGGAAGCAAGCGCCCGGCGCGAACAGCATGTTTTTGTCAATAACAGTACTGTATATTCATACATTTGGTGTTTCATGCATGTAAACATTGGCTGCGTCGCTGCCGTTCTTTTTCTTACTCCTGTAATTCTCCCTTGATATCGACCCGGCATCTTGCATGACTGGGATATTCCTGTTTCTGAACGTCTCGGGCTGGGAGCAGGCCACCACATACAGGTGACAATGGAACCCTACCACCACCACCACCATGACGACCACGCTCAGAACGAATCAAGCGATGAGCTCACCGAGTTGCCCGGCGAAGAAATGCAGGAGCATACCGACCATGAGCATGATCCCGAGGAGGATCATGAACATCAGCAACATCTTGCATCGATATCACCGGGCAAGACTCTTTTGCCACACCCAATAGCAGGTGCAGTCAGCCTGGCGGCCCGCTCGACGGCATTTGCCATCCGCGCAACTACCTTTGTCGGCAGTTTCGGCTTCACTGCCGCCAAGTTCACCACTCTTTCGAGCCTGGAGCTGAGCAGGGCATTCTTGGAAACCGTCCTCAGCAGGGCCGGTCGAGATGTCATTTCGAGGTCTCGGACCGAAGCTGGCAGGTACAATGCCGAGTCGCTGCTGGAACGCGGTCTTGACGGAATCCACCAGGCTTTGATGCAGGCCGTCTTCTGGACCGCCACCGGCTTCCAGGTGACCGAAACGAGTGTCACGGCGGCCTCTCAAGTGACACAGCTGCTACTGTCAGTTCTTGATCAATTCTTCGGCTCGACCGACTCTTCCAGGGCCATCGCCAGTATCATAACCCTGATTCGGCGCGAGTTCCAGAACCCTGCCACCGGCGTGCAAGGAGAAAAGGTCGGGGTTATGGACATCGTATTGGCTCTCGCTGGACTTGCCTATCTACAAAACTCGTGTCGCAAGACTATCCAGGACGAGATCCGAACCAATGGCCAAGAAGAAATCATCTGGGACGTTGTCGTCTTGAATGATGGCGAGCGTGTCGACGTTCACGAAGACAGCCTGTATGGTGTACACAGAGGCAACTATTCGCCGAGAGGAAACTATGCGCAGCACAGTCTTCGCAGTGTCAAAGGCCGGGATGGCATCATTGATGCGATTCAACAACACGGCGAACATGAGAGCGAGGATGAAGATGATCTCGCCGAGGTCAATCTCAGAAACCAAATCATGAACTCTCTACCCAAAGACACGAATGTCTCCATATCCACTTCTACCACGACGACCAAGATCATCACAGTAGAGATCAAGGGGACGCCCGATATCCCCATCTTGACGCCTCCGGGCGCAGATATGATCGAAAGCGAGATTGTGAATCCCGTCAATGCGCTTGCCACGGGCGCTAGAGACACAACCCCGATATACCGTGTCGTCTATCGGATCAGTCGCAACACCAGCAGAAGCACTGCCCTTGAGCAGGACCCCGAAGACAATGACGATACCAAGTCGCGAGTCGAAATCTTGGATGAGGAAGATGACTCATCTTCTGAAGAGGAGGAGGAAGTTGATGAGAAGCCTCCACCACCGCCGCCGAAAACACCACGGTCGTCAACTATGCCGCCGCAGACTGCTCAGTCAGCCAAGACGTCGGACGGACCCAAGAAAATGCAGAGATCGGTTTCGTCAACCGGCTCCACCGGCAGTAATCCGACAACCTCACCCAAGGAGCGCAACTCCCAAATTCCTCTACCCAAGCCGCCGCTAGAGAACGCCGCGAACCAGAAACGACAACGACAGCCCCCCAGTGGAACAAAGAAACCAGAGGAGACACCGGTGACACCTCTATCAACAAACAAGTCATCATCAAAACCAAAGGACAATGACTCCGTGGGAAATAAAACCGGGGAGAAGCGTGGAGGATTGAGAAAGGCTTTCAAGAAGAGCTCGGTTACTGGTCTTACCAATCTTCTCAACAAGGAATCCAACAATGAGAATGTCACAGCTCCGACCAAAGCTAAGACTGGGATGCGGCCCCCATGGGGGAGCAACCGGTCTTCGCAAAACACACATCAGCGCAGCCAACCTGTCATGACGCCTGCCCGCCCTGCCGTCACTAACCGTACCGCCAACCTCATTCCTGCCCGCGAGGCTCCCCGTGCGCCGCAGCGAGGGAACCCTAACTACTTTTCATCGCGAGACCTCGGGACGCTCGAAGATAACCCAGTCCATAGTAGAAGTCAGTCGCGCTCGAGCTTCATAGCAGTGCAACAGCGACGGCGAAACTCGACGGTGTCGCAAACCGACACATTCTCCATCCAGTCGTATGAGAGCCGGCCTGGGTCACCCACATACTATCGATCGGAGTTTCGCAGTAGCAATATTCCCAAGTCGAAGCCGAACAATGATTCGAGCGAGTTGGTGCCGCCCTCTCCGCAGCGACATCCTAACAACAGGACAAGAATGGGCGGCTTGTACTCGCCAAGTATCTACACGCTTCGGGCGAGTCCCTCGCAGACGTCACTTGTATTGTCCTCATACCACCAAAAGAGCGCTTACAGTGACTCGGAAGCTGTCGATACCCTAAGGAGAACGGGTATGGTTGCCGGGATGTTTCCCAATTTCCATATCCTGAGAAACATCACTCGGTACAGCCGCTACGCCTCGGCCGCCTACGGGTCCAACTTTCTGAAGTTTATGGGCATTTCGAAACAGATGCCCCAATTGAAAGCTCTCGATGAAACACACCAAGACGTGCGCTCTTTCGCGCACCATACGGGATTACCGCCCGACAGTATTTTGTTGTCGTCGTACGTCGATCCTCAGGGAGGTTCCGACTCTACCGGCTCCACCGACACTGGCATCCCCCTCGTTCATACCATTGCTCTCGATGCGCAGTCCAAGGCTGTTGTGCTGTCTTGCCGCGGAACCTTGGGGTTCGAAGATGTCTTGGCGGACATGATGTGCGAGTATGACGATCTGCTTTGGAGGGGTAGAAACTACAAGGTGCACAAGGGTATCCACGCTTCTGCTCGTCGTCTTCTCTACGGAGGCGACGGGAGGGTCCTTGTCACACTAAAGGAGACCCTTGAAGAGTTCCCCGATTACGGCCTCGTTCTATGTGGCCATTCCCTTGGTGGTGCTGTCACGGCACTACTTGGGGCCATGCTCGCCGAGCCTGCGACTACGGGCACGGCTTTCGTTACGTCTGCTCAGCAACACCGAAGACTGCTGACCGAGGGCCAGGGTTCGTCCGCCGACAATGGCGCGATCTGCCTGCCACCCGGAAGACCTATCCACGTCTACGCGTACGGACCTCCCTCTACAATGTCCCCCTCCCTCCAAAAGGCCACCCGGGGCTTGATCACGAGTATTGTGCACGGAAATGATCTCGTACCGTATCTCTCCCTCGGTGTCCTGCACGACTTCCAAGCCCTCGCGCTCGCCTTCAAGACGGACAACTCGGAGGCCAAGGCCGAAGTCCGGCGGCACATCTGGGAAGGGTTCCAGAGCGGCGTCGCGGACCGGTGGTACAGCAACCCGCCGAAATACCGCGACGAGAAGGACGACCAGTGGGCGTACGCGGCGCTCAAGACGCTGCGCGCCTCCATGATGAGTCCCAAACTGCTTCCGCCCGGCGAGGTGTTCGCGGTCGAGAGCACACCGTGCCTAAGAAGAGATGCTTTCCTCCAGGTCGGCGAGGAGCAGATCGGTCGGCCCGCGACGCGCATCGTGTTGAAGTATGTCCGCGACGTGGAGAGCCGGTTTGGGGAGGTGCGGTTCGGGGCCAGTATGTTGACGGATCATAGTCCGGGGAGGTATGAGGATGCGCTGCGGCGGTTGAATTTGGGGGTTGTGGAATCTTGATCGCTTTTTCTCTTCTTGTTGTTCTTTTGCTACTACGTCTTTTATACATGGGAGCCAACGGTCACTGGGTACTGGGTACTTGGGAGATACACAGGAGTCATACCAGCAGCCTCACTTATGTTGGGGCTTACGGAGAGAGATAGAAAATATGGGAACAGTGAGGCCTTTTGAATTAAACACAATCATACCCCCTTTTCTTTTGTGTCGCGCACGGGTAGGGAGAAATTTTACTTAGGTAAATGGTAGATAGAAACAAAACAGCATCTATCATGTACCAATGGAAGCAATCCAATTACATGTGACACAGAGCGGTTGGTGAGAGGAGCGACGAGTGAGCTTACTTTTCTTGAGCTATTCCTTTATATACAAGATATGTACGTTTCTCATCTTTGGGACCCTCATACCCTGCCAAATCCCCAGGGAAAGCAGATTAACGGCGAAGGCACCTAGTCCTGCTTGGTGAAAATCCTGCCCTCGTCGTCGTAGAAGAGCTCGCGCACCTTGACGCAGCGCAGGTGGTTGACCCCCTTGCTGAGCTCGCAGTCGTGGTGGAAGAGCCACCAGCGGCCGCGGAACTCGACGATGGAGTGGTGCGTGGTCCAGCCCAGGACGGGCTCGAGGATGCGCCCGCCGTAGGTGAAGGGACCCCTGGGCGACTTGCTGGTGGCGTAGACGAGGTAGTGCGTGTCGCCCGTCGAGTAGCTGAAGTAGTACGTGTCGCCGCGCTTGTGCATCCAGGCCGCCTCGAAGAAGCGGCGGTCGTGGTCGTCGGCGGCGAGGGGCTCGCCCGTCTCGGGGGCCAGGATTATTAGGTCTTGGGCTCCCTCGGGGGTGAATTTGCGCATGCTGGCGTCTAGTTGGGCGTATTTGGGGAAGAGGGCCTTGGCGCCGGCGCCGGCGGGCTCTTTGGGGCCGGACCAGGCGGCGTCGAAGTTGGTGCCGTCGTTTTTGGAGTTGTTGGGCCCGCCGGGGATTGGTAGCATTGCAGCTGGCCGCCCCAGAGCCCGCCGAAGTAGAGGTAGGCGTCCCCCGTGTCCGGGTCCACGAAGGACGCGGGGTCGATGCTGAAGCTGCCGGGGATGGGTTCCGGGTCCGCCTTGAAGGGGCCCTCGGGCGCGTCGCCGACGGCGACGCCGATGCGGAAGATGCCCTGCTGGTCGCGCGCGGGGAAGTAGAGGTAGTACTTGCCGTCCTTGCACGCGGCGTCGGGGGCCCAGAGCTGCTTGGAGGCCCAGGGGACGTCGTCGGTGCGGAGGACGACGCCGTGGTCGACGAGGTCGGTGTAGGGGGGTTCCAGGGAGGAGGTGCTGAAGACGTGGTAGTCGGCCATGTCGTACTGGTCGCCGTTGTCGTTGAAGGCGATGTCCGTCTCGCGGTCGTGCGAGGGGTAGATGTAGACGCGGTCGTTGAAGACGTGGGCGCTGGGGTCGGCGGTGTAAATGGTGGTTATCAGAGGGGGCGTCATCTTGGGAAATGGCTTTTGTCTCTTTGGCTTTAAGTGTATTTTGGTGAGGAGCGGGCTCGATATCCAGGAGGTTCAACGTGCGACTGTTGCTGT
Organism: Apiospora rasikravindrae; assembly: GCA_038363885.1. Lineage (NCBI taxonomy): Eukaryota > Fungi > Ascomycota > Sordariomycetes > Amphisphaeriales > Apiosporaceae > Apiospora > Apiospora rasikravindrae. Next base: position 999,790 of record JAQQWK010000011.1, read on the forward strand.
AGTTCGCGATGCCAAGGATGGTGTTGCGGTGCTTGGGTGTAAGTTGAGGAGAGGCAATGGACGCAATGACTCGAAGACTTGAGAGATGCGACGACGGTTCTACTTATGCACTTGGTCACGAATCAATTTCCCTCAAGGCCAAGTCACGATTCTGACAATACTAGTCGTATGATAACTGATTTTCAAAAATCAGTTTCCTTCCTACACGAGAACATTTTTCCGTCTTCGCTTGCATCCCGCAGCCGCGCCAGTGGTATTTGGAGGTTGGGGGTTCCCGTCCCGACGGAATGGGCATGGGAGGCATGGGGGTCAATTTATCCCAATTTAGCCGCGCCCTTTACCCAGCGATCCGATGGGGCGTTCCCGTGGAACCGGCTGCTGCATGTCTCGACGAGCCCCTGCAGCGTCGTCGCTTACCAAGTTCACTTCGTGTGGATGTAAGCGCATGTTAGCATACGTTCATGGCAACTGTAGGCATAAGCCCGTAGTATTGTTTGTTGCGCCATCTGGTCATTGGCGATTTAGCTGACGATGCGATACCTGATTACGGAATTGTCAGTGGTATCTAGATACATCTGCAGTGCCTATGGAATGAGTTCTCTATTCATGACCATGCCCATTTTCTTGCCGGGTAGTCTATGGTGCTTCCTGATAGACCACTCATCAATGCATCCGCGCAGCCTTCGGTGTCGAGGCTACACCGCACCCATGTTGAAGAAACCGAAAGTCCGATTCTGCAAACATCTTCATCTCCTCCACTGGGTTGCGTCACATCCTCAAGTCCGGATGCCTATGCTCGTCTCTATCTCAAGGTACAGTTATTGCAGGTTCCAAGGAGCTTGAGATCGCCCTCATAGCTGCTGTCTGGCCTATCTCGGACAACGACAACCCATATGTCAGCGAAGTCGGTCACGTCGCGGTGACAATAATCACAATCCCGAGGCATGGCTGGCCACTTCGAAATGTGATCATTTGTGGCATTGGAAGTCATCATCTCGATGATGGCCACTGCAAATTCCGGTACGTCTCTCAGTTTCTTCAGGAAGTGAGTCTCCTTGGTGAGAAGGAAATGCGCATTTCGAAGGAACCCCTCGATTGGTGACTGCAGAGCCCTAAAAGTAGGCGTACTTCCATATGCAAGACGTGCTGCATAAAAGAAGCTGTTGTGTTCTGCAGCAGGGAGAAGCTCTTCTTCGGCCTTAGTATCATAATTCGAATGGAAGACGGTGGACAGGCGAACATCAAATATTTTGATTGCTCGGCGCTGGCGTAATCGATGTCGAAATAATCCGCCGCAACGAAAAGGTCAATGGCAGAACGAAGCGTAGTGAACTTCTCCTTGTCCACTATACCGTACCTATTAATCACAAAGGCCTTCTGCTCATTCAAATACTTGACTTACCCACTCCTGTATATAGGTAATACAGCACGCCCTCGACAGCTTCCGTTGGGTGACCCTCAATGACCACCTCGCTCGTAGTTGCCTCTTTGAAGTTTCCGGTGAAGGCTTTTTTGAAGTACTCGGATCGGGTGCAAAGGATGGTTTTATGGACGGGCCAAACCTCGCCATTTACGACGAGCTTTGCATCAGAGAAGAGCTCTTTCTTGAATAGGCGCTCTCCTGAGTCCTGCATCATGATGGAAGGGTCCTCGTCTAGGAAGGGGAAGTCAGTCATGTTGCGCTTCCAACTTGGCGTCCTCTGGTGGTGTTTGGTTCTGGAAGATGCTCCTCACATTGAGATGTCGATGTGGTCGAGAAACTGGAGTCAGCACAATGCCACTGCTAACAGGTTAAGGAATTGGAAATAACCGCTGTATTCAATGCAACAAATCCACAATCCGGTTGAGCTTCACCGTGCCTTCCAGTTTCTTGCTACGATTGACTTCCTTACCAAAGCAGAAATGAATTCTTGTAATTGTGCTGGTTGTGTTGGTACTTGGAAAGATGCATTCAATCGCTTTTCACCAATCAATTACTTCCCAACTACACTAGATACAACGGATAGAAAAGCAGTCGACATGAATAGAATTGTCATTGGTATCAAGGGACATCTATCATCTACAGTGCCAATCGGAAAAGCCTCTATGCCTTATCGGCGTGCTATGGTGCTTCCTGAATGTCCAGCCATCCATGCATCCGCGCGTCCTCTGGTGCCATTTTGTGTGTCAAGGATATCGTTGCTCCGCCCTCTCAGGCATACCAAAATTCGTCGGCTGAGGGTTGACTAGGCACTTTGAGCCTTCTGCTTGCCCTGTTGCAGACTGAAGCAATCACCACAGACCCCGAGCAGTTGATAATACGCAGCTGGCTCGAGTGAACTTGAATGTACGAGAATGGTCTCGGCGAATTTGGATTTGTTGAGGCCACATTCTGTGCAACTCTTGGGCACCGACCGACAGCAGGTCAACATATTGTTCTTGTTCTCTGGAGACGTCATGAACTTCATCAGGGCTGATGCAAACTTGGGGATATTTTCTAGCTCCTTCAAGAAGCGATCGTCCTTAATGAGAAGAAAGTCAATGTCTTTCATGAAGCTCTTAATCGGCTCGCGTAGGGCTTCGAGATTCGTCGTATATGCGAGACGTGCTGCATAGAAGAAGAAACCCATGACTTCGTCATCAAGAAGTGGCTCACCCGACTTGTACTCTAGAGTGGCCTCGAGATAACATTCAAGGTATCCAATGGCCTCTCCCCTCATGTGTTCGATACCGAAATAGTCTGCAGCGACGAAAGCATCAACAGCTTCGCGTATTGTGAGGGCCTTTGAAAAGTCCGCTAATGTTATAGCCTCTTCGTTAGCGTCACAGAATCTCAAGGTTTCGAGTCCTATCAATAGAACCTACCCTGTCCTGTGTAGAGATAATGAAGGATCGCCCCTACTGCCGCAGCATCTTGGCCCTCAATGGTCAGATGATTGGTAGCTGCCTCGCTAAAGGGACCAGTGAATACTTTCCTGAAGTATTCCGATCGAAAGCATAAAATAGATTTGTGGACTGGCCAGGTTTTGTCACCCACGGTGACCTTTGCATCGGAGAAGAGCTCATTGTTGAATAATTCATTGCCGGCTCGTTGCATCATGCTCCAAGGGTCCTCGTCGTCTACGGTGGGGTAGTCAGGCATGATGGGCAGTGACTCTTCATGTGTTGTTTTCGAAGAGGCTCACAACAAGTTGGTTGTTGAAGTGAATGATGCAGGAAACGATCCAAGGCCAGTACAGGAATAGAAATAAGGCTTTGCGTGGTTGGGACACTCGCGACTTCCTCACCTTAGACGCGCCTGCCTGATCCTGTTGGCAGCAAGCCGCCCCAGAGAAGGAAAATAAGGTTAAGTTGAATAAGATTTTGGTCACTGTGGGCCCAAGATTGATGAACAAGCGCCCTCCACCGACCGGTCACTTCCTGCGGCTGCTACAAGGAAAGGAAAAGCGTTCAACGCAGTGGGACTGTCAGCGATATTGAGCTATGTTTGCAGTGCCAATGGAATGGTCCAGAGTCACCAAGTCACTCACGTTTGCACTTCACTTCATGAGGCCCAGGTATGTCTATGTAGATTGATGGTTCATGTGTATTTTGCCAGATGCTCTATGGCGGCTTCCTAATCAAGCAACTACCAATGCATCTGCGTAGCCTCTGGTGGCGAGGCCGTGCTGTATGCTGAAGACTTCGTGATCCCACCCTTTCAAGAATATCAATTCCTTTGGCTGGGGGCCAATCAGACTCGAGGGACCTTCATCTTCTTTGACAGTTTCGCTTTAGCAACGCACTGAAGACAACGTCCACGGAGCCCGAACTCCATTCTTCCCTCTGAGCGGCATCCGCCACCTAATCTGCTTCCGATATCTCTTCTGCCTTGTACACCGCCGAAATACCAGTCGCCTCTGCATACATCACACTCATGTTCGATCTCTCGGATGACCCATGTATCACTGTAAAAACCATTACCGTTGCCGCCACAGGATGCGCATTCTTTGGGTACCGCTTCTTTGATTTCAGGAGACAGCAAACCCTTGATTACGGCCTCGGCAAGATCGGGGATGGTCTTGAGTTCTTCCATGAAATGTGTATCCTGGACCAAAAGAAAACCTTGATCCGAGATGAACAATTCGATTGGGCATCGGAGAATTGCGAAGGCCGGGCCATTGTCGTATACCATACGAGCTGCATAGAAGAAGTCTTCTAATCTCTCGCCCGATAGGAGGGGCTCGTTGGTGCCGGTCTCGAGTCGCAAGCAGGATAGGTGTGACGTGAAGAGTCTGGCTATCTCACACTCTAGGATCCCGATGGAAAAGTAATCCGCGGTGACCAACAAGTCGACAAGATCACGCATCGAGCCTACCTCCTGCATTGTTGGTACTGAGTATCCATGGTTAGCAAATGTAATTAGATAGACTCCAACGAGTGAGACCAGACCTACCCTGCCCCGTGTAGAGAAAGCGCAGAACCAAGTCCACGTACTTGGGATCGTGACCCGTGATGTCCACCTTATTAGTGGTGGCTTCCTTGAAAGGTCCGGCGAGTGCCTTTTTGAACCACTTCGACCGGGTGCAGAGGATGCCCTTGTGGATTGGCCACTTCTCATCGCCGGCGACAAGTTCAGCATCTGCGAAGAGCTCGTTTTTGTACAACTCCTTGCCTGAGCTGACCAACATGTCATGGACATCCTTATCCGCCATGTTGACTGACTGATGGGTGGTGTGTCGTACGATCGCCGGTTTGCGTAGTGTTGCGGATGGAAGTGGTTGGTAGTTGGTTGCTGGAGAGGTTTGCGCATCCAGTGGCTGATGTGGGTGGGATGGAGGACTGAGGGAGTCCAGGCATGCCCAAAGATTGGGTAGGAAATCCAGATAGCTGAAGAAGCTCACTGCAGGCTCACATTGGGATCACACCTGCCTTAACCTTTAGACCTTAGCTTCACATCCTAAGGGAGATTGGCTGCGGCTGCTATGACGGATGGGAGAGAGGCCGACAAAATGTCTCTGTAAGCTCTACGGGTACAAAATAACCACGACACCACCTGGCATGTCAAAGTCCTAGGTCGGTACGGAACGAGATTGGGAGGTTTGTTATCTATCCTCGCACCTGCCAAGCGTCCATTAGGGAACAATCAACAATAATGCTATTTTTCATGGAATACCTTCATCTGAAATAAACCCTGGCAGCTTGAAGACGGACGGCACATGAATCACCTCGAGGACGAACGGTTCAAGGTCTGAGGTGTGTACATAGTATCCTGCGGCACGCTAGATGGTCAAATATCATGAATGTATCAACTTTATCGAAGCGTCTAAATATCTATGGTTATCTCGTAGCAGAATGAGGACTGCCGTAGAGTTATGGCTTTCAAACATTGGCTCAGACGTCAGGACCACGTTATATGGTGAGAGTCACGATGTATAGTCTTCGCCGCTAGCTATAGAATCGCTAGTTATCTTCTTTCAAATCTGCAAGTAAGGAGCAATCGCAACACAGACCGAGGACTGAAATCCTGTTAGGACGTCTCTCATGGGAAACCCACGTCCGACCAAATGGGAAGTGGAATTCCGACCTGTGGCATTCGTCACACTTCGTAGGCCACTCTCTGCAAACCATCGATTGGTTGCCCTCATTCTTGGTATCCATGATAAGCTCGACCATGTCTACGGCGAGCTCTGGTACGGTCTCCAAAGCCTTGATGAAACGAGGATCCTTGCCAAGGATAAGACAGGTCTGCCGGATGAATTTGATGATGCACTTGCGGAGCTTCTCGAAGACGGGCGAGTCGGTGTATGCAATACGAGCCGCGTCGAAGAATTCTTTCGAAAATTTGTCGCTCCAATGCTCCCCAACGTGTTCGATGGCTTCCTTCATGTCTCTATTGGGTAGACAGATGCTACGTGCTTTGTAGCGGAGCTGTATTCCGACAGCGTGAAGGATGTCGGCTTGAAGCTCATCGATGCCGAAATAATCAGCGGCTTCATAGATCTTGAAGAGCTTGCTCAGCTCCAGCGTAGAAGTATCCACTGTCATATGGTTAGTGGGCCGTCTACAGGGTCTTCGGATTCGATAGACTGACAGTTACATGTGTAGAGGTATTTCAAGATAAAGTACACATGGTCGGGGTCGTGGCCGTGAAGCTTCACTACGCCGTCCTGAGCTTCGACAAATCCACCGGTAAAAGCCTTTTTGAAGAAGGCAGATCGACTACACAAGATGTTCTTGTGTACGCGCCAAGTCTTTGCATCCGTAATGACCTCGGCATCGGAGAAAAGTCCGCTATTGAGGAGCTCCTCGCCAGACTTTCTCATCAGTTTGAATCCTGATGACATTGTGAGGACTGAGGTACGTCTGGCTGGTGAGGATTCGTGGAGTTGGGGTTTATTGGTGCGGTTGCGGAGGAGCAGATGCTGGAAAAATTGAGAGTCGCAGAAAGTGCTCCTGCAGTTATAAGCAGCTACACAACTACCTCAATTCTGTTGAACCTATCGAGAAATTTGGGAAGGCACGTTTCCTGCAGGAGATGGGGTGAATTTAAGACTGCTATGGCAACGGGGGATCGCACGTGCCCGATTGCTCAGCCTCAAGTGGAAAGAAGATGAAAATGAATTCGACCGGTTTCTACCAAGTAAGTGCTGCATATGAGATATACGGATCTATTTGCTATTTTGTTGCATTCAATCAAGGCTACTGTGTCTCGACGTTGAGCGTCAACAACACGGCACATGTGAGATATGTATCTTTGGGATAAGTGTAATTTTTTGGCCAAACATCGACTCTCAAACCACTCTGTATGGAATTTGTGTACCACACACACTTGTTAAGACGCTGCTTGACATGAAGTTGGCAAGAAGTAGGTCAACGAAGTCTCTGACGTCCAAGATCACGGCCGCCTAAGGTAAGTTGTGGTGTCACAATGTATGGGATGGAAGAGCAGGACTTAACTTGGGTTAGCTAGAGCTGGGAGTCTATTCTGTCTGCGACCAAGAAACCCGCATGTCTCATCGTCGCCCTTATCGGAAGTACCTATTAGTACATGAGGTAAGGGGAATGAAACATCGTGCTCCTTCATACTCTATGCATGAGACTCAGCTACCCTTTTGGCAACCTCCATGGCGTGCTGGGCCGGCTCGCCCTCTCCTGTGATGCCTCTCGCATGCTCCGCTCACAGCCGTGGATCCTTCTCTACAGCCATCGAGACAGGCGACTTGCCTCTGAACAAGCAGGTAGTCCCGGCGCCGAAGTCCATCATAGGCTTCTGCTATGCCTTGTACGAAGGCTTGGGCACATAAAATGCTGCCTTGGATCAGTAGGTATTCACTCAGTTAGTCATCCCATTATTCGTTATTCTGTTATCCGTCCACCTGTGGCTGCTGGGAGACGGAATACTCACATTTCAAGATGCTAAGTCGTGTAGTAGAGACGGCTTGGGTGCCAGGAGTGATTGATTTGCTATCTAGATCAGGCCAATACTGATTTCAATCCTGAAATGAGTAGTATCATAACTCAGTTTATCGCCCTATAGCCATGAATATGCTTGTAAAAGCGCTATTTGCCAAGACACACCGCACCTCTCAGTTGATACTACTACCGGCACATATAGCACCACCCACGAACGTTGACCTTAGTTGAATGACTGTGCGAAGTATGATATTCGTCTGCCTGAAGACATTGGAATGTCTCCAAGCAAACACCGCAATTGCAGCAGCTGGTCGGAGGGTTCTGGAGAAGGTATTTGCCCACTGGGCTGTCCTTATCCACAAAGGCTGTCAATATATGGACAGCCATGCCCGGAATCTTGTCAAGAATCTCCGTAATGCAGCCCAGGTGAAGTGCTTTCATACCTGTGGCGGCAAAGAAATATAGGAAGCATTTACGAAGATCGGCGTAAGTGTGGGAGTCGGTGCCGTATGCAAGTTGGGCGAAGCGGGAAAAGACACTGAGCTTCTCTGGGAAGCCCGTAGAGGCATCCACTCCTCCCTTCATGATCTCATTAACCGAACGGGCAATGTCAATCATTTCATCTTCAAGATTGACCAATGCAAATGCACGAAGTTCCCGGAGGTCAAAGAAGTCGCCCAGCTCAAAAATTCGGATGTACGCTTCAATAGATTCATCCTTCTTCAGGTCGCTAGAAACTATCAAGATGTTAGCAATAACTCTGGGTAGGAGAGGCTGCACATACTCTTGCCCGTGTAGATGTAGGAGATGACACCGTTAAGATCTTGAGGATCGGTGTCTTCCAGAGTCATGTGGCTCTCATTGGCTTCCTGATATTGAAATGAGTAACGGCCCTTCCATATCGCCTGGGTGTGGGACTGACCTTGAAGCCTCCTGTGAAGGCCTTCTTGAAGAACGGGGAACGGCAAAGGACGATCTTGTGGAGGTTCCAAGTCCGGTCACCGCAAGATAGCTGGACGTCAGACATCTTTCCAGATTGCAAGTGCTCCTCGTAGGAGTCTTCGAAGTGAAAATTCTTCATCATTTCCCAACAGATGGTTGCTATTACTGTTGGGATGGAAGTTGGTGATGGGATGGAAGGGTGCAGGGAAGAAATGTGGTGTCAGTTGGTTGGGACTGGCCCGAAACATTGATCGAAAGAAGCCTGGAGGTACCTGAGGTCTTTGCTCTCAATTGACTGGAGCTTCTTCTGTCAGTAGAACGGCAGGAGCATTCGAACTTCAGTCGCTCTTTCCCTGGATGAGGGACATTGGCTGGCAGGCTGGGTTTCTTCTTGCTTGCCACAAGTTAGGATGGTGGTAGTGCAATCAAATTGGTCTAGATAAGAGTGCGATGGCCACCATCACCTACCAATGATTGTTTGAAAGCGGCAGGAGCACTTGCAGAGGCATATTTTCATGTCCAGAAAGCATTCACCTTTGATTCATTCCGACCCTAATTGGGGAAGGGACATGCGGAAATGAGACCAGTTCATATCTTGCTACGGGAGTAATTACCTTCATATCATTCTTATAGGAAGAGGCTACAGATGGGAGTTTATACTGCGCAATCAAAGGGACAAGATTGACATGGTGATTCCGAGTTCGTTGTTCAACTATCTAAGCCAGAAATAGTAACGTCTATGCCATGTCGAATAATCCACTGTTGCCTGAAACTGCCTGACAATGCAACTGGATTCGTGAAATTTGTTTTGCAGACCAAGAAAGCATTCTGGCGGCTCTTCATGAAGTTCGTGTATCTCTAGTTCCACGTACAGCCTGTCACCACTCCTGTAAAGGGCGAAACTTCATTGCAATTCCAATATCCCCGAAACCCGTCCGCATCTTCTATTTACCCCAGAAGATCATGCCCCGGAGGATCAAGCGCATTTTTCACAAACCCCCTCGACGTGCGCTTGCACGCTTATGGACTTTTGCTGACAGACCACCGTAGTATACGCATTCTTGTGCGAATAGAGCCGCTCACGGCCCTTTCGGCAGCGGAGAGGTGGCTCCACAATCAGGGGAGCGCTAAGCTCGGGTTCCCACTCGGCCATGGATATGAACAAACCGGCCGCCAGGGCCGGGAACTCGCGCAGTAGCTCCTGGAACGTGGGTAGTCTGGCTGCCTGCATAAAGGTGTGCCCCACGAATTGGCGCACCAGCCGCCGTATGGGCTCATAGGTTTTGAGTTGGAGCTCGGTGTAACCGTCACCGTAGGCACTTTGGACAACATGCCGGAAGTCGGCGAGCTTGTCGGGGTGGCACTGGAAGACATCGGAGAGGCGTTCCTCACACGTGGATTCCATCTCTATGTGACGGGACACGTCCTTGACGAGGTCGGTTAGGAATCGGTCGTCGAGGAGCTGTAGGGACTTCTGACGGAGGCCTGGGAGGTCGAAGAAGTCGCCGAGCTCGAACATCTTCACGTAGGCGTTCGTGTTTCTCTCTTTGAGTAGCTGTTGCGACACTAGATGGCAGACGGTGGGTGAGCGTTGTACCTGAGAGTTTTTAACATGGAACACAGACACTTACCTCTTCCAGTGTAGATGTACTCGATGACGCCATCAACCTCATCGGGGTCGTTTTCCCGAAGGATAACGTGGCTGGTTCCTGCTTCCTGAGCGGGTAATTAGCAATTTCTGTCATGCTTGAAGTGGTGCGGTTCTTGGAGTGCTGTAATATTCAATACCTCAAATACGCCAAGTAGTGCCTTCTTAAAGAACGGAGAACGTGAGCAGAGGACGACCTTGTGCAGATTCCACGATCGGTCTCCGCAAGAGACTTTGACGTCGGCAAAGTCGCTGGACTTTAGCAGCTTATCTGATGAAAGCATATTCTCGGTCTCATCGTCACTCTTGAACAAAGACATCATGTTTGCGATCTGGTGAAGCACCGAAACTAATGGTGCAGCTGTGGAGGCCTAGTTGATGGCGTACAAGCTCGTCGCCGTTGATCGGTCGGTTGAGGCTTTGAATCCAAAGTGAGAAGCAGTTGTTTCTCTTTTTACAAGCTGGAGGTTTGCAAAAAGGCGGGGTGGGGTATGAAATGCGGTACGTAGGGCATTTGTGTTGACGTACTCACCCCGTGAAGATTAGGTGAATAAGCCAAATGTGCAAATCATGTAAACGGGACCGATTCGAGCATCAATGAATTCGGCTACACAAGTCATGAGACTCATGGAAAGTACCATGGCCATCCTGCGAAGCTTGTCTAGCTTACGGTACTTCTTGACATACAAACTGACCATTTGCTACGGCCTGTAGCATCTCACCAAATACCGAGAGATGAGCAAGCTCTATTCAACCCAAGCCACTATGACCATGGGCCTGTATGCCCACTACCAAGAGGTATCTGTTACTAGGAATTACGTAGCAGTTTCGCCCCGGCAATGCACTCACATTATGCATCCATAAATAAAGGGAAGCTGGTTGATCCCATGGTCTTAAGACTTGTGAATTACTCCATTCGTCTATGTTGGAATGTTCACCCTCCTTCGGTGTGACATGTTCTTTCCGTTTACACAGCAATCCAAAGATACTGTCGCAGGTTGGCTGTCTTTGGCTAAGGAGAAACTAATCCATCGATGCCAGAGCTGTCTAACTCCATTGTCTAGTCAACATCCCTCGAGCACCGCTGTTAGGATGCACACGCCGTCATGTCCATCTACAATGCATAACCAAGCAGAACCACGTAGTATCCCATGCCACGCAATATATACTGCATATCCAAGGTTAGGGCGTCCTTGAGATGATCGATGTAAGCTCGGATGCAACTCACCTCCTCCATCCCCAGCATGGAAGCCATCCAGGGCATATATCAATAAGCAAAAAACAAAAATGTGCAAAGGGGGTATCTCCTCGTATAATCACAAATCGCTAGAATATCAACAAGAAACAAGGTCCAAGACGTATTACAACACGCAACTCCTCGCCTTCAAATCCAAAACCAAACTCGAAACAGTCTGCAACCGACCAGCACATATGGCTTCGATATCACTGCCGCATCGTCCCCGTGGCCTGCGCGCTCGGCCGCCACTGCCGCCCGGGATCCCGCGCCGTGTACGTCGGCACGACCGGCGGCGGGATGGACCGCCACGTGGGCCAGTAACTAACATTTGGCTGCCCCGGCCCGCCGCCGCCGGAGGTCCCGCTGCCGTAGGTATAATCCAAGCTGTCGTAGCTCGGCGTTTCGGAGACCGCGGCCTCGCGGCGGCGCCGGGCGTTGGACAGACAGTACCAGAGGATGATGAACAGGACGACGGCGCCGAGACAGCAGCCAAGGATGATACCGATCTGCGCGGGCGATAATCCGCCCGACGTCGAGTCCTTGGATGAGCCGCCGCCCGAGGAAGAAGAAGGGGGAGCGTCATTTGGCGCGTTGGTCGCTGCAGGCCCTGCGTCGGGGTGGCCGCCGTTCCCTAATGTGATAACCGCCGTGCGCGTCGAGTCGGGCGTCACGATGGTTTGTGTCAGGACGACGAGGTCCTGGCGCTTAATGTGATCCGGTGGTTGGGCCGCAACGATGACGACCGGGTTCGGAGGTGATGGGGCAATCATGGCGAAACGCTGGGATTTGGTTGGTTGGGCATTAATGGCCGGGGGGTGGCGGCGGTTATCGTATCGCGAGGAACGTCAAAAAGGCACGGCGCGTACGCGGTACAAAGAACAAATGCAGCAACAGACAGGAACGCACACACAAAAATGGAGAAAAGAGCGGTTCTGTGTCTTGCATCACAGCAGCGACAGCGACAGCGACAGCGACGCCCCCTTGCTGGGGGGTATCCCCATGTCTTTATCTGCTGTCGTCCCTTGGTCCCGTAGCGAGATGTATCACATCGGTCGATGCGGGCCGGTCAGTGGCCGCAATGGGTAGGTAATCTTTGAACATTTGGGGCAGCAGTCTAGAAGCGCCAGCCCAAGAAGCGCATACTACTAAAGCAAGCAAAGCCTTTTGCCTTGTGGTGTGGCGTGCGAGTTTCCTTTTCCCAAGTCAGGTTCGTCGTTTTCCCTGCCCTTGTCTCATGTGGTGTGCTTCACACCCTCTCCGGTTGCAGGGGGTGTGGGTAGAGGTTGTCACTTGACGATTGGCTGGGCCATCTGACCCTCGGCCAACCCAATCGTGGGAGGCTTGGCTAAGACATTCCGGGCAGCCTATAGAACGGCCGCGCTAATGATCCCGCAAGCAGATGCCCGTTCCACGCAACTGTGTTTAGGCGGCATCATGACACTCGTCCTTCCTTTTATTCCATACGACGGACGGATTTGACGGGCGCCACCACAAGTCAGCCGCTAATGCGAGATTGAAATGCATGACCGGGAATTGCATATTCTTTTGTTAGTCCTGGCTTACAGGGAAAATCCTGTATCTCGTCCATGCGGGCTGACTGAACACGCTGCTTTTCCTGCCAGCGCTGGTCGGGCTCTTTCTTCCCCTCATTCATTCCTCGCGACTGGACGAACATGTCGACCCAAACATCGGTTGGGGGCCAAAAACGCGACCCCAAAGTACATCACTCACGATGATCCACCCCAACACGACAACCTATCGGGACATGTGTATGGGCGTCGGAATGGCTCCTCCCACGCAGTGGCTCCAGCGAATCAATGCCCAGACCCTTGGCCTTGAAGCAATGCAGATGTGGGCCCTGCCAATAGGGGAGATGCGCGAAGATAGCTGGGATGCATCTCGGCTGAGCAACGTGCAGCAAACCGCAGAGGAGGACGGGAAGAGAGAGAGGTCTTCATTGATGAGAAATGATGATGATGACTGATGATGAGTTGTACAAATCATCTATCGCCGTATTGCGGAGCCAATAACTCCCCGGGCGAGTGTCGGAGAACATGCACGACATCGTAAGATGATACGCACTCATCCGGATCATCGAAAAGAGGCCAAGAGTCCTCCCTCTCACCGAAAAAAAGCAGGCAAACTGTATTGTGGTCGGATTGGGCCTGGATGCCGCATCGAATGCTACCCAAGATCAATAAAGAGAAGGATGTTGCAGAGTTGAACATGGACTAGAGCCAGGAACCGCCAAGTTTGTCCGTCCCGCCAATTGAAGTCGCTTTAAGGTTCGGGAAAACAATACGTCGGAGGCTCACTGGAAACCAAGACGCCACATGTGGCACGATGGCATCGGCTGGGCTGGCTTGTGGCGACGGAGACACGTAGCTGGCTTAGATATTATAATATAATCTCCAACGATAGAGCCTCATCTCATGAATCTGCCATTGGTTGGTAAAGCTGACACCCCATGAACACTTTTCGCTTCTTCCCGATCATCCCTGTCGCAATTACCCCCTCTCCAACTGCCGCGACTGCGGGGATCCGACACAGTACAACCCACATTCTACGGATATCTGCATCGGGACAATGGCTGGCGACGGCAGAAGGCTCCCGCGGATCGAATGGAAGCACAGCGTCAATATCTGACACTTTGACGATGCAGATGCTGTCGAAATCTACAGTACGCCGGCAGACGTGATTGCCCGAAACACGCAGCAAAGACCGCATGACGTGTCGCTGGGCTGACTGCATGCGGTTTCACCACCGTTGCGCTTTAAGTAATCGCTTCAGGAATCTAGAATCGAACGAGACTGAGACTGAACCGCCTGCAATATTGGATCGGTGAGCATGTCTCATGTACTTTCATATTGTGAAGATAGCTCGCATGCTGCCAAGATGACCGCAGGAACCCATCGCAACTCGCCATCTGCAAATACACACCCCTTTTTATATTCCGCAAGCGAGCTGCCCAATCACGTCTAATCCAAACCAGCCTTACACGTAAGATCTGTCATTATCTACAGCCTATACTCAACTACTCACTGCATCTACCCCGACGGAACCTTCTCGGTCGCCGAGATGTACTGCGCATCCCCGCGGTACCTCCAGCGCGTGAAATGCGCGACACCGCCTTCTTCGGGACACTCGGTCCCAGTCCCCAGCCCATTGCACGTCGCGTAAGCCCCGACCAGGCTGCCGACGAAGTTGCCCGCACCACCGCTCACGAGCGCGGCCGAGGCCGTGCCGATGACCACCCGCGCGTCCGGGTCGGACGCGGGCATGGCTGAGAGGGTATACTCGGTGGGATCCGCGGCCTGGATCTCCAGCCGGATGGGCGCGTTGAGCCATTCGGACGGGACTTCGACGAGTTTCGGTTCGGGGGCGGCGACGGTGCCGATGCTGCGCAGGCGGAAGGAAAGTTTGGTGGAAGCGCCGTCTTCTTGTTCTGGGAGAACGATGCCGAGGTCGATGTGGTTCAGTTGCGTGAGGAAGACAGTTATGCCGGCTTCTTGGCCAGGCGTGGTCGGGCTGAAAGATACGTCGACGCTGAAGGTGAACAGAGTGTCGGTCTGTCGCCGACCGACGAACGCGAGACCCTGACGACCGCTGAGGACACCGTCGGTGTTAGATTCCGGAATGCCCGTCAGGTTGTTTCGGCTGGGAATGATCTGCAGACCATCTGCGGTAACAGAGATGGACTCTTCGCGCGGCACGCGCCAGTACACGAAGTGCTTCGGAATCGCTGCTCCCTCTCCGGCGAAGTCGTACTCATCAGGGTCCGAGTTGAACGGTCCGTCACCGGGAATTTCCCGACTGGTTTCGGGTAATGCCCACCCACTCATGTTGCCTCGGACAGGTTCCAGGACCGGCCACTCCCCCTCATTCCAGGTGACTGGGAACAAGGAAGCCTCGCGGCCCATCGGGAAGACCTGGAACTCGGGCCCGGACCGCGTGGCCAGACACATGCCCCACCAATTACCCTCTGTATCTTGGAACAGGTCGCCATGACCGACCGTCTGGAAGTACTCGTCGGTGCCGCGGTTAGTCAAGATCGGGTTGTTCTCATAAGCTTCGTAGGGGCCGGTGATGTTGCGGGCTCGGGCGATCGTGATCGAGTGGTCCGTAGCCGTGCCGCCCTCGGCGATCATCAGCCAGTACCAGCCGTCCTTCTTGTAGATGTGCGGGCCCTCCGGCCAGACTCCGCCGGTTCCGTTCCAGAGGCTGATAGGGGGCTGGCTGAGCCCGCCCGTTTCTAGGTCGAGTTCTTGAAGAATGATGCCCTGAGTCGAGACGTAGACCTTCCCGTCATCCTCCCAGAACAGGTCCGGGTCGATCTTCTCGGGCCGGAAGATGACAGGGTCACTCCACGCCGCGTCGTCGAAGGGATCCGCCGTCTTGAAGACGACTCCTATGGTGCCGTCCGATTGGCCGAGGTACTCGCATATCAGATAGAACTCGTTCTCGTGGTAGCGCAGCGTCGGCGCGTACATGCCATCCTGCTGGCCCCAGGTGTTCCAGCTGATGCCGGGCAGTTGGCTCTCGCGGTTCCAGGCGTGGCTGATGAGTTTCCAGTTGAGGAGGTCCTTGGAGGCGTAGATGGGGATGCCGGGGAAGGCGATGAAGGTGGACGTGGCGCAGAAGAAGGTCCCGTTGACTTGGGTGCAAGAGGGGTCGGAGTGCCAGCCGGGGAGTACGGGGTTGTGGTACGTCGAGTTTTGCGCTTGACATAGCTTCGCCGCCACGGCAAGCGCTGTCACTGATAATGAAGTTGCGGACCACCTCATTTCTAGTATTTGTTGTCCCAATGCAAGATACTGTAGCTACACACCGCGTGCTTTGCGAAGCGTCCCCTTTTATTGAAACTGAAAGACGGCGAAACAAAGGGCAATTCACGCATACATCGTGAGCTATTACCCCGAATCAGCGTCCCTAAGAAGCCCAAGCCAGTCCGCAAAGGTGTGGAGCTGAATCATTTAGCCGGATGCGCCCCGGCTTGGTGTTGCATGTTCTCCGCACCCAAGAACCTGGGCAACTAGCGGTGGAGCAGCATGACTACCAGCTTGAAGAAGACCATTCCGATTTGACCGCATACTACATATATCTTACGTATATGGTCTACAGCTGACTGCTACTCACGTATGGGCTACAAGTCTGTGAAGGTATTAGATGGAGCTGCTTGCGCTTGGCATGGGGCTCTCTTGAAGCCATAGGCTTATGCGTCGGAGCTCTGGTTACTGCTTCCGGCACGGAGGATGTCGCCCCTTGGCCTTCCCAACTTGGCTAGCGACACCAACAAACCATACAATAATGGTATGCAGGATCTTTATACTGAGCTTTTGTTCGCATAAAAGCCCCTTGTCTGGACAAATGGCAAGCCGTCTGCACTTTTCGAGGATAGCTATACTACAGAGAGCTTACAAGTAGCATCTTTATATCATGTCACCTATTTGTTTTGATCAAAATATCTTGGCTGGGATGCATGTGTATATTGGCGTGAAAAGCGCTATCTTCGACCGTAAAGACCGGTCGAGAAGTGGTGTTTATGGCCAAAGCACCCCTTTATCTATCATGTTCATGTAAGAACGCCGCGAGTTCACATAAAAACGCGCCAAAACGCCGCGGGCTCGTCGAAGAAATTCGGCAGCTCGTCGAAGAAAGCCGGAGATTTCATGCAGGGCTGCTGCTTCAAGGAGCGTCGGTTCCCCAAGTCTCCATGCAGGGAGTAGCTTACTCCATAGTGGCGGAAGTGGCGGGAGAGCTCTGTCGACGCAAACCCTGGGACAGTCCGACTGCATCTGCAGCCTGGCTGGCCGACTGACCCTGCGTCATGGCCTCGACGAGGTCGAACCAAAGGGCCGAATCCTCAGCCAGGACCGACTCGACGGCGTCGAGTGTGTCTCCCGGGCCGAAGAAGACGAAGATGGTGGCCTCGATGAAGTCCCGCATCGGCTGCTGGAGTGACTCGAACTCCTGCTCCTGAAAGGCCGTCTGGTGGATCTTCCGCAGCTCGGCGATCGCCTGCTCCGGGAGGGCCTCGCGTAGCTCTTCGGAGATATCGCCGTCCAGGTCGCCGCCGGGGCCGCCCCGCTTGTGCTGCAGCGCCTTGAACGTCAGCGCTTCACAAAGGCTCTCCTCGAGTCTCTCCAGAGACTTGGCAAGGGCACGGACGGCGACGGCTTGCAGGCCGCCGATGTCGAGGTACTCCGCGACCTCGAAGACACGGTAGCACTCCCAAACAGTGGCGTCCTGCTTGAGAGCAGCAGGGTCTGTAATTATGTCACCCCGTAGTTAGCAGACAAATCTTTTTCGCCCATGACCAACAGTGCATAAACCACTATAAGTTTGATGAACTTACAGATGTTACCGTAAAGGTAGACCAAGGCGAGCTCGACCTCGTCCTTGGAGAAGCCGTCGATGACCATGACACCATCATCACGTAGATGGCTGGAACGTCCACGAACAGACGACAACATGGCATCATTGGCGTCCTTCCAAAACACGTCAGCATTATACAGATTGGCTAGACAAAGGGCTTGTGTGAATCATGCCACTCACGTTAGCAATGCCGTGGAAGACGTCATGGATGAGCGTGCTTCTGGGGCACATGACCGACTTGTGAAGGTCCCAGGTGTGGCCGTCGCACTCGATCTTGGCGTCGGAGTAGTTGGCCGTGCGAAAGAGGCCAAGGTCCGATCTGGGACCAGCCTGAGGATCCAGGCGCCACTGGTTGGTGTCGTCCAGAGACGGAAACATGTTGTTAACGTCCGAAGTGGTTGCTTCACTTTCGGAGGTTGGAGAGGGAGGGCTGGAATAATTTTCCGATGGGTGAGGTGGGTGAGTTTGAGAATGGTCAGGTGGGAGGGAAAGATCGAATTTGTAGCGGATGGCTGGTGGTAGGGTAGGGCTATGCATAGGGAAAGGCGAAGGGCGATCTGTGCACCTCGTCGTCGCCAGCACGAGCGCCAGCGCCGACGTGGGGGACCTCACTTGTAGCCTACGATCCTTTGTCTGTCCACTGCCCCATGGATAAAGTGGTCACTCTTCCTCTACGAGTTGATTACAAGGCAGTGTTATAACGCATGCTATCAATAGTTTAGTATCGTTACAACAAAGGGGCGATCTATCCTGAATTGCCACCTATACCCCTGAAAAGCCGCCTTACGAAGAGAATTAAGTAGCCGGGAATCTGGGACATAATGTGCTAGGCTACCTTAATCTTACAATGCTTACACCACTCTTAAACCCTACTGTGATAATTACAATTACAATGCCACTTCGCAGTACCTGCATGGCTATAATACACCCGCTTCCCAGTACCAAAATGGCTAAAATGGTCCGTGATCGAGTAACAGCCAGCATGAAAAGGCCACACCAGGATGGACAAAGACAGCCAAAGGCAGCCGTGCCTCATCGGCGAAAATGAAGACAGCCAAGTAAAGGTAGCCCTCTTGACAAAAGTAATCAATTTTCAACTGAACCACCACGGGAACATGCCACAACCCCAATAGGGAGATTGTAGAAATCTATAGAATTAGCAGCCAAGTAAAAAGTGGTAAATATATACAATCTAACCATGTAAAAAGAATAGGGATATTAAACCGTTCGCGTAAAGAAAAAATCAAAAATGCGCTATTCCGCAACTCTAATACCGTACGATATCCCCTGCGAACGACTGCCCCTAAACTAAGTCGGTATCATTGAGCAGTCTCTACCGAATAACAAACTCCTCCACCAGATGCTGATCATTCCTAAACAGAGCAAAAACATCCAATCCGTACAAGTAGCAATCCCCATGCATAGTCCAACTCTCCCCATCGTCACCCCTCCGCAAAACAAACGGCTGGTACGCCCCCGGTATAAACGCGATCCGGTCCCCCACCCGCGCCCCCGGCGCCGCCAACCCCATGGACCCGCCCTCGGTGACGTAGAAACGCCGGTCGTAGATGGTATACTCGACATCCTTCCGGTACCAGCGCAGACGGCAAGGCAGCTTTCCCTCGGGCAACGAGTCCGCCGCGTCCTTGGCCTCGGTGCCGGCCCAGTCCATGAAGAACTCGACGTCGCGCAGGTACCCCGACGGGTCGGCGGCCTCGAGCACGCCCGTGCCGCACAGTCGGTACCACTGCGCGAAGCCCTCGACGTGCTTGCAGAAGGCGCGGGCGGGACGGCCCCACGTGTCGCCCAGCGCGCCCTTGTCGGCGACAAGCGTCGTGGCGAAGGCGTCCGTCACGGAACAGGGGGAAGAAGCGGCCCCAGGCCGGGATCAGGGACGCTGCCAGCGTCTCCCACGCGTGGAAGACGGAGGCGAACGAACAGGGCTCTGCTTCGGAGCCCTCCTGGTAACGTCTTGGGGCGTAGGCGACTCCCGACGGGAGCTCCGGGCCGATCGCGGTGATAGTGTCGACCAGTTTCCCACTTACCACGAGTGCACCGTCCGCTCTGAAGTTCAGACCTGGGAGTATCATCTTTGGAAACCCAGTGGAAGCAATGGTAGTGACGGAACCATCTGTTTGTCGTAAGGTGAACTCGTCACATCGGCTGCAGGTGTCGGAGAAATAGGTCGTGGGGAATGTGCCGGGGGTATGGTACTGGAGAGGTCGGGAACCCAGGACGGCAGAGACGACAAGTGCCGCTGAGATCCATTTGCCTGCAGGATTGACAGGTCGCCCTTGAGCCGAATGGTGGCTTCTACAAAGCGCCGGAATATCTCCTCCACGGGCAACTTGTAGTCGATGGTCATGAACCCGGGCTCAAACAGGCCGAGAACGCCATACACCCTATCTTTGATGTCGCTCGATTGGCACATCCGGCTATACCGCATGATGCTCACGGGGTGGTCCCCGGGATCCATCACGCGCAGAAAATAGATACGGCTGTCGAAGTCCACCCCACCGATCGGATGGTAAGCGTTAGTCTTTGCATGGCCCATTACCCTCCCTAACCCTGAAGCGCCACTAGAGAAATCGCTGCGAACCGATTTCAAGTCTAACCAACGCGCCGAGTCATCACCACATATCATGATGGTTTTCTGCGAGTTGAGTGCGACTTCCTGGATAACCCAAGTCCGGAAGAACCATGGTCTCGTAATCAGCGCCTTCCACGCCCGGCGCTCCTGTTCCGTCGATTGCGCTTCGTTAATAAAACTATCTTGTACCTCTCTGATACGAGTAAACACAAGATGGGAATCGTCGGCGGCCTCGCCCAGCCAGACCAAAACTTGGTTCGCGCGCCGGTATATGTCGCCCATGATGCCCACCTGCTGGTTGCGCTCCGAAATGTTGCTTTGGTTTATGCAGAGTGCATCCACCCAGAGTTTGCGTACATCTACCTCATGCCGGAGATGAATGAGGGCTGAATGGAGGTTCTGTGTGATCGAGACGGGGTGGCCGTCCATGGAGACCGAACATTCCATGGCAGGATCTCCCCAGACGTAAGATAGAGCTTCGTATTGGGGCTGATGGGTGATATCAGAATGAACTAGCCGACCTTCGACAGGGCTTGTTCGGTTAGGTGATGGTAATAGTTCGAGTAGGCGCATGGAACTTGCGCCAGTCAAATCCTCGTAGGGGTAGGTATGCCGAGCTCCACGCGTGATGGCATCTGTATATTGACTTTGCGACAACTTCAAGCCTTGCAAAGTGGGTATCTCGCACCTAGATTGCACAAGCCTCTCGATTCTTTCATCCCACATCCTCTTCTGTGTGTCGATAGTCTCCTTTGACTTAGCCCTTGTTTCTGTTACAGAGGGTGGAATCCAACATGTCCCAACGAGCATTTTTTCCTGAAGGAGCCGGATGATTTGCAAAGAGTGATCCGGGTATGGAGTCATATTGCCTGTCCTGATCTTCCTTTGGAATGCCGTCAAGGCATCTTCAGGCAAGCCTGGGCATCTTGGGTCGGCACCGGCGTCCAGAGCGATTTTGACGGTTTCTACATCTTCGACTCCTAGGATAATCTGCAGCAAGTTGGTTTTCTCAGATGCTGAGTCTGGCTTTCCGTCAGGATGTATCTGTAACACGGAGTCGACATGCGGGCCAGGGTAGTCGGAAGTCAGAAACTTCAACATACCCCTAGCCGAAGGTCGCCTTCCGGCCACCCGAAAGATTATAGCTCCCCAGCCCTCCGGATCGGATGGAAGCAAGCCGCCATGCTGACTGACACTCCAACGGAGAATGGCTAGCCTATTGCACTCCATAGCCTTCTTTTGTAGGCTTGGAGGGTCTATTTTGACGCCGTGTTCTAGGAGGAGAAGGATCACGTCAAGACTGCTTGTGTCGGGCATGGTTGCCGGTCGGACGCCTCTCTGTAACAGCTGCCGTAGGAAATCAAGACGACTCCGTTTTGCGCAGAAGTTGAGAAGCTCTAGATGGTCCTTCTCTTCAAGCGATATCTCGGCCTGTATCATCATCTCGCAGAACTCCAGCGCTTTGCAGATTTCCTCTTCGTCACTTCCGTCCACCCTAGCGAGCGCAAGGCCCACCGGTGTAAAGTCCTCGGACCCATAGTAACTGCGGCTTTCGCTCGTCGCGCGAGGATCTGCTCCATGCTGCAACAGCCTCTGTGCTGTCGGGATCTGCCACTTGGCGGCAGCAGCGTGTATAGCCGTCTCGTAGCAAGCGCCTTGCTCGCGGCCAGTTTCGTCAATCAGGTGCCGGTCGGGCGCATTGATGGAGGCGCCAAACTCGAGTAGAGGTGTAACGAAATCGAGTGCGCCTTGAAAAAAGGATACGTGTAGCAATTTGACGAGCCCGAGATCGTCCGGTGTGCATGTGAGTCCCTTCCGTATGAGTTCAAGGACGATACCACCCCATGTAGTCTCAAGGTCCAGTTTCCACATATGGTAGTCGTAGTTCATCCCTGGAGGATAGCCGATCCAAGTAAAGTCCAAAATCTTCTGGGGTGAGATAAGGGCGTCGAGCGTGACTTGGAGAAGATTGACACCGTCGGGGGCCTCATTTGCTTCCGAGTCGTGCCCATTGAGTCGACGCAATTGCTCCGGTGTTCGTCGCTGGTGGGTGGTGCCAACGTCTGCGCCCGACTCGCAGAGCAACGTGAATAGCTCGGCGTAACCCAAGACGCAAGTATAGAACAATGCGGAATTGCCATCTTCGTCTAGGGAGTTCGCTACTGCGCCATGTTCTATCAACAGCTTGACTGTGTCGAGGAGTAGTGGCGCGGTTTCCTTGATCGACTCGTGCAGGCAACCGGGTTCGATGTGGACAGCTTTGATGGCAATCTGCAGAGCGGAGGGATCGTCCAACAGCAATCGTTTGGTATCATCTTTGGCCAAAAGCGTCTGAGCAAGGCTGTAATCTTTCCCGGAAAGACTGTGATGTACCGCTTGGATATGGTAGTGTTTGAATGTCTCCTCGTGGACGTATAGCTCAAAGAACTCGTTGAACTTTTTCTCTTCCAAGGGTGTGAGCGCACGGCCGAGAGCGCCTCCCTTCTGGCAAAGGTGGACCAGCCATTCCCCCGCAGCTACGGCCTGGGTCTTCTGCTCAACGTCGCAAGAGGCATCACCGGACATTGTCGAGCGTTGGTATAATTTAAACAAGTAAATTATAGATATTTCCAGTCGGTAAATGCATTTTCAAGCAAATATGTACATATATGACGGTGCATGGGCTATGGCAATGAAGAATGGATCTGCTATTGGGCACCCTAACAAGACCCTCATAGTAAGCAGCGGGGTACATGTTAGGCAGTTACGAAGCGGTAGTGAATCAACCAAGCAACACTACGCTGCGGGGTTGCAACAGCTTCATTGACGGGGGTTGAGCAACATGCATTCGATGTGTTATTATTACTCGCATTCCTCGGTCCTTATTAACCATCAATGCCTCTCTATCGAAGTTAGCAAATGCAGCTCTAATGATTGGAGTTATTACTAGAAATCTATGCTGAAGAGGTCACAAGCCCATTCACCCCCGACGCTGAATCAACCAGGCACCGACCGCGCTCATGGCCCTTTCAGCTTGTAGGCGCAGCCTCCAGTAGCGTCTGAGGCCCCCAACCCTGCTATGAGTTCCAAGATAATATATGCAAATTCTATTCACACGCTCTGTATGGGTATCATTCTACCTTTTCGAAGCAGTCAGCGCCTTTTGACCCATCGTCTTCCTCGACAGAAAATCAGTCCCAAGTAATGATGCACCGCCAACATAAGTGTCGTCAATTGCCAAGCCAACGTCCTGTATTCATGATAAATACTTTTGCATCTTAAAGCACCAGCTCGTTGTCCTCCCACCATGGCACGTCCTTATCCTCCTTCCTCTGGAATCCTACCCTGTCTTGATAAGTAAGATAGTCCCTGCACCGATTTCGACTGGCTCGAACGCAGCCATCGAGTTTGGATCCCGAATCCTCCCTCAATCGATAGATTGGGCGAGAACATAGGAAAGGAGCCATTTCCATTCGTCCGTGCTTCCGTCAATGGTCTTGTGGGATTCCGAATCTCGAGGCCAACCGCGCTCGTCCACGACGGCGAAGTGAAACACGTACTCGTCGACGCTCTGGTCCAGCCAGGCCTCCAAGGCCCGAAAGCCGCGGTTCATCTGGACGGAGACCAACCAGGCTTTGAGCTTTTGCTTCCGAGGCCGTAGCACGACCTGCCGATCGAGCAGGATGATCAGGGCCTGGATCTCGCAAACGTCGATGCCGGTGGTGTGCGACGAGTCCACGCCATACATCTCAATGACAGCCCCCATGTGAGAATCGGTTTCGGTGACCAGCCAATTCTTGGCATTCCAATGCTGCCGCTCGCCTTTCAAATTCTGGTTGGGTGAACCGAATCCCCTCATGATGCGATCTGCTCGATACTCTTCATCCAGTACCATATTGTACGGAGGCAAGAAGGAGTACGGGTTCCGTTTTATAACATTTCTGAAACCCTTCTCACTCAGGAGGATTGGAGTTACGGGTGCGCACCCGTTCAAGTGTCCGACAGCATCTTGTAGATTGTTCGTAATCTCGCTGGGGTGCTGTGGAAGCCATGATCCAAAAATCCATTTTGGTTTGGGCCACAACGAGGTGCTCGGATCCTGCTTCAATTGGTCCAGCTCGCTGTTATTGAGTGGACAGAATGAAGGTCGAAAACGAGGCTTGGAGGCGGTGATGGTTGTATGAGGTGAGCTTCCCGATGGGCTATGCTTTTCCAATGCGGATGACGCAGGGGCGACAGAAACACCATCTCTGAGATCGTGCACCCAGACGGACAGTCTATTAACGCGGTGAGGTTGGTGTTGGGTAATGTCGATAAACCCCTTTGCAGGTTTATTCTCAATCCAAATGAAAAGATCAAGGAAATCATTTTCACTTAGAATCGGCATCTTTGCTCCGTTGGCAGTGGAAATTGTAGGGGGTTGCGAAATAATGACATTGAATCATAAACAAGATATAAGAGAATAGGCTTGAGAATTGTGTCCAAATAACAAAACGTATATCAAGTTTAGTAGAAATAGATCTAGTAGGATGGAGTGGGCATAATTTATTGGATATTCATTGTTGGTTGGTATTTATGCCCGGAGGTATCAGCTGAAGGCAAGCTTTCTCCGATACTGAGGCACCAAGTCTGATGGAGCAACCAAACACCAAACGTTGGACATATCTATTAGAAGAGCCAAGTATATGTCTAGTGTGATCCACGACGAGCAGTCTGCAGCCCCAAAGCATTCGAGAGCGGGAAGATGGCCGGCGGCGAGGGCAACTTGCTCCCTCTCCGACGCGATGCGCGCGGCGTTCTCCTGCGTGACAGCGACCTCGGAGATATGAGCTCGCTCTCGGCGTACCCCACATCGCTCAGCGCATCCAACTCTTCAATCTCGTTCTGGACATCCTCGGGCGGCGGGGCCTGGAAGACGGCCTGGATATCCCCGTGCGGAGAGAAGCCGCTGAAGTTCCAGTGCAGCAGCGAGGACTTGCGCGACCGCCGGTGAAGGCTGCCGCCCCAGGCACTCCGCCGCTCGAAGTAGCCTATGACGAGTAGGGTCGGGGCATTGAGCGTGCGGATGAGGAAGACGTTGACTTCGTGGAACTTGCGCGAGGTCAGGACGGCTTTCATCGGAAGCAGGAAGAGCAAGGCGAGCAGGTTGAAGGGCGGCGGGTAGGCGAAGATGGCGTCACTTTTAACGCCAGCAAACGTGAGGACTGCACGTCGGAACTGGATCTCTGCAGGTGCATCGGCAATGATCTTGGAGAAGATGTTGGTCAGGACGGCGACCATAATGGTGAGGAACAGTGTGTTGCCCAAGAAGGCGAAAGCCGTCATGAGAGCAGGCCCGAGGATGGGATGAAATTCGGCACTGTGGTCTATGCCTGTACCGTCCAAGCCGAACCAGATCCAAAGCAGCCACTTGCATACTGTTGCCCATGCCGGGTTCTCGTCTGGGGCGGAGGCGCTGCTGTTAAGCCAGAGAAGCGAGAGCAGGAAGCCCGTGAAACACCAGATGGCAAGGAATGTGACGAGGGTGAAATCCTTCAGCATGGCATAGATGGAGATGAAGACGATGTTATCGGGTATCGTCGCGAAGGCAAGTCTGGTAAGCAAGATGGGTGCAGCCAAGCAGAGTGCCTGCATGCCATAACCGTCGGCCATGGACCCTAAAGAGCCATCGTGCAATCGACACATGGCGTAGATACCGAATATGCTGATGAAAGCAATATCCAGGAACGACCAAAGAGTCTGTGAGTAAACCGCCCACCCATGGTCAATCATAGAGGCAAACTCATCGACGCACCAGCCACTAGCATAGATGCAGAACAAATACTCAAAGACCGTAGCTCGAGAGCTGCTGCGATGCATCATGGTAAAGATATAAAGACAGACCAATACCATGAATTGGGATAGCTCAATGAAGCTTCGCACTCGAGGTACTGTCAGTCGAGTCTGGTCCAGGAAGGGCGCCTGCCTCGGATCGTAGAGCGAGATGGGACAGCTTTCGTAGTGATCAGGGAGGATATCGACGAAGCTAATGGGCGTGTACACGACGCGGCCTTCATAGACAGCGTCAATCACCTTTTGGCATGCGAAGGAACTGACGAAGACCTTGCTCTCGGAGATGATGGCCAGTTCCAGCGTAGTCAGTCGACGTTCGGGTTCCCCATGGTGTTTCTGTATCGGCCATTGGCGACGCCGATGCTCGATCTCTATGTCTATCGGCGCGCCCTGGAATGGGTCGAAACCATTGACGAGGATATGAGAGAGAAGGAGCAGCCCAATGGGCCCTGAGTGTTCCTCGTTGAAACGACGCAAAATACGTGTGGCTACCAGCTCACATAATGCAGCGCGTGCAATGCTCACAGTCTGGTGGGCGGTGCTTGACTGCTCGCGGAGGAACTGAATCCGATTGGCCAAAAGACAGTACACTAGCAGCGAGCATCAGTGTGTGTTGGTTAAGTAAGTAATCGAGGATCGGCGGCGATTACCCATCCATGGATCATCTGGGTCGTACAGGCGATTGACGAGCGGCCGGACGACGACGACATTCATTCGAGGTTCTCGCAGCTGGTCGAGCGTGTACGGATCATCTGGGATTCCATCGTTAGGCCATCGCAATAGGAGTAGGCAAGCCCATAGCACGAGACCGCTTACCCAAAGTGGCTATCACCAGGCGCCGTACACTGGATTACACAACAGGTTTCAGCGACAGCAGCATTAACGGTTGTTGGCTGGTGGCGGTAAGTAGAGGACGTTACCGATGTATTGTCTTGTAGACAGAAGGGCTGTCCGCAGTGCTGCTGCTCCTGCTGCTGCCGGCTCGACTGACATTGTGACGGCTATCAGGGCGGAGGTTGGATGCTGTCTCGAGATCGATGGAGATGGAAGACGACTCGTAGTCCTCGAATCCGGGGTTTTGGTTGTGTTGGGTCGGGCTACCGCTATTGGACCTCCCGAGCTCAAAGGATTTGGGGCTAAACAGGTGGAAGTCCGACATGGATGCTTGTTATGCGCCACTACGCAGAGAAAGCGACAAGTCTTGTCGAGCGTCAACTTTACAGCAAAACAGGAGAGAATAAAAAGCTGATTGTGTCTAGGGCTATAAAGATAGGGGTGATTTCTCTTTAGAATAATTCATGTTTGAATTTTTGCTTGAATTTTCTTGGGTAGGAGGAAGAGAAGAGACTGAAATCGCGCATGGAAAGAGGTGAGGGGTGGAGCAAACGTCACAAGCTTTTGAGTTTCGTTGGTACAGCTGCAGCTGCAGCAACAGCGCTGAAGATCCAGTTGAGGCGGCGGGAGAGTTCGTCTGATTCACTCCCTGCCAGTGTAGTCTTCTCGGCATCTGCGACGAACCGCAGACCAATCCTGTAAACCGCCATGGAATGGAATGTTTTCGAAAACTTTTTGAGGGGCATCTTGGCCTACCCTATCGACATTCGGGCAGTTTATCGACAGTTTTATTGCTGCCGCCCGCCCTCCAAGTGAACACTGCAATTGCGGGAGGCCTCCCCTGTCGGCGCGGGGTTACAGGGACAGCTAACAGAACATGCGCTGGTGCCCTGCTTCGGGTCGGGTTAGGCGTTGAAGGAGAAGCTTGCCAACTGTATTCTTATTCGGGAGACCGACAATGCATGACATATACTCGCACCATCCACGCACTAAATCATTTATGATACATGGAAGCCTTCATGGGTAATGGATAAATATGATAATTTTTAATCCAATTCGGCACCCCCTGACCATGCACCAACCTCCATTTACATACACACTGACTTTAACGATACCGACGCCACCACACTGCCGCCACGACGCCAGCAGCCGGCACGCCCACCATGAGCGAAACCTTGCCCACCATCTTGCCCAACGCCAACCACCACATCATCGCATGCGCGAAAACGAACTGCTCCGCATCATTGACGTACGGCATCGGCTCGTCCGGCACGTCGTGTCCCAGGAACTCGCACAGCGGGCCCCAGCCGTCCTGCACCTTGTACTCGAGCAGCCGGTCCTGGGGCACGACGCGGCGCACGTGCGCGTAGTGGTCCGCGAACGCCTGGCGGGCGGGCGTGCCCGGCGACGAGAAGTCCGTCAGGGTCCGGAACGCGATGGGACACACGAGGTCCCGGAACCGCACAAACGGCCCCGCCAGGCTCGGGTCCCAGGGCGCCACCGTCTCCCAGGTCCGCCAGCGGTTGATGGCGCCCGCCGTGCTGTCCATGCTGCGCAGCCAGGGCTCCACGTCGCGCGTCTGCAGCACGACCTTGGCGTCCGGGTAGGCCGCCATCAGCTCCTCGGTGAACAGGTTGCACGGCACGTCCGAGACGCCGTCGTAGTCGCCCAGCAGCCTGTCGAACTCGGCGCGGCCCCACCCGGGCCCCTCGCTGTGGTACTTGGCGCGCAGGGCCTCGCCCCAGAGCGCCAGGCTCGTGCGCGGGCTCATGATGGCGACGGTCATGTGGTACGGGTTGTAGCCCAGCTTCTTGAGGGCGTGGAAGAGCGTCATGGTCCCCGTGCGCGACATGCCGAGGCAGAGCACCTGCATCGGCTTGGTCCGCGAGCCCGGGTGCGAGTCGATCAGTCTCCCGGTCTCGGGGTGCGGCTCTAGGTGGTAGATCTCCTTGACCTTCCGCGCATCGAACGTGTCTAGCATCTGGGGCTGCCGCGCGCCGACGTGGCCCGTGGTGGCGTTAGCGTTTGTCATTTTCAGTGTCTTTCCTAGGCGTGTTTTGCTGGGCTTCGGATTCTCGAGCGGAATCGGTACGTTTAATTTGGGATTAAGGGCCCAGATATCATAGAAGAGTTGAATTAATAACACGTTCATGTGGCGGCATCGTTACCTTTTATACTTGCAGTTGAGCGTGACGAGCTGAAGAAGATCTGACATAAGTGCCTCTCTGGAACCACGTTTCGACTCCTCCTGGACCCGCTGCACTAAGCAAGTGCTTACTTATTACATGCACCTCCCTGGGCACCGGAAATTGTAGTTGCTGCCAGTGATGATGTGAGGCCCGGCCGGTCCAGGAGTATCGCCGAATGAGGTAAGAGCGGCTGAAACCCGAATTCTGGCTTCACGTGCGATCGCCGCAAACGCGATGCGATGTGGATATTGGCCCGAATAGCCTGTCACTAGAAAATACGTATATGCGACGTAATGAATATATAGCTTCGTTTTCTTAATTAGAAATAAATATATTAATTCTTAATTCTTGCAAAAACTGTGGTGTATGAAATCTTGGTTTGTTAAGAACTATAGGGTATTATATATAACTTGAATCGTGGTATCGATATGCTGCTCGTATGTATCCTCGACCTGCCTCCAGAGAAATGTCGCAAGGACCCTTATCTCAGATATCCGGGATATAATGTCGATGTCGACGGATACGTCTCCACTCGTGGACGACGGATACCCCTCGAGTTGTCTGAGAAGCACAAGTCGCCAATTATGATAGAAGTCAAGGCGGCCGGCTGGAAAGACCAAGTATGGAAGCAGCTGACTGCTGAGATGGCGGCCTGGATATACCAGACCGAGGAATACGATAAGTCGGCCACATCACAAGCACAGGCAGGTGATATGCGTCACAACGTCTTGATGACGCAACATGGTGCCGAAATCTACTTGATTCTGGGATCATATGGCCCAGACCATATCAGGTACATCCACTCCAACCACAAGTATAGAGTGGTTCTCCCTCCTAACCTCTCGGCCGATATCGATTTATACGAGGACAAGAAGGAAGATTTGGAGAATCATTCTGATGCTGTCACAGCACACGAGAATACCCTGTCGGGTATGTTACAGATGACTCGGTGGGGGCCCTGGTAGATATACCAACGGGCAGATATGCAAACGTTCTTTTCCGTTTTGACGGCTGTATTGCACTCGAAGAATCGCGAGCACGAGCAAGCAGCGGCCGCTGAGAGTTCCAAGGGAACCAAAACAGCATAGTGTGCGACTGGGTGGAAATAGAGCCTGAAAAGACATGGATGGAGGGATATAACCTTGGTATGCAGTTATACATGGCACTGGAGGTGCGCTACACTGGCTTTCTTCTCAAAACAGACAACAGTGGCTGCGTTTTGTGCAGAATCAAGTTCAAGTCTTGCTTCCCCAGGTGACAACGATATCCAAATCAGGGACGGTAACTAGCAAAGTGATTTGTTGATTCCAGAGCCGTCATGCCGTCTCGCCATTGTAGTATCACGGCCCGGGCCCAACGCCGAGCCAGCAAAGATCGGTCTACTGGTCTAGGTCCGCGAATTGGAACTGCAGCCCAAGCATCAAGGTTGCCGCACAAATCAAATCGAGACGCCCACCAGGCAACACGATGAATACAACATAGACTGGGGATCTTGACAGGTTACTAAACGTGCTCAACAACGCACTTCGGCGGGTTCGGAATAATTCCACACAAAAGGAACGGTTCGTGGACTCACTCTGCTTTCAACACGTATTCGCTGCTTCAATCCCCCGAGGAGATCCAGCGAGGATGGGTGTTGACCTGAAAGTACGTGCCCTAGGTAACGAAACTATCGTTTTACAGCATTAATTATCTTTTTCTTAGGCACATTCAAAATCCACGGGATGTCCACCCGATGTGATGTTGCATCCCAGGTATCACGATGTGCAATTTAGCAGCTAAACATTTCTGCCCTACTTTGCACAAACATCTCGTTACACAGTGGAACTGATTTATGAGAATGTATTCATTGCCCTAATGGCGCTAGCTATGCCGAGATGGCTCCATAGCTTTAATGTGGTTCGTCTCGGTTCCCATCTTGATGCATTGCTTTTGTGGGAATGCACGTCGGTGACAGTCGATACATGGCTCAGGGTGATGAGGAAGTGCTTCAGTGCAGGTGTTTCAGTGTTGGTGGTTCGGGGTAGGTGGCTCGACGCAATCAACGAGCAGACAGAGCTGTAAATCATCGACGTGTCGCTCCTCAGTTGATAGGTTGTGCGAAAATCCACGAAATCAGCCATTTCCATTGCTTGTCGTTGCTTTCGAGATTCTTTGTCGTTCGATCAGCCCACGTTTCCTCGTCCACGATGGAAAAGTGGAATTCCTTTGGGTTGACGCTCTGGTCCACGTAGGCTTCCAGTGCACGGAAGTAGTCCGGCTTGACGGAGACCACCCAGGCGCGGAGTTTCGCCTTGTTGGGAGAATACACCGTTTGCCGATCGAGAAGGATGATCAAAGCCTGTAGCTCGCAAATATCAATCCTTCCGGGTCTCTTGACCTCGTCGCGTATCTCAATAACGGCTCCCATATCAAACCCCTGATGAACGATGTAGTTCCTTGCATTCCAGTGCTGCGTTGACCCTTTGAGAGTTTCGGATGGTGAATGTAGGCCTCTCATAATGCAGTCCCCTCGATACCTGTCATCCAATAGCACTTTTACCGGAACCTGAAACGGGAGTGTATTATTGTGGACGTAGTCGTACATCAACTCCTCGTCACTGATGGATCCGGTTAAACTCAGTTGGCCAAGGGCCCCTGAAAGGCGGAGTGTAATATCGCTGATTGTTTGCGACGGCCAACTTCCGTCAAGCCAATCTGGTTTGGGCCACACCTTCTTAAGTGATTGTTGCTCCATGTTGGCCATAACCTCTCGGGATAGAGGCCGAAACTGACGTCGAACCCTGCGTCCAGCATTGATGCTTGCCAAAGGAAAGACGACTGGAAGAATGGTCTGGGGGCCGGCAACAATGCTTCCCCGGGGAGAGTTTCCTTGGGATTCGCCACCAGTGCTTCCCCGGGGAGAACTTTCTCGGGATTCGCCACCAGTGCTTCTCCGGGAAGCGCTGCCTTGGGAGCTACGTGGACCGGCAGCAGTACCTGTCCGGGAAGAAGGGCCAAACAGGGCAAGTTCCTTTTCCTTTCCAGTGCTTGTACTCGGGCCACCGCTTATCTGGGCATTTTCCTTTCCAGTCGGCTTCGGGCTGGGTACGGCGGGAGCGGCTCGAACGTTGGGAGGGGTGGGAGCGACGAACTCCGGGGGGTTTTCGTGCAGCCAGATATCTAATCCACTGATGGGGTAAGAGTTGTCCTTGCTGACGCTCAAGGATCCACGAGCAGGTTGGGTTTCGATCCAAGTAAACAAATCTTCCCAACATTGGTTCTCCAGGATAGTAGCCATCGTAGTGTAGTGATGTTAATAAATTGGCAATCGAGTGAGATTAAAAGTGACAAGAGCGTATTTTAAATAAAGTAAAACAAGTATAAAATATATTAAAAAAGATTAAGAAGAAGAACAGTTTTTAAGTTAGCTTAAAGAGTGGCGGGAAAGTGAAAAATGATTTAGACTGAGTTTCCATGATTTGCCTAAACTTTCTCCGATAATACAAGCACCAAGACATTAACCTCATTCATAGCTTGATTGCCCAAGTAGTAATAGCACGGAGATGGAAATAGGCAATGAATCAGAAATACGTCATAAGGTGTCATCCATGTGCAGGAATAACAAAGAAACGATTGTGTGCCTCTCTGGATCCTTTTGCTCTTCGACTCATACCAACAGGTCAGCGATATCAAGTGACTCAAAACAGAGGGAAACACACACACACACACACACACACACATTGACTCAGAAATAAGGTATCAATAGTTATGTCTCCAAGGTGATGCTACCGCACATAGGTGCCCAGATATATTGCAGCCTCGTCCAGAAGGTGATTGCCCCAATAAGTGTTAATGCTTGCCCTTGGTGGTTGCTTCTGCCTAGATATGAAATTCCTATGTATTTAGGCACCTCCCCATACTCTTCAGTCAGCCATCAACCAACCTACCATAATCGACGTTTTCTACATCCATCAACCAACGAAGCTCTGTTCAACCCACCACACTCACACTCAAACCAACTCACATCACCAACACCTACCTTTCTGCCGACCAAAAGCCTGGACTCAGCGAGGAATTAGACATTCCCTAGCATTTCCTGCCAAAGGTTTCTCAAGATGTCATCATCCAGAAGCACCAGACCTCCAGAGAGAACCGGTCCGCCTCACAACGCCGGCGACTGGAAAGCCCGATACAAAGACCACTTCTCAGCCTCAACCCCACCTCCGACACGCATCGGCGAAGCCTTCCATGACAATACTGTGGATAAGTCGACCATCTCTGGTAGCAAGTTTACTACCTTGGCCGCATTGTCGCTACGTTGTTATTGGGATTATGTCGATGAGGGTACATCGCAAGAAATCATACTCAATTCACTGCGCGATTATCAAATCATTGACAAGGTGGACCTCGACTTTGCTGGCGAGTTTCTGTCCAGCGACAAGTTGCGCTTTTGGGAGAACAAACTTTCTGTTGCCGCGCGTATGCAAAGAGAGGTCGAGGGATGGAAACGATTGGCCAAAACCCCAGTTGATAAAGAAGCCTACGATGAAATCCTGGAGGCGCTACGCTTGATTCGGGCGAGCCCCAGAGGAATTCCATTTGGTGATTCGTATCAGAATGCTGGACTGACCGTTCTGCGCTTCTTGGAGGTAATCAATGAGGAGGAGGAGAAGAACAACCGCCCACAACGCCTCGGATGGGTGGAGGGGCTGACAATGGACGCCTTCCTTGGGAGCTTCCGAGCAAGCGTGGGCCATCACACCCAGATTGTAAACAACTCCCGAAGCACTTTCCCTAAGCATGGCAAACGCGGCAGGACAGCAGATCCTGCTAAGTCCCAAAGGCCTCCTTATGTGGCAGAGGATGAAACTATCGTCACTCAGTGCTTCGCGGGGTTTGTGGCCAATGTCCAGAGCCGCATGAGCGATAGTCAAGCAATACCCAACCCTGCGAAAATGCTCAACATCAGCCGGGATATGGGACAGACGAGACCATCGCGCCTGAGTTTCCGCTTCGGCCCGTCTGCAGAAGACTGCCGCCGTGATAAGAAGCTGAAATATGCAGGATTCAATGCCGATGTGGATGGGTACGTGTCCACTCGGGGAGACCGGATACCCCAGGAATTGGCCCAGAAACACGCATCACCCATCATGGTAGAGGTCAAAGCTAGCGGCTGGAAAAGCTATGTTTGGAAGCAGCTTACTGCCGAGATGGCGGCCTGGATCTATCAGACGGACAACCCCAAGAATCTGGCACCCACAGCACAGTCAGGTCCGTTGCGCACCAAAATCTTGTTCACTCAGCATGGAGCGGAAATATATCTGGTCCTGGGCCAGTATGGAAGGGAGTTTATAAATTATATTCATTCAGACCCGTCAGACTCGTCGAAAGGTGAAATCCTTCCCCCTCAAATGGGAGCTGACATCGATCTGTATACTACAAAGGGTGGGGAGATCGATAACGATTCTAAGGTTTCCAGAGCCTTTCGGAATATTCGGGCGGGTATGCTGAAGATGATCCGGTGGGGCCCGTGGCAGATGGATCGAAAGTCAGATATGCGTTCCTTCTTTACAATTTTGACCGCCCTGTTACACTCTAAGAACCGCGAGGGTGCCGCACTCGCTGAGGTTTTCAAGAAAGCCAAAACAACATAGTCCGGCTTAAGCGACGAAGAGTGCGCTTTCATTTGGTTCGGCGAGTTAGCAGGGTCCTGGGTATATGGGCTGTCATGAAGTTGGAAGTCAGCATCATTTTCTTTCCTAGTTTGTGGCAATGGTACTAGGTAGCTAGCATAGAGCCCTAATCGATTATGCTATGACCCAATAATCTTCTGTGTCTATCTAATAAAGTCACGACCCTGGAGCAACCTGGCACCAATGACTAACAATACAATGTGTTCAACGGCTATGTAATCCAAGCAGCGTTGAGTCCATGGATATTCGATATTGAGATAATATGTTTGTGCCATTTGTTCAGTTCAGTAAATCCATAATATACACAAGCTATTAGGCCATGCGTCGATACGGGTTGCCTCGACCAATCATGTCTATAGCAGACTCAGGACAATGTCACTTTGCATGGAGGAGCAGAAGCGCGATCAGGACAGACATGGGGGGTTTCACGTTTGGTATCAGAGTCTAGTGGATTAGTGTTAATAAATACTTATGTTAGTAACATTTATATTCCATATCGCCGCCATCTTTGCTATCTAGTCCCCTGCGAACGCGCCAGACGCCTCATGACTATATCACCCATCTTGCAACTTTTTACTTTGGCCAGTGAGCCAGTGAGTTACTTACCTGGTTTTCTCACTTCAGAGCTCTCTCCTACTGCACTGGCTTTCCACCAAACCGCCTCTTCCTCCCCCTTCTTCTTGGACCCCTCACTCCTCTCCGTATCCCACTCACAAGCCCCCTTCATACAAGCGTCACACGACCGCCCCCTTTTTCCCTCCGCATCGTCCCTCACCAACTGCAGCACCAGCTCCCGACACACCGCCCCCTGACACCGCCCGCACCCGCACCCGGCCCAAACCGTGCAAGCCAGACAACACCTTACATGCCCACAGCGCGCACACGTCCAGCCGACCTGCGGCGCCTGCCGCCTCTCGTCGCGGTGCAGACACTTGCAGCACTGGAAGGGCTTGGTGAGACACGTGCGCGAGCACGCCGTGTTGAGGTCGGCGGGCCACTCGACCGCCATGGCCTTGGCGCAGGGCGTCACCGTCTTCTTGGAGGGCGAGGCCAGCGGGGAGTTCTGGAGCAGAGACCGGGCGCGGGCGGGGGCGCAGTAGTCCCATTGCATCGTCGTGTGGCCGCAGGGGTAGGGCCCGGTCAGATTCTGCTGGCACATTTTGAGGTGGGTGCGGGCTTTCTTGCTGGCTTGGGTTAGGAGTAGGGGGTGGGGAAGGGCGTCGATAGGGTGCGACACGCTCTGATTGCTCGTGTAAAGTAACTGAACATAACAGTTTTGGAGATAGAGTAGACTGTGGAGAGAATGGAGCAATACTTTGGCCTGTTGGTTAATGGTTGACGAGTGGTTTGCCCTTTGGATTACCCGGGGTCGAGACCAGGGGGCTTATATAACAACTTCCTCCATAATAGCATTGTGCGACTACCACATTGTTTTGTCATAAAAGCCGAAACAAAGATGATGGATGTGACTAGTATAGTATAGACAGAACCTTTTGTCCTCGATGGGGTTCGACATAAAGACAACTGGATAAGAGCATTGTCGCCCAACAAACAAAGCCCCCTTCACGCCGACATGATTCCAGCTGTTCACCCCTGAGCTCACCCAGAAGCTCCCTTCGCTGCCTTTTCCGCCTCAAAGATACTCTCCATATTCGCCCTCACACTCTCCTCCAAACCCGTCCATCCAGGCCGCCCCAACCGCCTCAGCAGCTCCGCCCCCCTCTCATTCGGCACCACGGTCTGATCCGTCCCCAAATCCACCACCGGCACAATGTCCCCCTTCCCCCTTTCTCCCGGTCCTCGCCGTACCGCTCCATCATCAACCGCCTGACCTGGAACCAGCTAAACCGCTCCCCGAACCCATAGATCCGCTCCCGGTCCACATCCTTGCCCTGCAGCGCCGCGACGTACAGCCGCCCCGCATCCCCCGTGTCGACGTGCCACTGCGGCTGCATCGCGTCCAGCACCTGCCGGTACGTCCCGTCCCAGACCCAGCGCACCATTCCCGCGGTCGAGGGCACGCCCTGGGGCCCCGCCGGGTCGAGGCACCGGCCCATGACGCAGTCGAGCAGGACCGTGTTGCACGTAAACGCAGGCTGCTCGCGCTCGACCCAGGCCCAAAACGCCTGTTCGAGCCGCGTCTTGATCGCCATGAAGGGCGCCAGCATGTACTTCGGGTCCGCGTGGGCGGGATCGAACGTCACGATCCCGTTGGAGGGCCGCGAGAGGTCCAGCGCCGTCTCGTTCCACGACTTGGCCGTCAGGGTCTGCCTCAGCGACGCGTCGGGCGTGTACGCGGCCCACGCCGAGCTCGTGAAGATGAAGCCGCGCATCCGCGAGTCCGACGAGGCGGAAGCGCGCTTCGCCGCGTCGAGCACGGCTGCGTGCATGGGCCACTCCTCCGCAAACGCCGCATTGACGTCCTTGACGCTCAGATCGACGGCGCCCAGGACGTGCGCGACGCCCGCGACGCCGCGCATGACCTCGTCCCAGACGGCGGGGTCCGTCATCTCCGCGGGCGTCGAGACCCGCACGAGCTCGAAGCGGTCGGGGCCGTAGACGCGGTCGAAGAGCGACGTCATCCAGGCGCATTTCTGGACGTTGCGCACCTGGCCGCGGACGCGGTACCCCGCGGCCAGGAACTGGTCGGCGATGTGGGAGGCGATGAGGCCGTTGGCGGCGGTCACGAGGATGAGGGAGTCGCGGGGGATGGTGGGTTCGGCCATGATGACAGAGGATTGCTAGTGGATTCCCGGGCGAGTTGAAAAAAATCAGTATTCAAAAGCGGGTAGGTCTTGAATGGTTTATCAATGTGAAGTACGTCGGCGCTCAATACTGGGCAAAGAGGGGCACACAAGACTCAAAACGATAGGCATGAAAAGCGAGTCAGTCACGATCCGACAGTTTCTCCCTACTTTATATCTCGCCGGGTATCCGTTATCGATTTTGCTGCGTCGTCAGGGCTGAGCTAGACCGCCGCTAGCTGCATGACGGAGGTGTGACAGACAGCGACATGTCTTAGTTCGGCCACGCGAATTGTCCAGGGCGTTGCCGTTGTCCCGCACTTCGAGCATGGCGACAACTCATCCAAGCAGCTGCAGACGCAACTTGCTTTTGCGAAAGGATCGAAACAGATTTATAATCAGCACTTGCTTGGTATATATCGTTATCGATTTCCACATGTGATTGATCCAGCTTCTCGATGGGGGAACTCTCGGAGGCTGGGCGCTGATGACGTGCTAGATCCAGATTTGCTGGTCGTTCCAAACACCGCGCCGATCGATTGGACCACTCCACAGCATCCCCCTAGCGGCTAAGAGTGGACTGCCATACCTTTCTCCCCCGCGCGCTGATAAATC
Organism: Apiospora rasikravindrae; assembly: GCA_038363885.1. NCBI lineage: Eukaryota > Fungi > Ascomycota > Sordariomycetes > Amphisphaeriales > Apiosporaceae > Apiospora > Apiospora rasikravindrae. Next base: position 1,037,824 of record JAQQWK010000011.1, read on the forward strand.
AGGCTTGACCTGACAGCAATTAGTGAGCACTACGGGCGACTTCAGCGCGACACCGCGACGCTACCACCTAATGGGGGAACTTGCACAAGAATATTCTTGTTAGACGACGATGGGGTCGTTTAGAAGGGGAGGAAGAAACTCTAACAAGCAAGTTTCAAGTTATTGGGCTCTTTATCGTTATTAGGGCCAGTTGAGCACACATTGACCAATCGGGATCCTGAGTCGACATTGCTCAGAATGCCGACAGATGGTGACGATGGCCGGGTGTGGCTTGGGTGGCGTAGCACCACCGCATTTCCATATGCGGAACTCGAATGAAATACGCCCCTGCTCTCGTCTAAGTAAAAATGCGCAACGATAAGAAACCGATTCCATGTCCATATCTATCCCACTATTCATTTGTCCCCAACCTACTCTCCAAGGAACCACGAACACAGTATTTTCGTACTAACAAGTCCTTTCATCCCATATCTAACAGAGTAAAATCAACGCAGCAGTACAACACACAGAAACCCATCAAACGAGCAGGAGACAGTATAGCTAAGAGCATTGGGAAAATCGAAGTCGATTGAGTCTTTTCTATCTCAGGGGTTTATTCAAAAGGTAAGCAAGCAGAGTACCCTCCCAAGAAGTTCCACCGCTACTTGACGGCCCAAGCCATCATCATACCATGCATGTTACACGACAGACATGGAACGCACTTAGGCCATGAAGGCGATGCGGTTGCGGCGGACCTTGTTGCGGTTGTTGTTACCGCGTCCATTGCCGAAGCCAGCACCGGCACCAGCAGCGTTGCCGCCACGGTTGGCACCAGCACCAGCAGCGTTACCGCCCCGGTTGGCACCGTTGCCAGCATTGCCTCCGCGAGTGGCGCCGTTGGTAGCTCCGCCGGCGTTGGCATTGCCGGCACCGGCACCGTTACCGGCGTTGGCCTTGCCTCCGCGGTTCGCACCGTTAGCTCCGTTACCACCACGGTTGGCGCCGTTGCCGCCACGGTTGCCGCCGCGGTTACCACCAGCAGCACCTCCGGCAGCACCACCGGCAGCACCACCGGCACCGCCCGTGGGCTGAGCACCGGCCGCACCAGCAGTAGCCGAGGCCTTGCTGTCGATGCCGAGAACCTCGTTGACGGCGAAGACACCCTGGTCATCGGGGGTGGGGGCCTCCTGGTTGGCCTTGACGTAGGCGGGGAAGTCCTTGACGTTCTGGGCGATCTGGGCCTGCACGGCCTTGAGCGTCTGGGCGGTCTTGATGTTCTCGGGCGTGTTCTTGTTGGCTTTCGTGTCGGTCTGCTGGACGGCGAAGCAACCGCCGAAGGGACCGTTGGCGGCAGCGTTGCGGCAGCGAACGGTGCAGACATCACCGGTGGAGGCTAAGAGAGGCACGTTAGTCAGGCCCGGGGCTTCGTACTAGTTGGGATATATGTAGTAGTAGACTTACCTCCGATACACGCCATGTTGGCGGGCATCTTGACCTTGAGCTGGACGTCGCCGTTGTTTGCGGTGGTTTCGGCCACGGTCAGGTTGACCTGGCCCACGGCACCGGCGGCGTTGCTCTGCATGTCCATATCGCAGATGTAGGGGCCCTTGCCATCGGCGTTGATGGCGCGGATCGTGACGTCGACGTTGGCGCCCTTGGTGACCTGGGTGACTTGGTTGGCCTTCAGGGCGATCTCGGTGTTCTCGCCGATATCCATGTTTCCGGCCAGGAGGGTTCTACCGCACTCGTTCACCACATTGTCCACGATCTCCTTCTGTCTGATGATGTTGGCATCAGGCTTGGTGGGGTCGACTATAGATTCCCAAAGTTAGATACCGGAATAACAAGGGTGCACTGCATATAGGTCTGGCATATTTACCTAGCAGACCAAGACTGGCCGGGCCCTTGGGTCCCTGAGCCTTGACGATGACACCTTGGCCGTGGACGACGGCAGCGAAGGCCGCGGCGAGGAGGGTCTGACGGATGGAAGGCATCGTGATGGTTGAGGATAGAAAAGGACTGGGAACTGCGACCTGCACGGCTGGGTGGGAATGAAAAGAATTACGGATACAATAAACAGGAGTAGGGTAAAGATTGACGACGAAAGGTAAAGAATATCAGACCCGCTGGCGGAGAGAAACAAATGTTAGAATGGATGAGCGAAAACTGAACAAAAGACCCGAAGCCGAGAAGAACGGCGGGAATCGAAGCCATTATAAACGACTCGACTCGACTCGGGCGAGGGAAACGCTCGGGTTGCGATGCGATGTGATGACGGGGACCTCTGAACCAGGTATCGTGGGACAGGGTAGCAGTTCGTCCAGGGGGTTTGGTTCAATCTCAACGTCTCCCCTTTTTCTTTTCTGTCGCTTGGCCTTCCCCCCCTGGTGGGATGGATTACTTGCGTCAATTGACTGACGCCTCATCCAGAAACCCCCAGCTGGGTTGGAGAAAAGACATTCTGCCCAATCAGAGGCGCGTCGGTAGTGAAGATCATCTGGAACAGAATCCGTCGCATGGATGGGCCGATTGTGGATACGGGGTCGACGTTTGTGGAGTCGTTTACAGCGGTCGGCTCGAGTTGACTGGCGCGCAGGGCGACCGTCTGGCTCGTTTGGGGATGTTTTCCTTCAGACTTCCGACAACAGAAACCCCCGGCGGTGCAGGCGGACACTAACCTAGCAGCACATCAAACCCCACCCCTCGCCCAGGTCTAGGCTCGTAATGGATGGCCAGGGCCCTTGGCGTTCGCCCGCTGGGAATGGTACGATGTGATTTTGATCTCTTCGTGTCGAGCGTGCATACCGCCAAAGGGTTGGACAGAAAGCTGGAAGCGGGACGTCGAGAATGTGCCAAGTTGTCGGAGACAGGGGGGTCTGGTGTTTCGGTCCATCCGCTAATGGCGATCCCTGGGGCCTGTCGCTGTCGCTTTGGAGAGGTAAATGAGTCTAAGGTTAAAGGGAAGAAGGGAAGGAGAGCAGCAGGAAGCCATCCCGAAGAAGCCTTATGGATTCATTCCTGCCAGGCTTGCGTAATCCTCATGACTCGGAGGGACCCTTGGTAGCGCATGCATCAAGGAAACAGAGGTTCGTGTAGGGATTTACGTGGATTGAATTGGAAGTGTTTGTTGCTGCGTCGCGAATGTCAGAGTTGTGGTGGTTTGCAGAATGAGAATGGTCGTTGGCCAGTATTATTAATCTGGCGGCGATAGTTGCGATCCGATCTCTGTGATCGCTCTCTTCGCCCACTAAAATCCCCAGAAACTACCACACTAACTGCCCCTACGACTGCTGTCAAGACTGCACCTGAGCTCCAGAAAACGTTCAATTCCCAATTTTTTCTGTTTTCCACACCACGTTTTTTCCCTCCTGCACATCCAAAAACTGGCCCGAAAACTGGACTGGAAAATTGGACTGCTACCACTCCACCTCCACAGACTTGCGCCTCCTGCTACCGTCGCATTGGAAAGACGACTGCGGTCGGTGTTGTCCCCTCAGTCTGGTCTCGAACATTCCCAAAGTGGACAACGCATTGATGGATGCACCCGCACGTCTGCACCAAAGTAACCTCGTCCTTCTTTTCTCTCGTGAAATATTGTATGCCCCCCTGCTTCTGCACCAGCGAATTAGGTAAGAACCAGCCCAAGTGCAAACATGTTGCAGTTTCTCGCGCCGTTTCATCTTTGGCCGGCTCTAGTTTACTTTTAGACATCGGGATGGGGGGTCGCGTTACAGGCCTCCCTTTTAGCGCCCCCCTCCCCTGTCTAGCACCGGCACTGCGCTCCCTTTTGAGCAGCGTGGAATGCCCGGAGGCTGCCAGTCCAAGAATCAGGATGAACCAATCGGCCAGCCGCTGCGTCCCCGTTACCGCTGGTCCTTCATGTAATCATGCTTAAACGTTCAGTGCTATTCCCGCCTTCCGCCTTGGTTAACGAGTCAAGCTTACACAAGACCATGCTTTTCTGCTGTTTCGGGGCGAAAATCACCAGGGCTATGGTGGCCATAGGCACAGCCAGTGACTGGACGACTGCTTGTGAATGGTCGCCCGCAGGATTGGCAATTGTAGCTCCAAATTGATGGCAGTCAACGCTCAGGCAGTGTCTACGTATATCCTTGCCTAGAATACTACTTTGGTTCTTGCAATACAGTAGTCTCTGGGCATTGTCTCTTGAGATAACATCGGAGGTAAGCTGTCCAAGATAACAATTAACGCAGACATTTCTCATCTAAATCAGAGATTTTATGACCCGAAATTGAACACATTGATGCTACAGATAGCATATGGCCGATATCTTTAAAGTTGGCTGCCAAGGCCAGCCCGCAATCCCGGGGTCCGATTGAAGCATTCGTCTATCATCATGGGTTCTGCACCCCAGCTCGATCCGGAACTGGGCCACCGCCGAATCGAACAGAAAGCAGTTTCAACATGCCATATGACAGGACACCTTGAATCAGCTGGTGGATCAACGCTATCCACCCACATGAATATTTGTAGAGTATATATACCTATCTATAGCGTCGCAACTTCCGCTTCCATTCTCCTCGTTCTGCTTCATTTCCTCTTTTTCTTCATATTCCACTGCAGGCCTGAAGAAGGCGAAAGAAGAGGTAAAGAGGTCAGGTGGCAGTTTTGTGTATATAGGGCTGAATACGGGCCAAGTCTGGGGAAAGCAAGTCATGGTTAACCACAGCTAAGTATCGCTTTGGCAGCGAAGGGCTACCTGGCGTTACAGACTCCCAAGTTTCCTCCAGGAAATACCTTCTCGTAGTGCCTCGGATTACGGAGGTCATAGATCAACAGTTGTTCCATGTCCAGGTGGTGGTTCAACAATATGGCAGTAAACATCCTCACGAGCCACATTAACCAAGCCATCTTTCCATGAAAGGTGACATGCTTTGCAACGCCCGAAAGCTATAGACCTATCTACAACGACCCAGAGTACTTCCAATACGTGACGTAGTTAAAATCCTTGCCTCCATCATACCACGGCCCAAGATTAACACTCTTCCCATCGCTAGTCGTCCCCGTAAACGCCAACCCAGAAGATGAGGAGCTCCGCTTGAGGGTATCCAGCTTGATAGTGGGCGCGGAGTTGACACCAGTGTTGCCGTAATTACCAATCAGGACGACGGGTCCGTACGAAAGGGCTGCGAGGCTCGCGTCGTCGTTGGCCTTGGTCAGGTAGAGGCGCATGGGCAGCTTGATGGTGACCTTATCGCCGTTGGCCCACGCCCGCGAGGGGATCTGGGCGTAGGTTCCCGTCGCTGTGGCCACGTTCTGCTTCGCTCCGTTCACCGAGACCTCGGCGCCCTGGCTCCAGGACGGGATGCGGATCTTGAGGCCGAAGGTGCCGGTGCCGGACACAGTCAAAGTCACGGTATCGACGTTGGGAAAGTCGCCCGACTGCCTGACCCGGACCCCCTTCTGCGACCAGTTCAAGGTCGAGGGCGCGTACAAGTTCACGTAGAGCGACGCGTCATCATAGCCGTAGATGGCGTCCATGAGCCGCGTGTTCTGCTCCACGCCGGACCCCTGGCAGCACCAGAAGGAGTCGTAGTCGGTACTCCAGGTTCCGCCGCCCCAGACGGGGCCGAGGCCCTTGCGCGCGCCCGGGTTGAGCGACGAGAAATACGTAATGTGGCCGTGCGCGCTGTGCGGGTCCTGTGCCCCCAGGATGTGGTTCATGAGGGCGCGCTCGTAGAAGTCCATGTAGCGCGTGTCGCCGCCGGCCGAGGAGGCGCCCTCGAGCGTCCAGAGCTCCCGCGTCAGCTTGAGCATGTTGTACGTGTTGCAGTGCTCCGCCGTGTCCTTGGTCAGGTACCCCGCGATCGCGTTGGGCGGGCGGAAGTGCTCGTTCTGGCTGTTGCCGCCGATGGCGTAGCTGTGGGCGCCGACGACCGTGTCCCAGGCGTGGCGGGCCACGTCGCGGTACTTTTGCGTGCCCGTCGCTTTGTACTCGTGCGCGGCCCCGACCCATTTCGGGATGTTGGTGTTGGCGTGGTTCCCGTTCAGCCGGTCCTCGTCGCGGGCCAGCCAGTCGAACGTCGAGGCCTGGTCGAAGCGCTGCGCGGCCTTGATCCAGCGCTGGTCCCCGTCTGCCGGTACAGCTCCGCCAGGACGTCCTGCATGCCGCCGTACTCGACGTTGAGGACGGACTGCATCTTGTCGTAGCTCAGGCGGCCGGTGCGGGTGTCGACCCAGGCCGCCATGGCCAGGAGGACCGTCTTGGCGTTTTCGTCGCCGATGTTGCGCCAGACGTCGAGCAGGCCCGCCATGGTCTTGTGGAGGGCGTAGTACACGACCGTGGTGCTCTGGCCGTTCTCGACCTTGTCGAACTCGGACTCGGGGAAGCCGCTGAGATACCCCGTGGCGAATCCGGCGGCCTGGCTGTTGGCTTGACACTTGCGCAGTTCGGCGACGAAGTTGGTCGCGCGCGCGCGGCACTCGTCATCTTTCAGGGAGGCGTAGCACTGGGACCAGGCGCTCAGGAAGTGGCCCTGCATGTGCGAGCGGAAGGGGAAGTCGGGCGCGTCCCAGCCTCCGTTCTTCTGGGCGCCGTTGGTAGACAGCTTGTGTGTGGCGCGGAAGTTGTACAGCAGACGGTTCGTGTCGACCGACTTCAAGTAGCTCAATGTTCGGTTCTGTATTCCGCATTAGTAAAAGGGGTCCAGATTGACTGATGCTCAGTAAGGCATGTCTCCCCCATTCAGACCTTAATCCAAAGGGCCCCCCATAACTTCTTGACTGTCTTGAGTGGTCACGTGAAAGGTACATGATGTCTCACCTGGTTCTCCTGGACTCTGCCATCGTTCAGGGTGACTTGGCTGATATCAAAGGCATGAGCCACGACGCCAATATCGCCAGTAACGATGGGCGCTGCCTGGCCCGCAACCAGCGGTGCCCACAGACCTGCCACGGCCAAGGCCAGACACTTGACAAAAGTTCCACGCATCTTGGTCGAAATGAAGGTGCAAGAAACAACAAGCTACTATGGCATGACCCCGAACACTTGGGCTGATGTCCATCGAAGGAAAAGAGGTGTATATATAGATGTCCCCCACTCGTGGTTCGATGCTAGTTGCCACGCCATGATGGGGCAATCAATCTGGACAAACTCTCCGGCAATTGGTCCACCAATCAACGCTCGCCGCGAGTTCCGGAAAGGGCAAGAGGGGTAATAGTAATACTCAGGCGATTGATGGGCCACCAGAGCCTGCCAAGGTCCACCAATGTCTGTACATACATCACCCCCTCGACAGCTACAGTAAACTGGTCTATCGGAGACATTATCCCGCGCCTACCTGTATGCAGTAGAGTCAGGTTGCATTTTGACAGATGATCGCCCGCCCTCTACACGTACCCCGCTTGGTTCATTGTGGGTATTGCTCCCTAAGCGTGCCAATCGGGCGTTACGATGAGGGACAATACCGGTGTGTCTTGCGAGAAAATGCAACCTCGTATACCTAGGTCACCTGTTCACCATTTCCCCGTCTCAGTCGACACGGAATCTGCCATCAAACAGTATATTCAACTTACATTCTGTCATTGCTTGAAGAGAAGAACGAAAAGTAGAATTTTCTCGTCTTAGAGCACATTCATCGCGCCCCTAACTTTACTCTTGTCGCCCGCCGGCACAGTGGCACTGAGGACGTCCATGAGGACGTCCAGAATCCCCCACCTCCTGCGGCGTCGTTTTACTCCACATATCTATATGCCCGCGAGCTCCACCCCGAGACCCCCTCAACACCGCACACGGGAAGTGGGCTCCTCCGTACGTCTATGGTTTAAAAAAGTGGCATAACGGCATTTTCCAGGAGGATGCGCCGCACATTGCGCATGCGGTCGACACCGGACTTATACATGCTTTCGTGGTAGCGGCAATGGCTGCCTGACAGGCGCCGCGTTGCATCGTCGACACCGCCGCTCTTGCGCAATGCGCCCAGTGATGTATTACTATATGGTACACAACTAGATAGCCAAACCAGAAGGCACACGTATAGCCAAGTGACAGAGATTCCGATTCTCCACAAGAATATAGCGGCAATGAAATAAGACCCAGCCGACTTCCGACCCACTGCTTTTGCCTCAAGATGGGGACCAGGTGGGCCTGTCCGACCACGGTCTCCCTTTGCCAGAACGCGACGGATTCTGTCGCGTGGCCGCAGGCTGCGCATCGTCGTGCTTGTTTGGTCCTCGTTTCCGTTTCCTCTGCCGCTTCTGCGCGTGTACGGGCGCAGCCATGCGAGAGGAAGACGAGACGGGCGGCGACAAGAGCAGATCGGCCTCCTCTTCCCTGTTGTCCTCCCTTGGCATATTGCCTAGAGCCAGCGAGGCCGCGGCTGCGAGATCGACCGTTTCCATTGGCCCGAAGCCGGCCAGCAATGCCGATGTGGCTGTTCCAGCTGCAAATGATGAAACGACCCTGCCTCCGCCGCCGCCGCCGCCGCCAGGGTGACGTGGTGGTGGTGGTGGTGGTGGTGGTGGTGGACTCCCCGAGATGATGCCCGTGAAGTCGAAGTTGGCGAGTTCCTCATCCAGTCTGAGCCGTTCTTGCGAGTCCCCGCTCAAATTGTAGTCCACATCTACTAGTTCAATGCCATCAAGACTTTCCTCACTAGTTGCCTCCTCCTCCTCTTCTTCTTCGTAATCGTTTGGTGGCTCATAATCCTCATCTCCCTCTTCCTCATCGCCTCTAAAAGCACCTAATCCGTCCTCAAGGTCTCCCTCAACTGCTGCTGGGAGACTTGTCTCTTTCTTCCCCTTGACGCGCGGGTACCGACACGGCGCCTCCCGCAACTCCTCATTATCCTCCCCCTCGACCCCCACATGAATACAGTTCTCGCCGCGGTTGTAAAAGAGTGGAAAAGTCCGCGTATCGAACTGGCGGTACCGGCGAGCCTTGAAAGACTTGTGGTGCCGCTTCATCACCAACTGCATTTCGTCACCGCGTCCCGTCAGGGATAGCGCGATGCGCCAAGACCCCTGGAGCGGCTGACCGAGCTCGAGGAGGTCGTAGCAGCGGTAGTGTTCGAGCTTATTCCCTTGCTTATTTTGGACCTCGTAGAAGGGGTGGCAGATCAGCTTCTGTCGGTCCGTGCCGGTGACATTGCCTTCCCAGGCTACCTGTCGTTTCTGCAGCAGGATGAACAAGGCCGTTAGCGGTTACAGTTTACATACTACACAATAACCACAGCTTTTGAATGCGGGCCATACCTTGCTCAGAAGGAAGTCGGCCAGGTACTCCCATTTGCCTTCTCTGTTGGGGTCGCCCCTGGGGGCGTGTGGCTGTCGTTGTACCCCGATAGCTGCCCCGCGTGCAAAGAACTGCTCTATCGTTGTGCGGTTGGAAGCCGCATACATCGTTCCTTGAGCAATCTTCATGGAGCTAAACATATATAATGCAGTGAGTGTGTATGTCATCCCTGTTGAACATGCGAAAAGCTTGCAACTAAAAAGACTCACTCATATTTGATACTCAGTGTATCGGTGAAGAGCGGCGGCGAGATGCCATTCTCCTCACACATCTCCCGCAGCCTATGCTGCAGTCCAGCATGTCGGGACGTGCCCCCCGGAAACCACCACTCTAGGACGGATATCCCTGATACCCTTGAGCTCCTCGATCCTCTCGCGCGCCAGCGCCAGCGGTCGCCGCAGCGCCGCATCGAAGTATCGGGAGAGCGTCTCGGGGTCGAACGAGACAACGAGCGGTTCGGTGCCCCTCTCGACGCTCTTGAAGAGGTAGTCCCTGTTGTCGTACGTTGGCCCCCGGCGCGCTTTGCTCCGGTTGAAATCGTCCAATATCTCCTGCCGGACGCGGGGTGGCAGACGGCGGCCTTTGTCGCGCTCGAGGCGCTCGATGGCCTTTTGGGCGATGTCGTACTCCCACTGCTCGCTTCCGCCGCCGGCACCTGAAAACCCACATCTTGCGTGTTATTATGCAACTGCCGCGGAGATGCTGCTGACTGACAGGGAGATAACAAGTACCTTTGGGTCTCGACATGAGGTAGAAGCTCGGTTTGTCGTTTCGATCATAAACGATGTTAAAAGTGCAGGTGTTCTAAGGCATGGTAAGCTCATGACGATATACCTAAAGGGGCAGCGAGCGCATCTCACCATGTTGTGCCCTCCAAAGTCCAGGAAAAGAAGAGCGTCGTGGCTCACGGACCCTTGACCATGGGTCACGTCTTCGGGATGAAGGAGATCTTCGCTATGTTTCCTGTTTTGAAAATGCGACTCAGTATGTAGTGCAAAGTGACAAAGAAAGTCTTGTAGTTAGTTGTCGAGACTGCAGGTACTCACGTGCAGAGAAAGTGGCCAAGAGCTTCGGTCTCATACACGATTATGATTTTATTCTTGTACCGCTGTCCGAACACTTCAACTATGATGGAGCTGTACAGGTCTTCAAAGTCCAACGTCCACTGCGAAGGAACGGAGAGTCCAATGGTATCTATTTCGTACCGAAGTCTCTTGCACATGGCATCAATGAGAGACTTCAATCTCATGAAGAGCTGCTCGAGGCCGTCCCGGAGCCGCTGCTGAAAGGCCACGTCATCTCGGCCGCTCGTCAGTTCCTCGACCAAGGGGTACTGCTCCAGCAGCTCATCTGACGCATTGACCAACGAATAGAAGGCGTATTTGGCGGAGACGGGCTTCCGTGTCGGGTCGGGCTCTTCGTAGAGGTAGATGGGCCCCATGTCGTCGAAGGGATAGATCGAGGAGGAAAAGTCCCCGGCGGAGAATCGCTGCGATTGCATGTCTCGGTTGGTTTCCTCTACATACTTTGTGCCGAGGACGGCTCGTGTGCTTGTGCTCCCGAGGTCGATGCCGAGCGTGCTTTGATTGGATATGTTTGTTAGTGAGATTTAGGCAGGGGGCTCGTTACCGAGGGGTTGATGGCTTACATACACTTTGGTTTTCTTCATCCTGGTATCGCGTGGGATTGATGATGGGGATACGGCCGGTAATGGAAGAGTAATAGTAGCAATAGTCTTCTTACTCGCGCCATCACAAATGAAATAGAAACGAGAGAGAAGGACACCTTAATATAACCCGCTAACCCCAATGATGGGAGAGAAAGAGTTTTTCCAGAACGTACAGCGGACCGCGTTGATCTTGTCCTGTTTCTGCTGCAAATTGCCCATGTTACCGGGTAGGCTTCCGGCTTCCCCTGTTAACCGAGCCAGCCTTCCATATTCCATGTACTCTTGCTACGTATGGGCAGATAACGCTACTTGCATCTGTACGCAACCCCCTGTCAGAATTCACTGCTTGGCCGTTGTTGGTTGGCCTGTTTACCAGCCATCTTGCAAATGACTGGCTGAAAACGCGCCACCAACTCTGACCCCCTGGACCCCTGACCGGGATCGAGATAACCATACACAATCCTTCCACTGGCCAAACTTGAAACAGGGTTAAATAAAACATATGTGAGAAGCTCAGCCTTTCTGGAAACCGCGTCTTCCTTTGACCTATGGCGATGAAATAACCCCCAATCTGAAAACACCCAGATGTTTGAAGTATCCAACCCGCAACCACTTCGAGGTTGCTAACATAAGATGCCCCGGACTCACGTGAAAAGCAACCTCGATGAGCAGACCATCGCCAGAGCGCTGGAAGACCTATCGCAGATCGACAAAGTCTTCTACGATGCGTATGCGCATCTCCGACGGACCATGCAACAGTCCATCAAGATATATACCACCTTCAGGAAGCAATGCGACGAGTTGATCTCACACCGAGCCGCCTTGATTAGAGATATATCCGAAATTGACCCCGACACGGCTCTTCGCCTCAAGGAAGGAACCGACTATGCAGTCCCTGGCGTATTGTTCGAAGAGGGAGACACGCTTCTATCCATCAAGACCGCCCCAAAGCGTCTTGCCTCCCCAGGGTCTACCCAGCAAAGTGACGATGCAAGTGATTTCCCCATCATCGATATATGCGTGCTGTATTTAGCTTACTAACTAGACTGATTCAAGGGTCATCAAGGATCACCCCCGACCGAACCGCTGCCAAAGTCCCCGAGACCAAGTAAGCGCCGAACGGCCCGAGCCGTTTCTTCAGCGCCCCATAGGCAAACACCGATACCACCACCTCCACCAAGACAACTACGCAGGAAGCGACAATTGCCTGTGCCATCCTCCCCCGCCATCGTCGCCGCCGTCCCACAAGCGACGAATCTGACCATGAAGACCGACCTCGTCACCAAGGATCATTACTGGGTCTTTGACTTTGCCGCCGCCCCGAGCGATCGTGATCGCACAGCCCTATACATCCTGCGACGTGCCCTTCAAGCGCCTGCGATCACCCCGTCTTCTCCAAACACCCCTTCCGTCAAAGGAGGGCCGAGCGACACTTCCAAAGCTGCGGAGTTAAGTTTAGGAACACGGAAGACCTCGTGCGTCGGTAAGCCCGCTTAGGTACGGAGCTACAAACGGAAACCCGCCACTTTCAATCAATAGGTAGTCGCATCTTTTGAACTGGCCGGGCTGCTAACGGAGTTCCCAACGAATAGTGGCAACGGGCCGTAAAGAGAGAGAAGTGAAGAGGACATGGGCAAGGGCACACAATTCGCGTTTGTTGGCTGGCGATGAGGCACGTTTGGTGTGTGAAAAGTTGGAATAGATAGAAATGGCGTAGCATTATCGCAATTTGATTTCATTGATTAGGTTCTCTCACGTGGATTATCATCTACTTTCAATATCCAAGGCATGAGCCATCTCGTCGAGTATCTATCCATTCATAACTCGGTCCATGATGATACTCGACCCAATGTTTGTTCTTCTGATGCAAAAGGTGCAACGGCCATGCCCTACAATGGCGCAAAATCTCCCAATTTTCAAAAGAGCGGCAATATTCCATTAACCCATCTTCCGAGTTCTAAACATGACCCATCACCAACCAGATCGCCAACGCAACAACTAAGAACCAAGCAGTAGGGCTAAACAGAGCCAGTCCAATAATGGGAGTCGGCGGGGGAACATTTCGAGGACGAGGAGGATCTGGGCGTATGTCGATCTCCTTGTTCTGCGGGTCTAGTCAGTAAACTCTGTAGGCCACGAACGCAAAGCATCAGGCATGTTGATCTCACCTGTCTGTCAAAGACCGCCTGTGTCAAGTCTTTGATACACTGGACCAGATCAAAAAGCATATTCCACTCGTCGATCTCGCGGTTCAGATTGGCGCGGCCATCCATGTACTTTTCTCGCTCCGCCTGCAGTCGGTCCCCCATGATTTCCAGGTGGAACTTGACCCCGAGAAGCTCGCCCAGAGCCTCCTTAAACAACTTCTCGTCTGCACGGCTGAAATGTACACACGCGTCAACTTTGTCCTTGAGGCGGCGATACATCACCTTGTTAGCCTTGCAGAGATGTCGTCGAAAATCTTCCAAGGTGTCGATGGAGCTTTCGGTGATAGGAAGGGGCGCGGAGGGGATGAGAGGAAGGGCCTTAGATTGGCCGGCTTGGCCAGGTTCGGCGATGGCGACTCCGTCCTGGAGGAAGGCATTGCTGTTAGTTATGTCTGCGACTCAGGCTGATGGCGATAGACGATTTCGAATTGATGGTCACTTACGCGAGATCGATAAAGACGCACAAAGGGCATCTTGATACAATGACTCCAAGCAGGGGTTGCGCGTCTGTTTTGTGGTAGAGCGCACAGTTTATCAAATGACGCACTGATTTTCAAGGTGTGTGTGTAGCAGCGTTTGTGTTCAATGTCTCGGGGGGCTGGGTCTTTATTCCTTCACTAAGTAACCAATCCTCTTCGGTCGTGTCTCGAACTGGCTTCGTAATGCACGAGGAATACACGAAAACTTTACATTGCATATGTGGACAACCTTTATCTCACTATCACCCACCATCGCGGAGTAAAATGCAATTTGCATGGATGTATCCCCAAAGGGGATTATTCCTGCAGCTTCCTTGCATCCTGTTATAATCCAGACGCCTTCTTCATGGCATGAAAACCAGTCAGCATATCACTAATGTCTGCCGTTCTTGTCCTCCTAAGCACTTGCTCAAACTCCAAACCCATATTATAATCAAGAAGACCAACCAGATAACCGCGAACATCAAATTGCCGAGCTTAAATAAGCCTGACTCACTGTGCGTTTCCGACTGCTGTGGCAGAAGGTCAGGTTGATACTTGAGGCAGTAACGAACAACAATCTTCGGAAGGTCAGGATCATCCACCAACTTCTTTTCGGCCTGGGAAATCGGCCGGCACAGGTCCTACAGGCCAGCAGGCAACCTGAGGCCGTGGGAGTCATGCTTCTTACCTGTTTTATTCACTCTTCAGCCCGATCCATGATGGACACCATGATAACAACTTAGAATGAATATGGGAGATGGTGTCCAATTTATGGAGACTCAATTCATATGACTAGGATCCCGTTGAGGAACTATTGCTAGACCCGACGCTCAAGGATCTATCTACATGTGCAGATGTTCATCGCGGAGGACCCGCTCCATGATTCCTTGTCGTACACATCGCTGTTTATTCCTCTGAAGTGATATAGCTAAAGTTTTTAATGGTGCAACATCATCGCAACATCCAGAGAAGTGATGCCAGACAGACGAGAAAGATCGGCTGAATGAACAAAATGGCCACGATGGCGAGCATGGAAAAGTAAATGCCATCCTTTCCGTGCTTTTGCAGCTGCTCTGGCTGGGGTGGGGGAGGATTCTGCGATGCGGCCTGGGCCTGTTTGGTTATTCAGTAAAACATCGCTATAGCGGAGATACACTCCCCTGAAATGGCATATGGTGCTTACCTGACTTCCGGATATGGTGGCGCAATTCTTGACTAGCTTGGCCCATCTCTCGACATGAATAATAGTGTTGCGTTCGTCGTCGAGAAATTTAATAAACTTGCCCATAAGACGTAGCTTGTCACGTCCAGTCAGAGAGCTGTTACGATTGTAATCGAGTCGTTGCTTCATGACATCGGAACGGCGCAGGACTTCCAGGCAGTTGGCTCTGGCATGGCGGTAGCAGTCCTGGTCGGTGGCGGATGAGAGCAGGCCATCACGGTTCATTGCTTCAACACGCTGGTATGCGCGCTTGGCACATTCGTGGAGAGAGACACGACACAGTTCCAATTGGTTAAGCTCGATGTCCAAGGCGCTGACTTCCTGGATCTGAAACTGGTCGATAAGTATGTTAGCAATTTCGAATTCTTGGCTGGGATACACTTCAAATGTTGTAAAGGAAGATACAACTTACGCCGGGGTGAAGACGCGCTAATCTACCCCTATGGGCGGACTTGGTAACCGGCATTTTTTCGCCTTGGTTACTCTAGTAAAGTGGTAGAAGGTTGGTATGTGGTTCGGAGCCTTTGGCAGGGAAATAAGATGGCAATTTGTATTCACAGCCAGCTTCGAGCGACTGGGCAATCTGGGCTGTTCGTCCAGGCTGGTCCCACTTGGCATCAGCTACACCTCGATCTCACGGAAGATTGATCTTGTTTTAGTATGTAGTGAATAAATGTCTGATTCTCTTCGTGATTCTCTCACCAAGTACCTGAAGATGTGTACCTGGGTTGGTGCCAGTTAGCTACCTGTTCAGGACAATCACTTGCTAGAACTCCGTGACATCTGTATTGATCTGGTTTGCCCTGCTTGACCTTTTTGGTGTTGTTCTTTTCCCTTCAGTGGTTAACCGCTGAGTTTCCATTTCGGGCCGGGGCACAAAATTCCAAAACCACAATCAGCCACCAACCACAGCTCAAATTTCAAATATAAATAAACCTCTCCTTTCACCTCTCACTTTCCATATTGTCTCTTCCCTTCATCAACCCTCTTCCATAATCGACCCACCCACACTGGAATCTTCATTACCATTCAACAGTGATGTTCTGTCCAGGCTCAATTTTTTCCCACCATTGTAAGTTCCCCCCAACTTGATTTACTAAAGGCGCTCTCTCGGATTGTTCCTCCTACATGCCGTTCCCCTCGCCTCTCATACACGACCCCCAACCCCATGACCTGTCGTTCGGCTTGGTCTCGGGCACGATTGGTCGGAGTCACCGTGGGTGCTGACACCATCTGGGTCAACGCCCCCTACCTTGGGGGGAGGGCAACACACTACCGACTAAACCCGGTTCATTCGTCGTTCAACAGTTAAATAGGTTGAATTCCTAAGCTCAGGGTCGCCTCTTTTATGAATGCACACACGCACACAAGCACACTAGATAACAAGATGGCTATGGACACTGGGTTGGGTACGTCAGCTATGGTTGGCAGCCCACTTTCACATGGGTGTCTGGGGTCTTGGCATAACCCAGGTCACACTGGGAGAGAGCGTTCCTTGTTCAAAGATCTCGAGTATGAACTTACCAGTGCCATTGTACTGACGGGGTTTAGTCTACAGGTTCGATACGAGTCGATAATTCCCAGCCATCACCGCCAATACCGCAAACACCGTCAACAATGTCTCAAGAATGGGGGAAAGCAGTAAACAACATGATGGTGGTTTCTTGGCCAGACACACTGGCAGATTAAATACTTTTGGCATTGTCACTTAGTTCAATTTATCTTGTCATGATCATTTTTATTTGTACGAACTTGGTGTCATGCAATTTTTTTATTTTCTCCGTTTCGAGCTCGAAGTGACTGTCGCCCTGGGCAGTCTCATGAAACAGAGGGTGCGTGATTGAGCAGCCACAGCAACGGCGTGCATATTTGTAGCGTACTTCTGGCCTGTCGCCCTATTTAATTGCCATTTTTTACACTTGACAGCATCTGTAGAAATTTCCATTGCCGATTTGGCTTCGACTGACGCCTCGTCGTTGTTTTGTGACCTCGCCGAGTTCCAGATGCAAGCCAACACAACGCCGACCACTGAAAGCCAAGCAGTTTCACTAAGGTTGAGAATGCCTCATTGGCATTGAATCAGCACCAATAAACAAATGCCTACACACCTTTTCTACCTGCCGCTTTTGTTCGGAACCTATTTTTGCCTATTAAGTTGCAATTGTCACTCCTGCGAAGCTTTGCTTGTTCCCCCAATTACTATCATACCACACATTCCCGTTCCAAGCATTCGGGCCGCCTTCTTTTTGAGTTCGTCTCAAATGTTAGTGAAACAGAGTTTTTACCCAGCGGGCCGAACCTTGATACGACGTCCATCTTCTGTGTGGCAGCCGTAGTAGACCCAAGCTAGCAGGGACATGGCTTCTTGGAGTGATATTCACGATAGGCACAAAATTCAAATCGGGCTCCAACGACAAGTGTGTATCTGTTACCTTTTACCTACCATCTTAGCCCATGATGAGGTTTGGGGAGTCTCTGCAAGTTTTGACCATTCATGCTGTCCTATGTGGTTGCCATGTTGTGCAGTAGATGCGTGCCATGAACTGGATCCTCGTGGCTGTCGTTTGTAAAAGCACCTATCTTAACAGGAATTTACACATAAGACTGGAGTATTGAGATGCGACGTACGTCTCTGGAACCAATTGCTCAGTTGTGGGCAACCCCCAAAGATAAGAGGCATACTGTTGTAAGACTCATGGTTTACTTCTTCATTTCTCACATTGGGGCTGTTGCTTACCAGCCACATGCGATGGAAAATCGTGGTATGCACTTCAAATCCTCATCTGATAACCTCAGAGGCCTGAGACAACGAAAATATATCCTGGGGTCAAGGATGCATATGCCTGCTCAGTGGCTGCGTCAGTCGAAAGGTGGCTCAGCCATTTCCAAAAAGAGATCTGTTCACGGCAACTTGGTCTTTCTCTCCCCGAGTCATATAGCCATGCCAAGCCGAGGCTTCCACTATCAGGCCTTGGTATGTTCCGGTCCCCCACACGAGAAGGCTGCCTGAAAGGGCAGGCCGCTTGCAAATTGACGTGCATGAAATTCGGCCCTAGGGTAATGTTCGGACGAACCATCTGCACGGGCATGACTGCGTCGACGTCCGCATGCCGCATGCATGGGGTCGACAAGACACCAAAGCGGATCTATACGCGTATATTCGGCTATATATTTTGTAACCGGTCACGCTCTACTGCCGGTTTACTCGACCCAAACAGAATGAGAAGCAGGCATGAGGCCTGCTCAATAGCCGCGGGTAACAGGGCTGGCTCTCCCCCCAGCTCGGCAAGTGCCGCAAAGAGGGCTGGCAAGGCGGTCTGTGTGTCGCCAGGGTCGGGGGTCGCCCGCTTGTCGTTCGTGGGATCTGACTCGCCAACCGGCCCAAAGCCAACATTCGGTCCCACGTGGCGACGATAAGCTCGCGATATCCGGATATCGAGCGGCGGTTTATGTGGCACTTTGCCTGATGCTCATCTTTCCACCCTTACCCCTGGCGTCCGTGCACCAGTAGTAGATGCCGTATTGGTATTCCGCTGCAGTGCGTCATGGTTTTCGCTGGTGGCAGGCACAAGGAAACCCCGGCCAGCGATGGCACACAGGCCCGCGATCAACGGCGAGCCTTCCCCGGAGTGGGAGCTTGTCAGGACTTGGTCAGCCGACGGAATACAACTTTCCACATCGTGTCTACTACCAAGCTTTTGTATCTCTACCGAACCTTCCGTAGGCTGCAGGAACACCATGCGAATTTTCGACGTTTGCGAACAGCCCCCTCGATGACCCTGGTGGACGGACGGTGGAGCGAGTCTCTGCCATGGCAGGTCGGGCACCAACGAAGCTATATATGCTCGGCCTTGGCGTCATTACCTAACCGTCTGGTCTCCCTCCATGCTTCCTTTTTCTCAGGATCATCCGAACCATCGGGAGTCGAAGGCGACGACGAAGTTCCCCCCTCCTCGATTTCGTCCACGGCGACCGACACCGTCATGTACAACGACACAGCCGCGCGCGAGGGTTTCGCGTCCGCACTGGCGGCCATGGCGCACACGCAGGACCAGTCCGAAGACTTGAGCGGCCCGACCCGCCTCCTCATCATCGTCATCACCGCCCTCGCGACGATTTTCGTCGTCTTGCGCTTCCTAGGACGATGGAAACATGGCATGCGGCTCGGGGCCGACGACTGGACGTGTTTGTTCGCTTTGGTGTTGCTGTATGCCAACTTTGGGGTTCATATCGTCTGTAAGTTATCCTCGGTACTCGAATCGTCTCCCACCGAAGTATCGTCTAACTTTGGCATTTCCAGTGATTGACATGGGGGTCGGTAGGCACACCAGCTCCATGACCGTGGACCACGTTGAGTCGCTTAGTAAGGTAAGTACTATAGAGTTTCCTTATGTCCTAGCCCAAGCATACCATCAGGGCCAGTATGGCTAATGCAAAGTGTTTCCTCTGGATCAGGTCCTGTTTGCCGGCGAGCTACTATACGTGACCTCGATCAACACCTACAAGATCTCGCTGCTCTTCTTCTACTGGCGGACTTTTCCGGTGCGGGCCATGAAGATCGGCGGGCTCGTGCTCGGCATCTTCTCCGTCCTGTGGAGCTTCGTCGCCGTCTTCGTCATCGTCTTCCAGTGCCTCCCCGTCAGCAAAGCCTGGCAGCCCTGGACCGAGGGCGTCTGTGGCAACCTGCTGGTTACGGAGCCCGCCATGGCCAGCCTCAACATCTTCTGCGACGTCGCGATTCTGTGTCTGCCCATCCGGCCCGTCATGAGCCTGCGCATCAATGGGGCCCAGAAGGCCTTCGTCATCGGCACGTTCCTGCTGGGGTCGTACGTCGTCTTCACGAGCTGTTATCGGCTCGCCATGTTCTTCAAGTTTGACCCCAATGACGCTACCTGTAAGTCGCTTCGCCCATTTCAATCATTGTCATTGGTGTTGCTTCCGTTTTTGGCCCAAGTCACTAATGGCCGCTATAGATACCCTCGCCGAGGCCCAAGCCTGGGACGTCGTCGAGATGGCCAGCGGCATCATCTCGGCCTGCCTGCCGACGCTGGGCCCGATCCTCAAGACGATGACCAACACGGTGCTGACGAGCACGCGCTTCAGCAAGCGGATGAGCGCGCTGGGGCCGGCGCGCTCGAGCGGGCCCAAGCAGGACCTGCACCTCGTGACCATCGGGGGCTCGGGCTCGTCGTGCCGCAGCCCGCGGTCCCCGCACTGGAGCACCCACGACAAGTACGGCACCATCGACGACTGCGCCGACGACGCCGACGAGGGGATCGTCGTGGAGTACCCCTCGTCGGATATCGTCGTTAGGCGCGAGGTCGCTATGGTGATGCGGAATGGGGCTAGTGTGGCGATTTCTGCCCGGCCGCAAGAGCCAAAGGCCTCGCTGACATGTCCTCGGGAGACGAGTATGTGTTGAGTGAGACGGGCTACATGAGATTAAAGGGGGAGTTCATTTGGTTTTGGTTGGGTGATGGATAATGCTCATAGACCTATCCATAGACTTAGGTCGCCTTGATGTCAATGTTGAAACGACTGTGATTGCTTCTTTACATTATAACCAAACCAGTAAG
The DNA here is from genome assembly GCA_038363885.1 of Apiospora rasikravindrae. Classification (NCBI taxonomy): domain Eukaryota; kingdom Fungi; phylum Ascomycota; class Sordariomycetes; order Amphisphaeriales; family Apiosporaceae; genus Apiospora; species Apiospora rasikravindrae. The sequence continues at coordinate 1,058,191 of JAQQWK010000011.1, forward strand.
ATAGTAACCTCTGAATTACATGATGAATCAGGATCAATAGTAGATAAGCAAAGACAAAAGGAAGAAAGCCCTCAACCACGCAAAGTTCCTCATTTGTATCCTGGAAACCCAATCTATAAGTCTCGGCAGTCTCTTCGAAGAGCCAACTTCAATATTACCTAGATTAATAAAGCAGAATAAACTATATACTATCCAAAGACGGTGGGAAAGACACCGGGATCTACGAGTTCACCGGTCAGAGGTAGACTTTCTGGCAGCTCGTAGATCCACTTAATAGTGTTCTGCTTAGTACCAGGCTTGGTAGAAGAAAAGAGCTCGAGGCCATTATTGCCGAGGTTTCCGTTGAACATGTTGCTGCTGAGAGGCTCCGAAATCGGAACCTCCAAGCCGTGATCCCAGCCTCGGCTAGCATTGTAGTCGGTCAGATCCTCCTCCGCCTTCTCGTCTACCGCAGGCGCGGGCGGGTCGTCTCCCACCGTCGTCTCGAGCAGGGCGTTAGTATGCGTGTCGACGGCCCTGACCTCTTCACTCTCCTCGGGCAGCCGGACGGACTGCTGCCAGTGGAAGAAGTCGGTCGGGTCCCATTCCTTCTTGACCTTGCGGAGCTTGTTCATGTTGCCGCCGTAGTAGGCCGCCTCGTACCCGTTCCGCGGCAGGGCGGCGTCGGCAAAGTTGACGAAGACGGCCTGCTGCAAGATCGACCAGGGCCGGAGCCGGGCCTTGAACTTGCCGAGGAAGCCGCGCATGTCGCGCTCGACCCACTTGTCCAGGAAGGTGATCATGATGTAGCACTGGTACGAGGCCTCGCGCCACCGGTAGGGGGTGTCGGCCCGGCCGCCCGTCCCCGCCACGCCGCCCGTGTGGATGAAGGAGACGGCGCACTCGGCCCGCTCGCCCTTGAACTGCTCGCCGAAGACGTCGAGCTCCTCCTTGACGGCCAGGACGATGTTGTTCATGCTCTGCATGCTCTTTCGGCAGTCGACGGCGAAGCCCGCGAACAGCCGGAACTCGGTGCTGTTGGGGATGGTTCGCAGCGTCTCGTCGCTCCACTGCGCACTGTGGTCATACCGGAGTGTCAGTCATCTCCTCTCACTTTCTCAAAGCAAGATAAAAAGAAAAACGGCCATCCATATTGCCGAATGGTGGGGGAATTTCAGACTTACGCCAGTGTCTCGTGGAGAAAGCGAGTGGATCTCTCTTCGATGCAACGCCGCTTGAGCTGCCTCTTCACAACGTCGTTCTGGATCGCCCTGTCGATGTGTTCCGAGAAGAACTCACTACCGCCATCGCAGTAACTGATGAACCGTACCTGCGTGCCCGAGTTGTTGTCCGCCCGGTGGAACCAGGTGCTGTCGATGGTGATGGTGTCGGGCCAGTTGTAGGCGTAGAAGCTGCCCATGGTCGAGGTGATGGAGTCCTCGATCACGCGCTGCTCCTGCTCGCCGCGCGCCGCAAAGTCGGCGGGCTTGTAGGTCCATTCGTACCGCCCCGCCGTCACTCGGCCGTCCGGGTCCTGGAGCTTCGCGACCCGCAGCTTCCACTGCACGACGACGCCGAAGTTGCCGCCGCCGGCGCCCCGGAGCGCCCAGAAGAGACGCCCCGCCGGCGAGTCCGGGTCGCATTTGTCCGTCACCGTCACGGTGTCGCCGCGCGCCGTGACGGCCGTGATGGACAGCACCTGGTCGGAGCCCATGCCCAGGCCGCGCGAGAAGGGGCCGAGGCCGGCGCCCATGAGGAACCCGCTGACCCCGACGGAGGGGCAGCGCCCGCCGTTGGGCGCGTAGCCGTTGTGGCGCCCGTTGATGATGCGCTTGTAGACGTCGGCCCAGAGCGCGCCGCCGTCGGCGTACAGGACCTGCTCGTCCATGTCCAGGCTCGTCCCGTTCATGCGCCGCATGTCCATCAGCGCGCCCTCGTCCGTCGTCGCGAAGCCGGCGTACGAGTGCCCGCCCGACCGCACCGTCAGCCGTATCTGGTTCTCGAAGCAGAACTTGACGACCCGGGCGACCTCGTCGCCCGACGCCGGCTGGATCACGCAGTCGGGCCGCGTGTACCGGTAGAGCAGGTTCGTCGACGCGACGGAGCGCTCATACTCGAGCTGGCCCGGGCTGTACGTCCTGATCCGGTTGGCGCGGCAGTGGTTCATCAGCTCGGCCGCCGGGGGAGTCGCGGCGGGTCTGATCCGTGGTCTGCTTGGGCACAGGCCTCTTCGTGGGGATGCTGGTCGAGAGGGGTGCCGAGCGTTCGGTGGAGGGCGAAGTACTTGGCGTGGAAGCCCTGGGGTGTCGCCCCTGGGTTGGGGTCGACGGTCGCTCGTGGGATGGCCCTCCATGTGTCCCAGGGTCGCCATGCCCCGGATCTGCGGTCGAAGCGGTTTTTGGCTTCTTTGGCGCCCTTCCTTGGGTTGATGCATGGGCTTCATCATCTGACTCCGAGTCCGCGTGCGTCACCTTCTTTCGTTTACCCGGTACTTCTTTCTTCGGCGGCATTATGAGATCTCTAGAATTCTACAAATACGTCTACTTTTGCAATATCGAGACATATAAGCTATGGCTGGGATTAGAATCATGGACGGTTGAAGGAGAGTTGCCTCATAAATGCTTGGGCTCTTTGTTGTGATACGCGAGACAGTACTCGAACGTAACAGACAAAGAGCCCTCGACGAGAAAGACTAGTAACTCTCGAATCCTGCCGCAAACGGGCACTTGAGCTATGATGCTCTAGAGAATACCTAAACCGGCAACATCTCTGCCACTGCGAGCTTATTCTGCACGTCTTTGGCAGCGGGAAGAGGGCACTTGGATGGGGGGACTGGGTAAACAGTGCTTGCGATAGATGTTTGAATACAACAACAGAAGATCGCACGAGGGATCCGCAAGCCTCGAAAAGGGTTGAGAGTCAGGAAGAAGGGGGTAAGCCGAAGTGAAATTACTTATTGAGAACCGGGCATATCACGGGCATGGGCTGCTATCTCAAGTTGGAAATTTTTTTTTTTTTTTTTTTTTGCCTCCGTATTCTGAAGACCTATAGACAATGCTCAATTTATGAATGAGGACTGTCTCGCGTGCAAAAGCCAACCCAAATCGTTTGGCTACCCATTCTGACTTAGCTGTGTCTGTTGAAATCTACTGAACCTTTAAGAACCAAGGATTCAGGAAATAGGGGTAAATAGGGTTTGAGCCACAGGGCCAGCCACACAGCTATCTGTACTGCCACAGACGCTAAGCACAATTCTGAACATAAGGTTGTGCAAATGACCGATAAGAGATTTAAGGTTATCGCAGGCGGGTAAGAGCAGATAGGGCGCGTCTCCAGATTGTTCAGCCATTCAAGAAAGCAAGTATGACATTGTCGCCACTTTAGAAATCGCAATCAGCAACCAACTCAATTGGCGCCTCGTCGGTTGTTTTGATCGCAACATCCCCATCACCTCAAAGCAACAACAACAACAACGACTGTAGTCGCGACGACATCAACCACACAAACCAAAGATGCCGCCGCAAATCAAGCAGGACCTCAACCGGTCCGGCTGGGAGACGACCGACTTCCCGTCCGTCTGCGAGTCCTGCCTGCCCGACAACCCGTACGTCAAGATGCTCAAGGAGGACTACGGCGCCGAGTGCAAGCTCTGCACGCGGCCCTTCACCATCTTCAGCTGGAGCGGCGACCGCGCCCACGGCCGCAAGAAGCGCACCAACATCTGCCTCACCTGCGCCCGCCTCAAGAACTGCTGCCAGTGCTGCATGCTCGACCTGTCCTTCGGCCTCCCCATCGCCGTCCGCGACGCCGCCCTCAAGATGGTCGCCCCCGGCCCCGGCAGCGAGATCAACCGCGAGTACTTCGCCCAGAACATGGAGAAGGAGATCGAGGAGGGCCGCGGCGGCACCGAGGAGTACGAAAAGGCCGACGAGAAGGGGCGCGAGCTGCTCCGCAAGTTGGCTGCCAGCAAACCCTACTTCCGCAAGGGTCGTGCCATCGAAGACGGCTCTGCAACGGCATCTGGGAGCGGAAGTGGCAGCGGCAGTCCTGCAGTTGGCGCTGGTGTAGGTGGCCCCGGGCCGATCCGCACAAACGATTCTCGAGCTGCGAGATCGACAGGCGCCGGCCCCCGCGGCAACAAGAAGCGACCGTTCCCCTCCGCGTCACAATTACCACCTGGCCCTAAAGATTGGCAGCCACCTGCCGATACGTCCATCATGTCGCTTTTCGTTACTGGTGTCGAGGACGACCTACCCGAGTACAAGCTTCGCGATTTCTTCAAGGTACACGGCAAGATCAAGAGCTTGGTGTGCAGTCACATGTCACATTGCGCATTTGTCAACTACGAAACGAGGGCAAGCGCCGAGAAGGCCGCCGAGGCGTGCCAGGGACGCGCCGTGATTGCTGGCTGCCCGCTGCGTGTACGATGGAGTGTCCCGAGAGCGGTAGGCACCATGAACAAGGAGCAGCGAGGCGAGATGATTCGGGACGGACGAAGCGCGTTTTCGGACGTGAGGAAGCAAGGACAGCAGAAGGCGATCGAGGGTCGGCAAGCAAATCTTCTCACCCAGGGCGGCGAAGAAGGGTCCGAACAACAACAGGATAATAGCTTGGATATCGTCGCCGCTCCGCCAGGCGCCGACGACGTCAACTATGCCAGTTTGGCGGGTAATTAAAAAGTGGTTGGAATCGTAATAGAGACTGAGGCGACAATTCATTTTCACGGCATAGCTGGCGTTTAGGTTCATGGGAAAGCATCAGGGAACACTGGTCCCAATCAATTCAATCGAATACCCAAATACCTGCTCATTTCTCTTATCCACCTATGACTCCTAACTGGCGCGCGGTTCTAAAGACCGGCGAATATGCAAAGGCTGATTCTGCTCATCCATGGGACGACGAAACCATAATCGGAGGTTATCACACGAGAGCAAATATAAATGGCAGAGTTCCTTCTGGTTTTCGACCAAAGAGTACACGTCAAAGATTTCTCCCACCAGGCTTGTACATCCTGATTTTTTATTCTTTTCATGCCACAAGATTCCCCATACACCATGAGTATCCGAAGCGCACCAGATAGTCCATTCGTCTCGTCTCTTGTCAAACGGATCAAGAGAAGCCATGATGGCAACACTTTGTAAGTACCAGGCTCATTCTTGTCCCTTATTCAATGCTCTGCTTTTCCCCAGTCTTTTGAATCCGCAAAAGTATTCCGTTTCAAATGCTTTTTAAATGCTTAGCTGACCGAACGCGCTTGTGCATAGTTTCAATGACCCAATAGTCAAGATCGAGGTGGAAGACGGCAGCAGTGTGCAACGAACATGGCATCTCCACCGGGCGCCGCTCCTAGAGCAATCTACGGAGTTCAGGAACTGGCTCGGCAACGGCGACGACACCATCTTCCTGGAGAACACGAGTGCGGAAACGGTCGAAACGTTCAGCCAGTGGCTCTACACTAAATCTCTCAATATCGCCGAACTCCGCTTTGGGTCACCTTTTGACCTGACGTATCACCTAGACCTATTGCCTGACTACGACAGCACGGGCGATGCCGAAGATGAGGATTACGAAGAGCACGATACAACAGACGACGAAGAGGATAGCGATAGCGACTACCCCTCTGACGATGACTCGGGTGACGTTGGATCACCGTCCCCTATCGATTCGGCCGGCATCTCCCCCGAAGACGACGAGGACAGCAGCGTCGTCAGCGACGACTCCGAGACTTTGGCTGCGTCGTCCCCTCCCCCGGTGCCGGGTTCGATGACGCGCCAACAACGACAACAATAACAACAACCTCTGCAGATCAGTCTGAATCCGATGTCGCCGCCTTCTTCCCGCACCCTGTCGACCGAGTCATTGTCCGACTCCTGGACCTGTACACCTTCGCTCAGCAGTATGCCATCCCGCGCCTCCAGACCGACGCCCTCACCCTCCTCCAGAACTTTCGCGAGGACCACCGTGCCGAGCGGCACCATCTCGGCTGCGGGGTGATCCGGCGCGCGTGCGAGAGCAACGGCGACAACGAGACGGATCCGCTGTGGTCATGGCTCGCGGAGGACTTTGCCAAGTCCTCGCTCGAATCGCCCGCCGATGTCGACGCCATGTGCCGGGAGCTGCCCCCTAGTTTCTGGCGCTCCGCCTTCAAGGCCAAGATGGAATACGACGCCAGCTGGATCAACATTGCCGAGAGGCGGATGGACTCTGAGAGAGATACGAATGAGTACCTAAAGGACCAGCTGGAGGCCGGCGCCGAGGCGCGCGGAAATTTGGAAGGCATCGTCGAGGCGCAGGCCGAGAAGATCCGCAACCTACAGAGCCAAGTCGACGTCCAGGCCGAGACCCTCGGCGAATTTGAGACACGGCACTTGGCCGACGATGCGGAGATGGTGGCGCTGCAACTGAAAGGCGTCACGGCCGAGGAGGAGATCCAGCGGCTCGAGACCCGGTGTCAGAACATCGTCGAGGCGCGCGACATCATCCAGGACCTGCTGGAGGGGAAAGACGCCGAGCTCGCGAGGCTCCGCGACGGTCGGGACTTGAACGCCGAGCAATGCCTGACCCTCGAGTCCGATCTGCGCGCCGCCGTCTCGGAGCGGGACGCCTCGCAGAGCCAGCTGGAGGCGCAGGCCGCGGAGCTCGCCCGTCTCGAGGCCCAGGCCAAGGCGCGCGACGCCCTCCCGGGCGTGCTGCTGGACAAGGACGCGGACGAGATCTGCGCCATCGTGCGGGAGCGGGACGACGCCCAGGACCGGCTGAAGCAGCTGGCCGTCCTGATCCAGGCCAAGCGGGACGCCGACGCCGAGACCACGCTGTACCGCCAGGCGCAAGCGGTGTCCGCCGCCATCGCGCGCGAGCGCCTCGCGTCCCTCGCGGACGCGCGACAAGCCGAGGTGGAGACGCTGCAGTCGCGGGCGGCCGCGGACGCCGAACGGATCGCCGCGCTCCAGGGCAAGCTGCGCGCCGCCCGCGACGCGCGCGACGGGCTCCAGGTCCAGGTCGAGTGGACCGAGAAGTCGGCGAACCGGATCGCCCAGGCCGCCAGCGGGGAGATCGACGAGCTCAAGGCCCGGCTGGCTTCGAGCGTGCAGCAGCGCGGCCAGCTGCAGTCCTGGCTGGACAACCGGACCGAGGAGCTGGGCCAGCTGCAGGTGCAGTACGCGACCGACGCCAGGGAGAAGGGCGAGCTCGTGGCCCAGGTGCGGTCGCAGGCGAGGCAGATAAACAGTCTGGCGTCCCTGGCCTCCGAATACACCGGGACGGTTCAGGGCCTGGAGACCCAAATGGTCGACGGTGGTGAGATTCCATGTAATGAGAGTCCGCTGGTTTCGGAGGAAGAGTAAGATCAAGGAAGAGTAGGGACAACAACGGGGAATAGTTGTAAGAACAGCGCCCTATATGTATTTCCTGTTTTATGTATATGCAATAATGGAAATTGTTTAAAACACGAAACAGATCATGAGAAACAGTAGGAGAATATGTCGTTAATAGACGAATGAATGTGATATTAGTTTAGCTTCTCATCGCCTTAATACTAACTGTTGTATTTCCTAACCACCTGCAGGGTAAATAGTTTAAAGGCGTGTGTCCCGATAGGATTGGACCCCTTGCATGAAAAGAAAAAGGTGATATACCAGGACTACTTGCCAGACTTTCCAAAGGGGAGACGCATAGAGGGGAAGGTTCGGAGTCAAGCCAAACACCCAGCCTCCCACCATGGTTGGACTGTATCCAAAAGAACTATGCAAGTAAGGTTGAATGATATCAAGCATCGGGTTATCTGTAAGTAGACTAAGCCTCACTGACCAGCAGCGGGAAAGGCAATGGTCACATCTACGATCTGCCAAGGGGTAGACAAGTGTAAGAACCGAAATATACAAGGAGGTACAAAGGAACCAACCAGGAGATATATGAGGACAAGTCAGATACGGAGAATACAATTCCCACTTGTTCATATCCTGATATTTTAGATATTCAGTTTCTTCGACATATACAGAGAAAGCCAAGCAATGCACACTTTCTACCCAACAGCCCCTTAAGCACAAATATTCGCCAACGCCAGTGCTGACTTTGGAAATACACACTCCAAACCAGGAACCACCTCGACAGTTCTTAACCATACAAAGGCTTTTGCCAACTCTCAACCCATGGAAGGAATACAAAAAACAAATATCGTTACTCATACATCATGTTGCCGTACGACGCCGAAGCAGGTCCCTCGTCTTCAAAATATCACCGCACAACGACTGGATCCCCCCTTTCCCTTCCTCAGGCCGGCCTGCGTCCTCTTTGCCGATGATGGTCCTCGCCACATCCAACAGCCCCTCGTCGCCTAATAGGCTACCATGGCCGTGAGGGTTCTGCCGTAGTCCATCATCAGAAGCGTTGGAGTGGAGACAGAGTTCGCTCGGCAGGCCGAGGATAGCCTCCATCCGCTCAAAGGCGTTTGTGACCAGTTGAATCACCATGGTGATCTGCAGGTTGCCTGATTCTGTGTCGATGGAAAAGATAGAATGTTAGTGTGACAGGTTCATATCTCAGGAACATAGCAACCAAAGAAGCTGCAGGTTGTGGTATGTGGACGGGGGAAAGGGGTGCAGTCAAAAATCACGTACGTAATGGGATGTTCCCGAATTGGCATACGCCTTGCGTCTTGTTCGAATCGGATGAGCGTTGTAGGTCTTGTTGTATGTGCCAAAACAACGCGACATGAAGACGCAGGATGTGCACATAGCAGGTGATGACGAGAAGCACAGTTGCAGAGTCTGTGGTGGGCGCCGTCGTCGCCAAGCTGGTGTCAAAGTACGAAGTGGATGATGACAGCTGCGGCGACATGGAGGCCGATCCGGGAGAGTACTGGGTGATGCCGGTGCTGTCGCTCGGCGAGTTCATATCGCTGTCGTAGCAAGAGCCTGGGGCGCTCTCAGAGCCGCTGGCGTAATTGCCGTAGAGCCCTCCAGACCAGGCCATGGGTGCCGCATGGTTAACTAGAGGTGTGTAGGGAGTATGGGGAGTATGGGGCGCGCCAGCAACTATGTCCAGGATGTTAAGGAACTCTTGCGTCATGCTTAGGATGTGCTCGAGAATGCTAGTGTTGGATGGTCCCGAGTCTCCAGAGGTTGGGCCCATCAAGACGGTGAGGTTGGTATTTGATTGTGTTACTTGCTTCAATTGAGTGACCAGTTCCAAGTTTAAGTTGGTCAAGATCTCCATGTGATCGTGTGGTCTGCTTTCCAGCTCATTGAATTGATACCCAAACATGCCGGTCGAATAAGAGTTCCCGTGCGTAAAGCAGTCCTGTTTATGTTCTTGTTCTGGTTGGTGGTGCAACCAGGGCATGCTGTCCGGCGTATGTGGTTGCTGTAGCTGCAGAGCCTGTTGTATATGTGTCGCGGGGAATGCATGGCGTGGCATGGGTACGGCACTGGGGCTATTGAAGGAGGTAGTCGAGCTCTTGTCCGTATTTTCGGCAGCAAAGATGTGGGTCATGGTAAGATCGTGGTGATCCCAGTCGGGGGAGGCGACGACAGGCGTGGACAAAGACGGTGTGGCCAGGCCCGAGAAAGCGCTCCAATCCGTCGGCAACGACGGCATGGCAAAGTGATGGATGCCGACTGTGCCACCGCTGCTAGACCTCTGCATCGCATCGTCAAAATGCCATTGGAACGATTGAGCGGCCCCGGCCTTTGTGGGTGTAGCCTGTGCCGCGGCTGCTGGTATGGTCCGGGATTCTGGCGTCCGCAATGTTGGGTCGGCCGGGCCACCTGACGCCGGCGAGGTGGCAGCGGTAGCAGTAGTAGTACTGGCAGCAGCAATCCGCGGCGATTGAGAAGGAGGAGAAGAAGAAGAAGAGTGGGTTGAAGACCTATCGCCCGGCCGTCGCCTTTTCCGTGAGACAGAGCTGCCGTCATCCTCCACGGAGTAGTTGCGCATCCGGTAGATGGGACTCGTGGTGCAGGACGTGTCGGCTTTGGCGCACCTGTCGCACCGGCCCTGCGGGTCGCCTCCCCTTGCGTAGGCACCGGAGCTTCTGGCCGCGGCAGCGATCGCAGGCCGAACGTCTCGAGGAAACGCCCGGGGTGGGCCTTTTGTCACCGGCCATGTCTGTTGTATGGTGGTTTCTAACTTAAGAGCAAGGTCTAGACAGTAAGATACCCCCAGCTGCCATGTGGAAAACGGGGAATCATCATCTTATTTAACAGCCAGGGGGCCGGCCTTATATGCAGGTCAGTCATCATTAGATCTGGACACACTGTATGTGCTGACCTGGAAAAGACCGATTTCCTTCAGGCTGTCGCTGTAACTCCACTGCCCGGAGCCATCCATCACTGGTGGCTTCGCTCTTCGTTAAGCAACGTGCTGAGTGTACGGGGCCCGAGTCAGCAAGGATGATGGCTCATTTCCTTCTGATGCAGGTCAGCCCAGATTTGGTGTACATGTACGTACCGCCCACCACATGGGCACTGCCTGTAAGCAGTAGGTAGGTACCTGACCTGCCTTTTTCTCCCTCACACCAATTGAGGCATCCTTCATCCGTATGCGAGTTATAGACCTCTCGAACAAGCAGGGTCGCTAGCATGCAGGCGGATACTCTACTGGCACGAACGGGGAGAATATTGCCTCGCAAGGTGTCGCCTCTGTCTGTTGGAACGATAGAGCCTCATTGTCTGGCATGCGACCCTTCGGCGCGCAGATGCCATGATGGCATGACAAGTTGAATGCGAAGCGCTCATTTCCGGTTTCAACGCTGCACTTTCTGCACGCCAAACTGTGTAACGCTGGATAAGGTGCGTCGTACTCACTGTCGTGTTGACTGTCGGGTCTTGGTAGGGCACGTAGGGCTCGTCTTACAGGCACATCCGGCGCAAGGTGCCTTGATCATTGGCCGCCTGAGCCGACGCGGCTGCTGGGCACAGTCGCACAAGACGTGAAAAGACCCCTCCCCTCAACGCCCCGCCCCGCACATCCTCGCATTGCAGGGTTGTTGGTAGTGACGACTCCTAATTCGCATCGCATCCGTAGACGCCGCATGCTCCGCGATCTTATTACGCAGCCCATCCTTCCGATTCCAACCCTCCAGGCGGCTTCCTCGGAACACTCAAGTCGAAACCAACCTCCCGTCTGTAACCTGCGACACACGCGCGTATAACGCGCCCATCACATCGGTGACATGCCGGTTGCCTTAGTGGATGGCACCCGCCCACGTGGGAAATCAGCCTTACAAAATCTTATCCTGTAGGCTGATGGAGCTTTGCAGGTTACATCGAATAGATATTAGTGCTTAGTTGCCCGTGCCATTAAAGTAGGTAATTGGGTTTGGTCGTAGGAAACGTGTTGTCGTGGTTGCGACAGGCACAAAGCACTCCAACCGAATGGGGACAGGGTGCTTTGACCAGGAACTCAAACGGCTTGAGGTTGCTCAAGATCTCCCAATATGGCGTTTTTGATCTCCAGAATGGTAGGCTTGTTGCTCCTAGAGGATGGTGGATGAGGAGGCGACCTGCTCACTACAAGTGCATGAAGGATCGGGATCCCGGACACTGCCACGGTTGTCGGTCCTATTTAGGCAGTCCAGCGTTATGTGTCTTGGCTACCAAACGCAACGTGCTTTGCTTTGCTGTACTCCAGTGGCGCCAGATCAGATCTGCTCGTCGTCATGAGCCAAGGAAGTTGTGATACCTAACCGTTATGGCGCGACGTGCATGTCGACAGTCCTGTGGTGGTGGAGGGCGGGAGCCTGTGTCATCCAGCGACGGTGATGCCGGGCAGTGTGTGTGTGTCCATCTTCCTTCTTGCCAAGACTGGACCTTTTCTGTATGTAGCGTCGCATTCGTTTGATGACGACGATGATGGATATCTAGAAATGGCATGTTAAAAAGAAATCATGGAATGGATGGAAAGGCACCGACTAGACCTGCCGAGAGCCTAGCAGGCCTGGGTGAGGTGAGCACTTGGATGATGATGTTTAGCTGTTACAGTCCAGGTTAGAGCCAGGCTAGAAGCACTAGAAGTCCCCTGTGGAGAGATTTGATGGTGCGCAGTTGGGGTGGTGGGGGTGGAGCACCCTAGCACTCTAGCAGCCTAGTACCCTAGCACTTACTGTACCAGCAAACCAGGTCCTAATCCTAGCTACGCGTGGCCATTCCTCTGGCCATCTTTCAATTAAATGGGCTGATTGTTTTGCTACTTTTCGCCAATTCAGTCCCACGGTATGCGAAATCCAGCAAAGGAAGTGGCAGGATTCAACCGGCGAGTCCCTCAACGGTGTTCCTGAAATCTTCCTCCGGATCAACTAATTCGAGATACATGTGGCAGCATACATTACAGTGTCTGAAAGCGGCAAAGAGTGCATGTTAATAGGTTGGGCAAGTAAGTGTAAGTACATGATCGTCAATGAGGAAGATGGTGGGTAGCTAATCGGTCGCGGGCTGGGCCGCGGGCTGTTTGTTGCGTGCCGTTGAGCGATCGACATTGAATCCCTCCGGGTGGCAAGCATGTTGGCTGTGCCATCCACACCCGACCGAAAGCCCGTAGGTTGGAGGTGCAGAACCCCGTATGCGTATACCAAGCTTCAATATTTGCAATTGCGTCCTAATTAAATTACTACATTCTCCATCGTGGACGAGCAGCATGATTTGTTGTTGCTGATAAGAAACCCCGACGCCACCACCAAGAGGGGAATAAACACGCTGTTGTTTTCGCATTCGCCACAGGCTCACTAGAACACTGCCTATGGGATGAGATTATACGCTGATGCGAACCTATCCTCGAATCTTCGCTAGCCGCGGCACCCAATCAAACTGCACTTTTCCGTGCGTGTATTCTGCCTGTATCACCATCCCACCAGCTTCCTGTACTACCATGTCCCGACCTCGGCTCGTCAGCCAACCCGTTCTTGCTGACGAAATGGGAGCACAAGGTCTTACCTCATCCGCTACTGCCAAAAGGCCGAACGCGCCTAACAAAAGACACTGCATCATGCCGTGTCGCCACCAGCAAAAAGCAACAACCAATGCCATGTTCTATCCACTCCACAGCATGCGGCTCGCTCTGCGGGATAGTGAGAAGCCCGACTTATACATGCCTGACCTACCGAGATACGTGTGCTCCCCGGAGCCGTCCACAACATCCGACACCCCTGAAGCGCGACGGGCTCCATCTTCTTGGATCCAACAGGTAAGGGCCGGGAACAACTTCTAGACTGTATATTTTCTTCTAAAGGCTCCTTGGCGGTGGATTGCTTATCCACTCTGTTGCTCTTCTCGCCACTTTTCCATGCTCCCAGATGGATCCGGATCCGAGGCTGGGCCCTGCTTACCTATTCCTTAGAAATCTACCCGGTGAGACGACCCCACGTCGTCGTCCACATTGGTACAGGTACATGTGTTATTAGAAAAAGGCCATTCTTGGCCCTCCACCTAGTCAGCACTAGACGTACCTCGTACGTGCCACACATCGCGTAACAAACCCGAGTGGTTCGGGCAGTGTGCCGTCCCGTGGTCACGCTGTGCCCTAGACACACCTTTGGGTTTGAAACATGTTTCCCGTCAAATGCCATGCAAGTGTGTCTTACCAGACTGTCGGTAACGCCGTGTTCGTTCCGGGTGAGCTCCTCGTATATCGGATGTTGGATGAAGGGGTTATGTATGGGGTTGGCTGCCTGAGGTACTTCATATAACTGATGCCCGCCTGCTGCACCCGGTTCGGCCACGGACATTGTCTCTACCTACGCGGACAGAGAGGAACTACTCATTACACTGTGACGGCTCCTACGTAAAGTTGGAGAGATCCTCCACGGGAGAAACTCGCTTTCGGCACATTCGGCTGGGTCTGTATAAGACGGGGTAACATTTCTTCACGTAAAAACCCCGGTTGGCTAATCTGGACACAGCCTGGAACATCCGCGGTGCGGCTCTCGCGCAGGCAGTACTAGGCATAGTAGAGGATCTTACCGAATTCGCTCTGTTGAGGGGAATATAATGCCCGGCATACACAGCCTCATCCTCCGCTTGTCGGCCAGAGTGGACCCGCGTAGGACTCGAAGTCATCCCCACCACCACGCGAGAGGTGGATGCGATATCTGATGCCCAGACGGGGCAAGGAGAATGAGTAAGCGAGCGGACCAATGGGCACTGCCCGCTGCTGCTGAGTAAGTACATGATGGGTATGCAGCCTGGAAGGAGTTGGGACGAACCAGCCCCGGATGACTGGTTTATAACGCGCAAATTATCGTGCGCCAAGTATATGTGCTGTTACCTTGACGGAGCCGCTGCACTCACGGGACCCGGAGAGGCTGGTTGTAAAGTCTCCGAGGTGCCGCACTCTAGATTATATTTAACAACAGGGCAGTGACATATGGGGGACTGACTCCACGGGTGACATTGGATCATGATCATTTGGTAACGCAACCTCTAATTATTCTTCGACCTGAAACTACTCTATTAACCTTTTTTGTTCTTTTGCTTTTCGACTCACACCAGCACAGGTCAGCAGAAGCAAGGGACTCAAAACCGAGCAAACTCAGCACACTTACCGACTCAAAAATAAGGTGTTATATATAACCTACCAATCTGAAGGGGATTAGATATTGTCCCATCATGTTAGATACGGACGATGCATCTCGGTTAAAGGGACCGGAGTTGTGTACCCCCTGACGCAATGGATAAGTATGACTCCATCCCGGGGGCCGATCAACGGGATGCCAAAAATAGATGGGCTCAGCCTGCACGGAGCATCCTTCCAGGCATAAATGAAGAGCCAACACTCCGGAATCGATCCGAGAGGGGGAAAGGCCACGGAGAAATTCTACCAAATATGAAACTCCAAATTCATCTTTGTCGACCCAACTGAAAACATCATGAAGTGGCAATATCATATCATGTGCTTGGATCCGGGTATATTGTAGTGGACACGCAAACCATGCGACGTCTTAACGTTCTTTTACGAGTCACCAACGACCAAACGGTAGCTTGGGTTGGCAATTCTTTTCCACCAAGTGCATACCCACTGTGCTCTGTGTCCTGAAGTATGTGCCGAATCCTGTGCGTGGCCTGCTCGAAATACCGTTGACAAAGCTAACCAGTTAAGGGAGCCCTACCACATTGCGAGCGGATGATGCAAAGAATTTACGGCTACGGTATTCCTAAGTCCCCAGACCCGAACTGAACCTTGCTGATCGTCAGTCACCCCCTCCGCTCAACCGGGTGTGCGAATGTCGAACTTAATCCCCGCAGACGACCGTCGGCAATCCTCCAAATAACCAATTCCCTACTAAAAAGGTCTACTGTGACTCTGACTTGAGTGCCTAAATAAAATGTTCGAGTGGTTTTGCAGCCTGCTGTTGCTCAAAGCAACTTAGCCTGTCCACCCACTCGTCGATTCTAGAGTTTTTAATGTCCACCATCTTGATGTTGAAAGCAGCTTGTGATGCTACTGATTACAGGTCCGATGCCGGCAAAAAGCATGCCGCTCATGTATTCCCATCATTGAATCACGCAATTGCAATGCATATACGACTCTGTGCATATCCATCATTCGCCACCAAAATCATCGCCATACTCCTTTAGCCCCATTAAGTACTCATTGGTCATGCGACAAGAGGAAGTAATCATGCTTGAATACCACCAAACCCTCCTCGTCCAGCTTGAAAATGGTAACCCCGGGCAGCGTGGCCGTGTCCCCCTTCTTCAGAGGGAACCCGGGCAACTCCGCCTGCAGCTTGAAGCTGATGACGGCCTCGAGGGTGAGCTGGCACCGATCACCGTAAGCGGCGACCGTCGTGTACGTAAAGTCCGAAGCCATCTGGAAGAACTGTGTCAGAAACTGCCTGACGGCCTCTCTGCTCTCCAGCTTGTTAGGGCTCGACACTAATACCATCACGTCAGTGGGAAGTTTCTTTGGTAGTCTCACTCGGTTCTGGTGTGAGTAGCACTGTCGATGGGGGCAAAAAGCAATAGCAACCGGGACCATACAGTAATCAATGTAGTCCACCTTGCCGTCAGCTACCCGGTTAACCATAGCCTCGGGGTCTGAATCACGCCATGCCTTGAAGAACGGCTCCAGCAGAGCCAGTGCTTCCCTAGCTGACGCTGATGTGTCGCTGGGCAGATCGGTAGTTGCAGCCATGATGTGGTGATACTTGAGAAACAAATTTCTTCCTTCGTATTTGCTTACGACGAATGCGAATTAGAATATAATGGATGGGCAGAATAGAAATGGGCTGACTGTTACCATTCCCCCTCCTTCTTTAAGTAACGGATGGATGACTGACGAGCGCGGGTGTGCCTCGGCGGCCTCTGATGTAAGCGTTGTAAGCAAAGGGGGCGCAGTGCAGCTCACCTCCAATTTCGCCCCCACGGGGACTCAGCTGAAACTGCGTTTTCGACCAACACTCGCATGCGATTCGCTGCCGATAACTTTTCGTAATGCAGGGGGCCTAATTATGTTCAGCATATGTGTACATGGGTCCGGAAAATATGATTGGGCGCCCTGCAGTGGGCTTTGACGACAAAGAAGGGCATAAATCTAATTCGACAACAAGCCAACTTCAGGCCGTACCTATGCTGGTAAGGCCTTTCAATTAATGCGTTCACGAAGACTCATGTCTCGGGAATCATAATGGTTGTCCTTATGCATATGCTGCAGCCCTATCGGAGCTCCACACGACCCAATCAGCCATCACGAGGTTACACGGGACGTAATGTAAGCAATATTGATCACGCAATGAATGCAAATGGTGAAACCACAAACTCCTCAATAACTGCGCAGGCACTGCATGCAGTATATAAACGACCCAATGTAGAGCCGCGCGATCACAAGGGTTCTTGGGGCGAGATACGTACTCGCCCAAGTACGTTACTGACCAACCTCAGCAACTGCATTGCGTCTCTCTCAATCCCTAATTCGGACACATGCGTACCCTTGACTCCCCCATCAGCGCAAGAAAGCACTCAGCCTGATTTCCACAGTCTCAAGGTCTCATACGGCTACCTGCAAGTATTGCCCTGCCGACATAACAAGACCCGACGCAAGTTACCTGTTACATGAGTGTATTGAGCGTGTCTGATAGGACTCACGTGTCGATATTTACTTGTTCTCCCGGCTGTAGGCCAGCCGACAGCATCTGAGCCAATGAACCGCCGGGTGGGATGGGTTGTGACACTGGAAGAAATGCGGTTTTCCATAAGCTCTTTTGAATGATAGGCTTAGAGGTGCAGTCGTTCGAAAAAGGCTGAATCGTATATAGCATGAAATTGAGTGAAGCTCTACGACTTCGAGCCCAACCAGCCACAGATGATGATAAGCTTAGCTTCGCTCGATGTTTACCCTTTTACCCCGGCTTGTTGAGATTCAAACTTGAAATACGGAATGAGTTTGTTAGTTTGGTTCCGAGTGCGCTTCCCGACTATTGCTATATGCCTCCTTTAAAATCCTCATGTCCATCAGCGGACTCAGGACCGTAACCGAAGCGCTCCCTATGATGCCCCTCCACAACCATCAACCCCTATTCGGAACAGAGATCAGTTTGAGGTCTCGCGCTCGACCGGTCACAAACGCCGATACCACCAAGTCTGCTCGTTCCGCTCGCCGGCATGGTGATACACCTCATCGGCACTAACACCCTCGGCAATCAACATGTCCACCATGGACTCCAGCCCGTGCATGCGGGCGACAGCCATGGCCCACGCGCCGGCCCAGGGCGGATCGAGGCGTGCGCCGCGATCACGCAGCAGGCGGAACAGGTCCGGCCGCTCCTCGAAGACGGCGACGACGAGTGGCGGCGGCGCGCCCGCGTCCGGGTCCGCGCCGCGGTTCAGGAGCAGACGCACCAGGTTCGCGCTGCCCTTCCACACGGCCAGCGCCAGTGGCGGCCAGGACAAGCGCGCGGTGCGCCACTCGGGCGAGCGGGGGTTCGCGCCCGCCTCGTCGAGCAAGATCCGCACGATCGCCTCGTTTCCCGTCTGCAGCGCCAACATCAGCGGTGCGGTGCATTCGTAGGCGCTGGCGAAGTAGACTGGTTCCAGCCGTGCGCCCTGGCGGAGGTGGTGCCGCAGCCGCTCCACGTGCTGATGGAGGATGCTATCAGCGAGCCACCGGCTCAGCCCGGCGTCGTCGACCTCTACCGCCGCGAGGTTCCGTATGCGCTCGAAGGCGGCCGGCCATCGGATGAATTTGTCTGCGGCCTCGAATGTGCGGTGGGCATCCGCTTCGTCCAGGACGAGATTTTGATGGTACTCGAAAGCTAGTTCAAAAACCTCGTATTGTTCGAACGCGGCGGCAATGAGTACTAAGTTGCCCCAAATCGCCGTTCTGCGTCGGGCTTCCGGCGAAGCCGGAAGAAGCAATCTGCACATCTCTACATCTCCTCGGATCGCAGCGGCCCACAGGCCAATACCAAACACTCCGCTCCTTATATATGTCAGATCGTCGTCGTCGAAGAGGTCGGGACTTTCGTTGACCCGTTGCCTGATGTAGTCTTTCTTGCCAAACCAGATGGCGGCCACGAAGAGGTCTATGCTGAGATCCTGCTCGGAACACTGCCTCGGCCAATGAAGGGTGTGCTTCTCTTTCTGCCTTGAGCCAGAACATATAACCACTACCAGGCGGACAAGGCTCTCGACTCGATACTTGATTGCGTCCCTAGATGTCTCGCCATCGAGCTTCGCAAGGCTTTCCGCGGCACCGTAGATGCGACCCAGCGGCGTTACGCGAGACGGGCTCTTTCATGACCTGATATGTGACGTAAGTGTAAACGAGACCCCAGGGCTCTTGGTAGCTCCGTCCGTCATCGTAGCCCATATCAGGGCTAGGCAGATAAATGGCCTGACTCCCTTTAGGGCAGTCGAACATCCGGAGGCAAAAGATTGCATCGTCAACGTGCACCCTGAATCGACCTTACAAAAAGAGGTTAGTGGTAAGTCTGATGAAACTCGTAGTGGTTGGAAAGCGCAATCTTACGGTTAACTCGTCGGAGACGCATGAAGCGGCGTGGTCCACGGGACAGGACGGCATGATCGACTATCAGCTGCACGAGCTCTGTCGGGAGACTGAACAGGTCCATGGTTGTGGTACTAGGGGCCACAATAGGTGAAGCTGAAGCGATGAATTTAAGAATAGGGAGGTGTGGAGGAGTGAATGGCTTGCGGAGATACCAGATATCTATTTTTCGTCTCTTCTCCTTGACTCCCGTTCGATGCCGAGCTGAACTAGTATACGCGACAGTTCAGAACGAGGGATTAGCCTCCAATATATATCAGGCCACAACGAGTCAAATCGGGATAAATAAAGTTAATGTGTATAAAAATAACCTCCTGTGTTGCACTGGATTAAGATAATTTAAAAGAATGCAACGTCCAAGACCCATCCACGCATCAATGGATCCACCAACCACCCAGTCAGTTTGCACTGTGTGTATAGGAGAGGTGTCACAAAGGACCCCTATATGTGATCACCCGCGTCGCGAACTTGATCGACTGAGGAGGCGTCCGTCCCGCCAGCTTAGGGCCAAAGGCGTGCCACAACGCCGCCGGCTGCGCAGTGGTAGGTACGCCTCACGTTGGGCTCCGGCCCCTGCCCATAGGTCAGGCAGTAATACCCAGGTTCGTCCGCGTAATCGGCCTCCTCGTAATACTCTGAACAGTGACACGCGCTGCTACCCGTGTTGGATGCCCAAGCAGCACTGTAAGACATAGAGGAGGAGGGGTCGGCAGCATTCACACTTGCGAGTACCTCATCAAAGTCATCTCCGAAAAGGTTGACGCCGTCCTGGACCTGCGTGAGGCGAGAGCTATAGACGCTTCGGGCCGTTGTAACATTGACATTCGCAATCTCCATTGACCCCAAAGCAGAACCGGGAAGCAGACTCAGACGCGGTAACCGTGCCATAGTACCTCAATGAGCCCGGAAGCGACGACTTCCCCTTGCTGTTGAGGTAATTATTCTTCTGCCCCCGGAGCAGCGTCGCATGACCGCCGCATGCATGAGCCGCGTATACGAATCGAACATGTCAATGCACTGAATGTGGCTCTCTTCGTGGGCCTGGCCGGTGTGGGACGTATAGTACGTCAACATCTACGCCGTTTTCCTTGCCAGTCAACCTCATGGCAAATCCCCATCTTGATAAAGACCTGCTGTAAACCCACTCCACTGCGAAGAGTGCCGTTCACGATGCGTAGGTCGGCACTAAGAGAACTCCTTCTGCCAAAGGGACTTGACCGAGTTGCCGTACGCCGAGACTGGAACCTTTGACTTCCTGTGCAAGTAGACTGACTGCCCATCTTATTATGTATCCAGCATTTACCTTGGAATACATCGTGGTCTCAAGCTTGCGCTGCCTCAAGGTACCCGCGGTGTGCCTATATCATGATATGCATAGACCAGTCAAATGGAAATAACATCATGACGAAACATCCTTGGTAATGGATCTAGCCCATTGTTACTTCGACCTTGTCCGCCTCCGCAAGCGCCTCCCATTTATCCTCCAAGACAAACCCGCACCCCTTTCGATACGCCACGCCCTGCTCCCACTCGATCCAGAGCACGTGGTAACAATCCAGCTTGTTCTTCTTGTCCTTCTCCCACTGCTCCATCCATGGAATTCGCTCACTAGCTTCGCGTTCCTTTTCCTCGGCAGCCTGCTGAGCCCGTTCTTGTTCCTCTTCTTCCTGCGCCAAGAATATATATTGGTCGACGCTTGTGTTCCAGATCTCATCTTTGTCTTTTGTATACTGGGAAAGCAAGGCTGACCATCCTTTCGCTACAGCTATCAATTCCAATCTAGCTCCATTCTCTGGGGCCTGGCGCTCGCCCTTGTAGGGAATCTCGTGTAGGGCACCAACCGTATTTCCTTTCTCATCCTGGACCAGATGGATGCAATCTCCGTAGACTACGTACTTATTCGGCCCGCAATGTAAATATGCTCGAGTGGTCACACATTGGATATACTGGAAGCTCCGGTGTGGGTCTGACTCTTCTTCGTCGCTCGTCGGATCCAGGTCTCTGACACGGATAGGATACCATCGACGATCATCCAGAAGGCCATTCTGGGAGACGTGGGCATAAACATAGCTCGGTAACTCCTTTGGCATGGAAATTGGCTGGGGGTGGTCTATTGGACTACCACCGTAGCCTTCCCACAGTGATGGCGGCTTAAAGTCTATGCGCTTCCACCCATTCGGTGTGCTTCGTAGCGCAGCTGCCCTGTGTTCATGCCACAAAGAATCGATGGGTCGCTTTGTCTTGGAACCAGGCTCCGGAAGGGCGTACCATTTTGTGACCGCCTGGGTAAAACCTACATCCTGCGAGACGTCCTGTTTATATTCCACGTCGAAAGGAAATAGGGTCTCGCACTGCCAACCCATCCACAACCAGCTGGGAAGTCGATTATGCACTGAGTCTCCAGTATAGCTCTGCGAAACCTCCCTCCTGCGCAGGCTACCACGTGTCGAATACCAGCAAAGTGAGATGTCGAAAAAGAGCTCGGGGTGGCCAAACACGAGGCCTGATGGGAAAACGGCGTTGAAATGCGTGTGCAGACCAGAGAACGCATTGAAGACATCTTCGTCAAAGCCCAATACCTTCTGGTTGAAATATCTGACAACATCGCACAGTCCATCGAGACTTGGAGTACGCATCAGTATCCCACGAGATACGTAAAGGTCCGGCGCGGCTCTGGCTGAGGGCCTGTCGGCTTCTGCGTGGTACAATCGGTGCTCGTCCCAATTGACACAGCTGCAAAGCCACTCGACGCGCCCATTCGTAAAAATAAGGCGTCTTTTAGCAAAGACTTGTTCCTGGAATGTCCACATTCGCTCATCGTAGTCGAATATGCTAGCTTCTGGGAAGTCAAAGTCAGTTTTCATCATCACGACCCTCTCGCCTCCAGCTAGAGACGCGACGGACTGCGTAATAGACCTTGGTGAAGAAATTCCCCGTAGACCGCGGAGGCCATGTTCTGCGTCCCGGCCATCCTTTGCTATGATGGTCAGGATCGAGGTGGCGTAAATGTGATGCATGTTTCTCAACTGGTGATGGAAAGCGTCAGCATCGTCCTGGACGATACAAAGGCTATCGACCCATAGCCAGTCCTCGCCTAAGGCTTTGGTAAGTTCGATGGCGTCGCGTATGGTCTGCGGTATTTGCGAGGCAACGTGGCCATTCCGCAGCGCCCCGGGCCTTTGGACGTCGTCGATGTTCGATCGCGTGGTCCGGAAGTGTCTGGTTCGACCCCATGTGTACGAGAGGGTAACAAAACGAGGACTGTCTTGCGGACACGGAACCACGCAGCCATCCACAACATTGATCAGCCACTGGGGGTAGACAAGCCTCGCGCTTCCGATGGTAGATTTGTCGCATTGGTCGCCGTGATCCCGAGAGCATCGAGACCTCCAATCCTTTACGAGATCCAAGTCGATCCAATGGCTATCCAGAATACGCGCCGTCCCCGGGTGGTTGGGTATGTTAGGTCGAAATACCAATTCGAAAGGCTTAGTCGTGCTCCAAGAGAGTGTGTCATGTGTCACGAAGGACAATCCAAAGGAGGCGTCTCGGTGATGCGCCCACTTGTGTAGCCCAAGGTCTCGACCTTCGTAACGAGGACCTGTACCGTACATGTACTGGATGTCACGGATCCAATTTGCGTGCCCGCACTCATGTGCGAGGATATCCCCAACCTTGCCGAGTTCAATATCGCACTCCTCGTCAAAGGGAGACCTGAAAATTTGGAGAATCTTGGAGCATATGTCACAGTCAGCGTCGGACGACGTAGAGATATTTCCAGTAACATCATCTCCATCGGCTGCCGTTATCGGTCGGTTTGCAGAGCTCATGTCGATGAAAAAGATTGATGGAGGCTGGCTTGGAAATGAGGGTCAGAAAGTCCAGGAACAACGTGGGGAGTTGGCAATGAGTGTTAGAAAGTGAAGGCACCTACCTTATTGGAAGGAAGGTGCTATCTGGGGTGTGGGGGCTGAACCACCGAAATGAAGACTACGACAGGCGATTGGCTGAATATTACCAGGTAGGTAGCATTGTTTTAGCCAAACCAGAAGAAGCATCATTTCATCGTTGACCTTCTAAATGCAGTTGCATTCGTCGGCTTTGCTATCGCAAGTATGGATGGCAATCGGATCGAGGGGAGCGTACAGCCAATTCTAGCACCCACCCATCGTAGACCATTTACCATGAAAGGATGCAATAGAAACACCAGAGAGCACAGTCAGTTTCGAAGCCGTCCCAACATCGCTGGATAAATCATGATCTATCGTGTCTACATTGCGGAACCCCCAAAGTCTACCCCGGCCGCCCATACGCCCTGAGCGACTTTCTAAAGCGTCCCGGTGTTTTCATAAACGTTCGTTCGTTGTTACATGTATATCATCAATTTCCATCCATAGGGCAGATACATAACTTTATACCATCGACTTGATCTCGCCGTCCTTGAGCTTGCCGGCACCGACCAGGCGCTTGACCTCCTCGGTCCAGACGTTCTTGATCTCGTCGGCGACCTTGAGGCCGTTGAGCTTGCCGGCCAGCGCGGCAATCTCCTCGGGATCGACCTTGCTCTGGACAATCTCGACGTCGTTGAGGACCGTGTTGACCTGCTCGGCGCTGGCCTCGCCGCCCGACGCGAAGTAGTTGGCGTCCTTGACGGAGCCCTTGAGCACACGCTTGTTCTTCTTGACGGCGTTCTTGGCGGCCTCCTTGGCCTTCTTGTTGGCCTCGCGATCCGTCTTGGCCTTCTCCTCAGCCTCCTTGGCCGCCTTCTCCTCGGCCTCCTTCTTCAGGCGGGCGTCCTCCTTGGCCTTGGCCTCAGCAGCCTCCTTGTCGGCCTTCTTCTTGTTCTTGGCGGCGTTGGCCTCCTTGCGGAAGCGCTTGATGCGCTCGTCGCCGGCGGCGCACTCATCCAGCAGCTTGCGGAGGCGGGCGTTGTCGTCGGCCTTCTTCTTGCTGCGGGCGTTGGCGTTCTTGCGCTCCATGTGGCGCTTCTGGCCACGGTTCTCGTTGTCGTCGGGCACGTCCTCGTCGAGGTACTCGAAGGACCTCCAGCTGTCGAAGTTGTACCAGAAGTTGTAGAACTCGTCGACCTCGGGCTTGGTGGCATCGTCGCCGCCCAGCAGGGGGACGTTGGGGGTCTTGCTGAAGCGGGCCTCGGCCTTGAAGACCTTGCCCCAGGCCTTGAGGTAGTTCTTCTGCGCCTCCTTCTTGGTCGGGGGCTCGACGTCGGCCTTCTCGTCGACGGAGTCGAACTGGCGGCGCTTGACGGGGTCGAGCAGGACCTCGGTGGCCTTCTGGATGCACTTGAAGAAGTTGTCGTCCTCGGTGCGGCCGGAGGCGGCCTTCTTATCGGGGTGGTGCTTCAGGACCTTCTTGCGGTGGGCACGCTTGATCTGGTCCTCGGTGGCCTTGTATCGGTACTTGGACAGACCCAGGACCTGGTAGTGATCTTGGGACTAAAGGCATAGTGGGTCAGTATCAAAGTTGTGCAACGAAGCAGAAAGTGTAGGTATAGCAATAGCAAACGTACCTTCCAGTCCTTGGCCTCCCTCTGGAGCATCATGGGGTCCTCGGGCTCGCTGACATCGCTGTCGTCGTTCTGCTCAATGTTCTTGGCCTTCTCCTGGGCCTGGATGCGGTCATCCTCGGAGAAGGTGCGCTTGTGGCGGGCACGGCGGGCATGGGCCAGGAAGTGAGGGCCGACAGGCTCAATGGTGCGCTGGGTCGAGCCGGTGACCTTGCCGACGGTCTTGAAGTCCTTCTCGGCGGACCAGCCCTCGGGCAGAGTGGGAAGAGGCCTCTCGACCTTGGTAGTGGACGCCATTTTTGAAGTTGTCCTGTGGTGATGCTGGCTGTTGTTGTCAGACTGATCGAAAAAAGGTTGCAACAGTGGGCTACGGCGAAAAGCTAGGCGTAAGTCAATTGGCGTGGGGCTGGCCAGACTTTTTTTTTTTTTTTTTGGCCTTTCTCGCCTGTATTTTTTTTCAATCGGCCCCAGCACCGAGTCGTTGTCCAGGTTGGTGGGGCGCTATCAGTGCACTAGACCACTAGCAAGGGATGGACCAGAGGTTTCTGGGCTGCGAGATCTGTACCAGCCACAGAGGTAGGGAGCGTAAGCCACACATTTTTCCCAGCAACCGCTGTCGCATCGAATCGCATGTGGGAATGAGGTAGAATTGCTGCAGTCGAAACATTTTTTATATCCTCTTACCTGTATACTAGTACCTCTTCTTCATTCTCGCTGCCAAGTGCATATACCTAGCAGACTCGTAGACAAACACGTTTCTCCATCGACATTCTACCTCACAATGGCCGCAATCGCAGCGTACCGAAACCTCTGGCGGTCGGCGAGGATCGCCTTCCAAGGCAAGCTCCCCTCTATGTCTAATGTACAACCTGCGGCCAAATCTGACCTCTAGATGCACAGGCGACCAACCCATCCTCGAAGCCGCCCAGAACCAGATCCGCCTGGGCTTCCGCCAGCATGCCGACCTGAAACCATCTGACCCCAAGTTTAACGAAGAGATCCGACATGCCGAAGACGTCGCCACCATCCTGAAGCAGAACGTGGTACAAGGAAAGAGGGAAGGCGACACCTACAGTATGTTGTTTCGCGGTGGTGGTTTCCGTCTAGAACCGATGGCCTGGTAGATTGCTAACACGGGATTCTCTAGAGCTCCGGATACACGAGCACGTCGAGCGAGGCGACAACGACACGGTTAAGGTGGCTGGAGGCAAGACGGTCAAGGTCACTACAGGCAAGACCTGCAGCAATTGAGCAGCAGCGACGCATAATATCAACTCACAATACTGTAAAAATAAGACAGAAATGTCCCTGTAAATATGTCACGATACCCCTAGAGTGTACCATCAACACGATCACGACTCATTTCTATACCAAGGCAGGGAGGGAAGTACATAACCCCCTACCGTACAAGAATTGCTGCCAGGCGCTCCTATGGAAGCTGCGTTTGATAAGGGGTGGACCTTTGAGGTTTGTCACGGGAATCCCCCTTGCCCCGAAGAGCGATGCGCCGCATTCATCTTCTCTTCAACCGCGTCCAGCGCGATGTTGATGTCCTGTCGTACCTCTTCAGCCTGGTCGTCACACCCTCTGCCCCGCAGGTACGCCTCCAGGTCCGCATATGCGTCGATGGTACGGTGGTCAGCCAACCCATACCGCCCCTTCAGCAGATCGATGAGCACCGTCGCCGCTTCCACAACCTGCGACACCGATTGCCTCTCGTCGCTCCGCGCAAGCAGGGCGTGCGAATCGTAGTAGGAGATGACGTACTCCGGATGATCCGGGTAAGCACGCGCCAGCTCCGCTTCCGAGACGCCGCCCAGCACGCCCCAGGCCTCGTCGTACTGGCCGCTTCGGGCGCAGACCCAAGCGCGGCAGTCGCGGTCGCGGATTGCTCGACTTAGGTCATCATCATTATCGTCGTCTTCCGGGGCGGGGTCGTGGGGGGATGTACTCCTCGTCCGTAGAATCTTCTTCCGCAATACCCCGATGCCCAGATAAGCGTCTCGTATATCCCCGAAATGCGGGATGTCCTTGGTCGGGACAATCTCGCACTCGCCCGGGGTGCCTCTTCTCTTCTGTCTCATCAGCTCGGCCAAGTGGATCTCGCACAATGGTCTACCACAGAGCAGCGAGATCTCCGAGAAGCCCGCTCCTCCTTCTCCTCCTCCTCCTTTTCCGCCGGGCTCAAACGTCGGCGTCAGCGGGCAGAGCACGGCGGCGGACCTCTTGGGCTTCGGGTGGTCCGAGATGGCGTCCAGCCGCCGTGCGTAGCGCGCGTACGAGCGGCCCAGCTCCAGCGACTGAAAGCCCAACAGCCAGCCGGCAATGTAGCCGTAGGCCCAGGCGGCGGGATGGTAGCCCCGCAGTATGATGTCGGCGAAGCGGTCGAAACACAGGTTGACAACGCGGAAGCCCTGCCGCACACGACCGTACTCCAACAGCCGGCATGCTAGTATCACCAGGCCGAACCAGTCGTTCATGGGCTCGTTGGATGGCCAACGTCCAGCGGGAACGACCCTCTTTTCCCAACATAGCTCGACCAGCTCACGTACTGCGATGTCCTGTTAGCGCGCTTGCTCATAAGGTGTCATTGTCGTCACGTTCTATGGCAGTTCGACATGGGCTTGGGCAGAAAAGCATAGGTGACGGCGAGGTTGCTCGTGGATAAGCTTACAGTAGTGCATGTAGTGCTCCGGCACCCGCAAGATATCAGGCAGCTGCAACGAGGCTACCGGCGGTGCTGTACGACCGCGCGCGGCCCGTTCCAGCGAAACGCGTCGCAGCAACTCTCGAACCCAATCCTCGCTCAAGGGGACTTTGCCACCAGCGGCACGATGCTTGGGCGGGGTTCGGGTTCCCACTTGCACCTGCTGCGACTCGGTATTGCAAGCCTTCTTCGATGCTTGTTCATTTCAAATATGAGTTATTGCGGGGCATGTAAATTTTGGACATGGGGAAGTTCAAGCTCACTGTTCTTGTGCAGTCCCCAACTGGCCAACTGCACCTTGTACATCCGTGGCCTACAGTCACTACCCATCAGCTGATGTGTTCTCCCACAAGTCCGGTCTTTCGAGTTGAAATACGCACGTGGCGAAGAAATTGTATCGTTTCTCCATGACCAACATGGTCTCCTTCAGTGTCAGGGCCAGCCCATCGCGCGCATACAGGTACGTGATCTCATCTCGGTGATCATCGAACTGGAACGGTTTGGCGTACGTCTTTTTGCCAACGACTTGCGACGGCGTCGTAAAAGATAATGTGAGGTTCTCCCGTCCGGTATCATCATCCATCATGGGTTTTCATGTTTTGGAGAGCAGTGAAAGGCCGCGGCGATGCTGTGCCGCATTCAAAGAGTTGGGAGTGATGATCCACCAAGCAAACAAAGGAGACAGGGGTTGATTGGCCTCGGCTGCGCCCCCTTGCCAGTTTACGGTTGGTTGGATGTGACGTGCATATACCACCGACAGTTCCGTCTATGATAACGTGGATTGTGCTGTCTTGAGGCTATCACCATCCGTATATGCTCAACTGGTAAGCCAAACAAAGCGGATCACATGCCAAAATGCAAGGTTTTGTATAGGTTTGACTGAAATTGCTAGTCTCGACCATGTACAGTAGATAGAGACAGGCCAATAATGCATTTTGGACGTAGCATCGAATCACGTTGAAAGACTTGTCGCTAACCAATGAATCCAGTAGGGGCTCGCCAGGCACAGCCAAGTAAAATACATAATCTTCTCTTCTATAATAAAGCCTATACATTCCCTTCTTTCTCAGATCGACGCCAAGCAAGCACATCAGACAGAATGCACGCAGCCCAGCAGGATGCTTTCATACACGTACATGGTAACAAGAACTATTTCCGTGTTTTTATACATGAACCCTAAATGGAACCGATATATCCAATGCCTTGGTTAGTCTCGTAACCGAACCAACAACCCTTTACAGTTCCATGGATCGACTTGAAGGCCTGGTGATAACCTCCAGCCTAGCGGAGATTGAGCAAGTTATCATACAAGAACGTTCAACACCACCGATCTGGCCTTTTTTTGGTAGTAAGAAGAAAGATCCGCGTCCAGAAATTATTTTCCTCCTTCCCTTATCCACGTATTGCCGTTTCCGCACAGTCCAGTGAGCGCCATGT
The DNA here is from genome assembly GCA_038363885.1 of Apiospora rasikravindrae. NCBI lineage: Eukaryota > Fungi > Ascomycota > Sordariomycetes > Amphisphaeriales > Apiosporaceae > Apiospora > Apiospora rasikravindrae. The sequence goes on from JAQQWK010000011.1 coordinate 1,086,834, forward strand.
TCTCCGAAAGCTTTCGCTATTTTCGCGACCTACACCGGGTCGCGGAGCAAGAACGCCTAGCTCAGAAGTACCAGAATGAGAAAGCTGCCAAACGTCGAGACCGCTCGCGCGCAACCAGCAAGCGCAAGGTCGTGAAATCCAACAATAAGCCGTCAAAGCCTTGCTGGCTCACCACATTGCCACTCTTCCGTTCTGTCGTTCGATGGAAGCAAGAGATCGACAGCGCCAGGACTATTCGAGCAACGACTCAGGAGTGCCCGAATCCCGAGTGCAAGGCGAGGATAGAGAAGGACGGAGGCTGGTACGTTTTCCACTTGATATTCTGCGATGATTGGATTTACTAATTGTTTCTCAGTGATTTGGTGAGATGTAAGTATAGACGGCATACATTGCACATTTATGTTGTTTTTCCATGATATTTAGGCATCTGTAAGACTCAAAAGTCCAAAGGCCTTGCTAACTAGGTTTACTTGGTAACAGGTACTTTATGCCAAAAGGAGTTTATTTGGGCTCGTAGTGACGGATTGTACGAATACCGAGCGAACACTTCTATGGAAGCGGTTTGCGGCGGAAGCAGAGATGGTAACTAGTGGAATGCAGAGTCAGGCAATTCTTCCTTTGGGTCCTCCATTGGCCCGATAAAGTGTTTACCGTACTCGTCTTACAGGGGCGAAAGTAGAGGGGGGTCATGGGGAATGGTACGCGAAGGAGCTTGCGGGAGTGCTTGAAATTTTGGGGGTTCTTCGCAAGTCGAAGCCTGTCGACGAATGTATACATTAATGGGAACCTAACCCGCGGTTCGTACAGATTAAGTCCAAAGAAATAGGAAGTAAGATGTATCCAACTTCGTCTGACATAGGCACCACAGTAGAGTCGTAGTAACACTGATCCACCAGAGCACTGTCGGCTTCAATCCACACCTTCCAACACGTTGCCGGTGTTGAGACATAGTACTCGTCGTAGTCTTGCATGGCCTGCATAGTTTCGCTGTCACAGATAAATTCAAGCTTTTACGAATTATCTATTTTCTACGCTGATCATTTCTTAGATGTTAACGAGTTCCTAAACATCGGCATCCCCCATTCTGCTTGTAATAACGTAGATTTGGTATTGCATGATAACTTGTATAGTTGAAACTAGATACCGAGCTTGAGGTTGCTTTTACCCTTCCTGGGCCGAGGGACGCAGCATGACTTGTAGTGTAGCTAGCTTTGACTGGATTACCCGTACATGATATAGATTGATATCGTGGACGTTCGGATATGGACGTTGGCAAATTTGCATCAATTTTACAAGCGTTCAAGGGCTTAACCTCACTTGAAAGTCAGTGGGTGTTTGGTCATCTAATCGGTATCACAGATAGGGGGAGGGCATTTGCTTCTCAACGAGAAAACCTGAGTATCAACGTACCTCTCACGAAGCTCAAGGTAACGTCTTATTGGGTGAATGAGAGATGCAATACTCCAACATATCTTGGCGCGCAAGACTGAAAGGTAGGTTGTGCTCTCCAGTGTAGTCAATCCATCCGTACAATGTGGCTGAAATGTGACTCTTATACATGTTGAGTAATTGGGACCATAAATTACTTGAGATGTTGCTTCTCTGGTTGCTTATCGAATGCGACGCCCACCATCAATTTTGCATTAGAAGCCATGGAATCTGTATTACGTCTTAGAAAAGTCAAAGTTGTTGTTCCACTGCGGTTTCTCAAACATCCAACTCAAGAAGACCAGCAGGGCAATCCCCTTACGCATTTGCCATGCCAAGTGATGTACCTGACACAAAATATGTTTTTTTTTTTCATTGCTGTAATTTGTCCAATCTTCGTAGAACGGCGCATAAGTAAGCTGGAAGCTGTGCTTGTTTTCGTGCTTGAAACACAAACACAGCATCTGAGTATCTTTGCAACCCATGCTACCATAGCCAGATAGCGTGATGTTGCCATCAAGATTTATAATGATCGCCTCTCTGTTGCCATGTGTTGTGATCCTCCTAAAGGCATGGAGGGAAGTACTATTGGATAATTTGAGTTGCCACTGTATAGGTGTCTATGGTATGAGTTTGGGAGTACTCGCAATCGGCTGGTCTAGTCACAGGTGCTTTTAAGAAGGTTGCTTGCTTATGCACTTGCTATAGAATAGCTTATTATAATCGTGTCTATAGAATCAGGGCTATGTGAGTCAACGGTGAGATTGTCGTGAGATTCCATTTCTATAGATTGGTTTAGCCAATAGTAAATGCCTTCGAGATTGAGTGTTTGGGCTTGCGGCAGCAGTACTAATCTCAGGCACCCATCTGGCTATCTGATAAAATCTCATCACATCTCAATCGAATTTCACACTTGCGACGATAACTCCCCGCCAATTTTCTTTCAACCGTCGTAACCCTATAGAAACACACAACACCAGTTTCTCTGCCAGTTCTCGTCTCAAAAGCAAAGTGATCCTTATAGAGACATAAACGCCAATGGTCTCTTCTAATCAAATCCTCAATTTTCCTACCAAAATGAATACGGTTCAAGGCATCGGTGGCGTCATCTTGAGCGCCAGCCTGGCCAATCCCCGATACGGTACAGTTCAAGGGTCGCGACTAAACCCTCTGACAAACTCGAAAGAATCGTTCCAAGGGCAGCTCTTTGAATGGGCATCAAATGTCAGTCATTTGGAAGACACTGCCGTCACCGTGGAAGACCTGTCGGACATAAACATCGAGCACCAAAACACCTCAGTTCAGCGCCTCCTCGACACCCTGGGGCCATCACTTAAGGACGACGTTAGCACGCCATGCCACTTGATAGGCCACTTTCTGGACGATTACCAAAAGCACAAAGACGACTGGGGCGTGATCATAGAAGACTTCTCTCTCAATAATTTCAAAGTCCATCGACGAACATACCCTATGTTTGACGCAAAGGACGGTAAACCAAAGGAATATGGCAAGGGGGATCGTGCCCAACATATCGAAGCGGAGGCGAAGAAACGAGCTCGACTTGATAACCTCGAGCAAGACGGGGCAGTTCACGCCATTGGAAGAATAGTCTTCGAAGACCAGAAGAAGCCTGAGGGACAGCGGCGGTTCCTCAATAAGGATGGCAAATTGAAGAAACAACAGAAGGAATCATGGCCACTGTTGAAAGCCGCAGTCCATGGACGGCTCTTCCAGACGCGGATTGACCCGGAGGGGAGGAGTGAGCTTCTCGGAGATGTTGAAACCATACAAGCAGAAGATCACCTGTTGTTCAAGTCTAGCCTCGAAATGGCCTCGCAGATGTACGAGAGTGGAACAAAATGGGAGGAAAATAGGCACAACGACTACCTTATCGACGTCGAGGCAGCTGAGCTGTGCGACGAGATAAGTGGAAAGGACATCGTGATCCTGAGGGACAAGAACCATGAGCTAATCGCTGGTGTCATCACGAATGCGACACAACGGCTCTTCCCCTCAACCTCCTCCCTTCTCGAGCGCATGGACCTCGCAGCGAGGGCGTTCGCGTGGCGCTACCCCTACGTCGGTCCCGACCCGATCCGACATGCCACGACGGTCGACCACTACCTCGTCAACAAAACCAAGCAGAGACCCGCGCTCTCCGAACTGCCCGGAACAAGAGATACACCGGGCAGTGTGCGGCGTGGAGCATTACGGGCTTCACACGGAGAAGATCGCTTCTGGCCTTCCCAATCTGAAGTTCCAGAAATTCTCACAAGCGAAGTGGGGCCCAGGCATCAGGTCAAAGGCAGGAGCGGGTGGTGACTCTGCGTGGCAAGAGGAGTTTCCGAAGGTACTGACGGGCTTGTACGGGCTGGCCACAAAACAACTGAGAGAGTCACTGAGCAGGTGGGACCCAGACCTTCATGCAGAATGCGTGAAGCTTCACAACAGTTTCCCACTGGATCTCCAACTCTCTAGCGTGAAAGGTATGCACATTATTACTGCACTCCCCTGAAACGCTCCACTCCTCTTAGACGAGATGCTAACAGTTCCTTCTCTCACAGACGGCCAGAACCCATACTCCTCGGCACAACTGGTCGACCCCTTGACCGAAGGGCACCGTGACACGACAGACCTAAAGCACGGTCTTGCCGGCATTGCCACATTTGGTGACTTTGACCAAGGGGGAGACCTCGTCCTGAAGGAGCTCGGTGTCCGCATTCCCTTTCCCTAAGGCTCGCACTGCCACCTGCGAGGTCGTGAGCTGCACCACGCAATAACCGAGTACTCGGGCGGCGACTCCGGAGGCCTTCGTCACTCGATCGTGATGACCAATAAGGAGCCAGTCCGAAGCCTCTACAACACCACGCTTGAACCTGGTGTAGGAATCATAAGAGGAGTGGTCGCGGAGGCAGTCGCAGACAACGTTACGCCGATTCCCAACTCGAGAGACGCTCAGTTAGTAGAGTTCTTCAACGATGGAAGGGACACGGAATTCACGCGGCTTGCTTTCGAGATACAGATCAAGCACGCGCAAAACGTGGCCCGAGAGAAGAAGTCGAAGAAAGTCGAGAACAGAGACGAGCTCACTCCGTTGGCGAAAAAGGCGGCAACGAAGGCGACAGAGACGCTGCTAGCGACAAAATCGGCAAAAGCAAGGGAAAGCTTAAAGGCGGTGAGAACACGCACCTCGACCAGTACAGGGCAAGGGTTAGATGAAGATGAAGATCATCAAGCAGAAGACGATAAAGAAGTAGACACCGCCCCACAGCTTAAGGGGGAGTGCAGAAGCAGGTCCAGAAGTCCAGGTGGGCCAAGGAGTCCAATACGCCAAAGAAGTCCACCACGAGGCTGGACTATGGACGACGAAAATCTATACGGTTGAGACTTTACTATTCTTTCGAATGTCCACGTGGCTAAATGTAGAACATAATTAACATGAATTCACTTTCGAAATTTGTTTAATAACACCATCCGTTGTTGGGTTAAGCTAAATTTAGAAGCCTATAAGACAAGTTGAATGCTTGAATAGTGATGGAATTGTATAATGCACAACTGTTACGTAAAATGCATATCTATCTACAGAGGGTATATGAAGAACTTGTTCTCCAGGTCCGTCAAGTCCAAAACCGCCATATCGACCTTGACCCGGACCATCTGCCCCGACTCATCCACCTGCTCCACGAACCCGCCATCCCGCTCATCCTCGCTCAAGCCCGCGATCCACTCCTGCCTCTCCTTATTCCTCCGGGCCAGGATGAACCGAATGAGCCACAGGATAGCCGGCGTCCCGACCCAGCTGACAACGATCATAGAAGCCCAGGCGCCGTAAAACCTCGGTCCCTGCGACGGGACCCAGATCTGCGGCGACACCAGGTTCCCCACGCTGTACCCCATCATGAACATGACGTTGCGCGTCAGCTTCTTCGTGTACCCCGCCGCCGTCGACGTCGTCCAGCCCAGCGCGATGATGTAGGTGATGCCGTACACGCCAGCCGCGAGGATCAGGCACGCCAGCAGCGCGACCTTGTTCTCCCAGTCAATAGCCATCATGCCGATCCCGCCCGCGGCGGCGGGCACGCACCAGACCGTCCCGTGCAGCGCGAGGTTGCGCGGATACCACCGCAGCAGGAACGTCGCGACGACGCAGCACGCGACGCCGAGGCAGCCCCCCCGCGACCGCGACCAGCGTGGAGCCGAGCGGGTCGATGCCGATGGAGGTGGTGATGAGGTTCTTCTGCCCGTAGCTCAGGTTGTTCGCGTACATGAGGGTGAAGGACTGCAGGGCGAAGAGCCAAGAGACGGGATCCCGGAGCGCCTCGACGAACTGCGCCTTCTTGAAGCGCTTCTGCTCGATCGAGCTCTGCGACGACGCGTGCACGCGGCGGACGACCTGGACCTTTTCCTCGAGCGTGAGCCAGCGGGCCTCGGCCGGGTTCGCCGGGTAGTCGACCCAGACCCAGACGGCGAGCAGCAGCGTAACGCCGCCGGTGACAATATGCAGCAGCTTCCAGGGGAGGACGGGCCCCGTCGTCCACAGCAGGCCGTAGGAGATGAAGCCCGTGATGATGGGCGCGGCTTGGCAGGTGATCCACAGCACGGGCTGCAGGAAGGACTGCTCGTGCCGGTTGAAGAACATGCCGATGGTGATTTCCATGGCGGGCACGATGACGGCCTCTGCGGCGCCGAGGGCGAGGCGCATCACGATCAGGCCCGCGTAGCGGACGGCGACGCAGTGCAGGAAGATGATGATGGCCCAGGAGGAGATGACGAAGCTGACGAATTTGCCGAAGGGGAGACGTTGCATTAGATAGTGACCTGGCCATTGGAACGCGAGGTAGCCTGTCTTTATGTCAATAGACACTTTACTCCGTTTGTGGTGTTTTTACTTACCGACGTAGAACATGGTGTTCAGGTTGTTATACTGTGCTGGCGTGACCCCAGTCTCTTTGAACAACCCAAGAATGGCGGCATATCCGAGTGTGGACTTATCAACCTGTTTGTGACGGTCAGTACCAAGACCACTTGCTTGAAATAGGGGGATTGTCACACAAAGAGCATGATGTTGATTGCCGACAACAGAACCATGAGGCGTAGGTAAAGTTTCCTCCGCAGCTTCTTCTCGGCCTCCGGTGTCAAGGGGCCGAATTCGTCGCCATGCTCCTCCAAGAGACGAAGAGTCACATCGGCATACTTCTCAGTGACTGTCTTGCCCTTCTCCTCCGGGCTCGCAATCCGAGGCTCTTTCTCGAATCCCATGGTAGATGCAATGGTGGTAAGGGAGGTGTTGTCTCGACAGGTGACCGAGACGTCCTGTTATCTTGGTATACAGGAATTGAGTGGGTAGGTATGATTCTTATATACTCCAGATGGATTCAGGGACATGGTCGCGCCTCGTGAAGGATGAGGGATTCTCTTCCATGTCAATCTCACCATCGTTGCCCAATAGAAGGGAACCTCAAGTGTCACATCATTAGCTACTGATAATATGAAGAGGTCTTCCGAATTGCTATGAACCCGGTTCTACGAGATACGTGAAGCTGAAAATGCAACTCGCGCCATGGCGATCCGCAATCACGCAATGCAGGCTTGCTGCGAGATAGCCGGCGTTGCGGGTGTTGCCGGGCTGGAGTGTCATTACCGTCTACCTGATTGAACGGATTGGGACTGCAACAAAATCGGCGTCTTGCTGCCAATTGTACATCTAAATCCAATATCGTACGAGAGACTCAACTCGGTCTAGGGTTTCGAAGGGCAACAAGTAAATGGCCAAGTCGTCGCATTGGGCTTCAGTGTTTAGTTTATTTCAGGGGAAGTACGAAGTCCCGGAGATTTGGCAGCGGCGGCGCTTGTAGGCTTTCAGCAGGCTGCTGCCGCCCCAAACCCTTCGTATCAACAGATGCTAAACTCATAATCTTTGGTTGGCAAAACCAGAAACCCCCAAACACAAATACCAACTCTGCAACTGCCTCACTTTTCTTTCCTAGCCGCTATCTTCCACGGTCAAAATGACCTGATGCACTTGATCCGGGTGAAGGGAATGAAGCACCTAACAACCCTATCGGCCGAGTGCGCGCGAAATCGAGCACCCCTGAGCATGAAGCCCCCCCGCGCTAGATAACTGCGCAAACCTTATTTTCCAGCGCACCCTTCACCACCAATAGGCGTCAATCACTGATCGAAGCTAGCAGGAACCGTGCTTATCGTTATCGGGGCGTCTTTGTCTTGTAAGAGACGAGACATTTTGTTGCTCATCTTGTTCTTCTTTTTTTCTTCTTTCGTTCTTTACATCATCAGCCACTTGATAGACGGACATCAATTGACTGAATGGGGTGTTAATCGAATGATAGAAAGACTTTGCCCGGAGACCCAAGACCAAAAATTCGAATGTGATGATGTGACGTATGGTAACTACAGTCTAGTCACGATCATCGATCACCGGAGCAATACTCCCTCGTTGCACCTCAAACCCAATAAACCCAGAACGGCATTCTAGAATGCCGGGTCGTGTCAGCTGACCACAAAACACGTTCGGGTTCCTGGGGTTAGACTGGGGTCCCCAGATCTTCAACAACTGGTTATCATGTTTTGAGTTCGTCCGGTCACTCCGGTCACGTATCACGCTTTGCTCATTTTTACCGTCAGGTTCATGCAGGCCATGGTTGCGTGCTTGAACCAGCTCAAACGGCGAACCCGGTAACAAGCCACGGGATGAGGCTCTAAGTTTTAGCTTGCTTCAATGCTATTCCATCTCATGGGAATCGTGTTTTCCATCCCAAAACTCGATGCTTAAACTGACATCTTACGTTCTGTTTTGGAGGGCCTTCTAGTCACGATACCAATATCAAGACCAACAGGACGGCTCTTCGTAAATATGCCTGAGCGGCTCTATTGCCTTTTTCTTTTTCTTTTTGGTTCTTCTCCTATATCTTGTATCCGTACCATTTCCAGCTCCGGTACTCCTATGAGACGTGCATGATGAAAATCGCCTCTTCGATTAGACTTCTGAGCCGCATTCTATGCGGCCCATCACAGCCCCATACCCTGAGGGCTTTGACGTACCAGAGTGCCTCCGTGACCCTTACCATCGTCTGCGTGACCATTGCCACCTTCTTAGTGGCCCACGCTCGTATCTTGACTTTTTTTGGCTTACAGAAACCGCTTACAAAACTGGAGATACCTCCCGGGGAAATTTCTATCCCCCAGACTTTTCTTCCTTATCTCTCTTCCCGCTCCTTAGTTACGCGTGTCCTTGACTCACCCCATCCGGCCTATCTCTCAGTCTTTCGCTATCATCTGCCACAGCCATGGCACCAGGAACTCAAGATAACAGAATCACGACGGCAATGAGCCGGGACGAAGAGACACCGGTAACCACGACACCGGCGACCAAAGTCATCACCGGATCCGACGTCGGGGCCATGGTCGAAGAAAAGGAGCTGAGTGCATCTGCCGGGTCGGCGACGCCTCCGCAGCAGCCCGTCATCATCCAAGAGACGGACTATCCCCAAGCCTCGGCGTACGCGTTCCCGACATGGAAGAAGTGGCGGATATTGATCGTCGTCTTCGTGGTCCAATGTTCCATGAACTTCAATACCTCGCTCTATGCCAACGGCCAGAAGGGCATGGCACATGAGTTTAACATCACCGAGCAGACAGCTCGCGCGGGCGCGGGCGCGTTCTTGGTCTTGTACGGTTTCGGATGTGAGCTGTAAGTACTACTTCTTAACCGCAAGGGGGCTGTCATCTGCCCCAGTCACCACTTCAGGAGCCACTCCGACTGACACAATTCCACCTGCGTAGCTGGGCCCCCTGGTCCGAAGAACTCGGCCGCTGGCCCGTCCTCCAAATCTCCCTCGCCCTCGTCAACCTCTGCTGCCTGGTCGCGGGCCTGGCGCCCAACTTCGCGACCCTGCTCGCCTTCCGCTGCCTGGGCGGTCTCTTTTCCGCGGGCGGCAGCGTGACCCTCGGCATCGTCGCCGACATGTACCGCGCCGACGACCAGCAGTACGCCGTGCTCTTCGTCGTGTTCTCGTCCGTCGGCGGCTCCATCTTCGGCCCCATCGTCGGCGGCTTCGTCGAGTACTACCTGCACTGGCGCTGGACCATCTGGTTCCAGCTGATCGCGGGCGTGGCCGTGCAGCTGCTGCACTTCCTCCTCGTCGAGGAGACGCGCGTCACCTGCCGCCTCGCCGCGCACGCCAAGACGCTGCGGAAGCAGCAGGGAGGGCAGCTGACCAACGTCTACGGGCCCCACGAGCAGAAGACGTGGAAGGAGGTCCTGGCCCCCGCCGAGATGACGACGCTCTGGTTCCGGCCCTTCAAGATGTTCATCACCGAGCCCATCGTGGCCGTGCTCTCGCTCCTGTCGGGCTTCAGCGACGCCCTCATCTTCATGGGCTTCCAGTCCTTCGGGCTCGTGTACGAGGTCTGGCACTTCAACTCGTGGCAGATCGGCCTCACCTTCGTCGCCATCGGGCTGGGCTACCTGCTGGCCTACTTCAGCTTCTTCCCAGCCATCCGGCGCCAGCGCAACATGGAGCTGAACCACCCCACCAGCGACTACGCCAAGTTCGAGGCCCGGCTGTGGTGGCTCATGTACACCGCGCCGTGCCTGCCGATCGGGCTGATCATTTTCGCGTGGACGGGGGTTCCCGGATCCCACTGGATCGGTCCCATCATCGGCTCTGCCATCATCGGCATCGCCAACTTCGCCATCTACCAAGCCACGATTGACTACATGGTGAGCCCTCTCCCCTCTTCCTTTTGCTTGTCTCCGATCCAACAAATCCTTGCTAACACACCTTTCTTCCCCCACTAGGTCGCCGCCTACGGCCCCTACTCCGCCTCGGCGACCGGCGGCAACGGCTTCGCCCGCGACGTCCTGGCCGGCGTCCTGACGTGGGCCGCGATGCCCTTCTACGACCACTTCCGGCACGCCTATCCGCAGCACGGCCTCGCGTTCGCCAACACGGCGCTCGCCGGCGTTAGCTGCGTCCTCGTCGTCTCGGCCATGGCCATCTACTGGAAGGGCGAGGCGCTGCGCAAGCGCTCGTCTTTTGCGCAGAAGCTGGCCGCGACCGAGGGACGACCGGAGGTGGCTGCTGTCGTGGGGAACTAGGGGGAAAAAAGCTGGATAAAAGGGCAGGCAACTTGCGAATATAGGCAAGAGCTGATGTCTGCACACCACCCACGCCACCAGATGCAGAGTATCCATAACGAGGGGAATGCGGCTATTGATAGGTTTAGAACCAACGAGAGATAACTCGGCGGGACGCCATAGCATCTGATCGACTAAAGGCCAAAGAGCCACTGCCATTTCCTAGGCGTATTAATTACTTAACTAGAGCAACGTAGACGAATGTAGCATAATACAGAAATAGAACATGCCACATGGTAGCACCGATCCCGACATCTGGAGATTTCGGGGTTCTGAGATCTTCCAGCTTTTAGGGCTGGCAGGGCCCCCTGAGGTATCAGCCCTAGAGCACTAGGCGGTAGCGCGGCGCTCACTAATGGTGATTTGACATTCAGCTAGGCGCACGTTGGTCCGTCTTACAGTGGGGGGCGATCGCGCATTGTGGATGGCCGCAGCCGAAATCTCGGGGCTTGCTGAAGTCCGAATCTGATGAGCCGTGAGACGGGCCAAGTCAGCACCCGAAACTCGCCCGACTCTCGTGCTCGGGAATGTGTAACTATGTTCTTTACTATTTTCTTGAGGCGTTCTGTACAATGCCAGTCAAGTATAAAGCCGATGCCAAGTCCCCTTGACAATTCATGACGGATAACTAGAATAGCCACAGCAACTTCACTACTATACGCACAGTTATAACCACCATAACCTAGCATCACAGTACGGAGCATTATTCACAACTGCCATTCCACATCCGCAACCATGGCTACCCCATCCATCGCCATCATCGGCGCCGGCCCCTCGGGCCTCGCCCTTGCCCGCCTCCTCGAATGCCGGGGCATATCCTACGTAGTCTACGAGCGCGACGCCTCGGCGGCCGTCTTTATCCGCAACGGCGGCACGCTCGACATCCACGCCAGCACGGGCCAGCGCGCCCTTGTGGAGGGCGGGCTGCTGGCCGAGTTTGAAAAGTACGCCCGCTACGACGCCTCGATATTCAGGCTGTGGGACCGGCACGGCACGCAGTACATCCAGCACGAGCGCGGCAACGATTTTCCCGAGATCGACCGCGGGGATCTGCGGAGGATTTATTTGGAGGCAATTCCGCAGGACAAGATACGCTGGGGAAAGGGGCTGAAGAGGGTTACCAGGGGTGAAGATGGGGTGCCGGTGCTCGAGTTTGCGGATGGGACGACGGCGTCCGGATTCCGGCTCGTGGTGGGCGCGGATGGGGCTTGGAGTAAAGTGAGGTCCCTGGTAAGTTGACAATACTATCGCCCCCCCACCTTTTTACGATGTGCTACTTACATTCATACCCTTGTTAGATCAACGATGTCAAACCGCAATACTGCGGCATCCATATCATCGAAACCCGTATCAGCCCCACCAACCCGGTCTACAGCCAAGTCCAGTCCCGCGTCGGCAAGGGCATGCTGCTCGTCGGCGGCCCCCACAAGATGATCACGCTCCAGAACCTCGGTGACGAGTCCTACCGTATGTACCTGGGCGTCCAGGTCCCCGCCGACATCGCGACGGACGGAAAAGTGGACTTCTCCGACACCGAGGCCATGCGGACCCTGTGTCTTTCGTCAGACTTCTTCGGCGACGACTGGGCCGCCGAGTTCCGCGCCTATATTAGCAATTCCACCGACTTCCGCCCCTGGCCCTTGTACCACATCCCGCCCGCCTCGGTCGCCTGGGACGCCGTCCCGGGCGTCACGCTCGTGGGCGACGCGGCTCACCTCGGCCCGCCCAGCGGCGAGGGCGCCAACTTCGCCATGACGGACGCGCTGTACCTGGCCGACAAGCTCGCCGAGCACGACGACTGGGCAAAGAACGACGAGGCTCGCGACCGCGCGGTGCGCGCGTACGAGGTAGAAATGTTTGAGCGCGGCGCCGAGCTGATTGAGAGAGGCGTGCGTATGACGGAGGTGTTTTATGCGGAGGATTCGCCGCATCCGACCGTGGAGCTGTTCCGGGAGAAGGGAGTGTCGGTTTCGGAGAAGGAGGCTTGAGGATGGGCATGAGGATCTATGAATAATGTGTCTTTGGGCTTATCGTTGTGTGATTAAGTATTGGTTTTCAGGTTAGAGTAGATAGCATTATACCCATCCCAACTGAACTTTGTTTAAAGGTACATTTTCGTTGTGGTAGAGGGACATCTTCCATACCTGGTAAACATCTTTCTTGCTCAGCTTTACATCTAGGCGTTTATTTAAAGGGGAATAGTTTGCGCATCCCGGGTTGCATTTGCATATAGCGGCTGCGGCTGCATCTCGGTCTAACGAGTATATAGATCTGGGGATATGAACTCGCTTAGACGTTGCATCACTTTGGTGCCCAGATGAGTGCCCAACGTTTTCCTCATCTCGATGCGAATGTCGTCAGCGTTGCATTGATAGGGACTCGGCGGGTGGTCTAGACCGGACCACGTACCGGTGTGATTACTCGCTTAAATCATCCAGTGGCACAGCTGGTCCGGAGATTACTTGGCTCCATTATGCTGTACCAGGTGCTATGTACCATGCATCGCATAAAGAGGCAAGCCAATGCTGACATGCATAAACGCCGTATCGCATCATGAACTGCAACCCATTCTTGACATTTATTCCGTTGGCATCCACTCCAACAAGAGAAATAGATGCGTCGAGAGTTCTTGGCGGTATTCATTAGCGCTAACAATACCGTGAATTATTCATTGCTGCTAGTCGACGGAGAGGGGGGTATACCACCCAAGTCTCTGTCTCTGTTATATATATAGTATAGTCATATCCATTTTGATCTGAAGCCAGTGCCCCCCTGGGCCTAGCTCTGTAGACCTGAGTCCCCAGACCCCTGCATCGTTCGAATTTGAGGACCAGTCACGATGTCGTACCTCTGGGTAAACCTCTTGAGTATCTTGGCTGCACTGACTAGCATCCCGGCCTCCGCCGGTACATCTTCCAACAACGCAATCAAGACAGATGTCGTCATTGTCGGCGGCGGCGCCGGCGGAGCACACGCAGCTTTGCGGCTCATGGATATGGGCAAAAGAATCATTCTGATCGAACAGGACAGCATCCTGGTAAGAATTTACACCTTATTCTTTTTCTAATGTGCACACCACTTACTCAATAATGCATCCCACATTCAGGGCGGTAACGTAGATAGCTACACCACCCCGGGCACCGACAACTCCATGGACTTCGGCGTCTTCTCCTTCATCGACTACGGCGGCGCCACTGCGCTCTTCGAGCGTCTCAACAGCTCCACCGCCCCGCCGGCCCGCGTCCGCGCTCCCACCAAGTACGCCGACTTCACCACCGGTGAGCTCATCCCGGACTACGCAGCACCCGTGAGCGCGGCCGCCAAGGCGGCGATGGAGAAGTACTTGAGCATCTGCGAGCAGTACGAGGACATGATTATCCCCGGGTACTGGAACTTCCCGACCGGCGACGGGATCCCCAAGGATCTGCTGCTGCGCTTTGGGAATTTCGTAAAGCGGCACGGTATTGAGGACGCGGTTCCGCAGATCTACGCCGCTACTGGTTTCGGCGTAGGCCGACAGGCGGATGAGTTGACGCTGACGGTGATGCAGGCGTTTGGGGCCCAGATGGCGCGGTCGATGTTGGGCCGGCAGGGTGGGTTCATCACGGCGTCGCATCGGAACCAAGATGTGTACGACGCTATGGCGCGGGAGATCGGCGAGGAGTTCATCCTATACGAAACCAAGGTCGTACGGTCGGTCCGGACTCCCGACGACGGTGTTGTCCTGACGGCCAGGAACCAGATGACCGGTAAAGAGACGACCATTCACGCCACTAAGCTGCTCATGGCCATCCGCCCGGTCGGCGAGGAGGCTATGCGTCCTTTCGATCTCAATGAACGGGAGAGAAGCATCTTTTCCAAGTTCGACTACCACCAACTGTGGGCGGCGCTCGTCCGACACCCGTCGCTGACGGCCGGTAACACCACCGTGAACAACTTCCCCGTGGCAGTTGCACCATCGAACTACCTCGAGACACCACAAGTGCCGTTCATAGGGAAATTCGAGTTACAGGACAACACCGCTGGCGGACTGGAGAGCCAAGTATTCCGGTCACTCGTGATCGGTACCAGAGAGTTTGGCTACGCCGATGCGAAGGAGCTGCTGCAGTCGTCGTTGGACCGGTTGGTCGAGCAGGGTATCCTGCCCCGTACGTATACGGGGGATGAGCAAGAGCAGATCGAGGTGGTAGTCATCTCGGACCACGGTCCGTCGCATGTACGCGTATCGGCTGACGAGCTCCGGGATGGGTTCTTTCAGAAGCTGTACGCGCTCCAGGGCCACCGGTCTACCTGGTGGACGGGCGCGGCTTTCGCGAGTCACTTTCAGACTATCATTTGGGAATTCAACGAAGTTTTATTGCCACAGATGCTCGGGGGCAAGTGAACTTGGCGGTGGGCGGGATTACTCCGACTTGGTATCTAGATGGAATGGCCAGCTGATAGGGGAAATCCAGTATCTAAAAACCAGAGGATAAAGGATATAAACAATGACAATAGAAACGATGGAAATGATCTTATGTCTAGACCTGGTACTATGCAAAAGTTTTCCCATTCTCGGGTGTCATCTAACCTCTTCGTTGTAACATATCAGCCAACGCTCTCAAGTCGTGATTTTCCCGTCCGAAGACCTCCTCCAAACTGCAGATCTCGGCCACGGTCTGCCGATGTAGATCGTCCAGGAGCGAACCTGTCCATCCCAGACTGCCGCATGTCCGGATCTGACCGAGCATCAGCAGCTTCTGCTCGACAGTGAGTTTGCCCTGTGTTCTCCGCATGGAGAGCATGCTCTCCAGCAGAGGCCGTCCCGTATCATCGGCGTTCTGGAGGGCATGGATCAAGACCAGAGAGTATTTGCCTTCGTCGAGGTCCTCGCAGAAGCCCTTTTGGCTGGTGTACTGTTGTTGGTGTCAGTTTGCATGCATCTTCATTGCCAATATGGCGGGGGTTTGTCACTTGCATCAGCATCCACTAGATTCATGTAGTCGTCTCGAATTTGGAAGTATCTCCCAAAGAGCGTTACCAAAATACCGGTGGACTTCTCGGGGTCCTTGCCGAAGTCTGTCTTGCCATGGGTTGCGAGGGAGGTGGCACGCCAGTTGAAACAAAGCTCCCGTTTCTTCGGTATTCCTTGATAAGCAGCCTTTCACAACTAACGGGCACAGGTAAGAAGAGAAATAGAGAGAGAAGCTCACTGTCATCGACCATCATCATGTACTCTTGCACGGAAGGGCAACTGGCGTTATGTGTCCAGTACAGGTCCATGGCCTGTCCCTCGAACAGCGTCGATATCATCTCTGGCAAGTCCCCCTGTCAGCTCAATGGAGACGCGTGACCCCAAGAAGAACGCAATCAGAGGAAGTCCTTTACCAGTAGCCCGAGCGGCGGACGCGGGCCCAAAGAAACGTTGAATTTCCGAAACCGCCTGGATGATAACGTAGGCGGCCGAGTTGACCGACTGAGCGGCCCCGAAAACCGTGTGCGTAGCCGGCTTTCCCCGGCGCAGGGTCGAGTTATCCTGGAAGTCGTCGAGTCTGTTGCTTGATTAGTATGAGTATGCGGAGTGAGTAACACGGCTCAGGAGGGGCAATGAGGGGGTACCTGCACCAGAGAAGAGTTATGAAGCATGCCGATGACTCGCTTGATGACGACGACGGTGTCCTGAGGGCAGGCGAACCAGTGGTTCAGCGCGTCTATGAACCGTTCGCGGACGCACTTGGATGGCAGGGCGGACATGTAACTGTGGGGATGCCTCGCGACCTATTCGGCTTGCTGACTGTCAGATACGAATCCGGGCTTCAAAGGCGTTGACATATGTGAGTGAGGCGAGCTGCCCACCTGAGCGCGAGTAATCGCCCATTGTTTCTGGACTTGATCTGTCGCCCTAAGAAGCTCGCTGTGGTCGGCTGTCTCCGAAGGTGCTGTCGACGGGGGAGAGGCTGGCGAACAAGAGTCGACTTGGAGCTCGTCCGAGTTACAGTCGGTGTTCGCTGGCGACGAGCCTTCCAACGGGTTCAAAGAAGACTTTGGTTGATATGTAGACATCATGATGACTGTATTTGTGGCGAAATGTTCTGCCAGTGTCTTAGACGTGTGAGTATAGTATCAAGTTCACGGCGATATGGTGGCAGTATCAATTATAAAATCATTGCCAGAAGGCCTCGTCCAAGAGCCAAAAGCCTGCGACTAGTGTGGCAGAATGCTTGCTCGCGGGATGCGAATACTGTCGTCAATCCGAACAAGCATTTCTCATGGTATGCAGCCACAGGCCCAGACCGTAAGCGATGATCAGTACGACTTTCCAGAGATTGGTCCAGAGGAGCCCACGAGGCCGCAGGCGACGATCTCCAGGGATAATCAAGTTCACACCGGTCGGTAAATGAAGTCAGGCCATACGGGAAAGAAAAAGGGATCAATCACTATGCCGCGCATGTCTATTGGTAGTCTAGTGAGAAGCTAATCCGTGATAGGCGGCAAGACCAAGCTAAGAGCGGCGCGTTCGTCCGAGAGGGAATTGCCGGGATTGGATAGAAGACGAACGACGCACGGCAACAAAGAAAAGAAAGTCACCCGATCCGTCCTGTAAGAAAAGTGTCAGACGGGAGCGTCCCAACCCGAACCTTTTCTTGAGACGGGATCTCTGAAGATATGGCAATGGCATCTGGTTGGTCCTTGGAGGGGCTTCCGACTTTGTAGGAGCCACGCCAACAAATGCACGGGGTTGGCGATGGCGTAGGCTACCAGAGGTTACCGGATCTGCCTAGATGATCCAGGCATTTACATGTATCAGCTCGTGTTCGGTCTCTCGGTCGTATACGCATCGCAAGTTGAAGAGGTATGTACGCCATTTTCGAAGGACTACCCAAACGCACTCTATTACAGGAATATTTCGGCGGAGAAGTCGAGGTCCCGACGATACGCTACTAGGTTCTACCAATATTGTAGTCTACCCCTCTCGCTTATGTTTAATATTCATAATATGAATAACTATGGAATCGTCTAACAAGAAAAGAAGGAAGTTTAGATACTGTCTACACAGATTTACGAAGGCAGCTAGATATTTCGAAAGAAGGCCAGAAAAGAGCGTGTCCCGATATTCGCACTAAACAACGCGACCACCAGATCCCCCGCGGGCCTCATTGCGTAACAGACCTACTCGGCAAGAAGATTCCCATCTTCGGTGCTCGTTCTATAGTGCAGGCGAGTCACCAGCCCCGTCTCGGGGTGGAAGAACTTGACAAACCCCTCGTAAGACACGAGGTCCAGCCCGCATTCGCAGCGCATGTCTCCATGGCTCGCCCCGATGCTCAGATAGGAAAACTCCACGTGCATCTGTTCCTCCAGCGCGTCGTTGTTGCCATCCTCCAAGGCTTGCCTCAGCATCGCCCACGTGGCGTGGCCCCGAGGCTTGGACGTGCCGCATGTGCACCCCCAGTAGGACGCCTTGGTCGTCGAGGCGACCCGGTCGAAGAGCTCCCCGTACGGGCTGTCCGCCGCCTGCTTGGGCATCGGATAGTGCTCTTCCAGCAGCGCCACCAGCGGCGCCACCTCGCTGGGGCTGCTGAATTGCCGGTCGCGGATGGGGACCGCCTCGTAGAGCTTGAACTGCTTGGGCGTGTTGTACCGCCACGTCAGGAGGAAGTAGGCGCAGACGCCCATGACGGCGTCCACCATGTCGAAGTCCTCGTGGGCGTAGGCGGCCTCGACGATGCGGAGCACCATGTAAGACGCGTCGACGACCTGCTGGGTGCTGCTGGCGAGCCCCCGGACTAGGTTGTTCGTCTCCCCGCCCAGCACGTCGCGCTCGTAGTCCTGGATGTCGTTGGGCGCGCACAGCACCCACGCCAGCAGGTAGCCGCGGTCCGAGGTCAGCGGCTGGCCCACGAGGTGCCGCGCGATGTACTCGCCGCCGCGGTCGAGGAAGAGCGGGTACTGCGTCGCGCGGTCCGCGAAGTCGTCGGCCTCGTACCGGCCCGGCGCCACGTTCTGCAGCCGCCCGACCTCGCGCCGGAAGATCTCGCGCATGTCCTTGATGACGCCCTCGGCGAAGAGGTCGTGCACGTCGTCGGGCGTGTCGGTCCAGATCCACTCGGCCGCGGCGATCCACGGCTTGTCCTGCGCCCGCCAGAGCTGGCGGTTCGTGCCGTAGTCGACGACCGTGGTGAAGAGGCCGAGGAGGATCTCGAAATGGAAGCCGGGGCGCCAGCGGCCGTCGCGGACGGCGAGGCTCGACCAGCCGTGCCAGGTCACCCAGACTTCGAGGTCGCCGATCTCAAAGTAACCGCCTGGCTCTTGGTCACAGCGGTCCTGGCCGCGGCCGAGGATCTCGTCGCCACTGTCGCGTTTCATGACGATGCCCGATTCGGTAACACCTGCACGCCCACCTGTCCCCTTGCCGAGGACCTTGCTCCCTTCCTTGGATTTAGCTTTATCCGAAGCAGCATTCTTCGCGATGGTCTTCTGGAGGAAAGCCTTCATTTTGTCGAGTTCCTCCTGACCGATCAGGGGCCCTCCACCAAACTGCTGAGCCTCCTGGCCATGGCCGTTGAGGGCGTTAAACGATTCCAGAACATGACCAGCCCACAGGCCCCGCAGCCCTTTGAGGTTTCTTTCTTCTCCATCAGAAGATATTTCGGCAATACCGACCCCGTCGTACATGACATGACTGCCAAAAACACAATAGAGCCCCGGGGACAGACGGTTTCTTACCCGTCGGCTCCAGCGGCCCAAGCATTGCTGGCCGTTGGAGGTTCCGCGACAGTTGATATAGTGCCTTCCGGGTCCGATATCTTTCGAGACCGTGTCAGTCCACGAGTGAATGAAACCGACACCATCGCCTTTCTGGGCTGGACCCCATGCTGGAATTCGAGAGGGGAGGGCTTCTTCACACAGCTCGCTGCAAACCCTAGGGATGACATTCCCGACGGAACCCATGTCTGATGAAGTGTTTTTGGTAGAGATTGCGTAGTGATTGTGCTTGACAGCTGGCGAGTGTCGATGAGCATCATCGGGAAGAGATGTTCAAGAGCTTCAATGTTCCCATTCAAATTATAAACCGCTATTCCTGGCCACGCCTATTTCCACTGGTCATGTGACTTTCCTATACATGCAGCTATATCACAGTGGGTGTTATAGACTCAACACAGCTCGCTTGCTATATGCTCGACGCATGCATGGCGTGACCCAAAAAAGTGATACTCAATCTTCCCGCAGCGGGAGCGGCTGCATGACAGCGCGCAAGCCACTCCGGCGATCTTTGTCTAGACTGGGTAAGCGAGCCATATCAGCCGTCCCGCTTGTACCGTCGGCCTTGGAACATAACTGCTTGTTACACTTCAATCGGCCCTATAACAGAGCCGCTATTCACGGCGGTAATTCCGTGTCTGCTTCTACAGGTACCGTTACCTGAGCTATACTGCTTCTGAGAAACGAATGTAGTTAGTCATTGTGAAGATAATGTTACATGGCCCCGACCAATAAGCTCATAACTGCCCGAAGGGTTCCTGCGGCGACCAATTGAGCGGTGAAGACGTCGGGGGTTTCTAAGTGCCCCCCAAATATCCGGGATATCTGGTCATCCCATCGGTACAGAGTGAAATGACTATCTTGACAACATCGAGTTCATCTTGTACACCAGACATTCTCAGAAGGCTTACAGTCAATTTGGAACATGGCTTCACTCGAAAATGACAGCCAGGTGGCTCAGTTGATGGCCGTGATAGCACACTTTGACTTCAAAGTTGCAATGGGTGTTTCGGGGTTTCTGTTGACTATTGTAAGCAGTCGTTCGATAAGGAATACTACCTTTCTCGAGATGCCTTTACTTACTGCTTGGAACTCTTAGTCTATCGGGTATGTCCTCACACTGGGAATCTATCGAATCTGGTTCCATCCACTTTCACGATTCCCCGGCCCACCGCTCCTGGCAGGCTTTCAACTCCCCTACCTCTACGAAAGCCTGGTCCAAGGTTCCTGGGTCCGCCGCATGCCGGCCCTCCACCAGAAATACGGCCCCATCGTGAGGATCGCCCCGAATCAGCTGGCCATGGACGGCGCCCTAGCCTGGCCCGAGGTTTACGCCCACCGTCCCAACAACAAGCCCGAGTACGCCAGACCCACGGGCCTCTTGTTCCCTGGAGACCACCTGTGCATCCTCGGCGCGCCGCGCGAAGACCACCGCCGCATGCGCCGGCAGCTGGCCCCCGCCTTCAGCGACAGCGCCCTGGGCGAGCAGGAACCGACCATTGCCAAGTACGTCAACATGTTCCTGGACAAGATCGAGGCTCACGGCCATGGCGGCAAGGGCCTCGACATTGTAGAGTGGCTCAACTTCACCATGTTCGACGTCGTGGGCGACTTGGCCCTCGGCGACTCGTTCCACAGCCTCGAGAACAACGCGTACCACCCCTGGGTTCGCGGCATATTCTCCGGCATCCGCGGGACCCAGTTCGCTCGCTTCCTAGGCAGCTATCCGACCCTCCGGATCCTCATCGGTCTCTTCTCTAGGAACAGTTTCATCAAGGCCAAGGACGACAACAACATGGCCGCGGTACAGAAGACCATGGTCCGGATGGGCCAGGGGCCCGAGCCCACGCCTGGCCGGCCGCGCGACCTGGTGTCCTATATGATGTCGAAGGCGCGGTCGGGCGAGCCGGGCATGTCCGGGGAGGAGATTGTGGCGACGACGTCCATCCTCATCATCGCGGGCAGCGAGACGACGGGGACGGCGCTGTCGGGGCTCTTGTTCTACCTCTCGCAGAACCGGTTCGCCTACGACGCCCTCCTCGACGAGGTCCGCTCCGCCTTTCGCACAGAGGACGAGATCTCCTTTCGCAGTTCCGCTCCGCTCGAGTACCTAAGCGCTTGTATCGACGAAGCGTTACGGGTTTACCCGCCGGCGACTGAGACGCTACCTCGAATATCGCCGGGGAACTTCGTACGAGACCAGTTCATTCCCAAGGGCGTAAGTCTCACTCGCACTCTCCCAGTCCCTTTCTCTCCACCCTGTCCCAGCCCGGCGACCTCTGTGCTAAACATACTTACTCGCGACAGACCCGTATCTCAGTCTATCCATATGCCACGTTCCGCAACCCACAGCACTTCACCGAGCCCGACGCCTTCCGCCCGCAGCGCTGGCTCTCGCCCTCCCACCCGTTGTACGAAGAGCGGTTCGGCGGAGACAACCGGGACGCCTTCAAGCCGTTCAGCTTCGGCTCGCGCGACTGTCTCGGCAAGGGCCTGGCGTATGCAGAGATGCGGCTGATCGCGGCCCGGTCCCTGCACCGCTTCGACTACGAGCTCGTGCCCGGCCAGGAGGACTGGCATGAGAGGCAGCGCATGTACCTTGGGTGGGAGAAGGGGCCGCTTAGGATCCGGCTGCGACCCAGGAGGGAGGTGTGAGTGAAGGGAGGGAGGTTTTACGTAGTCGGGAGTTCAGAGACTGGACTCTTGTTTGGTGCCGGATGACAGGGGGCATGCAGAGATATTGCATCTATCCCCGGTTATTTTCCTTCATTAATAGGCGTAAACAGACTTGGCACCTCCATCCTCCTTTCACCAATAGTAGTATGCTTTAACTTACACGTTTGATTTCGTGCTGGAAAACTTCAGATCGTGAC
Organism: Apiospora rasikravindrae; assembly: GCA_038363885.1. Classification (NCBI taxonomy): domain Eukaryota; kingdom Fungi; phylum Ascomycota; class Sordariomycetes; order Amphisphaeriales; family Apiosporaceae; genus Apiospora; species Apiospora rasikravindrae. Next base: position 1,109,037 of record JAQQWK010000011.1, read on the forward strand.
TTCATAAGAACAGACTTGAATGAGACATTCTCGAAGAACAATTCCTCAAATATCCGGCGTTTCTACATTAATAAGATATCCGGTTAGCACGATGGCTCACGATTCTTTTCACAGATTGACGGCATGGTATGAATTTCCTGCCCTGTTCATAACCTACCTACTCATTTAGTATACCCAACGAATTTAACTCACATACGGATGTCACGCTCTCCCACGCCCAATCACACTACTAAACCCCTTTCCGCAGGTCCCTACTGAGGTGTCTGCTGTTGAAATACGTGGGGGTAAGGCTTCGCGAAATCCACAAACAGACGCCAGAGCTGCCGCTTCTCAGCCTCCAGAGGACGCAAGATCTTGGCCCGCATCTCCAGATCTTCCACGAGCGTCATGATCTGATTCTTTTCAGTCGCATCCTTGATTTGCCCCGCCTGCTTAATGGACTTGAACAGCACGTATAGTTGGATCTTGAACCGCATGGCCTCGTCGTTGAGGTCCAGGATGACCGTCTCGAGCCGCGCGAGCTTGCCGGCGTCAAAAGTGTTGTTTTGACGCCGTCCGTGCTTGTCGGACTTGTCCTTCGCGATGAGGTCGGCAAACGCCTCCCGATGCAGGTCCTGGGGCTGCGGGGGGCCCAGGAGCTCGGCGCTCCACTGGCTTGCCGCCCGGAGGATGCCGTGGTACTCCTTGGACATGTCAGAGAAGGGGCCCTTCACGGCCTCGTGGAAACGCGCGAGACGCCTTCTGTACGTGCGGTCCCTCTCGCCCGGATCTCCCGGCATCATGCTCGTGACGTCCCGCGGCTGGAGCCGGTAGAGGTCCACCAGGTCCTGCACATCGGACGCCATGAGCGGACCGAATACGCGCTTCATGACGGCCATGAGCCGCTCCAGGGCCTCGTGTTCTGGCTCCTGCCGCTGTATGTGCAGCGCCATGGTCCTGCACCAATGACGGAAGGTGAAGAAGAGGTCGTGGACCACCGGGTCGTCCCTCTCGAAGTACACCTTATGCATGTCCTGGACGTTCATCGTCCCCACGAGGTCGCGGAACATGACCAGGGACGAGAAGAGGTTGGTGCTTATGTCGGTGGTGCCCGTATTGAGCGGGTGCAGTGCCATGTCGCCCCATTTGCGCCGTTGGCTCTCGGACCCGTCCTTGCTAAATGCCTCCATGAATACAGGCACTAAACACTCCGCACAATGGTGTGTCAGGCTGAATTCGGCCTCGGGGAAGGCGACGAGGCCATTGTCTAGGAGTGCTTTGTAGATTCCTTGCAGGCTGTCATGATTGCCCACATAGGTGTGTCCACAGACGTAAGTGAAGGTATCTGGAAACTGTCGTTTCGTTTGCTTTGGTGTAGTCTGGGGGGCCATTTCCTTTTGTTGAAATCAAGCTCAACCTTGATCTCTGCGGATAGGAAGGGTAGTTCTAGTGATAGTTTGGGTAGGGAAATTGCTGGATGCTTCCTGGCTTGCCCAAAACCCCAATCAGAAGCCCCTGACAAAAAAAAAGATATTTATACAAAGATTCACCCCTAGCACGTTGGCGCTGTTTCCTAACATTGCAATACGTTGCCTTCTGGATTTAAGGCATTGTTTCATGAACAAAGGCCTTATCTCCGATTTTACCCAACTTCAATTCTTTGTCACCCTAGGTTGCTTGACCTATTCTGATAGGTCAACAATGTGGGCTGTCTTTGGCTGCTCTGAAAAGCTCGAAAGATTATGGCGATGACTGAGCCCCAGGAATGTAGGAAGTGCGGCTTGGTGCGCTGTAGCGCCAACAACTCGGCTTCGGCTTGTCACCGGTCGAATTCATCATGCCAGTACCGGGAAAGATATTGAATGTCTGTTAATGGGGCGTCGAGATTATATAAAGTGCTCTCCTACTTATCGGTAAAACCAATGACTGCCAGCCTAGGTCGAGCTAGGCGATGGTATCGTTGGGAGGTGTGGTTTGAAAAGAATTACTGTGACAAATGGTGGAAGACGGCGAACGAAAATAAGTGATGAAATCTCCAGTCGGTGAAGGTATTCAGGGATCGTGGTATTAACCCAAGGAGATTCCGAAATAACGAGTTTTTATCAAGGGGAATCTACCCTTACCCACGAAACCGGGCTGGGGTTCAGAGTTGAATTCAAACCCTGGGACTCATGATCATGCTCCGTGCACGTAAGCTGTCGAGATCTCCGGGAAATCATGCGGGATGCTCGGTTTCTACCGTACCCGAACGTCGTGTACTGGTAGTAGGTGGTACCTCCAGACTGAGCACAATGCATAAAGTGATGCTTATCTGTAGTATGACAGATGGGCCGGGCCGTTCGCCACGGTCATCCAACGTGCCCTCTAAACTCCGGACCCCGGGACTCCCAAGGCACTGGCCTAGAGTCTGCTAGGCAGCTTGGGTGGCGCCGTTACTTATTTCCACTTTACCCACAACAAGGTAATCTGGGAAGTCTCGGCCGGTATCCTTTGTATACCCAGCTGTCTAGAGATCCCTCAATTCCCGTGTCACAACAGAGCCATAGGTCCCATTCTCATGGCTATCATCAAAGTCGATAGCGTCATGCATCAGCTTCAAGGGCGGACGACGGTTGATCAGGCTGGGTCGCCACGACTTTGTTGCTATCTGGTGCGGCACGCCCCTCTAGGGAAACCCCTGCTGATCTGCAATGGGTCTCTGTGGGGAGACCCCTGTCCGCGGGCTCGGCACTTCATGCCTTCTACTATAGTGGAGAGTGGGAGACTTAACAGGACCGAGTGAACGACGGGATTCGATAAAAACGCTGCAGCGACAGTACCTACCGACTACGGTATTGAGCCAGAGTCGGAAACCCGACGATGCCTTGCTGATCGTGCACAATATATGCACACAAGCAGTTGAGCTTTGGTTGCCTGCGGGTCTCTCATTAAACCTTGCCCATCAGACCAATCACGGCGGTACTATAGCTCCAGTATTACCTATACCCACCTTCCCCACGACGCATTATTCGCGTCGCGAGCATAAATGCATGATGAGACGGGGCCCGAATCTTCACTTATACACTATACAGACTTGTACATAGTTTCATACAGCGGACCCCAGCTACACTGTCTTACATAGAACATTTATACAACGACTCGGAATTTTATAGTCCGCAGAAGGTTTCTATACATCATTTAGGGGTAGCAAACGCCGACACGTACACACATGCACGCACGCACGTATACAATTGTATATCTATATATACGTCTTGTATTGCTCGTCGTTTCCTTCTTCATCATGCTTCTTGCCTAAACACTACCTCCTCACTGTTCATTTCCACCCGGTCACAACATCATTGTCCATTCATCAAAATGTCGGTTCTGGATCCCCTCGCCACACAAGGCAACCAGGCCAAAACGGCGCTTCTTGTGGGCGCCGCGACCATCTCGGTAAGTCGGGAGAGCTCCCAGAAAGTAACTACATCGTATATGCCAAACCAGCTGACCAATTCGGCATGTTGCTAGCTTCTCCTATACGCAGTCGGTACCGCCATATACCGACTATGGTTCCACCCTCTGGCCAAAGTGCCGGGTCCCAAGTACATGGCTGTATGGGATGTCCCCAGCCAATGGCGCTCCTTCATCACAATGGACATGGTCCGCCACGCCGCGGTGCTGCACCGCAAGTACGGCCCCATCGTCCGCATCGGCCCGGACCGCCTCGCCATCGAGGGAAGCGTCAGCTGGCCCGAGGTGTACGGGGTCCGCAGCAGCAGCGCCGAGAACGAGTTTCAGAAGATCCCAGGCCTCGCCTTTCCCAACGACCACATGGCCCTCCTCGGCGCCGGCCGGGACGACCACCGGCGCCAGCGGCGCCAGATGGGCCACGCTTTCAGCTCGTCGGCGCTCCACGAGCAAGAGGCCATCATTACGCGCTACGTCGACAAGTTCATGGAGGAGATCACCTTGCGAGCCAAAGCGGGCGAACCGCTCAACATGGTGGACTGGCTCAACTTCACCACCTTCGACATCATTGGCGATCTCGCCTTTGCCGATACCTTCCACAGCCTCGACGGCGACACGACGTTCGTCAAGAACATCTTCCGCGGCGTGGAGGGCAGCGCCTACCGCCGGTTCTGGATCCAGTTCCCGATGCTCAAGCTGCCCCTGATGTGGAAGGTCGGGCGCAAGGAGCTCGCGGCGGCGACCGCGGCGGGCGAAGAGAACTTCCGGCTGGGCCGGCTCAAGGGCCAGGCCCGCATGGCCATGGGCGCGGAGCCCCGGGACGGACGCCGTGACTTTGCCACCTACATGTTGCGGAAGGGCAAGGACGGTGAGTCCGTCCTGAGCGACGCTGAGGTGCAGACCTTGTCGTCGGTCCTGGTCATCGCCGGCAGCGAGACCACGGCCACAGCCCTGTCGGGCTTCACTTTCTTCATTGCCACCCATGCCGAGAAGCGACGGGTCCTGGAAGAGGAGATCCGCACCGCTTTTGCCGACGAGGCTGACATTACCATGACGAGGACGGGGCAGCTCGAGTACCTCGCCGCCGTCATCGAAGAGACGCTAAGGCTGTACCCGCCGTCGGCGTCGATGCCGCCGCGAGCCAGTCCGGGAGCCATGGTGCACGGGCAGTGGGTGCCACGCGGTGTATGTATCCCCCCCTCCCAACCTTTACACGAGTAGCCCCTGACTAACACAGTGTCAAGACCAGAATCCAGGTTTTCCAGCAAGCAACAAATCGCAATCCGGATAGTTTCGTGGACCCGGACTCATTTGAACCCGAGCGAGTAAGCAACAAGCACCTGAACCAAGACTCTGGGCACCCTCTCTACCATATTGAATTTAGACAATTTTTCTTTTTTCCCTGAATCGTTGCTGACGCGTTACTTCTTCCATTCAGTGGCTCAAGCCAACCCACCCCCGCTACAACCCCCGTTTCTCCCACGACAAGCGGGAAGTGGTGAAGCCCTTCAGCGCCGGGCCCCGGGACTGTATCGGCAAGAACCTGGCGTACGCGGAGGTGCGCGTCATCATCGCCCGCCTCTTGTACCGCTTCGATATCGAGCTGATGCCGGGGCAAGAGCGATGGATGGACGACCAGAGGGCTGCTTTCGTATGGATCAAAGGGCCTCTGGAGGTGAGGCTCAAGCCAAGTGCGGGTGCGGCCTGGGATTAGATAGACAGTGTATCGAATGTTGCGTAGCCCCTGAGCTTGAGAACATACTTGTCAAATAGTAAAGACGAATTGATCTTTTCTTTTTCTTTTAACAGCTGTAACGAGCGTGCTTATACATATCACTGTCTAGCTACCAATTATGAGCCGAAGCTGTTAAACAACCCAAGGGACAAAAACATGACATGGAGTGAGATTGGAACATAACATCTTTGTTTTCGAGAACAATGTCTTTATCGTGGAAAACTATGTTTCATATAAGTAATTTCTCTTGTCCGGGGTTTCTAGAAGGTTAAAGCATTGCTATCAACGCCCAAGACCCCAGATCCACATAGAACTATCAGACCATTTCTCACGCACTAGAAATCATGCCTGGGTGGTTCACCAACAAGAAGACGGCCGGCCAAAAGGTCGTCCAAAAGTCGCCAGCCCCGCAGCAACCACAGTTGTATCCGGACATGTTCATCTACATCTGCGACCACATCCTCGAGACCATCTACGACAACTGCTACCTGCGCGACATGTACAAGAGCCTCGTGACCCACGGCTTCGTCCCGCCCCCCGCGAAGCGGATCCGTCTCAACCACTACTGCCCGAACTGTCTGGCGGACGCCTTCGACAAGGCGTGGAGTCCGAAAGGGGGCTCGGTGGAGCTCAAGCAGAAATGGGGCCACATGATCACGCACCCGCTCGACACGACGAGCCAGGACAGGAGTACCGATCGCATCTCGGCCCTGCTTATGTTCCACGATCTGTGGACCGCGCTTAACATCAAAGAGATGCAGCCGCACTACTTTAATGCGAAGGATGATGTGTCCCATGACCTGTTTTTTGCGTTCCGCTACTGGTGCAAGTCGATGGCGCGCGACTGGCAGACCGATGACCCGGAACGACGGGCTCGGACTCGGCTGTTGGCCGTACTCCAGGAGCAGTTCGGCTGGCTCGCGGCTAACGACGTACAGGATATGATAGACCTGTACCGGGTCCAATCACCCGACATCGAGCAGGTACTGCCCGGGACCGTGAGCGACAAAGATGCCGCGTACAGCGCCTGCATCCAGCGGTTCCGCAAACGCACCCGAGCCTCCGTCCTGCCCCTTCCGCTCGACCTGGTCAGCGAGTACAACGACGTCCTGCGTGCCGCCAGCCGCTGGAGCGCCGAGCTCCTCGGCCCACCGCAGCGGTGCAATCTGCACGGGGACCTGCTCGCGGAGCTGATCGAGGCCGACGACCAGTACGACCGGGACCAGCACGCGCGCCTGGAGCGGGCCGTGGCCGACATTAATGATGAGGCCATGCGGTTCAAGATCCAGCTGTACGAGCTGTTCCCGCACTCGGGGCTGGCGAAGCGGATCCGGAACGAGGCGGAACTTGATATCCTGGTCCGGCTCGTTGACGAGCTTGAGGAGCGGGCTATGTTGCTACGCCCGCTCGAGCATAGGCTGCGGCAGCGCTGGCGGGTCTACGTGGCGTTTGCCAGGCCGCATAAGGAGCTGATCAAAGAGCTGACGCAGAAGCAGGAGGCGGGGCAGGAGAACGAGCATGGGTACTTTTATGAGTATACTAAAGAGCGTGCTCAAGAGCAAGGGTCGTCGTAAGTTGGTTTCTCGTCGTTCATGTATCCGGGCGCTGTAGATAATTTGAGAACGCATCATATAATCATACAAAGGTCAACGTGAAAAATGAAGAGAATGCCCAAATGTAATACAAAAACAAATACCAATTCCAAGCCGAACCAATACCACAATGATTTGTCTGACCTGAGCTCCTTCGTCATGGGAAGATGTCCGAGAATGACTTCGTATTGATATAAAGATTATCGTGGCCTATCAGTGTAACTACCTACCTCGATATGTATATAACTGTGTATCAAGTTTACATGGGCTGGTGGTCAGAGGCGTATGGTAATCTCCGAGAACGAACTGTGCGAGCCTTTGGGAAGCAAATTGGCCGATCATACTTCATATATTTCGCGATCATTGCCTTTGAGCCAAGGTTCGATTCGACCTCCCCGAGGATTTGTTACGGGTTTTGAAACGGTATGATGTTAGTCACCCTGCCACATGTAGCCCTACTACAAAAGTTGGAACCTTTGCGAACCTTTGGGTTTCCCAGATGATTGGCGCATCGCAGACGCAGATGATTAGTGAATCGCAGCCGCAGACTGATTGGTATCCACGCTACCCAGATTCAATGGATCGACTCTCTGCACTTGCGTCTTCTGGTGGATGCGACGTTCCTGTTGATGCTTACTTCAGTGAGTCAGATTGATAGTGTCAGGGGGTGGTGTAACGGCTTACGCCCCAAAAAAGAAGCCGGTAACTTCAAACCCTTATTACTTCTCTCCGCGATTTTCGCCAACAGTCACACTTTTCATCACGGAGGAACTTATGGCACAAATGTCTTGATAATTCAGATATCATTTATTCTCATTCGTTTCTATTAGTGGGTAATTAAATTCAATAGACGTGATTAAACCCCTAAGTTCAACTTGCCCCTATCCTGTATCGCAAGCCACGGCTGGAATTTCGTTGAAGGAAAGTTGTGCTTACCTACTAGACTGTGTAAGCAATACTCCCTCGCATAGAAGCGAGCTTGAGGATATCAAGTCAGTGGAAAGGTTATAAGATGCGCCTGACCCCTCCAGAACCCACAATGAGGCACTCCTATGTCTCTTCTTCTGGCTTGACGCGAAGGAGGTCGGCGAACGGCTTGGAAAATTCCACCCACTTATCCCACGCTTCTCGCAACTTGTCTTCAAGAGGATGAAGCTTGGAGTATAGCCTCTCTAAATACCCGATAGCGTCCAGCATGTAGTTTAAATCCCTCTTGCTTGCTTTCTTCCACCTGTCGTCGAGTTGGTAGAACTGGTAGAGCTGGCACTTGAACAACATCGACTCGACGTTGACCGCGTTGATCAGTTCCGACAGGCTTTTCACGTCACTCTGTGACACTACTTTGCTCCTCTCGACATGGGGCCCCAGAACCTCCAACCGCATGTCGCTTTGCTGTGGGGGGGCCAGGAGCTCGCTGCTCCAGGCGCTGGCCCCGAGGCAGACCTTTGCGAAAGCGGCGCTCAGGTCCGCCGGGAAGGCTTGGGTTTCCCGGGCATAATGACGAAATACTCTTACCTGGTCGAGAAACTGTTCGCTCCGATCCGTATAATTAGCTATGTTTGCCACCGGCCAGACTCGCTCCATGCGCCACCGCGAGATGGGCCGCAGCCTTTGGTAATGCCCCATCACCCACTCGACTTCCCGGCGCACAAAATGGCCGTAGAAGTGCTCAATGACGCCAATTAGCCGAGACAGAGCGTCCGGGTCCTCCTCCGTGTTCATGTTCTGCGCAACGGTTTTGCACCAGTAGCGGAAGGCCCTGAACCCGTCGTACATCAGGCCGTCACGGTCGTCGCGTAGCTGCTGGATCAGTTTGACATCGGTCAGCGCGGACCACATCTTGACGAACATGAGCATGAGCGAGACGCGATCACCGCAGTCGCTTCCCTTGACCTTCAGCGGCTGCGTGACCATTTCGAACCAGGTCCCGCGCTGACCTCGGTACTGGTCCGTCTCTCGTTCGCGGCCCAGGCAGGCGTTGCAATACTGCTGAAGGTAAGCGATCTTGCCGGGAGGCTCGGTCAGCCGCTCCTGCACCAGGCGTTCATAGATGCGTCTTACCATTGGCCTGTCTGAGACCTTCTCGATGTGGGTACAGTGATACATGATTTGCTCCGGGGCTAGTTGCCCTTCAGCAGATGTTGAGTTTCGGGCGGCCATTGTTGAGAAGTGTGTGTTGGTGTGTTTTTTGGATGTGTTGGTTGGCTTTTGGTCGTTTGGCTAATGGTTGTCGGGATTGACGAGGGTTTGGCGACGATTCCAAGTGTCTGACCAGGATAGGCAGGCAAAGGCCATTTTATGTCCAAGGATCGAGCTTCACACGCTTCATTGGTTTCTGACGCAGTCTACATGATCTTAACGGACCCCGATATTATATTACATAGACTTTGCGCGGCCGGGAGTCCCGCGCGGGTGTTGGGTTCAAGTACCAACCTTTATGATCCCGAAACAGGTTGGGAGTTCTTAGCACTGTCCAGTTAATCCGGGAACAATGTTATTGTTTCATTCCGGTCACTTTTAGAGCTCATTCAGGAACGACCTAGGGTATTCTTCACCTTGCACGTCAATGTTGCAAGCTCATGAAGGTGATGTATGCTCCTGTAACTTGGACCACTCAATCATCCCTCGCGTCGGGGCCCAATTATCTTCAACCACCGCGTAGCACAAAAGTGATACCCAGGAGGTGTTTGGAGATATCTAGTCACGGTATCAGTCCTCTCAACGTTGCCACATTCGAATTGTACTAGAGCTAGGTCTCAGGGTCTTTGTTTAGATGTGCCATTGTACTGGAAACTCATGGACAAACTGCACGGCCGATCAAAGAAAAGAACAAAGAAGCAACGGTTAAGGCTATTATGCTGATACTTTGAACGCTTTGCAACTCTCACCGCACGCGTAGGGGCCGATGAAAATGCTACATACGCGATCGTGGAGCAAAGACACTGCCCTTTTTTGTAGCCCAGCCGTTTGATGCACCACCAAACCAACCGCCCCCACCGCCACGCCACACCCCGCACCAGGTCAACCAAAACACAGCCAACGGCCATTCCTCCCAGCGCATTTTGCGTCAGCTTCACCCATCTTACTTCAATTAGACCCGAGCTCAATCACCATGACATACGACCTCCAGTCCGCCAGCAGCCTCTTCCACGTTCCCATCGAGATCCGCCGCGCCATCTACGCCGACCTGGTCGACACCGCCAGTATCCACATCACCCTGTCCCCGCAAGGGCGGGTCCGGCTTACCCGGTGCCTCGACCCGGACCTAGGTGCCGGTCATCTAGGGGACGAGCGGCGGCCTCCGCGTTCCGACGATGGCTCTTGTATACAGACCTATTGTCGACGTCTAGCCTCTACCTGGGGCCCGCACTGGGGATGCGAGGAAATTGCCCTGGCCAATGGGGAGGACGAGGAAAGGACTGATGATGGGAGCCAGACGGGATCGCGCGATTCATTCTTGACCACCTGCAAGAGGCTGTGAGTATTCGTTCAATGCAACTCACTGCTTGCGTTCCATTGCGATCTAATAGTCGGTATCTAGGTATTTCGAGGTCGGGGATTGGATGCGAGAGCAGGTCCGCTTCCAGATAACCGACCTGGCCACAGCAAAATCCCTATTCAAGTTTCCGCCCAGTTCTTCGGCGTCAATCGCCGATACTGATGTCGGTTTCCGCCACTCAGTACTGCCATTCCTCGCCAAGCTGGGTATTACTATGAATCTTCCCCTGCTATTCTTCCAGGCTTTGAGCACGCCGGACACTGCTCCGCTCGACGACAATGCTCGCATCTGGCTCGCGCTACCGCGATATCTCGAGGCGAACTTGCCTTCTCTACGAGTTCTCCGTATCTGGCTTGACCATTCCGACAAGGCTTATTGGTCGGCCGTGAATGAGCGTGCCGTACTCCGTCCCTTTGAGCCTCTGGTGGTCAATAACTCCCATTTAACCTTGTCGCTTGAGCTACCCAAGCTCCATCCTCGGGACGAAAATCCGTCATTTCACTTCCTAGAGAGGGGAGAGGAGGGGGCAAGTCGAGGGTGCGAATTCGGCTCGCCGCCATGGCCAATCCAAGTTAGTCGCCGGTTGCGACAGCGGTATCGCGCGGGCCGGAGGTGTCTATCCGGAGGTTATAGCTGGCCAGATTGGGTTATGGATTTCCCTCTTACTCTTGGGTCACATCTCTTGCAGGATTCTTCGCTAGAGGAACGAGAGAGGCTGGAGAGGTCGTTGGAAAGCCATGGGCAAAGCGTCGAGGATTTGTTGTTGAGGACCCAAACGGTGTGGCCCAACTGGAGTAGAAGGCCAGGCGCCAGAGGTAGGCACGCACTACGTTAGTACAATATTTCAATGAATCTCCTTTGCGCCACGTTATGGAACGATGTATAACAGGGGTTGTGTCGCAGGGCAAAGAGTGTCAGATGCTGCAAAAAGTGCTACCCAAAAGAAGGAGAAAAAGAGACAAACGAGATAGGCACTGTGGTGCGTATATATACATAAACGGAATAACCAGCGTGTCGTGCTAGCCGCACTAAGGAGCGTACTCTTGTCACCATTGCGATGTTGATACGTCGGAATGCATCGCTGAGCTAGAATTCAAAAGCTTATGCTATGGATACTAGACTAGTCTCTGAAGGCTTACATTCACCGACCAAGAGCCCAGACACTAACTCGACGTTGGTAGTGTACAAAGTTGTTGTCGGGTATTTCTCATCAAGTGTTACTTTGAAGATGTCCATTGCCGTCAACGTAGACCCCCAATCTCCAAAGCTTCAAAACAACACCCAACATATTAATAGAGTCTGAGTTGGACGGGTCTTTCAATTGTCCAATACACACCCAACCATAGCAATTTCCATTGTTCATATCTTCCAGCCGGCCGCCAAGGGTGGTATGAGTTAACTGTCCATATGTTAGCAATTTGCATGGTGGTCCATCATCAGTCACGAGTAGGCGAAGCTAGCAGTAGTTGGGATATGACTTACTTCGTGTAAGAAGGTAGGCCCCAAAGTTGTCGATAACGTGTCGATAGGTTTTTCGTCCCCCTGCAAACCGGATACAAAAGACGGTTCCTGGACCTTCTCGATTAGCTCATCGCCTATCCCGGGCCAGTCTTCCTTTTTGTTCTTGGCGAGAAACCACGTGCACATATCCATAGTGTTGGGTTTGTTGTCCCGTGTCCTGGCAAAGTCCCGCTTCTTTGGAGGTTCGCCGACGCCTCCCGTCCGCGCCCAGAGATCAGTCGCGTCTATGTATCCTTTTGCATCGAACCAATCCGATGGGGTCGTTATGCTCATTGGCAGACTTCCCGCCTCAGGATTTGGAGCATAGCACAATTCAAAGTTATGCCAGTTCGGCTGGGACACGATGGCTCCAATCGCTTTGTTCCTGTGTACTTGGTTCCCAGAGGAGCTCGTAACTTCCTCGTAGTTGGAGCTATCGCAGTAAATCACCTATATCGAGCCAATGTTAGATAGATTAACCACTATACCGATCACTGAACTTACCACGTCAGTGTTCTCCCAAAATGGAGGGCCCAAGAATGGGTAAGGGGTTTTCTCATATCGGCTGACATCCCGGAAAACGTCTAGGTTATAGAACGTTAATACCTCAGTAATTAGGACGGGTGACAGGAGATACAAGGCAGGAAAACGTGAGTTGGATTGGGAAGGATTGCTCACTTTTCGCCATCTCGACCTTGTCCGAGAGGTCTCCATCATCTCCCAAGATGTGCTTTACCATTTTCTGGATGCGCTGTTCGGGGCCATATAAGTGTTCCAAGACGTCGAGCGCATTCTCCGCAAGCTCAATCGCCTGTTCGAAGGCAGTCTCGATAGCCTCATTGCCATATTGAGCTGAAGAGAAATGCCACCGTCAGAATAACGAACTTGAGTTTTGTGCCCGGTTGACAAGGACTTACAGCAAGACCCGTCCAGCTTCCAGCGATTTGCCAGACATATCCCGGGCAGAAGAAGGAGGATATAAGCCAGTGTATTCATATTGAACCCAATAGAGCAAGTCTGATTTTTTTTGGTATTGTGTATGATCAGATTTACCAGAGCATGAGCTTGTCATAGCACGGGCAACGACGGGGAACCTAAGGAAGTTCTAGCTCTTATATGTCACTCTCTCTCCTCTTAGACCTCTTGTACCCTTTGACTGACCAGGTTACATACGGATCCAATGCAGAGATGTTGGAGGCCATCTTGGCCAACACAGCACTCTCAACATGGCATGTTTTCCTATGCGTGCTTTTGCATAATGGCGTTTCGGACCAACAAAGAGCCCCCATTAGACAATCCCCAACACGAAATTTACTATGTCTTTCTCAACATTGTGTGTCGCCGGAGTTACATTCGTTGCCTGCTGAATCCAGCCCCTGTCTCCCGCGGGAGCCAACCGGTGGGGTCCCGGCATCGTTCGGGGGCCGGGAACCAACCGCCCCCAGGGATGTGCACCGCCCCCACCACCTCACGACTCGATACAGAGCCAACGGCATGCAAGCCCCCAAAGCAAAGTGATATAACCGCATAAGATTCCGGGGTTACTGGCTCTCAGCGTTGTATTGTTAACAACATGAAACCTGTCCATGATGCAACCTTTCCGGTCCGTTCTTCAAGAGGATCCCGACTTCGGGCCTATCCGTTCCACCGACTTAGGCATGTTGGTTGTTCTGCAGCAACTTCTCGTGAAGATTGTTGATGAACCCAGTTACGCTTATATTTATAGATATTTGAATTTAGAGGCCCACACCCATGTAAATGAATTCAACACCAAAGATGCTATCGACAGCCAACAACGAGTCCACATTACGTAGCTCGCATTGTATGCAATGTCCTTTTTGGGTCCAAAAACGTAATCTATCGCCACTTTCTTCGTTTTGTACACGTATCTCAGGGACACCTACCCTCACTCGGGTGATGATCAAGTCACCTCCGCTTCCACGCGAGTGACGGGGTTGGGTCCCGTTTGTTTTGGCAGCCAAGGTATCGAGATCACCTTATTGAAGTTATTCTAATATATGCGGTCGGAAGACGGACTATTTCCTTTCCGAGCCGTTGTATAAGTAGGCGAGTACAATACTCTTCCTAGAATCTATTCAGAAACCCAAATTACCATCTTCCAGTTAAACACATACCTGCCTTCCTTCTTAAACATCTACAACATACCAATTGTTTCCAACGCCATCAAAATGTTGTCGACCACTTTGATCATCATGGTCAGCATCATTGCTATGCTTAGTTATGCTGATGCGGTAGACTTTGGCGAGCTAGACCAATACGAACCACACATAGTAAGCTGCTTACTACCCTACGTTTGCTAGCATGCGTTCTACTGATGCTAACCTCACTATAGACGGCTCTCCCAGCCGATATAGGGCTGGATACTCTTTGGGTTAGCCGTGGCGAAGGGGGCTACGATTTCGCCTTTTCTCCAGATGTCAAAGATAAAGTCCAGGGTGTTCTTGACGGGTGTGGAGATGCCAACGAGCAGTGTTACAAGGAGGTACGTGAAGTACTCTCTTCGGTCGCACTTGGTCTGGATAGGGCCCTGGATCGCCGTGATCTGGCAGGGTCGATGTCCAAAGCCTTCAAGGGACATGCTGCTCTGGTTGATATAAACGCGGTACTGGTGTGGCTCGACTGGAAGTTGAAGCACCAAGAGGTGCGAGAGCTTGGCCAATGGATCCCTGACTCAATAGCAAGTCAGGCCGGGTCATTGGCAACAGCTAGGGCGGCCACGATCTCGGCGGAGGGCACGGCTGTTATCACCATAACGCGGAATCCGGCTGTTACGAAACGTCAGGGGTAATAGCTCCTTTTGTCCTTCACTTTATATTCCTTTCTATCCCGTTTCTCCTGAATTTTCACTTGCTAACCTGGTATCCTATAAATAGCTCTACGATTCCCTCCGTTACCGCCGTAACGTCTCCCAAAGGCAACTATGTATCAGGTGACCTCATTGCCTGTCTTGACGAGGATCTTGCATCACGGATCGGCGAGATGATGGATAGATCAACGCACTGCAAAGAAGGTGATGACTTTGACAGCCAGCACCACGATCCCAGGAAACGAGCCGCGGGGACATATGGCAAATCAATATGTGCTTCCATAGCTGTGGCAGCCAATGCTGCCCCTGGTGGACCCTTCAATGACTTGTTGCTACTGAACCCGAACAGTCTGCCCTTTGGGTTCGCTGATCTTGCAAGCGCCGCAGCTCAAGCGGCTCGTGTGGTTATCGCAACCGTGGAGTCTCTTGCAGCACTGTCGGAGCTTACACCGCAGCTGGCAGAGCAAGTGGCGGTATACATCTTCGCCTTGTCTCTAGACAAGATATATGAGGGCTTGCCGTTGGGAAAGGAGAACCGGATACATGCGACTATGGTCACGACGATGACGCAGACTGCTACTACAGCCACTGCTACATCCACTTCAACCGGCTGCCCGGACCCGACAAAGACGCCTGTAAGTCGGACACACGTACTCTTCAGTCTCAGGGGCCGTCGACACTTGGGAATGACTGACTCAACTCCCAAATAGATCTTGTGTGGAAACAAATTCCAGGAGTGTCCAGTGCGACTCCCAGAGTCACCAAAGAAGGAGCCTACCTGCAAAGCCGTGAGTAGAGACGCCAGCCTCTAGTTTGCTTATTCCCCCACGAGGTAGAGGAACTAATATACAATGGCTCGGCAGGGCAAATATCAAGGTTGCGTGTGCAGTACACCACCACTCTCGTCGATCAATGTGGCCTCCCCCGAAACACAGAAAGCTATGACCTACCTGTCGGAGTTCGTTGAAGCACCCCAATCGGATTGCCCGATGAATGCAGACACAGCCATCACACCCATCCCAGCGACTCTGTTTGGTTCGGAGCACCACAACATATCCAATCATTTCTGCGAGCAATGGCACTCCGACGAATCTGCGTATATGAATGTCGACTCCTCGGGCAAGAACAAGAACCCCGAAACCCAGCTTCGCGGCCGCACTCCTCCGCCGAGCGCAAGCGACTGGAAGGACTGGGACTTTGAACTCTTCTACACACCAAAAGAGGGAGGCAAAAAGTGCTCGGCCGACTGTAGCGAGGCGTTCTACCGGCTCTCTAACGACTGTGCTTCGAATTCCGGTGAGTCTCACCTCCTTTCCCTCGAGTAAATTATTTGGCCAAATGAAGCAACTGACATGACCAAATCCAAGGCGGCGTCTACATGTACTCGAAGGGCACACTTGACGTAGGCTGCGGAGATTTCGGCTACAACATCCACCGCGCGAAAGCCGCTCGCAGGGAATATGAGCGCGTCTGCTACAAGAAGGAAGACTTCATCTGGAACGGCCCCGTCGAGTTCGGATTTGTGAATTTATTTACGCAATTCGCTTGCCCCGACATGAGAAAACCTGTCAAGAAAGACGACAAGTCCACGTTCAGGCACCTCTACCGACCTTCTGATGGCGCAGCTACCTACCAGTACAATGTCTGGTGGAAGGAAGGCTGCGAGCTGGAGAACGACGGGCCGACCGAGGTGCTCATTTCGGATCCGCTCGGCACGTCCCCAAAAGATGACTTGACTTGCGTTAAATACTTGCTCGACAACTATCGCAAATGCAATAATGGCGGCGTTGGCGGTACCATTCAGGTTGGGTGCCTCATATATGAGTTCAAGGCAGATAGAAACGAAAGGGGTTGGTAGTAGAATATTACGCTGCATATATATGCTTATTTACTTATAAATAAACACCCGTCGATAAGACGCCTTTATGTTAAATTTACTGATGTCCAAGGTATTGTGATTCACTGCACGAGCTTTGCAGGATCATTATGGTGCTATAAGGAGTCATCGTACGATGTTGCATGCCCCTTTTAAATACACCAACCAAGCAACCAACAGACTCCACAGCCACGCCACACCCCGCGCTAGGCCAACCACAGAAAGAAAAGAAAACGCCTACAACCATCTCCCTCGCGGATTCAGCCTCGCCCATTCCACTTCCATGCTCGGTCATAATGTCATATAAACCCCAATCTACAAGCATCCTCTTCCTCACCGCAATCGAGATTCGCCGCGGTATTTACGCAGACCTGCTCGGCATTGGTCATGTCCACGTCACCCACCTCCCCTCGCAAGCGGGTTTCCGGCTTACTCGGTGCTTTGACCCGGACCTGGGCGCCGAACATGTTGGGGACGAGCGGCGACCCGTAGACGATGACCCGGACAGCGTGATATGGGCACGACGCCTGACCTCCACGTGGGGTCCACACTGGCAATGCGAGGAACTGGTATTGGCAAGGGACAAAAAGGTGCAGGAAAATGGCAGCGCTGCGAAACCCAACTCATTCATGGCAGTTTGCAAAAGATTGTATGAGCCCAGGAAACTTGCGGTCTCATGGGTGCATCGCTGACATTGCATCATTAGGCACTTTGAGACTCTGGACATGATGAGAGAACAGGTATGCTTCCACATAACAGACCTCGACACAGTCGACTCTCTCTTCCAGCATTTGTCTGCTTCGCCAGCTTCTTCCGGGTCCTTTGGGTTCCAAAATCTGGTAGCGCCACACATCCAGAAGCTGGAGGTTACCCTGAGCCTTCCCCTTGCGTTCTTTGAATACTTCGACGACCGGCCGTCTGCTCCAGGGCGCGAACTGGTACCGCTCTTCCAGGGGCAGGCTCGTACGTGGACTGAGATGCCCCAAGGAATCTTGGAACACCTCCCATCGCTCCGAAATCTTTCTATCTGGCTCGATCATAGCCAAAGGCCCTACTGGTCAGTGGTCCACGAGCGTGCCGTTCTCTGCGCCTTTGAGCAGCTTGCTACTTCAGGCCGTATCGACCTGTTATTCGACCTGCCGATGATCGGGTCCAGGATAGGGGGCCCAACGCGTCTTCTTCTCGGGGAGGAAAACACCAGCGGTTACCACTTCAACAACCCATCGTCAACGCCTATAACGATTCGCCGAAGGTTGCGCCAGAGGCAGCGTGTGGTTGGTAGGCGTGCCGATACCGGTGCGCCCACCGTACGGTACTGCCACGATTTCCCGCTGGGTCTCGGGTTCGATTTCTTCGACGGCCTCTCGGTGGCGAAGATAGCGTCTTGCGAGTGGGAAATGGAGCGCCGCAGCGAGAACGTGCAGCAGTTTCTCGCCATGAGTACCCCCGGGAGCATGGTTGTACCAGCCAGGGCCGGTTTTATTTTTGGCGGGCCACACGCGCTCCAAGATCATGGTCATCTATGTCTTTAATGATAAACCTCACGGAATCGGGCCGAGTAGACCTTTCGATTGCCTGCAGTGGTGAGAAGTGAATAGATGCGGCTACAGCATTCATCGCGCGGATATCGCGGAGAGGAAATAGGGGGAAAGCCAACGAGTTCACGTTTGGCACCGCTATTGATCATATACTGACGAGGCTACCCTCTAGTACAGTGACTGGTGGAAGAAATACATAAGCGAAAGGGGTTGGTAGCACATGGTTACGCCGCATATATATTAGGCGTAAACGGGCGCAGGCTTGGGACTAAAGCAAGGCTTGAGAGCTTAGAAGGCTATATTAATACTAGCTATCTTATTCTCCCTCCTTGCCTCCAATGATAATAAATTCCGGCTAGACAGTGCCATGCATTTGTGGTGGCACAATGACTCTGAGTCGCCTACCTGCAGCCAAGCCCCCTTCCGCCCTCTTTCTTGGCGCGGATGGTTGAAAATGTTACTGGATCAGGCTAGCTGGATCTGCGATGCACATAAGCTTACTTACTTACTTCCTCAAAGGCAACCAGTGTTTCGGGTTATTATTAGGAAAGCCGCGCGTCGATCGCGCCAGCTTTGCTACGAAAGTCACTATATAAGGGAATTAGGCCCAACTCCTGGCGGGGCTATTGGTCATGAATTCATGTCCTTCTGTCTTGGTCTTTATTCAACCCCGTCGTCCGATTATCAAGCAGTATTAATGCTAATTACGAGACCCCAAAATGTCAAACCACGGTCCGCTGCCCACCCCCTTTGTAACGAGCCCGGCGTGTAAGACGCAAATGACCAGCGTATACCAGTATGAGAGATTCCTGCTTCAAGGCCCGCCGCTGGGCCACATGCGATGTATGCCCGACAAGTATGTTCCCTCGACTGACCACTATTATTCCCCATACTCGGTTTGCCCGTCGGGGTATACATCGGCATGTCAAACCATCAACGCCATAGGGACGTTGACAGAAACCTGGATTGCATGCTGCCCCACGTAAGGAAACAGGAAAATACTGCCATCTGGTGCCCGCGTTATCAACACGGCCGCTGACCCTTATTGATAAAAGACAGAAGAAGTTTACGTGCATGATGTCCCCTTTAACGTCACATCAATACACTCTGGGATGCGAATCCACCTTGCCCGGGGCCGGTTGGACATTGACATCGGTGAAGGCAATCGACAGCAAGGGCGCCACCTCCGTCATGTGCACTCACACTGGGACTGCGGGAGGCGCTGTCAATGCGTATAGCGTGCAACTACGATACGTAGCAGCAAGGAATGCCGTGAGTCGCACTCTCTTCCCGAGGCATTGATAGTTAAGTTTTGACTGGCTGACCCCGTCCACATCATAGTCTCCGACCGCTACTATCACCCCGACGCCAGATCCTTCGCCAGGCTTGAGCACCGGTGCAGCCGTGGGGATCGGGATCGGCTGCACCGTTGCTTTTGTCGCCATAGTCACAGTCGCGGCCTTCTTCCTGATGTGGAGACGGCGGCGACAACGCCAAGAGCAGGGCGCGGAACCGGGCCCATTGTCCGCCTCTCCTGAGCCCGAACCTCACGGTGGCCCCCATGCGCCATATCCACCCCCTACTGAGGTTGCCTTGGACCAACAGTATATCCGAGCCCCGGGATACGAGCTGGATGCCACACAGCCAAAACTGGAATTGTACGTCGGGCAGCACAACACGGCTGAAATGCCGGCGATAAGGGCGTGAATCTTGTGCATGGGGGTTTTAAAACGCGGGTAATTGTATGTTTTTCTTTCATCATACAAGGAATGACGAGGTTGGATCGACGCATCTGTTGAATCAAAACATTTTATTGTCCCTGATCCGAAGAGATACTGTCGTATATATCTGTGGTGTCTCAACAGTCTTGATGAGGAAATACTCTCAATGCATCCCCTTTAGTGAGACCGTCCGAACTGCAGGCTACTCAAAAACAGACTCCAGAACAAAGACAATAGAGCAGCCATCATTCCTACCGGCACACTGGCACCCTGCAGGTCCGTGGTCTCGCTGATACCAAAGAGCCAAGCGAAGAAGAACGCCAGAACCGGTAACATGCATACCGCATTATAGAGCAAAACCTTCTGCAAGCTGACGGCCTCCCGCGCATAAAGACCCCAGAAACGCTCTCGCTTGTCACCTCCCAGCTCCAGTTTCTGCGTCCTCTTGGGGAGGCGGTGGAGGACGTCGTCCGAATGGCCTCGGAGCAACTTGCAGGTATGGTGCAGGTGGTACCGCTTCGTGGTCTCGAAGCAGGTGTAGAACCGACGGTAGAACTCGTGCTTGCTGATGGGAGGAACCAGGTCCATGGGGCGGGGGGGTGAATTGGTAGCCGTGATCTGAGATGTCTGGGAAACTGTCCTTTTGGGTTGGGGAGAACTCATTCTCTTCAAACTTCTCGCACTATTAGATGATGTTAATGGATCAGCACTGTGAGATTTTCATACAGTAATGTGCAAAATAATTCCCATCAACTATGCCAAGTTCAGAAACAACATAGTAGTTCGAGCTGGTACCGGTGTAGATGGGTACCGAGATCCATATCGTAGATGAGAGAAATGAAACGTCGATCACGTACCATATAGAAATCACAGTGAGAGTACTGCCAAACACTAAACCATGCCCTAAGCTGCCCGTGCAGGCTGAAGTATGTGCTTCGCAGCGCGACGAAGAAGTCGTGACAAGAACCTGAGGAGGCATCGAGTTGCCGCAATCTGAAGCGGTAGCCATGCCTCACAAGTAAAGCAACCCACGTGCGCGACGTCGCCTCTCTACGGGCGGCTGAGCGTCGAGTCAGCCCCATGTGCGATCTGGCGGGGGCGGCAAGTGGTCCACTAGCCGACTGAGATGTATTTGACGTGGTAGGTCTTGCGTTGTTGTTACCGGGTGACGCGCCAGTAAGATGCAGCGGTTGTGAAGAAACGCTGTCGTTTGTTTTCGTGGCAGTCTCTACATTTTCGGTCGCGAGATTGCGTTGCGAAAATAATGAAAAGTTCGATATAGCTCGTTCTACTAAGCGCTGCGGGGCTATAGCCCAACGTTCATCGCCACAGGACTTGGATGGGGAAAACAATATTAGCTGGGTGATTAAGCGGATGTGTTGACAAATGGCTTACACAAGTCCATCGAATCAAGACTTCTTGGCGTCCGCGATCTAGCCTTCGAGGACGAGAAGGCAAAGGATGCCAGTCCCATCCCACGCCAGTCTTTGACTCGACCCAATTTTGGATGCGACCGAGCACACATAGTCCAGTATGGGAATACACATCATCCACGTAGATTTTCCCCGGTGCAATATGCTCAAGCTCCTCGACCAGGTCCTCTAGCCCATACTCTTTGATAGTGTCGTAGTATATACCATCGACGCTGATGTACTGACCGACCTCGTTTCTGAAGAGCGCTGTTTTGAGGAGCACCGTTGTGGTCGGCTGCCCATCGTCAAAGCTGCTCTCAAGTAGTCTGCGTAAAATCATGTGGTCGAGTCGTCTGGCGCTGCCACAGACGCCAATTCGTTTTCTTCCAACTGTGGCCATATCAGTCGTCTTTCTTTCAACTCTTGAAAGTGAAGGCTACTTTCTGACCTTTGGCATCGCTTTCTACCTGGGTCAAGTCCCTTTGGTTCAGCCCAGCACGGTCAAACCAACTTGAGGGTGGACGTGCTATCGGCCTGGGATCGGAATGTGATTCTCCCTATTGTTTTTCAACTGATTGTCTTTGCGTTCAAGCAGCTGAAAAAGTTCGGAGAAGCACATTTCTACTCCATCTTCCTGCTTAGAAGATACGTCGACGTATTGAACATCAAGCGAACGGGCGAGGGTTTCGCCTTCTTGTTCCGAAACCTCCCTTTCGTTTACCAGGTCGGCCTTGGTTCCTACAAGAACAATAGCCGGGAAGGCGTAGGTCAACTTTCCATGGACGGACAACACGTGGGTTTCACGGATGGTACGGTCAAGCTCTTTGACTCGGTTGAATGAGGCGCGGGAGGTGGTGCTAAAAGTTAGGATGAAGCCCACGCATGCCATTATCCATAGCTCACGTATATGGCTCCATTCGTCTCGATCCCAGCCAGCGGTGTCGAAGATCTCGACTCCGTAACTATTCCCGTCAACTTGGATGTCCCTCTCAAACGTTTCAATGGATGGTTCGCGAAATTCGTTAAAAGTGCCGGTGGAATACTATTCCAGTGTGAGAAAGTAAGCTCATTAGTCCCCATGATGGGTGGCACCAACTCTCGTAGCCAAGGCTGTCTTCCCGACGCCGCTATCGCCCATTACGGCCACGCGCCAGAGTACCAGTCGCTGTGCCATGCCGAATGGGGATTATCGCGATATATCTCTGGGTCTGGACTTCTTCGAGCGATTTTTGTCACAAGATACGTTCAATGTCACAGTGGAAGATTCAACACCAGTAGGGGAGAACGGTGCGGGGAAGGACTTGTGAATTAATTCTGTAGCTAAGGTAAGCAGCTGACTTCCGCTTGCATTTTGCCGACGACCGCAATGTAACGCCAATCATCGTCCCAGATCTCACCACAACAAACCGGGCCTTCTGTCAGCTCTGGTATATGAACTGGAATCAATCAGATACTAATTTGCACCGAAAGGATCTCTATAAGGATGTATTTCTAAGATCGCAGATGGTATAGCAGTTCAATCTTTCACCTGATTGGCCAAGTCTGGTATGTGGTTGTTTTTGCCGTGATTACAGGGGTACTGACACTGCGCCACTATGGAGGTGCCAGACTAAGCCACATATCGAACTTGGATGTAACTCTCACTGCCCTACGGAGTACAAGCCGTATTTCGCTTCTTGGCATGGGAAGATATCTCTTGGCATGGCTACTGCTTCGAATACGGGATTTTGCACACCGGCGTCGATTGCCATCGATCGGGTCATGACCACCAGCCGCCCATCGTTGCCTCGTGTGACAAGGAGTCCAGGAGGGACAGGAGGAATCAAGCTCTGTGGATTGCTGCGCTCGTTCCTGCATCACGTACCACCGTCGGGCTCCTGGCAGAGAAAAACGTTAAAGCGTACTATTGGGTAGATAGTGTCTGCTCATTTAAGTTTTGGATGTTTCTGGTCCGGAATCTATTCATAGCACGTGCATTGTTCGTATCAGGCAAATGGCAGGGCTATCATTGTGCTGATCCCCGAGTCAGCCCCGTCCGTCACATATGGGGATTTGGGCTTTTACCCAGAGCATCGTATCGTGGCTGGTCGGGGGTTTGGTTGGCCCCAGTGTTTGAAGGCTATTCCCTTGAGGGTCAATAGATTGCGCGATAGTCTGGGCGAGCGTGGCGGGAAGTCGACCAGATGGGCAACGATGGGACACGCCGAGATGGAGAAGCAAGTGAATTGTTGTTTTTGTCTGTCCATGCAGGCACAAATTACCTACATCAAACGGTGAGATGAGCTGAAGGACCTACATCGGAGGGTTTGTGAAGGACGCAGGGAAGGTCTACTGATCATTGCCGAGTTTGTGCAGAGGCTATTTCATGTATAAGATTGACTTGGAGCCCTAGTGCAGAGTCTTGCAGAGTCTTGCAGAGTCTGGCAGAGTCTGGCAGAGTGTCGTGCAGTCTGCCCCTGGTGAAGAGAAATAGCAAATGACTAAGAGCAAGACTAGTGACAGAAAGCTGTGGAGGCTCCCGTACTCCACCGCCCATCCGTCCCTCAACTCAACACAATGAAAGGGCAGTTGGCTCCTCTCTGGGTGTTGGGTTGGGTGGGACCATTCTTTGCTGTCAGTCGTCTCATTACGAGAGCCCCGCTGCAATTTGGGCCGACCCCTGAAATGCCGACAGAACACGGCAAAATCCCTAGCGGCCGTGGGGTATAGGGCCCGCCCCTTAGTGAGTCGGCAGCCAATCACGACACTAGCCATCATTAATACCCCTACAACTATCCCCTGCTCTATCCTGCCCTACACCAATCTATGCACCATGGAAGCCCACACGGGATGGCTGATGCCAGTACGATGCAAATGCTTTTGCGCTGGACAGCCTTGGGCTGCTGGGCTGTTCACCTTCCAGTCCGTCTTTTCCGTCTTTTTGTCACCTGCATCGTGGCTCTCGGGCCCACTGTCGATGGGTCCTCGGCTTCAGGGGGAAGGCTTGGCGGTAGACACCGAACCGGTTTTCCATGAGCTGGCAGAGCTGGCAGAGCTGGCAGCCAGCACTAGCCGGCATTGCCGCCAATCCGGCTCCCTTCTCCATGTTCCTCTAGACTCAGCCACGCGGCAGCTACGGTTGGTGCGGCGCCCTAGAAGCCGGTAATACTTTCTAGCGCCCTTCTCTCACCTCCTTAGCCTGCCTCAAGGCCAGCCTACTGTCTCCGTCCGGACACCCGGACGGGTACAGGAGAAATGCCGACTTCACTGGGAGTAGCCTTGTTCGTTGTGTAGGAACGCAGAGCAAGCAGACTCATCTGCATCTTGCATTGCCATTGTTGTCAAACCCATGTTCTGGCATGCAGGCATGGATAGAGAGAAAACCAACGAGCGGTCAAAAAGAAAACCAATTCGTGGGACAAGGTCTAAGAATAGTCTCGTATTCCAGAAAAGCTCTGCCCCGTCCACTCCACCGCAACCAGAGGACATGTCGATCATGCCTACAACCAGAGCTCCACGATATTCCATGGAGTTTTCGACGGGTCGCCTCGGATCGGCGACATTCCCTATAAAGCGGACGATCATCCCTCGTTGGAAAGAGATTCTACCACCTCCATCACCATCATCACCACCATCACCACCACACCACTCACTAATACCACCATCTTAATAATACCCCATAACGACTTTCGTTCTACTCCAACTTCAAAACATTCCTTCTAAAAAAAAACCAAAAAACCCCCTCTTAATCCACCGCCATAATGCACTTCACCAACGCCATCGCCGCCGCCATCCTGGCCTACTGCGCCGTCGCCGCCCCCGCCGGCCCTACCTGCGACAGCAGCGAGAGCGTCTGCCGCAAGTACAACGCCAACAACGGCCTCAACGGCGCTGAGTGCACCGTCGCCGTCGCTCAGTGCATTGGTGCCTGCCAGGTCAGCTTTGACCGCTGCTCCACCGCCCCCGACGCCAACCACGCCACCTGCGTCGCCTCGCTCGTCGGCTGCACCGGCAAGTCGGTCGAGGAGTCCCTGAAGCCCCAGTCCGCCGTCGCCCGCAGGGTCCCCAAGGCCCCCGAGCCCTCGTGCTCCGACAAGGACGATGCCTGCCGCACCGCCCCCGGCGCCAACCAGGCTCAGTGCTCCGCCGAGAAGGCTGAGTGCAAGGACACTTGCTCCAAGGCCGCCGACGAGTGCCGCTCTGCCCCCAACTCCAACATGGCCCAGTGCGCCGCCAAGTACTCCCGCTGCCTCGGCTACAACCCCTACGCCAAGCGTGGCGAGGAGCCCCACTCCGAGACTGGCGATGCCCTCTACCAGCCCGCCCCTCACTCTGAGACTGGCGACGCTGTCTACTTCGACTCCCGCGAGGAGCCTCACTCTGAGACTGGCGATGCCCTCTACCAGCCTGCTCCTCACTCCGAGACTGGTGACGCCGTCTACTTCCCCGCCGAGAGCAAGAAGATCACCTCTTCGCTCTTCCAGCAGCCCAAGGCCAACGCCGCCGCCAAGAGCTGCGTCCTGAAGGACGACGCCTGCCGCACCGCCCCCGGCGCCAACCAGTCGCAGTGCTCGGCCGAGAAGGCCGCCTGCAAGGCCACCTGCCACGCCGATGCCAACCAGTGCCGCACCAAGCCCGACGCCAACCAGTCGGCCTGCTCGGCCGACTACGCCAAGTGCCTGGGCGAGAACCCCTACGCCAAGAAGCGCGCCGACAAGCCCCAGTCCTCCTCCGGCTCCGCCGTCCACCAGGGCAACTGCAAGGACCTCGATGACTCGTGCCGCACCGCCCCCGACGCCAACATGAGCTTCTGCTCCGCCCAGACCGCCTCCTGCAAGGCCACCTGCTCGACCGAGAACAGCGCCTGCCGCGTCGTCCCCGGCGCCAACATGGCCGTCTGCTCCGGCGAGTACGCCCAGTGCCTGGGCGAGAACCCCTACGCCAAGCGCGACGCCCCCTCAGTCCTCGTCCGGCTCCGCCGTGCACCAGGGCAACTGCAAGGACGCCGACGACAGCTGCCGCACCGCCCCCGACGCCAACATGTCGCTCTGCTCCGCCCAGCAGGCCGCCTGCAAGGCCACCTGCTCCGCCGACAACGATGCGTGCCGCGTCGTCCCCGACGCCAACATGAGCGTCTGCTCCGCCGAGTACGCTCAGTGCCTCGGCGAGAACCCCTACAACTAAGCTTGGGGACGATTACTAGAGATGGTTCTTTAACGTATTTGTGTGATGGATGTGGACATATGATTGATGGTGGCTGATCTGTATATACGCTCTCTAAACTAAAACTATTTACCCACGAAATGTAAATAATATTATGGTGGTCATACCCTTTGTGCTCGCGCTGTTTTCAGTGATGTTGCTTGCCTGGCTTGTCTCTCGGCTCATCTGCAGTACTCATCCCCGCAAAAATCCGCCAATCAAGTTGAGCTTCGGTATTCCCAACTTCTTCATATTTTCCCCGCTCTCACGCCAATATCCAATTTCGGACCACTCCGCACTCCTAACTCCTTTTCTGGGCCAACAAGTCAACAACTGGTCAATTTAACTATCTTGGATCTCTAGTTGCGTTCTGACTTTCTACAGTTTAGGCTTGAGTGCTGAGTCGAAGGCAACCGCACACAGCCGTACGACAATTCATCACCTGAGATGGATGACACCATCAAACCGGGATCGATTGGCCCGCAGGAAGCAATATCTAGTTCCGGCCTCACGATCGAAGACCTACAGTCTTGGTATCTAACGTACATGAGCGAAGATTCCAACAAGTTGTACAAGGATGCCCTCATGGCCCTGCGAACCGACGAGCTCAACCGTGAGAGAATCAAGCTGATCATTCAACAATTGGCTGTTTCGGTAAACGTCGTCGGAGAATTATGTGCCCAATGCCAGCACTTGATGGACAACTGGCCGGACTACAAGCCTTGGCACCTCAAAGAACGTCCCAACGTTGGCCGGACATTCAACACGTTGGAATTAGAGGCAGCGGCCCAGTCAGGGTGTAAGCTCTGTACTGAAATGCTACGAGAACTCGAATACGGTCGGGTCTTGGATGAATATCGAAAACTTGAAGGTCGTCTGCAGGCTCTCGGGGAAAATTGCGAGACTTCTCTGTTCATACACGAGCGACTCGACGAAAGGAGGTGCCCACAAGGCGGCGATTTGTTGCTCGGCTTCCCTGGGAGGGGCCACGCCAAACCTGGGTCCAGAGTGCGTCGCATTAACTATCAGGTCACGGATCCAAAAGGTAAAACCACCATATCAAGAACAAACTCAAAATTCATAGCGTTTACTCATTATTCATAGTCAACCTTGGCGAGACCAGATCGCTTGACATGGCCAAAATGTGGTTACATGAGTGCTTGGGGTCCCATACAAGCTGTGGTAGTACGAGGAAGCACAGCGCGCCCACCAGACTTGTTTGGATTGGTGATGATAACGTCAAGCTAATGCAGACGAAAGAGATGGAGATCAACCCACCGTACGCCACCCTGAGTTACTGCTGGGGTACTGAGCCATTTACCATGCTCACGTCCGGAACGTTCGATGCATTCCTGAACGCAATCCCATTTTCCGATCTACCCGCGACTGCGCGCGACGCCATCCATGTTGCGCGCGAGCTGGGTTTCTCCTATATCTGGATCGACGCTCTTTGTATTATTCAAGGAGACGAGACGGATTGGCGTCGGGAGGCTGGCCAGATGCATTCCGTTTATGGCGGCTCCCGAGTCACTATTGCAGCTTCGTATGCGGAGAATGCGTATCAAGGCTGTTTCAAGGAGCCGGATCACTACAACCACGGGTTACACGTGCGCATCACGACGAGCAAAGGTCCGAGAAGACAGTCTTTTTGGGGAACAGAGAAACATCATACCACCAATCCAGACTCGACCACATTGGCCACACGGGCATGGGTATTCCAAGAAAGGCTTCTCTCTCCAAGATCGCTTTACTGCAGTAAAGGTGGCCTCTTTTGGGAGTGCAGGTCCATGGCCGTTTCGGAGTTTGCCCCTTTGAAACCCACACGGGCGAGAGGATCAACGTTTGTGATCCCTGAGAATACAACCTGGGATTGGGGCGAGGTGATTGAACAATATTCACTTGCCAGGTTGACATACACGGATGACCGGTTGCCTGCTCTGTCTGGCATTGCAACGCGCCAGTCCGAACATAGTGCAGACCAGTACCTCGCCGGAATGTGGCGCAACAATCTTGCCCAGCAGCTTCTCTGGTCCAACTCCGGGAAGCCGGAAGAACGGCCAGCGCGGCCAGCCCCTACCTGGTCTTGGGCCTCCATTGTTAGCGACGTCCGTTCGGCAAACCTTCGGACGACGAACGGGAAAAGGAAGAACAAATGGTACATCCACGTAATCGATGCGTGGACAAAGGTGGTGGGTCCAGACCCCCATGGCGCCGTTTCGAGGGGAGTGTTGACTCTGGGATGTGCCTCCATCCTCCGTGGTCTCTTGGGCGACACCCCTATGTGTATCCGCGTCGAGTCTATCAGGCCTGGAGTTGGGCCCGCACGAGTCAAAGGCATACGGATCCCTGCTCAAATGGATTGCGTGGTTGAAGAAGCAATCCAGAATTTGAATCCAGTATACCTACTTCCAGTATCTGCCGAGGTAACCATAGTCCGCGCAGATTTTTATATAGAGGGACTCATCCTTCAGCGCTGCGAAGGTCCGCGAGGTCGCTTTCGGCGGATTGGATACTTCCACTCCGAAATGATAAGCGGATGCTCACATTTCCCTGGTACGGGCAAGTCTAAACTTGGGCTTGAGCAGCTGGCGTACCATGATGATCTCGCAGGGAGTCTCAATGAAGAGTTACATCAGTTGGTGGATCACGTTGGCCCTAATACTGCGATGGAAATGTGTGATGGGCGGATTGAGGACATGGACCATCGAGAGACGCCCTATAAAATAACTATAGAGTAGGTAGGTACCTAGGTAGTTTTGAGACTTGATATGAGGATATCAATGAACACAGGCATAAATCGCGGAGAATAGTCCAATCCAAGAGTCCCGACGAGGCACTCTCCAAGTACCAGTCGTTTCCCTTTGAATGTATACAGAATGAACCTTTGAACTTGTATTTAAAGCCCTTCCCACGTTAGTCTGGTAGAAAGGACAGCTGGAAACCAATCACTCCCTCGAGCATATCCTCGAATTCGGGAGCGCATTGATATGCCACAGGTTTCATAACCAGCAAGCTACCACCGAAACTAACAGACTCAAAAACAAGCTAGCATGCCCGATGCGGTCAAAACTTCCAAGAGGGATCCAACCGAGAGGCCTGAATCCCAGGGACGTGTGATAGATACCCCAAAGAACCTCCCTCCCCCATCGGCACTGCCCTCGCACCGCATGACCCCCTAGCGCCGACGAGTCCCTCCCACTCGAACCGAGCCACGGCATCCTCGATGAGATCTATCATGTCCTGATTGCCGACCTCGGCGTACTGGGAGTACGAGCTGCCCCTGACGACGTAGTACATCCAATCCCGCGCCTCGGCGCCGAACGCGCACGTGCCGTAGGTCGCCAGCGTCTGCTGCACCCCGGTGCCATGGTCCCCGAAGTACCACGTGCCGCCGCCCGTGACGTTGCGCGCGAGCTGCCGGCAGTCCGCGGCGCGCGGCGAGGCGCCCGACGACCGGTTCTCGAGGGTCGAGGCGCTGCAGACGTCGTTGCGGCCGTCGTGGGCGTGCGGGGGCGGCTTCGTGGCGGGGGCGTAGCGGTTTTCGTCGAAGGGGGCCTACCAGAAAGTAGGGCTCGTGACGGATTGGGCGGCGGCGTGGGGCAAGGCTTGAAGGGCTGCGAAAAGGGCGAGGAGGGTGGTGCGTGCCAAGGTAATGAACTTCATCTTGTGGGGTCTAAGCTGCAATGAGACAAATTTGTCCACTTGATTTCCGCAGTTGATGTCAACTGCCTCCTGGTTTGCCTTTTGGGTGTGATGGGATGAAGAGAAGTTTCTGCAGTGTTCGCTCCTCTAGGTGCTGGTATGAAGCTTTCGATGGATCAAGGAATCCTTCTCTAGTCTATGGGGTTCGGTGAGACGTATGTTTTTAGGGTTCAGCCCGTTCACCGCCAACTTGCTCGTTTGAAGTGATTTAGTCCCTATAAGCTATAACTCTTTAAACCTTTGAAAAGAGATAAACACGATCTATTCTTCGTAATATAATGCGTAGAGTATCCATTAGCTTGGCAGGATCTTAGACTTACAACAGGGGATCCAGTAATCAAATATGCGGAAGGGGAATCATCGCGATTTAAGTACAAATTACCCGGATAGAGTCCCGAGAGAAGCTCCTTAGTTGGTTCATGTATAAACTCTGACGCTTGACTGAAGGTTCCGGACGCCAAATCAGGTAAGGACAGGGGCTTATTGCTACTGTACATGATTTGTCTTCGTCCCATGAGCGGGCCGAACTTAGATACGTCCGAAAGTTTCTGTGTCTCTGAAACCAAGCCGTTGCTAATTCCAGTCTCTCCATTTGCACTATATCAAGTTTCTCTCTTTCTTGCAATTTAGCGATGCAAACGGAATCGACAACAGATCTTAAATAGAGTCCAAATACAATTCCGACCCAAAATACCCAGGCGTTGGTTGTAGCATGCATGTCGTATTGCTCCAAAACCGCTTAGTTTTGAGAATACTCCTCATAATACCTCTCCCAGCTTTATTCAAGAAAGGACCCCCCTGTCTTGGCAACCTGCTCATCATAGTACGGCTGAAACGCCAGCCACCCCTTCTCGGGCCCGCCCAGCTCCTGCACCGCGTACCTTGCCTCTTCCTCCTCAATGTACTTCTTCTCGTACCCGGCCGCGGCGGCCGCGTCGGCGAGCAGCTGGGCCTGGCAGGTCCGCTCGAGGCTGAGGAACCAGAAGGCCGCCTCGTCGACAGTCTGGCCGACGGTCAGGAGCCCGTGGTTCTGCAGGATGACGGCCTTGTTGGCGGGGCCCAGGGCCCGCGCGATGCGGTCGCCTTCCTCGCGGTCTACCACGACGCCGCCGAAGGAGTCGTAGATGGCGTGGCTTTTGTAGAAGCGGAGGGAGTCTGAGTTCAGATACTACGTAAGCAAAACTGTGGAGTCACCAATCAGGGAGCATGCTACTTGCCTTGGGTAATCATCTCCAATTCCCGGCCAAAGACGGAGAACGCCTTCCCGTGCACGCTGTGGGCGTGGCACGCCGCATTGACGTCGGGTCTGGCCCGGTGAATGGCCGAGTGGATGGTGAAGGCGGCCGTGTTGATGGGATCTTCTCCCTCGACCACCAGCCCATCCTCGTCGACCAAGATCAGATCCGACACCTTAATGAGGGAAAAGTGCATGGAGAGTGGGTTTAGCCCTGTCCCAAGTTTGCTTTTAGCTTCTAGATTGAGCGAATGTATTGCATGTCGTCCACTTACAAAAGTGGTCCGTCAAGATGGGGTCTCGGACTGAGATGTGCCCGGCCACCCCCTCATCGAAACCGCGGTCGGCGAAGACCCGGAAAGCCGCGGCGAGATGCTGCTTCCGGTACGTGCGCTCGGATTCCGGATTGTCGAACACGGGATACTTCCGGATTCTCAAGGTGCGGCCGTCCTTGGTCTTGCCCATGGATTGCACCTGGGGCGGACTGCCTGCCTTGGCCTTTCCCTGCGCTGCATTTTCGTTCGAGTCGGACTCACGGACGGCGGATGGCGACATTTTTCGGATGCGAAGTCTTTGATGACTCTGGTTCTGAGTTGAAGCGAGGACTGGAGAGCGTATGATACATGAAATGCCGGGTGGTTGTTGTGATTTTGGTCTCCAACACACCCCCGCATTTTCGATTGATCACCGATGACGGCAAGCCGAGCATAACATCTCATTGGCTGCAAGGACGTCTCGCTCGGGAAATTGTTATCCGAAAGTCAATAATGACTTCAATCAGTCGTGACCGTTGTTTCGTGCTGCCTTTACCAGAACTAAAACAGGAGGAGGAGCCACTGCGTATTCAAACTGTGGCCGGAGTTGCTGTGGTGTCTTCAGATAGAGCCTGGACCGTCCTGGCCAAGAGAACTCTCCGACATGGTGCCCGTCGAGACGTACGACGTCCCAGTGACCTCCGGCTTGAAGTGGCGCACGGCTAGGAATATCCCGAATGTTCGGAGTGATTCCCGAAGGCTCGGGGAGCCACCCGAGAGTTTGGAGATTTCCGTTTCTCGCAGCTTCCTTTGTTTTTACGGGACCAGGAATTTGGGCGATATAATGGTTTAAAGAAGTTTACTATCGGGTGCAGCAGAGTTTCGTCTTATGTCCATTTTCCTGAAAAAATAGTAGGATGATTGATTACGATAAACCGGTAAAGAAACCGCGGTGAAGGAGTTCCCATCTCTGCAGTCCGACACGTCCCGAAAGCCATCTTGTAACGCTCTCCAACTCGATTATTCGTGCTACGATATGGGGTAAATCAGTATGACAAAGAGGTGAGAAATTGACTACACCAGCCTTGGACCATTGTTCTCGGACATAGTAGAACAAAGGGGTTGTTACCTGGTGTTCAAATAGGCAAGAAAACAAACCATATATTATCGTTACCAATACAGCATGTCTCAAAAGGAACATCAGTGAAGTAGAAGTAATGTTCTGCTAGTTTCTCCCAGCATTCTGAG
Source organism: Apiospora rasikravindrae (assembly GCA_038363885.1). NCBI lineage: Eukaryota > Fungi > Ascomycota > Sordariomycetes > Amphisphaeriales > Apiosporaceae > Apiospora > Apiospora rasikravindrae. The sequence continues at coordinate 1,141,782 of JAQQWK010000011.1, forward strand.
TGTGTCCGGCCGGACATCCATAGATAAAAGAAAAGCATCCCCCACGAGGCTACTAGTAAGCATGCCATGACCATGCATCCATTGTCTAGGACAACGTCAACAACTGCACAACAATGGCAAACAAAACAATACACAATACTGGGTTCCTGTACTGCTGTGGCTACCGGGATGAAGCCAGTGGTGCACCAACCAAGCTCCATATCGAGCTCCGGGTCAGGGGCCTAGCACCCCAAATCCCAGACCTGGACCGTCCCATTGACACAATATGTTCGCAGTGCTGGATGATAAAGACTGATGGTAAGGTACTTGTGCTTCGAACAAAGGTCCTCCGGACCGTCTTGGACAAAGAACAGTCCCACTCCCTGCTCGTCCTGCTGTACCACCTCGCCGACCGCATCATAGCGGACGACACCCGTGGCGCGCACCTCGATATACTGTCCCATTGGGCCGCCCGCGTAGTGCACCAGTACCCCAAGGAGCTCCTCGGCACCTTCATTGATGCCATCAGGTCCCGCCCCGTCGGGGCTACGATGCATCGGCTGGTGGTCCACGACGCCTTGCTTTCGATACAGACGCTACTCTCATCCTCCAACAAGCCTCTCAACTGTATCCCGGAGACTTGCTTGAGTAATTACGAGCGCGCGGTGGCAAGGTTTGACAGCCGGGCCCGCAGGATTCTCTGGTCCGTCTGGACGCCGTGGCCCGCCCTTGTCGGGCCGCTGCTTACGGACATTGCCCACGCCGGCGTCCTTTTCACGGCCATGTTCAAGCCCAACACCCAGATCCGCCCTGCGGACTGGGACGAGGACATTAATCTGTTTCCTCCGCTCGACAGCAGAGTTCACATTGACCACGAGAGGCTGAAGGACGCGGTCCATAAGTTCAAGGTAGAGTGCTACTCACTGTTGCATGATGCGACGCAGCACCCCATGGCTGCGACGCGGAACGAGCTCAAGGCGGTGATTAAGTCCGTTCGCTTTCTGGATGCTATACTTGAAAGGGTGAAGAGGTTGAATGATGAGACGTTGAGTCGCTACGAGGCCTGGAGAAGTCATCAAGGCAGATAGAGTTGAGGGTCTGCAAGTTGTTCTTCTGGTTGTAATCTGAGGTAGTAGTAAGGCTTGAACACATCAATGCAGAACTAGGTAACGGAATTAGGTAATATATTCTAATAAAAGCTATGACCTATTCCAAAAACGACTATGGAAATAATCTGACTTATTCTTGCAATAAACGAAAGGGTGAAGCGGCTAATTTAGGCATGCGTCATCCATGCCGTCCTAAACTCGAGCGCGATTTATCCCCGCGGCCTCTTGGAGGATGAGCGGAGTGTGGCATGGCACAGCAGGTTTGACGTCACATTGCAGCAAGTTTGGGGGCTGTTGGCTGCCAGATCGCGTCATGCCGAATGTCAAAGGGCGAAGCTGACAATAGTTTGATGAGTATTTTCGTAGGCACTCTCATTCATACCGGGCTTCATCGAGGATCTCGATTGTTCAGCCCCGAAGAGGTATGGATTCATCACAAAGAAAATATCGTATCCTCAACGATGTCAACGCAAACAAATATACTTCATCATGCTCGTCATTTCCCCAGTTCAGTCAGCTCCCACTAGAGCTGCGTCTGAAAATCTGGACGTTTTGCTTTCCTACCAACCGATTCATCAGCATCCTCATCACTCGGCCTGTATCCCGCTTGAGGCAGCAGAACCGAGAGGCAAAGCAACCGCAACAGCAACTCTTCACAGCACAGAACCATCTCGGAAACTTGATAAGCGGAGATCCATATCATCTCACTGTGTCACAGTTCCGGCCATGGGCGTCAAGCTTGTTGTCCGTTAGCCGCGAAGCCAGACAGGCGTTTGTGGCTTTCTACCGGGTCTCTGTGCATCTTACACCAGACGAGCCGAGCCTCCTCCGCCTGAACCCAGATACCGACATACTGGAGATCCAGCTGGCCCAGGCGTACGCGCGTGTGGATGCGCTGGTGGCCTTTTTCCATGACTTGGTGGCTTCTGACCCCCGAGGCGTTGGAATTGCCCACCTGGCCATGGGTCGCAACATGAACGATATTGTCCACCTTTGTGATCAAGACCCCTCTACCCTGCACCCATCCGCCGCGCAGTCACTGAAAAGGCTTCTTTCACGGAGTATACGGACGTTTTATGCCTGCATCGCCCCCGGAACCGATGCTCGCAACATGCTAGGGTTGCTCTCGTGGCCTTGCGGGCCTATCCACCAAAACCGCTCTACGCCCTTGATGCCGCATTTCCAGAACAACCAAGCCATTGATTTCGATTTGCTGGCCCGGGATCCAAGGCCTATACAAACAGACCTGACTCATGTGGCCGTGGGCGTTGACCCCCGTCGAAACGTATTTCTCTGGCGGTCTCTTCTCGCGAAGTACGACGTGCCCCCTTCTTCCATACCCATCCGATATCTATACGCCGTATGGCCCTTCCACAAAGAGACCAATATGGGAAAAAAAGGGCGTTTAGCCTTTATCGAGTTTCTGCGAGCGACGGATGCGCGCTGGGCCAAGTGGATGGCGGATCTCAGGAAACCATTGCGAGGAGAGCGTCTAAGCGAGGAGGAGCATGCGAGACTCGGTCGTGATCTTCCGGAGGTAGCTGGGTTCTGGGTGTTCGGGCCCGGCACGTTTGGCGTGGCCCCGGACGTAGGTAGCGTCGCCCTCGACAGTAGCGCACAGTGGAAGGCCAAGATGGTGGTGGATTTGACGCAGCATGTGCCCGAACTTGGTGTATTTCAATTGGACGCATAATAGCCACGCCATTGAGAAAGAACACAACCCCTGACAAAAATTGTAGCTCGACGTTTCATTGCCGAGAGCGCAGCAGTGCGCGGGACGCCTTCAGTGTTCGCATCTCACAAAGCCTTTGTTCGGTGTTTTGGTAACCTATTATAGAACAATGCTACTGTTTCGTGGGGTCTAACGCTCTGTTTTTAAGACACGGCAAAATGGGAGAATAAGAGTGTTTCTGGACATTCCCGGGATACCCCTTTCGCTCGACATGTGTGTTCTAGGCCCTTCGAGTATATTAAGAGGATGGATGCACGAGGTATCAATAGTTTGTCATCATCCGCCATCGGCATATCCCTTCATAGTCTATTATCCGGCAAAGTCCTAAGCAACCATGTCTCCTCAACAATCTTCCTCTCAGTCGTCCAACTGGTCCTCCTCGGACACGACTACGGCCGAGTCGCCGAAAGAAACCATGCTCAACACTGGCTTCGTCTACGTCTGCGGCGACAGCTCCGGGATCTACGACGAGATCGCCCAGCTCTGGGATACCCTCGCGGTGCACAAGCTAGTACCCGACGTGCCCAACATGGACCGTGTAATCGACACGTGCTGTCCCAAGTGCTGGGCCATGACCACCTCCCCCTCCCTCGTGGCCATGCGTTCCCGGGTGCTCCGCTACCAGCGTCTCGGGAAGGACCATGCGCACTCGCTGCTCGTGATGCTATACCACCTAGCCAACCAGATCATCGCGAACCCCACCCCCGCGCTCTTGGAACTGCTGGCCAAGTGGTGTCAAGCTGTGTGTTCTCGGTATCTCACCGATCAGACCCATCTCGACCGTCTCCAGTCGGCGATCTGGGCCAAGACCCCGCCCCTCGTGGCGGAGGATGCGATGCGGTCCATTCAGGCCTACCGAGGCCCGGCCGACTCCCCGAGCGTCGCCAATGCAGCCGGGGAGCGGGACGAATTCGCCGCCGAATTCGCGCGCCTGGCGAGGCAAGACCACGACCTCCGTCGGTCGCTCCTCAAGCCCTGGCCGGTGGACCTGACCGGCGCGCTCTTCGATCTCGCGGCCCGGGGGATCCGGTACGCGGTCATGTTCAAGACGACCCAGATGAACATCCTGGAGTTCGGCCAGGCGTTCAAGTCTGTGTCGCGGAAGCCGCATGACTACAGCATCTACGTCTACCACTCCAAGCTGGTGGATGCGGTGAAGAAGCTCAAGCTGCAGGTGTACGAGCTTGTCCAGTACGTGGAAGCGTCTGGGGGAAACGTCACGGTTCGGTCGCGGGAGGAGCTCAAGGATGTCATGGAGATGGTGAGGGAGCTGAAGGTGGTGTTTGAGATGGTTGGTGACCTTCACGCGGCGTTTATGGAGCACTTGGATACTTGGAAGGCTCTGTAGAGTTGAGTTGAGGTGGTGGGTATGTAGGACCGGGGAGTCTGGATGGCATGTTTGATGGAATAGAGTAGAGATATGTTGGAGTTGCAGTAGATTGGTATGTACTATAGAGGTATGAGATTAATTTGAGAGTCTCTTCCATAGTGGCTGATTTGCCAGAAAAGCAACACCAATCTCTATCGCGTGTTTTTGTTTGGGGACTCCACAACTCGAACTCCACCATGGCTAATATGATTCGACAGTACTTACTCCGTAACTGGCTGCCTTGCGTCGTGACTGTGCCGCACCCCCCTTTAACTGTGCCACCAAAGGTATCAACGGGCCGAGGGAACAGTTCTATCTACATACCTTCACGTAAGAAATTACCATCCCCTTCCTCTTGACAAATACATCATCACGACTTTTCTTACCTCACCGTCGTATATTGGTTTAAAAGCAGCCTATCATCAACCATGGCCGACAGCCGCGCGAGAAACTACTTCGACCGGATTCCCACCGAAGTCTTGTACCTCATTCTAGGGGAATTCTGCGGACATTGCCGCGGCTCGAGTACCGGAGGTCTCCGTGATATATATTCCGGTTGCCACTTGAGCGGAACCAAGGGCGACGAACTACGCCCAACATTCAGGGGCTGCGTCTCTAAACACTACTGCGAAGATCATGCGGCGGCGGCGGGTCGATACCGGCAAGACAAAGAGAATCTAGCGTCCCTATGTCTGGTTTCGAAGGCCTTGCGCACAACGTCCCAGTCTGTTCTGCATCACTTTTACATGAAGGGCTGCAAATACTCGAACGGCTATCGCAATGCCATCAGCGACACAGAACTGTTCCGCTGGATCGGATTGATCCCGAACACGCCTCCTCACGTGGTTCGCGCCGTGAAATCGCTATCTTTGGGCCAATGCTCGGACAGTTACGAGCAAACGTGGAATGAGCTTCTGCCAGTGACCCAGGCCTACGGCTTGATGGACTTCATGTGCTGGAGCGACGACACAAAACCTCCCAAGTTCACGAACCTGGAGGTCCTCGAGAAACTGATCATGACACTCCCTTTGCTCACGAACCTGAGCATCGGCGATTGTGTCACGGAGTGGGTCGAGTACGACGCTCGCTTCTTCCAGCAGATCGAGGAGTTGCCCCTCACCAGCATCGATGTGTGGATAGATCGTAGATCACGCAATTTGCTGAGGTTCGCCGCGAGGATCATCGAGCTTTCCAGGGGTTTGCAGACGCTGAAGGTTGACGGCTCTTGCATCTCCTCGATCTTCGGGCCACCACAGCCGCGGCTTTCTCTTTCGCGCTTGCGGTGTCTTCACCTTACGAGAGGCCGGCTTGGCGCAGGTGCGCTGCAGGAGGTCCTCAGCACCAGCTCCACCCTACAGGAGTTCGTATATAATTCTGGCCCTGACCCTGAAGGACGACGGTATGGCCATGGTTCAGTTTCAGATGAACCCCTTGACCCATCCGGGTTGGTACGAGCTTTGGAACCTTGCCGGAGCACCCTCCGGACGCTCATCGTTTGGCTTGATCCGCTTCACCACGACTTGCCCGACGCCAGGTCTCCCGATTTCGCCGATTTTCCCGCATTGCAAGATCTGGTGCTGCAGTGGTCCGTTGTCTGCCCCAGCTGCAAGCAGGAAGGCCCCAGGGACTTCCCAGCCCGCGACGGAGAACTTTGCGCCGCGTCGCAGCTGCTGGTCGGGGCCTTGCCCGACAGTATCCGCATGCTCTTGATTATAGACTGCTGGCGCGAGCAGCGCCACGAGCGGCTCCAGAGCGCTTTGGACGGGCTCGCCCTCGCCAAATCCCTCGACCGTTTCCCCCCACCTCCGCCACGTGGGCTGCGACGCGGATGAGATGATGAAGTGGCATAGCTACCACTCTCCAGCCACGTCCGGCGGCGCAAATACCGAGTTCGATGCGCAGAACAGCATCCGAGACATGTTCGGCGCGTCTAGGGTGAGCGTCGACTATGGTTTGAACTGGCTGGGGCCCGGTCTCCCTGTACCCACCGCGGAGCAGATTGCTGCGGTTGATGAGCGGGACATAGAGGGGTGTACAATGAGCCGTCACAAAGGCGGCGAGAATGGATACGTGGCTATGTCTTTGCCTGGTGAGGAGGAGGACGATGATTTGTGAACAGGTGGGCACGCAGTCCCTCTTGGTATATCTTTGTATGACTTATAGCTTGCTTGAGCCTTTTCTCCAAATGGTCGCTGTGGTACGAGGGGTTCATTTCTACCAATTTTAGTGTCAGGGCCTCTATCCTCTACTCACCAGATGTCCTGGCATTTCGACAGCTGTGGCCACTGGCATGTCTGCTGCGAGTTTCTCGGATCCCGACCAGCTAGGTAACCATACGATGCGCAAATAGACATGTTTATGGCTCCTTCCGGCTTGATCGGATGTATCACTCCTTCGTCACATGTTTGATCCATTCGGCTGTAACTCACCCTCACCGCCTTGCTGGGGAAGCAACTGTCTACTCAAGCGGCGGTTTTGGCCTTCATCCTCCAGTTGACATCCACCGTCAACTCTTTGATTGGAAAGCAACCCGGATGATCGCTAGAACTATCCCTTTTGGTCACCTGTTCGACCCGAACAGCCGGCAAGCAGGTTCGTCTTGTCTTATGTCGATGAGCGGGCGACATCGGTGCTGTGAGCTTCGCTATCATTATTCCGGGGCTTACGCGCAACGTTTTAGCAGGCCAGACATTGAATTGGCCGTAGGCTAGAAAAGCCCGCGGGCCATCCATGAGAAATTTTCGCTCTTATTGGCTTTCCATCCTCCGAACAGAGCCTCTTCCACCCACCGCCGCCACGTGGAGTTTCTCAGAGAGTCTGGACTTCAGGACTATGAGATTTTAGCACTGCGCCACTTTCTGGACAGATAGAAGGGATATACACTGGCCGTGGGGACCCGACGGCTGTTTTGTACCTAGCTGTTACACTACGCAGCCCTGAAATGCGTATGTACGTAAACCTTTATAAAGACACACCGTTGGTACGACGCTTATGCGGCTGAGACGGACCCTGACACTATCAAATGTAGTAATTTTACTAGCTTTAGTGGGCGGACTTCTGACGTGAACCTCCTGATTGCCTTGCAATGCTATAACTGGCAGACAACGATTCCATATCGTCGGCCGTATGTAGCAGTCAAGGAGGTAGCGAAGATTATGGTCAGCCCAAAGTATTTTATCACCACACAGATATAAAGTCCGATGCCTTTGACCAGAATGATGGACCTTTCCGCAGAGTTTCGAGTTAACTATCAAGATAAACAGATCACACATCATTAAGAAAATAAACCAAATATCATGTCTAAATCCGTCAGTTGTCTCCTTGGCCGCAAGGCGAGCACCTCCAATGGTGGGCAACGTATATCCTTTCATATCCTCTACCACATTCATACCATATGGCTTTTTACCGTAGGCGATCTACGTACCACCTGTCTCCAAACCGTCCTCTTCGGCCTATCCGGTGCGGCCTCGGGACGTTTTACCACGCCTACAAGAACAGACGGGCTTCATCCGGCCGCGGGCGCTGTCGCTCTAATCGGAAGCCTGCCGCAGGTGTTCCTGTTCGTCTGGCTCCTGCTGCTAGTCAGCCAGCTCAGCAACCAGAGCGCGGTCGGCGCCCCCGAGGAGGACGCCCTGAACAAACCCTACCGGCCCATCCCTGCCGGCCGCATCTCGCAGCGCCAAGTGCGCCAACGCTTAATGCCACCCGCGATCCTTGTCGCCCTGCTGCTCTCTTTCGTCCTGGACGTACACTGGGAGGCAGCGGTTTTCATCGTCCTGATATACGTGTACCACGACCTCGGGGGCGCCGATGTCCCTATTGCACGCCAGCTCTTGAACGGCGCGGCCCTGGCTCTGCTCGGTGAGGGTGCGCTGAAACTGGCGGTATACCCGAGCGGTGGTACGGTTAACTCGGAGGGGTATGCTTGGACCTGCGGCGTGGGGCTCGTTGTTGCGACGACAGTTCAGACGCAGGATTTCCGGGACCAAGAGGGGGACGCGGCGCGGGGCCGACGGACGCTGCCGTTGGTTGTGGGTGATGCGCCGGCGAGGTGGTGTACGATCGCGTCCATGCTGCTTTGGGCCATGTTGGTGCCCTGGCTCTGTGGCGCGGGGATTGTAGGATATTTGTCTAGTGTTTTCACAGCCGGTATCGCAGTGGTCAGTTTAGCGGCATCTCGGACGCCGAGGGCGGATGAGCAGTCTTGCAAGTTGTGGAGTGTTTGGATTGCGAATATTTACATCATGTCTTGCCTGTCTTTGCTTTGCTGAGTCTTAATTAGCTGGGAAGTACTTCATTATAGAAGGATCGCGGGCTGGCGCGATTGCTGCTGAATCGATGCCTTTGTCCGGGGCGGCATCAAAATGGATCCACTAATAAATAGGGGTTGGGGATGACGACTTGGTTCTTCCACTATGAGTTGGGTAGGGGATGAAGATGGTTTTCGCGAGCAAGGATGTTTCATTCTAACCAAAAAAGCAAAATACATGTATGCCTTCGCGAGATGGTGTTGTTTATGGCTTACTGCAATTGAGATTTTGCAGGGTGAAGGAGGGCATATGGTTGGGAAGTTAAAGTTGTTAAGTGTTTGAGCATCACGACACCGAATGATCACAAAGTTTGCATATGTGGTGATTAAACTACTGGCTATCAAATTAATACAGAGTAGTAGCAACGGCAGGTAGAGTATGTGGTGGTGTTCTAAATCTACAGTAGACCGTAGCAGGGTTGGGGCGTAGGGAGCAGTCATAGCAATGGCAGCAGTGTACCCTGACACACCTAAGGCAATTGTGTCAAGTCAGGCTGTTGGGGGTTATGATTCCTAATTGGAGAGCTTGCTGGTAACAAAACCTGCTGGTAATTTGGCTCAATGGTAGAGCGTGCCTGGTTCCAATTTGTACAGGATGAATTGGAACAGAAAGGCAGCTGGTTCAAATCCAGCAATCAGCAGGTGGCCGGTTCGAGTCCGGCCGGTTCAACAGGTCTTTAGGCATACCTCCTCGGGCTTGATCCGCGCCTCCCCGGTTCACCTTACTGCTAGATTGGACCGGGCGGCGTTCACGAGAGACATCTATGGGCCTTCCCAGTGTATTCCGTACATAAAGGTTGATGTTGGATCTCGCAAGTTGAGAATGCCGACAAGACAGTTGATCCATTCAATTGATCACGCAATATTTTTTTTTCTTTTTCTTTTGCGTCTTTTCCCCCTCTTGAACCCGGCTCTCAACTACCATTACTGTGCTGCTCTTCATCTTCCATCACCACTGATGTTCATCATTACCTGCCGCACATCCTCGCCAAGCGCTTACGATGACTGATTCCTTTCGTCACGGCAGTACGATGTAAGTCTTGATAGCAGTAAACATAATATTGGCTGTTTAATTCGTGCAAGGGAAAGGGCATAACGATGTTCACTGTGACTAGATACGATGACGAAGCTTACTATCCCTAATACTTATTGTTCATTCGTGTCAGTAATGACACCACTCATTGAAGCAGCTTCATCGTCCAGATCCTGCTAAAATGAAACCCAGTGACACCCCATATCAGAACTTCCAGTGGACTCGACTCACATCCGTATCAAGAGTCTGAATCAAGTCCGCGAGGCTAGAGTACAGGGGCAGGTTTTGTCACATGCGCGGGCAACGGCAACTCTCATGCGTTTATAACCCCTATTCGTCTCAGCACGAAGCAACATAAATTAACATGCGAATGCATTTGGTGTAACAGCTTGAGGGAGCACATTGTGGTGGGATTCCGTGCACCACGGTCCGCAAACCAGGGCCCATGATCCTTGATGTTTAGATTCCCGGACAACCGTTGATGTAACACTCTGTCAAGCTTGTCGTATTCGGAGGTTTGATCCAAAAATTACTTGGCCTTGGACATACATCCAACTGGTACCGTGGCACCGTAGTTGGGATAACTAACCCCATTGCTATTAGTAGTTACAGCTTCGAGTGGTGCAATTTTCGAGCTTGGTACTTCCTCGGGTTTTGGGGGCATGTTCATTGTCAGGATTTTCTAGGTCTGACGTAATTGTAGTGTCGATAACCTGCGATGGTGGGAAGAGACCTTCGTTAGTGAAGTATTCCATTCGTTGCCACTGACACATGGAGTGAAAGAGAAGATGGAGAAGGAGGGAAATGGTCGAACTATCCAATGTTACAAAGGACAGCGAAGTCGGCTGTGTTGACAAATGCGTACCACAGTCGGCATATTTTGGCTCGTGGGCATAGCAAACCTGCCCTTGGCCGGGATATGCTTATGCGGCCTGCCATAATGCAGGAGTGACAGCCTGTAGCTGTACCCGACACTGCCACTGCGATCGCAATACATCAATCAAGTAGCCTGGATTAGAAGATGCTCATTTACCACGGGGGGGCATTTTCGCCCAACCTGATTATGAGGGCTCACGCCCTCGAAATGAATGCATACAGATCTGGTATACCTTTCTTTTATTATTAACGCCTAGATTACTCACCTTATTAGCTAAAAGAATTAATTCAAAGTTAATTAAACCAATGCGGAACATATTTAATTTTTCGAGAATACGAATAGAACATCGAAAGCGATTTATAACTTCCTAAAAGATTCTAAGTAGAGTAAGTACGTATCTGTATAAGAAACCTGTGCATTTTATCTAGAAGAGTACTTTGCGTTGCTGCATATTGGTTGGTGCTTTAGCAGCAGGCTGTGCAGGCAGCTACATGCCAAGCTTCGAGATCACATCGCTCATCTCGGTATCCTCCTCAAGATTGCGGGGATGACGACCCATGTAGATGTCGTACTTGAGCTCGTAGGCATGCAGCCGCTTCTGGTATTCCTCCTCAGCAGCCTCCTCCTCCGCGTCAGCAGCCTTCTGCTTTTCCTCCCCATCGTCCTCGGAATCCTCGTCGTCAGAGGAATCCAAGGGTTTGTCGTTGTTGTTCTTCCGGAAGACGTGGCGGGAGGAGGTGGCGCGGCTCGGATCCACCACGACCTGTCGGTCCGTGCCGTCACCTTTGCCACCGGCGCAGGTGAGCTCGAGGGGGAAGTAGAGCGCCGTGACGCGGGAGATCTCGGCCCGTCGGGCGTGGGTGTGGGCGAGCGCCTCCGGATCTTGCTGGCCGGCGGGGAGCGCGAGGTAGGCGTCGCCGTAGCCCTGGTCGTACTCGTGGAAGAAGGCGTCCTTGTAGGCGTCGAGGTACTGGACCATGCTGGAGCTGGGTGTGTGCTCGTCGCCGGCTAGGATATCAAGGAAGATGTCGCGAGCCATGAGGGCCCGGTAGGTGAACTTCCAGAGGTGTTCGGGGTCTATGGGACCAGCCCAGGCAAAGGGATGCTTCGCTGCGGCGAAGAAGGCGACGGGGTCCATGTTGGCACACCGCTTGACGTTGTGTGAGGCGTAGTCGTAAATCAGGGCGAAATGCTCGTCAATAACGTCCTTCTTCAGGCTGGGGAGGCCCATGTAGTTGGGAGGTTTGAGGGCGTCGCGGAGGCTTTTGTTAAGCTTGTCCATGTCGGCGTTCTCCAGGAGTTTGCGGGAGATGTTCGCGTTACGCTGCTGATCCCATTCGGGCTTGGTCTCCCAGCACATGCCGCTGGCGTAGCCGTGGTAGAGCACATTGGTAATTCGCTTTCTTCCAGGCATGGTGGGCGATGATGTAGATATGCGAGAAAGTCTGTGGGTTGAATGTTATGATGGCTTTGGCGAGTTGACTGGGACGAAAGTGATGTTTTGGGGTGGAAGCATTGATTGCAACCGGCAGGAAGAATTTTCAATCACCTGTGCTCAGGTTCAAGTCGGGTGAATATTGTGTGAGTGTTGGATGAGGGTGCCATAGCTTATAAAAATGCCGGCTGGGGAAGCCCCTCAGGTAACCTTCAAGATTGGCAATCAAGGGGACAATGGCAAGGCACCAGCCATTCATCAGCTACGTAGGGACTGTGATTCAGATACGTATCGTGCTACCCGACGCGTTAACTGAAAGCTGCTATTAGGAATCTCTACTTGCGGAAATATACTTATTATATTAAAAGGCTATGGTCGCGCCCCAAGTTGAAGGTGGGTAATATAGATTTAGAACATGATGAAACCTGTTCGAGTTGGCTACGATGATAGTACAGCTACCGAATATCTACAATTTTGAGAACACCGTCGGGACCTCCCCACCCATCTCGACCAACGTACTCTTATTCCTAACCCAAGCCTCCAACCCGCGACGTCCGTTCTCCACACCGACACCACTAGACTTCCAACCGCCGACGGCCATCTCAGCGGGCGACTCGCCCCAGGTGTTGATCCAGGTGATACCCGCCTCGAGCTGCGAGATGACGCGGTGGCACTCGTTGATGTCCCTCCCGAAAACGCCGGCGGCGAGGCCCAGCTCCGTGGTGTTGGCGCGCCGGACCGCTTCGTCGATGGTGTCGTAGTAGAGGATGCTCATGACGGGGCCGAAGATCTCCTCCTTGACTATGGTCATGTCGTCGGTGCAGTCGGTGAAGACGGTGGGTTCGATCCAGTAGCCGTTCTTCAGACTCGAGGCCAGGCCGGAGGGTTGTGAGATGCCACCGCAGAGCAGGGTGGCTTTGTCTTGTTCGATGCCGCGGCGCACGTAACTTACCACCTTGTCGTAATGGGGCTTGCTGCTCAGGGGCCCGAAATTGGTCGCGGCGTCGAAGAGGTCACCTGCTCGTACGTGTTGAATCTTGTCCAAAACAGCCTTCTCGAAGGCTTGCTTCAACTGGCGTGGCACGAACACCCTTGTGCCGTTGGTGCACACCTGCCCGGTACTATAAAAGTTGGCCAGCAAAGCGCCATCGGCAGCTTGGTCGACGTCGGCTTCGGGTAGCACAATCACGGGGCTCTTTCCGCCAAGCTCCATGGTGACGTACTTCATGCCACCAGCAGCTGCGCCGGCGACCTTCTTGCCCGTGCTGACCTGACCGGTGAAGCTGACTTTCGCGATGGTAGGATGAGCAGTCAATTGGCCACCAACTTCGCCAGCGCCATAGACGACGTTGAAGACACCCTCGGGCAAGCCCGCCTCCCGGTAAATGGAAGCAAGATACTGGGCATGCATTGGCGTGTACTCGCTGGGCTTGTACACCATGCAGTTACCAGCCGCGAGACACGGCGCCGACTTCCAGAGGGCGATCTGAATGGGGTAGTTCCAGGCGCCAATGCCGGCACAGACGCCGAGGGGCTCTTTGGTGGTGTAGACCATAGCCGAAGGCCGCAGACGGAAAGCCTCACCATTGAGGCCGCCGCCGGCGACGAGATTAGCAAAGTACTCTAGGACGTCGGCGCCCGTGACGATATCGACGGCCGACGTCTCGGAGAAGGGCTTGCCCGTGTCGAGGGTCTCGACCCGGGCCAGCTCATCGTTGCGCTGGCGCAGCAAGGCCACGGCACGCTGGAGGATGCGGGCGCGCTCCACGGGCGGCGTGGCGGACCAGGCGGGGAAGGCGGACTGCGCGGACTGGACGGCGGCGTCGATGGCGCGGGGAGAGGAGGTGTGGATGGTGCAGACGGGCTCCGCTGTCGACGGGTTGATGGTCTTGAAGGTGCCGGGGGAGTCGGCGGAGGGTTGCGGCTTCCCCGCATAAAAGGTGTGGCGGTCCTGTTCGCGGCGCACCATCTTTGCGGACTTGGGTTGGTTGCCCCGGGTGGTAAGGCCTGGTGAGATGTCGCGGAAGGGATCAATTGAGTGATGAGGGTAGACAGGTAGCGAATGTCTCTAGTCAGCAGCTTTAGGTGACAGGGGGTGTCCAATTGAGAGGATGTGAACCGAAGAGAGACGGATGAGTCGCGGAGGCTTGGAGGGCGGATTGGCAGGATACACTCAGGGCTGCTACGTGCGTTCAATTGATGGCATTCAGTCCAGTTGAGGTGGCTGAGTGCATAGGTACTTGGGAGGCCAAGCCAGCAGTACAGTAAGTAAAGCCTTAGTCAGGTAGGTAAAAGCCGCTTTTACCGTGCTTTAGTGGGGAGAAAGCGGTCACGTTCGGGCTTTCACCGACTCGCGCGTTTCCATTTGGCCCACTCTGGGACCGACGACCTAGGGACCAAGACGGCCGTTTCTGCTTGACGAGCAGGAGAGGCCAAAGAAGGTCGCGACTCTTTCCCCAACTTGATCCACGCACTCAGATTGGAACAGAGCCTGAAATCAATCGCGGGGATAGCATTGGCGGGTGATTCGGTACCTACCTAGAACTCTATTTGCTCAATACCACGTAATTGGACTTGGCTGCTTTTAATCCTTCACTGTCGGAGTGCAGGAGCACGGCACGAGGCCATTCTGGGGTGTCAAGGACGGTGCGCAGTACAGTATGCTTGCTGCTAGGCAGTTTGTTTAGTTTTGCGTGCTTCAACGGATCCTAGCATGCCCCTGCCCCAGACTGCCCCGCCGAATAAGAACAGCTAATCTCTGGGACATGACGTATTCTGACATGTATCCAGTCGGAAGGGAAATTTTTACCCATCGATCAATCAATTTGCTTGTTGCATGCTGGTTTTGCTGTTGCTTTTTTTCTCTCTCTCTTCCAGTCAGATGACCCAATGCTGGACCTTGATGGCGTGCTCCTGCCACACCCAACACACATCCATGCATCTTACCGCCTGCCATGCAGGGTCCTAAGGTTATCGCGGCCGAACACAGTAGCCGCAGGCTATCGCTATTAACCGGCTTGCTCTTCTAGCCCTCTAGCACAGTAACCGCTTTCTTCTAGCTTCGGTCTGCCGTTATCAGCCGTCGCCCTTGCCCGCAGGTGCCGAATGGGTCTGCAGTCGCAGCTGCCAAAGAGTCTCACTTCAGGTCCTCCAATTCGCCTATCGGAGGCATTCTTGCGCATCCATTGCATTAGCCAACACGTCCTCGCCATGCCCGCAGTGAGCGAGGGTCTTCCTGGTGTGACCAGCCAATTAGCTTGCCGATAAGAATCAGCTGATGGGCAACGTGAACGAAATGCGCCTGCGGGCATCCTCTGAGCTTGCTGCACAATTACTATGCATCCGATGGGATGGGTTGAGTTGAGAGTCCTGGGATGGGATTGGCCAACGACAGCCAGTCATTCATTCATTCAATGAATCCATCCAACCGTAACCTGGCAACCTTTCTTCACCCTTTTGGGGATTCCCTAACGCCTCTGCGCCCCACCGAATCCTTTCCACCACCACGCATTCCCATTTCCTTGGCTATCCCTGCGATCGCTAGGCTTCGCCTTCTGTACTAGCATCCGGATCTGAAGCAGGCAGTCCACTTGGTGATGGTTTTTCAATGTGGAGTGCTCCTCTAGCCCTGCCTCTCCTGCTTCTAGCTCCATGAAGCTCTCCGTTTTAGCAACGGGGTGCCGTCTTACCACCTCCAGTTCCTCCATCCGATCGACCACCTAGAAACACGCCTGGCTTAGTTCCTAGATAATACCCTCGTCTGGTCTACCGTCCGTTCCTTGGCGTTCGTGCTTATCAATAAAGTATTATTTTCCCTGCCGCTCTCGACGCCGACTTTCCTCTTTTTTCTCTTTGCCGTCTGTCCAGCAGCCTCCAGAGCATTTGCACCTTGAGGATAGATATCCTTACCATTTTTGCTCATTCTATTTTTCAGCTCATAGCTCGAACAACCGTACGGCTAACTTATCCCAAGTACCATAACAATTCCGCCATTGCTTCAATTGCCTCGCTTTACAACATGACTACCCAACAGCTTCCCGTTGCTGACTCGGAGCGGTACGACTATGTCTGTGTCGGTGGTGGTACCGCCGGCTGCGTCCTCGCTGCAAGGCTAGCCGAGAGCCTCCCTCAAAAGAGGATCCTCTTGATCGAGGCCGGTCCTAGCGACTTCATGGACGATCGCGTCCTGGACCTCAAGAAGTGGCTGGCCCTGCTTGGTGGTGAACTCGACTACGATTATGGCACAACTGAACAGCCAATGGGTAAATGATAACTTTTGCGCCGCCTCTTTCTCACTCGCTTCAATCTGACCAAACCGCAGGCAACTCTTACATCCGGCACTCTCGCGCCAAGGTCTTGGGAGGATGCTCATCTCACAACACCCTGATCTCGTTCCGGCCGTTTGAGTATGACCTAAAGATCTGGCAGTCACTCGGCGCCCGCGGCTGGACCTTCGATACGTTCATGCGAATGATGGACAAGCTGAGAAACACTGTCCAGCCTGTCCATGGACGTCACCGCAACCAGCTGTGCAAAGACTGGATCAAGTCTTGCAGTAGCGCCCTCGACATCCCCGTCATTCACGACTTTAACAACACCATCACCGACACCGGCTCTCTGAAGGAGGCTGTCGGTTTCTTCTCCGTCAGCTACAACCCCGACGATGGTCGCCGCTCCAGTGCATCCGTAGCCTACATTCATCCCGTCTTGCGAGGTGACGAGAAGCGACCCAACTTGACCATCTTGACCCATGCCTGGGTTTCCAAGGTCAACGTCAAGGATGGCGTCGTCGCCGGTGTTGATCTGACTTTGCACGATGGCTCGGCGCGAACCATCACCGCCAAGAAGGAGACCATTCTCTGCGCCGGTGCCGTCGACACCCCAAGGCTCCTGCTCTTGTCCGGCATTGGCCCAAAGAAGCAGCTGTCCGATCTCGGCATCACCACTGTCCACGATCTGCCCGGAGTTGGTGAGAACCTCCAGGACCATCCCGAAAGCATCATCATGTGGGAGCTCAACAAGGCCGTCCCTATGGGCCAGACGACCATGGACTCGGACGCTGGTATCTTCCTGCGACGCGAGAAACCGGATGCGGGTGCCAAGAAGTCGGCTGCCAACCCCGACGGCATTCCGGACGGCGACATTGCCGATGTCATGATGCATTGTTACCAGATCCCGTTTACGCTCAACACGCTCCGTCTTGGCTATGCCGAGCCCAAGGAAGGCTTCGCGTTCTGCATGACGCCCAACATCCCTCGCCCGCGATCCCGCGGCCGCCTGTACCTGACGTCTTCCGACCCCAAGGTAAAGCCGGCTCTGGACTTCCGCTACTTTACAGACCCCGAGGGCTACGACGCCGCCACGCTCGTGTACGGCATGCGAGCCGCCCGCAAGGTTGCTCAGCAGGCACCCTTCAAGGACTGGATTAAGCAAGAGGTCGCTCCCGGGCCTAACGTGCAATCCGACGAGGATCTCAGTCACTATGCTCGCAAGGCCGCACACACCGTCTATCACCCCTGCGGCACCACTCGGATGGGTGATGTCGCCAAGGACGACATGGCCGTGGTGGACGAGAACCTCAAGGTTAAGGGGCTGAAGAAGCTCCGCATCTGCGATGCCGGAATCTTCCCGACTATTCCTAGCATCAACCCCATGCTCACCGTGCTGGGCGTCGCCGAGCGATTGGCTGAGCTGATCATTGAGGAGGACGGCAAGACCGAGAAGGCTCGACTTTGAGTGCGCGCTTCGTTATACTGGATAACAAAAAGGAGTAGAGGCGCATTACCCAAAAATGGTCCAAAGTTACGACCCGTTGAAGATTCACGACCTAGGTTTTTTTGTATATACATAGCGAATAGGTGTTATATTCAATTGCTTTCCACCTTAAGCGGCATTCGAGCTGCCGGCTGTCGGTCCTTCATGTGAGGGGCTACGAGTTGGTTGGAGGAGACGGCATCCAACAAGCTCTCTTTCTTGAGGAGCTCGCTAACTTCATTCACCCAGAAGGCATGCTTCTTATGCATCTTTTCACCGCGACCCCGTCATGATTGGGCAAATCCATTTCGCACTTATGTATGCGAACTCTGCGCCCGGGTTATATGGTGTCGGGTCAATCATACGATTTCTTTTCAGTACATTAATTCGTCAAAGTCAATCGGCGCTTTGGGCATAGAGGTCGTGTGACCTCCCGACAGCATGGCATCGTCTCTTGATACCCAAAGTCGCAGCCTGCTTCTTCTGCTTTGTGTTTCGCAATCCCTGGTTGCTAGGCTAAATGATCTTCGGGGTCGTCGTCGCAGCCTGCCGATTCCAAGCCTGTCGTCCACGAATGGAATCAAGCTTACTCTACATTGCTGCATACGCCGGCCGTTCTTTGATTGCCGACTCGTCCACGTTTACCCCCTCACCGGTCGACCTCATGCATGCCTGTCCCCCTCAGCTCTGATCATATCAGGTCTTCATTACACCACCGCAGATGATTTGCCAATTGGGCCTCAAGCAGAGCCTCAACGTTGCAACTGTGTGTTGCGTGACAGGTTTTGGCAATTCGGGGGTACATGATGATTGGACTGCCTCGACAGAGGATAGGTTGCGAATGAGTTATCCCTCTGCCCGTCTGCGGCGCCAATGTGGTGTAACTCGGCCGATTGGAAATGAAGCCGCCTATCACTAAAGCGCGTCGCCAGCCTCATGGCGTCAGAGAGCTTCAGGCGTTGATACCCAAACTTCTCGGGGAGGAGGAAAGCCTCACTCTCTGAAAGGTCAATTGGGAATGGAATTGCGCTGGACATCATTCCCAGGAGATTGGGGTGGAATTCGTATTGGCGGCTTTGGTAGATTATATACTCAGACTCATCGCCGCCTCAATGTCTCAGGATGGTATCGCTCCTGGAACAAGGGATCCCAGCCATTACGTCTTGCCTCCTCCGGTAGCTCCGGTCTCATCAAGCGAGAAAGGGGCATAACGACACTCGCTCATCGTCACCATGGCTTCGTCGCAGCATGTGAGTGAGCTGTTGCGCTCACTAAAGAAGTACGTCCCTGTTTTTGCTTTGCCCGCAAGATGACAGACTCCATCGTACCGCTTTACCTCCATGTGCACTAGCTTACACAGGCCGATACTAGGCTCTTCGACTCGGGTGTATACACGGATCTCAAGATCGTCTGCGGCAATGACCAGCACCAAGTGCACAAGGCCATTGTGTGCCTGCGGTCGGGGCGGCTCGCCCAGCTATGCTCAGAGATTGGTCCTGTACGTTCTCCTTCCCCCATCTCTCCCTTGGCCTTGTCGAATGGGGTGAAAGATGCATCTTTGGTGGAGCAAGTCGTCTAACAAGACCTCACTGGGCACAGAACCAAGAAGCCACCATCACGATCCCCGACGACGACCCCCAGACCATCGATCTCATGCTGCAGTACCTTTACACCCTAGAGTACAGCCCCCGCATCGTCGCTCCTACCACCGCCGTCCCTACCCCCAAGCCCCTCACCAACGGAGTCAATGGACACCACCAGCAGAAGGACGATGCTACTCCGTCGCCCAAGACCCCGACGACTAACGGAGGGGTAGCCACCGGCGTCACCAACGGCAGCCCGCAACAGCAGAAGCCTCAACCGCCCACACAAACGACTCTCGAATACAACATCGAGCGCGAAGCCTTCGAAGCCGTGCCCGCCACCGAGTCCGCCTCCAAATCGAGCAAGAAAGCCGCCAAGAAGAAGAAGCGCAGCGGCACCATGACCGCCGACGCCCTCGAGGCGGTATCCCCCACTGCCGCCACCGCCCCAGCCGTCGCAGTACCCGAACCAGCCTCTGCCACAAAACCAACTGCCCCATCATCCACCACTACCACCACCGCCAACGCCGCAGCCCAGACAGTCCTTCCACCCACCGCAATCGCCAAAGACCCCCTCCCCCCACCCTCGCCGCCCCAGCACTCCCCTCCTCCAGCACGCCAAGCTCTACACTCTCGCCCAAAAGTACGGCGTCCCCGGCCTGCGCGCCCTGAGCGCCGCCCGCTTCGCCGCCGAGGCCGAGGAGTACTGGTCGAGCGACGACTTCCTCTCCGCCGCCGTCGAGGCCTACAACGGCGCCACTCCCAAAACAGCAGACATGGTAGCAACCGTTGCCGCCGCCGCAGTAGCCGCCGAAGACGACGAGGAGGCAGAAGAAGAAAAGCCCAGAACGATCCGCGACGTCGTCCTGGGCTCCATGAAAGCCCACCCCGAACTCCTCGACCGCGCCGCCGTGCGCGAGGCCATCCGCCTCAACGCCGAGCTCTCCTTCGACCTGATGATGTTCTTCCGGGATAACCAGCAGAACGGCGGATCGGCTTCGAGCGTCGTGAGCATGCAGTCGGGGGTCGGTACTACTAAGTCGGCACCGCAAGCACTCCTTGTTGCTGACGGGCACGATTGATTACTCCGTGCATATACAAAAGGTAAGGAAGTGGCGTTTTGTTAACGAATGAGTTATTCAGTGGATTTATATATCATGGACTGTCTTTATCCTCATTTGCCGTCGCATGTGCTGGTCGGGTCGTTCAATCAGGAAAGAAGTGTTCGCGGTTTGGTTCAAAATGGATATGTTCCCCAGACAGCAACAAGTAGGGAAACGAGTTAACAGCAAAAAGGTACACGGAGCACTCTTTAGGCGTCATTGATCTCGTTATCTCAATGACGAATAATTCTACACATGGGTTTATTTACAACTATCGTGAGCGAATTATATATGAATATACATCATTATGAAAACCCCCGTTACCAATCCAACTCCGTCTGCCGACAATGCCAGCTCTTCAAGAGCAAGGTATTTATCGGATTTCCTTGGCTTCGTTCAGTTCAAGTATCATTGTTTTGATGAATTGGCCCGCGTAGCCCCGTTGTTCGTACATCGTACCTATATATAAAAAAGGAAAAGAACGCGCTTTGCTGGCTGCGCCGAGTCCTTGTCACAAGACTCGAAACCCACTCCGCTGACCAGACCCAGCTAGATCGCCATCCATCGGGAGCAGTCGAGAGTCTAGTGACCGAAGACCACAGCCGCACCCAGCGCGATCACAAGACCAGCAGTCCAGGCACGCTGAGTGTGAGCGTTTCCGCTGACGATGGGCGAGCCCAGACTGTCACTCTGGCCCGGGACCCCGCTGCCTGCCGCGGGTGTCCCAGGGGCACCAGCCCCTCCGGTTGCTGGGGTTGCTGCTCCCGGAGCGCCAGCAGGGCCTCCAGCCGCAGGACCAGCGGCACCACCTTTAGCAGGCGGCGGGGGTGCGCCTGAGCCAGCAGGGGGTGGACCTAGACCGCCTACTCCAGCCGCTGGTGGTGGTGGAGCACCAGACCCGGCGGGGGGAGGCGGTGGTGCTCCTCCGGCTGGTGGGGGTGGTGGTTGTCCTCCAGCTGGCGGCGGCGGTGCGCCTGAGCCAGCAGGGGGTGGAGGTGGCCCTGCTCCTCCAGCCGGTGGTGCCGGCGGGGCAGCACCTCCTGCGGGAGGAGGTGCATTGGTCCCCATTGGCGGAGGCGGTGGTGCTGGTGCGCCTGTGTAAGACCGAGGTCAGTCGTCATCATATGTAGCATATCTAAAGAGAGAGCATTGCGGAGAGTGATGGTAAAGCATTTCATGTATCGCGAAAACTGGCAGACGGGACGCGCTTCACACGGAAAACTCGTGACAGCGCGTAAATGGAATATAATAGCAGCTCCTTCGGTACAACTTACCTGATGGAGCCGGAGGTGGTGCCGGCGGGGCTGCTGCACCTGCTTCAGCCCCAAGAGCTACCTTTGCTGGTGGCGGTCCTGCTGGCAAGGGGTTTGAGCCTTTAGCATGCGGCGGCGCTTCTGCTGCCCCAGCTGCTGCTCCCGCTGCTGCCCCAGCCGCCGCCCCAGGCGACCCTTTCGCTGTCCCTTTTGCACCGGCGTCCTTCGCGGGTGGCGCCGGCGGAGCTTGTCCACCAGCTGCGGCGGCTGGGCCAGGTCCTGCCGCCCCGGAAGCTGGTGCTGCTGCTGCTGCACCACCAGCTGCTGGCGGGTTCGCGCTGCCCGCCGCGGCATTCGACACTATGCCTGGTGGTGGTGGTTGAGCTGCGCCGGGTTGTTGGGCACTTGGCCGTATATCAGTACCCTTGGCGGGTGGCGGTGGCGGTTGCGCCAGCGCGCCATTGGTTGCGAGAGATATCGAGAGCAGCGAAGCGAGCGTTATCGTGTTATACTTCATGTTGGTGAGTAAGTCTTGAGAGTAAGACCGCCGAAGTAGGGGAATGCGATAGTTGTCGATGTTGAATTCGAAGAAGAGATCCTGGCAGATAACGAGAGTGAACTCGATAGTTCAAAGTTTCAAGATTGGATCGTCTCTCCGAACTTCGAGCGATATGATTTGCGATGGGTTCGCTTGATCAACACATGGTCCCATTCGTCTGGGAAAGTAGAGCCGTCAGCCAAAAAGAGCGACAGCAGTGAGATGAGAAGAGGCGAGGATGGAAAGGGTGATGAAATCGGGTCTGAATCTGACGAAATGGCTATTGAGATTCATAAGTATCGGATCACATAAGCTTATCCGTTAGGCAGTTTGCAATAAATGAAATAACATGAAGAAGGGGGTAGGAGTTCGCCATGCCTTAAGCATGAATCAATGAATGAATGAATGAATGGGGGAGGCGCTGCGCAACAGGTAGGCAGGTGTTGGTGGAGGCTCTCTCGTCGTCGTTTGAAACCCCTGCCCGCACTCTCGACATGGAATGCCTCTTTTGCTTTTTTCGGCTGGGGATCTACCTGCACATCATAGGCTGACAGGGCATACACTTGACCGTTGGTAATATGTAAGTCATCTGAGCTATATGACAGATATATGGCGATCGCGTTCGTCCCGGATCTGCTGGTTGCTGATCAACCCAGCTTGGCCCATGCCGGCTAGTGTTTGAGGAGTGTCTGGAAGTAGGAAACATAGTCGCGATCAAGGTCGGTCCACGTTCCCCCCACCACATCCACTACCCTGCGAGTTTCAAATGGGCGATTTGTCGTGAGCCACGGGCAATGGAGCAAGTCCAACATGGAAGCCAAGCTCCGGGGGATATTTGTTCGTCGGCGGGAACGAATATCAGACGTGCCTTGTCGTCGGGAAGTTGGGACGAGTGCAGATTGTTTGGTCCGGTGAAGATCAGTTGATTGGGACTTGGCAAATCTCTAAGTTAGTAGGTTAGGACAGGGAGCAATGAACAGGCCCCAAATGCCATCAACCCCACCAACCTACAGCGCTCCCTCCAACCCTCCAAACAAACAAAGCCAGCATCGCAACTTCTGCCAAAAGACCAATCGGGTACGCATCCCAAAGAAAATACGGTAACTTTGTCGGTTTTCTTCTCCTGGTATATCGCCTTCGCATTACAAAATGTTATAAAAGTTTTTCTCATCGTATTGCGTGGTGTGTGGCTGATGAAGGTCGGAGTTGGTAATGCGCGTGCAAGAGGTGGCGTTTCAGACCGGCATTAGGCCCGTTTGGAAGAAAGTGTCAATTCCATGGCTGCTCCCAACTTCACACAACCCAGCCTCCGAATAGGCGCTCTCTCGGGAGCGAATCAAGAGCTAAAGGCCGAGTACACAGAGGATGACATATGGCTTTTCACTCATGGTTTTGACTCTTACACAGGCTTTTCCTCGACAAGTTCCTACCACCCTGATACAGGCCATCGGCCAAATCAGATCGCTTTCGCATCACTGGTGGCTTGCTTTTCACTGCTGTTCTCCTCGTCCGCCGCTCCTCTCACCTCTTGGACCTTGGGTGTATCCCGAGCAACCATTGGTTCCTCCGCCGTTCCATACTTCCTAGCAGTATATCCATCAAGCTGGGTACACGTTAGTCACCACACCTCAGAGAAACAAAATAAAAGCAAAGAGCGAAACTTACCCATCGCACAACGAACAACCAACATGCCAATGCCACGATGATGCACAGCAGCGCAATGTACCCGTTCCGCCAGTACGGCGCATCGTCGGCCGGGTACAGCACCACTCCCCAGAAAGTCCAGAGCAAGAAGCCGCTCGCGACCATGGACGCGATAACCACCGACCGCGCCGCATCGTCGCCGCCGCGGGCTACGATTACGTTGATCCAGCCGTAAAGCAGCGGGTTGATGCTGTACGCCGTGGCTGCGAGATAAAACGCGGCGAAGTGACCCGCGAGGGTCATGGTCGGGATCAGCAGCACGATCGCGCTGATGGCCTGGAGCCCGCACAGCGTCAGGCCGACGAAGACGCGGTGCCGCGGGAACCGGTCAATGACAAGGGCGGCGCCCAGCTCAGCGACAATGCCCAGGGCTTGCACGCCGAGCGGCAGCGTGTTGACTTGGGCTTGCGTGTAGTGGCGCGCCTTTTGCTGGTTCTTGAGATACAGCAGCATCAGGTTCTGGGTGGGGATCGCCTGTAGCGCAGCGCTCAGCAGCGAGAAGACGCAGCAGATGTAGATGGTGGGCTGGCCAAGAACGCGCTTCGTAAGGCTCCATACTTGGACTGGTGGTCAAGGTTAGCCGTTTTCTTCAACATGCTTTGGCGTGGTCAAACTCACTATTATGTCCATCTTCGCTCTTCGGCGGCAGTCGTTCGAGGGCCAGGTTGCGTTCCGTCTGGTTGAGGTACGGCGCACGCGTCGTCTCGGGCAGATCGGGGAAGTACAGGAACCCGAACAGCGCGATCGGGCAGGTGATGATGCCGTCAATCAGGAACACCCACTGCCAGCCGGCCAAACCACTGTGACCATCCATAGTCGTATAAATGGCAGCCATCATGGCCCCGGCAAACATGACGCCCACCTGGCCAGAGACGGTGAACATGGCGGTTCGTTTAGCGATCTCGCTGGTTTTGCTACATCAAGGAGGAGCACGTGTCAGAGTCGGGCGACGGGCAAAGTCGAGCAGTAAGTTGAGTGAATACATACTACCATGACCCCATGACGTAGATATTGCCGGCATAGGTACTCGCTTCAGCAAAGCCCATGAGGAATCGTACGGCGCACAGTTGGCCGTAGGTCTTGCAGCCGGCGCTGGCCATGGTGAGGCCAGCCCAGATGAGCACCATGGAGGGAAACCAAATGCGCGGCGGGACCTTCTGGATGATGATGCTGTTGGGGATCTGGCCGACTAGGAGCCTGTACACAGAGGAAAGGTGGCTTGGTCAGTCGAGTTGGTGAATGGATGGTGAAGAGTACGACTCACCCAGCGGTTGCCATTGACAAGAGGACATTGTAGTCCGCTCCGGTGAGGTTCAGCGACTCTTTCAGTCCAGCGACCTGAGACCACCATAGTCAGCCTGGGGATCGTGTTATAATGTTATGGAAGCGGCGGTCGTACATAGGCATTGGCGAAAGCTGCTCGGTCTGTTCGATGGTCGGTATTGTTAGCTGCGCACTCGCAAACAGTTGCGACGTAGTGAGTGCTTACCCAGGTAGTTGAAGAAGTAGCTGAAGCAAGCGTAGGTCTACATGCAATCCTTGTCTTAGTCACGGCGCACGATTGCGAACATGGGGATGTCCAGGAGTAATACCAAGATGAAGAAGTCTGTCGAGCGTCAGCACAATTGATCGAGTGATCCTACGACATCGTATTGGGAAAAGAGGCGAGCGTGACGTACCCAACTTCCGGACCAGCTTGGTCTCCTCTTTGCTCTTCACTGAAGCGACTCTATCGAGAGCTATCGCCGTGGGAATACGATCAGCAATTGACTTCCCAACCCTCGAGTGTAAGCCGGGTCACATACCACCTGTCGCGCCCTCTGCGGGTGCGACCTTTTCTTCGTTCGACATGGCGCTTGAGCTTCCGTTGAAGCAAACAGAACGAGCCGGAGAAGCAGAAAGGTCAATGATCAAGGATCCATGATTCCTGGGAGCAGCCGCCTTTTTGTTCTCTGCCCGCACCCGCTGCCGATCTCCAGTCTTGGCTCCCCCGACTAGGTCACGAACCTTGGACAGGAACCATGGCAACATGGCGACCCCGAGCATCGGAACCCCCTCCAAGGAAGGGTTGATGCCAAGGGTCTAGCATGAAGAAAAGATTTGATTGATTAGATAACATACGATCAGATAGGCCTGGCCTCCCTCAATACACTTTCCGGCTATCCCCAAAGGGCATCGCGACCGGTGCTAAACCCGCTTGGCGGTGGGCCCTGGGGTTCGCGTAATGTGTCGTCGGCAGTGGGGTTGGCGACGCTTGTCAGGATTTGGTTGGAGCCCCGGACTCTGCCCCGACAGCCGCACTACCTGTTTCCAGCTAATTTTGATCTGATAACGAATCTCTTTAAATGAAATAGTCCTTGATGCCATGCATTTCTCCTAGAGAGTGATGCACGTCTTCACGGTGTGGGGATCCAGGCTGGTTGCTTGTGGCTGGCTGACGTTAAAGAAGCTAGCAATAGTGATGGGCGCTATTAGGGGGCAAGCACCGGCAAGTTCCGTGAAGATGTTTCTCTGCCTCAACGTATCACATTGTCAACTATACACGGATGTACTGCGAAGCGGGATTGCGTGGACGGTAAACGTGTATTGGTACTGTAATTGAAGAGGCTAACTCCATGTACGCTTTCTGAGAGTCTCGGGCGAATGATGAAAGCTATCACTTATACATGCTCAGCTGGCTGGGGGTCACGTTCTACCAGAGGACCCTTTTCTGCATCTGTTTCGACGTGAAGATGTATGTTTCAAATTATCTCTTGTGATAGGGCCTCCCTGTCTGATCAATACTCAAGGTTTTCGAGCACGAACGTCAATCCCGTCGTGTCGGGTGTCTCGTAGTCGAATGGTTCGAGCTCGAGTTCCTCGGGTACAACTACCAATTCTTCGATGCACCAATCATCTTCAGCATGGATCCCAAACGGTTTAATAAACCCTTCTGCCCGTCTTCCTCGCTACATTGACTGAAGTCGATACTGTGCCTGATCCGAGCCACTTTGCTGTCCTACTCTTCAGGTTCACCCTTGACAATGGCGTCACTGACGCTTGCTTCCATACCATGCTGCTTCTCGAGCTCGAGAGCATCGCATTTCTGTGCAAGGAAAGACCTAGCGTCCTTCTCAAGAGAGAGCTGCCGTTCGAGGTTGGCAATTCGCTTCTTCGCGTCGCCTTGGCATGCCTTTTCAGCTTTGAGTTGATTTTCAAGGCTGACGATCTGCGAGGTGCGGTCTTCGTTCTTCTTCTTCTCTTTGGCAAGACTCTTATTCATGCTGCCAAGGGCTTCGCGCTGGCCTTTGCGTTGCTTTTCGAGGGTGGCAATCGCCTTCTGATGGCCAGCATTGGCCTCCATCTCCCCCTTCAGCGTTGCATGGACAGTCTCCAGCGACTTAGTGACAGTGTCCAGCAAGGTAGTAAGCTCTTTGGTCTGGCTGATGGCTTCCTCTTTGGCTTTCGTTTCCTCCTTCTTAGCCCTCTTCTCCTCATGCTTGGCCTTCTTCTCCTCATCGAGATGATCCATCAAGCGGTTGGCCAGCCTGATGGTTTCGTTGAAGCTCTCGTTCCGGCCAAGCTCGGGGCTCTGCTCACAATTGAATGCTTCGTCAAACGATCTCTTGGACCGAGCATCCGATGGGTTCCCCAAGATTGCGGGTGGCCTGGAGGGGCTGAGGGGTGTCGCTGGCTCGACCGGGTCGCTGAAAAAGCCCGGGTCTTGTGCGATGACATCTTGCCTTCGTTGAGAACTTCTGGCTGGCTGGAGGAAATGCCGGGGCTTGGGATGAATTGCACGGCTGTGTATAGACACGATAATAGGACAGGAACTTGGGAGAATTGGGAATTCTGATGGACCAGAAGAAGAATTGAGGGCTGTGAGTTTGGTGGATCTGTGAAATTGAATGTGAACAATCAACAGAAAGAGCCACAAGACCACACCCGCCTTGTGTCCCATGTGTCTGACAGAGATGTCCGTCTGGTGTCTGATATTAAACATAAAGGCAGTCGCGAGCCAGGAAGGCCCCACCAACGACCAATGCAGAGCGTACGTACTCGCAGCGGTTTCCCACTTTGACGGTGCAAGGCATCAAACATGTATCTGATTTGCAGCCTGCCCTGCGACAAACAAAATTTCGTTCTTCAATGGCGGAGGGGTAGGTGAGAAGTTGCTATTACCCTTATTACCAGGCAGAGAAGCAGTCGTTGACATATATGCCTTCCTGACTTCCTTGAAGTGCACTCATGTTTTCGAGGGCGTCCGCAGGGTTTGATACGTTCAAGTACGTGCTTGTAGTTAGCTACATAGAGAACACACCGACTGTACATTTCTTTCAACTAGGTTGGATAGGTATAGAAGCTGTTTCCATTCATATTTGGGTATGTATCATACGTCAAGTCATAAGCTCGTCCCAATGCCCGTAGTCAGCATTGCCACCGCAATACCTAGGTAAGTAGGTACTCATGAAGCGACCTAGCCAAGTTCCTGCCGAGTCCTTTGGTGGACTTGTTCTCTTAAATGACCCGTGAGTTCACCCCCGTGGTTCCAGTCTCCGTAGTTCCCCCAACACCGGTCCCTGTCGTAGCACCCCCAACCCCCGTCCCCGCCGTCGTTCCCGTCGTGCCCGCAGCAGCCCCCCGTAGTCGTCGGTGCCGCCGCAGTACCAGCCGTATGCTTCCCATGCTTCTGCTCGTGCCTCGCCACCATGTGGTCCGTCCCCGCAATGTCCTGCTTGCCCTTCTCGGCAATGTTATGGTTCTTGGCCTGCGCCAGCTGCGTCTGCGGGTGGTTGCTGTTGTTGTCAAAGGCCTGGTCTGTCACCTCCATGGCCGAGCCACGGATGGCGTCGCCCGCGCCGCGGATGCCCTTGAGGCCGGACTTGACGTCGTCTACAATCTTGGACATTTTGTTTTTGGCGTGGGGGTTGCTTGTAGGTGTGAATGTGTGTGTGTGTGTGTGTGTTTATTTGTGCTTGGTGAGAGGTGAAGTATAGGGGATGTCTTGTCTTGATGATTGAGGTTTGGAGAGTTTATGCTGAATGTAAGTTTATGATGCCAAGAAACCTGGGTGACAACCAGCAGCTTTATGTGACCGAAACAAGACATCCCGCAAGATACCGGCCATGACGTAGGAGATGCCACAGGTAAGCATGACGTAGCCTGTCACGGCATTAGATTGATTGGCTCAACTTGTAGCTGAAGCCCCACCGCGATCATCGCCTAGTCTGGACAGCTAGTTCGGCCAGTAGAGATAAAGGAGAACTATTTCCGGCCACCAACAGCGCTTCGGCGATGAATGGCGAGAGTATTGGCTGCCATCGTCTTCTTGTGATAGCCTCCCTGATAAATGTCGTGACTTGTTTTAGTCGCAGTGAGCAGGCCCAGATGAGACTGCAGCACTTTGGCCATCCTTGAAAGCATTCCCAAAACGTGATGATGTTAAACTAGTTCTCGTATTGGACTAGCTCTTTCCTGGAAAAGAGGACTGACACCGAAAAGGTGAACTCTTGATTGGTTTGTTTGACCCAGCACAAGTCGATGTCAGCAAAATAAAACGATGGTGAAGCCCAAGGATGACAGTCAACAAAGCAGCAGTGAGCAAGCAGTAAAAGGAAGAAGGTTAATGCCATTGTCGCCATTATACAAATATGCTTCTATAATCAGCTCTCTAAAAATCCAAAAGAGCACTGTCCCCAAAATATTGTCGTGAAGATGGATGATGCATCGCCCCCAAAACGCCGGCCAATTCATACCAAGCTCAATCCGAAATAGGGGTGTATCGGATGCCAGTTTCAAATATCAGTGTTCCAATATAGGTATACGCCAAAATCTAAGCATGATTAAACATTACTCCTGAAGGGCGTGGCCGTGCCCAAAGCCAGCTTCATCATCCGCCCGGCTCTAAGATGCTGACCGCGGCTTGTTAATGCGGACACACCACAAGAAGTAGTCCTCGAGCGGGAGCAGGTTCAGCATGAACTTGTTGCCCTTCCAGGCGATGCCGCAGACCATCGCGCCGGCGACAGCATCGAGGATGAAGTGGTTGGCGGTCGAGACGATGGCGACGAGGATAATGAAGGGGTAGAAGAAACCGAAGAGCAGGCACAGCAGGCGCGGCGTCGACGGCAGGTGGAATCGCATGTTCGAAATGGTGACCGGGCGGGTTTGGCGGTGGCGGGCGTTCAGGGGTAGCGTGGCCACAGTCATACCGATCATGAGGGAATAGCCAAAGTGGAGCGAGGGCATGGCAGCTATTTGGGGATTGATTAGCTTAGGCGTCCGAAAAAGATTGGGGGCCGACAGAAAATGACGAGTTGTCTTACCATATTGGTTACAGAACTTGTTTTGCGTCCAATAGCTAGCATCACCGTCGGCACCGTGAACAGTGTCTACAAAGCCGTAGGTTCGGCCTTCCGTCGCATCGGCGCCTTGCGCATTCGGGTCGCTCAGCAGGCGAGGCGGCATGCAGGGCCAGAGAGTGAAGATGACGAAGGCGATGAGATTGCACATGGCCATGGTGCGGCGGCGAGCTTGGAAAAGGGGCGCACCGGCCGGGGAGCCTGCACTCTGTCCAACATCCTTGCCATCCTGACGCTCGTGCGTGCGGTTGCGCACAATGCAGTAGTAGTACAGGCAGACGAGGAAGAAGATGGTGGCCGGGATGTGAATGAAGGAGTAGAGGCGGTTGATCCACGGCATCAGCGTCGTATGCGGCAGGAAGACCTTCTGGATCGCCGGCTCGAGGAAGATGCCCAACTTCTGTTCAAGGTGGACGACCTGCAGGCCGTGGCGGCGGGCGACGTTTACAGTACCTTCGACGAGAGTCAACGCAGAAACAGCACGACCGAGTTGATAGACCTAGGCGGACACTGTTAGTACCTCTTGTCTGTATTGCATGGGGAATGATCTTGTTTGCTTACCCAATAGATCAGTGCCCAATACCAGACCTCACAGAGGAAAGGAAGCTTGATTAATAGCCGGCTCAAGAAGGTATCCTTGAAAACCCGCGTGTTGGGCGAGACCACACTGCCTCGGAACTTCCAGAAACCAACCTCTCTCCTCCTCCATACTGGCTCCGACGCCGCCGATGATGTGAGATAGCCATCCTCGAGCAAGTTGTCTGTCACCATAGGAGAGTACGGGTCGTCGTCCTCAACAGCGGTCTCGTCGGAAGAGGATGTCCTTGAAGATCGTACCTCGTCATCGTCGCCCTTCTCCTTCCAGGGTATCTCGCCGCGCTTAGCGAAGAGCTTGTAGTTCGTATTGCGGTTCACGATGACACCGCCCGCAAGTAGCGACACCACCACGACGGGTTCGGCGAGTCCTCCAACACCCATGATTACGGTTGCTGATTGGACTGGTTGGAAGCACTTCGAGAAAGGGGCCCCTAAAAGAAAGTTCTTTGGTCGCAGGAGCCAGGTAGTGACCGTTTCCGTTCCGGGGGTCGGGCTAGGTATTTCGGGATACGCAATCAGGGAAAGAGGCGTGAGACAGACTCACAGTCTATCTGGGTGGTGGGAGGGCGTTTAACGTAAAAGGGTCTCACTCGAAAAGGCAATTGGAGATGTGAAAGCCACAAAAGACCATGCAATGATGGTGGGAAAGCCCCAGATTTTGAGAGATCCGGCATCCTGGGTATGGGCCATCGCTCGGTCTCCGCGGTGGCAGTGAGCTGCGACATGCTTTGCTACATGATGCCTCCATGCTGGGCAGGCCTGTGGATAGGTCGTCGGATAACCGGCTGACCGACGTGGGCCGCCAAGAGCATCGCGGAGCCTTTTGGCATGCTCTGGGCAGCCATGCCTGGATACTGTGTTGGAGACGCGCTTGCTGCTTATTTGGCAGTTCTGGCTCACTGGATGGTGGTGTCGTTGGGCGTGTCACTGTGTGTAATTGCTGGTCTTGACGTCAGGCGCGAAGAGTTCTGCTGGCGTGGTGGTGGTGGGTACACACACCTTCCGCGGACACGATTCTTCCTTTCTTGTGGGGGAAGATCACCAGATGGCATGGATACCCTGATATTGATCGAACTTCTCGATGGGTACACTGCTAGTCGGCCGGCCATTGCGTGTCAAAACCTCGTACCTCGGAGGCAGAGTTCGCATTGGGTCATCGTGCTGGCGCCGGTGCGGGTTCTATCTTTGCCCGCCCACCGGACTTTTGAGGACTTCAGTCTCCGTTTTCTCTCATTCTCCAGCATGGTCTGACTGAGATCTCTACCGAGCTGGCTCCGCGCACAACACTTTACCCTAAGAATGCAAGCGTGGGTGATGTTGGTGTCGTTGTTGGTTGTCGTGCGGCCTGACTGGTATGATTCTGCTTCCAATGCGCCATGGCAGGGCGGTAGGCAAGACAGACGGTCAATCTGCAGTACCTTGGTTGGCTGTAACTTTCATCTCATGTTCATACAGTAGGTACAGTACATACGTGCCCTACGAGACACGCCCATTCAAGGATGGAGAGTACCTAAAGCATGGCATTGTGGTCTGAACCCAAAACTCGCCCGGAAAAGTTTGCCGTTGTGCGGTTGCATGGACTGTGCATGCCAAGGGGGGACATGGGCGAAAATCCTGTCGGTACGGGTATTGTACCGGCATCAACATTTCGAGACCGCCCTTACTCCGCTGCCGAGTTGATAGACTGGGCGCTATCTGAAAATGGGCCCACCATTAGCGATGCGATGCACCGCTAGCACTCCCTAAGGGGGCAGGAACGCACGAGACCAGCGGAAAAGGCAGAGCGAAAAGTGACAGCAGGTAGCAGGTTCGGTTCAATTGTTTGCGTTCCAGCAGCAAATTTGCCCGGTATGCAACCGCGGCAATCCGCGGAAAGAGAGAAAACACAGCCCAATAATGCCCAGAGTTTTGCTGTGACCAAGGATTGACAGACGGTAGTACGATGTCGTCCGTCACAATGGGAGAAGCATTGAGAGTGAGTAAGATTAAAAACAGCCAACGGATGTATTACGACAGCAAGTGTGTAGTGTGTTGACAATCGGGGTGGCTGTCGGGATCTCTGACACGTTCCCGATGTGATTTTACCCAAAGCAGGTGTGAGGCTTACTCGCGCGTTCAGTGATTGATTCTTCAGCAGCAGCCAGGAGGATTCACCTAATGTTGCACAAGCACATGGCGGGCATGTAGGTCAGAACTTTACCACAACGGCGGACCACGTAACCCGCGCTACAGTAGAGTGGCTCCTTGTGGTGCGCCCGAACAGCCTCAACAGGGGGCCATCCACCCCACCCGAGAACCGTCTCCCCGATCCGGTTGGTTTTGATGCCTGCAAAATCGATCAAAATTATTGATTGCCGATGTTTAAAACCCGAGAATAAGATGCTTTATTCTGATGGCTTGAATTCTATAAGATCAAATGCCATGAATGCACCGGACGAGTTGCAAATGCATACATAGGTTCCATGATTCATTCAGAAAGGAAATGAGGAACGAGCTCAGGAGCAGCCCCAGCTTGCATGGTTTTCCTGCTGGTCCACCTCCAGGGCTCTTGGCAGCGAACCGCTTCTTTATTCGATGCTCGACTTCGAGAACACGGCAACATGTCCGTCCAACTCCAGTTTTTCCTTGCGCCTCCTGAACGAACCCGAGAGCGTATCCAGTCTGCCAAGCGTCTAGTGCTCTAATTATGCAAGTGCGAGGCACATACATCTGGCTGTATCTAATACCCGAAGATTGTTCTGGCAGCTAGAAGCTAAAAGCGGAAAGCGAATCGCATATTGTAGCTTCCGTCGCTGTTGAACATCACATGTAGGTAGCATTGGGGATTTGATCATTGTGGCATATCACCAGATCAGATACCCATCTCTGCTGTACATGAGATAGCATCTTTTTTTTTTGTTTCTGACCAGCCATCTAATCTCCAGGCTTGCTATCCGTCCGCGGACGCCCGAGGTTTGGACCCGACTCTTTTCCTCATGCACACGCTGAAGCATTGGAATGGAGTTGTTCGTTCGGTCGCGGACCATCCGCCACGGACCGCCCGCCACTTGCATCGCGTACTTATCAATGGGTCCCGATCACCTTCATCAACACTCATCATTCGATCCATAAATGGAAAACCTGCTCACTAAGGCAACAAAGGTAAATATCGCGATTAAAGAAATTGTTCTAAAATGAGTGAAATGTAACGGGGTATCTAACTCGTGACACATTGCAAATCTAATGAGGTCTCGAACCGAACTCAAAGTCCGCGGACATCCGATTGAGACCGCCAACTTGAGAAGAGACAGTAAACCTGTCGATGATCCGGCCATTACCAGCGCATAACGGGAATGAGGAAAGGCATGTGAAGGTCAGTCATATGCCCATCTCACACGACAATCGTGCCCAGCTCCCGAGGCGACAACACGCCTCCCTGCCTCTCCATCTCGAGCTTCTTCCTCCCACCATGGCCTTGGATCTTCCAGGTCAACATCTGACCATGCACCTCCCACGCATCGCCTTCAGCGACGTTAATCTGCAGCGCCAGCTGCTCCGCCTCATCGCTCTGCCGATACTGAAGCCACGGAACATAGATGGTCGCGACAGCCTCCTCATGCTCCTCTCCAACATCAACCTCGACTTCGAACCGCGAAGTCTTAACATCAAACGCCATGCGCACTAGCTTCGTCCCCGACGAAGCAGGAGCAAGACTCTGCATAAAAGGTCGACACCACGCCGCCGGTGCCCGGGCCCCGGCCAGGTAAGGATGGTTCGGGAACGACCCCGTCTCGGCGCAGTAGAGGCTCAGGTCCTCGCCGTTCCAGCCGTCGCCCCACTCGTGCGTGTTGACGGCCGAGTAGGCCCAGAGCGTGAAGTTGACGAGGTGGTCGTCGCACGCCGATACCAGGGCATCCATGGCCTTGACGTGGGCCGTGTAGTCTCCCCCTCCACCTCCTGACCCTCCGTCCGACTCTTCTCCACTTTCTTCTTCTTTCTTCCCGTTGGACTGTCCGTTACTCTTCTGATTCTTATCATTTGACGTTATGGGAGACCCCGAAGCACCAGAAGAAGCAGAGCTCGGGCGCGAGAGCCGGTAAGCCTTCGCGTTATCCAAATTAAACGGGATCCCCGTCTCCCCAATCAAGGTAGGCACGCCATTCTCCTCCCCATCGAGCGCAAGCCGCCCGATCTGGTCTGAGATGACCTTGCGCACTTTCCCCTTTCCGACGCGCAGCCCGAACGCCTTGAACTTGTAATGACCTCTAATCAACCCAACGACGTCGGCGTTCCAGCTCTCGTGCCAATGCCGCCGCATCACCGTCAGGCCGTCGTAGAAGTGTGGACTGTACGCGAGAAGACTCATTTGCTCTTTCTTGTCCAGTTTCTCTCCCGTCTGCCCGCTCAGGGAGTTCGGGTTCGTGTTCGAGCCCGCGGATGGCGGTGGCGAGGGGGCGGTAATGGCGAGAAGACACAAGGTTGCATGAAGCTGACGGTCTTGGAGGAGTGCGCGCGCACCACGCTCTCCGTCCACTGCCGGTGGAACTCGCGCCAGTACGATTCAACAAACGTGAACGCGACATCGTCCGCCTTATTCTCCTTCTTCGTCGCAGCCTCCGACGTATGCGGCAAGTTAGCGAAGTAATCCGGCCGCTTGAGATCGCCCGTCTCGACGTCCCAGACCCCGTGCAGGGCCCATACACATGTTCCCAGGGGCCAGGAATCGCCACGGCGGAACGGCCAGCGCGGGTCTTCCTGCTTCAGCCAGCAGCCCGCCCCCTTCTGAGGCGCGATGTGCATGGTGCCTATCTTGTGGGGCCCCGTCTGCCCTAAGCGGAACTCGTGCACCTCGCGCTGCTCCATACCCATGGCGAGGCGCATGGCCTGGATCGGCGTCGGGTTGCTGTGGATCTTGGCCGTGTGCTCGCGCTCGTTGGCGTCCAGGTCCTGCCACCCGATGTACCCGGCCTCGGGCTCGTTCATGCCGTCGTATCCAAAAGGCAAGTCGCCTAGTCGTTCAGCTAATCGTACGTAGGCTGCATAGTAGTGGCGCTGCAAATAGTCCTGAATGTTGATATCGGTGCCGTCATCGGCCTTAATGGTACAGCGGGGCGCGAAGTCGCGGCCACCGAAGAACAGGGCGAAGATGGTGCACGATGCAAGCCGGTTGTGGTTCGTGGTCCACATCATGGGCGGGATGGACTTCGGGTCCTTCTTGGCCGGGTCGGGCTCATCCAGGGGCCACTCGCAGTAGCGGATGGCGGCGTGCGTCTCGCCGAACCTGTCCGGATCCAGGCCGCACGCGTGCAGCGTCCAGAGGGGCGCGCCGCTGCCACCGGAATGGCGCGACCAGAGGTCCTGGTGCGGGTTGATGATGACCCGGAAGCCGTGCTCGTTGCAGATCTCGACGAGCCGGCGCACGTACTCGATGTACTCGTCATCATACTTGCCGGGGCCAGCGTGCTCGAGGGCTTCCCAGGGGACCGGTAGGCGCAAGACGTTGAAACCCAGGTATCGTAACCTCGTCAAATGCTCCGGAGCGTCTTCGATTCTGAGTGGCGCGCCGATGTAGGAGCAGCTCTCGGCGTCGTCAAGCGACTCCCTCAGGTAGGTTGGCCGCCCGGGCGGGGAATTTGGCGTCGGCGAGATTGACGCCGCGCAAGAACAGCGTCTTGCCATCTTGCTGGAACTGCATTACCTACTTCCGTCCGAACAGTTCAGTGCTTAATTGGCGTCTTATTGATTGGGGTAATGCGGCAGGGGTATGGATGGATGGATGGGATTAAACGGTAAAGCAAGCCAAGAAGACAGTGCTGTATTAATCAAAGCCTAACGTATCATTGGATCAAGCAGATCAAATGCTTCGCTCACAATTAGTGCTGGGTATATGGATGAGTATAGAAAGCAGTCCAAGATGATATCTGGGGGAAATGTTTCCCTGTTCACTTCTTACATGAGTGTGGCTCGCCGTTCCCGCACAATCTCAAGTTACGGCTCGAATGGTGATGACGTCAAATGCGGCGTTTTCCTAGTCTCCATGCCTGGCGCCCTGGTTGGCTGACTGCGTCAGCGCGCTTCGCTCTTCGCAGACAACAACCAAGTATTTCAGCCGTTCAAATATGCACCATTGCCGTCCGTTCCGCCAATGCATACCACTTCGGGCCTGGTTTCTACATCAAGAGGATCAAACAATTTCCCGTCGCCCATTGATGTTGAGAACGAGTGGCCCATGCTTGACAGCCGTTAGATGCACCTGGATTCTTTTGGTGGGCGGGAAGTCTTGAAGGCCCACAAGGACGTTGCGGCGGGCAGAGGGGTTCACTGGAGCAGCCCTATTGCAACCAAATCGCATCGATCGTCAGACAGTCAGATTAGCCCACAACACCGACTATTTCGAGGCCACAGCGCCAACTTCAAGAATGTCAGCGGAGCTCCATACTGATAGTGGAAAAGTCCCTTCATTGAAATTGTTGGTAATTTCACATGGAACATCTAGATAGGAGGTGAGAATGCGACGCTGCCCATCGGCACTTATCAGTTCCCCCATTGTAGCGTGGGGATACAGCATTGACCTGTGGGTAACCATCCACTGTAGCCAAGTAAAAACCAATTTGGTGGTTGATAACCCCTCTTGGAAATCGACCAAAGAGATATTCAGTATTGAAAAACTCTCACAAAAAACCTATCCGTTTCATCAAAATCTAAGCACAACAGATATAGAACAGAAGTCGGCAATGTAAAGCGTGTCAGAGCAACTCTCCATTAGAGGTGCATGGTCACCGAGCATGAAGACAGCGGTCCAGGACTACTCGGCAATGACGTCTGCCCTAGCGAATGGAAGATTCGTTCAACACCAATTTTATTGTATTTAAAGAAATAATTCAAAGCAAACTATCTACTTATTGCCTATTAATCAGAATACAACGCAACGCACAAACAGCCACCTACTCAAACGCTATACGTCAGAAAAACAGGCACATGCTAGACCTAATCAAAGTCGATGAGGTTCTTAGCCTCATTCTGGGCCTGCTCCTGGGCCGCCACGCCTCTAACAACTTCAGGGATCAGTAGATCCTCCTCTTCATCCCATCTCTCCCACTCGGCAACAACTGGCGAGTGTTTTTTCTCTACCGGATTCAGCGTAAGCTTAATCGGAGGAACGATAGAGGCAGGTGCTGGTCGTCTATGGCCAGTGGTGTTCGATGTTCGCGCGTTTCCGGAACGTCGAACTGCAGGAGCCATCGGCTTCTTCGGCACAACGGCATCCTGCGCGGCGTTGGAGCTCTTCGCCGAGGAAGTAGGCGAATGAATGCTGGCTTCTTGACCAATATCCGTCGATTTGTTGGGGGAGACTGAGGCACTGCTGTTGACAACTACAGCCTGATCACCGACAGCTCGGGTTCCATCCGGGGTCAATGTGACAAGTCGAAACTTGTCGACAATAGCCTGCTCAGAGGTTTGAGGTGCGACGTGAATGAGCATATCTCCAGCTCCATCTGTGTATTGCTGTGCAGCCAAACGACGATCATCTAACTGTGCGTTATATCCAGTCCATGCTTGGGTGTAGTGGATAGGTACGCTCTGGGTTTGGCAAGGAGGAAGCGGAATGCCGTCAAACGCGGCACATCTACGCGAACATCGGCACTTGTCACCACAAGCCATGCTGCAGGCATGGCCGCAGCGTAGCAGGCGCTCGCATGGCTGGTTGCATCGGAGCTTCTCATGAGGCATGCTGGAGTTTATTAGTCAACGTGTCGTGGTAATGATCCGAGGGGGGGGGCGGGCCGATATAACTTACGGATGACAATAAAGCTTGCAGGGATGACCGCAGCTGGGAAAAGCTTCGCTGCACTTCTTGAAACATCCTCCGTGGTGGCCGTCCCACGAGTCAGCGTAGTCCATGTGGATGGCAACATTATGCTTCTCGCAGTAGATAGGCAAGCCGGGCTTCCGAGCATCGAAGAAGCCGCCGCGCTGGAATGAGTCCCTGACAGGCCCCCACATCATCTTTGAAGCATCTGTGGCGTTCACCACGTTGTGGTAGTTTCCGAAGATGTAGAATCCACGACGTGCACGGCTGATGGAGACCACGCCACGGTGCATGTCTTCAACGAAACCAATGCGAAGGTCATTTTCGGGTCGGCTGCTGCGAACAAGAGACAGAAGAATAACATCATTCTCTTCGCCCTGATAGGAATCGACCGTGTTGACTTTGAGGCTGTTAAGGGGTGCGATATAAGGCCGCTTAGCAGCTTCCTGCATGATCTTCTTCCTCTGACCTCGGTAGAACGTCAATATGGTAATCTTCTCAGCGGGTGTTCCATTCATGATTAGATACTCGGCAAACTTAACGATGTGCTCAGCTTCTTCGATGTTGTACATGCTGTTGAGCTGTGCATCGACACCTTCGGGGTAGTTGTGATGGCAAAAGTACAGGGGATACTTCATACCCGGAATCGGGGGCCGGTGCAAATGATCTTCCACCATGGGATGATCTCTGAGCTTCTTGTAAAAGTGGCTCAGAACTTGGCGAATCTCTGGGATCATGCGGCGCTGCACTTCGAGCACAGTGAAAGGCAAACGCATATATTCGACAAGACGTTCGAACATCGAAGTGCAGAGATAGTACGGACAGCCAGCGAGGCCCGGTACACTGCAATGAGGAGTCAGCTGTTGGTGATCACCAACCAAGATGAGTTGCTGGAGGCTAGGTAGTAATGCTGCCGTGATTTGGGCCTCTCGACTCTGGGCAGCCTCTTCAACAAGTAGGACTCGAGGTTGGAGGGAAGCTATGAGGCCGCGGTACTTGGACAAGCCAGTAGTGGTACAGCCCACAATCTTGATTTGCATGTTCTTGATCGACTGGGAGTCTTGGCGGCAGCGAGCATCCTTGAGGTTCTTTGTGAGACGCATGTTGTTAGCGAGCAAATCACGGAAGGCAGCCTTCTTTCTCAGAACCAAGCTTTTCTGCCAGTGCTCGTAAATAGCGCCACGGAACTGTTGGTCGATATCCCAAAGGTTCTTCTTGCGAAGCTGCTTTTTGAGGGCTATGTCGGTGTTGAGATAGTTCTTCATGTTGGAGCCACCATACAGTCGGTCGATGTCGATCCAAACTCCTTTGAGACGGCCGCTGTCCAGATCGTCAACGACGAGGTCGTCTTCCATCTCAAGTCCAACGCCCTCGACTTCATCCTCTTGGCAAATTTCTTCCATGTCGAACATCGGATCATGGAATTGGCGTAAGTCTGCTGTGTGGCATCTTGATGGGCCAAGCCAATCCCTCATGACGTCTGAATCATCATCGCCCCAATCTGTGTCCATGAGACATTGGTATTGGTCTTGGGTAATGATACCTTCTTCCAGAAGGCAGTCAGGCTTCAGAAGGCTGTCAGTGAAGACAGTTGCGACAAGGTCCTTGAATTGCTTTCTGTTTCTGTCGAGAGCACCATAGATACTGCTGAAGCTCTTTCTGTTATCGTTGGCTTCATGATTGTCGACATTGCCAGGTACATTCTGAGCCCGTTTACGTAAATTGTACACACTATGCTCCTTGAGGGTTTGGTCCTTCGTTCTACCTCCAAGTCGAACTACCAGATCACCCAAACCCAAACCAATCAGCTGCTTCAGGATCTGGTCGACAGCATGATTGGTCTCAGCGGCAACAATGATTGGTGCAGATGATCTCGGGTCTTGAGACTGGATCAGGATTCGTAGCGCTTGGACGGACGTGAATGTTTTGCCTGTGCCTGGGGGACCTTGGATGATGGCAAGCTCCTTGGTCAGAATGCG
Organism: Apiospora rasikravindrae; assembly: GCA_038363885.1. Taxonomy (NCBI): domain Eukaryota; kingdom Fungi; phylum Ascomycota; class Sordariomycetes; order Amphisphaeriales; family Apiosporaceae; genus Apiospora; species Apiospora rasikravindrae. The sequence goes on from JAQQWK010000011.1 coordinate 1,182,266, forward strand.
GTGGATTGCCTGAAGCTGCGAATCATCAAGGCTTGTGTATGGCTCGATGATTGAGGGAATGCCATCGAGAACGTTGACGTTCTTGCAGACCTCCTCAATGTTCTGGGGCATATCGGGGTTGGAGTGTCGTTGGGTGATCAGAGGCGTGATGTCCATTTCCGGATGATCTTGGACGTATTGAGGGGTGGCGTCGGCTTTGCTGCCTGACACAAGATACTTGATTAAAGGAGAGGGTGTCGTGGCAACATGTTGCAATCCAACAAGCGAGTGACGAATGGCCTCGTAGAAGCCATATCGAGACTCAATCATGACAAGTTCCTCCACGGGATCGAAGACTGCATCGTCGACGTAAGCCCACAAGAGATGTATTGTGACAGTTGGACCGTCAACAATCTTCTCAACGATGGAGGCAACCTTGCATTGATGCTCGAACCGATCGGTCGATGTGGAAAGAGCAACAATCGTGCCTGGAGTGAGACGACGGGTGTTGGTCCATCGGATCCTTTTGCCGGCACGCTCGGTAGAGAACGAGATACGACACAACGGTCCCTGGTTGGTCATCTGGTAGCCCTTGATGAAGACCTGGAAGGATGAAAGTTAGCACCAGGTCAGCTGTATGTACTTAGGTTGATTGCTTACTTTGGTGTATATACAAGTGTCATCATTGTCCATCATGTTAGGGAACAGCTTGAAGTCGGAGATCGACTTCCGAAGGTTGGTGACGCCATCCTCGCGTTGCAGGAAGTAATGAGTACGCAAGTACTCGTCCTTGTAGTAATACGGTTGAGTTACATCGTTGAATCTGACACGAGCTCTGATTTCGTCACCGTCCCTCTCCCAGTCGGGGCTGAGCTCCGAGGATGTGGGCAGTTCTGGCAGACTGGCCCAATCCTCCGACTGGGAGAGGGTGGCGGCGGCGACGTCGTTGTCGAGCTGATCCATCATGGGGTCCTGTTGGAGGTCAGTGATATGTTGGTGATGATGATGGTGATGATGAGGATGGAAGACAAACTTGTTACATGAATTGGTGGTACAAAACCTAATACGAATCTGACGACGAGTGGTGTGGAAAAAGATGGTGGGAGATGTTGAAGGGTGGGTGATTGGGAATCAACCAAAGAGTCAATGTGAAGTTGTAATGCAAGAAAAACAAACCATTGAACGCAAGGTAGGCAACAACAACGCGTTCAATGGGATAATCAACTTGGGATATGGTGATCCCAGTTGCGTATATGGCCGAGACGGGATAAACAACGTACCATGCCACAAGCAGCAGTTATTCCGCTTTTTCGAAGTCTCGAAGAATGCGTGTAACGCTTGGTTTGTTTTGTTATTCCGCTGAGAGGAAGTGCAAGTGGAATAACAACATGCACCAACAAAAAGCGTGGGTGGAAGATCAAATACCACAGTTTTTCAATACAGAACAAAGCTGGTCACAGATACCGAGTGGTCACGGTGGGGAAAGAAAATCCCTTCCGCTCAGCTTCTTCAAGAGGGAAGAGTGAGGAGGCCGACAATCCTCGACGACGCCTTCGGCGACGTTACTGTTCTGCTGCTGTGAGGTGCAGGTGTACCTGCCGTGCGGAAAGGTATTACGTTCGGCGATGGCAGGCACGGGTGACCCACTGCGCACTTGCCCTTGAAGCCCTGCGTGTTAGGGGGGTATTGATACCCTTTCAAAGGTTTGGATGGGGAAGCCACCCTATTGTGTGTCCTGGGAAACAACAATACTCCCACTCTGAAGGGGTTATTTGCCAGCTTGGCAAATACGCCCCTTTCAAAAGGAGGGGAAACCCAAGTTGCTTTCTGAGACAAAGCTTGTCCCCGATATGATCAGTATATCGCCCGTTTGTTGTGCAGGGATGCAGACGGGAACACACAGCCAGTCTGCAACAGGGACAGTAAAATGTCTGTCCACACCTCCTGAACCACATACGCAGTCAGCAACATCCTGAAAATCACTGTACTCTTTCTCACATACATACAAGTGTATATCAACCCTCAAGTGAAGTCTCACTATTGCGTTGGGTTTGCCAAGTCAGCAGCGTGTCACATTCCTGCCTGCCTGTGTAAACTGCAAGCTGCAGCGAAAAACGACATGTAGCAAACAAAGCCCACCCAGATCTTGGTAAGCCGAGCCAGTCGGCAGTGTGTCTTATCTCCCTCTCGATTGGGACCTGGCATTGGTCAGCTTCAGATACCATGGTGGTCAACTTCAGACATCATGAGTCCGGATGATCTGTTCGGGATGATATGTGAGGCAGCTGAATCACTCACATGCTGTGATGAAGTGTGGCAAATCCAGTCTGACGATGTCACTCCTGGGGGTGAATCATCTCCGGTCATCCTTGGCGTAAAAGGGTTCTTTTACCTGTCAGGCAGAGTGCGTTGGAGCTTTCGTGGGGTGGAGCTTTACCGAGATGCCGGGGAGGATGTGGGATGGAAGAGGGCAGCCTTCTGGTGAAGGACCAGCCGAATATTGGCTTCCGAGTGCGAGGATCACGAACGTGTTCGTGTTTCATCGAATATGTTCCCTGCGTGAACAGTATTCAGATGATCAGACGTTGGGGGTTGATTGGAACAACTTCTACTTAGATCGTTGAACAAGAAGTGTGATGGAAGCAAGAGTATTGGATCGGAGATTAAAAGGCCGGTGTGCGAGAAGCATAATCGGTTTAGAATCGGGGTTAGGCCCCGGTTTCGCGGCCGGCCTGCGGTGGGCCGGCCGGGATCAACTTCCGGAGCCCCGATACTAGGAGCCACGGCCTAGTGACCGCATCAGAAACTGCCAGCTAATGGAGTTCCAACAAGGCATAAATTTTCAGTATAAGATCTCCCAAGAGTTAACACAATAATAAACAGCTCGCAGCGAGTACTTGGCGTACGAGGTGATTCGAGATATGTTATTCCCATATAATTACGTTGCCTATGTTAGCTATGGAGGTCACGGGAGCAGACGCTGCTAGTAGCCTGATGGTTGTCAGGAAGTGTCAGATACAAGGTGGTGGAGCAAGCGGGTGACTTGGACGACGCGGGGGCTGAAGAGGCACTGCTTGAGAGGGCCGATGTGGGCGAAGCCGAGGGAGGCGGCGAGAGTACCGAGCTTTTCATTGAGGAATATGAGGAAGTGATCTTTTCAAATTTCACCGGGTCCCCGTCTGCAAGTATTGGTATTTGGAAGGACCACACCTCGAAGAATGGAGTCAACGGCTTAACTCAAGGAGGGAAACCGTATTTGGGAGAAGGGGAAGGTGAATAGAATCTTTGAAATGTCCAAGAACCTGTATGCTGCACATGCACCATGATATATCTTGGCTTGACAACAATGAAGCCTGAACATGGTGTAGAAGACAAGGGCTTGTGTCACATCTTCCCAACAAAAAATCGTCATTATAGGAATACAGTGCCAATTTGATGGACGGTATCTTTGTCAAGTTTCAAGTCATGGTTTCAGTCAAGAAAAATATGGGTGATTATGTTGTATCCATTGGATCATATCTATCATTAAGCCCTCGTAACCATCATGATAATACATGGGATGGAAGACTCATGTTTCCACGTAGTGTTCCTCCATCGCAAGAAATTTGGTATCTCATACAAGCAATTCCTTCGGAATGCCGTTCATTATCGTAGAAAGGTCGATTGAGAAGGGAAGCTTAGTTGCCGCCGGGGATCTTCTCGTTGATCTTGGAGTCGAGACCCTTGTGGATGGTGTCGTTCTGAGAAGCGGGAACACCAGCCTGTCCACCGATCTTGTCGGCCTCTGTAGAGCGAGAATCATGTCAGTCATTGATCGAGGAAGTTGCCTTGATGGCGAGATAATGGAACAAGTAACTTACGCTGGTTGGCGGCGTTATCAGCGCCACGCTCGATGCTGTTGCCAGGCTGGGAGGACTTGCCGCCCACCTTGGAGTCAATGGCACCCTTAAGCTTGTCCATGTTGATAATTTGGGTTGGAAGTGGTGGTGAAAAGTGTTTGTTGGTTGTTTGTTTGGTAGTTTGGAGTGTTGAGATGATCTGGACAAGAAAACTCCAATGTTGAGTGGTTGTTGTCTGGCCTTATATACACATCTTCACTCGATATGGAGAGCAGATGGCGTAGTATCATAGGAGGCGGCCCGCGCATCGCCCGCCGTGGGTCTCCGTCATTGCATCACAGTCAACGGTCGATCAGGTTGCCGGGACCCGAACCTGTTGCTGTTGCGGGTGTTGCGTAACGGAGGGCGTCATATCACGGTCAATTCGAAACACGTAACGAGCCAATTGAATCTAGACCGACAATCTAGATTCGGGCATTTACGTAGTGTCCATGAGCACAACAATACTGGAACAGCCCTCTCTTTGGGTGCTGCCAACTTTGCGAAACTTGGCACAGCCTGCAATGCAAGCCAGAAGGCATTGGATTTCAGCCCTTTGGGGCTTGATCTCGATGCTGGAGGCGCGGCTTGTAAGTAGCGCCCCCCCCACAGAAGCTTTGTGCTACAGTCAGCTGGTGCTTATCAGAAGGCTTCGCTTGTCCACCTTGTGTAGCAATGTACGAAACATGAGGTTGACCTGTCAATGCTATTTGCCGTTTACTAACACTAGTTTGCATACGATAGGTTACGTTCATGCTATGATTTCAGAGTTCCAGTGCAGTTGTTTGCCTTACTGCAGACAAACGTTGCGAACAGCCAATGACGCAATGCGGGCCATGACGTTGAGCTGATCCAGCCAACCAACCAGGCCCTCCACATCTATTTGGTGGGGTCGTCATCGTAGCTTTCCCCAGAATAGCGATGCCGTTTGAGCCGCTCACTTGCAGCGGGCAGCACATGCTGCTGCCCGCCATTTACAACTTCCATTTGACACAACGTTCATTGCAATTATTCATCCCCTTGAATCTTGTCTGCCGCCTTCGTCATTGGTAATGGCGTCATAGATGGGTTCTAACTCGCGGTGGTTATGGCTGTTCGCCAACTCCGAGGGCATGTCACTGCGATTCCCGTACGAATGACCACGAACTCAAAAGGTCCTGCGATCTTTCGAGTTCGAAGCCGGAGCCGAACGACGCGGCGAAAATAATCCAGAGTATGGAGAACAGAGAGATCATTCCAGAAATAAAAACGGAAATGATGGCGTACAAGAGCAGGCTGGCAACAACTGAAGTAGAGGTTGCGATCGCTCACGTTGGCCTTTAAGGTTTGGAAACAACCACCAAAGAGGCAACACTATAAGAAGAAACGTAGGAAAGCAGGATGGTGTCCAAGGCAGCCTGGAAGATCTCTCGCCCGACCATGTCCGAGGTAAAGGCGACGCAGCTGTGTTACGTGACGAAGATGCCATATAACAGCACGACGATGGCGACATGCAATACCGGCTTCAGGGCGGTGTGTTATGCTTCTCGGGAAGCCATAGTGATTCAGGTAGGCAGTAAGCGAGAACAGACAACATCCTCTGAATTCAATCAACCATTGACTATCACATTCTGGATTATGTGTTGCTGTTGTTCCAACCTACCATCAAAAAGTAGAATGAGTATTCCAAATCTCGTTCGCTCGCTTTTCTTCGACGTTGCCCGCCCAGTAGCGAATTAACCCCACAATCCTCACTGAAGGATGCACCGTGAACAGCCCAGACACCCTAAGCCACAAGGGGGCTCCACTCGAAAACACTGGCCAATTCACCCACTAAAAGCACATGCATCAACTAACTCAATCATACGCTCCATGTTGAAGTGCGTGACGAGCAAACAACCCCTAGAAAATCACAATACCTCAGTAAGTCCTTTTCTAGAAAACATGCTTGTAGTGTTGGTTGCACGGATATATGCATCAGCTATTGTTTATTGACAAATTTAGAATGTTTTTCAAATGTCTACCGCATGCTAGTATTGGTGTGTTGACAGATGAGGTGCTGAGGAGAGCTTGTTTGCCAATCCCGCGGACTGTACGCTGTCGATCCCTTCAACACGTCGTGCTCCTTCGAGTCAAAATTGTTGGGAAAGACTCTGATATGAGTTAGTACCGTTCATTTCCGTAAAGATGGAAACTCTAATTTTCGTCAGACTCGGACATTTTCATGACTGGGTATGACCAACTCAGGTTGCGGACGGGATGAGGGTGGTCAACCCACACATGCAATTGCTCAATCAACAAATACATGAGTTCACCGCGACGTCTCCTTATGCGGCAACGTCTAAGCTAGCAATTGGGGCGCGCCGCCGGATGCGGCCGCGCTGAGAATGACCAAGCACGTAGTACTGATCTCAAGTGTAGTGGATAATTTGACGGGTCATCTCTACAAGCATCGAGCTGGACCTGGAGGACCGCCGCGATAGCATGCAACCCATCTGATTGCCAAGCCCCGGAAGACTAGGGTTAATCTGGCCATCCTATCATCATTGCTATCGCCGGCGGCGACAGTAACAGATGCTGCTGCAGCGCCAAGCTACGGTTGTTGAAGACGTCGTAGTACCAGGTGCCGTGATGGGCATTGCATGCGGCTGAGATCTCTACGGCGACGTCGCGCGTGCAATACGGCCCCCTACCCCTCGCTCTGGTGCGCATAGCCCGCCACCCACTGGCGATGCACCCGACCAAACCTGCGGGCCATAATTACTTACTAGGAGACGTTCTTTACGCTGCAGAGATAAATGTCACTTGCACGAAACACCGCATTCAATCTTACGCTTTCGACGCTTGGTGTTCGTATCGAAACTACCAAGTCTACCCTACTCTGGCACTCTACCCTCTAAGACGCATAGTTTACATACGTTCCTTACCACGCTCGCCGGACTATGGTGAGCGAATCTTGCTTCTACAGGCTCTGGAGTACCTTGCTGTGAAGTCCAAGCACCACGGTCCCAGTGTTGCAAAGTCGGCTGCCACATCCCGTCAATGTCATCCATCCACTGATTGGCCAACTGGATGTTCTCGTAATCATTGCCCTCGCATTCTTGGCCATCATTGCCTGCGATAGCATCTTCTTCATTAAAGATCTGACCGGCCATTAGGAGGATACTTATCAGATGGAAATGAACTAACCTATCCAGGTGTCCGGAAGCCCGAACTCTCGGGGTTCGAAGACCTTCGTACTGTCGGGTCTACCCCAGGCTAGCTGTGACTTGTGGTTGTTGTCCTCATCGTCCTCGAACTTCCTGAAGCAAATCCCATAGCCCGATGCAGCGTCCCCCGAAGGCGATAATCTATCGGGTGTTGCTGTGGCTGCTGCAGAGAATTGCGTTCTTCAATGAAACCCCAAGGGTATCTCCCTCTATCCTACTGTAATGGACGTATTCGGAGACTTGAGGCGCACTTGAACGGCGCTTGGTGTTGTGGGATGTCCCACTAGACCGGCCCGCTGAGATCATGGTCACTTTTCTTCCTGATAAATCAGTGATAAGTTCATCCAAACGGCCAGCATGAGCTATAGACCACCCAACATATGGACTCTTCTTTTGAAAAGCCTTTATGAGGAAGATGTATGTCCCTTGGTATATGTGACGAATCTATTCGACACCGATAGGGGTAAAGGGACTAATTTTATATCGGACATGTCGCGGTCACCTTGCTCACTTACAAACGCTCGTTGAATCATTCTCCTCGGTGAGTGCCACAGCTTTTCGGCACGACTACGCTTTGTGATTTAGAAAGGAGTTATCGTGATGGTCCATAGATGTGAGGTGCCTCAGTCCGCTTGTCTTAACTCTTGACACCCAAGTCACGATACTATGACCCAACACCATACCATTTAATGTGTTTCTAATATGATACAAATCTATTCACGTCCCATTTCCAAATGGGAAAGAGGATCGACTATCTACAAACAAATCTTAGATGCCCTTTCCAACCCGAATGCCCTATCGTAGAGTGTTCAACCAACCGCTGACCTGGTTACTGTCACCTCGACTAAAAGACCGGATTCTGCGACAAAAACTCATCATCACCCGGATTTTCCCCCATAGTCACATCATTGCCCGGGTTGTTGCCCATAACGTCATTGACCAGATAATTCCACAGATCATCCGCGCCCGGATTTTCCTGCTCCATACCCACAACGTCCGAGTTATTCCCCATAATCAAATCCTCCATCGGCTGGAGCTGGGGCAGCTGCGGGGGCTCCGGGGGCTTCGGCGGCCTCCTCGCATCCGGCGCGATCCCCGGCGGCAGGTCCGGCGACGGACCCAGCCGCGCGTCGTGGAACGCGCGCTGGATGTACCCGAGGATGGCGTCGTCGGTCTTGGCCGCGCGGTTAGCCGGGTAATCGTCGGCGGTCTTGTCGCGGACGGCGGCCGTGGCCAGGGCCAGGCAGTCGCGGATCGGGATGCGGTGCGGCTCCTCTTTGGCCATCATGCGCCCAATCAGCTGTCGCAGGTCCGGGTCCAGCGTCGGGTACCGCAACTCGGCGCCCGGCATGTAGAGGTCGTACGCGTCCGTCTCGATGTAGCCGTCCATGAAGGCGCCCCACCGGGACCACCAATTGTATTCTTTGGCGATCAGGGCCATGACGATCTGGTTTGTTGGGAAGAGACGGATCATCAGCAGTGAGGGGACAGAAGAGGGGAAAGGAGGAGGGAGGAGGGGGATGATATTATGGAACTTACCCCTGCTACATCCCTACCATTCCAAAACGGACCCTTCTCTGGTTCGAGTCTTCAACGTGCGATGATATTTGGTTAGCCACAAATCTCCTAACCACAACAGCAACCAACTCTCGAGCTGACCTTGGCAACATTTACTTACGGTGGGAAAAGGTCCTCGTCGACGTCTCTAGCCACGCCAAAGTCTATGAGCTTGTAGGCGGGGACCAGGTCATGCTCTTCCGAGCCGTGCTGTAACTCCCCAAAGATGACTTTTCAAGTCTCCCTACATATCAGCATGTTGGCCCGCTTATTGGGGAAAGAGGGAGACCTCGTCGCGAAAAGGCGAACGGCGACAGTGACTTCTCCAAGTTGGAAGGAGCTCAAGTTATGCTAGAAGTGATAACTCACCATTATTCATGTGTATATCACTGTGTTGCAACATCAGTGGCGGACGGGATGGATCAATAATCTCGATCTCCGTAGGCGCCTTGTGTGGTGCCCTGATCGGCCACATCATGCCGATGCATGCACGGATGCCTATTGGTAAGAGCAGAAGAAAGCACAGTCAGTACATAGATCAGTCTCCAGTCCATCCTGACGGCACAAGAAGTAGAGGGGCAGAGAGAGAAAAGGAGAGGGAAACGGGAAATGGGCGGGTGAAGCGCTTAGGACGCCACTTACCACACAGAAGGATAGACCAGAGTATGCGGTTCGGCACCGGCTCCGGCGATTCGCAGGTCTTGTCGAAGAAGTTCTCGAACGTCCCGTTCTCCACGTACTCCGTCACGATGGTTGGGCCCGGCAGCCCGTTCAGGTACCGCGCGCGACTTCGGAACAAGTCGCCGATCTCCCAGACGAAACTTGTGGTGTAGCGGCTCCTCCAGGCCAGGATCTGCGCGAAATGCATGCCACCCCTTACACGCTAAGGAGGGAGGGAACCCTGTCAGCTAATCCATCTCTCGCCCACTGAGGGAAGGTGTGTGAAAAATGACGCTCCATTGTTCGTGCCCATGTTGCATCCGTATATGCTTCCCTTTTCGTTTCTTTTGTCTATCAATCTACACTTCCACATACTTTCCCACTCACTTACCTGTAACCAGCTAATCTCCGTCCTCATGGACTTCTCTGTACCTTTCCCGGGGAAGGCGCGCTTGACGACCATGAGCCGCGGGGGCAGCTCCTGATCCCGCACGTCCGCGACGAGCGCCGCCACGCCGTAGCCGCCCTGGCCCAAGAACCGCCGAAACTCGAACCCGGGCGTTTTTTTAGGGTCGGCGAAATAGTTCATCAGCTGGTTGCGGGCTACGTTCGCATTCTGCTCCGCATCGTTCTTTTTTGATCGGGATTTCCGGCTGCCGGCTGTTCCCCGTCGCCCCCCTGGTTGGCCGCCACCTCCCTGCTGACCGACGCCGCCACCCGGTTGGTCGTCTACCACTAGCAAAGGCTCGGAGGCCGGATCGACCATAGGCGCGGCGGTCGGGTCGAACGGGGCGCCCCCCCGGTGGCGGGAGTTGCCGGGCGGGATTGTACGGGTTGACGGGATGTTGCGCAAACATGGGCGCGACGGGACGTACTGGTTCTAAATGGGAACGCGGTATAGGTGGTAACGGACGCGCAGGTGGCCGCGGCAAAGTCGGTATCGGAGGCCGACGTTGCTGCGGCACAGGTGGTAGTGGACGCGGAACCTGTGCCACATTTGGCTCTATGTTGTTGTTGGCTTGTAGGAATAGTCCTCCTCCCTGCTGCTGCGGCTCATAGTACCCAGTCGGGAGCTCTAACTGGTTCTCGAAAGTGGCCCGAAGCCATCCCCAAACCATGGTTCGTTCCCCGGGTATTCGATCAGATAAATCAATATAATCAACAATAATGACTGGTCAAAAAAGCTTGCATGTGCAGGAAGCTACGCCAGTAAGGTGAATTTGGAAAGGGTTTCCAATCCGGAACTGAAATGAATGGGAAGTCAGAACGGAACTGCTTATTGTCGCATCGGGACAGACAAAGCATAATATCTTGTCGGGGACTCATCTTTGTTTCCGTAGCGGATGCACCATCGGCTTCATAGAACAAAGAAATGCCGAAGAAGCCGATTCTATTCTGTAAGTTGTTATATGAAACCATTGTATCACGTATTGGACATAATAAAAAGTAAAATAGTTACGAAAAGTGCCAAAAGCTTGTAATGCATTAATCATGTCCACTTCCTGCCATCTCCAGATACTCGCCCACGACCTCTTTGACCATGGCATCGTATGTAGCCAGCTCCATACCTAACACATCTCGCACCTATTGTATTGATTTAGATACCCCTACCCAAAAAGGCAAGTTTGCAGGTAAACAGGAGGTAGAAATGGTGTCACGTACCTTAGCCGTATCCCATTTCAGGGGTACAGTGGACCACTTCGGACCACCCGGCCGGAACAAATTCGACTCGAATGACCCGGGAAAGTGAGTCTTGGCGATGTGAACCGTATCCTCCCACCTCGCGTCGGTGTTCAGCACGAACGACTGGTTTCCCTTCACGTCCGGATCAAGAGCCCGAACGTGTGCGCGGGCTACATCGGTGCAGAGAACCGCGTTTCCGACGGCCGCAATTTCGCTTTGGTCCGGACTACTGGCGAAGTCGCCATCGCCGGTGCCGTTGGAAGCCGTTTGTGGTAGCAGGCGGTACATCAACATGCGGGTAGAATCCGTTCCGGTGGTCAGCTCGTCTCTCCCAAAGACCAAGGAAGGCATGATGGAGATCAGGTCGAAGCGCGGTGCATGTTTCTTGACGTATGTCTCCGCGGCTTCAAGCGAAGCGGTCTTGGCCGCGCAGTAGGCGTGCAGCTGCGACTTGTAGGGCGGCTCCGGAACGGAGACGCGGGTGTCCGGCCCACGGATAACTTCTTTGCCCCCTTCCCTCTGGGCGGCGGCTGCAGCGTCGGCGAAGAAGTCGGCAGGGGCAATGGCTACCGTGGAACTGGTCATGACGATGCGTCTCACCGTATTTCCCTTGTCGCGCGCAGACTGGAGGATACCCAGGTTACCCTGCACGCAAGCTGTGACAAATGCGTCCTCTAGTGATTGACCTTGCTGAAGACCTGACTTGCCATTGGTACTTGCAAGATCCACCGGAAGAGGCGCTGCTGCGTGGATGATAAAATCGACGTTTTGCATTGCTTCATCATACGCGCCCGGGGCAGTCATATCAGACACGATGACGAACATCAGCTGGGTCGCCGGCGGGTCGAGGGCGACCATGGAGGGGGCGGCCCATACTTTGGCAATCTTCTCGTGAGATCGAGCGGCAACACGAACATTATAACCATGTTGTAGGAGGTCAATTAGGATAGTGTAGCCCAAGAAGCCGGTGCCACCAGTCAGTAAGACGAGTTCCCCGGCCATGTTTCGACAGGATTCCGAAAGGTCGGTTTCCAAAGACGAGTGAGTGAACTTCTTGACGGGTATCACATACATATGTCCCCTGAATTCTTTGGCCTTTTATACATAGACATATGTCCAGCTGACGGGCCCGAGGAGGACCGACAATACTGCACGTTCAGGAGTGTGTCCGTTTTGGGTACACAGTGTGAGGCAACCCGTTCAAACATGTTTCCTATTCCGGAAGATAGGGCGCCAGGGATCCGTCCGGCTGACACCGCAGTAGCGTTTGGCCCTGCTCTAGCTCTAGCTCAGCTAGCACTGGCTGACAATAAGCTTCGTCCCACAGAAACGCAGAGAAGATCTGCCGGATGTCGCGATTGTACAGAACGTAGCTGGCGCACGAATCGGCGCCCGCAGCACATCGGAAGAGATGAAGAAAGTAACGCCCTTGCTGACAGGCTTCTGTTACCCCTGTTCCGAGGAGGCCGACAAAGCCTATCCACAGTAGAGCCGGTTCGTGCCCTATCCATATGCTGCTGGCCGCTGGTGATTCCCCGACCGCCTGCTGTAGGCGCGTCACCATCCTACGCATCAATGTGCTCTTGGGGGGTACATGGCGGAATATTGCGAACATGAAAATCTGGGCCGCGAGGACTAGTGCATAAGTTCGCTTTATCGTATGAGACGGAGGACCCCGCTCGTGAGATAGGTACTGTAAAATGCAGCAGTCCACATCGTGAAGCAGCCTATATAGAGTCTCCGAATGAAGAGTCACTGATTGGCGTACCAAGGCTGCATGCCTTAAACGGTCAAAGACGCTGACAACTTCGTACGGATTGTTTTCGGTTATTGACTTGTCAAGGGGCGGGTTCTCTGCACAGTCCAGTAACTGTACGGGAGGCGCAGCCTGAGTCGCATGCAATGTCGGAAACATGAGCGGTCGGCCCAATGTGATGGCCACCTCGATGTCAGCCCTGGGACTTCAAGTCAGTGGTGCCAATTGATACCTTGGTAGAAACTACTAACATGCTGGTGGCCTTGCAGAAGATGAAGTCGGCCATCAAGTTGCTACGGCGCCTGTGTGAGTTGAAGAGTGTGCAAACACCTCGCAAATGCAACTCGGCCACTTCAAAGTTGCCTTCGTAGATCTAGAGTATAATGAGGAATGGATGAAGTTTTCGCGAATAACTATTCCCACATACCTCAACAAACACCAATGTCGACATCGTGGACATCAATGGGGCCATGCCACTATCGTTGCGCCCAACGCCAACGTGCTTGGAAAGCTGACTTCTGACCTCTCGGATTGCCTCGTACTTTTGACGCATACCCTCTAGATGTATCGACTTTTCCAGAGCCACGTCCTCGGCGCGCCATACGGCAGCAGCCAGGGCCAGAGAGCTATGCATCATCGACACGCTTTGCATGGCGTATGGGAACCATAGCTTCATAGGATCGGCGGTACTTGATTCGAAGTCAAACTTGGTCAGGACTGGCGACGAGCAGTCGGGGATTAGCCGGCATCCCAATCGAACACGAACATTCGGGTCGTCACTCACAGTACTTGGCCAAGTGATCGACTTGCAGACTCATGGGGATCGGGAGACTGTTGAAGGGATCCAGACTGCCACCGTCGACCGAGTCAATACGAGATGGCAGCAGCGGTGCCAAGAGCTGTTTGCTTGATCAGTTCAGATCCCGGACACCGATAAACACCTTCACTCGAGGCAAGGAAACAGAGACCCCACCTCCATTGGAGTTCCATCTTCCAGCGCGCATGACTTGGCAGCCACCGAATCATGGCAATTCGAGTTTCCCGACGTGGTCTCGCCGTGACTTTGATCTATAATGCGACTGCGTGACGACGCCAATGATCTGCTTGTTGTTTTCCGGGCTGAACTGCTGGACTTTTGGAGGGCGGTGCGGATGGAATGGCTTCGGATGGACCTTGTCAGTTTGGCGGCTTTTCCGTCCCCACCTTCCACCGCAACGAACATGAATTGGGGCATCCGTGAAGAGTAACTGAACTAAGAGGGGGTGTTTGACAAGGCGATGGATTGGTCTGATGTCGAATTACTGGCGGGGAGATCACTGAAGGGATGAGGCAATAGATCAAAAGACTGGAGATGTCAGATGTGGGGAGACTGGTGCTGAAGATCAGAAGGATCTACCCGCCTTGGTGGGGAGCTAGCTGTCTGTGGCGCTTCTGTGTTACCCCTGGAGCGCTTTTTTTGCTGCTTGGGTATTCTTGTACCTATATCGAGGGCAGGCATAAAAGGAGTATGTTCTAGACCAAACCCTCCGCAGCAAGATATATCGTTTTGCACGTTCAGGTATAAAGATCCTGCGATTCCTGTTGTCAGAGGCATACGCTATCCCAGAGTCATCTATCTCATTCCTCATTATTCCACGTCCAACCCAATACCTAATCGAGAGAAGGCCATGCGAGCGGACATTTTTGGGCTCATTCTGCCAGTGCCATACCTTCCGAGTATTATGCAATTGCAGAAGGAAACCACTAATAATCCGACGAGAGCAACCGACTGCCCCCAAACTCACGCCGTCACGCTGACACCACCAGCAACGTCTACGGAATCGTCTCCCTGCGCTCCAGTATGTTGAACGTCGGCTTCGGCGCGAGCATGTTTCCGGTAGCGAATCGCCCAGCAGCGGGCTTGGTTGCGGTGTACTCTGGGGCCTTGGGCTCAATCGTGGACCAATCCAAGACCGCCGTGCCCACGCACTTGCCGTCGTGCTTGATCGCCTCCAATGCCTGCGCGACCCAAGTCCGGCATCTCCAGTTGGGGTTGTTCTGCACAACTGGGATCTAGCGAAGGATCTGGAGGAGACGTCTCTCACTCGTAATCTTGGCGATGACGATGCGGACGAGAAGGGAGGCAGTACTGCTCACATTGGTGACTGCCAACTCTTCATACACCCAGCCTCGAGGCGAGTTTTTGACGTGGCAACGCGTTCCCGGCACCGCTTGAACTTTCTCCTACTTTGGCCTTATGAGAAACCCCCAATGGTAGCTATGCAATAAATCAGTATGGCGTTTGGAGGAAAAGGTCGAGTTTCGAGTGCTTCATGGTGGCGGCCTCCTGTAGATGTACGAGCGGCCCGGTCTTGACGAGCAAGTGTTTGGAGATGTACACGAAGGGGCCGTCGCTGCACTGGGAATTAGGAAGAAACAGAGTCGTCAATCGCGCGGCGGCGCGAGTTAGGAGCCTGCGCAGCCAAGTGTTGTTGATAGCCAGGGCTTCAGTCCCATTGTGCCAGCCATTGAGCTCATCTCAGGGCGAGCTATCCGGAGGTGCCATCGGTGATTTGAAAAGAGGCTCTTCTAAATGGCAGACATTCAAAGATCTAACCTAGCATGTAAGGAGGTGGACCGCGTCTGGGGATTAGTGGGGTTAGAATGAATGAAGTTGCCGAACGTGACCTTGGCTATGAACGAAGAAAATCGCTACTTGGGGGGCCTTCTCAACAGCAAGTTCCCGTCATTATTTACTCAAGAAATATATCACAATGCCAAACGGGGTATATGCAGAGAGAACAATTGGATTTCTCGACAATATTGGTATTTTTTATTGCTTCTAATTGTCACATTGATCTGATACTAGAGAAGTTATGGTAGAAGGAGTGCTAGTTAGCCTGCCTGTCTTCCAAGCTTACAGTGGGGTTTAGTAGTTGGCAATACGCTCTGGAGAAACTGACTGGTTTGGGCCAGCGCTCTGTTTACTGTGCTGTAGTACGCCGTACCCCCAACAACAACCCCCACGCTGGAAGTCTCGGACAAACTCATCGCCAATTGCAGCAAATCGCTTCGTCCTTACCATGTAGTCGGATGCGCAAGGAAACGATGGAAAACATGGAATGCATTGACTTGAGTCAAGGCAATTCGATGCACGCTGGCTTATTTCGACTAGGTCGGCCGAGAACCAATCCCCGGCATTGATCAGAGGATCACTGTCATGGGTTCGACTTTTATCATGGCCGATCGACGAGAACCCGACCAGCTTGCTCCTTGCAGCTTCAGGGGCGAGGATGAACTCCCAGAAAGAAGACCACGACGTCTCTCGCGGGCCAAGCCCGACATGACTTTTTGACATCATTCTAATCGCGGATGTTTCCAGCCCCTGCAGCTATAAACAGAATGTTGGCTTCACCATCCAGCAGATCACAAACAATGTCAGTGCTTTGTGTTGCATCCCTCTCCTCAGGAGAGACAAAAAGTCGTAGACTGGGTCCCAGCTCTATGGTTTTTGGGCCCCAAAGAGAATGAGTGGGCGGGCCCTAAAACCGTGCACTTGAGCCCCGGACCAGTCGGACCTCGGTCATTGTTGCTGCTTTTCTACCGGTTTGGCGCAACGGTCAAATTTCGCCAGGGCCAGTTCCACGAACGACGGTCGGCTACGCATTCCCTATTTCCCGAACATTTGTTTCGGGGTGAAATCCGTGGATCGCCATGACGGCACAGGGAGATTGGGGGTGGCTTTGGGTTGCACTCGCCATCGGCCGAGCCACCTTGGATGAAACGGGCGGTTGCTGGGGTGGGTTATGCGCTCCTTGGCTTGGCGGGGCCCGGATTGAGTATGGGCAGTTCTTCCTGTCTTCTGCGCGATTGGGAGGGCTTCTTCTGAAGCTTCAACAAGCATGCGCCCTGTACCACTGACGTATGCTCACTGCTCTTTTAATCTATTGGGGTGCTGCGCATGGCTCTGATGGATTCATCCGATCTCATTTCTCGTCGATTGCCGTATCGGGCCAGTTTCTTTGGGGGCGTTGTCGACGCGCAGGGACATGCCAGGAGACAGCATCGGAGTCTGCTCCGTCGGTCTTTTCAGTGGTGGCATAATTTAGAGAGTCCTGCCCGGGCCTAAGGCTTAGTGCATACTAAGTGCTATCAATTCCGGGCAATTGGAAACTGCCCGTCTTGTTCGAGGCACGGCTCACTTGTCTTATTTGCAATTGACCAATTCTCCTGTCCTTCGGTTTCCTGCCTGCATGCTCATCGAGGAAGTTATTCTCATTCTGCTTGCCTCGAATAACGTTCCCTGCCGTTCCGATTTCCTGTTCGCTGGTTGGGTCCACTACCATGAGGCATGCAGCATCGGAAAATCTCTGTCAGTTTCGCAGACGCGCCCGAATTGATGGGACCTGGCAGCTTGTCAAGCCCTGTGCGAGGTTGCATCCTGGGCCGATGCCCCCACAAGTCCCAAGTTTCATGACTCGGGCAATCAATCTCAAACCTTACCACGCACCGTTTATATGACTTGGATCACAGCTTCTCCAGTTCTCCCCCGGCGTCTAGGCCAAATAACGGCCTTGGATTGCAAGCGCAACGGCGTGGGATCTCGGGTCACTTACTACGGCAGCCTCACCGTTGCCCACTCTCATTTCGTAGCCCGTCAGACTCCGTCTCCATAACGTCGCCCACGGTCTTTCATTGGCCGTCTGGATCTGGTCGGAAACCTAGATCCACGATGCCGGCACGTAGCAGGGTATCAACTTGTCGTGGGACAGGGGAGCCAAGCGGCTCCTACCATGAGCCTCATCTGGTTATACTTGGCTATAAGTAAAAGCCAAGTCACCGGTTAGATTGCAGAAAGTTTCTCGAGTCACGTCGCTCTCAGTCTTCAGTTCAACTGCCTACATTCTTTAAGTCGTTTGAAGTCCAAACGCGTCCCTTCTCTCCAAGCCTTGACGGCACTTATTCTACCTTCTTTACTATATTCATTACCTTCTTTAGCGCAGATTATACACGATGAAGATCGCTGCGATTTTTTCTTTGGCCATGGCGCTAGGC